>JAVMKO010000002.1:85781839-86999339 GCA_032164245.1 Sternotherus odoratus | reverse complement strand
ATGCAGTCAGGGAGCAGGGAGGTTGGATAGTGGGGTAGAGTCCTGGGGAGTGATTAGGGGGCAGGGAGTCTCTGGAGGGGGGTGGTTGGGAGAAAGGAGCAGGGGGCTTAGATAGGGGGTGGGGTCTTGGGGGGTGATTAGGGGTAGGGGGTTTCTGGAGGGGGTAGTCGGGACAAGGAGCGGGGGGGCTTAGATAGGGTGAGGCGTCTCAGGGTGGTGGTGGTTAGGATTGGGGGGGTCTCGAAATGGGGCAGTCAGGAACAAAGAGCAGTGGGGCTTAAATGGGGGTAAGGTCCTAGGGGGCAGTTAGAGTGGGGGGGTCTCCAGAGGGGTTGATCAGGGGACAAGGTTGGATAGGTTGGGAATTCTGAGGAGGCAGTCAATAGGTGGGAAGTGGGTGGGCATCAGATAGGGGATGGGGCCAGGCTATTTGGGGAGGCACAGCCTTCCCTACCCGGCCCTCCACACAATTTTGAACCCAATGTGCCCCTCAGGCAAAAATGTTTGCCCACCCCGTTATAGGTGTTCAAGTTTCACATAAGGATGCAGAGTGGATTCTCATTTATTGCTGAAATATCGGGGAGTGTATTGCAAAAAACAAGGTAATTGTTATAAACCCCAATTGTGCAATAAGCAGAAGCTATCAACACAAAGGGCAGATGCTATAATAACAGCAACAGCTTCTATAGCAGATGGTGTTACATCAACAGCTCCTGCCCCCACTAAGTGCCACTTGCATCCTTCTTAGGTCAGGGAGGGAGCAGGGTATTCTTCCACTTGCCCCGGGCTCTGTTATTGCAGCATATAAATGTTCAATCCAAGGTGCTTCTGAAGCCCTGTTTTAAATGAATTTCATTAGTAGCTTCAGTTCATTCCAGGAGATGGTTCAATCTACACCTTCCAGCTTCTATGGGTAGTCTCTGCCTCTGCACTGACTTAGTGCTTGTATTAGAAAACATAATGTGAAGTTCTGAATAGCTCCAGGCACACAAGACTAGCCAAACTATGGAACAGCCAAAGAGGAAGTGGAGAAAGGGATTTGATGGTGGCAATGACCTTCTGGTGGCTTCATGGACTGACTCAGGAATTCCTTGTCACCCAGAATTACAATGCTTGAACTGCCCATTGCAGCTACCTATTTGTTTAGATTGTGTTGCTTCTCCTTTAAAGCAATGCATGTTGTTTTTGTAATAATTAAAATGGGAAACAGCAACATATGCTTTACTGTACTATACACTCCGTTCTAAGGAATAATATTTTTTCCATGGAACAAGATCCATCCATATTCATTCTTTATATTGTAGTGGTGCCACAAATTTTCTAGGTGCTGTATAAGTGAGTATGACAGAGAGTGTAATCTAAACAGGTACTAACATGGATAAGTCCCATTTTTAGGCACAACTGTGATCCACAAAACTTCTGCTCAGCTGCCATGTAAACTCAAGTTTTTTCCTCTCAGCATGTGCATTGCCGCTGTAATTCGCACACCTCCTGTAACCCGCGCACCTTTGTCCCATCTAGTGGCAGGGAGACCACATAGAGAGAGATTAATGAGTCTGCTCTATAGCTCTAGCTGAGAGTAGTTCACTCAGTAGAAGCTCATGCACTAAACTTCAAAGGTCCCAGATTTGATCCCGATAACCAGGCTCTCTCGGTGTTACAACTGGGGGCTCATCTTGGATTTCAACTGGGAAATCCCAAATGAGCGCCTCCTTAGCTAACAGCCATATGGCTTGAGGTTCATGTACTAAGCTTCAGAGGTCCCAGGTTCGATGCTGACAACCAAGGGTCTGGCAATGTTACACAGCCTCACTCTAGGCATCTAGCTCTTGCCCAAGCACATACCTTAATGTTTCCTAATAAGCATCCAGATGCCTATTCCCTGCTTTAGCCCCAGAGCAATTAACAAACCAGAGGAGGTGAATGCATATCACTTACAGAGGCTCAATTGTTAGGCAGCCTCTGAGGACTTTATAACCTTTAACTTACTGGCTAGGATTCTCATTCAGGATGTGGGAGACCCCTCCCCAGTCCAAGTCCCCCCTTCTCTTAAATAGGAGAAAAAATCTGAACAGGGATTCGTGGCCTCTCATCTGAATGCCCTAACTACTAAGCTATGTAATATTTGGATGTGGGTCTCCTTCAGTGTCTGCTATTGAAATTGTCCCACTTTCATTAAACAATGAAATACTTAAATGTTATTTGGGCCAGTAAAAGAGTTAAAATGACTCTATAACCTCATAGTCTGAGCACTCCCCTGAGCAGTGGCTGATTCCTATTCAAGTCCCTTTGTCCCCCTCAGGACAAGTCCCACATTCTGGGTTAATACCCTACACACCAGGCCAAAGGTTATAAGGGAGCTCCTCCCCCAACTGTTCTGTTTCAGCCCTGCCCCAGGCAGCCAAGTACCTATCTTCTCCCAGTTCATGGATCATTAGCAGCCCAGACTGAGTGCCTATTTCTGTGAGAGGGACGAAGTTTAGCATACCCCACTCTGATCAGCATCTCCCATAGGCTAGCTTAGGCAGTTCACTATGTCATGTGCTGGATTTGTGGATAGCAGTTTAAGGCATGTACTTCTCTCCATTCATTGTATAGGGAGCCTAGCCACCTAGCTTAGGCTTTGTGGATCTCATTGTTAATCCATAGATTTTCCAGGTACTGAAAAGTTAGGCACCATGACTCTCAGCATTGCTACTCTTAAGTCCCTTCATGGATCCCAGCCCAAGGGAGCCTGCAATCTATAAAGATAAGGCAAAGGTTGAGGAAGGGGATACTACATACAGGCAGAGTAGTGAGGGTGACAATGAGCAGGTGATCTGGAGTTTTCTTGTGGGCTCTGGGAAAGAAAGGCTAGACAGGGGTCGGCAACCTTTCAGAAGTGGTGTGCCAAATTTTCATTTCATCACTCTAATTTAAGATTTCGCATGCCAGCAATATATTTTAATGTCTATAATATATAACTAAACTATTGTTGTATGTAAAGTAAATAAGGTTTTTAAAATATTAAAGAAGCTTCATTTAAAATTAAATTAAAATGCAGAGCCCTCCAGACTGGTGACCAGACCCTGAGCAGTGTGACTGCCACTGAAAATCAGCTCGTGTGCCGCCTTTGGCACACATGCCATATGTTGCCTACCCCTGGGCCAGATGGAAGGGTAAGGTTGATGGAGTGAGGAAATAGGAGAAGGAAGAGGGGACGAGTAGAGAAGAAGGGATTGAAGGAGGGTCAGAATGGAATGAGACAGTTGGAGGTTTGTCTGTTCTGACTAGAGCAGAGAGTTTATGGTTCCCCCTCCCTGTCCCACTCCCCGCCAAAACAAAAAACAGTCCCCATAAATGGGGCTAAGGTGTCATGGAGAGTCTGAAGGCTATTCAGCTGCATGTGTGGGAGGAAGGGACAGAAACAGCTTCCAGAGGCCCCAGTCTTTCATAAGCATCTCTGGACACTATCTTCCCCTACTGGTCCAGATCTTGTACCTTGAATAGCCATTTACACCTGTGCAAAGTGGGAGTAAATTGCTCCCATTCATATTTTGCAGCATTTCATACAACTGCACACAACTATACCTGTGCCAAAATGCAAGACTGTTGAGAAACAAGCCACATAGATGTAATGTGCTCACTTTAACTCATTATGAACCACTGCATAAAGCTCACAAATGGATTTAAAGAGCAACTACATCTACAGAACACAGAAGGTGCTGGGAGAACTCTGCACCAAAGAAAGACTGCAACTAAATTACCTAACTGCATCTGAGAAAAGTTGAACAGCCACCACTGGTACCTAAGAATGCAAGAACTAAAAGCCTTTTGCAGAGGGTGGGCAAAGACCAGCAACACAGAGACCAGTCAAAACAGTTCCCTGAACTGCTGCTCCTGGCCATCCAACCTCAGTTCTCTCTTTTCTGGATTGAGTTTTTGTCTGATCATATTCGTCCAGAACCGTTCTTAGTCAGGCTGTAAATAATTAAGGGAATTACACCATATAGATCTGACAAAAGGCAGATGAAAAGCAGAGTCACCATATGAATAACACTGCTGCTTGAAACACCTCATGTTGAGTAGTAGAAGGCAACAAAATGGAAGCCAGTGGGGCACAAACTGAGAATAACCTTGGGATGGAACAGCAGTTACTGATAGTAAGAAATGAAATAATTGAAGACCACCACCACCACATGTTTTTATAAGCTGCCGATAAAGGAAAATCTGCATGGATTCCTCACCTTGTTTCCTCACTGGAAAGCCTGAAAGCAGAATGATATCATGATTCTCATAAAGTCAAATAATTTCTGGCACATACAATTCTCATAATGGACCCCAGAACTCCTGTCCTCCTGTATTAAATACCACCATACAATATACTTTCATATATGTCTGTAATTAAGGATAGGTCAAAATTGGCCTCAAATGCACTTTCACCAGACCTAAAACTAATAGTAATGATCTTTTTCTTAAGTTGTTGGGACAATTTTTTTTAAAATATACATTCAGAGAAACAAAGAAATAAAATGGCAGGGGAAAGATATACTTATTTACTTAAATGCATTATACTGGACGGGCATAGTACTGTGTTTTTTAAATGGCTAGAATTGATTGGCATTAGAATAGTCATCACAGAAATTCTACATTAGATACATACAATGCTGGGCATTGGCCTAAAAAGAAGGATGACCAATTTTGATAAATTGCTGATTTGTTTTGATCTTGTTACACACTAGATTATTTCCATTACATAGTTCTGAAGTTTTGCCAATGAAGGGAAGGGGTTGTGGGTTTTGTTTTGTTTTTTTTTAAATAGTACACTTGAAAAGAAAATAATTCTGAAACAAGAGCTAAAGTTCTGAGAGCTTTTTTCAGTTAAATTATGTCTGTCTGGAAAATTTTCTAATGTATTTTCCCTACATCTCAAGAATCAAGTAATTTCTTAGTATGGCTGAGTTATTTGAAAGGGCAGCTAGCAAGGACTCAGAGCAACTTTCTTCAGGAAATGCATACACCAGAGATTGATATCCTCACCCAATTACACCCTATAGGATCTGTATATGCAAACAGTTATTAACTATGTGGCTGCTGCAGAAGGAAAATTTGGAGCTGGAAAAACAGCAGGGGGCAGTGCTAACTAACTATTAAAACTTTACAGTGACATGGAACTTCAGTAACTATAGAAGTCTAAAATACATTTTATTTGTAAACTTGCTGTGCGTTTTTGGTAGAAAAGATGAGTGTGAATTGCTAGAAAAATGAGTACTAGTGAATTTTCCTAGAAATGTATTTAGGCATAAGATTTAATATTGAATACAATGGGCTGCTGGTCCATGACTAGGGCTTCTAGCACTACAGTTACACAAATAAATAACAATACTAGAAAGATGTATATAGAGGGATAGCATAGAGCATTGTCTGTAACATAGATTTCCATTGCTGTTATCACATAATGAATGGTTTGTCACAGAGAAATAACATTCTAATGTAACAAAGTGATGGGGTGTTTGTTTGTTTTTTAACCTCTCACAACAAATCCTAATATAAAAAATGAATTGAAAACATGAAGAGAAACAAAAATGAAAATGAATATTTGAGTTAGGTAAAAGTACACCATGCTACTGATACCTGTTTACATATGCATATTCTCTAAGGGCCATACCAGACTGTTTCAAGCACTATTGAAGGTCTGCTGACTGAGGGGTAAGATCTGTGCAAAGGTCAGAGGTCTGTTCCCCCTACTGCTCAGTAGAGCGCAAGACATCCAGGTTGGTGGGAACATTGGCCCTGTCCCCTCTGCACTAGTCTATTGAGCTGGCTACATATGCATGGAGGAAAAGGGACAGTTCAGTCTATGCTTTCCCATTTTATGCCAGACAGATCACTGACCTCCTTCACTACCACCGCCCAAATATCACAGCGATATGCACAGGGGCAGCTTAAGGATTTTGAGGTCCAACGGTTCTTTGGAATTTACCCTAAAAATATTTTTGGATGTTACCACTGCGCTGTTACAGTTCACTACCACAGAGAATTTACTATCCATGTAAAGGAGCAATAACATAGACCTTGTTACGTTATTTTTTCTTAAGTGTGCATGGATGCTCATGCACATAAAGGACTGAGTAATATAGAAAACATAGATATATCAAAATATATATTTTTACTGTTATCAGCACACTTCAAAATATTACCTGTATGCCCTGAGTATTAATTTTAAGTTGTTTCTGTTTCATAAAGTGTTCATCTATCACTAATAGGCTTTGCATACCTAAGTACCACATAGGTTGAAGCAGTGTTAGACAACATCCTGCTAGCTATTGTTAAGTCATCATTAAATATTGTATACTAGTTGGAAAATGAATCATTATAGCAGTAGATATTTAGCATCAGCCAGTATTTGCGAAGTTCCCTTCATTTTTATAACATAAATCGTAAGTCAGAGGAGCAGTTTTAGACTGTTATTTTCCACTAATTTGAACTGTGAGCTTTCCACTAACATAAACACAGAATAAATTAATCTTCCCGTTAATTTTTTTGTATATACCACAGGAGGATGGTCCAATGACCAGCTGGCCTAGCAGCTGGCCTAGCAGCTGGCGTAGCAGTCTTACAGTTTCTTTCAGCTTAGTCATGGGGTGAAAGTGAGCAGGTACGGGCCAGTACAGAGTACCGGTAAGAACCTGCACTCCCCTGTATGCAGCCCACATTAATGACCCTGTCCCTTTTTCCTCCCCTGTCAGTAGCCCTGATGGTAGGGTCCATACAGGCAGGGCTGCTGATAGGCAGCACTTTAAGGATGGTCCTTTTTTTCAGCAGCACTTTAATGTTGCTGTGCATCCCCATCGGCGACGGCCCTACCAGCAGGGCCACCGGTGGGGGGGGGGGCAACATTAAAGAGCTGCCGTATCAAAGGACCCTGCAGCCCTTTAACGTCCCTGCCCCTTTTGCCCCCCCCCTTGGTTGCCAACGGGTGGGGGAGCAAAGGGAGCAGCTGCCCTGGGGCTGGCAATTTAAAAGGGTCCGGGGCTCCGGTAGCAGCAGCCGTGGTTGGTGCAGTCTAGGCAGCCTGGAAGGGCTAGCTGGGGGATGCTGACCCCCCACCCCAACCCCTCTGCCCAAGGCCCCGCCCCTTCCAGGGGCTGGCTCCATACCAGTAAGTCTCTGGAGTTACTTTCACCCTGCCTAGTCATAGCAGAAGTGGCCCCAGTTGCAGTCTCAATCACTCCTGCATGCTCCAATTGTCTCTCAGAGGTTCTGTCACTGCAGATGAGCAAGGGAGGGTGGCAATTTAGGGGGACCCAGGCCCACACATTCTACCTGTTCCCAACCAGGGGCCCTAGGGGTTTATCAAAGCACCCAACCCAGTTATTGAGGAACTCCAAATTATATTTTTCCACTGGGTCATTTCCTACCAGCCCAGAGCTCCTCAGTTCGGGGCATGGTCATTAGCTTAGAAGACTCTCCTCAGTCTCTTTGTGTCAGGTCCAAGGAATCTTTTTTAGGGCTTTCAGTGGGAAAGGGGAATCCAAGTACCTGCTGCTAGAGCAGCCTTCACAAAGCTGTAGCTACTCTTGACACAGCTCTCAGCCTTGCACCTCAGTGTATCATACAGGTCCTTCCTCCCTTTTCTGGGCTACCAATGTCCTTTTTAACTGATCCTCTGCTGGAAACATGCTCTGCACCTGTTGAAGGACAGGGCTCCCCTAGACCAGTATTGCTCTACTCCCAACCCTAGTTCAGTATGGGGCCTGTAGACCCCAGAACAATACCCAAACTTCAAGTGTAGCATGGAAGAAGCAGACAAGTTATGGGACACAAGTTTCTAACAAATATCCTTAAAGGAGGCAGGATTCCATCAGCAGAGAAAGAGAAGTAGAGAAAACTGGAGGGTTTCCTAGGGTATGTCTTCACTACAGGAGTAGGTTGATTTCACTTAATTCGATTTTCTAAAGTCTACTTTAGAAAATCGAATCAGTGTGTCCCCACCAGGACAGCAGGTCGACAGTGGTCGACACTGTCTGCCCTTAAACTTTTGCAGGGGTCGACATAGCCCGCATTGCACTGTGGGGGGGGGAGCCGGCGCCGGGCTGCTCGGGCGGGCGGGGGGGTCCAGCGCAGGGCTGCTCGGGCGGGCAGGGGGGTTCGCGGGGCTGCTCGGGCGGGCGGGGGGGTTCGCGGGGCTGCTTGGGCGGGCACGGGGGTTCGCGGAGCTGCTCGGACGGGCGGGGGGGTCCGGCGCGGGGCTGCTCAGGCAGGAGGGGGGGTTCACGGGGCTGCTCGTGCGGGTGGGGGGTTCCGCGGAGCTGCTCGGAGGTCAGAGGCTTAAAGTCAGATGCCTCTTCACTAGATGAAAATCGACCTAGAGAGGTCGATTTTAGCGCTACTTCTCTCGTCAGGCAGGAGTTATAAAGTCGATTTTGAGGGCCCTTTAAATCGACTTTAAGGGCATGCCTGTGAAGACAGGTACACGTTTATTTCGACTTAACGTCGTTAAAGTCGACGTTAAGTCGTAGTGAAGACATGCCCCTACACACGGATAGTACTATAAAAGAAAAGCAGCACCTTTTTTTGCCCATAATTTATTTCATTTACAGTAGCTTGGTTACAACATCTGGTTCTCTACTTTCCAATTTTACAACTTGATTGATGAAGATGCACAAAAAAATCAAGTCACTTAGCTGAAATCATACAAATGGAGTGGGAAATCAGGCCCTTAGCCTCTAAATAGCATCTCATGTCATCACTCAGTAGAAATTATGGTTTCCTGTCAGAATCAGCAGTGAAAATCTGAAGCTACAAAGATTAGCAGCAATACAGGTGAATCTCAGATGGAATAGCACATTTTTTCTGTTAGAACCTGACTCTCTCTCACAGACAAACCCAGCTAAATTTATTCAGATGGCATTTTGTTTTTAGAAATATATCAAATTCACATGGGCTTGTAACTGAATATTTGACAGACCCATAACTATTGGAGTATGGCTAGTTATAGCTATGATCTATAAATCAGATGTTCATACAAAGGGGGGGAAATGATGTCCTAATCATTTCAAACATATTTACTGCACATTGCTATCTGTTTTAAAACTTGCCTTATAAGATTAAAGACCTAAATCCATAATTCTTTCCCTCTAGAGAACTATTAATGATCAGCTGTCCATTGTAATTTGAGTAAGATATATTTTAATCAACATTTTTTACAATCACTGAGCTTTTTACCACATCTGTATTAGCAGCTCACACGTGTAGGTCTGATAAGTAGACGATATTGCTGAGAAGCCTGCAGGAATGTTTGAAACTCTTTATACTCCTTCACAACCAAAGCAAATCATCATTTACTCATTTGGCACATGTACGGATATAACACTTGATTATGAAATAAGGCAATTTGTGGGGGGGGGGGGAATCTAAAATAATCCATTCTTCTGCACAGGGGCTGTTCAAAGCTCCTGAACAGAACATCTCTGAAGAGTCTGTATCAAACTCAAATTTTTATAGCCTGATTTTTGAACCCTGCAGCCTCTTTCAATTTTAGCTAGGTTGGACCCGCTTTTCAGAAAGCTTTTACTGTACTCTCCGAGCCATTATCTTCCATTATGTACAGAGGTACACCTGAGCCTTGCAAAGCTATAACTAATTATGTCTCTGTTTTCTTGCTCTGTAACAAGCCAGAACAGAGCAGCTTGAGCACTCATGAATTAAAGTAAAAAATACCATTTTAGAGAGTATTCCGGTATACTTCAGCCTTGACAAATGTTCAGTGGCACCTGAATGAAAATAGAGAATTAAAAATATAGGTATGTGGCTCTGGTTGTATTTTCCTCCCTTCCCTTTCCTAACAGTCTCCCTTGCTCCATGTGTTTTATTAAGAGGATGGTTCTTGCCCAGCTGCAGAGGGAGCACTGCGAAATTTGAATGACAGATATCGATCATTCTTAGATACTTATATAGCCTCTATTACCATGACACCCTATGAGCCTAACAGCACTCTCGCAACGTACCAGTTGACTTGCCCAAAGTCGCACAGGAAGTCAGTGGTGGAACAGACATTGGAACCTGAATCCCCCAAGTCCCAGGCTACTTGGTCTCTGGATAGCATACTTCCAAACTCTTATATCATGTCTGTATAACCTCCAACAACTGTCAATAAATTACATTACATTAAAAGACATTTTAAAAGATGAATGAACATGAATTAAAGACCAAATCATCAGTGGATCTCCCCAAATGCACCTGTAAAATGTGCCACTGCATCATTCATTGGCATGCTCAGAAATCTGGCCCATTCATATGTGCATGCAAATTGTGTAATCGTCCACGGATTTGCCTAATTCGAGTCCAGAAATACAAGATTATTCACATGTAGGCAGATGAGTCTGCCTATGTTTGGGGAGTTTGAATGAATAGTTGGAGCTAAAATCTTAAGTGATAAACATACAAAACCTGTTTTATGTTTTGTTTGTTATAAATTTCATAATTAAGTAGAGTTAGTTGAATTATTCATTGAGTATAAATTATAGTAGGGAATATAAAATGACTGACAAATTGCCAGTTAAGTGTCGACAGGTTTAACCATGTGGCTGTGTTTGAGTGTTTTGAAACTACTGAGGTACAGGTGAACAGACAACTCAGGTTCGTTGGCAGCAGTTGCTTTTTAGAAAAATCATAACCAACTACATTCTTTTAAAAAGTTGTATAACCCAAAGACAAATCTATTCTCAAAGCTATATTTTTCTTAGCCTTATGCTGTATTTCCCACTGTGTTATTAGATCAGTCACTTCCCTTACAGTCTATCCCTTCAGACAGATGACACAGAATTTGATACAGCATGACACATATAACAAGTCATAGCAGATAAGGTATAAAAATAACATTTTTTTTCCTCCAGGGAGTTCCAAAGTTTCAAAATGTTATCACTGCTTTCTGCGAGCACGTAAGGGAGAGTAAAAACTTCATCTCATTTAACCAGGTATTGTCATTTGA
Source organism: Sternotherus odoratus (assembly GCA_032164245.1). Lineage (NCBI taxonomy): Eukaryota > Metazoa > Chordata > Testudines > Kinosternidae > Sternotherus > Sternotherus odoratus. The sequence goes on along the minus strand of JAVMKO010000002.1, from coordinate 86,988,367 downwards.
TAGTGTGTTCCCTACCTCAGAAAACGACTGCCTGAAAAAGTCTTTAACACTGACCTGTGCCTGAGAGGGTATGTAAAAAACCAAGGAAGGGAAATGAAATCACTCTGAGTTTTAAGAATGTTTGGCCTTATACATGTAACCCCCGTTGGAGTTTGCAAGCTCCTGGAACACGGAGCTGAGCCTCTAAGAATCTAGGGGAGCCTCTGAACTACAGCAACACTGGCTCCAAGAGCCCTCTGACACCATTTCCTGCCTGCTTGAGGTCCTGGGTAGGGACAGAATAGACTGGAAACTCCTCGAAAGTCAATCAGGATATTTGTATGGAGTGATTTACATAGACACAGTTTGCTGGGCAATGAGGAGCCAGGACTGATCAATTCCCTCAGTGGTTACAGACAAGCTTCTTCAGAGGCCAAAGTGTTAATTTTGATTTGACATTGGGTTGTTTGAGTTTGGAGCTGGAAGAGGCGGGGAAGGCTGTGGGAGTCTCTAATTAGCTCCCAGTCCCCAGTCCCCACATAAAGGGGGATTTTGAATTATTGTGAAGTTTATGGGAGTGCTGGCCCTGCAGAGACCAGAGATCAGGGATGCAGAGAACCAAATCAGTGCTGAATACTTACAGCCAGCCGAGACCGTGACTGGAATCCATCACCAGGAGCAAGGAGAGGATCCTAATCCCTTTCTTTTTGTTAATTTGACCAATGTTCACAGTGCAGCAGTACTCATTGCAGGACTTATCCTCAAGTCCCATCTGCCTGGATCAGTACTAGGGAGGCAGCTAGGGGAATGCGTACAGTCGCTGATGAATGCAGGGAGGTTGGGAATTTGTTATATTGTTGAAGTTTTCATGTTTCAGCTAATTTTAATCCTTTCCTTCCCTAGAGCCTTTAGTTCCTGCCCCGAGCAAAGTTCCCTGTGTTAGGGCGGCATTTCATTTTTTGGGTTTCTGTTTTTGTATTGTGGTGCATTTTGTATTATATGTATTATATATATTCACTGGGTTATATTCCTTGTGAACAGAGGAGAAGAGGTTATTTTCCCAAGGGATAGGTTCCTTGTGTCCCAGGCACAGAGATGTGGAGGCACTGAAATAAAGAAGCCACGACCCAACCAATACAAGAAGAAGGGGTAGAGGGAAAGAAGCCACTCCAATTACAAAACACTAGGGAGCAGGCTCAAGGCATTCCACCAGGAAGGGGCTACACACAGAGAGATACAATACAGTAGACTCTCAATTATCCAGGATTGGGTTAACCGGGTTGTGGATTAACCAGGATGTCAAAAAATTACACGCAACTCACAGGGCCGGCTCTGGCTTTGTTGCCGCCCCAAGCACAAAAAATAAATAAATAAAAACACCAAGACGCAGGGCAGCCAGTGAACCAACAGCCTTCCCCTCTCCCCCCCCCCCCCCCCGGCACAGGGTGGCTAGTGAACCAACCCTCCCCTCCCCATATTTCCTATGGATGGTGATTATCCGGGATTTTATTAACCAGAATTAATTTTTCCCTATCATCCTGATAATTGAGAGTCTACTGTATTAGTTGGACTCTCTTCTTCATTCCTCTTGGCCAGTGTCAGGATATGAGCCATGTGACATTGGAAGATATGCTCAAAGAGATGCCACTGACTGTTGATAATGTGCAGTATCTGAGTTTGCAAGCACATCATTCATCCACAAGCTCCACAGATAACTTCTGGCAGCAGCTTAGTGTCATGCTAAGTATTTATGCCTCCATGTCACGTTCCACAGCCTGCTTTTACTTACTTACTTAATCAACTGAAGCAACAAATACAACACAGCACTTCAGAATATGTTTATCTTCGGTAATGAGTGCAACTGAGATATATCTAATTTACCCTGAGCTAACGGTAGCTGGTTAATTGCTTTCACCAAGCAGTGGAACATATGACAATCCTAATCCTCTTGTTACATTGTTTATCAGTGACAAAGAAACTGATCTTAAATTGCCCATGTAATCCTGATATCAGGTAAATTTCATGTTGATGGATGTATGGACTATGTTAAGAAGGCCCAGGGCCGGCGACAGAAATTTTGAGGCCCCCTACTCTGATCGTTGGGGGCCCCCTCTCTGATCATTGGGGGCCCCCCAACCCCCCCCAGCCTATTCTCCTTCCCCCCCCCCCCCGCCTGACCCGGCCACCCAACCTATTCTCCTCCCCCAGCCTAACCTCCTCCCCTCCCCACCCCCATTGGTTCCCCGCCGGCCCCTCGGCCAGTGCCGGCCAGGCTGTGCACACCCGGGTCTCCCCAGCCCCGCTCGCTGGCCCCCGCCCCCGCGGAGTGGCGCGCCCCGCCAGTCCTCTGCAGCCACCGGGGCGGAGCCGGCATCCTGTGGTGCCGGGGGGCTCCCCCCCCCCCCCCCGCCAAGGGCTGTCCCGGCTCTTCCTGCAGGTGGGCGGGGGAAGCGCTGCAGCCGTGGGTGCCTCGGGGTGGCTCCTGGGGCGCGGGATGAGCCGCCGGCTGAAGGGCTCGGGAGGCAACCAGCCACTGACAGCCCGGGAAAGAGCGGCCAGGGAGATGCGATGCCCAGGTGGGACGACTACGTGTACAGCTGTGTACCGGGCCCCAGACTTAAGGGGGCCCCCTTTAAGTCCGGGGACCGGTACAGCTCTACCTGTAGTACCCCCCTGTCGCCGGCCCTGAGAAGGCCCATGCTAAATTAGGGCTGATGCATAGATTCTGGTGGTGGAAGGACCCAGAGGAGGAAGAGGTGACAGAAGTAACTGGTAGCTCCTGTGAGCTGCCATGACAGACAGGCATGTATGGAACTCATGCTGAGGACAACCCGAACGGACAGAGGCTATGTCTATACTTGGAGTTAAGATGGTAATTGCCATCTTGAGGAAACATACTGGCATTAGCTGTCTTTGAGATAACCTATGAAAAATAGTAGAATAGTCACTATAGCACAGGCGGTGGAGTGTGACAGGAGGGGCTACCCATCCTGAGTACAAATCCAGCTGGACCATATGGTACATACTCAGGTGGCTAGCCCAAGTTTCTGCCCATGCTACTATGGCTACACTACTCTTTTTACACACTAGCTCAATAAGAGCTGGCATGAGTTGTCTTCTCAAGCTGGGTATCACGCAGGACCAGCTCAAGGCACCAGCAAAGCAAGTATGTACTTGAGGCAGCACATTTCCAGCGCCGGCCATTCTTTTTTTCAGAAAAATCCACCAATGTACGGAAAAAAAATAATACATGAAGATCAAAGAAATCTCCAGTACTGCGATAGGAGTGTGACGTGAAAAATATCATGTCACATCATGACACAGTCACTTAGAATGTGAATGTGCGTAAATGTGTTAATGTTAACCATTACTGATTAATTAAATCAGGAATCATGATTACTTGTGTGTACTGTGCCGCCCTACTGGTGTATGGTATTGAATATTTTGCTTGTGTTTGAACTTGTTTTAAATTGTTTCAACTTTCAAAGTAATCACACCTTGGTAAAGGAGAGTAAAGCATTTATTTCTTTACTTATTCTAGCCAACGACAAAAATCAGCAACGCAACGAGAGTAAAGCATTAAAATATAAACTTGAAGCTTAAGTTTTGCATGATGCAATGTGAATGATTATTGTGAAAAAGGTCCTTCAAAACTAGATCCTACATTTGAATATCCATTTAACGAGTCGAATTGTTGATGTATGCCATCCAGTATGAAGAAAAAAATGAAAAATGAGGAACAAATTAATAGATCATGGTTAGTATAAAAACAAAACAAAACAAAACTTTGCTAAGTGCGAACATGTGTAAAAGACAAAAAGGGGAGGGGGAGGCAATTTTTCTTTTTTGCTTGGGGCGGCACAAAACGTAGAGCTGGCCCTGGTATCACAGCTCCAAATCTAGAGATACCCTTCGAGAGGTTTAGACGCTCCCATTTGGGTGCTCCCATGAATATCAGTTGCCAGTGATCAGGAAAAAGGAATCTCATTCTTGGTTTGGAACTCATAATAGTCCATCAGCGGCCCAAAAGCAGTGTTGCTCATCGATGAAAAGGCCTGTTGGGACATCATCTCACCCATCAGCTTGGTGATCTGCTGTGCAGCTCCTTGAGAGTGCCTATACTTAGTCCCATTACGGCATCCTTTCATGCAAAGATTAACAGGGAGGAGCAATGCTGCTGCTGATACTATCACAATTATGGAGTTCTATTGGCAGCTGCAATAGCAGGTAGGGTACCACTCGCAGGTTTCTGGGAACCACAAATTTAAGTCTGACGTGTGTGGCAAGTTTACAAGTTTTTCTTGCATATATGATTACACATTGAGCTGGTTGTCGAGTGCTGCATAATGGCTAATTCAGCTAAAAGCATTTCTGGAACTTGCATACAGCTATTATAATGATGATAATTGATTATTAATTATTATTATTATGAATTCAAAGAACACATCTCAAAATGCTTACATAGTCCCTTGTTCTTTTCAGCCCACACCACACTGTGATACTCCAATGAGACTTGGCCTAGGTCTTGTGCCAGCTGCTATATCTTTGTGCTTCTCCCTGTTGCCAGGCAGCAGTGCTAGTTGCAGCTTTTACATCTGGTATCTGTCTTTCCTGGCCCACTTCTTGTCAAGGTTGGCAGTGGCAGTGATGAACAAATAGTGTTTGTGTTCGATAAAAAGCAAACAAACACAAAATTTCTGGACTGATTATAGTTACCAATAAAATGGAGGAGAGCTAACAGCCCTGTTTCCCCTTCTTTATTGATCATTTGAAGCCTTTCAGTCACACAACAGGAACAAACTCATAGTGACTTTTTACATCAGGAGCCAGGCTCTCTTCATAGCTTGCTGAGTGACAGCAATGCTAATACAGTCGCTGATGGGGTAGAATTTCAGTATTCTTATAGTACACTGTGAACACCAGGCCCCTGTAGGCTTTTACCTCATGTTCTGAAATATTTCCCAAAATGGCTTATAACATTGCAGGGTGGATCAACTTTCAGACACCCAAGGCCCACTTTATCAGACGTTGTGAACATTCACTTTGCTAATTAAAATCAGTGGCCAGTGGGGGATGTTTCTTCTGGGAATCAGGCTACCTGCTTGGGTGCCTTATTCTGGATATAGGTGCCTAACTTTGGGCAATCACATTTGAAAATGTTGGGTTACATATCTAAAGTCCGTTTCCAAAAAATATGGAGGTAGCCCAAATTTAGAGGCCACTTTTGAAAATATGAATCTATGTCAGATGTCCAGAGTCAACTGCCCCAAACTGCAAGGAAATTTTGATCTCTATCTGATTTTAAACGTTGTAGCTAGACCTTAGTCCAATATTGGACAAATCAAAACCCATGATCCCACAGTGTGCAGGTATTTTGTTGTTCATCCTATTGACTGGAATGCTTCTGGAACTTTATAATCTTCATCTAACCCCAAACTCCAGGACTGCGTGCACAGATGTGTTTCAGTGTTGTTGTTGGGTTTTTTTACTAATTTAGTCTGGTTCTCTTGCACCTGTTTATAACATTCATTATTGAAAGCAACTCGACATACTTTCCATCGACATCTGTTATCATTGAGCTCACAATTAGAGTAAAATATTTTGGGTTAATTTTCACAACATGGTATATGTGAAACCACTTTACCACAGGACTCAAGGGTAGGGTTGGTTTTTGTGTGTATATGTGTTTCTTCCTTGACAGTACCCATGTCTTTATTACGTTCATGTCTTTTGTAGAATCCAGACATTTTCTAAGTCAGTCCTGAGTGCTATAGCAACCACCAATTTTTCAGAACTGCCTGAGAACCAAAAATTATGATGTTGTATAAATTAGAGGCTGGAATGAAAAGAGGAGATTCTGAACATGCTATCTGTGCATTAAGGGAGGGAAATGATATAATTCCTTTTAAAAATAAAAATCCTGGATTTCCTATTCCCCATACTTTTGAGATTTATGAAATATTGATAGCTGCCAGCCTCCATCTCTTCTCTCGTTGTCATTGCAAACACATACACGCACAGATGCCCTGGACCTCAGCAGTTTAATTATCAATGATGAGGCAAAAATATTTAGGGAATGTTTGACAGAACAAGGATGCAAGATTTCAGCTCTCAAATTATTCTGGTTTCTGGCAAAAGGAAAGAAAAGGGGAGGGGGACTCAAAGAACATAACTGGATAAATTGGTGGAGAGCAAACACATTACTGCTGTTTGACTGAGTGGATTCCCCTCCCAGAATGTTGATGGCAGGTACATCATTTATTCTCACAGGCTCTGACAAGCTGAGAAAGGAGTTACAGTGTGTTCTCAGTGAATGAGTAGATGAAGTACTAGAGACTTGTTGTATCTATCTTTACTCATACCCCTTCAACTCCTCTTGTCTTGTCCTCTGGAGGTATTGTCTTATATGACATTCAGAAAGAAAGCAGAGAAAAGACAACTTTCTTTTTAAAGTGTCAAGCTTAGAAAGGATATGCAGCAGCTTGCTGAATACATCCATTTTGCAATATGTGTACAGTGTTAAAGAAGCAAGCATTAAAGGAGAGTCGGAGGTTTGGGGTCCTTTAAACAAAGATTTTTTTTCCAGGTCATGTTGTGGGGAAATGAGGCCATGTGGCATGCTAGCAGGAATCCCAACCCAGAGGAATTTTAGCTGACTCCACAGACATTCCACAAGGGTGTGAGAAAACATACACTACAGGTAGAGCTCCAATACCCTTTGAAAGGGTGTAGTATGCAGTTCCCCTCTGCTGCTGGGTGTGAAGAAAGGCCAAGATTCATCTCTTACTGTTCCCATATTTGGGGTTAATATCACCACCAGTGCTATGAAGAGCAGAGCTTTCATTTCTCTTTCCTGCTATTATTATGGCTGGTCTCTGGCCATGGGCATGAGAGAAAAGTTCTTTGTACCCCCTCTCCTTTTCCTTGGCCACTCTCTCAGGGCTAACTGTAATTCTGATTTAACATGGCTAGACTCCATGGACATTTCACTGCCTTGACTTACATTTTGCCTTTGTTTAACTGCTTCCATGCATTTGGTCTTTTGAATGCATAATTTGCAGAAGCACAACACATAAAAGTGTACTTTTGACAATGATATGTGAAAGCACTGGGAAAAATGATTAGCTCCTGGCAACAGAGGTGTTGTGGTTACTGCTGAGGGTAATCTGAGAAGAGTTGTTAGCACAAAGGGGGTCAGAGGTACTGTTTCAGGTTTGTTCTGTTCCTTCCATGGGGTAATTATGTGTTTGTCTTTTGAATAAAGCTGTAATGATTGCTGAACACTGAATGATTACACAAGTGCTAATATTATTTCTAGAAATGCCCAGTTGCAGGCAAAATGGCACAGTACAACATATACAGTAAGTAAGAGGGTGTTTGGGGCTAGGGGGAAGGGGAAGTGCAATATGTATATTTTGTTTCATCACCGGCATTACAAATACCCCTCGACTAATGCTAATCCTTCATGAATCCTCAAAAAGTGTTCTAAAAAAACATACAATCTGTTAAGAAATATAACTGGCAATATCCACAAACATTGGAGCATTTGGCTCAAAGACAGCATGGAAATTTGCATATCTACCTGCAGGGCAATGCTATGTCACTAAACCCAGTCGATGATTTCTAGAAGCAAAGTACTTACGAGGCTACTCTTCTAGAAGTGGTTAAAGTTCCAGAAACAGAGGGTGAAACCTGGCCCCATGGAAGATAATGGTAAAACTCACGTTCACTTCAGTGGGGCCATGATTTTACCCAGAGAAGGTAATTGCTGGAGTGATAGTTGTCTAAGCTCTGAGTCACCATTGCTCTCCCCTCTGTGTACCAGTCCAAAGTGAATGCAAAGTGTGTTAGTTTTTCCCATTTTACATTTAATTTGCTCTGGGATAAATAACTGCAAAAGGGGGCAAAAGGATGGCGAATCAGGCCTGATATTTTAAAAATTAGTGTTACTGTGAGGCACATTCTTGAATTTAAAAAGTTATCTAAAATTTCTATATTTAAGTATAGTAGAAAGGGCAAATTCATTGTAGTGAAACTGCACTGGGGTAATATTGTTAACCTAGTAATCAATTTAGTATGGGATAGACAATTAAAACAGCTCTTAGAATCTGATAAATGACAACAGCACTTATGTGGTATAGATTGGGAGGCCGTGCTATAATCATGATTAAAGAGACTTCACAGTGAATTGTTTTACTCTAATGAGAAAGCAGATTATACAGGCTTTGTTATCGAAATACTATTTGATTACTTCTATTGCAATGAAAACATTGCTCACATTTAAAAAGTCCTATTATTTTAATGAAGTTTATTAAGCTTTCTTGTGTTCTTTTTAACTGTTCAAAAGCACTGTGACTGAACTAGTCCAGAATCATTGGTATAGTAGCAAATCTAATTGGATAAATTAATGGTTTACTGATTGCATATTAACTCTATCATGTTCTCACATTTTAGATGAGTTGTAAATTCTTGATTTGCATTCTTCCCATCAGACATTAGGATTTTTATCTGTGCATAAATGAAGAACTACAGCAGGCTGCAGACAAGTCCTCAAAGGTTCTCATGACAACTGCAAGCACCCCTCCATTGTTTTGTGGCTGTCTCTTAAATTAACTCATCAGGTATCCAGTAATTATGCACTGACAAAATAATTACCACTTCATTTTCTCTGCCCCTCAAAACATGTGATGTAAAGAGAAACTCATATCTATCTGCCCCTTGCTTCCTTGTTGATGTTCTCTAGGCTATTCCGTGTGTACTAGCCTCTGCCTAACTGTATCCTGAGCTATGTAATGTGTACTACATTGAAAACAAATGTGAGATTTTCTCCAGTGTAGTCTTACAAGTATTCTTCCCAGTATTTAACCCTTTTCAAAGGGTGGCACTACAGGGTGGTCAGTGCTTTTAGGCTCAGCACTAAGTAAGGAGGGGTTGGATAACTCTCAATATCTGATACTGGAGTTCAGGGATCTACATGACTTTAGGTATTAATGTTTGTAGTTGTCATCACTTACCCAGTCTATTTCAGTGCCTCAGGAGGCAGGTATATGGCCATACCTTGTATAGTATTTCATTACATAGATGTCAGAATACCAGGACTGTGGTGCTTCTGAGGCAAAACAGGCCAGGACAATATTAATAAAAATGAACATAAATAAACAAAGAAAACATGTACTTAGAAATACCAATACCTGATCCTGCTTATACAGATATCCTTGGGCTGTAAGGGAAGTTTTAATATAAGAAGCAATTTGGGAACTATTCCTTAAGTCCACCCAGCTGTGGTTTTATGGACCCTGTGCAGGAAGGCTAAAGTAGCCTTCAGTCCTATTGGAAGGAGTTCGTTCACCTCAGATATCCCATTGTGGGTAGGTATGGGCATAGCAGGCTCCCCATCTCTCCTTTGGGGTCCTTTGGAACCCCCTGCCAATGGCCACTCAAGACTTGCAGCTCATCATTCCAGCCAGGTCACATTTTATGTCTACCGCTTTGGGAATAATAATGTCTTTTCTTGAACCCTCTGGCCAGGCTGTCTCTACCGTTCTGCCCATTCTGGGAAAGTGGTTAAAACACCTTAAAACCTTTAAAGTACTCCACTCACTAACATGACACCAGCCCATCCTTCGGGGACCAGAAGTCTGGTATTTTTTATCACTTTTTTCTCCCTCCATCTTCATCTTGATTCTGACCCTTAGCTCACAGTTTAAGTCCCTTTTTTCTTGAGCTTTTCCCAAAGTCCAGCTTTCCTAGCCTGTAACCGAAGGCTTGCTTTTCCTGTGGGTGTCTTTTTCCCTAAAGCCCTCCCCTTATAGTAGTCACCCAGCCCTCCACTGCTGGGTCTCATCTCAGACAGGTCCTGGACCCTTATCCAGATCTCAGTTATTCCAGTCTGTAAATCTTACTGAACTGCACCCCAGTCAATGGAAATAAATTCAGTTGACATAGGTGTGAATGAAAACAGAACCTGGTTTCATGTATCTTTTGTTTGAGGGATATAACCCCTTTATATATAGTGTGTGTTGCAATACATCTCTGTAAGTTTAAGTTTAAAAGTTAATAAATATAAACAAAAAAGAATTCTTCACAACAGGGTGCAAAGAGGCAGAGAATTTGAAAGCTAATATTTATTCCTTACTGTAGAGACACAAACATTGAATATATTAATTTAGAAACCATAGCTTCTATTAACATTAATTAAATTTTCTCCCTCAGTGATTTTCAAATTGAGGTGAATTCAAATTCAAATAAAACATATCTTATAGTAAATCTAATAATTGTCCTTTGCATCCTGGATAATAAGTGCATGGTTCATAAACAGAGGTGGCTTCTAAATTAAGAAGATATATTTATATGTGAATATGACTTTTTGGGGGCCTTTGAGAGTATGACTCCTTAGATTATTAGTTTTTATTCTGGTTGCTTATTGACTCTTCATTCTGTTTGCTCTCTTAAAAAATACAATAACTGAAAAATATAGACTGGCCTGACAAATAGAATGAAATACTAATAGTTAGGCTCTAATAACCTTCCTCAGAAACTTTAGATTTAATAGCAATGGGGTTGTGTGAAATGTTTGGCAGGGCTGAAGGCTGGAGGACATCGGGAATGGGGGTGGGGGAGGTTTACTTGAAAATGTTTTGCACTCAGTTGTTTGGTCATTGCTTTAATATGAAATTAAAAAAAAATCTGGGATCACTGTGACCTCAGCAGTATGGTCTATTGAACCTGCGATATTCAGACAACTTAATAGTGATCATGATATGAAAGCTGAGGCACAGGGAAATTACACCCAACATCGTAAAAATTGGGTGAATATATTTAAATTATTAAAAGACATAAATGATGATTTAAGTAAAATGATCTTTCAAATCATTTAAGAAGAATTTTCACTTGATTCAACGTGATCAGAATTTCTTAGCCTGATCATCAAACCATGTCAAATGGGCACTTTTATAATTTTTATTATTCCTCTTTCAATTTTACTTTATTTTTAATTAATGAAAAACCTGCTGGGTTTAGCAATATGAAATGCCTGCCTATTACTGCTTTGTTTTTCTTATAAAGAGAGCCAACTGTTGAGGACTTTTAAGTTTGACGTGTTAGGAAAATAATATTCTTTAGAACACCTTGTTCATTTAATTTATGGGTTCTTTCCTGAAGAAAGAACCAGCAGTCTCAAAAGGGGTTTCCAATAGGGGCACAAGAGTCCAATCTACTACAGTTTGAAAGGAAAAAACTGAAGTAAAAAATTCTGAAAGTTCCCAGAACTGCAACGTCTCCAAACCATTAGGGTTTCATATTCATTTAACATTAAAAAAGAAGCAAATATGAAAATATGCTATGCCAATTTTTTTAAAAAATCCCAAATTGAATGCACAAAATTTGCACCTGCATGCAGAGCTCCCTATTTGTGCTCTAAGACATTTTGCATGTTCAATTTTAGTGCCTTTTCTGGGAAAATACAGTCCTAAAGATTTTTTTCAACTTGGTATAACTACCAAGAAGAACTGTTCTTGAGGAAAGATTGTACATGCATCAAGACTGTAATTATGGCATTCAAGTTATGTAACATCTAAGGATCCAATCCTGCAAGCATTTCCACGCATGATTAACTTTACACTTGTGATTCATCTTAGTGAGTTTGTTGATGTCATTGGCATTAGAGCACATGCAGAAAGTTAAGCGAATGCTTAACAGTTTTCTTGAATTGGGGCCTTTCTGTTTACATAACCTTGTGTTCAGCTCTGATGCAGAATATGTATGTGTATGTATTTTATAAAATCAGCTGTGAATATATTCATAAGCAAATCTGCTTATTTTTTAATATGTCCAGTGATTCATACTGAGTATCTAAGCTCAGAAAAATGGCCTTTTCTGAGAATGGGAGAACAATATCTTTAGTAAGGTATAAAACTGCTGTTACAGATGCCAGAATAAAATTGTTTATATTTTTGATTTATTCAACTGGTCATATATGATCAATAGACCAAATCCAAAAATTGACACTGTTGTAATTGTTGGGTACTGTGAAATCATGACCTGCCAGCTGGATTTCCTTAACCAAGTAATTAAATTTTATATAAACAAAGAAATGTTTATAAGAGGTTATACAAGATCAAAGCAAATAATCTAACCACTTTACAAGAGAGTACATTTCTCAGTAGCAGCTCAAAGCTACTCTTCACATTTATTAGCCCAATCATGAGAGGCTGGAGCAGGTGCAACTCCTATTGAAGTCAGTGGTTATGAACCATCTGGGGTCCAATTCTCTTCTCACAACAGCTGTACATCAGTGTGATTCCACTGACATCACTGAAGCTTCTCCCAGTGCACTGGGCAGCCTGAGTCATCAATAGACGATTAGTCTCTTGCTGCACCCGAGTTATCTCCTGTTGGGCGGTTGCTTGGACCCGGGTAGCCTCCTGCTGAGCTGCGGTGGCTTGTATTAGGGCCCTGACCACGTCATCCATCTTAGGGACAGGAAGGTTTTTGCTAACCCTGGTTTAATTCCCCAGCGCGTGGATCCCACCTTTGACACCAAGTGTGGCAAATTACTGGCACTATATTGATGGGTCCTGCGCTTTCTCTTCTTGTGGGGGATTCAAGGGGCCTATTTCTTGCCCTGAACAGGGTATTAACTGTCCCACTAGTATCCTAGAGGGGAGAAGTGGAGAGGGAGGGACCCGGGCCCACCCTCTACTCCGGGTCCCAGCCCAGGGGCCCTGAGATAGCTTGGATTAGCTATTCCTTCCCCTGGGCTATTTCCCTTTCCTACCCTTCAGCTTGTGCGGGCTTCCTGCCCTCTCTCTGCACAAGCCAGGTGTTCCTTTACCTAGGGTCTGGGTCTTTCTTAGCGCACCGCAGCACTTCTCCAAACTCTGCTCTGCTTTCCTCCAAAGTGCTCGCCACTCCAACTCCTCCAAACTGCTCACCGCTCCAACTCCTCCAAACTGCTCGCCGCTCCAACGCCTCCAAACTGCTCACCGCTCTTTGACCCTCCTCTATCACAGGATATAAAATTTCCCGTTGCAGGATTTAAAACAATCTTTAACAATTAGTGGTTCAGATTACCTCACAACTGCCTACTTCAACGTTTCTTGCATCTCCATCCCTGCCAGCTGGTTCTGACCACAGTTGGAGACAGGATATTAGATTAGGTGGACCTTAGGTCCAATCCACTCTGGTAACTGTTATGTTCCTAAGGCTGTAATTGTACAAATAATGACCAAGTGTCAGCTAGCCTGGATCTTTAACACAGAAACACTCTGGGTTCAGTACCTCAGGTTATGATGGAAAACAAGTCCTACCAGCTTTGGAGCTGGTACAGGCTTAGGCTTGCAATTACAAACATAATACCCAAATGTATAGCTCAGCTGTACTGGAAATGTGATGCAAGATTAATCTGGGGTGCTATGGCAACCACAGGCTAACTGGAAGCTGTGTGTATTTACAACCTGCAGTCCCCCAAATTAAACCAAGGTTTTTTTGTTTTGACTCAGTTGTCTGCTTTCATGTACACAGCTTCATAACTTGGCTGTTCCATCATGTAGGCACAAAGACTATTATACTGGCAGCCAGGTACAGGCTGTACACAATCAGTGATGACAATGTTTAAAGCATAGATTTAAATGTTTAAATTGAGTGCAGTAATAGCTTCCAGGTATTCAAGTGTAAATGAAGCACAGTAGCCACTGTTGGGAAAGAAATTAAAGTTTGTTTTCACTCTGAAAAATGAGTGTTAAAATGACAGTGTGTATACCTCACCTGCACATGAATTTTACGTGTATTATATTCAAGTGGAATGCTCCTTTCAAGTGCAAGTGCAGTACAATGTTTGCAGGGAATACTGATGGGCGCTTCATGGAATCTGTGTAATTCATACTAACCTTGGGCAACTTTATTTTGCACAAGTTGTTACACCAGTGGTGGGCAACCTGCGGTCCATGGGCTGCACGTGGCCATTCAGGGTAATCCACTGGCAGGCCGGGAGACAGGATGTTTACATAGACTGTCTGCAGACATGGCTGCCTACAGCTCCCAGTGGCTGTGGTTCGCTGATCCCAGACAATGGGAGCTGCGGGAAGTGGCACAGGCTACAGGGCCAGAACCCCAACTTGTTCCTGGTCCCTTGGGATAATGTTCCCCTGGGGAGACACACATGGGAAGCATTCCACCAGTCACAGGAATTGCAATGCCAGAGAGAGAAGATTACAGAGTCATGCACTTTGTCTTTAAGGATGGAATTTTCAAAACATGTAAGTGAAATAGGAGTACACATCTCATTGACATTCAAAGTCCTACATTAAGTGCTCCTCTGTGCATGTGGTCAACCATTCCTAATATAGACATCCACAAAATTTGCAAAAAAAAGTGTTCAGTAGTTATTACAAAAGAAAGCAACCATCCTTAAAGCCATTATATTGAAAGGCCCATGCATGTGTTGAAAAGATGTTAGCATATAAAGTGTCTGAATATCAATCAGTTGCATAGTCTCATAAGAGAACGGGCAGAAGCAATCGCTGTATTTGTAAATGAGTCTGGGCGTTAAAAACCAAATGTGTCACATGATTTAATACCCTATTTGTGTGCACAAATGTGTCTTTTGTGTGCTGAACTTCCATTGAAAGTCTGACCTAATAGGTTTTTCTCATCACTAATGATCATGTCTCAGCTCACTACTTTTCTAGCACTGATTTGTGGTGATGCATGCAGGACCCAAGCAAAGAGATGTTTCCTGTTTTGTTATTAAACAAACAGAGGAATGCATGATTATGTAAAAAATATATAACAGTCTTAAATAATTCAGGTGAGGTGGTGATTAGAGCTGTCTGAAGAACTTATAATTCTTTTTTTTTAAATAAGTCATCTCTTTCTGAGTTTGCAAATTGTCCATCAGTTGATTTTCCGAGTTCTCAAATTTATTTGCTAGCCACAATTAGTCAAATAATCTGTGACTACTTCATTTCTACTCAGTCACAGTTTCATAATTGCATAGATTATAAGGCCAGAAGGGACTATTGTGATCATCTAGTCTGACCTCCTGCATACATCAAGAACATTTCATTATCAGTATTCAGTATTCCACACTTGAGATGCGTAGATCTGACACATGGTCATATGTTGTGTTTCTGTTTCCAGACTGGGTGAACGTAACTCTGTGAATAAGGCTTTTGGTGAAAACACGTGTAATTATTAAGTCAAAATTCATTCTAATGAATGTTCTCCAGTATCCACTTAACATTTATTTTTTCCATTAACATTGCTGATAGCAAACTTTCATAATCATGAATATAAAATGCTCTTGAACAGAGTCAAATTGAAGGAGTTTAACACACATGCACACAAAGATGCCTACACAGTCTCTTGCATTATGGTCCCAGTGCTAGTAATTAATTATGCATGATACCATGAAGATGATGTACATGTTGTATGTTACAAAGGAATTAAGGCTTTTAATACTATTCAGAATTGTTTTAGACTCTCTTGGTGATTATGCTACCATTTTGTCTGGAGATAAGAGCTCTTTTAGGAAACAAAACTGAGAAGCCCTTTTATATCCAATGTCAATGTTTTGGGGTGATTTGTAGGACTCCTAGTAAAATCACACCCAAAAGCATTTGTAACTTAAGGAACTGGTTGGACTGTAAATTGGTCTGTCGTCCTATTTACACGTATATTACATTACGTCAGGGATCAGCAACCTTGGCACGTGGCCCCCCAGGGTAGCACCCTTAGCAGGCCAGCCGGTTTGTTTACCTGTCGTATCCCCTTCTCGCAGCTCCCATTGGACCGGAGCGGTAAATCGCAGCCAGTGGGAGCCACAATCAGCTGAACCTGCATACACGGTAGATAAACAAACTGCCCGGGCCCACCAACGGTGCTTACCCTGGGGGGCTGCGTGCCAACCTTCCCGATCCCTGCGATTAAGATCTCTCACCAATGTCTGACTTGTAGATGAAACACAAACAGCTGCTTATTGAAGGCCAGTTTGTGGGATGCCTTCATTCAGACTCCTCTGTCCAGCCTTAGGCTGCTGTACGCAATCCTCATGAACCCTACACTCTAGTGTGTACATTACTCACTCCTGCTCCTTCCTAAGGATCACGCTGGCTGAAAGGGGTTGGGTAGTCAGTAGGTCCCCATAGTGTAGGGCAGGGACTCTAAACGGAGCATTCTACACAAACTGTTATGGACCTTGCTGTTCAAGGAGCAGCACTAGGAGGGAACATGGCGGCCTCCCCAGTGCTCTACCTAGCCAAGAGCAGGTCTTAACTCTCAGGGCTTGTGCCTACATACTGTTTGCTAGCCTGCAGACACATGCATTTTCAACTGATTTTGTCTCCTTTCCTTTTGCATTAAAGGAAGTCAAATAAAATGCTTTCTAAGCAATATTTTTTATTCAGCCTTCTTCTGAGGTCTAATTAGAAGGCTGCCTTCTCCCTCCCCCCCTTTCTGTAGTCATGACAGACTGGGTTATTATGAAATACGGTCCTGTCCTCCTTCCATTGTTTGCAACTTGCCACCATTATTCAACAGGACATTTCTAATACATAAAAAGGGAATAATATTAAGCTTTATAGATCTCTGCCCTATACTATTATTTATTTAATAAGGCTCAGAATACACATGGCTTAATATTACATTTTAAAAATACCAAAAAGACCGAATCATGGATGGAGACCATCCTGGTTACAAAGCTAGCTGCACTTGTGACCCCTCTCTTGTGTCTGAGGGCATTCTTTTACAGCTCAGGCCGCTGCCTTCACTTCTCTCAGGATGAAATCCTGCAATTCTCCCATTCTCAGACCAGTCGCTGGGCTACAGCATCCTGGATACTGACGCTGGTTCCTCAGCAGGTCCAACTGGCTTCAGCATCTGCAAAGTTTCCTCTTGGGACCTTGAAGCCACTGGCGAAAGAGAAAAGAGATATTAAAATACTAGACAATCTATATATGTCTGTCTTAGTTTAAGCCCTACTACTCTTCAGACCCTCCAGCTGCACCTCTCTCTGCATCTGTCTGTTTTCCACAAACAGCAGTCTGACAACTGCCCCCCACTTCTCTCTAGAGTGTCATTTTTAATGGCTTAGAATCCTGTTAATCTTTTAACGCCCAACCCTACCAAAACAAGTCTTGTATCTTGGCTGGTGCCTGGCAGTAGCATCTTCCCAGCTGATAGTTCAGTCACTGTCTCTTAATGACTGTAACGGGGTCACCACTCACCCCTGCGGCGCCTCCCGCTGGTCGTCTGGGGAATCAGCTCCTTCAGCATCCAGAGCGCCCTCCGCAGGTTGATGCCCCACTCCTTTGCTGGCCCCGTGTCCCTCCCAGACCCCGGTGCCTTCCAACTGTGGGTGCTGCACCCCTGCAGTACCCCCTTTGGTGTGAGGGTCTCCTCTCCCCACCTCACCTCAGAGTGTGCCACTGTTAGTCACCACTTGCCCCCGCTCACTGGGGCGGACTGCAGTATCATGGCTTCTCATCACAGGCAAGGAGGGTTGGCCTGCTGTCGCTATCTCCAGCCCTAGGCTGCCCCCTGCAGCCTTGGTACTCCTGGGTCGGGCCTGTATCAGGCCCAGAGGCCTGGGGCTCTTGGCCAGAGCCTGCCCAGCTCCCTCTGCCCTGCCCCAGCTCTGCCCTAACCCAGGTACCTGGCTTCAGCTCCTGCAGTCAGGCCTGTCTCCCTCTGAATACAGAGGAGACTGCCTCTCTAGGCTCTTGCCTCCCAGCCTTTATACAGGCCTGTGTTTGGGGCGTGGCCGCCCAGCTGGGCCTAATGCCCAATCAGGCAAAGCCTGCTGGCTCCCAGCCTTAACCCCCTTCCGGGCTATTTCAAACCCCTTTGGGGGCTTTTCCAAGCCCCTTCCGGTAGGGGGCGGGTGGTCACCCCGCCACAATGACCCTGTGGTATTTACCAGAAGGTTGATTATCTAGACAGAGCCATTGTGTTGCCTTCCTTCTAACAGCTTTGTCATTAAACTAACCCAACCCATGCACAAAAATTGCAATAGCCCAATTACAGTACCTATCCCAATAACCAGCTCACATACACTATTCAAAAATGACAACAGATCAGCCCCACATCCTTCACAGACACAACAAACAATAAGAATCATATAAAGCAGGGATAAAGTTCTCTACCCCAATCCTGGCTTGTGGAGGAGTGTTCCAGAGACATGTAGTATGGTCTGTACTCCCTTCCATGGCTGTGGAGTTCAGGTCAAGAGTTAAGGAGAATGTCATGAGATTGCCAGTCACCAGAGGCACCTTCCAGAAGCAGGTCATACCACAAGTGCACCTGCCTCAGTTTCCTCTTAATTCACCCATGCAAAAGAATATTGTCTCTTTCATATCATCTGTCATTATTTACTCAACAATTGGTAGAAGAAGTGATTAAACCTTGTGCATTCTGATGAAAAGAAACATTGACTGTGTTTCTTTGAAGAAAATAATAGTAGTTTGTACATGAAAGTTGTGTGCCTGCAGTTACATTTTGTCCCTGTATGCTTTCATTTAATGTTGGCATTCACTGCAAATACCCAGCTGTCTTTGATGTTAATGTATCTCACACATTTTATAAGCACTGAAGAGAGTTCATGTCTTCTGCTATTATAGTCTCTATTCACATAGTTCAGAGCTGAAGAGGGTGATGTCTCAGTAATAGATGTATTGATGCACACTGCATTGAAATGTGGATGGAATATAGCAAAATCCAGTAGGTTACTTTGGGAAAGTCAGTTAATCAGTAATGTTTTTGTATAGCTGGATCCAGAAGATCATTGCAGAAAAGTTCATTAATCAATGACTTTATGTCCTCAGACTTATTAGCATCAATACAATTGTTTTCATTTTAATGGGGCACCTTTTATCTGAACCTCTAAAAGTTCATTACAAATAATTAATTCTCGCAACACACATTTCAGGTGGGAAACTATTTCATTATTGCTAAGCAGATGGGGAAACTGATTTCTGACTTCAAGAGCAGTCCTCTGCTTTAATCACCAGACAGTGGCCCTGTGCTGAAATGCAATTCAAAAAGCACAACCTCTGAAGAAGAGGGCCCGGAGAGGGTGAAAGTGGCTTTAAGACCTCTTTATGGGATCTTCAGTGTAACCTTGAATGGCCACTTATTGCTTGCTCCACCAGCCCAGAATAATCAGAATGCATTGCACTGCAGCCATCTGATCACCATCCCCCCACAGTGCTTGCCATGGAATGTTCTTCTGTTATTGATGTCCTGGTTCCGTTTTATCTCCACATATGCCTGTATGAACTTTCTATAAGTCTTCATTATAATCCTCCGTTGTATGTATATGTAGGTTTGCATTATTACTCTGAACGTTGTGATCATTTTGAAGGTACCTGGTACCTTTGCAATTGATATTCATAAGTATTAACTGTACTGTAGGTTTGCATTATTACTCTGAATGTTGTGATCATTTTGAAGGTACCTGGTACCTTTGCAATTGATATTCATAAGTACTAGAGTTAAGCATGAAGTAATGTAAATTTCAAATGACAAAATCAAATTTCAAGAAGTGTGACATCGAATTCCACAGTTATCAGGTCTCTGAGAGACTTGTGGATGTCAGTGCAGAAATTAACAGTGCATTATTTAAACTAATGTATGCCCACATCTGAAGAGCACAAAAGAGGTCTAGTATCTCCACAAAGCAGATTATTCAAGGCTGATGTTACTCTTTTTTTGGCACTGATCCTTCAGACTCTTATGCACATGAGTGTCTTGACTCACTTAGACAATTTATATGCATTCTGATATTGAAATAATGCATATTCACAAAGACTCCTTTAGCAGTGTTTCTTACAGTGCCAATCTTTTCAATTTTTTGTGCACATTCCTTTTCTGTGCAATAACTAGTTTCAGTTTTATTGTTGTATCTAATTTTCAGTCACTTTACAGGAACTAAAAATATAATTTTCCTTTGTACAGCATAACTCTTGAATTTGGTTGGTTAGAAAGATAAGGCATGGGAAAGCATTCAGCTAACAAAGCATTTGTATTTCCTACAATATAATAATAATTGACTATACAAGAACCAAAGTTAAAACTTTTTTCCCATTATTCTTGCATTGTGTATCAAAGATACTATTATTTAAAGCAATACTTTTATGCTGGTTTTTATGTTCATGAAAAAAATGAAGAGCCCAATTTTCCATTCACTTTACTACAGGTTTACACTGGTATAATGGTATGTCATCAGTGTAGGTACTCCTCCCGATTAACATCTGTGTGGGGAAGAAAAAAATATCAGGTCCAAAATGTTTCTCGTTTCTGTCATACTCCTACAGTATTTTAAAAAAACCATTAACATTGAGATAAGCCCAAAAGATAGAGATGAATATGATAAACCCCACACCACCAGCTGGTCATGTTTATTTTGAATGATCAAGAATATTTTTGCGTCCTTCGGGCTGGCGCTCTTCTTTTGAAAAGACAATAACAAGATTTTATATTCAGACTCACTCTTCAGTGCCTGATGGCATTGTTTGAGGTTTTTCTAAGCCCTAGGTTTTGGGCCTGGCTGTCAGGTTACAGGGAGAAATTGTTCCAGTGTAGTGTATACGTCTAGCATAGATCTTGAAGAGGAAGGCATACATCATACCTTAACTTCTCCCCACTTCCCTGGAGTTCATTCTACACTGAAGTTCTAATATGCTATGCTAGTGTTGATTGTTTACTGAACATCTGTGCATAGGATACATATGATACCCTATGGGCTACTGCAAGTTTATGCACAGGGAGGAAAAGACATGATTGCAATATGGAAGACTTTGTATCCTTTGAATTTTATATTCAGCTGTGCGTGCTGAGTGACTAGACTAAAAAAATCACCTGTTATCATGTTTATTGGTTGATATGGGATTTTGCAATAGAGAAGACTTTCTTGTGCCCTGTTGTATTGCACTTCCATGAGACTACAGCAAATATAAATTTTGGGCAACTTAACCATTTACCTGGGAATCTGAGGAAGTGCAGCAAATTGTTTCTCTTTGCTGCTCTGAGGTTTCACTGCTTAGTGAAAAAAGGTCTGTAAGAACAGGTGAAGACCACTATTATTATAATACCTATGCAACTGAGAGAGCAGAATCATTGGGCAAATGAAGCCCTAGCAATGTACTCCTTCACTTTCTTTGAAAATAATTCAATAGTTCCAGATACTTGCTCGAGGGATGTGAGAATAAGACATGAGTGAGGAGGAAGGATAGTCCAGTGTTTAGGACTCTAGCCAGGGACTCAGGAGACATGAGTAATATTTCCTGGTCTGCCACAAACTTCCTATTTGACTTGGGACAAGTCATTTAATCTCTCCATGCCTCCTCTGTAAAATGGGGATAATAGCACTTCCCTGCCTGTCACTGTGTTATGAGGATAAGTGCCATTATGAGCTGAGTGAAACATTATTATGGATAAAGTTGAAACCTCTGTGAAGCTTATGTCCTCATTTTAAGATGTAAGATATAGTTAAGGGACCATACCTAAAACAAGGCTTTCATAGAGTCTGCCCAGAAATTAGCACCATGTGAGCAGAGAGTTCAACTGAGTACTGTGACTAGGAATATGTGAGAGGCAGAAACTGAGAACAGAGAGAGAGAGAGTGAGAAAAGGCAAGAAAACCAAGCAGAAGCCTGTGAGCACAACATAACTCTGAAAAAAGCAAGAGAGCTTTTGGTTCTGGTGTTGGCTAATGAGGCTTTGGGACTGCAAACTAGGAAACTGCTCTTTTTGTTCTTGGTTTATTCTGCATTCAGATAAACAGGGTTTTGTACATTCCTTGGAATGAATAAGATGGCATCAAAGAGAATACCAGACTCCATCCATTTCTACTTCCAAATGGAGGACCCCCAGGGCCATGAGCTTTGACTAGAAGTTCAGGTCAAAAAGGGACAGCATTACCTAAATATTGGGTAGTGGTTAGTGTGATGGTGTACCCCATAAGGCTTTATGGGGGGTGCCTATAAATATATGTATGACATTGCTGGAATATGGTTTTGCTACATATGCCATACAATATATCTATGTAAAAGTAATGATCCACTGGATCTGTTCATCCTATTTGTATGTATGTGTCTGTTTTGTATTCAAAGTTATGAATATTGGCTATGTGCTTGGTTAGTTGTATGTAGACTTTGAAAAGCAACTGAGCAGCTCTCTGAGAAAAAACTATTCTCAGTTAAGCCCAATCAAGAATCAATCAAGCAAACAATGAACTTTGTAGATGCCCGTCCACACCTGAACTTCTCCAGAAATGTGGCCTAGCTGGTAATGAATGGAGACTGGCTCAAACATGTGACTGACCATGTGTTCTAAAACTCAATTTTACAACTGGACTCTGTATAGGGAGGAGGAGGGGAGTCTCCACCCACAGGAGGATGTCTATATAAACCCTGGAGAGACTCCTCCATCTTATCTTCAGCTGGCTCAAAGAACAGCCTCTCACTCCCCAAGGATACCTAAAAGAAACTGGAACAAAGGACAGTGACTGCAGGGTGTGTGTGAGTGATAGCTGGACCCAGGCTAAAACTGAGTTTAGCCTGAAAGAAGAAATTCACTGAGGGTGAAACTTTTTACTGTATTAGTGTTGGATCTGCATATTCTGTTTTATTTTATTTGGTAATTCACATTGTTCTGTCTGTTACTACTTGGAACCACTTAAATACTATGTCCTGTCTTTATTAAAATCACCTTTTACTTATTAATTAACCTGGAGTACGTGTTGGTACCTGGGGGGAAACAGCTGTGCATATCTCTCTATCATTGCTATTGTAAGAGTGTCTATCCCCTCTCTCTGGACACTGGGGTACAGAGAAAAGACTCTTCTATGGTCCCTTAGCTATAAACTGTTTCCCCAGCCTAAGTTAAGTCTTTTCACCCCCAAACCCCACACTCTACGAGTTGGGGTTTTGGGGTACCCAAGCTGCCACCATCCGTGTGAATCTCCAAAACCCTGGAGAGGGGGGCACACAGACTCCCCCAAGCCCCCTTTTTCTCCCCCTGAGAAATCAGGACACTTAACGCTGTTTCACTCTCCCTGATAGCCCAAGGCAAGGTACACACAGCAGCACCAGACTCCTCCCTGTGAGCCTGCCAGATCCAACGCTTAGATCACTTTACCAGAATTATCAGACAATTCTTATAGGTAAGAAAGTTTAATAAAGAAAAGAACAAGCATACAATTATAATACACATCACAGGTATAGAGCTTTCTAACCTCAATCTTCTTGCATAAACCAACTTCTCCCTCTCCCCCCTCTGCTAACCATACAGATAGAGACACCAGAGATCGAATGCAAAGCCCATGCAGGTCCAATCCTACTTACTGTGTAGCTACTTATATCTTCAGGGAAAGGATAAGATGGGGTCCATAGCTGGACAAAAGGGATGAGTCAGCCCAAAGTCTGGACAGAACTAACTGAACTTCCTGGTTTATTTGTGTCTAGGGTGATTTCCCTGACGTCACCTATCTCTCTTGTTCAGTTAACCCCTACCAGGCAAGGCAGCCATTCCAAGGCACCTCACACTTATGACAGCTATAGAGGGCGAACAATCTATGAGCTTGCCCTGTATAAGCTTTATATAGGGTAAAACAACTTTATTCAGGGTTTGAACCCATTGGGAGTTGAGCATCTGAGTGCCAGAGGCAAGAATACTTCTGCCTGTTTCCAGGCAAGCCCATAGCTGTTGGGGGACTTGGCTCAGACCTGGCAGGGTACTGAGGTCCTAAGATGTATGGGCAGGAAAACAGAGGCAGGAGTAGCCTTGGCACATCAGCTGGCAGCTTCTAAGAGGGTTTTTGTGATCCCAACCCATCACAGTTAGATACTATGGTAGTGGGGGAGCGTATAAGTAAGTAAGATAAATAGATAATGTGTGTTACAGGTTGGACCCCCATTTTGGGGTGCCCTGAGCTGTGCTGGAGTCCCACTGAGCCCACCTGTCCCAGCAGCCTGGGTTTCCCTTGCCCTGTGTTGCTGAGACTGGCTCTCATGCCCCTTTCCGTCACACACACACAGGTAGGGACACATCCAGCTACAGAATCACACAGAGCCTGCAACCAGGAGATTGCCCAGCATTCACATGCTCACCTCCTTTGGAGTGTAAGCCCAAAATAATACTGTCTTGCACTGTACAGAGAGATCTGCATGGCGCAAACTCATAAAAATTGCCCCCTGGCCCAATGTGGAGAGAGATATGCACAGCTTTTTGCCACCCAGATATGAACTGCACAAACAAGAAATAATTTTGCACAAGAAGAACTCCACAAACAAGAAGGAAATGTATTAACCACAAAAGGTAAATTTTAAATGATCACTATTATAAGTGATTATAACAGAACAAAGCAGATTACTGAGCAATAAAACAAAACATACAACCCAAGCCTAATTCACTAAAGAAACAGGTTAGAAACAGAAATTTCTCACCCTAAATGTTGTTTTAGGCAGGTTGCAGAATTTTTGCAGCTCAGAGTTCAAGTTATTTCTCTTTACAAGCTAGACCCCTGTCTCAGCCTGGCCTCAGCCCTTGCCTTTCCCCAACTTAGTTCCTTTCCTTCTTCAGGTGTTTTTAGCAGTCTTCCTTCTTGGGTGGGGAGGCAATGGAGAAGAACCCTGACTGACTCACTTCCAAGCCTTAGAGTAGGATTTACATAAGGCAGTAATCCTTGTTTCCAGTGGAAAAATACCAGCCATGTCCAAGATGGTATACTCCGTCTCAGGTGACATCATCACATAACCCTGTAGTGTCAAAGCAACATTCCAGGAAGCTCCTCAGGAAGGTGGGAGATTAGTATTTTAAAAGTTCTATTGTTCTTCTTAAATGGCTCATTCAGGCTGATTGCCTACTGTCTAGGTGGCATTCCCCCAAGTACACACACAGTTGTAATTGTTATATAATCAATATTCCCAACTTCAGATACAGAAATGATACATGAATACTAATTGGATAATTATATTCCACAAATCATAACCTTTCCAATGATATCTTATGTGACCCATCTTGCATAAAACATATCATAACACTGCTCCTTAGTTATATTATTGACATCCTTGCTGTAGTGTAAGTATTGGAGGCCCAAATAGTAAAATTCTTCTATTTATTCACCTTGCAACTCTTGGCACAACCTACCGATGTGCAGTATAATGTGGAGAGGATACCAATTCTCCAGTAAAATATCTGTACAAATACCACATTCTCTGGTTGTCTGCAATGAGCCCTAGTGAAAGTAAAGGAAAAATCTAGCCTTATAAATATAATTGATGCTAGGTGGAAATGGAAAAAGAAATACCTTTTCCTCTGTGCGTTCATTACTTTTTTTCTCCTGTGTAATCAATGCCTTCCCTGCCCACCTCAACTGCAGCCTCTCATTTGTTTGGAAAATCGAAAGGATACAAGCAAGAACTTACTGACATAAGTATCTCACACACAATTTAGAAATTGACAGTTTCCTTTTTTTAAAGCAGTAAATTCTCTTCATTACACATTTTATCAAAATAATAAAATTATACAAGTAACTGCAGAAAGTAAATAGTACATTTATATTGAGAGAAAGAGAGAATCTAATAGAAAAAAATAAAAGTAAATATACTATATGAAGGAACAAAATGAACATTGTGTAGAATCAAGCATGTGGGTTTATTACGCACAGTGCTGGCGGAGTGTCACTTTGCTTATTAGGCACAGAGACACTGCCATTCAATTGGTTACAGTAGATTATATAGAATATTCATACACAAAGGGAAGTGATGGGGTTGGAGGTCCCGAGCCCCTGAATCGGTCTAGCAGCAAGACAAGATAATCACAGTAAGCCAGTAGTCTAAATGATTACATAATGGCTCCGCCCAAAGTTTCAGGCTAATATGTAACATACTGTTAGTACACAGGTGTTTTCCTTTAAAAAATGTATAGAGTGTTTAATTATAAAATATATATGTTGAGTTCTGATTTGGAGTCCATAGGAATGAGGTCACTCTTCTGATTGTCTAACAGGTACATTCCTAGGGGTTAAGGCAAAAATACATTAAAAAGTACATGGCAATAGAAATTGCTTTTCAGGTTGCCCCATTGTATTTCTGAAGATTAACACTGGCATCTGGGAGGGAGGGGAGTGCACTAATTAGAAGGAAAGATGTCATATCTCATACTGACATGCCTGAGCCTCTCCATGAACTCTAGGTTGGTATATGGGGAGGATATATGGCTATCTCCTTTCAATGTTTGGTATGTCTGTAGCTTCTGATAAGGGTGCCAATTACAGCACCCCACCTGGAGTTTTGCTGACCATGCTTATCTAGGAAAATATTGTTCATGGTGAACTAGGCCCCCAGCTCAAACCAAGCTTTGGACTTTGGGCCTATGTGAAAAGTTGCTGACCCTTGGCAGCCTGCCCGCCACCCACCATGAAAAGACAGGTACGACAGTTTCTGGGACTCGCTGGCTATTATCGGCGTTTCATTCCTCAGTTTGCATCCATTGCAGCCCCCTTAACCAGCCTGCTGACCAAGGATAGCCCATGCCAGGTGGTCTGGACCCATGAGTGTGAGGAGGCCTTCCAAAAACTGAAGGAGAGCCTCTGCCAGGAGCCGGTTCTCTACAGCCCAGATTTCAACCGGGGTTTTATCCTCCAAACCGACGCCTCTGAGGTAGGTGTGGGAGCGGTTCTCTCACAAGAAATAGACGGGGAGGACCATCCAGTTCTGTATATTAGCCGAAAACTGTTTCCAAGGGAGAAGAACTATGAGGTAGTGGAGAAGGAGGCCCTTGCGATAAAATGGGCATGTGACGCTCTCCGATACTACCTGCTGGGGGCTCCGTTCACCTTGGTCACTGACCATGCCCTGCTCCAGTGGCTGAATCGGATGAAAGACAATAACATGAGGCTACAGCGCTGGTACTTGGCCTTGCAGCCCTACCCTTTTACAATACACCATCGCGCTGGGAAGGACCACGCCAACGCGGACCTCATGTCACGACTAGGAGGAATAAGGGAGCCTGGCCCTGACGAGCGGGATCCAGACTTAAGGGGGGAGGGATGTAACGGGGTGGTGTGGCCCCCTGCCGGCCTGGAGGGAGATAACCCCTGGCAGACACCAGAGTGGGCGGAGCCTGGGCATATCAAGCCCCGCCCCCGGAAGGTCAGGAGCCAAACCGGAAGTATAAAAGCTCTGCCTCAGAGCTCACTTGGGGGGGAGCCACCGCAGAGGCCAGACACTCCGGTGTTGGCTCCAGCCAGGGAACCACCGGGCCTGCCGCTCGCTCGCTCCCCAGAGGAGCCGCCGAGCCTGCCGCTCGCTCGCTACCCAGAGGAGCCGCCGGGCCTGCCGCTCGCTTGCTACCCGGAGGAGCCGCCAACAGAACCCTACCCCTATTACCCATGAGGAGGACTTACCGGACCTGCCCCCCGACAGTGACCCAGAGGAACCCATGAACCTGGAACCCCCAGCGGACCCAGGAACAGCCCAGGTACTGTGGGAGGGGGAGTTAGGAAGTAGCCCGGGGGGAGACCCCGAGCCGATGTCAGTGTGTTGCGGTCAGGATCCCCACTGACAGCAGCGGAGGGTTGTCCGCTGCTAGGGCCCCAGGCTGGGGCGCAGTGGAGTGGGTGGGCCTGCGCCCCCCCTGCCACCTTTCTCTGTGGGTGGCAGCCTCCCCCTCTCCCAGACACCTGGGCCGTTGAACTGCCACTGAACTGCTACTGCTCAGCCCCCGCTTGAGGGCATGAGCCCAGACTCATTGTGTTTGTTTGTTGCCCCGCCCTGCCTCAGGGCTTGGGCCACTTAAGCTACCCACCAGGTATTCCCCAACCCAACTGGAGACCAGAACAAGGTGGTGCCGTACCCCACCGCCCCACGAGGGGGCGACTCCGAGTAACGCACCCCTACAGTCTCCCACAAAGGACAGGTGTGAATTGTCAAATACTATTATTATCCACTTTGTGGCAAATCTAACTCACTTTTTGAAGTCAATGGGATTTCTCATGTGAATAAGGAAACAGGTTTGTCTCTGCTATTATGTGCTATTTATTAAGTGCTGCTGATGTGCTCAGCATTGTACAAGACACAAAGAAAGACAATGTCTGACTCAAGGAACTTACAGTCTACAAAACAAACACAGCGGATACAAGAGACATTGGGAGATTGTTGACTTAGAACCCTGAAAAGGCCCTACCTCCATGAACTCATCTTTAACCTTCTTCTTACCTTTTATGGGGCTCCTAGAGCCCACGTCAGTACTGGCATCCCCCAGTACTTGTACAGTGAATGCTCAGACACCAAGACTGTTTGGCCTGATGTAATATAGTCCTATTTTAATAAATTGTTTTATTATTTATACAGAAAACTGAAAGGATGATCTGCTGGTATCACAGATTATATCAGACATTAACAGTCAAATGTTCAGACTTACAATACAGGAGAGTGGCTACTTCTCAAATCAGAGTTCAGCATAACCAAGACCAGAGGAAAACACTTGTATCCAACAGAGCTCCACATTGAGATCTCTATGGAAAAAAAGAAACATATTTCTTCAACCAGAGCCTTCCTTGGGGAGCTGATACACATCTTCTGCTCAGTTTACCAGTATTAATCCACCAACAAAGGGTTATTAAACTAAACTAACTCAGGGCTGCTCTGTGCAAAACCCATCTCTGAATTCATCTGAACTGTATTGCTTGTCTGTTTTGACTGTAAACTACTTGGAGCAGAAATCATATCTCCCTTCTTCTGTGCTGTGACTATTCAATAAATAAGTAATAAAACATACAATAAATGTAACTAGAACAAAAGCAGGTGTGAAGTAAAATATTTTTTTCTCATATTTACAATGTAAGGGCCTGTAATTGCTCCCACTGAAGACCATGGAAGTTTTCTATTGACTTTTATTTGGGGCCAGCTCCTGCATAGACAGATATCTTTACCCTTAAAGTATGAGCACTTATCAAATGAGATGGTACCAGACATATAGTTGTAGATATTTTACTGCTTCAACAATCATTGTACCAGTAGCTACAGTATATAAATTTTTAAAAAGGAGTTGTAGTGGACATTAAAACCCATTACTCTTCACTGACATTTAGCAAGTGTTGCATTTGTTACATTTCTAAATCAAATGGTCATGGGGATGGGGGGCACTGAAGAAATTGATTGTTATCTGTCCACTTCTTACTGAAAAGCTGTGCACATCGCAAAACCCATCATCATTATTTGCTCCCTTCTTGCCAATCAGCACTGAAGCAAGGGATTAATTGGGTGTGAAGAATGATCTCTTCTCTCACATCAAGTCGTAGTCCCTCAGGAATAGGTTTGTGGAGTAGTGTTGAGAACTTAACCACAGGCAGAAAAAATGTATTTTTTCTAGGAAGGGAAATTTGAAGGTAGAAGAAAGTCAGTAATTACACCCTCCCTCTTGCGTTGCACTGAGTGCTGCCCTGGTTTCCATGGGAAACTAGTCCAAAGTCTGTACTCTAAGTCCAGAGTGGGTTGACATTTTTCATGTTTGTGCGAGTATGTGCACATGCACAAAAAATGGCTCTTTTTAATAGGACATTTTCATGTTTTTGTTTTAATAACCCATTTTGGGATAACATAGGAAAACAAAAAAGTTAGCTCCTTTGTCATCTCTCTTTTTTCTATTTTTATGGTTTTTGGTTTGTCAGTGTGGTACGTCATATGTCCATATATGATTTTGCTTACTCACAGCAGGAAAGTCCATTAAGTGCCGATAGTGACACAGGCGTGTGAAGCACATTTCATGATTAGGGTATGCACCCAGGGAATTTTATTTATTTATTTATTTATTTATTTTAAAGGCACCACACTAGGCATTGAAATCCACTTTTTTTTTTGAGACATTAGGGTGTGCCTGGGCACACCTGGCACACCCTGGGCCCACGCCTATGGATAGGCATCTTCCATGGTCCATTGTGAGTTAAGTGTTCTTTGATGAGCCTCTTAATTTGAACAGTCCCTTCAAGATGTGCAGGCTAAATACCTTGTGGGCCTTACCCCAGGAAGAAACATTTGAAATCCAGGTATAGAGGCAATACTTATACAGGAACTCCTCACTTAATTTTGTTGTTATTTCAAGTATTTCACTTACTCATAGCCCGAAAATGTGACTTTAAGCAAAACGATGTTAAACAAATCCAATTTCCCCATAAGAATTAATGTAAATAGGGAGAGTTAGGTTCCAGGGAAATGTTTTTCACAGACAAAGACTATATTATATATGTATTTATTTATATATATATATTTATACACACACACACGGTATAAGTTTTAAACAAACAATTTAATACTGGTACACAATGATGATGATAGTGAAGCTTGGTTGAGGTGGAGGAGTCAGAGGGTGGGATATTTCCCAGGGAATGCCTTACTGTTTAAATCAGAGATTCTCAGACTGGGGTTCAGGACCCTAAGGGGGTCACGAGGCTATTACATGTGGGGTCGTGAGCTGTCAGCCTCCACCCCAAACACCGCATTGCATCCAGCATTTATTATAGTTTTAAATATATTTTAAATGTTTTTAATTTATGAAGGGGTCACAGTCAGAGGCTTGTTATTTGAAAGGGGTCACCAATACAAAAGTTTGAGAACCACTATGCTGAATGAACTAGCAATTTGCTGAGCCCTCAAGGGTTAACTCTCACACTCTAGAATGCAAGAAGGGAGCACAGAAACACACACTCTGAGAGAGAGAGAGAGAGAGAGAGAGAGAGAGAGAGAGAGAGAGAGAGATGCGCATTTCAATTAGCTCTCAAGAGTGGGGTCAAAAGTACAGTCACTGCCTGGTTGACATTTTTCATGTTTGTGCACATGCACAAAAAATGGCTCTTTTTAATAGGACATTTTTCATGTTTTTGTTTTAATAACCCATTTTGGGATAAAATAGGAAAACAAAAAAAGTTAGCTCCTTTGTCGTCTCTCTTTTTTCTATTTTTATAACCAGCAGGTGCAGCTGCTCGATGAAAGATGGGGTAAGCAGGGTGCAGGAGCAGGTGGGAAGGAGACACCCTAACATTAGCCTCCTTCTTTATTCCCCTTCCTCTCCCCCTGCCCCAGCAAGCAGGAGTTTAAGGGAGCAGCTCCACGGCAGAGGGCAGGAGCAGCACACTGCAGTGGGGGAAGGGATATATGAACTAACAATTGAACTGCCAGCAATTGATAGCCTGCTGGACAACTGATGACTTTAGAGGGGAGCTTTGCACAACTATAAAAGATCATGTTCCCTATCTGATTAGCAATGTAACAATGAGACAACATTAATCGGGATGACTTTAAATGAGGAGTTACTGTAACTTCAAATATAAAAATGGTACATGCATACAAATAGCATAATTATATTCAGCAAACCATAGCTTTTCCATAGACACCTTACTTGACAAAGATTTTTTGCAATTATATTACAGTGGTAGCAACAATGATCTACATGATTATGTTTTATCAGATAACATCAGAGGGGCACTGTGGAATAGCTTTTAAAAGGCTGCAGCAGTCACTGTAAGCAATGCAGTGTCCACACTGATACTGAGTTGACCTAACTACATTAACCTAAGACTATGCCTCTCTCAGAGATAGAATTATAAAGTTGGTGTAGTGAGTGAGTTACATTAGTGCAAGTGCTATTTTAGTGTAGATGTTTACAGAGTTAGGTCAACATAAATTGCCTTAGTGTAGATCAGGCTTAAGAGTGCCACAGCTAAATACAAAGTGGATCAGATTGTTTAACATAAGCAGTTAGCACATATTCAAGGGACTATTCAAGATGAAGTAGCACCCCTCCATTAACACCCTTCCAGTCATAGAGATGAAAGGAAGTGGTGGGGAGGAAAAGCAGCTGCACAATATTTTTAAAAGAGGCTAATAAGCCATGGACTGAATAGAGACACTGGATTTATGGCTTATTACAAAAATCTGGAACCCACTAACATCATTCTTCCCCCACGCTGAAGTTGGTCCAATAAAAGACCCACCCTGTCTCTTTGACGTTTCTGACATTTTAAATTATTAATTCCTCCCCACATAAGTTTGAACCAGGTCAACCTATCTCTCTGGCATTCCACAATCCAAATGTTTCTTGCAAGAAATTCACTTAGTGCACATAGTTTTTCTAGCCTGGCATGGGAGCAGCCCAGATCTTAGAGGGTGAGGAAAGTACAGTAAACCCTCGATTTAACGGACTTCGGATGCAACGGACAAAAGTCTGATGCATTCCGGATCCATTTCTGGAGGGCTGGCTGCCGGCTCCCTGCTCCCGCCTGAGTCCCGCCAGCGGGCGGGCTGCCGGCTCCCAGCTCCCACCTGAGTCCCGCAAGCGGGCGGGCTGGCTGCTGGCTGCCGGCTCCCGGCAGCCGGGACCTGGGTGGGTTGGCTGCCGGGTCCTAGCTGCTGCCCAGGTCCCAGCAGCCGGGACCCGGGCGGGCTGGCTGACGGCTCCTGGCTGCCACCCGCGTCCCAGCAGCCGGGACCCAGGCGGGCTGGCTGACGGCTCCTGGCTGCCACCCGCGTCCCGGCAGTGGGCGGGCTGCGAAACTGCCGCCCCGACCCTGTGGCGGTCGGGAGCTGCTCCGACAGCTCGGGTTTTTTTAATTATTAAACAGGGCCGGCGACAGGGTGGTACAACGGTTACAGCTGTACCGGCCCCTGAAGTCCGGGGCCGGTACAGCTGTAACCATTGTCGCTGGGGCTGTGAGCAAGGCGCGTCTCGGGCAGCCGCTGCCGCGCTCACCAGCCCCCTCCCCCGGCACCCAGCAGCCAGCCCTGCCACCCTTTGCTTATCCCGGCCGGCAGGAGCCCGCAGGAGGTAGGAGACAGGCCGAGGGAGATCGCCGGGGGAGGGCCGCGGGAGATCGCCGGAGGGCCGCCGGAGATCGCCGGGGGGGGAGGGCTGCGGGAGATCGCCGGAGGGCCGCGGGAGATCGCCGGAGGGGGGGGAGGGCCGCGGGAGATCGCCGGAGGGCCGCGGGAGATCGCCGGGGGGGGGGGAGAGCCGTGGGAGATCGCCGGGGGGGGAGGGCCGCGGGAGATCGCGGGGGGGGAGGCAGGAGATCGGTGGGGGGGGGCGCGGGAGGCAGGAGACCGGCCGGGGGGGGCCGCAGGAGGTAGGAGACCGGCGGAGGGGACCCTCGGGCCGCGGGAGATCGGCCGGGGGGGGGCCGCGGGAGGCAGGAGACCGGCGGGGGGGGCCGCGGGAGATTGGCCGGGGGGGGGCCGCGGGAGGTAGGAGACCGGCGGAGGGGGGGGCCCTCGGGTGGCGGGAGATCGGCCGGGGGGGGGGCGCGGAAGGCAGGAGACCGGCCGGGGGGGCCGCGGGAGATCGGCCGGGGGGGCGCGGGAGATCGGCCGGGGGGGGCGCAGGAGGTAGGAGACCAGCGGAGGGGGGCCCTCGGGCGGCGGGAGATCAGCCGGGGAGGGGGCCGCGGGAGGCAGGAGACAGGGGGGGAACGCAGGCGGCGGGAGACTGACCGGGGGCGGGGGGGGCATGGGCGGCCGGAGATCAGCGGGGGGGGAGCCGCGGGCGGCGGGAGACTGGCGGGGGGGGCCCCGCGGGCGGCGGGAGACCGGGGGGGGGGCCATACGGTCTGCCGTACGGGGCCCCAAAATTCCTGTCACCGGCCCTGTTATTAAATTTTTCATTTAACGGACACCCCGTCGCCTGAATTAGTCCATTAAATGGAGGTTTTACTGTATTGTATAAATAATGTACAAGATTTCACTCACATTCAGAATGCTAAATTGCAATGGGATTAAAGAAAGAAATTCTTAGCCAAAGCATATGCAATAGCACGTCTGTTGCTGGGACTATCAGGCCCTATCATTGGGTATGAGGAGAGTTCACAAATGCATCTTTCTTCCTCTCCCATTTAACATGAGATTCCATACCAGGTCTGCAAATGGACATCCCATTTATAGATAATAATCTCCATTCCCCTGCACAGACCTATTACCCAGGGTTTTCAGAACCCCCAACAGTGGCAGCTTAACTATTTCACTCCAGGTGGTGTTAGGAATAAATCAATAGGAACACAGTGATTCTGTCTGATCAAGGATTAAATGCAAGTCAGCAAGCTCTTGTCTAACACTGCAGTTCATTAGATTTAAGCACACATAGATATAAAGCAATAGGTTTAGAACATCCCAGATATTTATTTATATTCTGAGATGGTATTGAATAAGCAATGACATGTTAGCACTGGACAAAGTCCTCCCTGCCAGAAAGTAAAGATATCAGGATAGCACCACAGGCCTGCTCCAAAGTACACTCGATTATCTAAACTTTTTATAGCTAAATCTACAAAACACATAACTCCTGTTAAATCATCAGTTTTTCTAATTTTTAATAGCAGAGGTGTCTAGAGTCGAGGCTGTCCATCCACGTACCTTCTTTCAATCTCAGTTATTTATTTTTTCCTTCCATCCTCCCATTCTGATTAGCAAAACTACCACTAATTATGACCTCGCTTCCAAATTAACTCTTAATAATGTGGTATTCTGTTTCATTAATTCATAGTAGCTGAATGCATCTATTATGGCTACAATTAGCTTGATCACATTCTGGGGAATATACAACCCTGAAATCCAGGGGAACAAGAGCCACCATGTACATGACTTCTGAGGTGTATACGTGGGTGCAGAGTTTTATTCATAGTCTCCTTTGATTTCCCCATGCTGAGAAGTGCATTTTCCCACTTACCGTAATTTGCATAAAAGGCCTCTGCATTGGATTTATGTTAGATAATATTATAGAGTTAAATGTGCAGAGATGGTGTATATTGTAGTGTTTGCTTGTTTACTTAACACCTTTCTAATTTGAGAAAAATTATGAAAAACAGAAGTCAGAAGAGAACAGAGAAGAAAACCTAAAATCCTATCACGCATAGAAAAACTAAGAGGTAATCCCAAAGGATCATCTGCTTGCACAGCTTCCATGACCAGCTATGTGATTAGCAGAACTCTCAGCCTTTTAATATTCTTACTGATCTCTCACCTTACTCTCTGGGTTTAAGGATAGCTGCACGAGTTCTTGAAGTGCATAGCATGGCTATTCTCATTATTATTTATCCACTACTTTCTCACAGTTTCCATGTTGTTCTTTCAAATGATGTTTAACAC
Source organism: Sternotherus odoratus (assembly GCA_032164245.1). NCBI lineage: Eukaryota > Metazoa > Chordata > Testudines > Kinosternidae > Sternotherus > Sternotherus odoratus. The sequence continues at coordinate 86,953,262 of JAVMKO010000002.1, read as the reverse complement.
GCTGTTCATTCCATGTTAACATTGCAGTTATTATTATCACCAGAATCTTTTCCGTTGCACCTTTTACTTATCTGTCTGCAGTGATCAATGATTGGTGATTTTAAATAACATGTGTAGAAACAAGAAGTTCGATTTTTTTTTCAGGAGTTTGTGAATTCATGCTGTATGTTAACATAGATTTTACAGTATGAATACAGGTTTTTGTTTTGTTTGCTAATACACTTCTCTCTCTGTGTTGTCAGTAAGGAAGATACCTGGTGGAAAATTAGTTGTAGTGGAAGATTACACAAGTCTTTTATAATTTCTGAAACTACATATTGCAGTGTATGCAGATGATTATTAGACCAAATGTGTTCTGCTAAACAAATCTCAACTATTTCAATTGACCAAGAGATACTGATAGCCCCACCCCAATCTGCTTTTATGACTCAGAAGTGGTTCTCCACGTTTTAAATATGCCATCTGGTCTGCAAGGCACTCTAGAAAATTACCTGTGACTCAGATTCATCATTGACAAGGCATAATCAATAATGGAGCTGCCTATTTCCATTATGCAATTGCTTTTAATCATAAGAAGACTATCTCCATCCTTTAGGAGGAGGCAGCAACCGAAACCAGATCTCTTAGCTTTGTTTTAGGGAATGATCAAATGCAGTCAGAGCAGAAGATAGAGCTACTGATGGAGAAATCCCCTGCTCTCCAAGAAAGAAGTGCAATCATATATAGGGGTAAAGAGAGGCGCTTTCATGCTACAAATTAATAAGTACACCCAATAATCCAATCCAATAAATTTATTATGGTTCACCGTACAGAATTTGTCCATAGAGGCCTTTGTCACATAGAGTTACTCACAAACTTGCTGTGTTCAGTGCATGCTTAGCACTGCCCCCCTAAATTGATCAGTCCTTTATTGTGCAAAACAATGCCTGCAAATACCATATTCAGCTGATACTTAAGAGAAGTGGAATATTCTAGCCCACACTGGAAATGGCATTTGTTCCCTCAAGAACAAAAATGCTTGACTACGGTGTTGCACCCTATGAAAAGCAAGGACATAAGAATTGTAACATAATGAGATGCCATTGCAGAGACATCAGTTTGGATTAAATACCTCAAAACAACAGGTTGATCCACGTCTGAACTTTTCAGATTTCACTATAACAGGCTGAGAGAAGCCAGGGCCTGCAGCGGAGCTAGTGTCCAGGCAGTCTCATTAGTACAGCTGGCCTGCAGCAAGCTGCCTGATGGTAGCCACAGCACGTGATTGACTCTACCTTCTTCGGTGCTATCTTGTTCCTGGTGCTCCTGTCTTTCACCCAGCCTGGCCTCTGACCTGCCTCTGCCATGAACCCCTCCTCACCTAATACCATGCTCGCTCCAGTTCCTGCTCTCTGGTTTGTCCCTTGGCTCTGCCTCTGGCTATGGAGTCTGGCTTGACCCTTGATTCTGGCAACCTATGTGAGGGCTGTGTGTCTGAAATTTTCTGCTGAGATCCCAACATCTAGTACTTTGGTTTACATGCATGATTATTCAGAATGAAGCATGGAATTGAAAATCATGATTAAAAAAAAAAGATATAGAAAAAAGGTTTACTACAAAAGAAACCCTTCTGAACTACCCAAAGAGAAGCTGGCCAAGATAACAGACCTGAATGTTCAAGCCCTGCAGCACAGGGAGTGAAATGGATGGGCAGTCCCAACGCACGCACAACTCAGGAGAGAATATCAAACTATTTCAGTTGTGGCTGTGGAAGAAGCCATACAACTGATTTAAGGACTTATTAAAGTGTTTTTAGTGCACGTTAGCTTTGAGGAAAGGAGAAAAGATGAATATCTAGGTTATTTATAGATCATGATCCCTGTGAAAAACAGAAAGCAAGTTATAGATGGATCTGAGATACAAAGTTTGGATCTGAATTCCCCAAAGATTCAAGGATGTTTGGATCTGAAGGTCTAGTTCTAGTTTTTATCTAAAATGGTAAAAACAATGAAAAATGTCTGACGGAGACAACTGTGAGACAGGAAGAAAATTTGTTATATTTGTCTTCCCCAAAAACAACAGAAAAAATAGGAGGACATAACATTGAACAGACATTATATAATATGGAATGTCACTGTTGGTTTTGGAGATAAGTATTGTGTCATATGCAAAATAAAATCACAAGACATCATTAACTTATTTCCACACAGATTAGCATGAGGGTATGTAAATTGGGTTTCCTAGGGCCTCAATGACTTGCACAACACAAAATCTTGTGCAAGTGCAATCTTATGAGGTGCAACAAATCAAGACTTGAAGTGAGAAAATGTGAACTACGAAGGAGTTGATGAGTTTGTAATTGTCTAGTCCCAGATGAAGAAGTTTCTCCAGTAAAACTTCTGCTGCAACAGCATTCTGTGAATGTTATTCTTTGAATACGGGCTTTGTCTACCACAAGATAATCTATAGTGTTGGTTAGAATTCTCAATTCATTGTTTTTTCAATCTTTGCTATGTAAATCATGTCCTTATGAGTTCCACACTTTGGCAAACATGGGAGTATACTGCTCATCATTCATGCTGTTGCCTTTGCCATGGTTAGACATTTCAATGCTTCCTGATGGTTTCCTATGTTACTCATGCTCCTAATAACTTCATATTCTCTTACTGCCTATTAACTCAGTTCCCTTGTTTTCCTTAAATCCATAGCTTTTTTCTTTACTCTTGGTTTTATTTTATGACTGTTTCCCATTTCCCCTCCCAAATGGTACTATTTAAATAAAAATCATATTGCCATCTTTCTACCTATTCTTTTTTTCTACATGATCTTCCTTTATCGATGCATAATTACTATAGGGCACAAGGAGAGTGATTTTGCCATTACTGGTTGACTTTAGGACTTATTAGGGCATAAGATATGACAATGCACTGTCCCTTGTTCCTGGCAACACATCATTAAACCCTTAGATTGTAAGCTCTTTGCGGCAGGGACTGTATATTTATTATATCTGTACAGTACCTCACACATATATATAGTTTAGAAATGCTTGGCTACCCTTTGGAGAATTATTAAATTATAAGTATGGAAACCAATTACACTATACTGACAGCAAAGTTGAAATTAAATTTAAAGTGTGTAGAAAAAACCTTCTAGAAAAACACAAACAACCACTGTCGGTTCTTCCTGCACAGCACTACTAACAGTAGATTAATTAATATTTTACATAAATTAATTATGGACACTCCACCGAGGTACAAACTGTTTCAGTGGCAATTGTTTTTAGTCATTATGAAATTCTGTGTACCACCTGGGATCAGCTGAGATTTGCAAGAAAGAAGAGGATGCAGTGTACAGAAAAAAATGACCTGCCTGGATTTGAATTGCTGATCTAGAGATGACAAGTTCTGTTTTAATCAAATGTTTATGGTCAAAACTATGATTATTACAAATTCATCCTTGAATGATCTGTGAATGATGATTTTTTTAAAGGTTACCATAAATGATCTCTGATTCAGCAACAGATTTTTATTTTATTTTTTTACAAATAAGAGGATGTAAAAAAAATCAAATCATCTCACTTCAAAATTAGCATGTTAATTGAGTGTTAGGTTGTAGTATTATATCTGAGCAATAAAGTGAGAAGCCTAAAAGTAAAGTTGGTATTCCCCCTGACTAGTTTTCTTTACTCTCCAATATAAAATTGGGAAAACAGGACTAACCTGGAAAACACACCTACTCACATTTGACATGAATAACTAGCAGGTTAAATAAACATTGTATGAACCTAAAGAGATGCATTTGCATGGTAAAGATAAAAGGTACAAGAATTGTCTATAAAAGACTGGAGAAAATAATTTAGGTGGTGCTATTAAAATAATTTGATGCACCACCGGATAGTATGGGATCATAAAAGGTCAAATCATATAAAGCTTATATCTTCTTCAACATGATTATAGGGTAGATGGACAAGAGGACATGCAATGCAGGTCTGGTCCTCTGAAAGGACTTTAAAGATCCTTTTGCACTTTTCATAAGAGTGACTGTATTGTGTTTCACCAAAAATTTTCCTCCTTTCATTTCCACTTGGTTCAGTGCACTTAGAGTACAGCTACACTACAATTAAAAACCTGCAGCTGGCCCAAGCCAGCTGACTTGAGTTCACGGCGTTCAAGCTGGGGGGCCTGTTTTATTGCAGGGTAGACTTCTGGGAACCCTCCCACCTCAGAGGATCTTAGAGTCTGGGCTCTACTCTGAGCCCAGAAGTCTACATTGCAATGAAGCAGCCCCTTAGCGTAAGTCCTGTGAGCCTGATTCAGCTGGCACAGTCCAGTCATAGATCTCTAATGCAATGTAGACATACCCTTATGCCCTGTTTGGATTAAATACTTTTTTAAAAAACTGGTTGATCCAGGTTTGAATTTAGCAAATTTCATTATAATAGTTACGTTGGTATAAATCCACCCTAAATCCATTTGATTTCAGTGGATTTACTGAGGAATAACACAGGATTTCCCCCTTGGAGTTCAATCCTTGGCCGTGCCAATGGGAAACGCTGCACTGTAAGGAATTTAAAACTGTACATAAAATGGGATTGTCTAGATCTTATGTACTTAGTTTATCTTAATGACATATTGACACTGAAAACTCTCAGTAATAGCTGGAAGCCAGATTCACTACCATGTTTCATGCAAGTATAATGCCATTAAAGTCAAACTGGACTGAAGTAAATTCACACTAATGAATCAGGCCCTGAGGGTTAGAATCATTTATATTAATTTAGCTTCTTCTTATTTTACAATCTTTTATTTGAAAACTATTCATTGTATTATGGTGAATAACAATATTGCTGATTTTTCTTTCAAACTGGCTTGCTCAGGACATGTAAGTGAATGAAAGACCAACACCAGAATGTATGGGGCATGGGTCACATGCTGTTTTGAACTAGAATAAATGGTAGATTCTCTGTAACTTGATGTCTTTAAATCATGATTTGAGGACTTCCGTAACTCAGCTAGAGATTATGGGCCTATTACAGGAATGGGTGGGTGAAGTTCTGTGAACTAAAGTATTTTAAACAGCAGGCCTCAACTTTATTAACTTAACTTTGGGTCAGCATACACACATCTATTTCACATTCCAGGCATTTAACTGGATCCAGTGCAGTGTCAGAGATCTCCCACTAGAGAGCCAATAACCCTGGGTAAACCACCCAGCTACCTCTAGCACTCAACTCACTTCTAAGTTTTCTATCCTTCCACACTACCACCACCACGAGTATGGTAGAGAGTACCAAGGGGGAACATTGGTCTGCAAAGACTTCAGGATTCCCCTTCTTCTTATAGGTACAATTCCAACCTCCAAGGTCTCTGGGAGCTAGCCCATTAGCCTTTATTTCCACTGAACACCCTGGCCACAAGTTGCAACAAACTATACATTACTATATTATTTCGTAATAATAGCCTTCCAAATTACCCCAGCTGAGCCTCCACAATGTTTTGAGAAAGACAAAAAAACAAACCTCTGACAGAGAATTGGTCAGATCCACAGCAACCTGAAAGCATGCAAAAGGCTCTAGCAGCATAAGGAGAAGTTTACATTTTGTGAATGGGGCAGGGAAGAGCATGAGAACCAAACAGCTACCACTCTGCCCTGGCTAGCCAATGGGATGCAGTGACATTCCCCCACCCCCACATCCCGACTCTATGGGTCAGGGTGCGTATTACCAAACTGGATACACATTTAATCCAGCATCTTGACTCCCACAGTGGTTAATATGAGAAGCCTCAGATGGAGATATAAACCCTCTACAGAAGGGACTTCTATGTATTAACAAGTACATGGGGGAAGTTTATTTCTTACTCTGGGCAATTAGTGGTTGGCTTGTGCCCTGGATTTATGTTCTGAAATATTAAATCCTGTATAAAGGTTTATCTGACATAGTTTATTTTCCTTTCTATTGACTTTACTGGGACTAACCTTTCCGTTTCTTGACATCTACCTGTTCAGCTGTTTGTACCTTGCAATGAGCCACATTGATTGTTTCTTGCAATGAACCACATTGATTGTTCCTTGCCTTCCTGTTCCCTTCCGTATTTAGGATGTTTCTGTTTCTCCACTGTGACATGCTTAGGCAGCCTTCAAGCTGATTCTGAGAATTTTTAATTTATTAAAATTTGTCTTTAAAGTGCTTAAAAAAAACCCTAGAGAGTACTTAAAGTTAATCACAGCAACCTTAACTTGGAATTAGGTTTGGAACATAAATTATGCCAATTTTTTTAAAGATGTACAGCTAATATGTCAGGGCCGTATTGTTACACACACAATTTACGACTCCACCCCTATCAACCATCAAGGGTACTCAGTGCAGACTATAGAGCACCCACCCCTACCTGTCCTCATCAGTACTCAGGGCATAAGGGACTCAACTTTACCCTTCCGTGGGCTCAAGGCTCTACGTTTCCATGAGCAGGGTTCTAGCCCTCCATGATCTCAGGGCAAACACCCATTCCTGGTGGACTCAGGGTTCTATGGGTCTGCGAGACACTTTTCCCAGTGAAAGAGCCTTCACACACTGAATATCCTTAAACATGTACAAGTATTTATTAACAATTAGCAACAAATCAACAGAGTACACATGCCAAGCATCTGATGCTTCACCACTCCCAACAAGATGGACATCTCCCAGTGGCGAGTCAGGATCATGTCATCTGGGCTCTAGCTTCTGCACAGTCTAGTCATGCCAGGGTTAAACATCCTAGCAGCTTTGATCATGAGCTGTATCCAGGAGCTAAGTTCCAACAGGCTTCTTTTCAGACCCTCATTATATACTTATAATAATAATAACGAGGCTCTTTCTTATCCATGCCTTAACCAATTATTTTACTTAAAAACACAGTTATGCAAAAAAATACTAACTGATTACTTTCACTATTCAGAGGTTCACATGCCTAACACCGCCTACTCATTAGTTTTTGTAGTATTCAAAGTTAGTAAGAGGTTCTCAAGGCCTTATCTTTAGGCTTCTTTAGTGGGATACCCTTGCAACAGCAAAACCTCATCCTTTTTATTATCATGAAGAAACTGCAGAAACTCAAGATTAGCTTATTCATTCTCTCCCATTCTCATGATCTTGTGAATGCATCTCTCTCCTTAGTAATGCTGCAGCTGCAGCCAATACTTTTCTGTCTGTTTGCCTGAATCAAAGCTGAATTCTCCTGACTCTATAGCTTTTGTTTCCAACTTACAGAGGCTGAGCATATAAGAACATAACATAAGAACATAAGAACGGCCATACTGGGTCAGACCAAAGGTCCATCTAGCCCAGCATCCTGTCTACCGACAGTGGCCAATGCCAGGTGCCCCGGAGTGAGTGAACCTAACAGGTATGATCGAGCGATCTCTCTCCTGCCATCCATCACCCCCCTCTGACAGACAGAGGCTAGGGACACCATTCATTACCCATCCCGGCTAATAGCCATTTATGGACTTAGCCTCCATGAATTTATCCAGCTCTCTTTTAAACCCTGTTATAGTCCTAGCCTTCACAGCCTCCTCAGGTAAGGAGTTCCACAGGTTGACTGTGCGCTGTGTGAAGAAGAACTTCCTTTTATTTGTTTTAAACCTGCTGCACGCCAATTTCATTGAATGGCCCCTAGTTCTTCTATTTTGGGAACAAGTAAATAACTTTTCCTTATTCACTTCCTCCACTCCACTCATAATTTTATATACCTCTATCATATCCCCCCTTAGTCTCCTCTTTTCCAAGCTAAAAAGTCCTAGCCTCCTTAATCTCTCTTCATATGGGACCCGTTCCAAACCCCTAATCATTTTAGTTGCCCTTCTCTGAACCTTTTCTAGTGCCAGTATATCCTTTTTGAGATGAGGAGACCACATTTGTACGCAGTATTCAAGATGTGGGCGCACCATGGATTTGTATAAGGGCAATAAGATATTCTCCGACTTATTCTCTATCCCTATTTTAATGATTCCTAACATCCTGTTTGCTTTTTTGACTGCCGCTGCACACTGCGTGGATGCCTTCAGAGAACTATCCACAATGACTCCCAGGTCTTTTTCCTGATTGGTTGTAGCTAAATTAGCCCCCATCATATTGTATGTATAGTTGGGGTTATTTTTTCCAATGTGCATTACTTTACATTTATCCACATTAAATTTCATTTGCCATTTTGTTGCCCAATCACTTAGTTTAGTGAGATCTTTTTGAAGTTCTTCACAGTCTGCTTTGGTCCTTACTACTTTGAGCAGTTTAGTATCATCTGCAAACTTTGCCACATCACTGTTTACCCCTTCCTCCAAATCATTTATAAATAAGTTGAATAGGATCGGCCCCAGGACTGACCCTTGGGGAACACCACTAGTTACCCCTCTCCATTCTGAAAAAGTTCCATTTATCCCTACCCTTTGTTCCCTGTCTTTTAACCAGTTTTCAATCCATGAGAGGATCTTCCCTCTTATCCCATGGCAGCTTAATTTACGTAAGAGCCTTTGGTGAGGGACCTTGTCAAAGGCTTTCTGGAAATCTAAGTACACTATGTCCACCGGATCCCCCTTGTCCACATGTTTGCTGACCCCTTCAAAGAACTCTAATAGATTAGTAAGACACGATTTCCCTTTGGAGAAACCATGTTGACTTTTGCCCAACAATTTATGCTCTTCTATGTGTCTGACAATTTTATTCTTTACTATTGTTTCAACTAATTTTCCCGGTACGGACGTTAGACTGACTGGTCTGTAATTGCCAGGATCACCTCTAGAGCCCTTTTTAAATATTGGCATTACATTAGCTATCTTCCAGTCACTGGGCACAGTAGCCGATTTAAAGGATAGGTTACAAACCCTCGTTAATAGTGGCGCAATTTCACATTTGAGTTCTTTCAGAACTCTTGGGTGAATGCCATCTGGTCCCGGTGACTTGTTACAGTTAAGTTTATCAATGAGTTCCATATAAAATGGCTTTGACTTATACTAAGTCCATACACAAGAATGCTGTGGGTCCTGTCAAGTACAGGTCTCTCATTACACTATCTTGTTTTGGTCTCCAGGCTTCTGGCTGCAATTTTATTGGTATATAGAATTATATAAAACCTTAACTCAAATGAACCAAGAGGGTTACTCCATTGACCTCAGACCTGGCAGCCTGCAATCCCAGTAAGCCTTGAAGGCCCGCAGACACCCTCAGTGCACAACCACCTGGATAGACAGTTCCCAATTAAGCTGCAAGCTCCCATCAGCCCTCCTCACAAGTAGAGATTTGGGTTCACCTATGTAGATACCTTATGAGACCCACTCTACCTATTCAAATCTTTTCTTATCCTTAACCTCTTCTTCTCCCAAACATTGCCATAGAATTTGGAACAATTGGCTAAGAAGTTTGTAATCATCCCACAAGGACACCAGCCCAAAGAAGTGGCAAACAAGTGCTTCTGAAGCTGCCTGTAGAGACTCCCATGGATGTGCTTCCTTGTTCCTCAGCTACTGATCTGATTCTGGGAGCTAGCTGTTGTCTTCCCAAACTGTGAACTGTGCTCAGAAAGAGCTGAAACCCACAGTGGTTCAGCCAGTCTGAAACCAAGGGAAAATTCCCCATAAAAGGTGATCAGCCTGGCCCTAAGCAGAGTGTCCCTGGGAGGATCACCAGGCATTCTCCATTCTTATATTCCAGAACATGTCACAAAACTGAATTCAGCTTTTGATACGGCAAATAAATACAAAACCCGCCAGAAACAAGATAAATTACTATGTTTTGGTATATGTAAGGAGTGCTTCCACATTCTGCGGGAGCCTAGAATATATCCAAAAACAAAGATAGAAAAGGAACCAGTTGATACAGGAAAACAAGACAAAAAGCTGATTGGCAGGTGAAGTCTCAAATGACATGTAAAATGTTCTCTAACATGTAAAAAATCATATGATACATAAAGCTGGCTTTGAATGCATATTTTAGGGTAAAATTGAATGCTGTGAGACTACTCTCTAGACTGCATTGTTAAACTCTTGTCCTTCCTTATTGTACGTCTTCGTCTTTGAGTAATGAAACTTGATTAAGCGTGGCTATTTGGTCTCGTCAATAATTTCAATATGAAACCAAAACTGGAGTCGAACAATTGGCTGTATTTTAGTTAAAATGAGGGTAGGAAATCTTTTACCCATCTTTTAAAAAAGATGATACAGAAAGACTAGAATTGCCTTACTTCAAAATTGCTTCTGCCAGGACTGAATTTGGGTCTTTGTGTGTTTTATCATAACAAATATTCAGTGCATTTCTTCCTTTAAAAAAAAAAAAAAGCATGTATGATCATTCCTACGCATTAACCAGTCAGTATTAATTTGTGATTAGGAACTGGGGGGGAGAAGGAGGGATACTTGTTAATGAAACAGATTTCATTTGAAGCTTCTATGAAAATATTGTCCGTGGTTTTTGTTGTTGGTGGTGGATTGATTTTGGTTTTTTGAGTCAATTTTCCAATCAGAGAAAATAAATTCCACACAGTCGAGCCTATACAATAATGCATACAGAAAGTCAACATTTAAAGAATGTTATTTGGGGGTATCCATTGTGCATCCATCCAGTGCACTGAATGAAGCAGAGGTCCTGTGGAAAAATAGTGTGCAACCATGTAATTAAAGACTAGCATAAAGCAGAGGCAACCAAAAGCAGAATTAAAGTTAGGGTATGTCTTCACTACAGCAGTAGTTCGATTTCCTTTATGTCGATGTTGTGAACGCGACTGTATACAGTCGATGTTGTGTGTCTTCACTAGGCACAGCTAAGCACAGCAAGTCGACAGTGTCTGTCCGCAAAACTTTTGCAAGCGTCGACATGACGAGCGTTGCACTCTGGGTACCTATCCCAAAGTTCCCTGATCCCCCAGCAGGCACCATTTCGAGTGCTGCACTATGGGTAGGCATTTCCAAATTTCGCGCCCTTTTTCCACGCTGCCCACCCCCATTACGAGCGGTGCACTGTAGGTAGGCATCCCATAATTCGCGCCCTTTCTCCGCCGTGCTAACGCCATAGCATTGCAAGCATGGAGCCCGCTGACACCACGGCTGCAGTAATGGCTGTTGTGAGGACCTCGATCACGGTTGCTGAGTTCCTGCTGCACCGTCTGCAGAGGAGGAATGCGATCCGGGGAGAACTGCGCTTTCCGGAACCCGACGACAGTGAGGAGGAGATGGACGAGGACGTGCACGAGATGGACGAAGACGTGCACAGCGGGGACGACATGGACACTGCCGTTTTTGCAAGTAGGGCGACTGACAATCTGTCAAAAATGGTGGCAATGGGGCAGGCTCATGCCATCGAACGCCGATTCTGGGCCAGGGAAACAAGCACGGACTGGTGGGACCGCATAGTGCTGCAGGTCTGGGATGACTCCCAGTGGCTCAGAAACTTCCGCATGCGAAAGGGCACGTTCCTGGAACTTTGTGACTTGCTGTCCCCGGCCCTCCGGCGCAGGAATACCAAAATGAGAGCGGCCCTTACAGTGGAGAAGCGAGTGGCGATAGCCCTCTGGAAGCTTGCAACGCCAGACAGCTACCGGTCAGTGGCGAATCAGTTTGGGGTGGGTAGGTCTACAGTGGGCTTTGCTGTGATGCAAGTGAGCAGGGCAATCGTCGAGCGGCTGCTACACCGGGTTATAAACCTCGGAAACCTGCAAGCCACAATAGATGGCTTTGCCGCCATGGGATTCCCTAACTGTGGTGGGGCTATAGATGGGACTCATATCCCTATCCTGGCACCGGACCACGAGGCCGCCGAGTACAGAAACCGGAAGGGATATTACTCAATGGTCATGCAAGCAGTGGTTGACCACAAGGGACGTTTCACCGACCTCTACGTGGGGTGGCCGGGAAAGCTTCATGACGCTCGAGTGTTCAGGAACTCTAGGGTTTTTAGACAGCTGCAGCAAGGCACTTTCTTCCCCGACCAGAAAATTTCTGTGGGGGGGGGGGTCGAAATGCCGATCGTGATCATTGGGGACCCAGCCTACCCCCTAATGCCCTGGCTTATGAAGCCCTACACAGGAGCCCTGGACAGGGGTCAGGAGCTGTTCAACTACAGGCTGAGCAAGTGCAGAATGGCCGTGGAGTGTGCATTTGGCCGCTTGAAGGGGAGATGGCGTTCCTTACTGATTCGCTCAGACATCCGTGAGAGAAATATCCCCATTGTTATTGCTGCTTGCTCTGTGCTCCACAATATCTGTGAGAGCAAGGGGGAAACGTTTATGGCGGGCTGGGAGGCAGAGGCAAATTTACTTTCTGCTACTTATGAGCAGCCACACAGCAGGGAAAGTCGAAAAGCACACCGTGAGGCCCTGCGCCTCAGGGACGCCTTGAAAGACAGTTTTATGAGTGGCCGAGATGGCGTTTGAGAATCTGCTCCCTTGCTGTGCTCTAAGCCTGCTGCCCTTGAACCCTCTTTCCCTCCCCCCTCCCCATGCTTTCCCTCCCCCCTCCCCATGCTTTCCCTCCCCCATCCCCATGCTTGCAGAGGAAATAAAATCACTGTTTGAAAAATCATGGTTCCTTTATTGGTTAATCGGAAATACAAATACAGGGGATCACTGTCCTGGTATCCTGGAGGGAAACCAGCAGTCGCAGTGGGGGAGGAGCGGGCAAATGAGGGGGGGGGTGGGAAGGGGGGAGAGGAGGGGTGGGCAAGACACAGCAGCTTTTAAAAGTTTTCCGAGAACGTCAGCCTGCTGCTGCTGCTGCTTCTGCTGGCTTGTGGGGTAGAGTGGAGCGGCCCACGGAGCTTGCCCCCCCCGTGTTCTCACCCCGCGTCTGGGTGGGGAATCTATGGGAGTTGGGGAGGGGGGAGGTGGTTACACAGGGGCTGCAGAGGTGGTCTTTGGGCATGCTGCAGCTCCACCAGAGATCGCAGCATGTCGCTCTGGTCCTCCATTATGCGGAGGAAAGCATCCATGCGTCTTTCCTCATGCTCTTTCCTCTTTTCTTCAGCGGCTTCCCTCTTTTCTGCAGCGGCTCTCCATTCCTGCCTCTCTTGATTCCTTTCCTCTCTATCTCGATCCCTTGCCTCTCTCTCTCGATCCCTTGCCTCTATCATTCTTTCCCTCCAGTCCGTCTGGCGGGCTGCCTCAGCACGCGAGTTCTCCACGAGTTCAGTGAACATCTCATCGCGCGTTCGCGTTTTCTTTTTACGCTTTCTTATCTGCGATGCACGGCGGGAGGAGGCCGGGGGATTCTGACATACTTGGACATCTGTGGGCGAGTGTGGGAAAATAAAGTTTGAAAGTTATGAGACAGATACATTCAAGGTTAGGAGGCAGTCTCGGACTGTACACAATGGGAGTACTATGCCATTTGCGACCTCAGTATTCAGAGGCCTGATATGATTTCTGTACAAGGTCATGTTCTACACCTAAAAGTGACTGACTAGCTCACAGAAAAGTCAGAGCATCTCAGACACATATGCGTGCCTCAGCCCAAGACGGCTTCTGAAATCACCGTGCAGCCGGCCATGGTAAGTTAAAAGTGGCGCCTGCATACTGTAGAGCAACCCCGCCCCCTTCCCCCCACCGCGTGGCTGGCTCCCACTGCAACCGCAAACTGCAAAGCAAATGCCAAAAAAATCTCTTGCTAAGGGCTAAGGTCTTTTGGGGGCTCCTCAGACCGCTTGCGGACTGCTCAGATTCCCTGCTAGCTACCGCTACGGGCAGGGGGGGTCAGCGTTCGTGGGGGGGGGGGGGGGTGCGGTTGGTCGGTCCTCAGCAGAAAACAGTTCTTTGCAGCTGGGAATCTTTATCTCCCTACTAATTGCAGTCCGTATCTCAAACAGGCAACCCTGAATGACATCACTTTGCTGAGAATTTCTCGGAGAGATAGGCAGCGCATGCTCCTTGACTCCATGCAAAGTCCTGGTCCATACGCCGCAATGCTAGCCTGCTCAATGATACCAGACAACTTACTACTTTCGTGGCATGGGTTGGTGTCCTATCACGGGGGACCACATAAGGCGGCTCTCCCCAGAAATCTGCTGCGCTGGATTCATCGCTACCTCCTGGATAGCTTCCTTGAAATGTCCACGGAGGACTTATGGTCAATCCCGGAGTATATTGACAAACTCTTTGAGTAGAAATTGACCAGCAATGAAAGCACGCTAAGTCCTTAGGGCAAGTTACTCATTAATAAATGCTTCCTTTACAAAATCACGCGTCATGTAATCACTTAAAAAAGAAACACTTACCCCCCTGGGAGGCTTGGGAGGGTACTGGCTCCAGGGTGACAAACAGCTCCTGGCTCTCTGGGAACACGGGTTCTCCGCTGGGCGCCTGCTGCTCCGTGAGATTTTCCTCTTCATGGTCGTCCTCCTCGGAATCAGTCTCCTCCCTGACGATTATCCCATCGGTGGAGTCCACGCACACCGGCGCGATGGTGGTGGGGGCGCCCCCCATTATTGCATTTAGTTCATTGTAGAACCTGCATGTCTGTGGCGCGCCCCCTGATCGTCCGTTTGCCTCCTTGGCTTTCTGGAACGATTGCCACAGCTCCTTAATTTTCACGCGGCACTGTGTGGTGTCCCTGTTGTGGCCCCTTTCTAGCATGGCCTTGGAGACCCTTCCATAGGTGTTGGCATTCTGTTTGTTGTTTCGTAGTTCCAACATCACGGATTCCTCTCCCCAGATAGCGATGAGATCCAGCACCTCACGAGTGGACCATGCTGGAGCTCTTCTCCTCTGGCTGGTCTCCAGGGTAGATGAGCTCTGCATGGAGTCTTGTGATGCTGAGCTCTGCATGGCGGCTAGTGCTGCTGATAGCTCTGAATGGCGACTGAGCAGTTCAGGTGAGCTGGCCACGCTGACCAAACAGGAAATGGCATTCAAATGTTCCCGGGTCTTATCTACCTGGCCAGAGCAGCGAGTTCAGAGTGCAGTGCAGAGCGGTCACAGTGGAGCAGTAGTGAGGCAGTCCAGAGCGGTCAGAATGGAGCATTGTGGGACAGCCTCTGGAGGCTATTAATGTCGGGTTCCGTCTTCACTAGCCCACGGTCGAGCTTGGAATGTCGAGATTATCCTTATGTCTCTGGTTAGGCTGGAGTTCCAAGATCGATCTTGAGGGCCCTTTACATCGACGTTAAGGGCATGTATGTGAAGACAGGTACACGTTTAATTCGACCTAACGTCGTTAACATCGATTTAAAGTGGTAGTGAAGACATGCCCTTACACAAACAACTGCAAACCAGCATTTCCAAATTTCCAACTGCTTGACTTCACAACCTAACTAATATTATTGTGATGTTGCTTTGTTTTGAAATTCATTTCCAGGCTTATTTTTTTTTAAAGGAAAAACAAAACAAGACCAATTCTTTCATGTTCAACTGTAAC
This sequence comes from Sternotherus odoratus, assembly GCA_032164245.1. NCBI lineage: Eukaryota > Metazoa > Chordata > Testudines > Kinosternidae > Sternotherus > Sternotherus odoratus. The sequence goes on along the minus strand of JAVMKO010000002.1, from coordinate 86,937,914 downwards.
AACTTTCTATCGTGTTTCATCCGGGGGGATATAAACCCTGAAACTCCAGTATTACAACACAGATACATACCACTCAAGCAATATTACTCTGTACATTAGATGGCAGCAGGAATAGATTATTGTCTCGAAAGGGGGATGGGATGTTGGGATCGTGTATGAAGTCAGGGCCATGTGTGATCAGAGAAGAGGGTCCAACCAAGCCCGATTCTCCCTCACTCTTGCCTGCCACTGCAACAGCTCCCACGTGGTCCCAGTATGGTGTGAGCTTGCTGGTGCTGCCTTTTTAGACTGTTCACGTTCAGTTATTATTTTGGCACTCTAACTCAAGTTAGAGTAGGTGACCAGTGATTTTTAACAGTTTCTTTCTCAGCCAAAGGATATCATAAGACAAGAGAAAGGCATGTCTCTCACCTCAGGGGGTTGTCCCTTGCAAATTTCATAGACCTGCTGCCTATGAAAGCATTTGAGAGGCCCAGAAAAATGAATGACAAGTCTTTTATGAAAGAAAGTGTGAGGTCACCTTAATACAGATGTCATTACCATCACAGCACCCCCCCATAATGTACCAAATACCCATGGTTTTGAAAGTAATAATGAAATAAGTTACTGTAGAATACAGTATAATACTTTCTTGCAGATTCTCAGCTGTTTGTGTAATAGTTTTGCATTTGCACAAGCAAAGCAGGCACTCACATGTGAAAACAAATACTCAATTATATAGCTATCCAATTTTCACATGCAAATACCAGGGTTTGCTACTGTAGTGTGTTTGCTTCCATATATGATGTTGCTTTTCTTGTGCCAGACTTCAAAAGTTTGGCTCTGCATGTATTCTTCATCTGTTTTAATATTTCCTTTGGGCTTCATCTCTTCCATAGTTATTTAGTCTCTTAGTTATGAATGACTAACCAATTCTGCTGCTGTTGTTTCTAAATTACAAACAAACAATCATAATATATATATATATATTGCTAATTTGTAACACTGCATCAACTCAGATTATTCCATTTTGTTGAAATTCCAGGGCATTTGCTATGGAGTTATTGACTATGGAGGCCTTCGGTATTATTTTACATTTCATAAATCATGGTAATACAATTAGGGGAAATTAAAGCATTGAAAGGGTTTCAGAATGCTGAGGAAATAGAAAAGACAAACCCAGTGCAAACAGATGCCTTCCTAAATACCTTCCAACAGGAATGTGCTTGCCATGGTTGCAAGGAGAAGATCCACTTGCTATGATCCAGCTGGCCTGAGGTTTCACAATTGACTGGGAGTGCAACCAATCAAGGGCATATATTGGGTCCCACAGGTGAAGGGGAAAAAGTCTTTCTTCTCAGTAATTGTGTTCCGGAAGTTTTTAGTCCCCAGTTTTTACCACCACCTTTCCACAAAGAAGCTACATCCACAGTGCATTACCTAGTACATTGGGGGGTTGGGGCAAGAAATAATGGAGAAGGAAGGTGAATAAGGTGGTATTGCATGTAGTATTTTCAGGAATGCTTCATTTCATCTTATGAAGGTGGCCTACCATTTCTTCTGGTAGACTTTTTCTCCAGACCTCACATTAGGACATTGCATCGACTCACAGACTTTTAAGATCAGAAGAGACCATCATGATCATCTAGACTGCCCTTCTGTACATTGCAGCCAAGAACTTCTTCCACCCATTCCTATAATGGACCCTTAAGCTCTGGCTGAGTTACTGAAGTCTTCATCTCATGGTTTAAAGACTTCATATTACAAAGAAGCCCCCATTTACACCAATTAAAACCTACACGTAACCCATGCCCCAATTTGCAGAGTAAGTGGGGAAAAAATCCCAGAGGCTCTGCCAATCTGACCCAGGGGAAAACTCCTTCCTGACCCCAAATATGGCAATCAGTTAGACCCTGAGCATGTGGGCAAGACCCACCAGCCAGATGTCTGGGAAAACGGACTACAGAGAATTCTAACTCCCTACGCACCCCCATATCTAGTGCCCTATCATTTTCCCTGATTTTCCAGCTAATTTTTGCTTTATTTCTACAAATATGCTCTCTGAACACTAAAAAAAAGAGACAGGGGAATTTGTTTCTCAATTGATTTACCAAAAATATAGCAGTGATGAAATAGATAATAGCTGGAGGATATCATGACCATTTTCATCCCTCACTCCACTTTCTCGTTCAGGAAGGGTAGCTTCTTCTTTTTTCAGTGTTTTATACCACACATCTTTTGTTATGTCTGATTTCAAAGTAGCGGCGTCAATACTTCCATTTTCATCATACACCACTCAGATGCCTTCTCCCACACCCAGCTTTTTGTACATTCAAATGAGAATTGTCCTTTGTGTTACTTACCTTCCTGTAAATATTCAAAACTTCTGAGGGGTAGCAGGTCAATTAATATCAACATAAACAGAGAAGAGCAGGGTACAACACTGTGTTATTACCCTCACATCCCAAGGGCAATGACTATTCTTAAAGCAAATTAAAATTGGAAATGAAAATTGGAATGTAAGCCACGCTCTACCATAAGCGGTAATCAAAATACAGCCCAGACACTCAAGTTTGATATCCCTTTCCCCACAGCCAGTTTTATAATAAACAGAAAAAGAAAGAGGGCTTCAAGTGACACCAATAACAGGGGCCTATCCTGCTTTCCACAAGCTGGGAAGAAAGAGGTCATATTCAGACCCCTCAGTAGCTTTCTAACTATCTCTTGGGCCTTCTACCAGGTCCCATGGAGGGAATTCCCTCAGGGCTTTTCCTTAATCCTCATCTTCCTAAAACCAAGCCCAGGGCATTCTTTCATATACTCTCTAGTAAGCAGTCACATGATTCTTGGTCAGCAGATCCCTCCTTATGTCGAGAGATTTACAACTCCGCTAAACTTCTGATCTTAAAAGGCCCAGGGCCCTGTTACCTTGAACTGCATGATTAAATCAGAATTTTAGACATATCTTATTCAACAAAGAATGTTATTTGTAAATTCTTGTTGATTATTTTCAAAATGCTGGAGTTTATTTAAGACCGCTAATGTGAATTTGCATATGGTTTGTTTATATTTAGTACCAGATGTTTTTCTTAACCAAATCGATATAACTTCCAATTTGAACCAATAATAATGCATGAATACAGAATGACACTAAATTAACTATGATTTTTACTGCCAAGGATGTTTGAAATAACTAGGCAAAATAGAAAAAAATACCAGAAGGCAGACTCCTGGCTTTATTGCTGAAGTATTGCATTCCTCACTGGAATTAATAGTCATCCTTCTAAGATATTACATTTTTGTTTCCTCAGAAACATTATTGGTGCTCAAGCCCATAAAAAAATAGTTTCAGAACTGTAGTTGTGTTTTTAAAAAAGTCAAAACTGATATTAAATAGACTCACTTGAATAATCGCATATTCTCTTAATTTTCATGTCAAAAGAGGAAATATAAATAGATTTTTAAATATGGAGAATGAAAAATGTTGTATGTTGTGTGGGAATCAAACTAAAGGTAGAAGAGTTTAAACTAAATCATCACATACATTTGACTCAGTGTGACATTTATAACTAGAGATGGGATTGAAAGAGAACCATATGTCAAAACTCCCTTCCCTCCCTGAATTTTCGAGGGTTGAGGGCAGGTTTGGATCCCCAGATCCAGAATTACATATATAGCTTTGGTTCAGGGTTCAAGTCAAAACTGAAAGGTGCTTATTTTCACACATCCAATTTAATGTGACTCAAGATGGAGTGTTTATTTCAAGTAAAAATGTGTCACATTATATAAAAAATATACCCACAAGACACATCATAAATAGACTTCTATACTAAACAGAAAAGCTCCTGGGGGATCTCTTTATATATAAATCCCTTGCAAGAGAAAAGGTTTCTGGAGAATACCTCCCTTGACAAAAACCTGCAAAATAACTAAATAAATAAATAAATACTATTGCAGGACATGTTTCTGGGAGAAGCCTCTCCATGCTAAAAATATGTTATTGCATCTCTCTAAGCAAAGTGAAGCTTTTTATTTCAACCAGATCTTAAACTCCTCATAGGTGAATTAGCTTTTTTATTATTCCCCCTTCAATCAGGTCAGAGAGGATCACTTATAAAACTGGAACCAGCTGCTCTCACTCTTACTAAACTCAAACATTTATCTGCTACAGACATGAATGCAGGATGTGAGGCATACTAAAGCTAGAAATCTGTGAAATATTTGTAATAAAAAGGCAAAACTACAATGAGTTTTTGTATTTGTTATTGACACAAGATGGCCCTTTTAAACATAAGACATTACATTTTATATTGAGAGTTATTGTTTGAATGAGAATAGATACATTTTAAAGCTAAATTTGAATTATTATATGCTTTGATGCACAAATAGCCTGTTTCATTGAAATGTGCAGAACAAAAACAAAAAATAAACTTGAGTGCTTGTCTACAGGAAGAAGAGCTCTGTATAGCTTGAAAGCTTGTCTCTCTCACCAACAGAAGTTGGTCCAGTAAAAGATATTACCTTATCGCCTTGTGGCTTTACATGCAGATACTCAGAAAAGTTAAGATGAATTAACTGAAGGTGTGAAGTTAACCTACAGGAATTAAAGTGCAATAAATTCCTGTGTGGCTGCTTACTCAGAAGGAAAATGGTCTTAATAGCCTTTGAAGGTGATTAAGCTACAGCAAGTCAAGGTCACTTTACTTCTCAATGAGAGCATCCATACAGGGTTTTAACTAAAATGCTTTAGCTTCACACTTGTAACTAATTCATTTTAGTGTTCCTGAGTGTCCCTGTAAAGACAACCCCTGAGGTTTGCAAAATTGGCTGAAATTAAATGGCACAACATGTTCATGGAAAAGGTTCCACAACTGTATCGATTACTGATTCTTGAGCAATGTACTCTTAACACACAGAACTCCCAGTGATTTCAGTGGGAGCAGGATTGGGTCTCCAAAAGTAACAATAGGTATGTACATTGGATAGCTGCCATTGAATATCTGAATCATCTAGCCCAGGGAAAGGAAAATATATTTATGGATTTCTGATACTGCCCTTTTCTTGGAATTTCCCAAGTACTTTGGATCCATTATGAACCTGCTCAAAACCTCACTCCTTGCTATTAAGTCAGTGAAAAATGGATTGGTACAGATAGGCAAGTGTGCTGCAAAAGATCTTCTTTTAATTTATGGAAGGGTGGGGGGAAATGAAGAGATTGTAACAAAAATCAGTAATTCCCCAGTGCCACAAAGACTAGTGTTAGGAACAAATCAATATGATTTTTGAGTGGAATTGGAAATAAAGTGGTTACAATTAAAAAGTCATTTTCTTATGTGTTCTACAACAATCTGGTAATTGCTATAGTATGTTTACTTCTTTATGTAAAACAAAGAAAATGGTGTTAAAACTCAGTTACAATGAGGATAAGTTGATTATTGTGCTGAAAGAATAGGTTTCATTTCTAGACCCTACAGTTATATAAGGCCACTAAAATAAATTAATGCCATAAGCCTACAATTATTAAAATACTAAAAAGCTATGAGCTGTAATAAGAGAATAATTATATGACCACAAGTTAATAAATCAGTGCAATAAAAGTCAAATAGTTGGGTCCAATGTATTACAGAAAGAGCTGTATGAGCTACATACTGTAGTTTTCCAGCACTTCCCATTGTATGGCCCTCTTTTGTTGCTTATAATTTTGCCACATTTTCAACCATTTGAGCTGAAATTTTCCATGCCATGGATCTCTTAGGATGAACGTTTCAAGAAAGTTTCTGCAAAAATGGTTAAGCCATTTCTGAGAATGGGATTAGGGGAGTATCTATTAATTTCCCCATGTAAAAAAAGATGATCTAGTTAGGTCATTCAGACACTCTAGTCCCTCTATGCTTTGCAGCAAGAGCTTGAAATTTGTCAGTTATAAGACTTTGCAAATTAAGATTTTTCACGTGTTCAGATGGGACTTCTTAGAGTCTGGCAGCTAATTTTTCTAAAGCATCCATCTGTGCTTAGTGTTCTACTGCTCCTCACAGTTCCTACATGCGGAGCACCTGCCAGCACATGTGCTATTCCCACAGAGCAACCAAGATGCTTCTGCTCAAGGGTGCAGGAGCTGAGCAGAACCTCCTCTGCAGTTGCTCCATATGCTCGCCAGGAGCACTGTGCACCAATCCGACACCTCCTCCTTCCCTTGCTCCCCCTCTCCTCAATCTCTCTCTATATACACCATATTGATTCTTCTTTGTGACTCAGACTTCCAGCCAGGTCCTTATAGTCCTTCCCCTTCTTGAGTATCAAAGTCCCTCCAGATCCACAGTCCAGTTGGCATCTCCCACAATCCTGTGCCACTTCCCACTGGCTGGCAGAGGGACCCAGAGCCACCCACTACTCTGGGTTCCAGTCTAGGCACCATACAATCAGTAGTCAAAGGCCTACACAGTTTCTAACCTCACCATTCTTTCCCTGGTCTGCTTTCTACTCTGCCTCCCACAGGCTTTCTTCTCCATCTTTCTGGGTAAACAGCATCCCACAGCATCTCTCTTCCTTCCTACCCTCCTCCCCCTCAATAAGCCCAGAGAATGACTATGAGTTTCCACACTATAGCCCTTTTCCATGACAAACTTCCTGGCTTTATACCTTAATCAGCTTCTGACTCACCTGGGTTCTATCAGCCATTAGTCATTTTCAGTCAAGCCAGACTCCACCAGATGTGGCCTATAAAGATAATTGGCCCTATCTGCGCCACCTTAACCATTCAGGGCTGGTGTTGTGTGAATACCCCATCACAGGCTTTAAGTACAATAAAATACAAGTGAATTTTTTGTACAGGTACATACAACCGCTAGCTCTCAGGGATCTCTGAAAATTCATCTGTGCAGACATAATTCATTACAGCATTACAATCCAGATTTTCAAGCAAGCATTACATTTGAAATTGACAATTGTGGCTGAGAACAGTGTAACAATAAACCTGGATCTCTTAACCATCTTCACAATCCCTTCCTTTTTTTCAGGTATTTCGGGAAAATATTCCAAAATACACAGGGATGTTTCAAGGGTTTATTCTTTGGTCTGTAAATAAGTATGAAACATATTAGATTGTATTATATATACAAAGGTATTGGTATTTCACTCATCATGACCTTGGTATGCAAGATAAGTTTATGACCCTATTACCATAGTACCTGACACTGAGTGCCTCACACTCAGCTAAATATGCCACTGGTTTTTTTAAATTTTAACACCAATAATTGCTTTAGAGTACATTGAGATGAAAATGTAAAACACAAAATGAAAAGATGACTTTCTAATCTTTCTGACAATGTAAACTAGAAGATTTTTGCTGGAACTGATTTGGAAATCTGTGCATCTGTGTAAATAGTAAGTCTGGGCATTTAATCCACTATTGCCCTAAAGTTGTCAAGCTGGCAAAATGAGTTACACCAAACCTTACAAGATACTGTTATATACACTATATAGCCATATTTGTATATTACCAAGCCTATTTATAACAGGAGTGAATCTTCTCTCTCTGAATTTTTGTAGGCCATGAGCTTTTCCTTGCTGGTATATTTTAAGTGTAATGCAAAGTGTCATTTTAGCAACATGGTAATTTAAACTGCAAAATGTAGTGTAATTTGTCAACCTAATTGCTGTCTGAAAGCTATGTAGACTCTGTAATTTTTCCTTAGTCCTGATTAGATCTCATGAGTAGGCTGTGATCTTAATGAACCCCAGGTAATTTGAAATCTTATAATCATTTATGATTTAGGCATTTCATTGCTTCTCTAGGTCTCATTCTAATGAACAAAATGATATATTTTAGGAATGTTTTCAAATTGGTACTAGCCACAGTTACTGAAGCACTAATACAGTGTTTAGCATTATACTTAGGGTAAATTGTGTCATCATTTATGCACATCCAATTACTATTAATTTCAGTGATAGTTGAGCATGATCAAGATCTCTGTCTTGCAAAGTGTTGAGACCTCTAGATTGAACCCAGCAAATCAAATAACCACATGCTTAAATATGAGAGCAGTCAGAATTCTAGCAAATCTAGGCCTCCAACAGAAAATGCCTTACATCGATAACTTTCTTGCCCATTTAGTCAGACTACTCAAAATTAAACACATACTTACATGTATTGCTGGATTAGTGCTAGACTGCTCATCACCTTGGAGGATCAAGCCTTAAGGCCTCCACCCTACAAAGACTTATGCCCATGCTTAACTTTGCTACCATGAATGGCCCCATTGCAATTAATGGAGCTACTCATAGTAATGAAATTAAGCACATGCATAAGATTTTTTTGGTACTGGGTCCTAAATGAAGGGAGATCACCAGAATCAGATAGAATTGCACCCAACTGCACTGACTGTTGTCTTAGCTAAAGTTTTAGTGGCAAAAACTAGGCACAAATTATCTAAAAGTAATATGCATTTTAATAGAGTATATGCAGATTATAGTAGTACTGTTGTATTCAGTTTTATCTAATTTAAGAGCAAAGAATATGGTAGATTGTGTGTAAGTGGAAACAAAAGTTTGAAATAATTGCTCACTCCTAATAAGTCTGTTTATCTTCAAGTAGCTACTCAATATTTCAGTGACAGTATATAAGAAAGCTTTATGCTGCTGGTCTGGGGTTTCCAGATGACTGCACTGATGATGGAAATAGAGAAAATGCAAATCTTCTAGCTGCTGCCAGAGACTCCTGGGCAGACAGAATACCTGTAACAACAACTATAAGTGTTTTCATGAAACAAATGCCATCTTTTTTTCTCCTTGTATATGTGTACAGATCCCATTGTCTGCAATGTACAGACATTTAAGAACAGAATTTGATCCTTGATTTTAAATAATATCCTAAAAACTAAGTTCATACAGACTATGATTGTTGGTTTTTAGAAAAATAAGAGCCTGACCCATCATACTGCTAAGCACCTCTCAAGTGATTCAGAGTAGCTTCAACTCCAGGAGCTGATGCACTCTACATCTGGCAGAACTGGGTCCTACTTAGCAATAGCTCATTCTTTTCTACACTAAGACGCTTTCTTGCTCCCCTCTTTACAACATTAAAAGCCCAGAAAGTAAATGTTACTTTTTGAAAATCCCAGATGTTAGATCCAGAGAAAAAATATGAAATGGAACATGTTATAAAAGTCTACTTTCATCCAGGATAATTGATTCTTCATTAATAATATTCATCCGAAATAACAAAAAAATCTAAAATGATTACATTCAAATTCAGCAGCTAACACAAATTAGGATAGTTTGCAAATAATTTCTATAGCTCTGAAGCAGGATAAATACTAAAAGGAAATACATTTACTTCATTGTCAGCAACCTATTAACTGATAAATAAAACAAATGTGTGATAAACTTAAATATGTTGATTGCACCTGGTCATCTATACCTTGCTATTTAACATTAGGATTGTGTGACTTACAGTAGTGACTGTAATAAGTGAGGAGTAACTGTTTTTCACCTTTGGTAAACAATGAAGAAAAAACATTTGTGCCGTTTGTAAGAACTGATTTATTTTTCTAGATAGCATTAAGTTTTGCCTGGTATTGAATCACTGATTTACAAGTAAAGCAGTAGAATAAACTAAGTGGTATCTCACTTGTACATATTGATTTGCTCACCTGGATCTGTACCTTTCAGCTACAGACAAACAATTTACACTGAAATTACCTAGAAAATTTTATTATAAAAACTTGCCTTTTTTTTCTGCAAACACTTTAATAACTTGTTCACTATTTATACAGGTACGGTGGTCACTTTCTTAAAGTTTCTTCTGTTTGGAGAATTATTAACAGTTCCAGCAATAATACTCCATGTCTGAGTACAGGGAATATCTCCCAAACCAGCAGAATCTTGTAAAGTGACTAACACATACCCATAAACTGACCCACACAGATGAAGGCTTGTCAGACACATTAGAACGACGGTGGCTCCACTGCAGAGCAGAGATGAGGAGGTGTAGGACATTGGCAGCCGGGACAGGATGTGCAAACTCCTGCACAACATGGACCACAGCTTTCTGAAGGCTGACTGGTCTTGGACAAAGGATCTCAAGTCATTCTCCTGAGCAAACAGCACAGCAGATGCTGAGCTAAGGTCTGACCTGCTGAGATAACTAGTTAATTGCCAAAGAAACCACTACCTAAATCTCTTGTCTAGAGGAAGAGAATTGGGGGATCTTGCCCAGAGAAAGGTGATGGTCAAAGGCCTGACCCTTAAATAGAGGGCCCCCAAGAAGACCAAGAAGGGGCAGAGGTACAGTTACCTCAGAAATGGTGATAAGTTTATTGTTAGTTTGGGAGTTACCCGATCAGGGGAGCAATAAAATATGACTTAAAGGACCAGTAACACTGGGTGACTAGTTTAATAAGAATAGCAAATTCTTCAAGCAAGAGTAAAGACATATATTAATTGAACAATACATTTACATAAACTATTAATTAAATGATTTCAAATATCCAACAAAGAATGTGTTAAAAGAATGGGTTTCTCCTTAGTATTTGATCAGAACAAGGGGTTATATTGATTGAATAAACTAGTTGTTTCAGATAGTTCTCTTAGCTGCAGGAAGGACCAATGGGCAAGACCTGTTATGTCTCAGTATTACTCTGCTTAGTTCCAGGGCTGGATTTACCAGTCACTGGTCCATCAGCAAACACACACTTCTGGGCCCCTAATTTCTCATGAACAAGAATTACAGCCATACAATACACTCACCACAGCCAGGTCGGCCATTCTGTGGATCTGCTGGAGCTGGTTGCTCATCCTGCTTGTGTTACGGCTTCCATGACGAAGGGCAGAAAGGCCAAATTTGATTGAATGGTGTTGCGACCTGGCACACATGGCTGATCCACAGCTCAGCCCAACCTGTACTGTATGACTCTCTGTTGCCTCCCTGTAGGAATTTGATTATGGATTAGTTTGGCCCTGCTCAGCTCATCAATGAAATGCAGCCATGTCTGTGGTAAAATAAATCTGCCGTGTAAAGAACAATTTAGGACAGCAGATGAAATTGCAAATTTTCACCATTAAAAAAATTGCCCCCATTAAAAAAGTCAATACTAGATGAGAGTTACCAGAACATAGTACTGGAGATACAGCAATTCTTCCCTATTCTCAATGGAGAACATTCTGAGATGCTGCTGCTGGAAAACACTTATTTTTTTTAACCACTGTAGTTAGGGGGATGCTTCACTTTTAGTAAAACCCGGGCAGGTAGGATAATTTTTGAAAACCAGCTGTCAGTTAATTGGACTGACATTATTTATCCTCAGTTCTTTCAAGTACTTTTTTATAATTAAAAAAATGCAGAATACAGTGCTAATTCTCAAATGTGCAGCATTGTTGAAATGTTTGTATTATCAAATAGGTGCCCAATATGTCAAATCACTTTTTAGTGCATCCACAGTTCACTTGTCTGACAGCAAAGTGCAACATTTGAATAATTCATATGGTTAATGATGAATGCTAATACAGTTGTTAGTTGTATAGTATACTTCACTGAATAAAAGGTCCTATAAAAGGTCCTGCGAGAAAACACGTGTTACCAAGCATAGGAAGCGTTATTGGCCTTTTGGGGCTGTTTTTTTAAATAATCATGTTGAAATGCTGCCTTTGGTCACTATTTAAAATGGTATCTACAGTCTCTAGAAGCAAACTGTGTTATAGGCAATAGCTGATAGCAACCAATGCTACAACCTATTCCCCATCTCACTGACCCATCACATACAGTACTTGCCAAAAAAAATTCACGGGACTAAAAGTTTTCCAGTGGCCGACTGATGAAGTCATTTGTTCTTATATCGCATACATTCTTTCAGAGAGAGAGTGAATAGGATGTTGTGAAAGATGGCAACCATTAGCAGGTGATGTCCCACATTTCCTTATGTGTAAATCAACCGCTGCTCTCTGGCAGATAGAATCTTAGACCTGTTCCAATATTTATGTTGCTCCCCTGTTGTCTGGCCAGACATTACAACATTAAAATGATGATTTTTACTTAAAGTAATATGAACTGTTTGGGGGAGAACAGGTCCTAAGTTATAGCGTCACTAATAATTTTACTGCTGACATGATCATGTAATGGTCCTCATGTGGGGTCTGGTTGGGGAGCATAGCTTCATGGTAATGGCTAAAACCCCTGACTGCCAAGGGCATTGTGGGGATGGAAGCCCAGGCCCTTCCGCTTCACAGGACTCCAACCCAGGGCCCTTTGGGCTACTAGTAGTCAGGCAACCAAGGTAGTGTTGCCAAATTTCTAATGACACAAAACCAAACACCATTGCACCACTCCCTGCAATGCCCCTTCTCCGAGGCCCCACCTCTGCTCGCTCCATCCCCCTTCTCTCCATCACTCGCGCTCCAGCTCCCACACTCACTCACTTTGACTGGGCTGGTGCAGGGGGGTAGAAGAACTGACTGGAGCTGCCAGGGTTCCTTTTTGACTGGGTGTTCCCGTTGAAAACCAGATGCCTGGCAATCCTACTTCAGGGCCACCCCTCCCAGTGGTTTGTGGAGGTCAGCTCTGCATTGCAAATATAGGAATAATATTTTAATATTAATATTTCCTATACTTAACCAGCAGTTTTTTAAAAGGAAGATAATGGGAACCTATAAGTAGTGCTAGAAATTGAGTCCTGCTGGAGCAGGGACATATAGACTACACTTCCCTCTACTATCCGATAGTCCCTGGGAGAACATAGCAAAGCTGAAGTTGCCAGTCTTCTCTCATGGTTTCTAATGTAGGAAAGTTTTGATATCCACCAGTGGAAAAAGGCTGCCAACAAGAGATGCTAAATGAGTGAATCACCCTAACCATGCTCATCCATGGCCAATGATAGCCACTCTGGAACAAATTTTGCCCTCCGTTGGATCCTCTGAACTACTACGGCCTTCTTGGATGGATTTTTCACTACCAAGTGCTACACTAGTTTCTGCTGGCCTAGACCCTAGGATAAATATTGCCCAGTGATAGAAGAACACAGCCTTAGTAAGAATGTTAAGATGGATAACTATGTAGGCAATTTAGGCAACATTTTAAATTTGTTTCCTGCAAAAACAATTATCTTTGCTTGGCTATTATCAGACAGCTCTGCCCAAACTGTAAATTACCTACAACCTGAATAAATGAATTGCTGAAGATTTCTATGCAGACAGACCATATTAATTTAAAGATAATAGCAAATCTGTCCAAAGATAGTGTGCGCACTAGAGTTTACACCCTTTTGGTGCAGAATTATACACCATGCAGAAAGGTCCTTTTTTGATCTCTTGAAACTACTTACGGTCAAAAGAATAGTTTTTCAACTGGAACTATCACAGTTTGTTGTATCTTCATAAAGGTAAGGAAGACAAGATGAAATAAGTGGTAATGATTGGTTTCTTCACTTGAAATCTCTCAAGAATTCTGCCTACCAACTGACAAAACCCACTGTTGTCTTACTCCCCCACCAAATAAAACTAAAGAGTGGTCATAATTTAAAATAAATTATTCAGATTTACATAAAATAATTCAATGAGGATAAACAATACTTTTCAAATGTATATATGTGTAAGTGGTTTTGGCCCTTTAAGAGAATACTAGGAGATATGGTTCCCAGATAGATTCTTGTAGCAGTATATGCTGGGAAAGGGGGAAGGGCATTAAAAGCACTTCCTGATCCACAATGTGAGAAAGATTAAGGAGGAAGTAGGATATCTAGGGAATCTTCCTCTCTAAGGTCCAGGACAAGGGCCGGGCTATGGTAGAGTATAGGAAAGAATATGGGAAGGAAGCAGGTGAATGGAAGGATTCCCAAATTGGTTAGGGTGCTGGCAGGGGTCTGGGGTGACTACTGTTCAGTTGCTTGCTCTGCAACAGACTACCTTTGTGACCATGATCAAATTATTTAATCCTCTGTGCCTCAGTTCCCTAGCTGCAAAATGGGGATACTCATGTCTCCCTACCTCACCATGGTGTTATGCAGATTAATGCAGAATATGAGGTGGCTAGACAATATGATTATGCATTGCTGCCCAATTTATAATTTCCAGCATCCCACTTGGTACCACATCCTCCAAAATTCTCCTAAATGGCCATCTCCTTAGTAAACACCTGCTTGCTTCTGGGCTTCTTATATATTGAAAGACCCAGAGTTTCTGCCCTTTCTTGGTTTTGTCTCTGCATAGACCCAAATCCCATACAATGAAAACATTGTTTCTGCCCCAAAGAGATTGTAATCTATATAACTTTAGAGTTAAAAACCACTTCTTCTACTATCTTAAAAATAGTGTAGGCTATATAAACTAGACTGAGTGGTAACATTAATCTACAGCAAAATAAAAGTTTTGCCGGTGTATAGGGAGTGTGGTAACTCATGGTCACATATACATTCCTTAGGAGAAAGTTTATCTAATAAACAGGTAACTATATTATCAGATTAAGTTGGTCTAAATTATCTAACAAAATTATGGGCATTATTTCCTCTACTAATATTGGATATATAGTCTTGCCTTTGTATTCAGTGGATTAGGATTTTAAAAGAAGAAAAAGACTGTTGGATTTGGAGATTATAAAATCTTTGTCCAGGATATCATGTTTAACTAGGCTACCAGGCAAATATTAGAGAATGTTCTTGTCATTTTTAGTTAAATAAAGCTAGCAGGGTAAAGACAGGCAAAAGTAAGGGGGGGGGAACAGTAAGATCAAGGTGCGGGAAACTATCAGATCTGAAAGTAGTATTAGTGGGGAGTGGAAAAGGCTCTCTAGAAGAAGATTAAAATGATCAAATTTATTCTGGGCGTACTTCTAATATTAAAATGCCAAACAGTGCCATGAATTTTATGAATAACTAGCATAAGTGCCCGGCGCTGCTCGGGTCAGTCGGAGGTGGGGAGGTGGCAGACAGCTGACACCCCCTGACCAACACCAACACCCACCCCTCACCCCTCACCCACCCCGATACCTTCCCACCCCCCCAAGCAAACCCAACACCCCCACCTCACCCCCCAACCAAACCCGACACCCCCACCTCACTTACCGTCCCACCAAACCCAACTCAGATCCGTCGCAGGCGGGGAGGGGGCCCAGAGCCGAGGGATTCCGGGGACCTTCGCAGGTGGGGGGCGGCACAGAGCTGATGGATTGTGGGGTTCCGTTTGGAGGGGGGAGGGGTAGAGAACTGAGGGATCTCCGGGGTTCCGTTGGAGGAGGGAGGGGCAGTAAGCTGAGTGATCTCCGGGGTTCCGTTGGAGGAGGGAGGGGCAGTGAGCTGAGTGATCTCCGGGGTTCCGTTGGAGGAGGGAGGGGCAGTGAGCTGAGTGATCTCCGGGGTTCCGTTGGAGGAGGGAGGGGCAGTGAGCTGAGTGATCTCCGGGGTTCCGTTGGGAGGGGGGAGGGGCAGTGAGCTGAGTGATCAACGGGGTTCCGTTGGAGGAGGGAGGGGCAGTGAGCTGAGTCATCTCCGGGGTTCCGTTGGAGGAGGGAGGGGCAGTGAGCTGAGTGATCTCCGGGGTTCCGTTGGGAGGGGGGAGGGGCAGTGAGCTGAGTGATCTCCGGGGTTCCGTTGGAGGAGGGAGGGGCAGTGAGCTGAGTGATCTCCGGGGTTCCGTTGGGAGGGGGGAGGGGCAGTGAGCTGAGTGATCTCCGGGGTTCCGTTGGGAGGGGGGAGGGGCAGTGAGCTGAGTGATCTCCGGGGTTCCGTTGGAGGAGGGAGGGGCAGTGAACTGAGTGATCTCCGGGGTTCCGTTGGGAGGGGGGAGGGGCAGAGAACTGCGGGATCTCCGGGGTTCCATTGGAGGAGGGAGGGGTGAGCTGAGCGAGTGAGGTGTCTGTTGGAGGGGGGTATTATGACATCATCACCACCTAACCGCCCAGCTGATGTGATTGGCCCTGAAAGACTTTCACCCCTGGGGGGCGTCAGAGGTGAGATCCGAAAATTTTTCGACCCTTACCAGCATCTAGACCCCAAGACCCCTCACTGTACCAAATTTCAAGTCTCTGGCTCAAACGGTGTGGGAGGACTTCGCAGTCATACGTACATACATACATATATACGTACATACATACATACATACATACATACATACACACACCACTTGACTTTTATATATATAGATATATAGATGTAGACAACCTGGTAGGCTCTGTGCTTATTTGATATAACTGCATACAGAAACCTGTTTTTTATATTAAAACAGGAAATGATCACACAGTAACAAAAAATAGAATATCTGTGAAAGAATATAGATCTGCATGTATTTGTTAATCACAGGATGACTATGAGCCATGAATGTGATGTGATCATAAAAAGGCTAATGTAGTCCTACAATGCATCAGGCAAGGTATTTCCACTAGACACAGGAAAGTGTTGGTTTCATTATTCAAGGCACTGGTGAAACCTCATCTGCAATATTGTGTGCAATTTTGGTCTCCCATGTTTAAGAAAGATTAACTCAAACTGGAACACGTGCAGAGAAGGGCTACTAGAGATGATCCGAGGGATTGAATACCTACCATATGACAGGAGAATCAAAGAGCTTGGCTTGGTTATTCCGACCAAAAGAAGGTTGAATGGAGATATCATTGCACTCTATAATGCATCACAGAGATAAATACCAGGAAGAGAGAGGAGTTATTTAAGTTAAATGCCAATGCTAACACAAGAACAAATAGATATAAACTGGCCATCAACAAATTTAGGCTTGAAATTAGGCAAAGGTTCCTAACCATCAGAGTGAAGTTCTGGAACAGCCTTCCAAGGGGAGCAGTGGAGGCAAAAAACCTAACTTGCTTCAAGACTGAGTTTGATAAATTCATGGAGGGAATGGTATGATGGAACTATGGTCAGAGACAGCCTGTAGCAAAAATCCCCAATAATCAGAGATGGGATATTAGATGGGAAGGGCTCTGAGTTACAACAGAGAATTCTTTCCCAGGTCTCTGCCTGGTGGGTCTTGCTCACATGCTCAGGGTCTAATTGATAGCCATATTTGGGTTCAGGAAGGAATTTCCTTCTCCCCCCACCCTCCGTTAGATTGATAAAGATTCAGGTTGTTGTTGTTGTTGTTGTTGCCTTCCTCTATAGTGTGGGGCACAGGTCAGTTGCAGGCTCAAACTAGTGTAAATAGTGAATTTTCTGTAACTTAAAACCATGATTTGAAGATTTCAGTAACTCAGTCAGAGGTTATGGGTCTATTACAGGAGTGGGTAGGTGAGGCTCTGTGGCCTACAGGAGGTCAGACTAGATTATCACAGTTGTCCTTTCTGACCTTAAAGTCTATGGTATATCTTTAGGAATTAACACTTTGAAATACCTTATTTGCTTTGAAGCTTGCTTGGTTAAAAACTGGGGCGAAATCTGGAGATGTTGCAAATCTTTAAAGTGTCACTTCTGATTTAATATAACTAATCCACTATCTGGATAGTCCGCTGAATCTGTAAATGAATATTATCAAGGAAGATATTGAATTTCCTAGTTCTGTTTTGACTGCCAGTAAATCATCAGCACATAGGGCCAGACAGTGTTTCTCATCTCAGACTACTAGACTTCTCATTTCAGAAGAGGGGAGCATGTGACTAATATCAGAAATTCCACAATCCTATCCGATAAAATGCATACCCCACTGGACCCTCTTAGTAGAAGGAATTTACTGCTGCTCAACTATTGGGTCCGTATCTACTTACTTTAAATATGTTCCTCCTCCTTTGAGAGATTAAAATAAAAGACAGCATTTGACCCAATTGTCTGCCTTGACTCCATTAACTGAAAATAAAATCAGGCCGATGTTTTTAAAAAAATAGGAGTAATGGATGGGATTTAAAAATCGCTAGTTCTCTGAAGGGTATGTCCCTGGTACACAAAGCCTACCTCCACAATGTTAACTAATATGTGGAAGATCTCTAAGAAGGACACACTGTAATTAGCTTTCATGTGATTTATTAAACAAAATGATGTTTGCTTCCCAAGATGTGGTTTGTAGGATTTAATATTCTTATCTATCACAGACTATATCTAGAAATCAACCAGAATGTTCTGGTTTAAAGCTCTGGGGCCAGTGATTCACCCTCCTCTCCCATCATACAAAAGCATCCACCTCTTTAACTCTAATTGGATCACTAAATAAATTATATATTTGTCAGGAATCTGAGGCGAGGCTTTGACATACTAGATAATAATTAATCCTTTGGGGGAACTTCCTTCAACATCCTAAGACATTGATTACTATAAAATACACCCGATCAGGCAGTGAAAAGTCCAGTTGGCGGCGCAGCGGAGACCAACAGTCTTTTTCTTCTTCTAAAATCCTAAACCACTGAATACAAAGCCAAGACTGGTGCAGGGCGGTGAGGGGGGGGGGGGAGGGGAGGTCTCTGGGAGTGTAAAGGAAATAATGCCCTTAATTTTGTTAAATAATTTAGACTAACTTAATCTTGATAATATGGTTACCTGCTATGTGCTTATTAGATAAAATTTCTCCTAAGGAATATATATGTCACCATGAGTTACTCCACTCCCTATATGCGTCAAAACTGTAATCTAAATCCTGTACTTTATCAACCCTATAATTCCAAAAGTAAAAGGATTTCTCTCACTCAAAACTTCACAATAGTTCATGTTAACCAGAATGCCTTCTGGTTAGGACCACCCACTCCCAAAGTCCAAATGGAGTTTTCATTGTCTTCCAGGAGATCTTGTTTCCTTCTGTAGAGATGAGGGAGGAAAGGCAGGCAAGGTGATGATGTCATTGTCCCTCATTTATACACTTCTCCAGATGCTGGAAAGATCTATGCTGTGTCATGGCACTGGGCAGCTCCCATAGCATTTGTGAGCTGCTGACCATCCTTCAGGTAATCAAGAAATTTACAATTCACAACTCCTGGTGGTGAATGGCCAGTTAAGCAAACAGTGGTCTCTTAGCAACTGGTGGGGTGTTAGCTACCCCTTGTGTCTGAAGATCTAGATTGTGCGTGTTCCCCAGAATTATAACATGCTCCAGTTACAAACATATAGCAAACTCTCAAAATGTCATATACGGTGATGATACGCACGTTTAAACAGGATAATGATTTTCAGTAAAGCATGACTTTTCAAATGACGCCTCACAAGGCATACTTTGTACAAAATATAACCATATAGGAGTGGTGAACATGGGGGTTATAGAGTGTTATTTTGGGATTACAGTGTGGTCACAGAGAGAAAAAACAGGCTGCTCCTTAAGGCAGTGAGGCATAACACACCCCACCTTACTTTAAGATGGTTCTTTCCGGACTGACCTGCATTGCACACTTCACTACAGAGCCTTCCAGCCTGCAAACAGGGTTGGGAAACTGCTCCACACTCGTGCTCTTGAGGTGATAGCTTGCATTTCCAATGCCATCCTCAGTGTACCACAGTATTATCTGTAGACCCCCACATTCCTCCCCAAACAGTTTCTGAATTTTAAAGGAATCAAATATTTACTTTGCCAGCTTCCTTCTTTCCTTAGAAGGTGTGTCCAAGGAAGCAGATCCTTATAATCTGGAGATAAAGAGAACCATAGCTTATTGTGGAGCCAGAACCCATGCTTCAGAAACATCATAGTGTTTTGAGAGATGTGCAAGGATATAGGGATCATGAACCAAAGATTATCTAAACCAGTGGCTCTCAACCTTTCCAGATTACTGTATCATTTTCAGGAGTCTGATTTGTCTTGCAAATCCTCAAGTTTGGCCTCACTTAAAAACTGTTTGCTTACAAAATCAGACATAAAAATACAAAAGTGTCACAGTATTACTGAAAAATTGCTTATATCTCTTAAATCAATTGGAATATAAATATTGTACTTACATTTCAGCATTTAGTATACAAAGCAGTATAAACAAGTCATTGTGTGTATGAAATTTTAGTTTATACTGACTTTGCTAGTGCATTTTATGTAGCCTTTGTAAAATGAGGTAAACATTTAGATGAGTTGATGTACCCCCTGTGTACCTCTAGGGGTAAGCATAACCCTGGTTGAGAAACACTGGTCTAAACTGATCAGATTTTGAAACCTAACTTCTAATAAGCAAGGATGGGTTCCATTGCCAGGAAAAAAAACTGAGCAATAGAGACCACACAACATTTGTCTTGAACGGGCAGATAATGGACAGTGTTCACAATTAATTAATTTTAAAAATCTGAAAAAAATTAACCAGTGGTCAATCAATTAGCAGCCTCTACAGAATGCCTCTGCAACTAACATCACTTCTTTGCAAGGTGCCCCATGCATTTCAATTCACATTTATTTTTTATTTTAAATAGTGCCTCCAAAGTGTGTTAGACGTTTCCCAACACAAACAAGAAATGTTATAATTGCCCTGACATAATACTGGATTTCTATTTTAAAAACACATTTTAAAATAAATGGTGACTACTCTCAGTAGAAAAACCTTATATTCCTACTTACATACACTTGAACATTTATGTGTAGCTACTATATCATTTTGGTGATCGTTTTGCAAGTAACATTAGCCTTAAAGGTCTCACAGCTAATGTGTATCGTTCTCATACTTTTCTGATACCTAGGTCATATTATAAATATTAAACAGAACATACCTTCAAAAAGCTACATCAAAATTGGCTAATTTAAACAAGTAAATTTAATCCCATATAAAAGATATAGTTCTGTTTAGTTATTCACTCCTCTTTTCTGTTGAAGAGACATAAAAATTCTCATTCAGTTACAATGAAGAGGATGTTTTTCCCCCAAAGATGGAATTTTGCAGAAGGCCCTTCAAAATAGTCCTGTTGCTACAGCAAATTGCATTTCTGCCTCTGATGTAGAAAGGTAATTTGCTGCAGGTTCAATTGTGCAGAGCACAAAGGGAGAGAGAAAGGATGCAAGCATTGGCACAGTGGCAATTCTTGCATTCCCTTGAGTACAAGAGCTGTTTGCAGGTTAGTGATGCTACTTGTGCTAGTCTTCTTAGACAAGGTTGGGAAAGGAAATCAAGCTAGCCTCGGGCCATGGACTAGTGAAGATGATGAAGTAGCACATACTGTATTTCTTAAGGGTGACATAAAGCCATATTTCCTTAATGATCCTGATAGCAATTATATCAGACTATGCAATGGAGAGGAATTCCTCCTTGGGCAGCATGCTTCCACATCACCTATTGCCTTCTGTTGAAGATTGGTGTCAGCATAGAGACCTTCTGTGATGTGCTCTGTCACTCTAGGACAGGATAATTAAACATATTTTAGTTGTAGCACATTTCGATCTTGTGACACGTGACAGCCCTGGAAAGCTTAACACAGCACAGCAGTAGGAAGTTCCTCACACTGTTCTTACATTGCTTCTCCATTTTATTATTTTAGGGAATGGCCATTAGAAGAGGAGCAGTCTGCATTGCCACCAAACC
Organism: Sternotherus odoratus; assembly: GCA_032164245.1. NCBI lineage: Eukaryota > Metazoa > Chordata > Testudines > Kinosternidae > Sternotherus > Sternotherus odoratus. Next base: position 86,916,544 of record JAVMKO010000002.1, on the reverse strand, counting down.
CCCAGTTTTAAGGCATTTATACTGTACCTTCACCAAGCATTTTGAGGTGAAACTTGACATCCAGACAGCCTGAGAGTGAATGTTATTACTAAATTTGTCAAAAAGGAGGTAGTTGTTTTAACTAACTAAAGGATGCAAAATGAATACAAAGTTAACCGATTTCAAAATTCATAGACTCCACGAGGAAAGCCTAAGACAGCTGTAATGCTTATGAAAACTAGTGCTTTAACCAGGGGTGAAAGTAGGGCGGTATGGGCCGGTATGGCATACCTGTAAAAAGTGGTCACCTGTATCAGCCCCTACCGCCTTACTTTAAAAATCTGTTACGGCAGCACTTTAATGGCAACGCTTTAACATCTCTGCTCTTTTTGAATGCCCCCATCAGCAGTCCTGCTGGATCCCTACTGCAGCAGCACTTTAACGTTCCTGCACTTTTTGCACCCACCCACCCATCCATCCCAGGGCATTGACCAGGATGGGCAAAAGGAGCAGCTACCCTGGGCTGGAGCCCTGGACAGCATGGGCGGGCTGGCAGAGGGACACTGATACAGCCCTGTCCCTTCCGCTTTAACAGCCTTGGAGACTGACGTCCTATCTATCAGCATAACAGGCACAGCCCAGACGGGAGTAGTGCAAGCTACCCCAGACACACTGTTCTGCCAGTTTTCCTTAAACTTGACCTGGAGGGACATTAATTGTCTTATTCAGTCCTTGACACCTCTGATAAGCTTGCCAACATGGGTGGCATTGGCTGATATGGACTTCTTTTTATTGGCACTTGTCAAACAGGAACTAGAGTGTAACCTCCTCCTTGATTTAGAAAGTTCCATTTCTATTGTTCTCTGGTTGTATGCTGTGTCAATCCCAGGATATTAGTGAGACAAAGCGGGTGAGGTAAAGCTTGACTCTCTCACCGAGTTGGTCCAATAAAAGCTATTACCCCACCTTGTATCTCTGTTCTCTGCTTGTGATATGTGTCTTATTGATATATTCAAGGCTTGATCCGATAAAGTGATTAGCACCTTGCATGGTTGGGTCTTAGATTTACATTACACAAGTTATAAATAAGAACCTTCTTTGACAATCCACAGACCCTACATTATCTGATAGCATGTCACAGATGAGTTATTGCTAACTCAATGTATAAGCTTTTCCCTGGCGATTACTAAATATACTTCATTAGAATACTGTACTGTGACTTTCTCAGCTGCCATTCAGAGTAATTATAACACAATGCTGGTAATAAATCACCTGTGCTGTGCAAAAAAAAAAGAAGAAGAAGAATTAGATTATTTGTGTAACAACACTGCAGTAGCTCAACTGTCAGACTAAACACAAAAGTATTGTAATTATCTCATGTGCAGTCAAGTTTCCTGTAAGTAACATTAACTACACTGCTGCCCTCTTCCCTTAGTGTGTTTGAATGATTTCTCAGAGAAATCAGTATAGTTTGCAGAACCTTTACTACAATTTTGTTGACTGTTAAATATCTGCTTTTTTGGTAACATTCTAATCATGTATTTTAAATGAGCAGATACATATTTGGAGATATCCTAGCAAACATCTTTGTCAGATGGTCTACCTTGGTAATTTTTCTGAGAAGGCTGTTGTGAGCCAATATTCACAATATTCAATATTGCAGAAAAAATAGATCGAGATCTGCATACTGTGACAATAACACTCTAAAATCAGGTCCTAAGTGGCTAAAGCTGGGCACAGAAAGTTGGAGGCCTATATGAAAATGCAGCCATTGGGTCTATTCTCTAGTTTGTCATTTTAACTGCTGATCCAATGTAATGCTATGGAGTAGAATTTAATTAATAAATACAACAAATGAGGTTGACTAACGTTTATCTAACATTGGGGAAATACGCTCACCCTTTATCATTCTGAATGCCTATAGGGAATATAATGAATATGGATATCTCCCGTTTAAATGTCAGTGCTCGTGAAAGCAACACAGACATAATGTCTGTAGTGGTCAGAAGAGTTCCAGAGAATTTGATTGACTTTAGACTTCCCTTGTAAAAGCCTATAATTATAGAATATCAGTAAATGAGATTATGGAATTGACCATATACATGCAGGGTTATTATTCCAATTCTTCACTTTCCTGACATAAAAAAATCTCTTTTGCAATTTACACAGTACATTTAAAATTGAAGTATGCTACATGTTGGTTTGCAATAGAGTAATAAAACCAGGGATTGTTTCAGGGACAGTTTTGTCTGAGGATTATAAAATGAATTTCAAATTAACACATGATGAAAGGGTTTATTGCTTCTGAAGGAATCAGACCAGCAGGGTTTTTCTTTTTAATTACTTCGGTTCCCCTTAAGACAGTTTAAAAACCTGCCTATTGATATTTGAGAGCCTTCTGCTGCAGATGAACATGATTATGTTAAAGTACTGCTATTGCTGATTTTATTATTGATCATTTGAAATACTTAAAACCTTACAGCTCAAAATTCATGTTAAACTGCAGAAAATTTAAGACAGTATGGTTAGGGTTAGGGTCAATATATCCAGGACCAGTTTAATTTAAATATAGCAAACATAAAACAGCAAACATGCAAACATATATAGCAAACATATATAAAACATATATATAAATATATATATAAAACAGATGTATACATATATATATATATATATATAAACATATATAAAACATATATATAGTAAACAAAAACAGATTTTATTTTTTTAAATTGTATTTAAATTTTATTTATTTAAATTTTATTTAAAGATTACTTAAAGATTTTATTTAAATCAAACCATCAATTGACTTTAAAACATTCTTCATAACTCAGAGAATAAAGAAAGCTGGATCTTAGCAAACATGAGAATGACCAGTAAATAAAAGTTATCAAACTTAGGCAGGAAATACCTTTGATGTAATAAACACTATCATTTGTCTGAGAGCTAGTCTTTCCTAGAAAAAAAGTAATAACACATATGGTATTATTAACATTATAGCTTATTTAGCTATTAATAAACACAACATGCAGTCTTTTTATTTGCAAATAGTGAGCAGATCAGCTTTTGCAAGTTTGCTTCTTGCTCATAGTTTTTGATGAATAGCTTAAACAAACATAACTGAGCATTGGATTGTTTGTAATGAATATTCATTCCTTTTATATTCTCCTCCCTACACTGTAAGCAGGGAGGGGTTTGTCTGGCTGGCGGAGAGAAGAAGGCAATGCTTTCTGGCTTGGGGGAGAGGGGAGATGTAAAACTGCTGGAAGAGCAGTCAGAGGGGTGGATGACTCCCCACCTAGGAATGAGGGGTTTAAAGAAGTCTTTCTGGGTCTGGGCATCACTCTGAACAGGCTAGGCAACAGGCACAGAGGCTCTGGTGCATGGCTTGCTGCAGGACTACGTGGAAGGTGGAAGCCAGCATGTGAAGCAGCATGGTCCAAAAAAGCAGCAAATGCATGTAATGCAGCATGGCTCTGGGGGTACGGAGAAGGGTGACCCCAGAGACAGGGAAGGGCAGGCAGAGGCAAATTACACAGAAAGGGGGCAGTGGAAAGAAGGGGAGCTAGCATCCCCGTGCCCCAGGTACTTCCACCCACAGTCAGGCTGGAAGCTGCAATCTGGGAGGGAGAATTTTCAAGTGGAACAATCAACATGCCTGGGATGGCGTGGGGGAGAGGGAGGCAAGGAAATTTAACTGTTTCATGTACTAGTCGTGCTGTAAGTTTCAGAGAATTATCCACAATTACTCCAAGATCTTTCTTGAGTGGTAACTGCTCATTCAGACCCCATCATTTTATATGTATAGTTGGATTATGTTTTCCCATATGCATTAATCAATGTTGAATTTCATCAGCCATTTTGTGGCCCAGTCACCCAGTTTTGAAAGATCCTTTCTGTAGCTCTTCGCAATCTGCCTGGGCCTTTACTACCTTGAGTCATTTTGTATCATCTGCAAATTTTGCCACCTCACTTCCCAGACCATTTTTTAATATGTTGAATACGACTTGGCCTAACCGGCTTCAATATTAAGCTCAATAAGTTTATGGAGGAGATGTTACAATGGGATAACATAATTTTGGCAATTAATTGATCTTTGACTATTCATGGAAGATGGGCCTGGTGGCCTGTGATGGAACAGGATCTGAGTTACTGCAGAGAATTCTTTCATAGGTGTCTGGCTGGTGAGTCTTGCCCACATGCTCAGGGTTCAGCTGATCGCCTTATTTGGGGTTAGGAAGGAATTTTCCTCCAGGGCAGATTGGCAGAGGCCCTGGGCGTTTTTCACCTTCCTCTGCAACGTGGGACAAGGATTACTTGCTGGAGGATTCTCTTGGTCTTTAAACCGTGATTTGAGGACTTCAATAGCTCAGACATAGGTGAGAGGTTTATTTCAGGAGTGGGTGTGTGAGATTCTGTGACCTGCGTTGTGCAGGAGGTCAGACTAGATGATCTTAATGGTCCCTTCTGACCTTAAGTCTATGAGTCCACATGCTTGTTGACCCCCTCAAAGAATTTTAGTCAATTTGTGAGTCAATATTTCCCTTTACAAAAACCATGTTGACTATTCCCCAACAAATTACGTTCATCTATTTGTCTGACAATTTTGTTCTTCACTATAGTTTCAACCAGTTTGCCCAGTACTGAAATCAGGTTTACTGGTCTGTAATTGCCAGGATCACCTCTGGAGCCCTTTTTAAAAATTGGCATCACATTAGCTATCCTCTAATCATTTGGTACAGAAGCTGATTTAAATGATAGGTTACAGACTACATTTAGTAGTTCTGCAATTTCACATTTGAGTTCCTTCAGAACTCTTGGGTGAATATCATCTGTGACTGGTGACTTATTACTGTTAATCAATTTGTTCCAAAAACCTCCTCTGATGACACTTCACACTTGGACAGTTCCTCAGATTTATCACCTAAAAAGAATGGCTCAGGTTTGGACTCTCCCTCACATCCTCAGCCGTGAAGATCGATGCAAAGAATTAATTTAGTTTCTCCACAATGGCCTTATTGTCCTTGAGTACTTCTTTAGCATCTGAAGCATCCAGTGGCCCTGCTAGTTGTTTAGAAGTTTTCCTACTTCTGATGTACTTTTAAAAAATTGCTATTACTTTTGGAGACTTTGGCTAGCTGTTCTTTGATTATTATTATTTTTTCCATCTTAATTTTTACACTTCGTTTGCCAGAGTTTATGCTCCTTTCTATTTTCCTCACTAGGATTTAACTTCCATTTTTTAAAGGGTGCCTTTTCGCCTCTCACTGCTTCTTTGACTTTGTTGTTTAGCCACGGCAGCACTTTTTTAGTTCTCTGTGTTTTTTTAATTTGGGGGTATACATTTAAGTTGAGCCTCTATTATGGTGTCATTAAAAAGTTTCCATGCAGCTTATAAGGATTTCACTTTTTGCACTGTACCTTTTAATTTCTGTTTAACTAACCTCATATTTGTTTAGTTCCCTTTCTGAAATTAAATGCTACAGTGCTGGGCTTCTGTGGTGTTTTTCCCACCACAGAGATGTTACATTTAATTATATTATGGCCACTATTACCAAGCAGTCCAGCTATATTCACCTCTTGGACTAGAAACTGTGTTCCATTTAAGACTAAATCAAAAACTGCCTCTCCTCTTGTGGGTTCCAGGACTAGCTGCTCCAAGAAGCCTGCAATCAGTCCAGAGGGGAGCAACAAAAATGATCAAAGCTTTGGAAAGCCTCACCAAAGATAAGAAGTTTAAAAAACTGCATGTTTAGTCTTGAGACACAAAGACTGAGGGGGGATGCCCAATAACAGTCTTCTAATACGTTAAGGACCATTATAAAGAGGGCAGTGATCAATTATTCTCCATGTCCACTGAAAGAATAAGGTAGATTAAGAAGTAAAGGGATTAATCTGAAGATTTAGAAGATATTAGGGATATTTAAATTAGATATTAGGGAAATTTTTCTGATCATAAGAATAGTTAAGCACTGAAATAGGCTTCCAAGGAAGGATGTAGAATCCCTATCACTGAACGTTCTAAGACCAGGTTAGAAAGACAAACACCTGTCATGGATGATCTAGGAGTACTTCATCCTGCCTCAGCACAGGGAGCTGGACTAGAGGATCTCAATGTCCCTTCCAGCCCTACATTTCTGTTATTTTAGGACTCTAGCAAGTGACTTTCAAGAAAAACTCTCCTGGCTGAAAGCATTAAAAAAGCAAGTTTGTTCATCAAATTAGTTTTCTCTAACCAGGTGAGAGCTCTGTTAAAAAGCTGATGATATATTATTAGATGTTCTGTTTCGTTAAGTGTTATGTGTTATGAAACACCACATCCACAAAACATATTAGTGTATTTTCTAGGGAGGGGTTGTTGAAAGCTAATTTACAAAGAACGTAGGTCTGTTTAATTATGGTATCTTATTTCCTGCGGATGCCACCCCTTTATCCAGTGAGAAGGACATAAGTAATGGCTAACCTTTGGGAAGAGCCGTGTTTAATGATTTAATGAGCCTGGGTTTCTGCCACTCTGTTGTATATGGTTTCGTCATTACATAAAGTAAAGGCTTAAATGTGTGTTTCACCGCCAAGAGCAATGGCAGTGAGTTACCATAGCAACCATGAACAGCCTAGCATACTTATTTATTTGATCTTGACTCAATAGCATTTAGAACTCCCGTCACAGACATTTATAGGAGAAAGGTAAACTTTCAAATGGAATAGAGTTATTAGAGATGTGCCAACCATTTTGCAAGGGTAGCAAGATTAGTTAAATTTACCTTTCTTCTGTTCCAAGGGAGATCAGGTAAATATTCTTCTTCAGCTAGTGCAGTCTGTCAAGATTAGCAGTAAGATACAATGCTGAAAAAATGGCTTTTAACTTTGTTTAATTATGTTATAAATTGATTGTGTGGCACAGCAAGCATATATGTGATATGATGTGCAGTGTGGCTTTACATGTGCATGACTTGGGTAGAGGACGATCCAAATGTACCTGTGCCCAGGGCTGGCGACAGGGGGGGACTAGGGGGACAGGTGTACCGGGCCCTGGACTTAAGGGGGACCCCCATGTCAGGACTCAGGAATGCCCAGGCGGGGTGGAAACAGGGGATGCTCTGCAGAGCCCCGGCGCGCGCGCGGCTGGCCGCATGCAAATCCCCCACCGGGCGCCCACCCCAGCGCTGTAGCTAAGCGCCAGCACTGCACGGCAGACTCCACAGCGGGCCCGGAGAAGCGCGCCTGGCTGCCCTGGTGTGCGGCGCTGATGGTGGAGGCGGCGCCGAGAAGGGGAGCCTGCCTTGCCAGGGTAAGGGGACAGGGGGCCCAGCCCCACTCGGGGGGCGGCTCCGGGGGGGCCTTTGGGCGGGTGGGCTCTGCGGTGAGTTCACCCCCTGGGGGCGCTTGGGAGGTTCATTCATTGGCGTGGCTGGGCTGGGGGGCACGCAAGGGGGCGGTGGGGGGGAGGCCAGGCTGGGTGGGCGGGGAGGGGGCAGGAGACTAGGCTGGATGGGGTGGGAGAGGCGTGGGTGCGGGAGGGAAGGAGGTTTGGTGGGGGGGAGGCTGGGCTGGGCGGGTCAGGCATGGGGGGGCAGGAGCCTGGGTTGGGAGTGGGAGGGGGGAGGAGGTTAGGTTCGGTGGGATGGGCCGGGCCAGGCAGGGGTGGGTGGGGAGGGGAGGAGGTTAGGCTGGGGGAGGAGATTAGGTTGGGTGGGCCGGGTCAGGCGGGGGGGGGGGGGGGAAGGAGAATAGGCTGGGAGGGGAGGTGGGCCAGGCAGGGGTGGTGTGCTCGAGGCCGCCCGCATGCGCCGCGCGCTTCACGCCACCATGCTACCGCCGACCGCGCCCAGTACCCCCGCGGCACGACACCCCCGCTATGCCTGACCGGAAAGGCAGTCCCACGTAGGCCCAGGCTGGGAAGGGTGCGGGCAGCGGGAGACCGGCCGGGGGGGGGGGGGCGGCCACAAATGATCAGAGTACCGGGCCCCAAAATTTCTGTTGCCGGGCCTGCCTGTGCCATTACCATTAGGTTTGATAGCTATTAAATACTGAGGTGCGGATCCTTCATTCCTCTGGAACTATGCTCAGCACAGGAACAGAGGGGAGGCAAAGTTAGCTTTAAGTCACCTATATACCTCCTATATTTTAGCTCCACCCCCAGGCATAAACTAGAGCACCCACAGTGCTGCTGTAATTTACACTCAGCAGCATCAGCCCTCATGGCCATTCCGTAGCAGAGACCAGTTATAGAACTGCTTTCCTCGGCACACTTCATTCTTTCCCTCATACATCAGCTGACATTCTGCCAGCTCAGCCTTCTGTGCAGAACTCCCTGATTCTGGGATATTTCCCAGGGTCTATAAAAAAGCCAGAAAATGTGGCCGGTGATTTGGTTGTCTTAATCTGGCTCTTTACAATATGATCAATGTCAATTTTCATCCTAATTAAGGACAGAACAAAATTAACTAAAAATATATGAATCTATTAAAGCTGGATGAACATTGTCTGCTTTTTAAATTAACCATTATGTTGTATGCATGGCACTTGCAGTTGGGAAGGGACACAGGTTTCTATTTTAGGTCATCAGTTTAAATTCAACCAGGATTTTAGCAATAAAAGTAGTTCCATCTGAAAGGAATAGTCAATTTGGACTGAGTATAATTCATAGTAGACATATGTCCATGTGCATCAGAATTATATCCCTTACAATTAGCATCCTTGTCAACAATCACAGCAGAGAGGCCAAGGATAAAAGAGGCTCAAGTCCCAGTGTCCACTTAAAAGTTAGATTGCCATTGCTGTGTCAGTCAGCACTAAGGCTGTCAAACTGTTTTCAAAAACAGCAACACTGAATTCATGTAAGCATTTTAAGACAACAAATTGTAGTTTGTATTACTAGTCCCTGTTACTAAGATGCAATTTAACTACAAACATGTACTGTGGGATCTGAAAGATTCAAGAGGGTCCCGTAAAAATGAAGTGGACAATTTGCAAAGCTATAATCTCTCATGGTAACATAGGGTCAAGATATGATATCATCATCATGATTAGGAAAATAGACTTGCCACACTAAATCAGACTAGTGGCCTATGTAATACAGTACCCTGTCTTCAACAGTGCCAGATGCCTCAGAACACGTGCAAGGAAAACAGCAAAAGGCAAATATGGGATAATCTGCATGCAGGGAAGTTTCCTCCCACCCCCTGCTAGTCAGAGGTAGGCTTAAACCCTGGAGTCATTAACTAGGTACAAATCAAACACATGAAATTATACTGCTAGATATCTCTTGAGTTCAAATCGAATATCTCCTCTGTGATCTAGGGCAGACAAATGAGAGGCTTTCAAGAAAAATCTTTCTATGACGTCTCACTCAGATTAGTGAATGCCGTTCAAAGACAGTGACAATGATTCAAACGGTAGATCTAGAAAAGAGCCAATATTCTAGCCCACAGAAATTAGAGACAAAATGACCTTTTAGATCATATCATCTATTCCCCTGTCAGTGAAATATTATTCCCTACAATATACTTTCCAGTAGAGTTCAAACTGTAAGCAACCCTAAAAAAGAAACATTTACCATGATGCAGTTTAGGCTTCACCTTGTGTCTGGGCAAATCTTCCTTTGGCTTCAGTGAGTAAAGGCAGACCAAACACTCTGCACTGTATCACAAGTGAGGTGATGACTCCTTATGTAGTTCTACTCTGTGTGGCAAATTACTCCCACGATATTGATGGGTCCTGCGCTTTCTCTTCTTGTGGGGGAATTCAGGGAGCCTTTTTCTTGCCTCTGAACAGGGTATTAACACTCCCACAAGTATCCTAGAGGGGAGAAGGGGAGAGGGAGGGACCCGGGCCCGCTCTCTACTCCAGGTCCCAGCCCAGGGGCCCTGAGGATAGCGGTAAACCACTGGGATTAGCTACTCCTTCCCCTGGACTACTTCCCTCTCCTACTCTTCAGCTTGTGGGGGGGCTTCCTGCCCTCTCTCTACACAAGCCAGGTGTTCTTTTACTTAAGGTCTGGGTCTTTCTTAGCTCACCACAGCACTTCTTCAAACTCTCTCTGCTCCAACGCCTCCAAACTGCTCTCTGCTCCAACGCCTCCAAACTGCTCTCTGCTCCAACACCTCCAAACTGCTCTCGCCTCCAAACTCCTTCCAAACACCCACACCTGTCTGCCTGAGGCAGGGGTTTTTATTAAGGCCTTAATTGACAGCAGGTGCTCCTAATTAACCTGCTGCCTGCTTCCCTAGTCTACAGGGACCCACGCCCTAATGAACCTGGAGCTGATATATCTCCCCTCAAACACTCTGCCACAGCTCCCTGGCCTTCCTCTATCATATCTGAAAAAGAATTCTGTACACATGGCATCCCGGGGTTCAACGTTTATTGTCTCTAGATAGTAAACAGCTCACATGTGCTCAGTGGGGCTGCTGCAAATGTTTCAATGAAAAATGGTTTTGTCAAAAACAATTTTTTTAGTGAAAACAAAAATGATTGGGTTTTTTTTTCAAAAGTTTGAATGAAAAATATATTTTTTAAATCAAAAAGCTTCAGTTGAAATAGTGATATTTCTTCCTCCTCTGAGTTTTTACTTTTTTAAAGAAATAAATCCTTTTCCGCTCTTCTATCCCCAAAAGAAAAAGGAGGGCAAAATTTAAAAAAGAGAAAGTGAGAGGGAAGAAAAATTCTCATTTACTTCCTCCCCATTGAAAAAAATTGGGGAAAAAGTATGAGAGAGTGTTTTACATCCGCCCCCCTCACTTTTAAAACTATTTTCCCTTGGAATTTATTTTTTTAAGAGTCAGCAGTAATGTTACTTTCACTCAATTCTGAATATATTTTACTCACCACCGTCACCACATGGAAAAGAATTTATAAAACATGAAAGTAACATTGTCTCTCATTTTTTTCACATTTGCAACAGCGGGGGGGGGGGAGTTAATTTTCAGCATTTTTTCCATGAGAAAGGGAAAAGATCATCAAAAATCCAGAACAGTTTATAAATGAAAACAGTTTAAAAAAAAAGATGCTTTCACTGAAAATATTTCTAAAAATGAAAAATTCAAATAAAATAACATTTCTTTTTGAAAGGTTACATTTTGATGCACTTTAGTGTTTATTTTATAAGCAGTATGTTTTTTCCCTCTGGTTACCAACCCTGTAAAATCAATATGGGATCTGAGAATCCAGCTGAGCTTTTCCCTTTAGATAGATTTAAGATTAGCAGCTGTGTTAGTCTGTATCCGTAAATAAGATGAGGAAGACAGGCTATAGCCCACAAAAGCTTGTGCTGAAATAAACTGGTTAGACTGCTACAAGTCTTCCTCATCTCTTTAGATAGATCATTAAGTAAAATAAGATTTTGTGGGCCAGAATAGGCCCTTGGTTTCACCAGTATAACCCCATTTTTTTCCAATTACAGTAAACCCTCGATTTAACGGACTTCGGATGCAACGGACAAAATTTCTGAGCAAGCTGATGCATTCCTGATCCATTTCTGGCGGGCTGGCTGCCGGCTCCCGGCTGCCGCCCGGGTCCAGGCAGCAGGCAGGCTGGCTGCCAGCTCCCGCCTGCGGGCGGGCTGGCTCCTGGTTCCCGCCCGGGTCCCGCCAGCGGGCGGGCTGACGGCTCCCGGCTCCCGCCCGAGTCCCGCCAGCAGGCGGGCTGGCTGATGGTTCCCCACTGCCGCCCGGGTCCCAGCAGCCGGGACCCGGGCGGGCTGGCTGCCAGCTCCCAGCTGCTGCCCGGGTCCAGGCAGCGGGCGGGCTGCGGAGCTGCCGCCCCGACCCTGTGGCTGGCGGGCTGCTGCTCCGACAGCTCTTTTTTTTTTTTAATTAAATAACAGACTTTTTCATTTAACGGACACCCCCTTGCCCGAATTAGTCCGTTAAATGGAGATTTTACTGTATGCCCTAAATGACTCCAGTTCAATAACAGTGGGATTGCACAGATGTGACTAATTCAAGTTTAATAAAAATGTCTGTTAATGATGCTCATAAAACAGAATCCATTTCACTCTCTCTTAGTTACATTGATGCCGACATGCTAAAAGGAATGAAAAGCAGTGAACGTTTTGATTTTTGCCGCAAAAGTCTGCAGCTGTGACGCAGAGCATGTGCAGGAAGCAGATTTACTTAGCAAGCTGGTGCTTAGTTGCTTTTCAGAGGAGAGTTTCACTCCAGGGGAATCTAGTATACATCTAGTATATACATATATAACCCCTTAAGAGGCAGTGTATACTTAGAGAATGAACCATATGATATCATTACATGCAGCCCCAATATGCTTACATACCATTCTACTATTAAACTCCAATGCAGAATTTGAATTCTACAATAATGTTTTGTTCTTTCAGTAGCAGTTGCAAATTAAATAATAGTCTCCCACGTAGGTTCCAATTGTATAGAAGACTCAAAGGGCGAAACAGCTCTCATTATTTGTAAGGAGTGGGGGTGGGAAAAAATCACTCAGTATGAGCTTGTGATACCAAGTTTCAGCCCAGATCAAATTTAGAAGTCTAATTTTATGTTCCTATGAAAGCATATTTATAAACAAAATGGATGCAAATTAACTACAGGGATGTGAACTGTACCACCACCACAACATCAGAAACTGTGTGCTGGATTAGTTATTAATTGGTTGACAAGGTAGGTTATGTGTTTTAACTGTAAATCTGCCTGACATTTTATGACAGACCTAGCTTATATATAAGAAATACTTTTCAAAACCCTTAGTGTTTACTAGATACCTTATTACCCTCAGAGCAATGAAGTTGAACTGTAAGGCAATATAACAGAATATTCAATAACCAGACAGTGACCTTTGATTATAAAAATATTTTTGCACTAGTTAAATTTCGGAAAATCAAGCTAAATGCACATTCTAGAAGTGAGTGCCTGGTATCACAGGGCCAGAACACTCTGTCTACACCTTTTGAAAGGTGTGCTTTAGAAATCACACTCCCGTAAGGGGAATTGCTGCTTGGTGTAGATAAGCCCTCGTAATTGAATTGGTGCCCCACTCAGGGGCTAATCACAAGCCCATTATTTAAATAATACACTTGAAGAGTCACCATTTTAGGCTTTGGTTACACTTACAGGATTATAGGGCTTTTAGTTATAGCTGTACCCATATACAGCAATAGGTGTAGCGCTATAGCATGGATGGCGTGGCCACATTTGCAGAACTTGCCGTGGCACAGGGAGTGGTGCATTATGGGCAGCTATCCCAGCATTCAGCTGGGTGCAACGTGCTTTTCAAACGAGGGGGGGTGAGGGGGAACGTGTAGTATGTATGCAGCGAGAGAGATGGAGGGGATTTCTACTGTTGACAGTCTGGTCAGTGGGTGTCCTTTGAAATTAGAGCCTGCCACAGCTCCCTTTGTAAAACATTTGCAGTGCTTATCTGAGTTAAGAGAGAAACTCTGAAAAGGTACTTCCGCATTCCTCCTGCCGAGTTCAAAACAACACAGAGACCTCAATTGCCTTAAATGGCTCGGAGGCGTGCCAGAGATCACTTATAACGTAATGACTGTTTTCACTTGCCATAACACGCTACAGTGGTAGCGCAACAGCCCTTATTCCCCGTGCGGAGGTGGTTTACCACGAGCGCTATAAGCTCAGATTTATAGCACAATATGTGCCTTGCCAGTGTGTTCGGGTACAGAGTTATAGCGCTCCTGGAGGCTTTATAGCGCTATAAAGTGCCAGTGTCTTATAAGGGCCAGCTGGGCCCTAATTGAGCTGGTCACACCTGTGGCTGCTTCCCCAATTAGCCTAGTTTGGCTGTTTTTCCCAGCCACAACCCTCTGCAAGGCTGTTTTATGCCCTTTTTTACTGGCGTGGGGGAGCTGCCCTACTACACTATGGTAGAATATTTATTCTGTTATAGCTATGTCAGTCAATTTCTTCATAGAGTCCAGCCCTTTGTTTCGTAAGTACTATTCCAGTCAAATCAGTGCAGATGGTGACATGGAATTAAGGCCATTTGTCTGAATAAAATGTAGCTTTACTTTACTTCCTTTGAAGAAAATGAATTACAGTAAGTATCATCTGAAATTCTCCTTTACTAAGAATGCCTGTCACCGCTTCTGCCAACAAATTAAAAAGAGATAAGCTGGGACTATGTATCCTTCCCCTATGAAATCAGAACTACTGTTTGCTATACTTATGAAAAAAAAAGTTTCCAAGTGAACATTATTAATAATTAAAATAAAAATAATTGGTTGATTCTAGTAAAGAGGTGTCATTTGTTTGGCTGCTCTCATTGTAACTTGTTACAGGATAAGAGCTCATCAGAAAGAAGATTGTTCTGGCTGTCGGTCCAGATACTAAGTGGGGCTGCTGAGTGCCTTGTGATGGCTTTAAGTGACTCAGCAGCTTACAGGAAGTGGCCAGCACCTCACAAGCTCAGGCTCACTGTGGATAATGTGATATAGTGTATGTGAACAGTGTTTACAAAAATATCACAAGAATTACAGAGTTGCTAGAAGAAGAGTAAGAGCGCCAATCTTTTCATCAGTGGCCTTCTGTGACTGGAATATATGTTTATTACTGAGGCTGAAGCAAGATTTGAACAGAGGTACACATCCCCTCTGCAAACCACCATTGTAGATTGTGGCGCTTGAAGTGGACAGCCCCAGCCCTCTCATGGAATTGGAGTACGACATAAAAAAAGTCACTGAACCCAATTTGCAAAAGCCAAAATTTTAGAACCTGGGCACCTGAAGTTAGCCATCTGAATCCATGTACAGCCTCTGTGTGTTGGAGAGTTTTTAAAAGGTGTAAAGTATCTATGGCTCCCACTGAAGTAATTTGGCACTATAGTTGCTCAGCACATCTGAAAAAAATCAGTCCAGTTACCTAAGAGTCTGAATGTGGATTTAGGTACCAAGCTTCATACCCAGGTTTGACAATAATATCCAGTCCTAAATGTCATTGCTACTGCCACAATTGTACTGCTTCAGTTCTCTGCCACAACTATACTGCTTCCATTTGAGTCTTTCCTTTAATGTTGTTTTCCTTAATCTAAAATGAAATTCTAGCTCAAAGTACAAGGTATGCTCTTGTGTCTGAAAAACCAAACATTCTCCTCAAGAAACAGAATCGACGAACTGGCACTAGTAGTATGGCTGGTAGTGATGGACTACAGCAAGATATTTTATATGCATTTTAAAACTAACAACAATGGTAATATTGCTATGAATTTTAATTAACTTTTATTACTTTAGTTCAAGGGGCAGAAATAAATAGGAAGTCACCCTGGATGGCCAAAACATTTGAGGAATGCAGAAGAGAGGAGCAGAGGGCACCATGAGATGTGGAAGAGATTTTTACAGGGAAGGAAACATTCTGATCCTGCTGATAAATCCCAAATATACATCTCATCGCAGTAGGTACAGTTTATTATGTTTGGGAATTTTCCCTGAACCATTTGTGTTTTAATTCTGAAGAATATCATATGATTTCTCAAAACAGAATCATTGTAACAGACTAATGAAATAAATTTAATTTGCACAATTATATGTTCAGTCGTGTACTTCTAAACTTACACACTTCAACATTTTATCGGCTTAACAACCTTGTTCAGCATCCGGACAGCTGTGTTAACAAACAAATATTTGGAAACTCCTATAATACCTAGATTTGAATATTTTGAAGACTGAGGACCAAACTCAGTCCCAGTGTAGCTATGTGTCAGATTAAATTTGGATTTGCTTGCTTACTTACCTAGTATGTGGGTTTATTGTAGATATTTTGATGCTTGTTTTGAATATAAGCATCTATACTTTGTGTACAGAATTTCACAGGCTGAAAATTGCTTTTGCAAATGGTCAGCTAGTTGGAAATTATCCTACGTGAAAAGCTGTTTGCATATGAAAATGTGGGATCCTGTCTACACACAAATTTTAGTTGAACATTTGGAGCATAATAGTGTAACAGTTATTGCATGATAAAATATTTGATTCCAACATAGACTATGAATACATTCACTAAAATTAAGCACAAGTTTCCTCAAGGCATTCTTACTGATATAGAAACTACTATACTACTGATATTGATAATTTATCTATCTGTTCCAGTAATAAAAACGTGAGTATTAAAATCTAGTTTAACTAGATGAAGTATAAAGACTGAAAATATCCAGTATCATTGAAAGAGTTTAACAATTCTAAGTCTGATCCTGAAATCCTTTATTCACATGAGTAGCTTCATTGAAGCCAATGGAACAATTTGTACACTATGGAAGATTACTCATGAGAGTAATCATTTATAGCACCAGGCTTCTTGGGCTTCAACAAAACTGAAAAGAAGAGTACTGTACCAGCTTGAGATTCTCAAAAACTGTCTTTCATACTACAGATGAAATACATTTCCAGATATGGCAAGGCTCTGTGTCCATATCTTAACAACCTGCACAAATGATCTCCTGAGTTAATGGCTAGAACACTGAACTCTTATTTTTCAATAGTGAATTCTTGCACACTAGCTAGGAGACAAGATGCCATTTATACCACAGCAGGCTTTCCAAAATCATGTTCATCATCATATTCTTTTAACAGATTTGCTCCAACAGGAAGAGCATGTATTACATCAAATGGAAGTGGGAGGGGAGAGAAGATGACAAAACCAAGCATATCCAGCTGGTACACTATCCTACCATGTAGGGTGACCAGATGTCCCTATTTTATAGGAACAGTCCCGATTGGGGGGGGGGGTAATATTGGGTCTTATTACCCCCCACTCCCTGTCCCAATTTTTCACACTTGCTGTCTGGTCATCCTACTACCATGAAGCAATTATTACTAAATCTGGTGACACTGAATTGAAGGAAACTGAGCCTTGGAAAAAGAAAAAGAGATCATATCAAAGTCCAGACCACAATTGTAGTCTGTTTGCCTAAGACAGTAAGATGCAATTTAGAGCCATAAGATGGAATTTCTCCTCCATATTTAAGAATCACATTAAATACCCAGATTTCATAGGACTGCTGCTTCAGAGAAGATGCCACTGGCCATAAGACCAATGTTCTTCCCAATAGCTGCATAATGACATAATGGTAGGAAGATATGCAGTATGTAACATGCTGACTTGAATGGAAAATAGTTATTTGAAGCCATCCTATACACCACACAGCAACAAATACAAACATTGGGGGAAGGGGATTCTAAACATGAAATACTGCTACAAAGAATGATTAAAATAGACTTTATAAAAGTACCTGTAAAGCAAAACAAAATAAATACATTTCTCTGGATTACAGAAAAGGTTATCCAGAAGAAATATTTTTTTCACCTGTGGTTTTGTTGACTTGGTACCCCATTCAGGGACATGAAAAAAGATGCAATCTCCAAAATTAACAGAACCTAATATCTTATTTATGTATCAGGCTGATTGGCTGTTTTAATAGGCCTGGTTCCTAAAGGTTCTATTGATTACTATAAAGACGGCTAGAGAGACAAAGTGGGTGACATTATGTCTTTATCCTGTGTTGAAGTGTGGTTCCTCGGATATTAGCGAGACAATGGGGTGAGGTAAAATCTTTTGTTGACTAGCTTCAGTCTCTTGTATCTCTCACTAACAGAAGTTGGTCAATTAAAAGATATTATGTCGCCCACCTTGTCTTGCTAATATCCAGGGAACCACACAGCTTCGACACAGCATAAAGACATAGGCAGCTATATAATTTTAGTAGCAATAAATGTAATTGTCAGAATAATTACAGAGGATTTGGTATAAATTTTCCATGGAAACACTGTGAAACTTAAAGAAGTATCAGCAATGATTATCTACAACATCTTACTCCATTTGTGTTTCATATTACACAGCCATTAAACTGAATTTACCTAGAAAACAAATGATGGTAGGCATGTCTTACAAAAAAAGTATTTTAATCCATATTTTGATATTGTTTTCTCTAATTCTAAATCCAGTGTTTTACTTTTTATAGACTCAGGGCATCTATTATTACAAAACTGTATTTTATAACAATATCAATAAACTTTGGTTGATATTAACCTGTTTGTAAGCATTAGCCAATAGTTCCAAGAAAATATGGGGGAACCTTCATTTTGAGCTTTTAGCAATCCTTTCTTCAGGTAGTGATTCTGATCATACAATGGTCCCTCTTTACTTTAGTTTCTAAGCTTTTCTATTATATATGTGAAGTCAGATCCCCAGCTGGTGTAAATCAGCATCATTCCATTAGCTTCAAAGGACAGATTCTGATTTATACCTGCTGAAGAGCTGGCCAATCAAGCTCAACTTTTTGAGCTTCTTTTTTATATAACATAATTTTGCCTGGATTCTGGGCACCTCTACAGGATACAAATGAACAGTACAGCTAGCTGTTTGCACATGGCTCCAGGGAAAAGTGAAAAACCGTCCTTGTTTATTTTTGTTCTGTGGCTTTATGAGTAAAATCCATTAGAAGCTCATGTTAAATGTTTAATCTAAAGTGGTTTCAGGCTTCAGAAGATGATCATAAGCTGCAGCACAAAAATGTGATCTTTTGTACTTCCTTTTTAATATCATTTCAGTTTAGATTCGTTGCAGGCTTAGAAAATGAATGGCCTATAAATTAGCTTCAAGCTTTATCACATTTTGACAGAAGCTGCCATGATGGGGGGGGGGGGGAAGGTGCAGTTATCAATTGTGCCATTACAAGCTTTTTGACAGTGTTTACTCTCAGTGGGATTGAAATGCACCTTTGGGATTTAAATGCACCTTTATAAACCTAGTTTTGGCCTCCTATTAATATCTAGAGTAAAAATCACATTGGCCTCAAAATTGGAAAGCTAGATCTAGAGCTAAGATTGAGTTTTGTATTAAGTGAATTAAATAAGGCCTTTCTGAATTATGAAACTACAAATAGAGATGTTAAACATAGCTCCAAATTCTTTTAATATTTGTATTCCCATGACCCTATGCTACTCATTGGTCCCTCTTGCAACCCTTACAAGTATCTCTAGAAAGACAAAGTAGGTGCCTTGTATGAGAAGTGCAAACTTAGCATTTCCTGTTTTTCTAATGGTTAGCCATTTTTTTAAAAACAAACATTCATTACAGTTAATATGCTGTCAGACCACTGATATATGCCTGAAACCTTAAACTCACCTTGATGAAGTTTTTTGTGTGGATTCTAAATAAATCAAACAGCAGACTGTTAGGCTTTCCGCAGTGCAGGTGAGGGAAAACGCAACAATTTCCTAATGAAAAAAACCATAGGCTATCAATTTCCATTACTGAACAGGCTGACATGGAATGATCCTAGCCATCTGCTGCCAGTCTAAATTTCCCCAATATTATAACATCTATGTAAGTCTAATATCACCTCCTTTGCCTTGTTCAAAAGAAAGCTCTCCTTTAAACACTGACTTGCTTACATAATGCTTCAATTGCACAAGCCCTCAACTTATTTTTATTAATTAAAACTTCATCAGTGATACCCAGGGAAATTTTAAAAAATAGAACTGCAATCTCACCCATGCATAAGAGTCAGTATATGGTTCTAGATTGTTGTTACAGGGTTTGGGGGGCATGGGTGCTTTTTGTTGTTGTTTTTTTAAAGGGAACTGGATGGCTTAGTGGAAGTGAAAGGTTCTTTCACATAGTGGCAACTTTCCCTCCCACAGGGAGGCCATTAACAAACTTAATCAACAAATGAACACAGTGCCTTCATTTCAGAGTTTACAAGCCACCATCAGTGCAGTTACCAGATAAAGGCTAATGAGCACCTCACGAAGCAGAGTGAGCAATACTAGCCAAAACTCAACCAGAAATTACTAAGGCTTTGGTTACACTTACAGGATTATAGCGCTTTTAGTTATAGCTGTACCCATATTCAGCAATAGGTGCAGCGCTATAGCATGGATGGCGTGGCCACATTTGCGGAACTTGCCGCGCCACAGGGAGTGGTGCATTATGGGCAGCTATCCCAGCATTCAGCTGGGTGCAACGTGCTTTTCAAACGAGGGGGCTGTGGGGGAACGTGTTGTGTGTATGCGGAGGGAGGGAACTTCATGCTGTCAGTGAGTTTTCCTTAGAGAAAACTAGCAGGCTCTGAATTTCAGTCACACAGCTCCGTCCGTAAACGTTTGCATTGCTTATCTGCTGAGTTGAGAGAAACTCTGAAAAGGTACTTCCGCATTCCTCCTGCCATTTTCAAAACAACACAGAGATGTCAATTGCCTTAAATGGCTCATCAATTGCCTTAAATGGCTTGGAGGCGTGCCAGAGATCACTTATAGCGTAATGACTGTTTACACTTGCCATAACACGCTACAGGGAATACACAACAGCCATTATTCCCTGTGCAGAGGTGGTTTACCATGAGCGCTATAAGCTCGGACTTATAGCGCAATATGTGCCTTGCCAGTGTGTTCGGGTACAGAGTTATAGCGCTCCTGGAGGCTTTATAGCGCTATAAAGTGCCAGTGTAACCAAGGTCTCAGTATTCACTTCCCTCTTAGTGGCCCCTCAAAGGAACCCCCTTCCTTCCCCCCCCCCCTCTGAAACTCCCCCTCCCCCCCCCCCCATCTGTTCTGCCATCATGAAGGCTGATAGTCCAGGCCAAATCATAGTGAATTTTATCTCTGAAGTAAATTGAAGATTCCCTAAACTGCAACTGAGCAAAGATGGGCCATATTCCCCAACTAGCAAAAGAAGTTGAGATGTAAATACATGGTATCTATAAGGACAGCTGTGTTTGAAAGGGAGTCACCATTAAAATATGGAAGTGAAATCATGAGATTAGGGTTAACTTTGTGCTATTTAACTTTATTGGTGATAGCTTGGCAGTTAAAGGGTTTGTATGTACATACATGTTTGACTAAGCCAGGATTCAGAATATTGGTTGAGATTCTTCATTTTGTATTCCAGGGCAAACAGTTCAAAACAAGTATCAAGCAGCTGTAAAAGGCCTGGATCCAGCTGGGGAGACTTATTTTGGTGCAAGAACTGCAGGCTATGTTCTGAGGACCCTATTGCAAACCCTGGCGTAAGGGGGCATTCCAGTGGGAGGGTTGAGACCGGGAGAGGCTGGGGCAAAGCACAGCTGTCTCATAGCACTGCAGATATCCTGTGCTGTTGGCTATAGGCAGCCAGGTACAACATGGGCAGACATCCCCTGTTCCTTGGGCTAAATTATGCCAGGGACTGCTCCAGCCCCGAAAACAGCCCACAATCAGAATGGCATGAAGGTGGCTTACAGCCAAATTTAGAACCCCACTTGCCTGGGTCTAAAAGATACAGCAGGGAGCATGTAGAATTGCAGCACATAATCTTACAATGTATTACCCGAACTCATTGAATCTTTGGACAGGAGTCACTTCCAGAGTCATCCTAAAATGGCATCTCTAACAATTAGGATCTGTGCATCAGATTAGTCTACACACACATTTGGATGTTTGCCTTTACTGCCCACTGCAGTAATAAATTATTTGAAGCTAATTAATGGGAGTGGGAGGAATCATGTTCACTTCACTAGATAGAATACATTAACTGTATTGTTTGCACACTGCTTCACAAATTATTAACAGTACATTGATCAAAGCTAAAGATGCATTCAATTAACAATATTTACAAATGACAGGTGTTTATTTACTCTGCAAATCTCCCACTTTGCTTGAGAAGAGAAGAGAAGAGCCTGAACTACGAGAAATGTCTGCAAAGGTTGCAGTGCAGCCTACTAAGGAAATAATTCTAAAATTCTCCCACATTTTTCCACAGGTGGAGGGTCATTGTAGCAGATCTCACTGCTGAGGAAAAACAGGGAAGCAAGGGTACATCTACTACATGCTTGTAGCTTCCACTCTGGTTCCTATGCTGCTCACCTATGTGCCACTGATCCCTGCACAAGTGATTGCCAAATGGCACAGGAACGTTTCCTAAAATGGGAGAAGGAGCAAAGCAATTCTGCCAAGGAACCTTCGGCAGAGGATTGATGAGTACCTCCAGGAAATTTTCCTAGAGATCTCTCTGGAGAATTCCTGTAAGATCTCAACGTGCATCAACACCCTATTCCACCATACTAATTAGCTGCACAGGGATGTATCCAGCACATAGAAAAACAGCCAGCTTTGTACATTTCTATACCTTGAACCCACCTCTGCACTATACAAACCACTGCCACTTACCAGTTGTTTCCTCTCCTGTTTCTGGCTCATCAGAAAGCAACTACTGAGACTGGCAAGACACGTCAGGATTGGTGAACAGTTCCTGGCTGCCTGTCCCACCGGGAGCTCCACATCATCATCTAACTCCACCTCTTCATCAATGACTTCATCCTCCAGGTTAGGTCCTCTTTCCACCACCTCAAGGCCCACCAAACTATCCATGGGGCTCTTGGGGGTGGACGTGGGGTCACCACAGAGGACAATGCTCAGCTCTTTATAGAACCAGCAGGTCTTATGTGAAGTACCAGGGCAACCGTTTGCCTCCTTCACCTCACGGTAATTCTGCCTCAGATCCTTTGTCTTCGCTCTGCACTGCAGTCATAGCCCTTTTCACACAAGCCTTAAGAAATCTTCCTGTAGGTATCAAAATTCCTAGGGCTCAAGCATAGCTGGGACTGCACAACATCCTTTCCCCATCTACTGAGCAGATCCAGCAGCTCTGCAGTGGTTCAGCGGGAGAGCATTTGCTGCAATTAAGCTGCCATGATCACCTGGGAAGATGCAATGAGACTTCTCCATGGTGAGCCAACAGGAAATGGAATTCCAACAATTCCCTGGGCTTCTAAGTGGGAGGGGTGGATGGTTGTTTATCTGGCTGCAGGGCAGTGGAGTTTAAACCACTGATCAGAGTGGTCAGGATAGGCATTGAGTGATACCTGAAGGCCAATTAAAGCAATAAAATCAAGCTTGGTCTCCATACTGGAACTTTGTCGACAACATTTTTGAGCAAAAAGCCTTATGTCTCTCGTCGGGGTGGTTTTATTTTACTACTTTTGCCATCAGCTGCCTTTTGTAGACAAAACTCTGTAGTGTAGGAAAAGCCTAAATCTCTGACTCAGACCAATCTCTGCTATAAGAATTAAACTTGATTTTTTGGCTTCATTCCACAAAATAATATAACTGGCATATGAAAATAAAATATTTTCAGAATGAAGAGTGAGATTTAAGTATGAAACATCTGCTCAAAAATCTGTGGTAAGCATTAGTACATGCCAACAAACCTGATGAGAAACACAAGGAAACTGCCAGGTTGAACAAGATTTTACCTCAGTGGGTGATTTTGCATAATCACACAGCTGTTTACTGTTCTTATCCCTTTTTATAATGCATATCTCTTGAGTCTTCAGCCGTACAAGCATACCATCTCTGCTCATCAGAGCCCATATGAATAAAATTGCAAGACCTACAATGAGCTAAATAATGTAAACTACTGTCCAGAGCAGCTGTTAGCCAATCAAAACTTGAATATCCTGTTATTGAGAGGCAACAAGGGCCATACTCTACCATTTAGATTTAAGCTTGCTGAGGTAGTGACCTTTTCTTTGTGTCTGTGAAACATCTAGCACACTCCTGGAAGCCCACAAATAAAAAATATTCCACATTGGGAGAGAGCTTCTTTGGATCAAGCAATTGTTGATTGGAGGATTGGTAGATACACTGGAGGGTAGGGATAGGATACAGAGGGACCTAGACAAGTTAGAGGATTGGCCTAAAGAAATCTGATGAGGTTCAACAAGGACAAGGGCAGAGTCCTGCAATTAGGATGGAAGAATCCCATGCACTGCAACACACTAGGGACTGAATGGCTAGGCAGCAGTTCTGCAGAAAAGAACCTAGGGGTTACAGTGAACGAGAAGCTGGATATGAGTCAGTGTGCCCTTGTTGCCAAGAAGGCTAATGACATTTTGAGTTGTATAAGTAGGGGCATTTCCAGCAGATCAAGGGAAGTGATCATTTCCCTCTATTTGACATTGGTGAGGCCTCATCTGGAGTACTGTGTCCAGTTTTGGGCCCCACACTACAAGAAGGATTTGGATAAATTTGAAAGAGTCCAGCGGAGGGCAACAAAAATTATTAGGGGGCTGGAGCGCATGACTTACAAGGCTGAGGGACCTGAGATTGTTTAGTCTGCAGAAGAGAAAAATGAGGAGGGATTTGATAGCTGCGTTCAACTCTCTGAAAGGGGGTTCCAAAGAGGATGGATCTAGACTGTTCTCAGTGGCAGCAGCTGACAGAACAAGGAGTGATGGTCTCAAGTTGCAGAAAGGGAGGATAGGTTGGATATCAGGAAAAACTTTTTCACTAGGAGGGTGGAATCTCCTTCCTTAGAGGTTTTTAAGGTCAGGCTTAACAATGCCCTGGCTGGGATGATTTAGTTGGGGATTGGTCCTGATTTGACCGGGGGTTGGACTAGATGACGTTCTGAGGTCCCTTCAACCCTGATATTCTATGACCCAAATTTTCTCCATAATCTTGATGCCTTTACTGAAATTTGAAAAAAATTCACTATTATGTTTTCCCCTATAAGCCTCTCGCAATTCCTGGCTTTGTCCAAAAGCAGAAATATCAAAGTGTGAGATTAGACTGAACCAAAAAGCCAGATCCAAATGCCTGGGGAACTTTGGATCTGCAGCTAGATTGGTTTTGGGTTTTTTCCCCCCTTTTTTCCCCAGTAAATCAGAACCCTGCAATTTGTCCATATAATGGGATGAAGCAAAACCATGGACACGAACACAAATTTAGTGAAGATTGGATTACAGCTCAGGCCTTCCTGTATTGAAAATAGTGGAAGAAATATTTTGTCTTGTGCAATTTCCTTTTTTTAAAGCTCATGCTAGGTAGAATTATAAACGTTACACTAAAGTCTGATCATCAGAAATTTCCAGCCCAGTTTCCAAATGTGAGAGTTTAATATATTTCCACATGAATACAAGTGTTTACATACTAGTCTCCCTGGTGAGATACAGACCTCTGTCAGCAGCTTCATCAAAACAGTTGCTCTCCAACTTTTCTCTGTAGAATTTAGGGAATCCAGAGTATCCTGCAGTCCTTTGCTAAATTCCCAGTTTAGGAACAGACACACAGTCACCTCATTATTACAGCTCATGTGCACTGCAAGGCTCCTAGTTCTTCTCAGTCAGTATTGGCCCACTGACCTCATAAGCGTCACATTGTCCCCAGCTCCTTTACCTGTTCTTGTGCAGAGGTAGGAAGGAACACACTGACGTGTCTGTTACAGCTTTCCCCCTACTCCATTTTGTTTCTTACAGCTGTCCCCTTACTCCATTTTGTTTTTGTTCTCCTGTGGCCGCCCCTCCCTGGCTGTTAAAATTGCTTACCAGGGCCACTGCCCTTCTCAAAGGGAGGGCCCCTTAAGTTGTTTACAAAGAGCCATTGCCCTTCTCAAAGGGATGGCCACTTGTGCTTAAGTGGGATAACTGCCCTGTTCAAAGGGTTGGTCCTGTTATCACCTTGTTAAACCTGGGCTCGGTGTAGGGTAGACAATGTCCAAGCTGTAAGATCAATGTGTTTTGAAGATCCTGGGCATGAGTCATAGGCCTCATGTGCTTTTGAGTCATGAGGTGGAACTCACACCTACAGTCCAGAACTCTGCCCAGGTATGTCTCTATGCTCACCTGTAGTTTTTCTCTGAACTCCTCCCCTGTGACAGAAGGAGCCTATCAGCATTACTGGCAGGGAAACTGCCTGAGTTTGCCTTTAAGAACAGGCATTTTGAAACAAACATCAGAAAGGTTCCTGCACTGCTACCTGGTCTGATCAGCCAGGGGTTCTGGGGGGTCCTTTCTCTGCTCTCGTTTTATTTTTGAGCGTACCCCCGTTTTAACCCCCTCCCCGCTCTCGTTTTATTTTTGAGCGTACCCCCGATTTAACCCCCTCCCCGCTCTCATTTTATTTTTGAGCGTACCCCCATTTTTAAACACCCCCCCCCCACGAAGAACGAATTGCTGATCAAGACCGTGCTGAGCCCTCCTGGCTTCTTCTGATGTTGATTGCTGCTTCAGTCTTTGCTGCTGTCTGGGGACTGGTAAGAACCCCTCTTCTGTGAAACTTTCTATACTTAATTACTCTAGCTGCTGGCTATGTTTCCCCAACACACAGACTTAAACTCTGTGTCTTAAAACCTCTCTTGAACTCCCCTTGATCTGTGTCTTAAAACCTCTCTTAAACTCCTTGATCTGTGTCTTAAAACCTCTCAAACTCTGTGTCTTAAAACCTCTCTTAAACTCTGTGTCTTAAAACCTCTCTTAAACTCTGTGTCTTAAAACCTCTCTTAGACTCAAACTAAACCTTGGTCTGTATCTGTAGTCTGTTTCTTGCTTTGCAGCACTTTTGCTGCTAGAAATAAGCCTGTGCCTTCCTGAACTGTACCTGGGCACACACCACTCTGCCCTCTGAAACTACCCCTAGTATAAGGTGCACCCATTAGGTTAGATTTTGTCTTTTAGTCTAGATAAGTTGTAATTTCATTTTGCATAGCTGTAGTTAAGTTAGGTTTAGGAAATTGCTTACATTGTACCCTGTAAGTTAGCCTTAAAGAATTGTTGCATTGTGTTTTGATATTTGCTAATTTGTGTAGTTTTGGTTAAGTTAAATCATAGATAAGATTTTGCTGTGTTTTGTATAATTGTCTCTCTGCTGTCTGCTCTGTGTCTCCCTGAGTTTAACACCCCCCCCCCCACGTGCTCCTCTTCCCCCATCCCCCAACCTTTACTTCTCTGCTGTTTCTACTTACAGCCTGTCTTCTCTTTCTCTTTCTAGCATAAAACCCCATTGGTTACCCCCTTTTCTCTCTAATACACCTCACATTTTACATTTACATTTTTACCTAAAATTGTTGGTTATTTAACACACTTTATCCATGCTGTTAGTTAATTATATGCTGCTGTGACACACTCTTTACATAGAAATTGTTAGCCACCTGTTACATTTATGCTTCAGTGTTAATTGGTTGCCTACTGTATTATACCCCACTGTATTGTACCCCACTGTTGAAACCCCCTATCCCATTTACTAAAAGAAACCCCTCCCCAATTGTCTACTTTAACAAATCCCATACCCCTCACTATTGAATTTTCCCTGTTTTTGCATTTTCTTAATAAAGTTTATTTTGCACCCCACCTGTGTGGTAATTGCTCCCCAAGATCCCATATACCTGCTGGCAGGGACATGACGAAGGGCAAAAATTAGGATGTTTAATTGAACCCTGACTATGGCTTCATTATGTGACATTACTTTATTATTAGTGATTACAGACATAAAATACAATTATTAAAGTATCCTGAAGATAAAAAGCATCAAGTCAGTGAGAATTTGTCCAAGTGTGGGCTAAATAAAAATTGAATAAGGAGATCAGACTACATTATTAAAATGGTCCCTTCTGGCCCTATAATCTGTCTGGCTCAGGTTATAGCATTAAGCAAATGCTAAGGGTGAAATCCTGGCCTTATGCAACTTACAGGTCATTTTCTGGTTCACTCAATTCTTTGAAGCCAGGATCCCATCCTAAGTATTGGTGAGGTTTCTTATTTTAGTACAAAATACCATTAAGCATTCTTTAAAGAGAATGCTATTTTTATTTGCACTGAGTCAACTCAAGCAAGCTAGGGATGAAATGATATTCCAAAAAGCTAATATTAAACAAATGATTAGACTCTATGTGCTTTGCAACATAAGGAGACTCTTCTGTGTCACACAGAAGTCCACATGAAGTTAATTGGCATCCACTACATGACTTCATCGCCAGTGACTTCTGAATGTAGATTGCCACTTAATTCTAGTAATATTAAAAAGAAAATAGCAACCTCCCATCACTGTGCCTCAGGGGTCACATCTGAGGATGCCAAATTCAAGACAAACTGCTGAGAAGTAGGGAAGTGTTACCCCAACCTGGTGATTATCCCATCACTAGATTATACCAAGCCAGTAACAAAAGTAAACTTCTGTCTCACCACATGGGTTAACGAGAAGTCAAAGATGCAGCCTCCTTTGGCATTTCAGTCCTTGTCTCACCACCCAGGCACTGGGCTCTATGATGAGTGGTTACTGAAAATTAATTTCATCAGAGTTCTTCTAATCCCAAGTGATTATTCACATAGCCAGGTCAATATATAACTCAGATTTTACCCAATAATTATGGTGAGGCCAAACTTTAGTAAGTAGAAACTAAAGACTAGAATTTTTATAATACAAGAAAATAAGAGTTAATAATGATTAACAGATCATATACATAAAATGATTGCAAAATCCTTATATCACATTTTTATAAATGATGCCTATCTCAAGGATCTTGCAGGCTAAAGAAAAGATGACTGACAGTCAGATAATGGATGGAGAAGACATACCTGTACACATATATTAAAAATATATATGTTACCATAGAGGGAGAAAATGTCAAATATCCTCACCTGACCCTCAATCTAACTATCATAAATTAGCTATTTTTATAGGCATTGTGGTAGAGGTGTGACTTGAGGACAGAGTATTGGCATTATAGGGAAGGGAGGACTTTCCATGACTAAAGGACCAGTGTGAATAAAGTCAGGAAAATCTCGAAACTGACCAATTTGCAGTTGGCACCACGGAAGTGGTGGGGTATGATACATTCTCTATCATTTTATCTCTAGGCATTAATATCTAGCTCACCATTCATTATTAATGCATATTTTGTAGATTTTCTCCAAGAGGAGGAGCAGGAGTGGCAAAGATTTGTGGGGTGAGTTTTGCAGTTAATCAGCTTTTCCTTTTTTTTGTCATCTAAGGCAGTGGTCCCCAACCCCTGGTCCGCGGACCGGTACCGGTCTGTGGAGCAATTTGTACCGGTCCGCGGCCGCCTTCCCTTCCGGCGGCTTTTCGGCGGACATAGAAGAGCCCGCCGCCGCCTTGTCTTCCGGTCCGCGTTTGGCAGCCTTTTGTTCTGGGCCGCCTTCCCTTCCGGCGGCTTTTCGGCGGACATAGAAGAGCCCGCCGCAGCCTTGTCTTCCGGTCCGCGTTCGGCAGCCTTTTGTTCCGGGCCGCCTTCCCTTCCGGCGGCTTTTCGGCGGACATAGAAGAGCCCGCCGCCGCCTTGTCTTCCGGTCCGCGTTCGGCAGCCTTTTGTTCCGGGCCGCCTTCACTTCCGGCGGGTTTTTGGCGGGCACAGAGTACCCCGCCGCCTTCTGTAATGGTCCGCCGTCCGCAGAGTTAGGTTTTTGGCCGCCATCAGCTTCGGCGGCTTTTCGGCGGACATACAAAGGTCCGTCGCCCCGAAGGAAAAAAAAACCTAAAACGACCCCCCGGGCCGCAAGCAATCACTGTCCCGCGCTGACCGGTCCGCGCCGATAAAAAGGTTGGAGACCACTGATCTAAGGCACAGAAGCACATGACCCACAAAATGTTTCTTTTGAAATCTGTCCAATGGTTCACGCAATGCAAAAGTTCAACTCGTAACCATTTTTATAGCACTAAGAGTGTCTTATACAGAACAATGAAAGAAAACAAGAAAATAAATTGCAGATAAAAATTAAAGAAACTTTAAAGGAAGAGGTAAATTATTTATTTTAACTTTTAACTATCTGCATTGCTATAAAATTTACCAAGGAAGTGATAATTGTCATCTTACACAGTTGTTTCCAATACATTTTCTTCTATTAGAGATTATAAAGATTTGGCAGGAACATTAGGTCTGTGCCCTAAAGAGATCTTTGCTTAAGGGTTTTTTTAAAAGCCTCAAATTATCCTTTTTTACAAAAGCATTATACACAAGAAAGGACACATCAGGTTTAAAACTTCAGAGAAGAAAATCAGCAGGAGCAAGCTATTTATTACTTGCTCAGAAAATGCAGATTTCTGTGGAAATCCATTTTATTCCAGTTAATTGTTTCCAATGAGCTGACTTCAAACTGTAAGGCAGAAAAAAAAGCATTATTAACTACAGGGGAAAGGACTAATGTCTACAAACACTACGGATACAACCCTCTGTTGAGCTGAGCTCATATCTCCTCTGAGCCTAGAGACAATCAGGAGCCAAAACAGTTTGCCATATAAATTAAGGCAGCCAACGGGCTGCTCTAACTTGTGCCACTTTAAAAAGGTCCCCTAAGGGCTGCTATTCCATCAGCCAAATGGCAAATCAGCAAAGTATATTACAAACTGCCAGCACCTAACATGCCTTATCTCCACCCTGGATTTCCCACTGTGAGAATCTTCAGCAGCACCTTTGAAACTGATTAAAGGTACCTTTTTGCCACACCAGTGCTGCAACAGAATCTTAGCAGGTGCTTCCAGACATGGGTGGTGCATAATGGAGGCGTGGGGAGGCTAAACTTCCCCAAACCTTGTGACACCAGGAGGGCAGGACAGTAGCAGGTTACTGCAGGTACCGCGGCCAATTTGGGGGTCTCAGAAAAATCTCCCCTCACCACAGCCCCAGGACTGGAGGAGCTCTCGCTCCCAGAGCCACAGTGGGGACACAGGTCTCAGGGCTACAACAGGGGGAGGGGTGGAAAGGAGTGAGCAGGGGGTGTGACCTGGGGGGGGGGAAAGAGGCAGAGTAGGGGCACAATGGGGGTGGGCCCATCAGGGAAGGGGACGAACAGAGCAGGGCTCTGGGCTCGGCACTCCAGATGGGGCTGAGCTCTCAGCCCCCAACCCCTGACCCTGACCGCGGTCATTGAGGGAAAGAGGCTGAACTCTCAGCCCTCCCTCACCCCAGCTGGGATCACAGGGTGACTGAGCAGCCAATTCGACTGACATTAAAAAAACAAAAACAGTTTTTCCATCACTCTCTGTGAAGCCTACTGGGTCCTGGATGTGTTACAAGTAAAACTTTGTCAACCCATCTGTTGTGCCCCTTGTTATGAATCAATAAAATCCAATAATAATGTGCTGTCAGTGAGGTAAGTGCACGTACTCACTGTTCGTACAATTCTGCAAGTGATATTGTTCCAGTATATTTCATGGCTGGTACATATAACAGCTTATACTGTTTAAGCCTACAGGGTACCCCAAGATACCTCATTGCAGGAATAGTGGAAGGAGCAAAGGCTCAGGAAATGGCCAAAGCTGGAAGAGCAGAAGAGGTCTTGGGGATCTCATAGTTTGTTAGGAAAAACCCAAGACATTGTTCCTTTTAAGGGCTCAGGATCAAAGGCCTTGTGAGAAAGGTTCTATTCTCTCCTAGACAACTGGGATAAGTTCTCATTAGGACGGGGATGAGCAAATTTTTTGGCAAGAGGGCCACATTGGGGTTGCAAAATTGCATGCTATCTGACCCCCCTCCCACTTCCTGACTGCTCCCCTCAGAATCCCTGACCCATCCAACCCCCCCACACCTCCTTGTTCCCTGACCTCCCCCTCCAGAGACCTCCTGCCCCTAACCGCCCCCCTGGGCTCCAACCCCTATCTAAGCCCCCCTGCTCCTTGTCCCCTGACCTCCCCTCCCCAGACCCCAAGGCCCACGGAGGAAAACAGCACCAGCACTTTTAAACATCCAAATGCACATTCTATCACCATTCTGCACTTGCTCAGCCTATAGTTGAACTGCTCCTTACTACTGTCCAGACTGCCGGTGTACAACTTCATGAGCCATGGCAGCAAGGGGTA
This sequence comes from Sternotherus odoratus, assembly GCA_032164245.1. Taxonomy (NCBI): domain Eukaryota; kingdom Metazoa; phylum Chordata; order Testudines; family Kinosternidae; genus Sternotherus; species Sternotherus odoratus. Next base: position 86,885,028 of record JAVMKO010000002.1, on the reverse strand, counting down.
GGCTGGGTCTCCAAGGATAACTATTGGCATTTCAACATCCCAACAGTAATTTTCTTATCTGGTGTGGCAAGGTGCCCTCTCAGAGCCACCAGGTTCCAGTCCTTTAGGCTCTGGCAGGGCAGTTGCTGCCCAGGCAAACCGCCTAGAAAGCTCAAGGGCAGGCTTTCCCTTCCCCTTGTCACTCCTTTCTGGCTGGGTCTTTTACCTGCTGTCCAGAAAGCAGTCTCCTGGCTTGGAGAAGCTCCCTGTCTGGCTGGGCCTTTTACCTGCTGTCCAGGGAAGGCAGTCTCCTGGCTTGGAAAAGCTCCCTTCCTAGCCAGGGAGGAGGGTTTAAAAGGGTCTCTCTCTGGGCTTAATTGGTACCAGCTGATCTTGCCTGCCTCCCTGGCAACCTCTCCTCAGCTCAGCCCAATTGACCTGCGGTTACCTCTCCTACCACCACCCTTTCTGGTAGCTGCCTGCTCCGGGTTTACCACACTTGGAAGTAAGTCCCTTCCTGCAGCTGTTCAAACAGACCAGAGTTCCTGAAGATGCGAGCACCTTTCCTGGTCATCCCACAGTGATGTCGGTGAAGGGTCCTGTCAAGGTTCTATTTCCCCACTCTGAACTCTAGGGTAAAGATGTGGGGACCCCGCATGAAAGAAAAATCACCCCCCAAGCTTATTTTACCAGCTTAGGTTAAAACTTTTACCCCAAAACCCAAACTTCCCCAGTTGGGGCTTGGAAAATGCTGCCCCCACTAATTTGAGCTCCCAAGACCATGGGTTAGGGTAAATTAGAACCCCTATTTTAACACACACACATCCTTTTTACCTGGGAGAGATTCGAGAACAAAGACCACAAACCCTCACTAGCTGTGAGACATGCCTGATCCAAACCAGGATCACGCCAATGGAAACAAACAGACAGTTCTTACAAGAAAGATTTTAATAAAAGAAAAAGAGAAAAGCATAAACTCCTTATACAGAAATCATTAGATACTAATCCTCCTAGCATCACCCAGCCCTCATTGAGCCCCCTCCCTTGGAATGTCTCTCTCTGCTAAACTTAACAGTCTAAGGACACCGTGGATAAATTACCAAGTGATGCAATTCAAGAATACACTTACTGCTGGACTTTTGGCTTTCTTAGAAGATTATTGAAATGTAGAAGAATAGAAACATAGATGTGATTCCTCCCCATAGCCAGGGGAATGCAGACAGACTCCGAGCAGCCGCGGAGAGAAGGAAAAAGCCCTGGACAAAAGTGAAAGTAACCCCTTTGTCTGTATTAGCAGCTCCAATACATCATCCCCTCTCCTGTTTCAGGTTAACCTTTCATGGGTAAAACAGTAATTCTAAGGTACTTCATACTTATGACAGGTCCCTTGCGATCCACCAGTGCTTACAGCACCTTTGAAAAGTACCCCTTGTGATTTACATGCTGGATGCCACACTGGCCCGGTGCCAAGATATGGATATGTGTTCAGTCTATCACCCCACCCCAGTTAGGGAACCCCATTGCAGCAAAGCCATCCACTATGACCTGCACATTTCCCAGAGTCACTATCCTTGCTAGCAGAAGGTGAGTGATTGTGTTGACTACTTGGATCACAGCAGCCCCCACAGTAGATTTTCCCACTCCAAATTAATTCCTGACTGACTGGTAGCAGTCAAGCATTGCAAGCTTCACAGGGCTATTGCCACCCACTTCTCAACTGTCAGGGCAGCTCCCATCTTGGTATTATTGAGCTTCACGTTGGGGGAAAGCAACTCACAAAGTTCCAGGAAATTGGCCTTACGCATGCAAAAGTTTCACAGCCACTGGGAATCATCCCATACCCGCAACACTATGCGGTCCCACCAGTCTGTGCTTGTTTGCCAGGTTCAGAATCGGTGTTCAACTGTATGAACCTGCCCCATTGCAACCATTATGTCCCAATTGCCACGTCCCGTGCTTTGAGGGAAGTCTGTGTCCATGTCCTCATCACTATTGTCATCACGCTGGCGTCGCCTCCTCACCGGGTTCTGCACATACTGCAGAATAACGTGCAAGGTGTTTACAATGCTCACAGCAGCAGTGGTGATCTGAGTGGACTCCATGCTTGTAGTGCTATGACGTCTCCATGGTTAATCCATGAAAAAAGGCATGAAACGATTGTCTGCCATTGATTTCATGGACGGAGGGAAGAAAGGAGGGGAGACTGACAACCTGTACCCAAAGCCATGCATGACAATGTTTTTGCCCATCAGGCATTGGGAGCTTAACCCAGAATTCCAGTGGACAGCGGAGACCGTGGGGACTGTGGGATAGCTACCCACAATGCACCACTCTGCAAGTCAATGCTAGCCATGGTATTGAGGACGCACTCCAATGACTTAATGTGCTTAATGTGGACACACACACAATTGACTGTATAAAATTGCTTCCTAAAATTGACTTCTATAAAATCGACCTATTTTCATAGTGTAGACATACCCTTAAGACACATTTGGACTCACCTCTAAATTTAGCCATTACACTTTAAAGGCCAAGTTCCCAAAGCAGCCTTTAATTCTTGAAATGAACAATGTGGAAGGATGACAGCTTGTGTGTGGACCCTACACACACACACACACACACACACACACACACACAATTTGCAGATGAAACTAAGAAAGAGCATGATCAAAATAGACAAACATATCCAAATGCCCACAACAATTTCCCTTCTAAATTCAAATAAAAAGTTTTCTCATATCAAAACCCATCTTCTTGCAATTTTTAAAGCATAAATTAGGACTTTCCTTTGAAACAGTGCCCCATCAGCACATTTTCAGCAGCTAATGTCTTAAATCACATCACTTTAGGTCAATACTTTTCTAAGGTTTAAATTACAATTTAATGTTATGAGATCTTATACTCAAGGGTATTTCAATTAGTGCTATGTGATTATTTAAACATGCCAACTCATTGACAAATACTGTTTGTCTTGTCTAACAATATTTAACAAAAATACCAAATTGAAATTTACATTGTTTGCTTTTTGTAAAATAGTTTACCTACCCTTCATGTTCCTTGCTGAAAGGACAATATTTATTTTATTCCTAATTTGCACAGCTCCAGCTCATGTTACTAATATATGGTATATTAAGAATGATTCTGTCTTATCAAATGAAAAGAAATGTCACAAGAAAAAATTATTCAGTTTCTGTAGATAATGGAAAAAATAGAAAAGATTGCTGGCAGGGGTCTGCTCTGAATTAAATGGGTTTTACACCAGTGTATTTCTATTTCAAAACAGACATTTTAAGACCTAGCTAAACCATCTGAGAAAAATTGGTTTAATTTTAATTTACCATAATGCCTCAGTGCAATTTAACACTGCCATGCAGCTTGGAAGTAATATAGCATACTGAAAACAGAAATGCCCTCTTTTGATGGAATTGATTAGACTGTGGAGTTTAATGCATCAGTTAAATTGAACTAACAAATGCTAGATGAGAATGGGAACCAGCCTGCAAATGTGTGACTAAAAATGAACTCTAGATGTAAAAAATTAGGACCGCAGAAAGGAAAGCTAAGATGATGCTACAGTTAAATACCAGTGATTTTAACAGAGTTAGATTGTAAATTGGACTGATGTGAGTTTTGCTCATCTTAGTAAATACTCTCCAAATAGAATTTGACATGTAAATCCTTTAATATCAGAGATGTTAGAATATTTTTATTAATCTTACATTTACATAAAATTGTTCATACTGAATACTCTGAGAGGACTTTATAAATTATATACAGTGATTATTGTGGTGGTTTCTCCAACACCAACAATTTTTAAATCAGGATTGGATGCTCTTCTAATAAAGATATGCCCTAGATCAAACAGAATTAATTCAGATTTGGCCTGTATTATACAGTAGGTCAGACTTGATGATCAGCGATTCCTTTTGGTCTTGAAATCTACAAATCTGTTGATCTACGTTTGAAATTCAGTTATCTCAGGGGTAAAACACAGCAGATATTTGGCAACACACAGCAACACCAATCAACAATTTTAGGATAAAAAGTAAAGTATACCATAGGCAACTTACAGGAGGAAGGCAGCCAATCACGGTGTCCGGTGCTTGGGGAAGGACAAACAGCAGAGGACGTTCCTGGTAAGTGACTTTTTTTTTCAGGAAAGAAGTTTTTAGGTGATTGCTCTTGGGGTGAGGAGAGTAAGGGCTGAATGCATGCTTAGATGTGGAATTGGGCATTGATTTGGTGTATCGCATCACGGTAATCGGCATCAGTGATCGCTTCAAAAGTCTCAGCCAGAACCTGGGGAATGAACCTGCATAGGTTTACTGGGAGAACCAGTGTGGTTCTTGTCCCAGTCAGGCTAACGTGTCCGCACCACTCTGCCGCGAGGAGTGGGGGGACCATTGCTGCACACAGGAAAGCTGCGTATGGGCCAGGATGGAAGCTGCATTTTAGTAGAAGACCATCAGTGGTGAGATATCTTCCAGAACAAATGCCTGTGGAAAATGTTGGGATAGTGTTCAGCGTAGGTGCCCCTGCAGCTGTTGGCTCTCCCCCAGGCACAGAAACCCAGAGGACATTTCAGCCATGAAACAATCAGTCCCACTGGACCCTGTGCTAACTCACCATTTCTGGAGCTCCCATGGGTTATGTGGGCTCACTTTGGGACAGGCAAATTATGGTTTTGTATGGATTGTGATTGCCCTCCTTAAGTGTGGAGGAATCATTGCTCTGTCTGGTGTGCACAATGCTGCCTCTGTTAAGTGTTGCATTTTGCCTGTTCAGGTGCAACCTTGAGATCTCAGCCTTCATTCTTATCACCGGCTAACAGACTGAGAAGACTCAGGAAGAGGCAAGGAAGACATGCTGCATGAAGTAATGGATCAGTCTGTGGAAGAGAATCGAAAGGCAGAGAAATGGATGGAGAGAGAAAGGAGGATCCACCAGAAGAATGAGGATCGCCAGCAGCAAAACGCGGTGCTCCAGCAGCAAAGCACAGAATGGCTGATAAGCATAATGGAGCTCCAAAAGGACTCTCCAGGTGCTTGTTACAATGCAGGCAGAGCACTACAGTGCTCGCCCTCCCCTCCCCACCGCAGCCCTTGTCCCAAAACTCTTTCCCTTGGGCCCCAATGTCTCCTCCAACTCACTTTCCCCAACATCAGGGTTCTTACTTCCTCCAACTGCCTCCTACACCCATAGCTTCACCACCCACTCATGAAAACTACGACCCTTATCCAGAATCAGAGAGGTAGCCATGTTAGCCTGGAATAGCAGAGATAACAAAGTCCTGTGGCACCTTAAAGACTAACTATAAAGTTTTGAAGCATAAGCTTTCGTGGGCTAATACCCACTTCGTCGGATGCAAACAGTGGAAGTGTCCAGGAGCAGGTATAGATAAGTAGGCAAGAACCAGGTAGGAGGTAACAAGGTTAGTCCAATCAGGCTGAACCAGTTTGTTAACTCAAATCAGGGAGGGTGGGGTATTCTTCTAGCAGCTGAATTGCAAGTGTGAACTCGGAGAGAGGAGAAGCTATTTTTGTAATTAGCAAGCCATTCAAGATCCTTGTTCAATCCTAGATTGATTGTATCAAACTTGCAAATGAACTGCAGCTCTGCAGTTTCTCTTTGCAGTCTGGTCTTGAAGTTTTTTTGCTGCAGTATGGTGACTTTTAAATCTGTAATTGTGTGTCCAGGCAGATTGAAGTGTTCTCCTACAGGTTTTTGGATATTGCCATTCCTGATATCTGATTTGTGTCCATTTATCCTTTTTTGTAGGGACTGTCCAGTTTGGCCAATGTACATAGCAGAGGGACATTGGTGGCATATAATGGCATATATGACATTGGTAGATGTGCAGGTGAATGAACCAGTGATGGTGTGCCTAATCTGGTTAGGTCCTGTGATGGTGTTGCTGGTGTAGATATGTGGGCAGAGTTGGCATCGAGGTTTGTTGCATGGATTGGTTCCTGAGTTGGAGTTATTATGGTGCGGTGTGCTGTTGCTGGTGAGAATCTGCTTAAGGTTGGCTGGTTGTCTGTGTGCCAGGACTGGCCTTCCTCCCAAGGCCTGTGAAAGTGAGGGATTATTGCCCAGGATGGGTTGTAGATCACTGATGATGCATTGGAGAGGTTTTAACTGAGGACTGTAGGTGATGGCCAGTGGTGTTCTATTGTTTTCTTTCTTGGGCTTGTCTTGCAGCAGCAGGCTTCTGGGTACACGTCTGGCTCTGTTGATCTGTGTCCTTATTTCCTTATTGTAGTTTTGAGAAAGCCTGGTGAAGATCTTGTAGGTGTTGGTCTCTGTCTGAGGGGTTGGAGCAAATCCGATTGTACCTCAGTGCTTGGCTGTAGACAATGGATCATGTGGTATGTCCGGGATGGAAGCTGGTGGCATGAAGGTAGGCATAGCTGTCGGTAAGTGGACCCTTATCCACTGCACTCAATCCCCCTCAACATGTCTAATAGCTATCCTGAAGAGCAGCATTCAGTGCACAGCATTCCAGACAGGATTGCGGAGTATGAAAGCAGGAAAACTTTATAGTTAGTCTTTAAGGTGCCACAGGACTTTGTTAACTCTGCTATTCCAGACTAACACGGCTACCACCCTGATTCAAGTCTGTGAGTGAAGCGGTTCCCACCCACCCCATCCCCCTTGCCCTTTTTGCATTTCTGTGCTACTTTTTTTTTCAATAAATGAATTTTCTTTTCAATAAATGGAGTTTTTTACTTTGAAAACATACTTTATTAGTGCATAAAGTAAAAGATACCTTATCCCAGGAAAGCAACAAGCACTTCAAGTCAGTGTACCAAACACAGCCACTGCACTTAACTCCCATGCATAGCACCAAACATTACTGGTGGCTTTCAGCCTCAGATTGCTTCCTCAAGGCATCCCTAATCCTTACAGCCCTACACCAGGCCCCTCTAATAGCCCGGCTCTCTGGCTCTGCAAATTCAGCCTCCAGGTGTTGAAACTCTGAGGCCCATGCATGAGTGAAGCTTTCAACCTTCCCTTCACAAATATTATGGAGGGTACAGCACACAGATATAAGCGTAGGGATGCTGTCTTCGGCCAAGTCCAGCTTCCCATAAAGAGAGTGCCAGCAGCCCTTCAAACAGCCAAAAACACACTCCACATTCATTCAGCACCAGCTCAGCCTGTAGTTGAACCGTTAGTGGTGGCTTTCCAGGTTCCCTGTGTAGGATTTTATGAGCTATGGCATTAAAGGGTAAGCAGGGTCTCCAAGGATCAGAATGGGCATTACGACTTCCCCTACAATGATCCTCTGGTCTGGGAAAAAGTCCCAGCTTGTAGCTTTTTGAACAGGTCAGCGTTCCGAAAGATGCGTGCATCATGCACCCTTCCGGGCCAGCCTGCATTAATGTTATTGAAATGCCCATGGTGATCCACAAGCGCCTGGAGAACCATGGAGAAATACCTCTTTCGGTTAACATACTCAGAGGCTAGGTGGTCTGGTACCAGAATAGGAATATGCGTCCCCTCCGCCCTTACTAACTGCAGCTTCTTCCTTTTTAAAATCTTCTTCCCTACCATGGATGACTGGCAAAAGCAAAGAGGTAAGGCTAACTCCATACCCAGAGCCTTTATACCTCCTTCTTCCTCAGTGTGGGTTTTATATACCCCATTACATGGCTTAGATGGGGAGTTAATACTGGTCCATACAGCATGAACTCTGGCATGGAAATTCTTTCCAGAAACCCAAAAGGTCCACAGGGCAGTACACCACCTACATCCATGCCCTGGCACTCTCACCTCCTATATATAGGCACAGAGAGAGAGTTCCTTTAAATGAGTCCAACCAGAGTTTTAGGTCTTTGCTTCTATTTGTACCTCATTTTACAATATGTCTATGCCAAACATATTGGAACTGTTTGTTGTTGATGATTTCAAATGACATTTCCATACATGTGACCAACTATTCTCTCTGTATGTTCATAATCTGTGAGGCGTTTGTTATTTGTGCAGCATTGTTCTTATACTAAGAGGGAAATTTCAGTCCACAACACTACTCTTGCTGTGAGGCTAGCCGAGGATTCACTAATCTGCTGGGGAATCCACAATGAGCCGGCGAAGCCATAAACCTACAGCCCCATGCCACCCTGACACACACATGCCCAGCACACACACCCCAACCTCTATATTAACTATTTAAATGCAGTGTGGTGCCTAGATCAGCATCAGGCATTATTATTTTTGTAGAATGGCTTCTAAAGGCAACAGTTTACATCCTAACTCATCAATATTCAGGAATTCCTGAGGAAGTCCCACAGAAATTGTTGGTGCTAACTAGATCTAGTCAAACTATTTGTTATGCGTAATATTCAGAATAAATTTAACCTTGTGTGAGGTTAGTGAATAATTCATGAACATATTTTGATCTTCTTCAAATTTAAACTATTCATGAGTAGCCACCCTGTAATTTGGACAAATTAATTTAGCCTCTGGGTTGTTTGCAAACTGCTTCATTTATTTGTTCTTTGTGTTGTTTGTTTGTTTAGTCACTCAAGTCAGACAATATTGTTTTTCTTCTCTGATGACTGAAGAATTTTAAACAGAATCGTAAATAATGAACAACATACCCTGTTTCCCCGAAAGTAAGACATCCCCTGAAAATAAGACGTACTTCCAGTTTTGCCTCTCGCTGTAATATAATTTAATGTAATTTTGGGAGCAAAAATTAATATAAGACACTGTCTTATTTTCGGGGAAACACGGTACTTCCAACACACGTTTTTCAAGGTATAATGATTCATATTAAAAAACAACAACACACTTTTGAGATTTGAAAACAATATCACACATAAACCTTGCATTGTTCCAAATACTCACAAATAATGACTAGGGTCCCATTAATCATAGCAAACCAAATTCAGTGCTTTTATTTGTGATCTTTTAACCCACCAGTTGACCAGCTCCAGTGCTAGCTTTGTCTGGACTAGAATGTGTCTGGACTCTAAACAGAGATGTGCCACTCTGTGTGCACACATATGGGCACAACACTGTCAATGAAAATTTCAAACCAAAATACTGGTGTTTAAGCAAGATCTAAACCATGTAATCATTTTTATCCTGCTGGAGAGCCCAAAGTCTAATAAAAGATGCTGGTTCAAAGATGGATATATAATTTTTGGTTCATAGTTCTTCAGTTCTTAAAGTGAAGCCATTTTGCCTATTTACTCAACTCTTTCCTATTCTCCCTCAAATTATGGGTGTTCATTTAACCTTAATCTGAACCACCTTTGGTTCTACTATTGGGGGGGAAAAGCAAACATGCTTTTGCCTTTGCCCTCCTCTATTTTAAAACACTTCCAAGAAGTATTCCCATCCCAACTCTCAGTTTCATTTTCTATCCCTCCCCTGCCAGATTCCAGTCCCAGTTTTTGGCCATCCCTCCTCCCCAGCTTCCTTGCCCTGATCTATTCCCTCCCTATATGTCCAGATCTTATCTCCTTTGCATTTGACTCAGCAGCTTTTACTCCATGCTGCATGGTCCCAGTGGTGGGGTTATTGAACACACAGGAGAGAGGCTCCCTGCTTTCAGTTCAGATGCCCAACCCAACACATCCTGCAGCAGCCCAGAGCTTCAGTTGTTTACAGGAAGAGTTCCTCTTAGCCTAGAGCATGCCCAGTGCAGACAGAATCTTCAGAGAATGTAGCTGCTCAAAATCTAGAGTTAATCTAAAGGTAAACTAAGAGTTAAACTAAATGCAAAGAGATGGGTTTTTCCCCCAAGGCTTATTACTTCACCAAATTTGGGGACATGGGAAGAGGAAGAGGGGAGGGAAAGAGACACATCCCTGAAACAAAGGCCACCTACCCTACCAAATTTCAAGTCACTACACCAGAGCTTGGGAGTGCGCGATATTTTCAAGGAAAAGGTCACCAAGCATTACAAAAATAGGCAAAATAGTGCATTTTTTTCTTTCAAAATAGTGCTGTCTTCTTGGAAGTTACTGAACTATGTTTTGCTATAATTATAATAATAATTAAAAGGCCTCTGAGAGACACACACCTAATAAGGAAAATTTCAGCCCAAAGTGTTAAAGTTTTACAAAGTTAGAAGCAATTGAAAACCAAATGCTATAATAATGCATTTGGTAGCCCTAAAAATAGTCCCCACCTATAATAATATTAAAGGTGATATACAAAAGGAAATATATATATATATATGCATCCAATTTTGGTTTTGTAATATACAAGTTCTATTAAATGGCTTTTTAGCTGTTTGCTTTTTACTTTTGAAGTTTCAGGAATACTAAGTAAAGTATGTTTTCGCTTTTCTCAAGGACTCTTTAGGGCCATGCATACTGAAATGGGGGGCATATAACCATCAACTATAGAAGTAGAAATGTTGAATATTTGACAAAAAGAGCTTTTCTCCCAAGTTCTCCAGTTAAGGATTATTTCCTACAGTTTATTAGATATCAATTTGTCAGTTTAGTGTTCAAAGTCTCAAGGGACAAGGCTTCTACAACCCCGTAGATCCTGTAGTCAGGAGATTTTCCTATTAATTAGCACAAGTTTTCCATTTTTTAAATTTCATCCCATTCCTTCTAGCTGTATCCTTTTGTATCATCCTAGAGTAGTTATAAACTGTTATTGCATCTCTGAGCCATCATTTAGTCAAGTTATATGTATTTGTGTCTAATCTTTTCAGTCACTTCAGCTTAATCATTTTTCACTACTGTTCTCTGAATTCTGTCCAGTTTGTTTATAACTTTCCAGTAATGAGGTGCCCAGAATTGAATTCAATCTTTTAGTTGTAGCTGAACTAGATAGTCTGTAATTACTTCTCTACTCTTTGAATTGATGCAATGGCAAAAAAAAATAAACAATAAACCTGGCATTGTGTATATTTTGCTCTTTCTCCTTGCCTGTTTACAGTTTGCAAGTTTCTTTCTCTCACCAAATATCCACCATTAAAAATATTTTTCTTCCAGTGGTTTAAAATATAAATTCAGCCAAAACTTTCTCCCCAAGCTGGGCTATATCATAAGTTTTCTTTGCAGGAACCCCCTCTCTTCTAGCCCTTAGTTCCTTCTTATTTTCTTCCAGTTTCAGACAGACTTGATTCTCCCATTAACACAAGTCAGCAGTAGGTACATCTTTTGCAGGGTTCCAATACCTACATTTAAAATGACTTTATAGAGTCCTAAATCTTCTCTCCTTATTACAAAGTCCATGCTAGTTGTTCCTCATTATGGTCTTCTCTGAGCATCCTTCCAGTGCCAAAGCACAGTGCTGCGATTGTCTTCAGCTCCCAGGATCCCCTGCAGACTCTCAGTCTGTTTCTGGAGGGTCTTCTGTGACTTGGAATTATATAACACTAATTGGGAAAAAGGAGTGATATCAGTAAAGTGGAAACATGCAGTAGTAATTTCAATACAGGCAAACTATCCACAAAAGTGGATGCCAATTTCCCCTACATCCTGCCTGGGTAAAATTATGGAGAGAATGGTGAATGAAAGATTGGTTGTCTATTTGGAAATTAGTGACATTATAAATAAGGTGCAGAGTGATTTTAGGAGGGGAAGATACGTCGTTGATCACATTGTTAAATTAAAAACTGAAATACAAAGTATGAGGCACAAGGATTTCATGATAGCTGTCTTTTTAGCCATTGAAAAGGGATGCCATACTATGAAGGGAAGGCTTTTGTACAAAGTAGATGCACTAGAGTTAAGGAGAAGAATGTATGGGTGGACTAGAGAATTTTTGTGCAAAAAGGACCATGCAGGTCAGAGTTAGGGAAGTTATGTTGAATATGTATAATATTAAAAATGGGCTATCACAGGGAAGTGTTATCAGCCCAGCCTTATTTACTATGATGATAAATAATCTCCCAGAACAAATAAGAGCCAAGGGAGGTGTTACTCTATTTGCTGATGATTGTGCTTTGAAGGGAGGTGTTACTCTATTTGCCGATGATTGTGCTTTGTGGATTAGGAGTAAGAATACTGAAGTGGCAGAAAAAAAGAGTCAAGTATTACAAGAGATCTCTGTCTAGAGAAATGCATGGGGTATCAAGTTCTCCAATGCTAAAACCAAAGGATTGGTCTTTACAAAAAGGAAAGTTACAAAGGAATGTAAACTGTATCTGCCTGGAGAACAAATAGATCAATTCTTATGGGTAATATTTGATATTAATTTACTTTGGTAATATATAAACTATGTTACAGATAAATATACAGGAAGGATTAACTTTTGGGCTATTCAACAGTAAAATACCAATGGAGGAAAAATCACTTGTGGCCAATGTAATCAGGGTGGCCCATATTAAACAGTTGATAAGAAGGTGTGAGTAACAGTAGGGGGAAGTTAGTTTTTGTAGTCACCCATCCTCTCCCAGTCTTTCTTCAGGCCTATTTTGATGGTGTAAATTAATTTGCAAATTAATTCCAGTTCTGTAGTTTCTGACTGGAGTCTATTTTTGAAGTGTTTTTGTTGAATAATTGCCACTTTTAAGTCTGTTATTGAGTGTCCAGGGAGATTGAAGTGTTCTCCAACTGGTTTTTGAAAGTTATAATTTTTGGCTTCTGATTTGTGTCCATTTATTCTTTTGCATAGAGATTGGCCATATTGTCCGGTTTGGCCAATATACATGGCAGAATGGCATTGCTGATACATGATGGCATATATCACATTGGTAGATATGCAGGTGAATGAGCCCCTGATGGTGTGGCTAATGCCTATGATGGTGTCCCTTGAATAGATATGTGGACAGAGTTGGCATTGGGATTTGTTATAGGGATAGGTTCCTGGGTTAGTGTTTTTGTTGTGTGGTGTGTAGTTGCTAGTGAGTATTTGCTTCAGGTTTGGGGGGCTGTCTGTAAACGAGCTGTTTGAGGATTGGCCTGTCTCCCAAGGTCTGTGAGAGTAAGGGATCGTCCTTCGGGCTGGGTTGTAGATCCTTGATGATGCGCTGGCAAGATTTTAGTTGGGGGCTGAAGGTGACAGCTAGTTCTGTTACTTTCTTTATTGGGCCCGTCTTGTAGTAGGTGACTTCTGGGTACCCTTCTGATTCTGTCAATCTATTTCTTCAGTTCAGCAGGTGAAGTTGTAGTTTTAAGAACTCTTGATAGAGATCCTGTAGGTGTTTATCTCTGTCTGAGGGACTGGAGCAAATGTGGTTGTATCTTAGAGCTTAGCAGTGGATCGTGTGATCTGGTCCAGATGAAAGCTGGAGGCATGTAGGTAAGTACAGCAATCAGTAGGTTTCTGGTATGGGGTGGTGTTTATGTGACCACTGCTTATTAGCACTGTAGTGTACAGAAAGTGGATCTCTTATGTGGGCTGGTCCAGCCTGAGGTCGATACTGGGGTGTAAATTGTTGAAATCCTGGTGGAATTCCTCAAGGGCCTTTTTCCCATGGGTCCAGGTGATGAAGATGTCATCAATATAGCACAAGTAGAGTAGGGGCTTTAGAAGACAAGAACTGAGGAAGCATTGTTCTAAGTCAGCCATAAACATGTTGGCATATGAAATGCATTGTTATATTACCTGAAAGATACAGGAAAGAGCAAAAGAATATAAACTGCTAAGTATTGAGGAATTATCATTAGTGGCTAACCTAAACCCAGCTTAATTAGCCATAGGAGGAGTCTACTACTGTAGAGGACTGTTGAGTGGCAGTTTCAGCATGGGCTTTACACCACCCTCAATTCCTATAGCCATCACAGTAGCGTGGTTGTGAAAAATGAAATCAAGACTTTCCTGTGTTCCAGCAATTCCGGTCTGCCACCACAGCTTCTTGGGATTGTTGGCAATTGGCACAACCTACAGACTACTATAACATGGGATTGGGGAGTGGTCCAGCCTGGATCAGTCCTAGGATTTGGGGAGCACAAAGATGGCTGCTGGCTTGGCATTGTGTTTCTCTGTCACATCTCACCCCATAAGTGCACAGGCCAAATCCTATAGGGATTGTAGAAAAAATTAGTTAATCTATTAGCATTCCCAGAAAGATGCTGTCTCTACACCAGTTGGGGATTCCTCTGTCCCTGTTAGGGCAGCTTTGTGATCCCTTTGGTGCCCAGACCAAGAACTGCTGTTTTCCCTTTGGTGCCCAGACCAAGTTCTGCTGTTTTCAATGACTGTGTTTAATGCCCTGGAAATTAACTGTCTTGGGCAACAGAGATGAATGTCAAACGCAAATGAATGGATTGCTATGCAAGCTTAGAAATGAGAAAGAGACACAATGTACGCCTGCCTAATCCCTCACCACACTCATTTCTTTCCATTTCCCAGTCCTCTTTCTCACAGCCTAGCCTCAAGGTAGCACTGTTGGCTGAGTTGCAGATGGATGCTGCAGTTATGCCTTCTGGTCACTAGAGGCCACTGCAGTTGTGCAGCCGGGCAGGTACTTTTCAGTGTTTCCCCTGCTGGGTACCAGTTAGAGGTTCAGCAGCAGTAGCACAGGATGAGGCACCCAGTGGTGCACCAGACTCTTCCACTTCCATCCCCTACCACTCATCACCTTCCTTCTCCAAGTTCCCAGCTAGACAAGCCCCGCCTCCCCAGCATCATCCCCATCCATCCAACCCCCCAGCCACAGACTGAGAATCTGCCTTCCCAGCACCAGTAGCTAGCTGCCAGACACCCTAGCACCTACTGTGCCTCTTCAGCAGTCAGCAAACAACCCTAGGCACCCAAAAAACACCCACCCTTCAGCAACTCCAGGCATCCATTGCTCCTTGCTGTCTTGCCAGCCAGCTACAGCTGCCAAATTCATGTCTTCCCCCTGGTAAATATATTATATGTAAATATATACATATGCAGATAAATCCACTAGGTGAATTGCATAAAATTTCACACAAGGAGCTGCACACAGCTTTGCTGCCATGTATATGTGCATTGAGTAGTATGTGTTTCTTTGGAATGCAAGCAAAGTTTGGTTTTTATTTACATCTGATGAATTATACAAGCAAATTTTCTTGGAGCTGCAATTCAGTTTTGTTATTCTGTACTTTCACGGTGCAGTAAATTTTGATTTATAAATAAAAGATATGAGATCACTAAACATCAAGTTTAGACAAGGTTTAGTTGTTACCAGAAGAAAACAAGAAGGAGATGTTTAAGGACCCCTGCTTCCAAATTTAGCTCAATTTCCCTGAATTAGGGTCTATCATCTCTTAGTTGCAGTAAAAGAAAACTTTTAAAGATAAAATCAGGCAGGGAACTGTGAACAGAGAAGTAAACAGATATAAAACAGCTCAGTAGTTTTACCAAACACAGTGGGCATGAAGCCCAGACACCACTAGAATAAATGAGCTAACAAATAAATAGTCTCAGTGTTGCAGTTAGATGACCACAGGCTGGACGGAATCAGCTCACTTCTGTCTCTGTTGCAGTCAAAGGGAATCAGGACTGGGAAACCTTGAGGATCACGCCATCAGGCATCAGGGACCATGGATGTCTGGGACTGGTAACCATCACCAATGGAGAGTAAGTAGGCAGTTGATGATCTCTCAAAGAACTGTACGACCCGAACATAGGAACACAGGCTGCCTCCTGAATGGACAGGAACCTGTCATGCAGTGTGAGTCCTCTATCACGTTCTGTTACTAGGCAGATTAGTTAGGATCATGTGATCCTTTCCCGTTCTTTACGTTTGAGTGTTCCTGCCTTTGCTTAGTTGCTGATCAGGAATACATAAACCTTTGCCAATCAGAAGTTAGACACTAAAAAATGGGTGCCAAAACAAACATAAAGACAGTGCACCAAAATGAGGGGTGAAAGACAGTGACAAAACAAAATGACTAAAATTCCCAGAATAGTCATAATGAAGTTAGACTAGTATGGTGGATTAGATTCAGCCCTTAGTTATACCCATGGGCACTTGTTGACTTTAGTGAGATGAGCAGGTATAAGTGAAAGCAAAGTTCAATTGTGTATCTTAGTTATTCTTGACTTTTGAAAGGGTGTTTGAGGGGCCATGTTATAACTGGAATCAGAGAGGTAGCCGTGTTAGTCTGGAATAGCAGAGTTAACAAAGTCCTGTGGCACCTTAAAGACTAACTATAAAGTTTTGAAGCATAAGCTTTCGTGGGCTAATACCCACTTTGTGCTTGCATCCGACGAAGTGGGTATTAGCCCACGAAAGCTTATGCTTCAAAACTTTATAGTTAGTCTTTAAGGTGCCACAGGACTTTGTTAACCATGTTATAACTGAATCTTAAGATGTAATAAAATTATAAAGAAATTCTTATTCAGTGTATCAAAACAGTATAAAAACAGTGAATTCCTGGCACATTGCTATGAAGCCTCATAAAGACCTACTGAGAAAACTCAGCACTCTTATTTTATTCAGTCAAGTTCCTAAATAGCAGTGACCTCATAAAATATTGCAAGATTTATTACTTATCATGGGAAGGGTCTCAAATACATCAACAAGAGAGAGAATTCTGTTTTCATTTTAATGCCTGTCTGTTTACATAAACTCTCCAGAGGGAAGTGGAGATGTTAGAGAAAAGAAAAGTGTAGACTTTCCCATGATTTTCCTTTGTGCTTTGTTTGCCAGACTGGAAGCTCAGTTTATACTGCAGTAATTTATAAATCTGATTGGCTTCAAGTGAGACTCTTTCGATCTGACTTCAGTACATTTGTACTAGGAGGTGTCAATAGTTCCACAGTGGCTCGAGATATATTGTGCTGACATGATACCCAAAATCTAGAATTACTCGTATTGTCTAGTCTTTCAGTGTTAAACAGTGCACAGTTGTCTTTCCTGTTGCCTTGTTGTCTTCCAGTAATCAGTAAACATTAATATTCTACCTACTTAAAAGATTATCTCTGTTCTCAAAAACCAGTGGAATATTTGATCAGTAGCATGCATGATATGAGTATATACTTAATGGAAACCAAATAGGCACTTACACTCATCAAAGATGATGCAATAATCACCCATGAAAACCATTTTGGTTATTTGAATTCTGTTTTTTGTTTATGGCTATTTCAAATACTCATCTACTCTATTAGGAGTAATTGGGGAATAGGAATTTCTACATCCCTGCATCACCCCATCCCAATATTCAACATTCAAAATGATCTGGACGAACTGGAGACATGGTCTGAATAAAACAGGATGAAATACAATAAGGACAAATATAAAGTACTCGGTTTAGGAAGAAACAATCAGTGACATGCATACAAAAGGAGAAATGCCTAGGGAGGAGTACTGCAGAAAAGAATCTGGAAGTCATAGTTTCTCAAGTTAAATATGAGTCAAGAGTGTAACACTGTTGCAAAAAAAAATTCTGGCATATAATAGCAGGAGTGTTGTAAGTTAGAAACAAGAAGTAATTCTTCTGCTCTACTCTGCATTGATTAGGCCTCAGCTGAAGTATTGAGTCCAGTACTGGGTGCCACATTTCCAGAAAGATGTGGACAAACTGGAGAAAGTCCAGAAAAGAGCAACAAAAAATTATTAAAGGTCTAGAAAACATGACCTATGAGGGAAGATTGAAAAAATTGGATTTGTTTAGGATGGAGAAAAGGGGGACATGATAACAGTTTTCAAGTACATAAAAGGCTGTTACAAAGAGGAGGGAGAAAAATTATTTTTGGTTTTAATAAATCAGCAATGTTTTGCTGAAAATTTTGCTAACAGCTCTATTTCCACACCTGCGGTCACCAGTGCAGCTACATGGGTTGTGGATTATGGCTATGAAGTATAGTATGCTCATGTAGATGAGGTGGCTGGATATGCTGAGTGTAGATTGTCTAGTTTTAGTTCAATTTACTTTAGTCTCTAGCTTAGAAATTGTCTATTAGGGCTATAATACATGTGCTCCTTTGGCCAACTCAATTGGCCAAAATTCAGTGTTTTGATAAATTATTTCTGTTAGGATGAGAAATCAATGATATGAGGTATGTCCCTGGTGTAATTTTACTTATGTACAAAGAACAGTACAGATAGACCTGTTACCCTAAACAAGAGCAGAAACAAACAGTGGATGGTTTCAATGTTTAGAACTCCCCAAGTCTATCACTCCAGTGACTTCTGTGCCTCTGTTTCCTCACAGGGTCATATTCACAACACATGCTGCTGGCTTTCTGCCTCCAACACACACAGGTTGTAATCAGTAATCTACCCCACTGTTGCAGGGTGGATTGACTTAAATCAAGATGATTTAAATCACCAATTTAAATCACCAAGTAGAAAGTCTTGAATTAAATCATAT
The DNA here is from genome assembly GCA_032164245.1 of Sternotherus odoratus. NCBI lineage: Eukaryota > Metazoa > Chordata > Testudines > Kinosternidae > Sternotherus > Sternotherus odoratus. The sequence continues at coordinate 86,866,843 of JAVMKO010000002.1, read as the reverse complement.
ACTGTATTTTAATCAACTTTTCTACTTGTACTTCAATTATTTTCTAGAGAAAAGGGCATTCTCATTGGTTGATATAACCATTAAAACATATTGATTTACAACTAAATAGAGCCTTTCCACTAGATTTGGTACATCTTTCTACTACCTAGGAGGGAGCACTATGACAATACACATTTATTTAAGCCATTATATAGCATAATATTTTCAGATTCTTATTAACTGTACATTTTTAGTAAGTCATAAAATGATAAATGTTTGCTTATTTACTAGATAATTAACTTTTTGTTCATGATTAGTGTCAAAGTGCATTAGGATGATAACTGGAATTTAATTAAACACACAAAACAGCATATAACATTTATTTTTTATTAAACAGAACATGTTCTTAACACAGTACATGACCTATTGTGCTGTATTTATAAAACTTGACCTCTAAGGTTAGAATCTGGAGGAAAAAAAATCTTCCTTTATATATAAAATCAGCCTTTCACTCAAAGTTTTTGATAGAGGCTCACGGATTCAGCACATTTATTTTTTTATTCAAATGTTTTAAGAGACTATAATAAGTTCAGCCTTAACATATGTTGTTTTGATTGAGATTTTATTTTAAACAAGCTTGTTTTTATAAAGAAACTTATTATAATTTAAATAGCAAAATAAAATCTAATATACATAAAATTTGCATTAAATAACAAATCAGGTTTCTTATTTTCAAAATATCATTAATTCTTATGCACCGTGCAGCATTAGCAGCTCTCGGGATGTCCCTACTAGAGACAGTCTTGCAATGATGGGAGAAGCTCTAACCCTCACTGATTTCTAGTCCTACCCAGGGGGAAAACTTCTTCTGATTGGCTGTTTCCACCACTTCCCAGTCTGTTGGGGATGAGTAGCCAATTAGAGCTGCTGCAGAGAACAAGCAGAAACCTCCCATCAGAAGCCAAGAGCAGTTTTTGGGTAGTAGGAAGGGTAGAAAGAAGCCAACCATTCAGGATGGCTCTCTTCCTTCCTTCTCTCCTTGAAAAATGTGTCCGTCTTCTCTCTGCTCCGCTCACATCCCCATTCTTGCCACAGCAGGCCTGGAAAGGGAAAGGTAGAACCTTTGGAGCTGCCCTCCCCAAACCTGGGTAAAGGAAGAAGGGAACCATGGCTTGGGAGAAGGAAGTGAAGAACCCCAGGAGTTGCAGAGGTGCACTGAGGGGAAAGAGGTGGGGGTGGGACTGGGTGGAAGGTACACATGAATTGCTGGGCTGGAGAATGGGTAGATATGTGGGGCTGGAGGGGCACAGAATTAATTTATTAGAATTTTTGGTTGTGGGAACAATTGGGAAGTTCCACTCCATCAGGCAGCCAGTCAGCTGCTCCTGCAGCAGGGGACAGATAGATTCATCTTACTTTATAAAGCTGTCAGAGTTGGCATCACTGCTGCCTTTACAAGGGAGATGGGAAAGGGGGTGTTCAAAAATCAAAAGGCTGTCCAAAGAACACAATATAAGCTTTCTCAAAACATCTCATGATTTTTTGGGTCTGACTCATGATTTTTTAAATTTTTGGTAATACTGGAGCCTCTCCATTTGCAATCACCCGGTCAATCTACCTGGGTTAGCTCATGCCCAGGCATGCTGTTTAGAACCTTGGGCTGCAGCCTCATTGTCTGTAGTGGTTTCTATTACATAAAGGGGCTACACCTGAAAGAAAGTGCTTGAGACACCCATTGGCTTTAAAGGGGTGCATTAAGAATAACAGCATCTTTTCTGTTCACAATCTTGTGTTACTTTTCAGTTACCTTGTGTGATATTTATGGCTCTGCTCTTCTTAAATTTTGCCCACTGTTTTCGTTGTGGTTGATGTTTTTATTTCAAGGAGCATCAAAATAGTTGGGTCCAAAAGTTTTAGCCTCTTTTAGAACATGCTCGGGTGAAATTGCTTATGTTGCATGCTTAGAGAGACTGTGTTTGTAGAATGTTCAAGTTGTGTGTCTCTTTTAGAGAGACACCTATATAGATGAAATATTCCTTTGTCCCATCCCCTCTCCCCTTGTTCTAGATAGTTCCTTCTGGGCAACAGTGAGTTATACCAAGAAAGAACATGTTCTTTTTACCAGACTCTGGTGTTAAGGTTCAACTGGTATGATAAATACCATAGTTAATTATAATTGGAATTACTAAAAATGTATAGATTATTACCATGCACCTTAAGTTTTAGATGATTTTAAGACATAACCAATGATTACCCAATGATTGTGTGCTTATGCTGTCAAAATTCTATGGTATTTTTTTAAATTGTTAGCTGATTAATTGTATCTTATAAAGTTAACCCAAACTTCCATGCAGAGACTAATGACTCATTGGTGTGTTTTCTTATTGCTCATAGATTCAGAGGGTTCCGTCATCTGGTTTATTTCTGCTGATTAGGATAACTGAGTGATAGGGAATATCTTGAAGTATCAGAATTACCTTTGCTTTGAAACTTTGTAGGCCATCTGTAGTGCAACTGTGTTTTTTTTGTTTGTTTGTTTTTACAGCTGTTTGTTTAATTGACATTTCTTTAATGATGGGTTTTTTTTATTTCATTCTTACGGTGCAAGATATAATACAAGAAATGTACAGGGAAAAGAAGAAACTGTAGCAGAAAGCATGCCTTTTTCAAACTTCCTCATTATCACCCACTGTAGCCATGGTGTGTCATACATTTGCATCGTTAGGAAATTCAGAACACTAGCAGGTAGCTTAAGAAATATAATCTAATATTTTTTTTCAAATTTAGGTTATATTCAGTTAGATCTAGCTACATTTACCATTATAATAAAAGTATGAAAATCAGATCTGTTACAGTGGTTTGACATTAGTAAATCAATGCCCACAATTACAGAATGCAGGGAAATAACTGCAGAATATCTGATACGGTGACATAACTGCTGACAAAAGCTGTCTTTTCAATAGTGATTACTGTGTACACAATCCTGTGAAGCACAGGTACTTCATTTCTGCCTGCAGCTCAGGACTTGGTTAGAGAGGCTGTAGCAGATTTTCATGTTTATTTAACTGTTTTACAAACAGAGTGTTGCATAAAACTGCTATCTTCTCATAGATCAGGCCTTTGGAATCTCCAATAATGAATAAATGGATCAGTTACATTGCAAATTATACCATTGTGCATATCTTAGCCCAGAGTGTCTGTTCAACGCCTATCTTAGTCAATATGAATTTTCCTATTTGAGTGGGACCAACATTTGTCTGATTTTTTTTTTTAGTCTTCCATAGCACATGCAATAAATTACTCATATGTCCTACATTTATCAGAAGACTATGTAATAATGACTTTCATTCTGTATGTTGTAAAATATCTGATTAATTATTTTTGATTATGTAAATTAATGGGATTGTAAAAAGAGACTTAAGAATTTATGGTCCATATCACTTTGGCATCTATTATCTATTCCAGTTGGGAAAAGTATTAAGCATTTAAATTTGCCCACAAAAGCATAGTGACAGAGGGCTGACTGTAAGAAACTCTTGCTATACCTTATTGCCTGAGTATACCGCAAGAAGGACAGGAGACTTGTTATGGGTTTTAATCAGGGTGAAACTTTATTATATAGATGTCTGGGACTATCTGGCAGCTAAAGTGTACAGTGCAGGCAAATCCATGTTTATTCAAATCAATTCTCTGAGGCTTCCACCAGGTTCCCCCAGCCAACTCATGGCTTGGACCTTACCATTCACCACCCTCATAAGAGGTTAAGGTGTGCTATGAGAATGGGGGCAGGGGGAGTTGGCTCCCAGACATACCAATCATAGGAGTCTCCAACCCCCTCCCTCATTCTGTTCCATTATCTGATACCTCCTTTTAAGTCCTTAACCAGGCCATTAATCTGGTTACTGGCTGCCCTCCCTACGGAGTACCTGCACTGGACATCCGCCACAAGGAGGTCCAGCAATTTGCTTGGCTGCCTCCTCCACAATCCAATAGGGTTCCCAGACACCTCTAAATGGCCTGTTGCCTAGCAGCCCTACTAGGGAGAAAGAACCCATTTCCACATGTGTGATTGTCAAGGGGAACGAGCAGCTGCATTGTCTTTGAACCGCTACTGCAACAATCGCCCTCCACGGAGGGCCACACAGGCGACCCATTCTATGGATCCTGGAATTGACAAGACACTTTAAAAGAAAACAAAATAAACAACTTGTAAGCTGGAGCCAAAAATCTCCATTCTACCAACCATCTGATATTCCGAGGTTCCAGAGTGCCAGTGGCATCTGCTCAGGTTCACTGCTAGCCCTTCGTGCAAGCTTGCAAAATCTGTCAAATTAGAAATGAGACAAGGCATCTGCTATGCCATTATCCATGCACAGCACATGCTTGGAAGAAAAACATATGTTGAAGGTTAAAAATTGTGAACAAACTCTCTTACCAACTTCATAACCCTGTGTGATCTGGAAGTTTGGTGACTGGTAGCCTGTACCACTGCCATGTTGTTGCACCAGAAGCACACTCTTTTATTACCCAGCTCCAATCCCTAAATCACCACAGCAACTAAAATGGAGAAAAATTCCAAGAAGATCATGTCACACACAACCCTGTTTTGTATCCAGGTGGTGGGCCATTTTTGTGCACACCATTTGCCTTGATAAAAACATCCCAAAACCTGCACCCTCCTCTGCATCTGAGTGGATTTTTATCTGCCTTTGTAATAACCTTTCTCTCTCCACAAAGTTACCCCATTAATTTGACTCAAAAAACTTTCCCACACCCCCCAAGTCCTCCTTCATTTCTCTAGTGACTCATATGTAATGGCGTGGCCTGGCTATGCCAGTCGTTGCCGGTGCCATCTGGGCACAGAATGCCTGCCCCAGGGAAACAACCTGCAAGCAAAGTTCAGGTGCCCCAAAATAGAGTGCAGTTCCTGCAGCCTGAGTTTTTTAGCTCCCAGTGCTCTCTGGAGCAACACTGATACCTCCTGAAGCTTACGCTGAGGAAGCTGAGATACACCCTCCCTGGTATCCAGCTGAATGCCCTGGTAGTCAATGTAGTGGAACGGCCTTCTGTTTTCTCCTCTGCTAGGGGTACCCCCAACTTTTTAGCCAGGGCCTGAAATGTGTCAAACCGGTGAACATGCTCATTTGACCCGGCTCGCTCTGCAAACAAAAATCATGCAAATAATGCCCTACTTGGTTTAGTCCCACTGTCCGCACCCCTGCCAGTGCAACATTGTACTGAATTTCTCAAAAGCTTCACAGGATACTGAATGGCCCAAGAGCATAGCCTTGTCAAAATAAAATTGCCTACCCCAAAAGATGAGGAAACCTGAGGATTTTGTAAACTTGGGGACTGAAAGCAGGGATGATATCTATCTAATAACTTGTTCAAACTCCAACCTGAAGTCACACTGAGTTCTGCTCCAAGAATCTGGCCTCAAATCCACTATGCAGAACTCTGCTAGAATTAAACAGAGCCAGGGAGAGAGGTGTTAGCTCGGTTGGATGGCCAGCTCCATGTGCCGCGAGCAAGTCACTTAGTCTCTCTGTGTCTCAGTTCCCCATCTGTAAAATGGGAATAACGTCACTTCCCTAACTCAGTGGGGATTGTGAGGATAAATAGAGGTGCTCAAATACATCAGTAATGTGGGCCAAGTACCTAAGGTACAGCCAATCCTGTATGTTTTAAGAAGCATCATACAGTTCCATGTATAGTATAGCAATATAGATCATTTCTTCTATGTGTTCAGTTGGATTAGACCTCAGAAAGCAAGGTCCTGTTTGTGCTTCATGAATATCAAATGCAAAACAGACATAACTGTGTAACTCACTGTTCAGTGTGTGTTATTTGACCCATGTGTGCCAGAACTATAGAATGTACAGCTGAAAGTTTCAAAGATCTCCAAAGCTGATCCTGTTCCAAATCCTGCTGCCCTTATTCATACAGGATCTCGTCCTTTAGTTCAAGTTGTAAAGGCTCATACTAACAGCTGATTGGGAGGTGCTGGAAGAGAGGGGGAAGGTGCAGATTGGCAGGGTTGCTGGTGAGCGGGAAGCACTGGGAGTGGGGTGGGGAGCTAATGTGGGGCTGCTGACATATTACTGTGGCTCACTGATAAATTCTGGCTCCTTCTCAGACTCAGGTTGGTCATCTCTGCTCTAAAGCACTTGCAACCCCTCCCAGGTTGGCATCATCCACAAATTTTGTAAGTGTCCTCTCTGTACCATTGATGAAGATATTGAACAGAACCAGACCCAGTACTGACCCCTGTGGGACTCCACTTGTTATGCCCTTTCAGCTTGATTGTGAACCACTGATAATTACTCTCTGGGAATGGTTTTCGAACAAGTTACCACCTTATAGTATCTCCATCTAGCTTGTATCTAGCTAGTTTGTTTCTGAGAAGGTCAATTACAAGACAGTATCAAAAGCCTTACTAAAGTTCAGATATTATCTAATTCCTGGTAAAATAGACTGAATTTTGTCCACATTGTTGCTACAATTAGTTGAACCACACCAAGGGTGAATTACAACTGCAATATGTGATAGTACAGACACAGTCCTTATGATTATATGGTAATATGTCTCCTACTTATTATGGATTGGATTTTAATGCTTTGAACTATTCAGCATTAAACTAATGCTGATGTTCTTACAAATCTTATCTGATAACAACTACTCTGAGAATGTTGGGTTGGTTCTACTCAACTAGTTTTGCACCCACCTTATAGTAGCTCCACTTGGGTTGTATTTCCCTAGTTTGTTTATGAAAAGGTCATACAAGGCAGTATCAAAAGCCTTACTAAAGTCAAGATATACCACATCTACCACTTTCTCCCTATTCACTAATCTTGTTAACTGTCAAAGAAAGTCATTTGATAGTCTTAATATTATTTGTGCTTGACAAATCCATGCTGGCTGTTACATATCACCTTATTATCTGCTAGGTGTTTGCAAACTGCTTAATTATTTGCTCCAAAATCTTTCTGAGTACTGAAGTTAATTAAGATGACTGGTCAGTAAATCCCTAAATTATCCTTATTCCCCTTTTTATTGGTTGGCACTTTAATTTCTCTTTTCCTGTCCTCTGGAATCTCTCCCATCTTCAAGATTTTTCAAAGATAATTGCTAGTGACTCAGATACCTCCCCCATTCAGATCCTTGAGTATTGTAGGATGTATTTCATCAGGCTCTGCTGACTTGAAGACATCTAACTTGTCTAAGTGATTTTTAACACGTTCTTTCCCTAATTAAGCCTCATATCTTAACCTCATTTTCACTGACATTCACTATGTTAGATGTCCAGTCATTACTAAACTTTTTGGTGAAAACTCAGGGCCGGCGACAGGGTGGTACAACGGGTACAGCTGTACCGGGCCAAGGACTTAAGGGGGGGGCCCCTTAAATTCGGGGCGGGCCCGGTACGCAGCTGTACCCCCTTGTCGCTGGGCCTGTGAGAAAGGCACGGCTCCGGGCAGCCGCTGCAGCGCTCGTCAGCCCCCTCCCCCGGCACCCAGCAGCCTCCCCCCGCCCCCCTTTGCTTCTCCTGGCCGGGCCACGCGGCCAGAGCGCATGCGGGGGTTGAGGCCCGCGGGCAGCGGGAGACCAGCCGGGGGGGGGGAGCATGGGCGGCGGGAGACCGGGGGGGGTGCACGATCTGCGTATGGGGCCCCAAAATTCCTGTTGCCGGCCCTGTGAAAATGGAAACAAAAAAGTCATTTGGCATTTCTGCATTTCCACATTTTCTTTTATTGTTTTCCCCCTCCTCCCATTGAGCAATGAGCCTACTCTGTCCTTGGTCTTCCTCGTGCTTCTAATGTATTTGTAGAATGGGTTTTGTTACCTTTTATGTATCTAGCTAGTTTAATCTCGTTTTGTACCTTGGCCTTTCTAAGTTTTGTCCCTGCATTCTTGTGTTGTTTGGCTATATCCATCCTTTGTAATTTGACCTGGTTTCCACTCTTTGTAGGACTCTTGTGAGCTGCAGATCATTAAAAGTCTCCTGGTTAAGACACAATGGTCTTTTGCCACACTTCCTATATTTCCTACATAGTGGATGTGGCAAATGGCTGACACAACTCTGCTAGTGCCCCCATAGGAGAGAGAGAAGAGCAGAGAAGGGACCCAGGTCTGCTCTCCTACTCCGGGTCCCAGCTCTTTTAGCTTTACAGTCTGCTTACCCTCTCTTCCCTTCGGGTTTCCCTCAGTCCTCTGTGCCGGGGTGTCTCTCTACTCAGACAGGGTTTCCCTTCCCTTGGTCCTCCAACTAACAGTGATACTCCTCCACAATCAAATCAGCTCTTCTTCACTCTCTCTCTCTGTTTGACTGATGTAGATGATTGATGGGGCCTTATTTGGTGCCAGATGCTCCAATTACCCGTAGTAACCTTTCCCTAGTCCACGGGAAATAAGGCCTTGATCATCCTAGGGTTTATGTACCTCCCATCTACCATTTTCCTGCTGTTCTCTGGCCCTGCTGCATCGCATGGTATCGTTTGCTCTTTTGCCCTCACTAATGTCTCCTTGAAAAACTGAAAACTCTCTTGAACTGTTTTTCCTCTTAGACTTGTTTCCCCTGGGATCTTACCTACTAACTCCCTGGGTTTGTCTTTACTGGGCTGTTTCCCCTCGAACCATTCCTTAGAATCATGAGTGCTACCAATTCACCCCAGCTGCCTTCCACTTTCAAATTCTTAACCTGTTCTCCCCTATTTCTTAAAATCAAATTTGGAACAGCCTGTCCCCTAGTAGTTTTCTCCACCTTCTGAAATAAAACTATTTCCACTATATTTCAAGAACTTGTTGGATAATCTGTGCCCTGCTGTTTTATCATACTATTTGGCAGTGCTTGCTTCGAAGTGCAAGGTACAGACAGTATGTTGGAATGATAATGAACTTAAAAGTTGGAAGCTCAATGTATTTACTTTGGTTATGGGGTGGGGAGAGGTTGGGAAGGAAATAGTGGTTTGCCTAAAAGAGATTTCTGTGAATTGGTATCAAGATACATCTTTTTTACTGCAAGAAAACTGAATATTTTACTTGGATACTATACACTAAAAGCTGACATTTTGAATACACCTGACGAAATTAGTTTGAGGGTGACACTCTCTTATCTTTGGTGAATATAGTAACAGAATATAGTAAAACCTTGCTGCCAATATAAAAATTTTTAGGCATCGGAATGTTAATCATGATTATATCAGTTCATACTCATCTGATCTCTTCGGCTCTCAAAAGATATATCTGTGATGTCTCTGTTTCTAATGCTTCAATGGCCCACAAAAAACAAGAACTAATACTAGACAAATAACTTTGCTTTGGATCAAAAGTAAGCATCTTAACTTTTTCTAGCTTTTCCATACAGTCATGTAGTTTATAAAGGTCTGTAGTTCAGATCCCTAACAATGAGCATGACACACTTTCAAGACGATACAGCAAGAACTTCCAGCTCAACATCTGGCACTAGGTCCTCATGCACAATAAATGATAAAAAGAACAGCAAGAAACCTTAGCATGTGTACATCTTTTCAAAAACTATATCTAATGGGGATTTCAAGGCTAATCAATTCAATCTCTCACCTGAAAGGTCTGTTGTTCATTATAATGGTTCAGTGAGAGGAATCTTATCGAACACAGTAAAGCTCGCATACATGACACTATTTTCCCAGTGTTAGGTTAGCCAGTGAAATGCTAAGAAAAAATTGTCTCCACATACTGATTGCCTCTGAGTCAGTAGTGCAGGGGTCTGCAACCTTTACCACTCAAAGAGCCATTTGGACCCGTTTCCCACAGTAAAGAAAACACTGGGAGCCACAAAACCCTTTTGACATTTAAAATGAAATAACACTGCATATAACGTTTTTTTTGCCTTTATGCTATGTATAAACAAACTATAATGTGTTGCATTTATGAAATCAATGAACGACTGCAGAGAAAACAAAATTACATTTCTGCATGCAACAAAACATTTTGAGCTCCGAAAAAAAGACGTTCCTTCCCTCCCTCCCCCCCCTCCGGCTGTGCTCTCGCTCTTCTTCCTCCCCCCCTTCCTCCCCCCCGCTCCGGCCGTGCTCTCACTCTTCTTCCCTCCCCCTCCCCTCCAGCCGTGCTCTCGCTCTTCTTCCCTCCCTCCCCCCCCCTCCGGCTGTGCTCTCGCTCTTCTTCCTCCCCCCCTTCCTCCCCCCCCCGCTCCCCCCCCCGCTCCGGCCGTGCTCTCGCTCTTCTTCCTCCCCCCCCCGGCCGTGCTTTCACTCCCCCCCTCCCCCAGCTTGCCTTGCCTTGCCTCGTGCCCCGGCCCCGGCTCGCTCTTATCCGCCGGCTCCGCCGCGCTTCGCCTCCTGCCCCGGCCCGACTCGCACTTCTCCGCCGGCTCCGCCTCGCCTCGTGCCCCGGCCCCGGCTCCGCCTCCGTTCTTCTCCCCCCCCCCCCCCGCCGCTCGCCTCTTATTGACCCCGCCCCTCTCTTTCGGCTGCGGCTCCGCGCACTGGTTGGACAGTGCTGGCGGGCCGCATAGAAAACAGTCTGCGGGCTGGTTAAAATTAGAACACACAGGGAGCCGCATCGGAGGGATGAAAGAGCCGCATGCGGCTCCGGAGCCGCGGGTTGCAGACCCCTGCAGTAGTGCATGGCTGATAGATGTGTGCATTCTGTTACAGGAGACCCATCTCTGCGGAACCCAAAGCAAAATCAACTGAATTTATTTCATTTTGATTACAGAAGTACAGCCTGGATGACTGCTCTTCTTAAAAAACCAAACCTGAGTGTTCCATGCTTCATCTTCTTCCTCCTGCAACTACAGACAATTCAGCCAACTTTTTTTCCCCGCAACCCCATAGCCGAGAACTGTTTATATTAATTCCCTTGGCACTTTCAAGGATGCTGAGCAGGAAGACCTTGCCTTCCTTCACATGCCTACTTCTTCTTTGTTTGGATGAATGAACTTCACACTCCCCACCATCTCTTTTTTCTGGGGTCTTGGAATATTTCACTCTATTCCAGATGAAGGATTGGATGGAGCTAATGCCACCCAACTCTTTTTGTTCTCGGTGTGAGGGGTAATGTTCTTCAGCACCTCCTGCTTTACAGTGGCTGTAGTCAGCTCGGTCTATGCCCCTTCACTGGCTGGTAGCTCTGTACCTCTGCCGTCAGCACTCAGTACAGGAAGCCTAATGGCTTAGTGGTGTATTAGGGGAAAGAAAGGAGTGGCTGTGGTATTCCTATACCCTGACTATTCCTAGATGCAGAGAAGTGACTTGGGGGATTGTTGGTAGCCTAGAGCAAGATAGGCAGCCTTTGAGGCTACTTTATTTTGTGCCTGAGGCCAAAGCAGTTCCTATTTTCCCCTGGCAAAGGAATAAGACAGAGGTGGCCTAAAGCAACCTTCACACAGACTCCACCGCAGTCCCTGAGCTGATCTCAGGTCAGGCAAAAGGATTAATTTGGCTTTTGGCAGTTGTCAGGCAGTGTGTTTCTGTGATTATTGATCATCTTACTGTGTTTGACTTTGCTTTCATTTACCCCACTTTTTCTCTGATGGGAAAAACTCCATTGACTTCACCGGAGTTACTCCACATATTAACACATATCAGTGTTAATGAAAGAAGAATTGGGCCCAAAGTGCCTAAAGCTAGCAGGAATAAGTGCAGCACTCATCACAGGGACATGATTCCTCAGCTGGGTAGAGGGAGTAACCTTGTGTAGTAACCATAGTAACCTGCAGGTGGCTTCAAATCACAGATGAAGATGTTGCTTTTTACATTCACAAGAGATCTTGGAGTCCAGTCCCCTGCACTCAAGCCAGGACACTGTTATCTAGACCATCCCAGAGAGGTGACTGTCTAACCTGCTCTTAAAAACCTCCAACGATGGAGATTCCACAACCTCCCAAGGAAATTTATCCCAGTGCTTATCCACCCTGACAGGAAGTTTTTCCTAATGTCCAACATAAACCACCCTTGCTTCTTTTCCTATCCTCAGAGGTTAAGGCGAATAATTTTTCTCCCTCCTCCTTGTAATAGCCTTTTATGTACTTGAAAACTGTTATCATGTCCCCTTTCAGTCTTTTCTTCTCCAGACTAAATGAACCCAAGTTTTTCAATCTTCCCTCATACGTCATGTTATAGGTTGTCTAGACCTTTAATCATTTTTGTTTCTCTTCTCTGGACTTTTTCAAAATTATCCACATCTTTCCTGAACTGTGGTGCCCAGAACTGGACACAATACTCCAGTTGAGACCTAATCAGTATGGAGTAGAGCTGAAGAATTACTTCTCGTGTCTTGCTTACAACACTCCTGCTAATACATCCCAGAACAATGTTTGTTTGTTTATTGGTTTTTTGCAACAGTCTTACACTGTACACTCAGATTTAGCTTTTGATCCACTATGACCTTAAGATCCCTCTCCACAGTACTCCTTCAGAGACAGTGAGTTCCCATTTTGTATCTGTGCAACTGATAGTTCCTTCCTAAGTGGAGTCCTTATTGACTTTCATCCTATTTACTCAGCCAATTTCTAATCCATGACAATAAGCTTTCCTCTTGCTCCCTTAATAAGTGTTTCATTAACAACCCATAGGAACTTTATTATAGTCATTTCAAAGGCCAAATAAATTAACAACTGGATTTCCTTTGTCTGCTGTTTTGTTAACATACTCAAAGACCTTTAGTTAATGACAGAAGCGCATTTTTTTTATTTACAGAGTCGTGCTGGTTTGTCCCTGTCATACAGTGTTCACCTAAGTGAACCTAATTATATTTTAAATGGTTTTTCCATCCATATTTCCTGTTGCTGAACTAACACTCTCTGGAATGTAATTCTCAGTATCATCCCTGGTTCCTTTTTTTAAGACAAGTTCCATCTTTGCTACCTTCCAGCATATTGGCTGACTTTACCAAAACATTCCATATTTTAGATCAGCTAATTCATTCTCAAGTTCCTTCAGAACGCCTGGATGGATATCATCTGTCCCTGGAGGACTTTTCATGCATGAAACAACTAAGCCTTACGCCATCCCTGGGAAATAGCCAACTCTTTACAATTGCATTAGCTTACATGAGCACTGTTTCTGCAGTTTGAAACCTCTGTTAAATTGGATTTTGGGGGCAATATATAACAGATTGCCTTGATAGCATAGGTCTTCTTGTAGGAAGCTGGGGAGCACTGAGGTTGCACAGGGTCTCTGTAAATGACATTTGGGCCATGATCCTGTACCATTTCAATTTATGGGGTTTTTACATGGGAGCAAGAGCAAACCCCTGTGGGGAGAGAGTTGCACATGAGCCCAGTGCCAGTTCTGAAGTATACAATCCTTATCTATCTATAGGACTACATGAAGCAAACTCAGCAAGTGTTTACTCAGGGAGTTTCCAATATAGTTTATCCTGAGTGGTGGACTTTCTGACCTAGGTTATGTCTACACTGCACTTTTGTCGGTAAAACCGTTGTGGGTCAGAGATGTGAAAAACCCCCGACTCCGGCTGACAAGTTTTACCAACTGAAACTGCCAGTGTGGACAGTGCTTTGCAGCCAGGAGACATTCTCCCACCGACAAAACTACCGCCCTTCCTTGGGGGTGGTTTTATTTTCTTGGCAGAAGAGCTCTCTCTTGCTGGCAAAGAGTGACTATCCACTGCATGGCCGCAGCAGCACACCTGTGCTGCTGTATGGTGTGCAGTGTATACATAGCCTAAGAATCAGCTGGCCACATCCTGCTCCAATTGAAGTCCAATGACTTTGACTCCTGTTGACTTCAGAGGGAGCATGACTGGACTTGGTATTTTTAAGATCTAGTGAGTTGTGTGTGAAGTCCAAATAACTAAATTCTTCCTAAATGTTCTGCTTCTGAAGTTACCTAATCTCATTTTCAAAGTGTAATTAGGCAGAGAGCCAAAGACCAATCAGTGGATTTTATAATAGTAGTCAGGATTTGATATGAATCACCTTTTATGCTTTCTTGATTTCAAAGTGCAATGGGTTAACAAGCTACCTAATTTGAATAACTATAGATGTAAACAGATTGAACTTTGCTTTCAAATAGTCATCTGCTGCATTCATCCCTACGTCTCTCAAGTTACAAAGGAGAAATGAAATTGTATGGTTCCCTATATTTTCAAGAAGTTTCTGTGTATGTTTATGCTGAGCATATGGCTTCACTGATTTCCCCCAGGACTTAATGCAAGTATTTTTAGGTGCCTCATTGTTCAAGTGCAATAGCAAGTGTTCCCAAAAAAATAAGGAGACTGATAATATGCCTTGAAAATGGCAACTTCAATCAAGCTGCAACTGCCCCAAAAAGTAATTTACATAAACATGTTAAACAGAGCTGTGGTTACTACAGTGAATTAACATTATTATGGAAAATGCCCTTGCTACTTAAACATTATTTAAAATGTGCTTGAATTTAACAGGGGGCAAAAATCATATGAAATGGCATTCTTGAGAGGAGAAAAAAAAAGGTCTTTTTCTCCCTAGAGAGAAAGCTGTTAAAAGCACCAAGAGAAAAATATGCTTGCTGAGTAGAACCAACAATTCTCTGATTTGCTAAAGTCTTATTTATGTAACCAGTCTAATTAGCAAATAAATTCAATAGTTTCTGTTTCCCTTCAGTATTAAATCCATATAGATACTGAATTTTATATGGACACTGCCCATTGTTTGTTTCTACATAAGTTCTGAAGAAGTTTACCTGAAAAAAAGTTGATTTAAAAAAACAAAGTTGGTAAGAACACTTCATAATTCCTATGTACATTTCAATTTCATTCAGCTTCAGTGGCGTTTTGACAAAATTTTGTCCTGAGGTTTTGGAAAGGATATCAGAAATATAGCAAACACGAAACCAAAAAGGCATACTAATGGCACTTTAGAGACTAACACATTTATTTGGGCATAAGCTTTCATGATGCACATCATCAGATGCATGGAGTGGAAAAGACCCCTCATTGTTGATGTTTTGCTGATTAACATGGCTACCACTATGAAACCTGTCAGAAATATGGCAGTGACCCACAAGGAGGTTATTTCTTCCATTACTCATGGGCTGACAGTGAGTTGAAGTAGAGATGGTGAAATAACTCCTAAAAAATACAGACTAACCTGAACCTTCACCCATAACTTGACTCACACTTCTTGATTAACTTGTCTTTCAATTTCACATACCTCTGCCAGTCAGTGGAGTTGCACGGATATAACTGAGGGCAGGAATCTGATCCCAGATGTATTAAAAGAGCTGGAAAAACTGTTGTGTCAAGAGGATATATACATTGGGCTGGCCACAGTGATGTCAATCTCTGACCTCCATCTTTTCCATAATGCACTAGTTTAGTTTTGCAAATCTTAGTGGGGGGAGGGGATCAAAACTGTACCATCAAAAAATCATAAATAATTTCTTTGCTGCTTTGTTTGTATTGCTCTAACCAAAAGACAGGTCCAAATGATGCACCAGGGAATGGGTGTTCTTTTCTGAATAAGAACACTTTGCACCTGCTCCTCCTTTTACAGACAAGGAGCAGCAGGTGCAAAGTGTTCTTCTGCAAAAGAGAACACCCATTCTCTGGTGCATAATGGGAGTATATCTGTAGCTCTCCATGGAAGTTGGAGTTAAACTGAGGTTTTAAAAGAAAAACCACACAAGCTTACAGAGAAGCCAAGAATCAGGGTCTTAGCTTTTCTAACTTAGTAATGGTGCCAGGAACAAATTGAGATGCTAGTCTGATGTTCATTAATCATGCTGCAGTGCCTGAGGCCTGGTCTACACTACAGAATTTTGTCAACAAAGTTATGCCAACATACAGCCACCACTTTAATTAACCTGCTGGTGCATGTCCACACTATGCTCCTTGTGTTAGCAGAGTGCATCCACACTAGCAGCTCTTGCATCAAGAGAGAACAATGTACTGTGGGTACCAATCCCACTGTGCAACTGGCCTCAGGGTGCTTTCGGAACAGGGCTGGCTCTAGGTTTTTTTGCCACCTCAAGCAAAAAATAATTTGGCCATTCCCCCCCCCGCGCGCCCCCCCCTTTTTTTTTGGATTTTACACGTTTGCACTTTGCAATGTTTTTTATTTTGTTTTACAAAAAAGCAATGAAAAAACACCATTACAAAGACACAACCCCCAAAGCCCCACACTATCCACACCACACCCCTCCCTGAAACAATTACCCCCAGCCTCCCGCCAGAGTGATTGCCCCCCAATGCCCAGCCCCCAACCACTCCTGCCACAAGCCCTACCCCCCCCACACACACACACAGTGCCCCCTCACCCAGTCCCGCACCCCGCAATCCCTCCCCGGTTGCATGGGGCTGGGAGCTGCAGCAGTCACCCGGGGCCAAGCCCAGCTCCCGACATGGGGCACCTCCCTCCTGCCCTCTGTAGGGGCAGCTTTTACCCTCCCCCTCCTGTGTGTGCACCCAGGGGGCAACTTACCCAGGCTGCAATGACAGCCCTGTTCTTCCCTTCCTGACACCCTCCCCCCCATCCCACAGCAAGGCTGCGGGCTGCAGCATCAGAGGTGACCCCAGAGGCTCCATCTCCAGCCCCGCAGCTACACACTACAGCGGCTCCGGGAAGCCCTTCAGCAAACTGTGGCAGCCTCTTGCACACCAGATGGGGGGGAGCATCCCTCCCCATGCAAACTGTCCCCTCTGCTGCCTCCCTCCGATCCCTCCACTGCGGCTGTCCAGCCCACAGACTCACCGCACTGTGGCAGCCAGCGGAGGAGAGGGGAGGTCTGGCTCCACTGCGGAGCCACGCAGCAGCCAGTCTGAGGAGACACCACCCCGCTCAGGTTACACCAACCTTCTGGCAGGCTCTTGTCACCAGTCTCCTCAACCCCTCCAGGGCCGGGCAGCCGGCAGAGCAGGTTTAATGTAGGATTCTGCTCTGCGTAGGAATGTGCTACCGGTAGCACTTATCAATACACAGGGCCAGCTCTAGGTTTTTGTGCCACCCCAAGAAATGTGCCACCCCAAGCACATGCTTGCTTTGCTGGGCCTAGAGCCAGCCCTGGTTGGGAAGGGTTTGCAGTGCCTCATGGGACAGATATCATGATCCAGTTTCTCAATCCAATTGTTCTCTGGGCATCCTACTAGATTGCCCTCTACTTTTCAGCTGAAGTGTCGGGAGGAGGGGAGGAAGTGTGCAACAGGGAGCAAGAGACAGAGTTTGTGTTAGAGAAGTGTGTGTGTTGGGGAGTGTTTGTGTCGGCATGCTGTCTCTTTAAGTTCAGATAGCAGAATAAAGACACTGTATTATGCATTTTTCTTGAGGACCAGTGTGACAGTCCTCACTCAGGGATTAGATGATATGCATCTAATGGTCAGGGCTTAGGCCCGTGACTCGCAGGGCGGTAGTTGGTAGGAGAGACTGGGCCCTCATACTCCACCAACCTTTGATCCAGGGCTCTTTAAGGGCTATCAGTGATATGACAGCTAGGGTTGCTTATAGGTGCTCTCGCTGGGCCACTTCTTATCTCTCCCTGCCTCCGTGATTGTCCCAAACCACCATCTGGGTTCAGGCAGTGTGAAGAGTATCTCCTCACCACAAGGCACCTTCTGGCAGCAGTATGCAAGCTCTCTTTCTTGGGCAGCAACTGCCTCCTCCCTCGGTATGTCCCACCCTCCCCATCACAACCAGTACAATCAAATATTTTCTGCCTCTTAGTACATTAAACTGTTTATGAGTGACATTTAAGCTGTGTAGATAAACAACTGCAATAAACTAGGCAGGGAACAAAGAAATATTTTTGTCACTATTGTAGTTGATATGAGGCAAATGTACTGCCATTGCTGGTACCTTGTTTACTGGTGCAATAAACCAGCTTAATGGCATATTAGTAATGATAAATACTGTGGAAGAGTAAATAAAAGGAACCAGGGCACAAATTATGTATCCACCCACACACAGTAGGAGTTGATATATTGGAACAGGTCCACAGTTACAACCACGGTGAAATAAATAATTAAAATAGTGACTCTCCCTTTTTTGATCTCACTCATATCTCACTGGAAATGGCATGTTTGTATTATCCACTGACGTGTATGTGTTACTTTCCATACACATGCAAATATACATATATATGTAATATGGAGAGTATATATATGTAATATGGAGAGTGAAAAAATAGGAGCATTATTCTGTGCTGTACACACCATGCACTGTATTCTTGCACCTATCATAAGAACATAAACATAAGAATGGCCATACTGGGTCTGAACAATGATCCATCTAGCCCAGAATCCTGTCTTCCAACAGCGGCCAATTCAGATGCTTCAGAGAGAATAAACAGAATAGGCAACCATCAGGTGATCCATCCCTTGTTTGTCAGCTTCAGCCATCAGAGGCTAGGGACACCCAGAGCAGGGAATTGCATCTCTGACCATCTTGGCTAACAGCCATGGATTGACCTATCCTCCATTAACTTATCTAATTATTTTTAACTCTGTTATAGGTTTGGCGTTCATAATTTTCCCTGGCAACAAGTTCCACAAGTTGAATGTGCATTGTGTGAAGAAATACTTCCTTTTGTTGCTGTTTTTTTAAACGGATTGCCTGCTGCTTGTATAGAAGGAAGAATGGGCTCCAAGGGGCTTGAACACTGACCCATCAGGTTTAAATATTACAACTAGATGGGAAGGTGTAATGTTTCTATACTTTTTTTAAAGGAACTTCCTTTATAAATTAATGAAGAAAAGAACCAATGAAATATTGAGCTTCCCCTGAGACCTCTTCACTTGGATCTTCAAGAACTCAGTTTAACTCTAGTCTTATCACTTATGTTTCTTTATTTGGCATACAACAATGCTACATGGAATTGATGAGATTCAAGCATAAAGGATGGGTATAGGATGTATCACACATCCTCAGTTATACAGCAAACTTCTTCCATTATATACATTTACACATTACATTGCATATACTATACATTGCATCAAACATTTTGGGATTGGCTTGGTTGCTTTGTAGGAACAACTGCCTGCATAACATGCTTTGTCCACATCCTGTCCATGTGTGAGTCTCATCTTTAAGTTTCTGAATTCTTATCCATTGTTCCCCTTTATCTTAGCTAGTATAGACATTCTGTTTCCAGCTTGCTGACCCATTTGCCTCTGTAATTCTGTCTCTCATGTCAAACCAGGCCTAAATTCCACTGCTTTTGGGTTTTTTTCTATACTAGCATACATTTTCTTTGCATTATATTTGTTGTGCATTTTTTAAAAAAGTTTATTACCCAGCAACATTTTCCCAAGACTACAGTATTTGTAATCATTTGAAATCTAGGCTCAGTATACAAACTGGGGGTGCAAGCTTACCTTCTGTAACTTCTCAGGGTATAATTTCCCATTATAAGTTTGCTCTGCCTTTAAAGCATACTTCTGTCATTTTAACTTTACTTTTATTTTAATTACATTAGAAAAATTGTACAAAAATACTTTTTTTCAATTTATCAATAGAGGAAATTTAAGTGTGAAACAGACATAGGTTAATTAAAATTTAATCCCTGGCTCCACATCAGAAGTGATCCTTTTCAGCCACCAAACAATACTTATTACCAGCATAGGCAATTTTTTACTTTATCAGTGTCCCAGCATCTCAACAGTACTGTGCAATTTGGGGACTGTTCCCCTCTGGTGAATCCACAGGCTGGCAACTCTGTCTGTAAGACATTATATATACATATGTAAGACTCCCCCAGGTGCAAACACCGTACAAGTCTGGGGCTTTCCAAATCTTGCATTGTCTTGCAACAGTATTTGAGAAGGGAAAACAAACTTCTTCCACACTGTATGGGTTGCAATGGTTTTACATTTAACTTCATGGTACAAGACCATTGTCAATTTCCTTATCCTTCACCAGTTCTTGTTCCAAGTTATTAACTTTTTTGTGGAGATAAAAGAGTGCAAGTTTTCTTGCTTCATATCACTTAAGGCCACTTTTACTTTGTATAGCACGTATCCCCCAAATACTAAAAAGGATAGTGGTAATAGTTGTCACCACCTGACGTTCTCAATTTGTTTAGTTACAAAGGATTTCACCAGGTATGAATGTACTAAGTTATATTGCCATAGCTGATTTTCATTATTAAACCAAGCGTTCCTTTTTTATATAAACATTTTAACATCATTTTTAACACTTTAGTGCTTCCATTGCCCTAGACAATTTAGTTCCCATCAAGCTTTGAAGTATTAATTTGTGAAAAGTCTCTTTTTAACTGCACATACCCTTTTTTTTAAAATCACTGACTTTAGTTTTCCTTTAATAAGACACTTCCCAAGACTTCACTAGCTACTAAGTTTTGGGATCAAAACTCTTCTATCTTATCTACCAGAAGAAATAATTTCTCAGCCTACTTTTCTTTGGGAGTACCTAAGCTTATCTCTTACATTTCTTAACTTAGTACACTTTGCCTGCAAAGCTTTACTCAGTAAATACAGTCGTTAAAGGAGAACTACTTTTTACTTTGGATTTATGCAAACAGGCAACAGACATGTTTGCCCTGACCTTTCAAGAATCTTTTATATTTAGTTTGTGCCCTCCTCTTCAACTTTGATTTGCTCTTTATGCTTTTAGCCTTCATCCCTCAAGATAGCACATTTTATTAAGTTTTAGTCACCAGAAATAATCCTTGTAAAATTGCTTCTTCGATCTGGGCTTTCTTTGCCTTAGGATAAAAAAAAACATAGATATGTTTTCTCTGTTTGCTAATGGGTCCTATTTTTGGAAAATTTTGTGGCATTCAACAAACCTGTGCTATGTTCAGCTAATAAGTTATTTATTTTTGGCATTTAATGGACTTTTGCTGTGCTCTGCCAAGAATTCTTTTCTTTTTATCTAATACCACTTTCTCAAGTTTCTTTTTCAGCCAGTCCTGCAAACATATGGTCCCCACTAAGATTTAACACACTTCTCCAGCATGATACTAACTTCCTGATATTTGAACTGTTAAACCCTTCTGTAATGAGGTGCAACACACCTCTTGTGATTGCCCTCCAGTAGAATCATAGAATCATAAAATATCAGGGTTGGAAGGGACCTCAGGAGGTCATCTAGTCCAACCCCCTTTTCAAAGCAGGACACATCCCCAATTAAATCATCCCAGCCAGGGCTTTCTCAAAACTGACCTTAAAAACCTCAAAAGAAGGAGATTCTACCACCTCCCTAGGTAGCCCATTGCACTGCTTCACCACCCTCCTAGTGAAAAAGTTTTTCCTAATATCCAACCTAAACCTCCCCCACTGCAACTTGAGACCATTACTCCTTGTTCTGTCAAATAGTTTCTTCAGTGTGACGATGGTATCTTCAGCAGCTCTTCAGTGACTCAGCCTTCTGGTGAAGTCACACACCTTCTGGGGTATACAGGCTTTACCTTTTTCCAGTCCTTACTCAGGGCTGGTCTTCACTGGGGGGGGGGGGCATTGACTGAAGATACACAACTTCAGCTACATTAATAAGGTAGGTGAAGTCAGCATATCTTCAGACGACTTACCTGCCATCCTCACAACAGTGGCAGTCGGCGGCACGCTCCCCTGTTGACTCCAGCTTGCGCCTTGCGACAAGCTGGAGTTACAGGAGTCTACGGGGGCACCGCGGGCGATCAATTTCTAGCGTCTTAACAAGACACGACAAATCAATCACTAAAAGAGCGATCACTACCGCCGATCCAGCGGGTAGTGAAGACCTATCCTATGTCCCAGCAGCCTTCTTAGCTCCCCAGTCCCTTCCTGCACTGAGTTGTCCATGGTCCTGCAGCTCTTTCAGCCAGCCAAGAATACAGTCTTCTCTCTTCCAGCTCCAGGCAGCAACTGACTGACCCTGTCTCTGTTGCTCCTTTTTATACGGCCCTCCTGGCTCCTGATTGACAAAGCCCTTCTGATTGCCTGCTTCCCCTGAAGCCATTCTAGGTCACTTGGAGACCTTCTCTTCTGCTCCTCTCCAGGATGGTGTATGGCAGCAACCTGAGGCTTACAACAGGGGTCCTCAGGTCTAGTCCACCCGTCACACCTTCAAAGCCATTTTGCTTAATGCTAGGTTGCAACCCTCACCTTAAGGAGTGTATACATTTCCTGGATCCAGACAAGCAGATCAAACTCATGGCATTGTGTTGGGGTTTTCCTGAGGCCTATTCCAGTTGGTTCCCCAACAACTCAGTTCAATTCTAGGTTCCTCTATCTGGCATACAGCAAAGCTCTTCTGAACTGATCAGACACAAGGGTGGGGGGTGGGTATAGGAAACACTACACATCCAAAGTTACACAGCAAACCTCCTCCTTTATATACATTTTACATTATATGCATTTACATTGTACACTATATTATATAATATATATTTACATTGTACATTATATTATATTATATACATTTACATTGTACATTATATACATTTTACATTATGTTGCATATGTCCCATTGGCCAGGAATGGCGAACCATGGCCACTGGGAGCTGCGGGGTGCTGTGCCTGTGGAGGTCAATATGAACACTGTCTTGCGGCCCACCCATGGATTTCCCTGATGGTGCAGGTGCTGCCCAGAGGCTGCAGGTTGTTCACTACAGTTAGATCAATATATGAGTCACAATTTTTCCCCAAGCTACATTGTATTTTCATGTTTCATTGTGTACATTTAAAAAAATTATCAAAAGAGGTAAACTTCAGCAAAGTCATCATATCAGTCTTCAATATTTTAAATATAAATAGTTAAATCATACAAACGTAAGAAAGCAAATAAAATATATACATTATTTAACATTTGTTTATTTATAATGGGACAAACTTTTATGCAAAAGTATGTATTAAAAATGATTTTTTTTGTTTGTGAAAAGGCCCCGTCATACAACTCTTAGATGCTTGCAATTTTCATTGAACTCAGTCACCGTTTGGCATACACAGCATTAAGGAATACAAAGTGTTATGAAAATACTGATCATGACATTTGGAAAAGCCAAGTGATTAGTGCCACTGTATTAGTGTGATCCATATAACTGCTATTCTTAAGAAAATGTAAGGATTGTGATTAGAGTTCTTTTTAAATGAGCCATTCCCATCGTACTGTATATATACATATGTATATAATCCACACACTTAGGAATCAGTAATATTAGGTGTAGCAAAAAATGGATTACTTCAACAATGGACAAAAACAGTTCTTAAAACAAATACCAGTAGATAAATTCAGATTCTGCTTAGTGGAATCTTGGATATTTTGTATCGTAGCAATGCCTCAATCACAACTTGTTTGACCAGAAATGAATATGTGAGTAATTCATCATGCTGCTTTATCCTTTCAATAAAATGAAAAAGAAGCACTCTTCCCCACATCTACACATTTATTAATTGTTTCCATAAATTCTAATCACACAGGTGTTTACATTTAAGATCTATTGCCACATTTCCAAATTGCCACATTGCCAGAATTCTCAAATTGTTTCCTGTTGCTGCCAAAAGACAAAAAAATCATTCACTATGTTTGAGATTTTTAGAGGATTAAAATGAATTAGATACCCAAACTCCATTTCTTTTCAATGGGATTTGGGCACCTAATTTTGTTAGATTAATTTTAAAATCCTAGCCTATTTTCTTTACCAGGGGGAGCTTTGGATGCACTGGCCAAACATTTTCAAATTAACTATACAATATGTACAGTTGTATGTATATTTAGTTAGTAAAATCACACAAAGATCCAATACTGTAACGGCAGCAAGCACATTTTCTTTAGAAAATTCAGTGAATCATTTCAGTTTTCTGGGTAACATGCTGAATTTCTCTCCAAAATATAAATACCAGCCTGGGACAGAGATAATAGATGTTTCACCCCTTTTTTTCTAACAGAAAAACTATATTGATGTCTCCACTAGACAACAAAAAATTCTCTTTCAGGATATTGTTGTCAGACATCAAGTTCAATATCTTTTGGACACTCTCACAGATAACTTCAGGGTTCTTGAAAGTGCTTGGTGAAACTGATCAAGCTGAATGAATGCAGTGGTGGCACTGAGCCAGTTCTGCTTAAAGAAGTGTCTTCATTAGGAAAGACAATAAAATTAACTGAACAACAGGATATGTTCACCACCACATTTCTGTTGTTTATACAGTATTATTAAACCAATGGGGCATATATCTTCTTTGCTGAACAGGGATAGGTTTAAGCATATGTTTAAATTAAGCATATACTTTCAGGGCCGGCAACGGGGGTACAACGGGTACAGCTGTACCGGGCCCCAGACTTAAGGGGGGGCCCCTTAAATCCGGGGCCCAGTACGCAGCTGTACCCCCTTGTCGCCGGGACTTTGAGCAAGGCGCGGCTCCGGGCAGCCGCTGCCACGCTCATCAGCCCCCTCCCCCGGCCCACAGCAGCCTCCCCCGCCCCCCTTTGCTTCTCCCGGCCGGGCCACGCGGCCAGAGCTCATGCGGGGGTTGGGCCCCGCGGGTGGCGGGAGACCGGCGGGGGGGCCCCCGCGGGCGGCGGGAGACTGGCCGGAAGGGGGGAGACCGGCTGGGGGGGGTCTCCCACGGGTGGCGGGAGACCGGGGGGGCCGCGGGCAGCGGGAGACTGGCTGGAGGGGGGGAGATCGGCCGGGGGGGCCCGCGGGTGGTGGGAGACCGGTCAAGGGGGGCCGCGGGCGGCGGGAGACCGGCGGGGGGGGGTCCCGCAGGCGGTGGGAGACCGGGGGGGCCCCCGCACGATCTGCGCATGGGGCCCCAAAATTCCTGTCGCCAGCCCGGTATACTTTGCCAAATTGGTGTGAACTGAACTAAATTAGAATAAATGAACCAGAGTAAGAAGCAGCTCCAAACAGTTGTGAAGTTTTGTTGTTTGTCAAGTCGAAGGTACTTCAGATTCTCTTTGCTACACCTAATATTATCATTCTGAAAAATCCCTTCTGAAAAATTATCTTCCCAAAACTATGTCAATTTAGAAATATTTACAAAGGTATTTAACAGTGATAGGACCTTTAAAACATTTCAGTTCTTTTAGGATAAAGAGAACAGAGACTCAGGATTAGATTCTTTCTGTCTTTGAACTATATTTCAATCAGATTAATGTTTCTGATGAAGGATTAGGTCAGGGGTAGGCAATCTATAGCACGGGTGCCAAAGGCAGAATGCAAGCTGATTTTCAGCGGCACTCACACTGCCCGGGTCCTGGCCACCGGTCCGGGGGGGCTCTGCATTTTAATTTAATTTTAAATGAAGCTTCTTAAACATTTTAAAAACCTTAACTAGTTTACATACAATAGTTTAGTTATATTATAGACTTATAGAAAGAGACCTTCTAAAAACACTGAAATGTATTACTGGCACGTGAAACCTTAAATTAGAGTGAATAAATGAAGACTCAGCACACCACTTCTGAAAGGTTGCCAACCCCTGGATTAGGTTTTCAGATTTTTATGTGAGTGATAAAACAGTCTAGCTCAAGAATCTTCCACAAATATTTCTCCTGTCTTAATGAAGATAGGTAAAGACTGACTTCAATTATGGCCACCGAGGTTTTTTTTAAAGTGAATTGTGTGGTTCAGTAAATCAATAATAGGACACATAGACTTTCAGTTCTGATCACCACTGGTTCAAAACCTGTCCAGATTCGTAACTAATTAAGAGTTCAAACATCTGAGAGGAGTTTGGCTCCGCACATGAAACTAGTGGGTGGTTTTATCCCAGTCCCTAGTGGACAGATGCCTTGTGCACAGAATAAACACCATGAGTTCTAATTTGCATGCTTGCTGGCAGCATCATTAGCAAGGTTAAAGATCTGAGTGAAATTGTGGGAAAACTCCCATTAACTTAAGTGCTGCTAGGATGTCACCCTTGACTGGGCCTGGAGACAGAGAGTGTCAGTGCAAGCTTCTTCGTCACTGTGTCATACTGATATCTGTCCTGTGAATAATGAGAGCATGTCAGTTGAGAAGATTTTTAGTTTGCCCCACCAACCAGAACTAAATTGATGGAAATAAAAACATCAGACCCTTGGGAACTGCCTACTTAAAATTTCTCATCAGGCAGTTCTGTGTCCAGGATGAGTACCTCCTCAGTACCATACTACAATTCATTGATGATGCATATATTTGTCTGCAGGGCCCAACTGGTTAAAAAATAGTTTGTTTAATCAGAAACTATTTTCTTCTACCGGGTTTTATCATCATTGTTTTACCTAGATCTCTTTGCACAGTGTTTTAGTTATCATTCCAGAAAAGATCTTGACACAAGACATAGTTCTAGCTCTGCTGATCAGACCCATGCAATTAGTCTATGGACTGGTCTTCACTGGGGGGTGGGATCGGCTGTAGATACACAACTTCACCTCACGGAGGTGGTGGTCTGTGGCGCGCTCCCCCGTCGACTCCAGCTTGCGCATCTTGATGAGCTGGAGTTCCAGAGTCGACGGGGGTGCCGCTGGTGATTGATTTATCGCGTCTTGATGATACGAGATAAATCGACCGCCAAAACATTGATCCCTTCCCGCGGTAGTGAATACAAGCCCTTTGGCTACACAACACAGCTTTTACTGACATGACTATCACTATAGCTGTGGCAGTAAAAGCAGTATAGTGCAGCCACTGTTTGTCAGCTCTCCTGCTGACAAAAATCTCCACCCCAATGAACGACGTTTGCATTGTTGGCAGGAGAGCATTTTTGCCGACAACACGCTGTCCACACAAGCACTTGTCAAGGCAAAACTTTTGTCTTTCGGGGGTGGGGAGAGGTGCTGCTTAACTCCCCTGAAAGATAAAAGTTTTGTCATTCAATTGCTAGTGCAGACATAGCCTTAGAAACAGATTAATTACACCACGAAACACATACTGTCTACATCATATTTTTGATATTGTTTATGATTCAGAATGCAATTGATGGTCTCTTCACTGAAGTTTGGATCAAGGATCTGACGTAGTCTCTTGATTCTTGATGTAATCTCTGATGTAGTCTGCAGCCAACCTGAGATTTTTTTAAACCATTTTTCCCCCCTCTTAAACCGAATAAACTATCGAGGGGAGAAACCTCTATGATGAGAGCACAGTAAGTACTCGCAGAGCTCTGGGGCTAGATTCTGCTCTCAGTTACTTTGGATTTACACTGGTGTAAGTGGAAGCAGAATCTATAACTTTTAATGCGCAGTCCTGGTGTTTGGATATAAGTAGGAGAAGAGAATTATTTTACTGTAAAGTTCACTTTCATCTCCTAAAGTTTAAAAGCCTTTATTTTATACTGGAAAGACTAAGCACTGGTAGGAGGTGAGGTAGAGGAATGGGTTAAAAAAGTGATGTTTAACTTAAATTTAACAAAAGCTGAAAAAAGAGTAGTGCAGAAGACAAAAGAATAAAACAGGATAATAGGTTAGAGAGAGGATGGGATAATTAGATAATGGAGTAAACTATTTTAACGCATTTTCATATTGAAAAGGTTCCATTCAAATTACTTTGTTGCTTTATCTGCATGGCAGAAACTAAAAACCATTTCTGAGAGTGATACCACTGAACAGTTGCAGTCATACTGAATGAAGTAGCACTCCTAACTGATTCACCATGAGGGGAAGGTGAAAGAATATTAATTAACATCCACTGTGAAAGAAGCAATGAACTGACATCAACCTAAAAAGTTTGGATCCAGATCCCAAACTTACTCAAAAAGTTCCAGGGTGTTGGGATCTGAGCTTTGTCTAAACACCTCTCCAATAAGGGACTAACGGTAATATCCAGCTCTTATATAGTGCTTTTCATTATTAGATTACAAGGCAGTTTACAAAGGAGGTTAAGCATCATTATCCTAATTTTACAGATGGGGAAACTGATGAGCTGATGCACAACAGAATAAAGACATTTTTAGCCACCTCTTTCTTTTATCTTGCTATTATACTACAGGAGTGGAGTCAAATCCCACTCATTTATGGAACTAATAGCATGAACAAGAAGTCAGTGAGAATGAAGAAAGGTGAATAGGATTTTGTCCCTACTTACAGTATAACAGCAAAGCGATAATGTCAGCAGTATGTGATATGACTGGGTGAGTGAAGTTGGAGATGAGGTGTTGGGATAAAATGATGTATTCATTGAAATGTAGCTCCTATAAAGTAGGTATTTAGATTTACTAAGTGAAGTAACACCAAGGCCATGGGTGCCTTCATTCTATGTTAAAATGACTAATGCTAGGACAAATAAAAGTGAACTCAACAGCCCCCTAAAACTGCTAAAGGGAAAAAACATAAACCCACTCCAATTTCTAATAGGAGCTGTCAGCAGATAGAATCCCCCTCTCAGCACACCCAGTCTATGAAAGGGATGGGATTTGCAGCACGTCTCAAAGATCCAGCAATCTGAACTATTTTGAACAGGGAAGAGAGTGAACTAAATGTAAGGTCTACCACATGCCCTGCTTTTCTTTTAAACCAAGGAGTTTCCAATTCCAGAGCCTCTGCTGATCATAATTGCAGTAGTATCACAGAGACTGGAAGAGGAATGGGTGTAGGCACACAGGCAAGGCTTTATAGATCAAAGACAATAAAAATTAAAAGTTGAGTGTTTCCCCCCCTGTCCTCCACAAATCAAATGTTTTCATGAAAAAGGTGGAAAAAATCACTGAATTTTTAACAAAACAATGTTCTTTTTTTTATTTCATTAAATAGACTTCCTTTTTTTTTTTTACCTCCCCTACATATAACTTCTTTTCTTTTTCAATTTTCTGGAAGAAGGAAATAATTGCCCTTTGCATAGCTGGAGAAATACTTTTCATGTCCTGGGCTGTTTTTGTTGTTTAAACGGAAAACTGCTTAGTTTTAGAATGACAATGTACTAGTCTTCACTGCATAGGGATTACTATGCCCAGTTGATATATTCAAAATTTAAAAACTAGAATGGCTAGTATAAGAAGATGAGTACAGTCTATGTATTCACAGCACATTTCTTTATAATTGTTAATAATTACACTTAACAATGTAAAAGCTCCACAATACAGGGTGACTCAATTCAGAGACAAATTGTAGATCCATTTAACATTTCTATAGTACTGATTAGTAAATGTCTAGTTTACACCCCCACCTCACTTACCGTCCCACCAAACCCAACTCAGATCCGTGGCAGGCGGGGAGGGGGCCCAGAGCCGAGGGATTCCGGGGACCTTCGCAGGTGGGGGGACGGCACAGAGCTGATGGATTCTGGGGTTCTGTTTGGAGGGGGGAGGGGCAGAGAACTGAGGGATCTCTGGGGTTCCGTTGGGAGGGGGGAGGGGCAGTGAGCTGAGTGATCTCCGGGGTTTCGCTGGAGGAGGGAGGGGCAGTGAGCTGAGTGATCTCCGGGGTTCAGTTGGAGGAGGGAGGGGCAGTGAGCTGAGTGATCTCCGGGGTTCCGCTGGAGGAGGGAGGGGCAGAGAACTGAGGGATCTCCGGGGTTCCGTTGGGAGGGGGGGAGGGGCAGTGAGCTGAGTGATCTCCGGGGTTCCGTTGGAGGAGGGAGGGGAAGTGAGCTGAGTGATCTCCGGGGTTCCGTTGGAGGAGGGAGGGGCAGTGAGCTGAGTGATCTCCGGGGTTCCGTTGGAGGAGGGAGGGGCAGAGAACTGAGGGATCTCCGGGGTTCCGTTGGAGGAGGGAGGGGTGAACTGAGCGAGTGAGGTGTCTGTTGGAGGGGGGTATTATGACATCATCACCACCTAACCGCCCAGCCGATGTGATTGGCCCTGAAAGACTTTCACCCCTGGGGGGCGTCAGAGGTGAGATCCGAAAATTTTTCGACCCTTACCAGCATCTAGACCCCAAGACCCCTCACTGTACCAAATTTCAAGTCTCTGGCTCAAACGGTGCGGGAGGACTTCGCAGTCATACGTACAGTCATACGTACAGTCATACATACACCACTTGACTTTTATATATATAGATAGATAAGGATATTGACCTTTTTACTAATGGTTTTAATTTCATTTGCAACTCAGATTGGTTTTTGGCACTGGTCACTGTTTTCTGGCACTTTCTGATCTCCAAGAAGTAGCTTTCCTTGCTTATCCATCCCAGCTTCCATTCCTTGAAGGCTTTCTGTTTCCCTTAGTCACTTGTCTGAGATGCTTGCTAATCCAGTTTGGTATCCAACCTTTCCCTACAATTTATTTCCCCTTCCTTGGGATGGAGGCTTCACATAGCTTCTGCGACCTTATAACTCCAAGCCTCCTCCACATAAGTAGGGTAGCTGTGGTAGCATGGGCAGTGACTAAGGCTGCATACCCACTATTTAAGTTAAGGGGTGTTTTTACTTGGCATAGCTCAGCTATACTGCTGCTACCCTTGTTACCATGATTACACTACTACTTTTACTCATACTAGCTCTCATCAGGCTACCTCAAGTATGTGTACATGAGCTGGTGAATCACACCCCTAGTTCGTAGTGTAGATGTAGCCTACATGAATCTACACTAGGAGGAGAAGAGACACACACTTTGCCATTGGGTTTCACGGATATTTTCTGATAGTAGAGGAATGGTAAGACTCAGGTATACAGTAGACTCTCGATTATACAGGACAATAGGGAAAAAATTAATCCTGGTTAATAAAATCCCAGATAATTACCATCCATAGGAAATATGGGGGGTGCGGTCGTTGGTTCACCAGTTCACCAGTTGGTTCACCAGGCACTGGGGGGGAAGGGGTGTCGGTTCACTGGATGCCCTGCTCCCTGGTGGGGGGTTTTGTGTGTGTGTGTGCTTGGGGCGGCAACAAAGCCAGGGCTGGCCCTGTGAGTTACGTGTATTTTTTTTGACATCCTGGTTAATCCACATCCTGGTTAACCCAATCATGGAAAATCGAGAGTCTACTGTATTGGGTTCCATTCCAGTGTCTGTAGGGGAGTGTGCTCTAGTGACTACTCCTCTGCCCATTTTCCCCAAGTTTGCTGACTCCTGCCCTGTCCTGTCTCTCTCCATGCCCTTGGCTTTTTTTCCCATTCTCCTTGTCCCAGTCTCCACTCCCCAGGCTTCTCATCACAGTCCCAGTCTGCTTGCTCAGACAATTCTCTCTTCCTGGCTCACTGTCCAGTCTCTCCCCACACTGATTCTCAGCCCTAGTTTCCTTCCCTCTGCTCTTCATCCAATCTCAGTCTCCCCCGACCTCTTCCTCATTCCTTGTCCCAGCCTCTCTGGCCAGTTAGGCCCTGCATGCCAGATCTGTCTTCACTCATTTATCCTATCCCCCCACTGGTTCCTAGTCTTAGTCACTTTTTCCATCTAGTCTCAGTCCCCCAGCAGCTCATCTTATCTCAATGTTTTCCACTAGCCAGTTGGCTCCCAGTCTCTTTTTCTCTTTGGTGCGTGTGCGCGCGTACACACACACACACACACTTCCCTCCTACCCTGTTTCCCCGAAAGTAAGACATCCCCCGAAAATAAGACGTACTTCCAGTTTTGCCTCTCGCTGTAATATAATGTAATGTAATTTTGGGAGCAAAAATTAATATAAGACACTGTCTTATTTTCGGAGAAACACGGTAGCATTCATTTCCAGTCTTCCTTCTGCCCACCTCCAGTTTCCAATTACAGTCTCTTTGCCCAGCCAGTCCCACCAAATTCCTCCCCCAGCCCTTCCTCCACTCTGTCACCAGAGACCTTGTCCCAGTCTATTCTTTTGTCTCCCACCAACCCAGATTTTGTCCCTTCTGTATATGAACCAAATAGTTTTCTCCCCCACTCTGCCTAGGTGCCAGCAGTGGAGTCTTAAACACAGGAGAGACAGACTCCCTGCTGTCACTTCTGTTGCTCAACCTCATTCAGGCCTGGAGTGGCCATTACAGAGAAAGTTCAGCTTTGCCTCAATAGCCATATTAGAGCAAGATCCCTCTGTGGGAATGGAGCATGACACTTTGGTCAGTAGTAGGATCTGTGAAGTGATAAAGCGTGCTCTGTGGGGATGGTGCATGTGCAGTCCAGTCACATAGAGGTGCTGAGGAAATCATGCTTGGCAGCTGAAAAACCTCCATGTTGAGTTGTAACATGTGTAGTGCTGGACCCACAATATAGACATCGCCGGGCTTCACTTTGGGGTTGTCGGTGATGACAGTGCCCGGATTCATTGAGCTGGTGCTCATGGATCATTAGCTTCCCTGACTGCTGTCAGGTACTGGCAGATAGTGTGACAAGGACACTTATCCACTGCCCCCAATGACCTTTTTAAACCACCAGCTGCACGTTTGCCATCACATCCCCCATTTTGTTCTCATCCACCACGCCAGGATGTTACAGCGGAAACACTCTGGCTAGAGGAAAGGTTATCTGTTATAATCCCCAACCCAGTCCCTTGTCTCCAACCCCATAATTTGCCCACCTGATTTTGACCTGTCCTGTCTCCAATGGTCTCTGCTAAACAGGTTCTAGACCAGGCAAGGTCTCTGTGCAGCCAACCAGTATCACTGGAGCCTTCTTGACAGCCCTTTGTGCAACTGCAGTGAAACACAGACGATGATGCACACTGTGAATGAATGCCTGCTGACTAGGTGCAGTGGTGGCCTAGAAGAACTGTGTCATGCCACTGAAGAGGTCATCACGTGGCTAGATGACCATGCACACTCTAAATAAATAGAGGTGCTATGAGAAAATGATCATTTGCTTGGGGGAAGGATGGGAGGTAGAGCATACACAGTCTGGTCAGCACTGGGAGAGATGAGATTCTTGAGCATGCTCAGTGCGGAAGGAATCTTCAGATACTTTTGCTGCTAATGTCAAAAGAGACTATATTGTGCATGCGCAAACAGATTTTTCAAAAGGCTTGGCTAAATCTGAGCAGATTTTCACTGAGATATCACAATGAATGCACCTGACACAAAGACCACACCCTCCCAAATTTCAAGTCCCTGCTACAACACATGGAAAATCTACAGCTGTTCTAAGAAAAGGTGGCCAGAATTTTTAACTTAGTCTATACAATATATTTTTCCCTATCCTCATTCTCTGGAATGGCTGAATCATTTTGGCTGAAATTTTCAAAAAAAAAATCAGTCTGAGGCAGATACTCAGCATATACAGTTCCACTCTGAACAGTTAACATTTGGCTAAGCTGTAAGCAACTGAAAAAAGGGTCTTATAATGGGATGTGTCAGGAACCTTAATAATAAGTGGCACTACCAGTCCATCCTACAATAATACTAATGCAAATCCCTGTTTTTAATCATGTTTGAGAGGACAATGGAAATGAGGAAAGGATCCAATTTTCAGATCAACCAATTTTCTCATCCCAAGTTCAAAGCAAAATTATTCTCAGCAGAGGAAATGAATGTTTACCAATGGCACAAAGACACTTTGTACAACCTTTATAATGCATGAATTTGAATAACAACTTGGGATCTTAATGTACAATTTCATCTTCAAGTATCTACTTAGACACTTGCAATGCCAAAGAGGATAATGATGACAGCTCTTTGAGGCATACAGTATACATGAATGTTTTTTTCCTTGTCAAAGAGATGCCCATTTGTCTTCAGTACTAGGAAAACATTCATATTATGCAGGTTTAATTTAATTCCCATTAGCAATTTGCTGATTCATACCCTCAAGCTTTCTCTTCTTATTCTTTGACATATTTTTGGTCTACCAACCTTGTTTATGGAAACCAGAACACTAATACATATTGACTATGCCAAAGATATGATCCTGTTTGGTATACCAGAACACAAACTGAACAAGATCATCAATGTTTGAAGATTTTAAAATGTATATTTTACAGGATAAATCAAATTGGGAGGGTGGGGGCATTTCTGACAAGCCACCCATATTGGAACATACTGAATCAGATCATTCTACACCAGTATAAAGTCCATTGTACAGCCTCCTGAAGTAGCTGTCCCTCATACTTCTTGACTGTGGTGCTGCATAGATAGATATGCAACTTATTTTGTTCTGTATTCCAATTTTAAAGCTCTAACTCTGCTGCCTACACTGATAGCTGCCATTATGTGAAGCTGAGTGATGCAATGTTACAAAGGAGACACATTTTTAATGACTCTAATAATTTTTGTTTCCCAGACCATTTTGGAAATCCACATTATTCCTTTTAGAAACATAGATTAAGTGATTCCTTTATTATGTTCATTTTCCTTATGTTTTAAATACAATCACCAGTGGTGTTTCTTCCAGCATTTTATTAGAAGTATGAACTTCCTTTATTCAGCCCCTCAGTTTTTGCCTTTTTTATGGTATCACCAGTAGTAATTGTAATATTGCAACCGTACCTCAAGTCCCATCTATTAATTTTTTCACTTCTCTGAGGAACAGAGATTCTTTTATCACTTTTTGTTGCATATTTCTTAATATATTTTTAATCCATGGCAGCACTTTGTACCTTAGATGATGGTTATTTATTTTCCTAATAGTCTTTTCTGACTATCAAAGGTGTTTTTTTAATTTAAAAAAAACTTAACTTGTCATCTTTACCTAGTCAAGTATTAACTTTTTCAAAAGACTAAGTTTAGAGGCAAAAATTTCCTTTATAGAAAGAAACCTTATTAACTCGACTTTATCAGGTTTTATTTAACCAACTGTCTAATCCTTAATTAGACAATTAAGGCTCTAATTAGCTTCTTAGTATGAAAATGAGGATGCTTGGGCTGTAATTCTCTCATGCTGTCTGGGTTCATCAACACCCACTATGTTCCTTATCCCAAGGTAGCACAAGAAAGGCATCAATGCAACATGCTGTGACTGAAGCAGTAGTCTACATTAGCAAGTAAGTAGTCTTCATATGCAAATTGGTCAGTTTTAATAATAGCAGCTCTTCCTCATTAACTGATAAACATCCTAAAGAGATTTTCTAGCAAACTTGCTTATTGTTTCAAAGCTATTAATCATCAGAATGGATTTGATTTAAATCAAAGTGATTTTTTAAAAAGCCAGTTTTAATTATGATTTAACTCAGCAAGCAGAAAAACTTGATTTAAATCATCCATTTTAATCATGTTTTGCATTTGCACTTTTTAGATATTTTCCTTGAAAAAGTTTGATTCTAACTGGTTGATAACCATTAAAACATATGCATTTGCAACTAAATATAATCTTCATGCTATATCTGGTTCTTCTTTTTGCTAACCAAGAGGATACACTATATCTATACACATTTATTTAAGCACTTATATCGTTAATGTACATCTATTCAGATTCTTAATTTTTACACTTTTATTATGTTAGAAAATGGTGAACAATACATTTCTTACTGGATTAATTTTTTACTTATGATTTGTGTCAAGCTCTACTTGGATGGGAATACAACAAGCATTTTAGAGGTTTGGTGGAGGGGGGTTAGACTGAAGAGAAAACCAAGCTTTTTAACTTTGAATAAACTAATTATTGAACTGAACTAATTACATAAACTGAAAAGAAGAAAATATTTTCTCTGCACCTGCCCAAGAACCTACTGTTGTCAAATACTCTTAGCACTTCAACAAATTCTGGTTCTTAGCTAGTGGCTGACAGCTTCCACCAGTCTAATTATCTTTAAAACTTTGGCAGCAAAGATATGCTGCTTAATTTTTTATTTAAATGATTTAATAGATCAAAGTAAGTTCAGGTCTTAACACAGATGATCATTTTCAAATGTAATTTTAAATAGGCTTATTTTAAAATATAAATCTGTAATTTAAATTAAAAAATCCTATTTAAATCAAATCAGATTTTTTTAATTATTGATTTTTAGACATCTGATTAATCTAAATTAAGTGTGCAAAGTAACAATTAAGACATGCAATAGGCACTGCACTGTTCCCTCTACCCCCCCCCCCATGCCTTTATGATACGTGGGCTAGATCCCTAAGACAAACTGTTTGGTGCCCCTTACAGCTTGCAGAGAGGGAAGAGCTGGCCATCAGCCACTAGTTTGAAGGAGCAAATCAGAATTGCTCTAAGCTTTGATCCACACACCAAGTTGTACTGGTTTAATGAAAGGTGTGATTTTTTTTAGTGATTTGGTTAACTTTTTGAGTGGATACAAGCCATTGGATACCTAGGACAAGCAAAACCTAATGTCCCACAATACTCAGGAAGCATGTACACACCTTGATGGAACCATTAATAGCATGGGTGGCTGGACACTTAGAACTGCACAGAATCCCTTGGAAATCTAAGGGATTGTGGTGAGGGTAAGGTTCTGCTCTCATGTAACCCTTTACAGGCTCAGGCCCTGAGGGTTTTGTTTTGTTTTCCCTTTTGTTTGCTTCTCAGTAGATGGGGGAAGTGAGGTGGGTTTTGTTGTTTTTTAGAGGGATTTTAAAAAAATCTTAATTTGAATGTAGACAAAATGGGTTACTAACACATTTGTGCAGCCAGTGTGGACGGCACAATAGTATGTTAGGAGAGCCATGATATAGTCTAACCCACAGGCCAAATCATATTAGAAACCCCAGTTGGCTACAACTAGCATTCAACCCTTTTAAAGCATGTCTGTACAGTTAAATAAATAGGATTGGTTGGGCTTAGAAGTTAATACGTCATTGAGGTGAACAGTGGTAGCAAAATCAATTTACACCTTTTGCCTCTCTTTGTATAGCTGGAGGCAAAAATCTAATTAAAGTTTGACTAGGACATATTATTAGAAAAAAATACATTCACCATTGGTTTTATATGAATGTTTTTAAAGCCACTATTTTTTAAAGTATAAGGACTGAAGATCAGAGGCAGGTACACACATAAATAATCATTGAAAGGAAAGATATTTTAATAAAAAATAGAATTGAAATTGAGTAATACCAAATCCTAGATCAGGGGTCTCCAAACTACGGCCCGCGGGCCGGATGCGGCCCGCGAGGCCCTCTCATCCGGCCCGTGGAGATCTTTTTGGCTCTTTAGGGAATTTTTGGCTCTTTTGAGCTTTTCGCTGGGACGGCTTTTCAAAAACAAGACACTTTCAGAGAGCTAGCATAGCCTTATGAAGCAAACTTGATTTTTTTAAAGTAGCCAGTTAGCACTTTATGTTCATAATTATTACTTTAACTTCAAGATTCATCTGTTCATACAAGCCATTCAGTTGCCTGGAAGCGCCGCGCGGGCCGCCAGCCGCGGGGCCGGGACGCGCTGCGTGCTCGGCTGCCGCCGCGGGGCCGGGACGCACCGCGTGCTCGGCTGCCGCCGCGGGGCCTGGACCCGCCGCGTGCTCGGCTGCCGCCGCCGGCCAGGGACAGCTCAGAGCTGGGGCCGGGACGCGCCGCACCGCCACGCAGTTACAGGCGGCGAAACAAGGAGCCACCCACTGCCAGGCGGCGAACCGGTATGTGGGGAGAGACCGGGTTGAGCGGGTCAGTTGGGGGGTGGGTGGGAGGGAAGGAGGTTTTGGGGTGAGAGACCTGGCTGTGTGAGTCATTTGGGGGGGGGTTGGAGGAAAGGAGGTTTTGGGGTGAGAGACCTGGCTGGGTGGGTCATTTGGGGGGGGGGTTGGAGGAAAGGAGGTTTTGGGGTGAGAGACCTGGCTGGGTGGGTCATTTGGGGGGGGGGTTGGAGGAAAGGAGGTTTTGGGGTGAGAGACCTGGCTGGGTGGGTCATTTGGGGGGGGGGTTGGAGGAAAGGAGGTTTTGGGGTGAGAGACCTGGCTGGGTGGGTCATTTGGGGGGGGGTTGGAGGAAAGGAGGTTTTGGGGTGAGAGACCTGGCTGGGTGGGTCATTTGGGGGTTGGAGGAAAGGAGGTTTGGGGGGGAGAGACCTGGCTGGGTGGGTCAGTTGGGGGTTGGAGGAAAGGAGGTTTGGGGGGGAGAGACCTGGCTGGGTGGGTCATTTGGGGGGGGGATTTGGAGGAAAGGAGGTTTTGGGGGGAGAGACCTGGCTGGGTGGGTCAGTTGGGGGGGTTGGAGGAAAGGAGGTTTTGGGGTGAGAGACCTGGCTGGGTGGGTCATTTGGGGGTTGGAGGAAAGGAGGTTTGGGGGGGAGAGACCTGGCTGGGTGGGTCAGTTGGGGGTTGGAGGAAAGGAGGTTTGGGGGGGAGAGACCTGGCTGGGTGGGTCAGTTGGGGGGGGTTGGAGGAAAGGAGGTTTTGGGGGGAGAGACCTGGCTGGGTGGGTCAGTTGGGGGGTTGATGTGTAGTGTTCATGTGTAGTGTTCATGTGTAGTGTTCATGTGTAGTGAACAGGTGTTCATGTGTAGTGTTCATGTGTAGTGTTCATGTGTAGTGAACAGGTGTTCATGTGTAGTGTTCATGTGTTCATGTGTAGTGTTCATGTGTAGTGTATCAATGTGTTATTAAATAATAACTGAATAAAATAATATTAAATAAATAATTAAAAACAACATCCATGTTTTGATTCTTTTTTATTTGGACCTCGAGTGTGTTGTCGGCCCCCGAACTGCTATTTGATAGTTAATGCGGCCCTCGGGTTGAAAAGTTTGGAGACCCCTGTCCTAGATAAATAATCCTTCCTAGATAAATTCGAAATCTCCAAATGTAAATGTCACATGTGCAGTGATTCTTATGCCCTTGACATTAAAATACTCTTGTAAAGGTCACTTTATTGAAATGTTATGTCTGAAAAATCTATACACATTTACTCATGCTAGGTCTCAGAAATGGCAAAACTGAGGAAATGACCTTCCAAACACCAACATTTAATTATCTTAAGGTCCCATGCTATCCAACTGCTATTGATAAATATCAGCTTACAAATCCAAGTGACTGGGAAATATATTTTATATTACATGTATAAGATAGACCTAATGCAAATAGTCAGAGAATGTAGCATAATAAAGCACTACTTAGTGACATAACAAATTGACCAATATGAAATAAATAAACTATCCCTCAAAACAGAAAGCAGCCAGGCATTCCACCCAAGGAGCCTTACAAGATCAACATATTTGCTATGTAGGAAGGAAAGTGAGGGTGAAGGTGACTTTACTTCACCTCCATCTTGACTGGACTGAGGTTCAGCAAACCTACTCTCACTGTACCCACTTTCAGTCAGGCAGTAGGAAAGAAGAGACTTCCTCATTCAGCTATGGTGGAAGAAAGCCATACAGCTCAGAATCACTAGTTCAGTGAAAAGCAGGCCACCTCACTGTCTGTCCATGTGGTCCAGCATGCATGCTGTACAGCAGGGCTAATAGAAGAGAGCCTGAAGAAGCACTTAGGGCTGATGAGCAATTGCCCAAGGTAATCTTTTCTGACTTCTTTAAGGAACAAAGTGGAGTTACTGATGTATGACTCCACCCTGCCAAATCTGCAAATAAGTCAGAAGAACAAGATATTTTTCTTTGTGGGCCTCTGTCCATCCCCACTTGTGGAAGATAGTGCCCAGAGTTGAGCTGCAGAACAGCCTGTACATAAGAGGTTTTTCCTAAGGCTACTGGACCTGTTGGCCTCATTGACTTACCTCATGCCTTTTACTTGTCTGACCGCAAGACCCTTGCATTGGATGGTGGGTCACCACAAACACTGAATGTGCATCACCTTTACAGGAGACTGACCATCACTCCTTGAGTGCCCAAATAGCTTCATATGGTCGGAGAACAGGGAAAAAGTCCCTACTGGTAGGGACTTTTGTTCCCCTCTTCTCTACCATCACAGTCACCACCAATGTCTCCACTCTAAGCTGGGATTCACACAACCAAGACTTCCTGGTGTAAGGCCTGTGGAACACCTGGGAATCCAGATTCCATAAGAATTCAAGACCTTTTGCCCATCACTGCAGCATCATGTGGTACAGGTGGTTGCAAACAATATCAGGGCCTTATTCTACTACACCAACAGGGCAGGGAAGAGCACATTGCTAACTCTTCTCTGTCAGAGAAGACATTAGCACATTGCTAACTCTTCTCTGTCTTCTCTGTGGATGTGGTGCACCCAGAATCACAGTAACTATATATTTGGCTGAGGAGAAGAACAGACAGACAAACTTGCTCTGCAGGAGGCCTCAGGATCAAAGTGAGTGGTTGGTTAAACTTGTGGTGGCCCGTACATTGCTTCACAGATGGGATCACCTAGTGATAGACCACGGCATCTAAACAAAACATCACGTTTGAAGAGAACTTCACAAAAGCACAGAGGCAAAAACTTTCTCTTGGATGCATCTCTGCTGGACTGAAGCCAACATTTTCTTACCCCCTTCTTTCCCATTCCCCTTATGCCTAGGGTCATAAGGAAGATGAAATCAGCCAGAGCAAAATTTGCATTAATAGCACCAATGTCATCTCATTAGCACTAGTATTCATATCTCATGCAGCAACCCAAAGAACCACTGGCTCTGCCCCCAGATCCCTTGTCTTAACAGCAAAGGGAGGATTCTGCATCCTAACACAGGCATTCCACACATTGCAGCACAAAGGATATCCTATTTCCAAGCCATCTTTTCACAGTTCAAGAAGGGCTCCACCCTGAAATGCTATACATAAAAATGGAAACTGTTTACTATTTGTGTCACTGGTAAAGGACTCCCTCCATCTGAAGCTGGGGTCCCTGTAGTCCCAGAGTACATTCTATACCTTAAATCTAAGGGCTTAGCTTTAGTCTCCCTCTGACAGCACATTACAGTCATGTAAGCCCCTTACCCTGCAGTCTCCAGGTTCCTTATAAGCCTGGTAAATTCAT
Source organism: Sternotherus odoratus (assembly GCA_032164245.1). NCBI lineage: Eukaryota > Metazoa > Chordata > Testudines > Kinosternidae > Sternotherus > Sternotherus odoratus. The sequence continues at coordinate 86,826,357 of JAVMKO010000002.1, read as the reverse complement.
TTCTCCTCAGCAGAGAGCCCCACTTTCAGGGGATGAGATATTGTTCTAACAAAGCTGATGGGCCCTCCTTATGAGCCTCTGTGCAGGCATCTGTCAAACATTTAGAAATCAAAACCTCTTCCTCATAGCAATTTAATCTGTGAGGTGGTGACCGTAATGTTTTAATGGTTCCTCTACGTTATAGTGAGGTCCAAAAGGACAAAATGACTATAAGGCCCCACCCCAGCTTTGTGTGTAAAGTGGACTCAAATTTCCACCTGTCTCATTGTAGTTCCCTCCCTGGGAAAATACACCTCCATATCCTAGTGTGAAGCAGGGCTGGCGACAGAAATTTGGGGGCCCCCTACTTTGATAGTTTGGGGGGCCCCCAGCCCAGCTGGGGCCCCCCCAGCCCAGCCGACAGCGGATGGGGGCCCCCTCAGCCCAGCCGACAGTGGCTGGGGCCCCCCCAGCCAGCCCAGCTGGCGCTCCCCTCCTCCCAGCCCAGCCGACAGCGGATGGGGGCCCCCCCAGCCCAGCCGGGCCCCCCCCCAGCCCAGCCGACAGCGGCTGCCCCCCCCCAGCCCAGCCCAGCCCAGCCCAGCTGGCGCTCCCCCCCCCTCCCCCGGGCAGCGAGAGCTGCGTGAGCCGCCCTTTCTCCACCCCCCTCTCCCCAGGACTGTGCTGCTGCTGCTGGGCCGGGCTCACAGCTCCTGCTGGGGCCAGGCTCGCTTGTCCGGGGGAGAGCCGCGCCGCCTCCCCGCCCCTTCCCCGCTCTCCAGGTCCGGCGACAAGGGGGGATGACAACGGGTACAGCAGTGTACCGGGGCCCCCCTAAAGTCGGGGGGCCCGGTACAGCTGTACCCGTAGTACCCCCCTGTCGCCGGCCCTGGTGTGAAGGGACAGTCCCTCACTCTTCTGGGCCTGTTCAGCTCTAACAAGGTGCAACTGTAAGACTTGTTCTGCCTAGAAAGTGAAGCTTAAAAAGGGATAAGAAGAGGACTGAGAAAGAGACAGTCGCAAGCCTCATTGCTCCCAGAGCTGTATAGAGTAGCTGCAAAGCAGTATATCCGAAAAGGAGGGGATGGAGGTAGACCCCACAAAGGGGCAATAGACTCTGGTAAACCAGACTTATAGAACTGAATCTAGAACAGGGTTTCTCAAACTGGGGGGTCGTGACCCCCCAGGGGGGTTGCCGAGCACTCCCCGGGGGGTCACCAAGCGCTCCCCAGGGGGTCGCGAGCTCCTGTTGCCGCAACTCACGGCGGGGGGTGGAGGAGGCGCGCAGCCCGCAGAGCCCACCCACGGCGGGGAGGGGGGACTGGGGCGCACCCGGCAGCCCGCCCGGCCCGGGTGGAGGGGGGACCGGGTGGCAGCCCGCCCACCGCGGGGAGGGGGGACCGGGGCGCACCCGGCTGCCCGCAGCGGGGAGAGGGGGCCGGGGCGCAGCCGGCAGCCCGCCCCCGGTGGGGACTGGAGGAGTCACACCCCGCCCACCCAGCTGGAAAAGGGGTCGCGGTCTCAAAAGTTTAAGAACCGCTGATCTAGAAAGACTACCTAAGAATTTGCCACCTTCCCCTTCCCTCCGCCCCCCGCTCAGATTCCCTTCTCTTATAAGGGAAAGAGATCAGAGAGGACCTTTCTTTTGTCTGTTTATTTGAATCAAAGCCTGATGTGCTACAAACTGGGGTCAAGAGCAGCATAATGATTGGCAGAAGGAGTTCGGGGGAGTTCTTGCTTCCCCCTCTTCCTCCCGATATAAAGATCAGTACTTTTTTTTTTAATCTGGTAAAGATGAAGTCATTAAGAAAAACCAATAGGTTATTTGTAGCATACGAGGAAAGATGCCAAGGAGAATCCATTACCAAACAGACTTCCACACTGGATTGAGTGATGTCTGGACCCTGTTATATCTTAGCTACCAAATCAATACCTCTGATTTAAAGACCCATTTTACGAGAACCACTGTGGCACCAGTGCTGTGTCTTAAAGGGGTTCTCCTGGTGGAGATATGTGACTTGAAATTTCTGTACACACTTCATCGAGCACTTCTCCTTCAATTTAGCATTATGTTCCAATGCCCATTTGGGGTGAGTGGTGCTACATTCCCTATTTATCTAAAAACCCCTCAGCCAATGCTCTGGTGGTAGAGAAGTGCTTGCTAATCTCCCAAAAGTGGCAATACATAGAGGGCCTTGAAGAAAAAGAAGAGCGAATACTTACCAGTATCTCCTATTCTAGAGTCACCTTAATGTATTCATGCTGCCTGCCCATCTTCCTCTCTACCTCCATGTTCTATATAACAGCAGGACCCTGCAACAGTAGCAAAGGAACAGAGGTTGTGAACTTCTGTACACAGAGTAGGGCAATGACATTGTTCTCCTGTGAAATCTTTCATGCACCCTGCAATGGACATGGCTTTTTAAGACACTTCCACGGCTCAGTGCCAGGGATACCTTATCCCACATGTTTGAATGCACAGTGGTTACTCTCAAAGAACAATGGTTACCGGTAAACAAAAAGCAGCCTCTCTTTTTGCATAAAGTGAAACAAGATTTTATCTAGATTTAATATTGCCTCATATTCCAAACATGACAAATAGATCATATGATATTGCCACTTCTGCACTGTGAACATTCTGATATTGAGCTATCTTTCTGCATTGAAGGGGTTGACAACAATGTTTGCACTAGCTAAAAGTCCCTTGGTATATACCAGTCCTGCAAAATGGATGGATTTTCAGATACTTTTGAACCTGTAGTGTTTGGGTTGGTAGAATTTCTACCAAATATCTGCCAGTAGTGTGCATGTAACTCCCATTAAATTGCACTCATGTAACCAAGAATCTGCCTGCCAGCTACATTATGCCAACAGAAATAGTTGAGGCTGGAGAAAATCTTTTGAACGTAATTTATCTACACCTCAGTAGTCACAAGGGTATTGTCTGATGCAGTGTGTTTGTGTGTGTATTTTTCATGGATATGAGCTAAGTCTGAAATTTAAATCCAAAATGCAGCACTTGGAAATATTACGTGGATTTTTTTACACTCCATGGAGCATGCTGTGCCTTTGATCCAAGGCAGGGGTTTAGACAGAGATATAAATGTAATTTTTAAAATCTGTAACAAATCTGTTTTTTCCCTTGTTTTCTTCATATTATGTAATGGGGGAGGGATAGCTCAGTGGTTTGAGCATTGGCCTGCTAAACCCAGGGGTGTGAGTTCAATCCTTCAGGGGGCCATTTAGGTATCTGGGGCAAAAAAATCTGTCAGGGGACAGTACTCAATCCTGCCAGTGTAGGCAGGGGACTGGACTCGATGACCTTCAACGTCTTTCCAGTTCTAGGAGATTGGTATATCTCCATTTATATATATTTTTTTTTAATGGCAACCATTTCCCTCAGATCAGGACTTAGAAAAGAAATACCCCTACACATCAATAAACTGAGAAATATGTATGAAAATTAATTTGACTCCATCTTTTAAAATGGTATAGATCTGATTCTTCATTAACCCAATTTTATACTAGTGTTACTCCATTGGAATCAAGAGTTACACGGGCATAAAATTGTCAGAACAGTGGTGAATGGGTCCTTTAGTTCTGGGTCAGCATAAAAAGAGTGAAGCTGCTTGCCTTCATCCCCTTCCCCCCCCCCCCAACAAGGTTTGAACAAACAGCCCATGTAAGAGGGCATCAGATGCTAAAATGCTGTGCAGAAATGCAGAATGATATCTCCTGATATTGATTCACTGGCAGCCAGGCTGTGAGTCCTATTAATTCCAGCCCAGAAAGTGAAAAATGGTTGGAGTGTTTCTCTGAGACACAGACAACTAGGGTAATGGACAAATAACTCTGGTAGGGGGGAAATCATCAGAGTAACCAAACTCAGGGAAAGATTAGGCTAAGATTTGTGTTTCTTTTGTCTTAAGTTAACAAAAACTGATTAAAGGCAAACCTCAAGAGGACCATATCCAGTATGAATGTGTACTGTGTTAGTAGAACTGTGGAAAACAACTTGCACACCAGAATAGAAATTATTTAGCCAATATTTTTAGCCTGTTATAAATAGAACTGGTCAGAAAACCCAAGTTTTTACTGACAGAAATTTCAAACAAAATCTTAATTTGAAATTTTTCAACTGGAAGATTTTGTTTTGAATTATAATTTCAATTGATTGTTTCATTTCACTCTTTTAAACTGAAAAACTAAAATAAAATTATTTTAACAGAAATGAAAATCATCGTTGCTTTTCAAAATGCTTTTTTTTAAAAAAAATTCCAAGGCAAAGGGCAAAAGATTTTTTCCTTGGAATTGACATTTTCCCACCAAATAAATTCCATTTCAGTGAAAGCAGGGGTGTGGCCCAGGAAAACTTTCTATACTTAAAGTTTCAACCAGTGCTAGCTGTAAATGGCATCAGAAATTATTCTGTTTCTTCATATGCAAAATAGAGATAATACCTATTTACCTCAGTGTGTGTTTGCAGAGCAAACTGAGATCATAGACAAGACACTATATAAAGTCCAAAGATTTTATTACCACATTGACATCTATAGAAGAAACCGCTGTCCAACCAATTATCTGAGACAACCTGACTAGCCAACATCATGCCTTAAGAGACTCCTTCAATTTGTTCCTAAATGCTCCAATTACAATTCTATTTCACCTTTATTTTAAATCTTACCTGCAAAGAGTAGCCCATTTTTCCATCCCTTGACTGGTCACTTAAGACAAGTTTTGCATTATTATTATTGAGACAGAACTTTAGTAGTAGGAGATAATTAATGGTACAAGAAAAATATGAATGACTTATTCCTCGGGGTTGATGTATTTTCCCCACACATGTAGGATAACTAAGGCTGAGTACTCTTTGGAGGTAGAATGTTTAGTGCCGAAAGGGAAGTTACACTTCATATCGCTCTTGATGACTGCTGCCTCGCTTCTAGCCTGCTGAAGGAGATAATACAAACTCCAAACATCTAGCCCTCTGAGTCTTCTTTCACTGCTTAATAAGCCAGATGGACACATTTGTTCTTCCAAACAGCTAGAGGATGTTCTTAACCTTTGATAAAAGAAATACACATCTCAGACTAGATCTCTTATAATCCCTTCCCTCCCCCCCCCCTTTATTTATTCTTGTCTACTTTGATTGTAAGCTTTTTGGGGCAAGTACAGTCTCTTATTCACTGTTTGTACACCATGTGCCCACCACAATGGAGTTCCAATCTCAGCTGTGATCCCTGGGTTCTACTGTAATACAAATAGTAATCAGACTGTGACAAAAAGGTAGACAGTGGTAAGAGGTGAGAGATTGCTGTCAGGGGTTACTATGGTGGGGAAATAGTTCAAGCCCCCTCACCAAAATTTTAAGTTACCTCTGCCATTACTCTCAATGGTGCAGAGAGGAGATGCAACCTAGCAAAAGCCTCTGCCACCTGCTTGGTGCCAAAATCCCAAACCACTTTCTGGAGCCTTCTGCGGTTCCAAACAGCCCAGTTATCCTGAACCTGAGGATAAACCTCCAGCTTCCTCCATGTCCATTTCTACAATATATTGCCAATACAAAAGGTTTGCAACACATTGAAAAGCAAACCTTCTAGGGCCAGTATAAAACAAATTGCATTTCAAATCAGTGTAAATAACACAAGAGATACTGTTTAATTCACTAAAACCTCCACTTCTCAAAAATGTATCTGGAACTACCACAGAATTTCCAGTTTGCCACAGAAAGTAGTAGGCCTGATCATAAAGTAGATGTATAAATAAACCTAAGTTTCTCAAGATGTAGTGCAGCTGGTCAAAAAGTGACAAGCAGATAGAGTTAGAATTTCCATTTTTAAACTAGATGTGCATTGTTATTACAGTTCCTGTGAGGTTGTCTAGTTCTAAGTGTAAGCAGTGTCAGGATAAGCTCCACCCTGACATCTGATGGGGAATTGTGGGAATTGTTGTGAGCTGTGGAAAATAACTTCAGCTGATGTTATTTGCATAGACACACCCACCGTGCCTAGCCTGAGCTCACAGCAGCCCAGATGGTCACTGTGGGATCCCGAGTTTCTCTGTTATTGGGGCAGGAATGATAAAATGTTGTTAACCTGATTACATGAATGAGGGACTGGGACATGTACTTGGCCTTTGTCATGATGGAGGGACTCACCATCACCTACGTAGCACTCACTGGCCAAGGGGTAGGGGTTCCAAAACCCAATGAATTGAGAGAGACAATAGATAGGTTTCTATGCCCTTTGGTGAGGGTTTTGTCTGAGGGCTCTACAAGCCTATTGCACTGTCTCTCTCCATTGTGAAATGTCAGAGCTAATGTTTGATTCCATTAGGAGTCTAGTTTCAGCCTGCTAAGCTGAACTCACTTTGGTCCCAGTAGGGTATCTGCACTAAGGCCCCCCTACTATAAGCTGAAATCACTTGAGGGCTGAGATCACTTAAGAGCTGAAATCACTAAGCACTGTGTTAAGTAGAGGGGCCTGAAATTGTATTGCTGAGCAGTGGATGAAGCAGAGCAGTTTGGGTGACTGCTAGTGGAGTGGCTGGTGATATGCAGGAGCAGAGCAGGAGCAGTTTGGGTGACCGCTAATGGAGTGGCTGGTGATGTGCAGCAGCTGACAGAAGAGTGGCCAGTGAAGCAGAGCAGTTCCTGGGCAGAGCAGTTCCTGGGCAGCTGACAGAATGGCTCATGGTGAGGACTGCAGCAGAACCCCATGGAGAGGCGTGGCAGTCGGCCTCTGACCACGTATGGTGCCCCTTAACCTACCCCCCCCCCCATTTCCACCCAGGCTGGGAGGTAAAACTCTGCTAATGAACTTTTGAACTCTGCAGAGACTTTTGGCATGTTGGACTTTTGGGACCTTGGGTGACTTTGGGGCTTGTGGGACTCAAGAACCAAAAGTGAAGGACACAGCCCATTTGCTTGTGGGGGGAGGCGATTCTGGTTCATGGTTTGGTTTATGAATCCTGTTTGTGGTCTTTCCCCAATATAACCCCACATTGTTTCTCTCTGTTATAAAAAGGGGGTTGATACACTCAGACTCTGTGCTTGTGAGAGGGGAAGTATTGCCTCTTAAAGGCGCCCAGAAGGGTGGTATATGGTTGTCCCAGATCACTGGGTGGGGGCTCAAGCCGGTTTTGTATTGGTTCATTGGAATGGAACCCCTGGATGCTGAACCCGGCCCTTGTTGCTGCCAACTCTGATAGGCAGAAGGGTTACATAAGGCTTCCAAAAATGATTAATTTATTGTTGGTTTTGTTGCATGGTGGGTGACATGGAATCAAGCTGAGCTCTATCCAGCAGTAAAAAACTATTAGATACGCACAGCAGTTTTTTGACTGAAATTGATGGACAAGTTCAACAGTGAGAAACACTAACAAATTATCCCTCTTGACATTAATCTTTCTAAGCAATTTTTTCCCCCATGCATGTTCAGATCATCGCTGTAAGAAATGTCAGACATAAGTCAGTATTAGCTTCTTAGGGAGAAATTGTACCATTGTGCAGAAAATGGGATTCTGTGTAAAGTTGTATGAAAAATTAAGAGCTTGATTGTGCCATTCAGGTAAACCTCCACATTGCCAATGATGTAGAGGCATGTTGTCCCAGAGCTAATACCTAGAGTTAGTCTGCCTTACTCAGCCAGAATGTTTTTTTGTGTGCAGGAGGACACATTCTGCTATGCTTCTTTATGGGGTGAAGTTTACTATGCTGCCCCCTCATGTCTGGAAAACTCTGTGGCACAGTGCAGAGGCTGGATAGAACCATTGGGCCTCCCAGCACCTCCACATTCTATCTGTGGCAATGTAGATATCTGGGAGGGAGCAGTCTTTGCATGGTTCTGAGCGCAGGTTCTGGATTTCTGCTTGGCCCTTATATAAGTGGAACATATATATATATATATATATATATAATAAATGTTTCCCTATATTTTGGAAACATTACCTATCTATATATATAAAAGTCAAGTGGTGTATGTATGTATGTATGTATGTATGTATGTATGTATGTACGTATGACTGCGAAGTCCTCCCGCACCGTTTGAGCCAGAGACTTGAAATTTGGTACAGTGAGGGGTCTTGCGGTCTAGATGCTCGTAAGGGTCGAAAAATTTTCAGATCTCACCTCTGACGCCCCCCAGGGGTGAACGTCTTTCAGGGCCAATCACATCGGCTGGGCGGTTAGGTGGTGATGATGTCATAATACCCCCCTCCAACTGACACCTCACTCGCTCAGCTCACCCCTCCCTCCTCCAACGGAACCCCGGAGATCACTCAGCCCACTGCCCCTCCTCCTCCCAACGGAACCCCGGAGATCACTCAGCTCACTGCCCCTCCCTCCTCCAATGGAACCCCGGAGATCACTCAGCTCACTGCCCCTCCCTCCTCCAACGGAACCCCGGAGATCACTCAGCTCACTGCCCCTCCCTCCTCCAACGGAACCCCGGAGATCACTCAGCTCACTGCCCCTCCCCCCTCCCAACGGAACCCCGGAGATCACCCAGCTCACTGCCCCTCCCTCCTCCAACGGAACCCCGGAGATCACTCAGCTCACTGCCCCTCCCTCCTCCAACGGAACCCCGGAGATCACTCAGCTCACTGCTCCTCCCCCCTCCCAATGGAACCCCAGAGATCACTCAGCTCACTGCCCCTCCCTCCTCCAACGGAACCCCGGAGATCACTCAGCTCACTGCCCCTCCCTCCTCCAACGGAACCCCGGTGATCACTCAGCTCACTGCCCCTCCCTCCTCCCAACGGAACCCCGGAGATCCCTCAGTTCTCTGCCCCTCCCCCCTCCAAACAGAACCCCAGAATCCATCAGCTCTGTGCCGCCCCCCACCTGCGAAAGTCCCAGAATCCCTCTGCTCTGGGCCCCCTCCCCGCCTGCGACGGATCTGAGTTGGGTTTGGTGGGACAGTAAGTGAGGTGGGGGTGTCGGGTTTGGTCGGGGGGTGAGGTGGGGGTGTTGGGTTTGCTTGGGGGGGTGGGAAGGTGTCGGGGTGGGTGAGGGGTGATGGGTGGGTGTTGGGGTTGGTCAGGGGGTGTCAGCTGTCTGCCACCTCCCCACCTCCGACTGACCCGAGCAGCGCCGGGCACTTATGCTAGTACTATATAAAACAGGAAAGAAGGTTGGAACAAAAGATCTCACTACTTTAGAAACCATGATAACATTCTCTTTTAGGAAGGGTCTTATCCAGATCCCATTGGAGTCAATGGCAAAACTCCCATTGATTTGAATGTGAAAGGATAACAAACAACTACTGTGTTTCTAAACATTTGGAAAATGTGTTTAAACTCAGTATTTCTCCATTAGATCACAGTATTAACGTTGACCTTGCAGACAGTAAAATCTTCCTTTTACTTTGAGTTTTATGAGTCCTATACCTGAGTTGGGTTTCCACTATAAAAAGTGCTCCATGTTCACTCAATTTTAAATGACATTTGATTGCATGCTTTACATATTTGCTTTCCAGGAACAACTCAGGGTACACACTTTGTTGACATGAGTCTTTGTGAAAATTGCATTTCATATGCTAGTATTTGCAACAACCAAATTTCAATTTCAGGTACATAAGTATTTGTATTGAGAATGCTAGTGCTCACCCAGTCAGAGAATTGAAAAAAAAATTATGTGACTTAGTTAATCATTCACAACTAATCAATCAGAGCAGGAGTAATTAATATAAAGTATCAAACACTAACCAATTGGTCATTATCAATCCATGAGTTAAAAAAAATCCCCTCCAAAAAATAATTGAATAAATTCAACTACAGTGACATGCACCCTTATGTTGGGGCCCAGCACAAGACCTATGAATAAGGGTGAATTTTACCTGTAAGAAACTTTTATGGAAATCACAATCTGTTTGTGGAAGTTCTTTGAGCAGGAAAAGAGCCTAAATTCATCAAATAAATGATTCAATACTATTATATATTATTATTAAATTATTTTCTCAGCACTAGTTTCAACATATTTATTTTTACAGTTTGAAATGTCACTATCAAACTTAGAGTTTAAAAATCCTGAAATATAAGATTTATAAAATTCATGTGAGAGGCTAAAAAACCCCACAAACAATCCTCAACAAATTACAGACACAAAACACTAGTGCCCCTTAACTTTCCAAACCTACAGATTTAATTGTGGAATTCCCTATTAAAATAGCCAGCTGTAAAAGCCTAATCACAATGGAGTGCCAATAAAAGAATGCCAGTCTGCATGAAGCAAACTAATCAATCATTTTATATTCAAGCGTTGAACAAGGAAATAAAATCTAATCCCATAAAAACATAAAAATATGAACCAAAATCAAAAGTATAAAATTCCCTGTGGTGTTTCTTTGAGAAAAATGCCTCATTTTCCAGTTTATAAGACGTGGAGGAGGAAATATGTTTATAAATGTAAGGACTTGCAATGTAATGGTACGTGTTAGTGGTTTATAGAGGCACAGGAGAGCAAATGTTTTATTTATTTCATATATGCTCATCCCTTTTGAATACCTGATAAGAATATAAACAGATAAACAAAACCATGAGTGGCCACCTTTTAAAACCATTGCTTTTAATAGGGGATTCGCAATAAGATTTGAATTCATCTGGCAATCAAATGCTGAGAAATGAGACTTTCTCTAAATAAACCCTGCCACTAAATAGTCTCTGTAGACAGAAGATATGACTAGATCAGTGAAAGAAGCAGATGCAAGCAGTCAGCACAGAATAGGATTCTTCAGTAATTAATTCTTTTAAAAACAGGGTACACCCAATTTTTACAACTCGCAGATGTTTTATTTCTCTACGTACCTATAATATTTTACATATGATCATTCCAGATAGTTGCAAAAAAAAATGTTGTTTCCTTTCCAAGTGGAGATGCCTCAGATTATCCAGCATAAGATATTTATAAAAAAATGGAGAAAATATTACAATTAATTTTTTCCATTAGATGCCTACTCTGGAATATACATGGACATAGAATTTATATATATCAATTGGAATTTTTTAATGTAGCAATTATTAAAATTAAATACGCTTTAAATAATAATAATGCAAATGATTCTTTACAGGCTGCTATATTTATTGGTTGTGCTTGAAATGATAGGGAAAAACTCTGTCTTTATCACTGGATTGCTCCTCTGTACAGATACCTTGCACAGTACTATTGTTGCCTTTACTAAAAGGTATATTGAAAAGTGATAGTGTTCAACTCTCAACACTATTATTAAGATTGTCAGTGCTTTCATGATAAGCCCTAATTTTACAGGATTTTATATGGCGGAGTGGTGGAAATGTCATCTATATCAAGCTTGTTTAGAGGAATAAAAAGTCACAGAGCAATTCTTTTGTCTTGTTTGGACACTTAAGAGAAACTAAAATTACTGGTTGATTAGACTATTTTTAGACCCTGATGTAGCACGAAAACCTATATATACTTAATTCCAAGCCCACCACTCAGTGCTGAGCCAGGTACTTGGATGACGTATGAGAATCAAAAGGGGAGAAGCTTTCCCCATGTAGAGGAACCACTCCACAGAAATAATCAAGCTATCCTGTAGTGACTCAAGACCATGAGTACGACCAGCTGACTGTTGAGAACCAGGACACAAACCCCAAATTGGCTGTGAGTTCTATACTTAAATTTCACAAAGCAATTATCAAATGTAAACTCCTCCGGCACTATAACAGCCTAAACATGGAGTCACATACAGTCCTTGTAGGTATTCCCATCGGTTTTTCACTCAGGCAAGCCTACCTTTGTGATAGATGGTCCGTTACATCATGAATCACACCAGTATTCAGTTTACTTCCAGTCCAAACGCATGAGTCACTCACACAGATCAGTTGCACCTTAGATCGCATTCCAAAGACAATGATTGTAGCCAATCTTATAATACACTATATACAGATTTATCAACAGCAAAAGAAAATAAGAGTTATTCACAAGGTTAAAGCAGGTAAACATACACACACAAATGAGTACAATCTTACATTTCAAAAGATCATTTAAATAAACTTCTACAATCAGCAAACTCTATGTATCCCTTAGGGCTAACCCAGGCTAAGCATCTGGAGATCCCTTACTTATGCCTTGCCCCCAGAGTCCAAGTAACAATGAGATATAGTTCCTCCCTTGTTAGGGGTTTTTATTTCTCTCTCTCTCACACACACACACACACACACATACACACACACACACCTTTGAGCCTCAAACTCAGCTGATGGGAGAAATTCACTTGCAAGACTCATCTTCATGGGGTTGGGGGAAAGTAAACGCCTTTTAGTCCTTTTCAGTAATCCACTCAAGTCCATCTTGACAGCCAAGATGTAATACCTCTGCTGGAGATGAGTACTGTATGTTAGTAATTGTCTCTCGCCAGTCTAGTGATTCACTGTTACAGAGGCTCACAATGCAAACAGTCAAATGTTGCTTTATAATTCAGGCCCTACTTTATTTGTGATATTGTGGAAATTGCAGATTCTGCAATACGAGGCTTCCACTGCAATTTTGTTGTAAATTAGCTTACTTTTCACAATCCACGATTTTGCATACATTTTGAGGTTTGCAACACACACTTTTTTCCTCCATTAGTACATTAGATGACACCGGAGAATTCTGGAATTCACCTGCAGTTCTATAGCATTTTCCAGAGTTACCTGAGACAGCAAAGTGATCACTATTGATCTTGCCTAATTTTGTGAAGATTGAGCATGCTGTATCTCAGTACAGACAAGTCTTCACAAAGCAAACACAGGCATGAAGGAGACCACTGTAGTGGAGTGTGCTGCACTAACATTCAATGCCTATAAAATGTATATGACTAGAGTGACTGGATTGGATTTCTGCAACAGTTGTGTTAAGACCTTTAAGCTTCTCAATTTCATATTGTACCAGTCACTTTTTTTTAATGAATGTAATATAGTTGCACCAAATGTTATGGTTATCAAAAAAATTCACAGACATAATATAATAGGTGAGTGGAAAAAATTCCAGCAATTTTTTCTTAAACAAATAGGTCTATTGTGGCTTTTCCAAATTACCCCTATTAATAAAGGTCCATTATAATTTTTCAGCAATTTTCCATGTCTTGTCCGCAACTCAGCTGCAGTTATTTGTGAACATCCTGCAATTCAGGTAGGGTCTTACTTATAATATACAGGTATCATCCATTAGATTAATGCATGCAGCAATTTACAAGTGTTCCATAAAAATCTAAACACTAAACATGTTCTTATAAACTAAATACCTATTTTAACACACAGGTGAGCCACACTAATTTCAGCTCTGTATTTATCAGTACTCACCTGAGGCCTGGGGATCTTGGCCTGAGCTGGCACCTGGTCTGTCAGCATCACACAGACAACTTCAGCATCATCACTGACATGTCTGTGTATATATATAATATGGACTAAGGAAGCTACAGCCTGCTGAGCTGGAGGTGGGATTCAGGGCTTTCCATCAAAACCTGTATATTTAATTACAGATTTTGATGGAAAGGCCTGGATCCCATCTCCACCTCAGCAGGCTGTAACATCCTTATTTTCTGCCCAGACAAATTCACTTATAGTTCCTCCATCCACCTCACTCCCTTCTGGCAGGATCACCAGTGGTTGCCAGGTGTCCAGTTTTCAACCAGAAAGTCCAGTCGAAAAGGGAAGCTGGCAGGGTCCGGTTACCCACAGTAATCGACCTCTGCCACTGTTGGGTGGGAAGCACAACAGCTGCAGCTGAAGCCTGAAGGAGCTGCTCTCTGCTGAGCTAGTCATGGAGAGAAGTGGCTGGCTGGCTCCCAGCCGGCTCCAGCTTCTCCATCAGAGAGGCTGGTTTGTGTATGAGGGGGAAGGGAAATTGCCACAGTGCCTCAATTTCCCCACCCCAGCCCTTAGCTCCAGGGATCAACTGCTCCCCCACCCTTCCATGCTCCAAATGGGCAAGCAGGCAGGCTCTACGTCAGCTCCCCCGAGCCCAGCTCTGCAGATGGCAGATTAGTGCCGGGTCATGGGGGAGTGACCGACAAGGGGGAGGAGCAAGTGGGGGCAGGGCCTGGGAAGAATTGAGACCTGGGAAGGGCCCTCGGAGAAAGGGGTGGGGCAGAGGGTGGAGTAGGCTGTTTGATTTTCAGCAGTTAGAAAGTTGGCAAAACGCTAATCACCACAGGGTAACCTCAAGTTACTTGCCAGATAATTGGAGCCTCCCAAGGAATAACAAAAACAAACGCAATATATACAGTAGAGTAACTGTATTAAACAGGAAATAAATATGACGACAACAATATTCTTGGTGTCACATGCTCTCCCCCATGCTGATATTACCCATGAATTTCTCCAAAATTAACCATCACATGAACTGATATAACAGGAATAAAATGTAGTGTCCTGTTGGTATATGAACTTCATGTGAGAACTTACTGATCAATTAAAACAATGTCTTCTGAAGTAGCTGTACAGCCCAAAAGAGTCTCACTTGAGATAAAGTGGTAATTCCCTTCATGAGTTTAATAGACAGTGGGTAATAAAATCCCCAAACCTTACCTCATTATTAGAGGACACAGTTTGGGGAATAGGGGATCTCCCAAGCAATTTCCCTGACTAACTAAATAAATGATGGTGTACACGCAATTCCACGAATGATCCTTAGGTTCACAGCTGAATTGGACTCTTCAGCCACTGCAGAGTGGCTGATAATTGCAGTTGGCAGCATCCCCTTCATACAGGGATCAGGCTGCTTCTGTTCCCAAGATTATCCCTCATGATAAAGGGCTGCACGGATCAGGTGCAGATTTTAATAACTATCCTAAAAAAACCTAACTCTTAGGCTATGTCTACACTCGCAATTGAATGACAAAACTTTTGTCTTTCAGAACTGTCAAACCCTCCCCACCCCCAAAAGACAAACGTTTTGCCACAATAAGCACCAGTGTGAACAGCGTGTTGTCAGCAGGAGCACCCTCCTGCTGACAACACAAATGCCGCTCATTGGGGGTGGGTTTTTTTGTTGGCAGGAGAGCCGACTGCAAGACTTTTAGTGTCATGGCTGTAGCGACCCTAGCCATGTCACTAAAAGCTGTCTAGTGTAGGCATAACCTTAATTTCACAATCTCCTGCACTAGAGCTCAGGGACAGTCTCAGCAGATGGGCAACCATGAACTAGCAGCAAAAGCAGTACTTGCCCTGTCGTAACCGTCTTATCTTGGGAGCTGAAGGATTAACTCAGCCTGATTGAGTGGGAAGTTTTACCAACAGAAATCTATTAACCAGGAGTCATCTTGAACAGGGAAAGGAACAAGCTTAGAGCTTTTGCAACCAGGACCAAAGGCCTGAATAGAGGGTCATAAGCTCGCCAACAGCAAGTCCTACCCTTCCAGTGACTGGCTCCAGATTCTGCCAATGTGGTTTCTCTTCTCTCAGTGCTCCCTGGGGAGGGCCTCTTACTCGGGACCTTCCTTATTATGATGCTAGCTCTACCTTTGGGGGCTTTTTTGTGTCAACCATTTAAATTCTAACCACCACCACCACTCCTTTTTCTCCGACATGTTACTCCTATGAGAGGTGGCCATCCAGGTGCACCTGTTATAACCCCCCTGAGCCATCTGAGGCCCCATCACTCAAAATGGTGTCTCTTCTCTCTCCCTCTCAGTTACCCTGGGCCCCTCTGGCTCACAGGAACAGCATGTCTCTCTCTGAGATGCTAGCACAGACACACCCAGGAACTAAGGTAAGCTCCAATCTGAACTGATCAGGGAAAATCCTGTAAACAGAAGAAAGAAAGGAAGTAATTGACTAAATTAAGCAAAAAGTCCATAAGGCAAACAATAATTTGATTATTATAGATATTTTATCAAAGTCAGACAGTGATATTTCTGTATTTTTCACAGCTAAATGTGGGAACACATTTATAAGTAGATCTGGGCTGTGCTTCTCATGTGTTTTTTCCCCACTAGCCTCCCCTCTGGATTTTTCTCCCAAGAAACATTTAAAGTTTTCTTTTCTAAAATCTGTGCTTCAAAATTATTGATTCGTCTTACATCTGTGGACGCCTTCTCTTCCAAGAGTCAGATTCATGTTTTTTTGCACTGGCTGGCAATTTTGCAAGTACTGTGATTTACAATGGCTTTGACATTTATTCTGGAGGATTTGTGCTCCTGAATAAAATTTTGTAATTTATTTACCCCTACTCATATTTGAAGCTCAGAGAAAGTCAAAACGTGAAAATTATGAGAAATTGGCATTGAGTGTTCAGTAATGACGTTAAGAATCACTGGGCTTATTTTTCTGCTTCCACTATGGCTTCAGTACTTCAGCTATCCTGGCATTTCAAGTTAAAATGACCTTTAGCCTACTGACTTAATTATATTTATGTAATACATGTGTAATGAGCTTATATCTATTTATTCAATACATTTATAATGTATCTCTATTTCTTCATTTAATGCATGTATAATGTGCCTGGATTATTAGTTAGCATCAGGAAACCATACAATATAATCAAGGCAAATACTAGAATAAAAAATAATCATCTAACCAATCCAAATGGAATATCACTTAGAACCAAAGGGAGGACCTTCAGGGAAAGCCATCCCAAGAAACAAAAAAGAAACCATTCCCAGATGACACATAA
Source organism: Sternotherus odoratus (assembly GCA_032164245.1). NCBI lineage: Eukaryota > Metazoa > Chordata > Testudines > Kinosternidae > Sternotherus > Sternotherus odoratus. Next base: position 86,809,763 of record JAVMKO010000002.1, on the reverse strand, counting down.
AATAATGAAACGGTTAGGTTGGGAAAATGAGAATAAAGAGAAGACTCAGAAAAGGGATCAAAATGTACCTGCCTGGCACTTTTTCTAAGCATCCGATCCAACTAAGCATTTAAGCATGGTTAAAGTCAGGCATGTGCCAAAGTGCTCTACTTGACAGGCGTGTAAAAACAGTTAAGGTAGACCACTGTGCAACTCTTTGGGGCTAGACTTTCACAACCAAAGAATCTTAACAAAGTTCTGTCTCCAGCCTGGACTAGGCTGATCGTAGGCACCTAGAGCTATATGCTTAACAGTTCTGTGGTCGCAGTCTTTGGTACATAAGCTTGGTTTGTGTAGCTCTCTGCTCATATCATCAATTTTAGAAAATGGCAAAGAAAATAAAGATTTAAAGTTACTGTTTCACAACTGTGCTGTTTCCTTATCCCCTGTTTTTAATTCCCATATACTTGAATAGTGGTTTTCTGTGTCTTTTGGCTAATGAGTATAAAACATATTTGAGGCAGGAGAAGCCTTTTAATTAAATGAGATCTTCATGAAACTGTAACTATTTCTTGTTCTTTGAGCAGTTGTCCCTATGTGTTGTGCACTTCAGGATGTGCATGTGCCCAGGTCTGAAGATTTTTCCCTAGCAATGTCCGTCTGGTTCACAAATATGCCTCGCTCTCTTCATTCACTGCACCCAGGGCATGAAGGGGGTTGCTGGACTGCTGCCACCTTAGTTCCTAGAAGGAAACTAGGTAGCAAGGAAGCAGTGTGCTGCCTATAGGGACAACACCTCTCAAAGAACTCGTTACTTCAAGGTGAGTAAACCATCCTTTCTGGTTGTTTTTTGTACTAATTTCTACACTTCTTGGTAACTCCTAATCTTCCATTTGCATTTGTATGTTTGTTTTTTTAAAAAAGTTAAAATGTTAAACATTAAAGTGCTTGTCATGCTAGTCTTTATTTCTCCAGCTATGTTAATCATTGGTTTCTGTTACTCGTGTATTGATTTTAGCATCGCAAAACAATGAATGAAATATCCCTTTGTACTTCAGATATAGCTATTAGTCACACTAGATTAAACCATTAACATACTTGCCATTTAAAGCATTGTGGGAACACAACTGTAATTATCCACTATAATGTGAAGCTCCATAGACACCATTACACTGTGTAGTACAGTGTGTTCAGGGAGGAGTAGGGTTGCTTTTGAGATATTTGGTGGGTGCACAGGCACTTTGACATTTATGAAAAGAACACTTTTGGTCCAGTACTACTTCATTTTAGGCTCCTTTGTGACAAAGGACTCTGACCCTGATAAGAGGAAGGGTATGTCTTCACTACAGGACTAGGTCGATTTCCCTTAATTCGATTTTCTAAACTCGATTTTAGAAAATCGAATCAGTGTGTCCCCACCAGGACAGCAGGTCGACAGTGGTCGACACTGTCTGTCCTAGAACTTTTGCAGGGGTCGACATAGCCCGCATTGCACTTTGGGTAGGTAGCCCACAGTGCAATGCGTGCCGGACCCCCCCCCAGCAGCCCCACGGACCCCCCGGCCCGCCTGAACAGCCCCCCCCCGCCAGACCCCCCCCCGCCCGCCCGAGGGAGGGGGGGAGCCGGCGCGGGGCTGCTTGGGCAAGCGGGTCAGCTGCCTGGTCAATTTCAGGTGAAATTGACCAGGCAGCTGACCCGCTCGCCCAAGCAGCCCCATGCCAGACCCCCACCCCCCCAAGCAGCCCCGTGGACCTCCCCGCCCGCCTGAACGGACCCCCCGCCGGACCCCCCCTTTGCCCACGGGGGGGGGAGCCGGCGCGGGGCTGCTTGGGCGAGGGGGTCAGCTGCCTGGTCAATTTCATATTGGGTGAAATTGACCAGGCAGCTGACCCGCTCGTCCAAGCAGCCCGGCGCCAGACCCCCGCCCGCTCAAGGGGGGGGGGAGCCGGCGCGGGGCTGCTTGGGCGAGCAGGGGGGGGGTCCGCGGGGCTGCTCGGAGGTCGGAGGCTTAACTTCAGATGCCTCTTCACTTACTCACAGTAGACATAGAGAAGTCGATTTTAGCCTTACTTCTCTCGTCAGGCAGGAGTTACAAATTCAATTTTGAGGGCCCTTTAAATCGACTTTAAGGGCATGTATGTGAAGACAGGTACACGTTTAATTCGACCTAACGTCGTTAAGGTCGAATTAAAGTGGTAGTGAAGACATGCCCGAAGTGGCCTCATGGAAATATTCTATATAGAGAAGATCCTGCTGCTGACTCTGGCTTTAGGGATGGATCCCAGAGTTCCATAAGCAGGTACGCATATGGAACCATTTCTTCTCAAAGGGTGATGGTTGCAGTTCTTTTCCTTGCCACACTTTCCTGGTTGTCACAATCTGGGAAATGTCCACCCATGACAACCATATTAATAGGTTTATTTTCTGGCAAGGCATGATGACAAACAATGGGAGTTATATCAACAGTACCCTTTCCTTAGGATGGAGAAAAAACCCAGAGGGAGGTAGATTGTTCTGATGATCTTTCCTGTGAGGTGTGGACAAGTAAACACACATTTGTTTATTTTATTTGTTGTTTTGTAATGGAACTATGAGATTGACATTTCTGAAGAGCATTAGAAACAACCTCTAAGATTGGGTAAATTTTGCTATGATGTTATAATCTTGGCCTGTGCAAAGATTCAAGTGAAATGTGAATTTGTAAGGGAAAGAAAATAATTAACATGGTCTTTGTATGGTGTGACAAAGATGATGAATAATCCTGGTGCACTCTACTGAAATACATTGTGAAAAGCAAGTTAAACTCTTTCTTGGAGAATCTGCTATGCATAGCAAACATCTTTAAGATGACTGTGTCAACAGTAAGCTCTGTATTTAATATAATGAACTTATCTTTCAAAAAAAAAAAAAAACCAACAACCCTGCATCTATTAAAGCTAAACCTTCCATTAGGCAGGCAATTCAGTCCAGAAGTAACTCAGCAGCAAGGTCACTTTGTTGTACAAAGCACAATTGGATACCAGGCAACAAGGAGCAAAGATTAAAAAGTTCTCCCACAGAATAATAAATAATGAGGAAAATGCAAAATCTCTGCTATTAGAAATCAAACCACCTGCTCAGAGAGAGCATCTGGCATCAACTGTGACCAAGCTGGAAAATCAAGAAAGAAATGTTATATTATTACTTCCTTTTCCTCCTATTTCTTTCTGAAAATTAGGAACCTAAAATTTGTTGCCAGATTTTTTTGCTCCTGATCTGGAAGCTGGATGCTAAGGGCACTTGTACTTATGGAATGGGATTGGGTTGGATGCACTCCTTCCTTTTGGAAGAAGATTTAAGGACTCCAGAGCAGAAGAAAGAGAATCCACTGTGAAGACTGAGAGGAAGAATTTGGAGAGAGAAGGCAGGGAAGAAGAGTCTGTTTGTGAGGTCCTAGAACTTTGGTAGAACTGGGCCAATTTTTAGCCTTAATCCACTCCCACACCTTTCATCAAATTTTAAGGATGTACTAGTGGACAAATCTAACAAATCTTTAAAGTCAATGGCAGTTTTGTGTGAGAAAGGACTTTGGTCATAGTTACCTAGATGGGGAAGGGAGAGCATATATGGGGTCCATAAAGAGGCAGAGAATGTAGAAATAATGACCTAAGTTAGTTGAAGAAATTAGTATCTTAATATTTCTTAAATGTACATACAACGTGTTTGTTCTTTTCCAAATAAGAATTGGGGCTGTGACCTTTCTTACTTGCTTTGATGATTTTCTTTTTTAGACATTAGAAATACCAGGAGTGTTGTGGATGCTCTTTCCTGGTGTTACTGAAGGATTCTTTGGAGGTATCAGAAATATGTAATATGACTCTTATAATTTAATTGAAGGAATCAAGGAGTTAGCAAGCTTTTTCCCAAATGTTCATTGGCAATGAAGTTAAAAGTTGTAAACATATACAAACAACAATCCAGAAGCCTTGATTTTCCATTGTCCTGCCTCTGGGGTAGTCATTTACAAAGCATGAGCAGTATCGATTACCCCAAAATTATGAATTGGGATGCAAAAAGTCATGAGCTGGGCCAAGAAATCATAATTTAAATAAATGTTTTCTTTTGTCTGTCTTCTGATTTTTGAATTCTCTCTAACCAATCCCAAATGTGTGACACTTATTCTTGCAGATTCTTCCAGAATTATAGTGAATATGGTATTGACAACTTTAAGTGTTCTGAAATCACAAGCAATGCACCCTCCCTCCACTCCCCTATAGATAGATAGATAGATAGATAGATTTCTTTTTATTTACCTGGTGTTTTTTGAACCTTTATGGTGCACTCAGGTGACATTTTGAAGCTCTCGTTCACATTCATGAGGGTTAGAAACTTTAATTTTTTTAAAGAGAATGAGAGTTAAGGTTCCCACATGACTTCTGGAGCTGGAGCTTTAAGAAAAACACCAAATATCATGAGACTCGTGATAAAATCATGAGAGTTCAATCTGTGGAAATAAAATTCTATTATTCTGAACTGGTAGTGTTTTAGCCCTACTTTTGAACTGGAGTAGATGACTGCAAAAGGTACAAGAACATGTAGAATCAGGTCCAAGTTTTTAGCAGCCTAACTAAATAGCCTTATCCTGCTCAAATGCTTAACTTTCAGTCTCTCCTATGGTCATAATTTCAACATTTGTGTAATTAAAATTTTCCACATCAGTTGGCCTTGATTTTTGTATGGTTTCTTTTTCATATATGATTTTTTTTTCTTTTATATGCTTACAATAATATACAGTACCCCAAATATATCATTCCAGATGCAGTAGAGATACATGAGACAAGATATAAATGTGAAAAGGGACAGAAACTTGGAATGGTGACATGAAAAAGGCTTTTTCTATAGTAGTTGGAAATATGTAATTAAGTTAGCATTGTAGATAAATACTATAGACATTAACAACCCAAAACTGACTGTCACCCACACAGCAAAAAATTAAACCATAAGCATAGAAACATAGTGGCTTAACAGAACTCTAGCCCACTAATATTATTCTGATTTATTTGTCACCTAAACTGATAAAACTTGGATCATTTATATCCCTTACATATTAGTCTTAATTAACTTTTATTACTTCCAATTCCCCTGTTAGAACCAGAAAAAAAGCAGTTGCAGAATTATTACGCAAATCCCTTAGTAACATGCCCCTGGGATGATCTAATGGATATTTTTTATCTAGTCTGGTATATATCAGAGAGCACTTGGGATTTACAGGGGGCACAACAAATATTTAATCTCTTTTACCATATATCATAGTCTTTTACTGTATCAGTATAAATTGCTAGGTTAAGAGATCCTTTCTGCCATCATGCATCCATTTTTAAAAAATTTGTTTCTTCTAAGCCTCTGATAATTAATATTTAGACATTTCATATGGGAAAATATCAAGTACCTAATTCTATTTAAAACAGCTGAGCAATTCATAGCGGTTATCCCCACTGTCACCACAACACAGGACATCATACGTGATGATGAAAGAGCCTCACCTGGATGGTCAACGTACAAGGATTCAGCAAATGCTGTTCAGGGTTGCATTGCTGAATCACCTGCATTGTGACTGGATTATAGTAGGACAGGTGTGTGCGGTTCCAGTTCCACTCTCAGCTATGCAAGTTATGAGCCATGCTTCCTTCAATGTATAGCTCCTTTAAATTAAATGCAATGAGTTCAATTTTCTAAGGTCCTGTCTAAAGGATAGTTTTCTTGGCAGCAAGCTGGGGTGCAAATCTGCCACTAACTGTCCAAGTGGAGCTTGCTGATGTGCACTTACAGTTCGCTATGGTGCTTTTATCTACTTTTATTTCAAGGTGTGGGCGTTAGGATATTTCATCCACGTGAACTAATTATAGGAGCCATGCTATGCATGTGAAAGGATATAACAGTATGGCATCTTTTCTTCTGGTAATGATAAACTTGTAAATAATAGTCCAAGCCTATACAATAGTGGATGCATGCTGTAATGCCTTTGTGCATACAGTTAAGCTGCGTCAAAGCCTAGAGGGGTATGTAACAGCATCACTTCAGAATTAGAGCTGGTGCAGGATGACAATACAACTTTTAAAGTTCCAAAATTTGTATTTGTTTCACACTGAAACAAAACCAAAACCTTTCAAACCTTGTCATGAAGCAAATTTGGATCAAAACACCCATTGTCAGATCAAAAAGTTCAGGCTTTCGATGTAGGTCTCCCTGACTAGAGAGTGCACCCTAGACCTCAGAAAACTTTCTGTCAAAAACTTTGCCAAAAGCAATACTTCTCCATGAAACACATTGACCAGCTCTAATCAACAGTTCCTTTCTTTGTTCAGTTTTAGCATCTCAGCCTTAACATTAAAGTTAGATCTTTTCTGTGGATTTAATTAGTTTAATCAGCTGTCATGGTTAGTACCACGGAAGACAACACAGAAAGACAATGAAAACACCCGGAGACCTTTAACAAGGGAACGGAGAAGAGCAGAAGATTCCGCTGAGTCCGTTAAAGATCTGGTTTTGTCATTTTAATTAAAATGAGGAGTTCTCAGATGCTACAGTGATGAGTGGTATATATCAATGTATCATCACCTCAGTGCAGTCTTTTCTGTGTGATAATGCTTTAAGAGTCTCTCTGAGGAAGATTTTACTTGAAAATTAGCCTTTTTTTTCAGATGACAAACTGACACCGGAGCAAGGTATTAAGATATTCCTGATCATAACATTGAAAGATTTCATCTTTAAAACTTTTCAGTTACAACCTAGAACCTTTTGTCAGGAGAACCAGTGATGAGAAGCTTACAGTACTGTTATCCATTGAAAGCAAAATACCAGATCTTGGTGAATGAAATAAAATGCATCAGACCTCAAGGTTACGTGTTTTTGATCTGATAACAAGAAAATGAAATTAAATATTTATTGTCAAGCTGTTATATCTTATTTTAGAGTAAATTTAATTAGGGTTATAAAAGCACTTGAATGATTGCATTTTTTTAAATGAAAAGATTAAAAGTATTCTACACAAATTAAGATATATCATGTTTTAGATTTAAAAAGCAAGGGATCTGGTTAGCACTTTGTTTAACAGATTGCAAGTTTCACATGAACACACCAACCCATCAAGAAATATCCTCCACCTTTTGTGACATAGAATGCCAGGAAGACCATGGATATTGCCTCCACACCAAGCGGACCTTTTCAGAGAAAAGCCAGCCTTTCATGCACTGTGCAAAGCCCCTCTCAACCAGGCATAATGGGAAGATGAGGTGCTTCATACCCACCCTGCTTTGGAAACACTTATGGTGAACATATCCTTCTTCCATATCCATATCCTCCTGAAGGTGCACAACCCATATCCCTACGGGAGGTGCACTCTAATTTGGAAAATTTTAATGATTACCTTTGGATAATCTATAAAACAGAGGGTGTGTGTGTGTGTGTGTGTGTGTGTGTGTGTGTGTGTGTGTGTGTGTGTGTGTGTGTGTGTGTGAGTGTGAAAGAGAGAGAGAACGAACTAGGAGGGGGGATCACAGATGTAGAAGGGGTCTCCTTGATCATTGAAGAATATCAGCCCTTGATTAGTATTTAATTTGTGGGGAATCCTGATATGGGAAAGGAAAAGTTTCATTCTTCAGCTAAATGGGCCTCTCCTCCACCCTGTATGGTCTTTCTGACAAATATGTTTGCCAAGAGTCATTTTCAGACTGTGGATTACCTTTTAAAATTCTTTTCTGATTAACTGAATGTAAACTAGGAAAGTATCCTATCTCCATGTGAGGATATTATAAAACTTACTAACCATGCTCAGTGCATTCCCTAATGCCAACCCCTTGAATCAAATTTCCATATATGGCAATTGCACCAGCCTTTGAAAAAGGCAACCTTAAACCATCACATAAAAAGGTTAACGATGACTAGATACTCAACACAAGTAATATTAACAACAGGGGGAAGGAATATAAATCAGGATAGGTAAAGATCTGGTTAAACAATATTTTCTTCATCCTCCTGTTATAAGTAATAACAAGTAAATGAAAATAAAGTGAGGTACCTTGATTGTTTTGTAGTCTAACTTATTTTTCCACAGACCACTTGAAAATTTCTGAGTGTCTCGGTGGACCACTTTATGAACTTTCCAAATATTGTTTGTACTGTTAGCTAACTATTGTAAAGTGCTTTGGATAAGAGGGCTTTATTTAAAAAATGTAAAACAACATTGGGGTGAGGGGTCTGGCTAGGACTTAGGTTGTGGGAGGAGGCTCAGGACTGGTGTGAAGTATCTGGGAGGGAGGTAGGGTGAAGGAGCAGGCTGGAAGTTGGGGTGCAACTATCTGGCCAGTAGTTAGGATGCAGGATGGGGCTCAGGGCTGGGGCAAGAGGTTGGGGTGTCGAGCGTTTACCTGGGGCAGCTCCTGTTTGGTGCGAGGGCTGTAGGTGGGAATTTGGGGGGCTGTAAGAGCTCCCATTTGGTGTTCAGGGTGGGGATGGGATGGGCATGGGTTGGTGGGGGGGGCTGGGTATGTTTGAGGGGTGCAGGAGTCAGGGCTGGATTCGTGTGGGTGCGTGAGGGGAGTGCAGTTGTCAAGGCAGGGGGCTTGAAGGTGTGGGCTGGGATCATGTGGGAGCTCCCAACCTCCCACGTGACCACCTGTCCCTGATCGGCTCATGGTGGGGTATGTGTAGGGGAACTGTGGGTGGTCCCACCTTTGCTCTGTTCTGCCCCGATTCCACCCCCTGCTCCAAGGCCCCCCTATCTCTTCCTCACCTCCTTCCCCAAGCATGCTGCGACCCCGCTCTTCCCCCTCCCTCCCAGAGTGCCGGAAAACAGCTGTTCAGTGATAGGGGAAGTGCTGGGAGGGATGTGGAGGAACAGGAACACCGCATGCTGGAGGAGGAGGCAGGGGAGAGGCGGGGGAAAGGGAGCTTGGCTGCCAGTGGATGTGGGACAGAGGCAGGGGGTAGAGAAGAGCTGGCGGGGCCTTGGACTGCAGCCAATCAGAGCGGGCCAGGCTGGAGCCCCTTTGGAAACTGGGCCTGGCTCCAGTGGCACCATTGTAAACCCAGTACTGTTTTACACCACCTGAGCCTGGCCGAATAAGTTAGAAAGCTCGATGATCAAAGCTTTATAAAACATAATTTAAGCTTTCTTCATGATATATTTTAAAACTTATCTTTCTGTTTGAGGGAGGAATATGCAAATTTTACCCATTATTTTTCCTCACGCTTGAAAGCCTCACTTCCTGGTTGCAGGTCTGTAATGGAGGGGTCTATTTGACCAAGAAATGGGGACTCACAGCTAAGGAAAGAGTTTGGCGGAAGGTTGTGCACTCCAGAAAAGAGATCTAGTCCCCAGAAAGGGAGGAAAGGCTCTTGAAGCAGCAACAGTTTCTTTGTATGGGGTAAACAAAAGGAAACAACTCCAGCATGGGGAAAAGAGCTGTAAACCAGGATAGATAGATAGATAGATAGATAGATAGATAGATAGATAGATAGATAGATAGATAGATAGATAGATAGATAGATAGATAGATAGATTTAGATAAGATAGTTGGACAGTGAAAAGGAGTTAAGCAAGGTTAAGGATCCATAGAGCAGTCACAGGGGAGAATAAGGAGACAGGTAAGGATCTGGAAAATAAGGCTGAGAGAAGGAGCTAGGCCCAAGAAGAGAGGAAGAAGCCAAGTCAGGAGCAGGAATGGAACTGGGAGTCTAGGAATGAGGATTAGGATGTAGAATCACATCTCAGCAGCTCATGGACAAAACGCCCCCAGGAACACCCAGGGCTTAAAAACCCTTCCAAGAGCAGAGAAAGTTGGAGATCTACAGTGGACCCTGGATGACCTGTGCACAGGGCAGAACTCCTGTGCACCCTTCCCTCTTTTCTTCTTACATTACACTCAGGCTTGGCCAGCCTTGGGTTATGCGAGTGTGAGTATGAAAATGGTTTAGGGCTCCGGCACTAATGCTTTCTTCCTTCCTCTGAGTGACGTGGGGCGTATCCAGGCACTCACCATTGTTGTTTGGTTAATAAAGCTTTAAAATTTAGTCTCTTGGTGTGCACCTTCATTTCTGCCTCTAACAATCCTGTGATCACCTGAGGTGATAGGCATATTGGTAACAGAAATCTGTCACAATACTTCCTTCAATTACCTTCTCTTACAGATCTTTCCACCTCTCCAGGACATCCTGTATGAAGTTCTCAAGCATTATATGACTGAAGTAATACCAGATGTATCTATATATATAAAAGTCAAATGGTGTATGCGTGTATGCGTGTATGTATGCGTGTATGTACGTTCCCTTACTCTTTCCACACCGTTTGAGCTAGAGACTTGAAATTTGGTACAGTTATAGGTCTTAGGGTCCTAATCAGGATAAGAGTCAAAAAAAAATTCAAATCTCACCTCTGAAGCCCCACAGGGGTGAAATTATTTAAAGGCCAATCACATCAACTGGACAGCTGCTGTTCTCTGTGACATAGTTATGATGTCATAATACCCCCCTCCAACGGACCCCGCACTCGCTCAGCTCTCTGCCCCCTCCCCACCTCCAACGGACCCGAGCTGGGTTTGGTCGGAGGGTAAGTGAGGTAGGGGGTGTCGGGTTTGGTTGGGGGGTGAGGTGGGGGTGTCGGGTTTGGTCGGGGAGTAAGTGAGCCGGGGGTGTTGGGTTTGGTCTTGGGGGGTGGGAAGGTGTCGGGGTGGGTGAGGGGTGAGGTGTGGGTGTTGGGGTTGGTCAGGGGGTGTTGGGTTTGGTGGGGGGGTAAGGTGGGGGTGTTGGGTTTGGTTGGGGGAGTAAGGAGGGGGGTCAGGGTTGGTGGGGGGGTAAGTGAGGTGGGGGTGTCGGGTTTGTTTGTGGTGGTAGGTAGGGGTGTCGGATTTGGTTGTGGGGGAAAGTGAGGTGGGTGTGTCAGGTTTGGTCTACGGAGGGTGAGGTGTGGGTGTTGGTCAGGGGGTGTTGGAGTTGGTAGGGGGGTGACATAGGGGTGTTGGGTTTGGGTGGGGGGGTGAAAATGTGAGTCGGGGTTGGTCGAGGGGTAAGTGAGGTGGGGGTGTCGGGTTTGGTCGGGGGGGGTGAGGTAGGGGTGTCAGGTTTGCTCTCTGCCCCCTCCCCCCTCCAACGGACCCCGCACTCGCTCAGCTCTCTGCCGCCTCCCCACCTCCGATGGACCCGAGCAACGCCAGGTATTTTTGCTAGTTAGGTATAAAGGGGAAAAATCACATTAATGCTAAAGAAATGGTTTATATAACTAACATATGGTGTCTAAAATTCTTCAAAAACAATCCATCTAGTTATTCTAGTATTATCTATGTTGTTACAGTGAACAAGCTATATTGTACATTTCCTGAGCATATCCATCCTAGTTGGTCAAGTGGGGGGGGGGGCACATAAGATAGGTCATCTCCTCAGCTTCCCTGTTATTTCCTTTTCCTTTGGACCTTTTGGTAGTTGGCCAGAGAGACAGCCTCTAATCTAGCAACAAATACCATCTCCATTCTTCCCTCCTCCCTGACATCCAGTTCCTCTGCAATCTTTTCTGAAGGTGTGACAGTGTTCATTATCACATCAGCATTTTGCATCTATGGTGATGTAAACTAGTCTTTGTCCTTGTACAATAGCTGTTTTCCTCTTTCCCCCTCCCTGCCAGATTGCCACCTTAATCTAGTTATGGATTTATTTCCCAGGTTCTTCTCTCAAAAGCAAGGCCCCTTTGATCTTGCCTACAATTTAGTCCGCCTAAGTATCCGTTAGATACTACATGATTAGTTTCTGGTTTGCGTGTCAATTGTCCCTGGATGAAGGTGCTAAATAGAATCTATATCATTGTCTGCCTTTGAAAAAATAGTGCTTAGATTTTCTGATAAATCTCTTACCTTTGAAATATTGATAGCTTCATACTGATTTGCCATAACTAAACATTCCTTTTTAAAAATCAAGCCATGCTGTATTCCTTGAAGGCTTCCTGCAGCAGTGAATTTTACCCTATGTAAAAAGACTCTGCAGTTCATAGATGATGATGTTGGCACCACATAAAGTGATTTAAAGAATTATTCTTGTATTTTGTTATATTAAAATAGAAGACATCAGGATTTTGAGTTTTCCTTTTTCTTATTTTCTGCAATATGTATTGGCATTGGTTAGCTGCAGTATTGGACAGTCGAACTGATGTAACACCAATCCATTCTGGGGCATCAGCAGCAAGGACAGGGGTCAGACCTGAGACTTCAATGCATGAGCTTCTACTGCCTGAGTTGAAAGACACATGTCTCTTAGTCAAGGCTGAAGAAGGCTCATCAATCTCTATCTGGCCAAGGCCTTAACCAGAGGGGGACAGAATGCTACACCAAGCAAGTAGGGGTTACATCGAAATAAGTATCAAAAACATATAAAGTATTTATTGGCTTGTCCACACAGATGTTGAACTATGTGCAATACAGTATGGGCCTCATTCTCCTCTCACACCGATGTAAATCAAAAGTTATTGTTACCTAGGTGCAGCTCCCATTAAAAAGGGGCCATCTGAGTCTCTTCAAATCAGGAACAGCTGTGGATTCCATATTCAGAGATGAATTGCCCTCTCAGGACTTATCCGTACTGGGATCCCTTTTTATAGTGATGTAAAACATACCTACAACAGAAGTTTGCACCTTATAGCTACAGAAGTGCAAAACAACTCTGGTAGAATAGTGATAATATGAATCAGAGAGGTAGCTGTGTTAGTCTGGAATAGCAGAGGTAACAAAGAGTCCTGTGGCACCTTAAAGACTAACTAAAGTATTGAAGCATAAGCTTTCGTGGGCTAATACCCACTTCGTCGGATGCAAGCAGTGGAAGTGTCCAGGGGCAGGTATAGGCAAGAACCAGGTAGGAGGTAACAAGGTTAGTCCAATCAGCCTGAACCAGCTTGTTATCTCAAATCAGGGAGGGTGAGGTATTCCTCTAGCAGCTGAATTGGAGGTGTGAACTCGGAGAGAGGAGAAGCTATTTTTGTAATTATCAAGCCATTCAAGATCTTTGTTCAATCCTGTCCTTGGATTGAATACTGTCCATCCCAAAGTTTCTGTTCAATCCTGTCCTTGGCAGAAATGTTTTTTCTGTTGTGGAGGACAGTGAGACTCTGATCAGAGGGCCAGCTCCAGGGCTACTAAATTTCAAACTGATTTTCATAAGTATAAATATATGAAGATCTGAGGAGGAAGGAATGTAAATATATGAGTATCTGGAGCAGCCATAAGTTCAACAAACATCTTTTGGGACAAGAGATTAAATCCCTCCTTTGGTGATTCTTGCATCACTTCACTTGGTTGGTCTACTTGTGACCTTCACTTTTTATGTTCACAATATCTCAAAATGGAAAGTTGTCATCTAAAAGCAGCTTTTTTAAGATTAAGGGCTCGAGTATTCAAGTTGGTTCCTTTGGTTCTTTACCAACTAGTCTGATGGCACTGAAGATGCTTTGTCAGCTGCTAGCATCGGCAGCTCCTCCGCTCCTCCCCGGCCGGGTGGGCTGGGGCCCCTTTATATAGTGCTTTTCATCTATGGGTCTTACAAAATAGCAGATGTGGAAACTGAGGCACAGAGAGGAAAAATGACTTGTTCAGATCATCCAACAGGCCAGCAGGAGAGACAGGAGTTGAAAGGCAAGTTCTCAGTTACAAAGGTGCAGCTCCCCTTGACTTCTCACTACTTCTCTTTCAAATTGTAAAATGCTGAAAGGAATAAGTTGTATTTACTTGATAGAGAGGCGGTTAGTATATCTGTAATTGTTTTGTTTTAACCATGTAGCCAGATGTCAATCACTGGGCCAGAATCAGCCCAATGTCACAGGCAGGTGCTAAGTACAGTTACATGGCCAGCCTGACTAGGGGCTGGTCTTCACTGGGGGGGAGATCGGATGTAGATATGCAAATTCAGCTACATTAAACACGTAGCTGAATTCGGCGTATCTACAGCCGATTTACCTGCTGTCCTCACGGCAGTGGCGGTCGGCAGCATACTCCCCCGTCGACTCCAGCTTGCGCCTTTTGGCGAGCTGGAGTTCCAGATTCGACGGGGGTGCCACTGGTGATCGATTTATCACGTCTTGATGAGACACAATAAATCGATCGCCAAAAGATCGATACCTCCCGGCTTTAGTGAAGACAAGACCTAACTGTGCCTGTAGGGGTGATTAAAATGCACCCGCAGGCTGCCATCGAAAGAAAGGGTAAAAATAGGTGTTAAGCTTTTGAAAAGGGAGTAAGTGTGTAAAGGAAATAGTGTTGTACTGACTGTACTAATTGCCTCTGAACATGACTCGCATGAACTACGGGTGAAATTCTGGCCCCATTGAAGTAAGTGGGAAAATTCCTATTAACCTCAGTGGGGCAGGATTTTGCATTAGATGTTTCCAGACATCATATTGAATCAATACTGTCCATCCCAAAGTTTCAAAAATCATGAGATTGGCTTAAAAATCATTAAATTTGAAAAACCACATTTAGGTTCTTTATTTTTTTGCCTCTGTGTTCTGAGCCTTTAGGGTGCACTTGGGTCATGTTTGCAAGATTTCCTCTGCAAATATATGTCTATAGAATGACTTAGTTTTTAAATGAAAGCTGAGGCTCTTACATGCCCCCAGGGATCCAAGAGCTGGAGTTTTAAGAAAAGCAATAAATGTCATGAAACTCAGAATAAAACCACTAGAGTTGGCAACACTGTGAGCAGACTGCTGATTCAATTTATAAAAGTACCATGCCATGTCTCCTAACAACCCTCAAGTGTTTATTCATCATCATAGAGAGGTGATATTTCCACAGTATTCATGTATTAATGGAAGAATGGATTAATTTAAATAAATGATTTTAATCAACAAGCAGAAAACTAATTTAAATCAAAAACTTTTTTACATTTGTACCTTTTTAGTTATTTTCCAAAAAAGGTCAATTTTCATGTAATGGTCATCAGGGCCATCCTTAGGCATAAGCAACATACGTAGCTGCATAGGGCACCTGAAAATTTGGGGCACCACTGGATCTTAGGCTTTGGTTACACTTACAGGATTATAGCGCTTTTGGTTATAGCTGTACCCATATACAGCAATAGGTGTAGTGCTATAGCATGGATGGCGTGGCCACATTTGCGGCACTTGCCGCGGCACAGGGAGTGGTGCATTATGGGCAGCTATCCCAGCATTCAGCTGGGTGCAACGTGCTTTTCAAATGAGGGGGGTGAGGGGGAACGTGTTATGTGTATGCGGAGGGAGGGAACTTCATGCTGTCAGTGAGTTTTCCGTAGAGAAAACTAGCAGGCTCTGAATTTCAGTCACACAGTTCCATCCGTAAACATTTGCAGTGCTTATCTGCTGAGTTAAGAGAGAAACTCTGAAAAGATACTTCCGCATTCCTCCTGCTGTTTTCAAAACAACACAGAGACGTCAATTGCCTTAAATGGCTCGGAGGCGTGCCAGAGATCACTTATAGCGAAATGACTGTTTACACTTGCCATAACACGCTACAGGGAATACGTAACAGCCCTTATTCCCCGTTGTCACGTTACTGAAATAATTTGGGACCCTATAAATCATTGTTGCAACCAGGGTCCTATAGTGGCACCAAATCTTATGTACAGGGGATCATAATGGGTGCCTACAACCAGGTTATGAATGGCTGATTATGAATATGCCAGTGATATGTGTGTATCAATTTTGTAGTTAGAGCTATAATATTGGCTCTGGACTGTCTGTCTTTCCAAATATTGTGCTCTGCTGGGGGAGAAGATTCCTGAATACTGGGCGTCAGCTTGGCTTGGGCTGCCTGATGGCCCATTAAGGGACTATCAGCAACACAATGGACTCTGGGAGCTTGGAATGCTCCAGTCCAGACAAAAAGTCTACGAGAGAAAGCCTGTACATAATGGCTGCTGGCTGCAAATATGAGTCATGCGTGGTCATGTCATCTGCCCATGTGGCTCCAGAACTCCATGGGGCTGGACTTTTCACAGCAGGAAGAGAAAAAACTATAAAGGAAGCTGCTACAGCCCCCCATCTTGGTCTTCTACCTCCAGCCTGCAGCCTGTCTTGCTTCCAGCTCTGAATGGACTTTGCTACACAGGGGAACTCTGGACTAAGGTGCTGACCCATCCCAATGGGATGCTTTCTAAAGACTTTGATTTAAACCTGAAATTATTCTACCTTTGCTGCAAGCCTGAACCAAGATATTTGCCATTACTGCATGTAATTGATTTCTTTTAACCATTCCTAACCCTCACCTATACCTTTTTCCTTGCGTAATAAACCTTTAGATTTTAGATTCTAAAGGATTGGCAATAGCGTGATTTGTGGGAAGATCCGATTTGTATATTGACCTGGGTCTGAGGCCTGATTCTTTGGAATTGGGGAGAACCGTTTTCTTTATTTGGGGTATTGGTTTACATAACCATTGATCCCCAGGACAGGTGGCTGGTGGTGGTGATACTGGGAAGCTGGAGTGTCTAAGGGAATTGCTTGTGTGACTTGTGGTTAGCCAGTGGGGCGAAACCAAAGTCTTTTCTGTTTGGCTGGTTTGGTTTGCCTTAGTGTGGAAAAACCCCAGCTTTGGGCTGTAGTTGCCCCTTTGGAAGCAATCTGTCCTGATCTGACACTCACAGTTGGATCCCACTGGGAACAGCACCGTCACACCCGTGCTTAGGTGGTTTACCACGAGCGCTATAAGCTCAGACTTATAGCGCAATATGTGCCTTGCCAGTGTGTTTGGATACAGAGTTATAGCGCTCCTGGAGGCTTTATAATGCTATAAAGTGCCAATGTAACCAAGGTCTAAGTGTCCATCCTTCCTATCCCTGTTCTGACCCTTTCTGCAGGCTCCCACAGCCAGCTTCTGCAGCCTGGTGAGTCTTCCTCAGGAGGGGATCTAGTAGTTATAAGTGAAAAAGCCTCTGGCCTGCCAAACCTATTAGCACAACACTTAAACTGTTAAAGAGCCATTCAAGGGGTAATTAAGCCATTTAACACACATTTGCCAACCCCCAGGTATATACTGTCAGTTTCTGAATTTACTGACAAAAACAGTTGTGCATTACTGTAAGGACCTTAGTTTAAAATTTGCTTTAAAAATATTTCGTTAGTGAGTTGGTGAAGATTATAAAATCACATCTCTAAAAAATCCTTGCATAGATTTTTAGATGCCTTAAATGCTTGGATTTTCAGACATACCGTTTTTTAAATAAATCCTTCACAAGTCCACCCTTATCTAAAATACACATTTTAATTACTATAGTAAAAAAAACATGCTTCCAAAGTCTTACTGTCCTTTCTGTCCATCCCTTTCTCCTTCCAGATAGCTGGACAAAGAGTTTCCCTTTCTTTACTTCTGACTATCTGATGAACTAATTTTAAGAGAAACTCGAGCAAAATAAGTACCATAGTAAGATATAAAATCCTTTGTAATGCCTAAAATCCTTGGAAACATATATTTTTTAAAGTTGGTGACATTTCATAAACATGTCTATTGTCATGGAGATCACAAAAAGTAAATCAATGTTCCCTTTTTCTAAAAGCAATTAACATTGTTATGAACACACTAAGCCTCTGTGACTGATTTATTTAAAAGAATGTCTTTGTTTCTGTGAGTTAAATGTGTAGTAATCTGGAATGATTACTTTATGAAGGCTTAAGAGTACATTTAAAATATAAAATCATCTTAGAAATACTGATTAAGAAAATGTTAAACAGAGAAGAGCTGCATCATGTATTCCATAATATTTAATGTTGTATTCAGCAAGACAGCTGACTCACTCTTACTACAAAGTTTTTTCAAATAAATGTCTGACAAACCTCAGGGCATATCAAAAAACCTGTGACTGACATTTTTTATTCCCAAGTTTATTGCTTTTAATTAGGTGCCTTCTGCATGTCCATTCTGCATGAGGGAGAGGGTACAGAGGTCTCTGTGGGGAACTGTGACTCTCCGCCACCGTGAGGCACCTCTATCCCCCGCCGGGCTGTGAGCTCAGACTGCCATTGGGTATAGGGACGCCAGTTTAATATTACTGCATAGGGCCCCATGAATCCTAAGGACAGCCCTTATGGTCATGAAAATCAGCATGTTTGTTGGCAACTATTACGTAAGAACATAAGAATGGCCGTAACGTGTCAGACCAAAAATCCATCTAGCACAGTATCCTTTCTTCCGACAGTGGCCAATACCAGATGCTTCAGAGGGAATGAAACAACAGGGTAATTATTGAGTGACCCCATCCCCTGTTTTTCAGTCCCAGTTTCTGGCCATCAGAGGTTTAGGGACACCCAGAGCATGGGTTTGACTCCCTGACCATTTTGTCTAATAACCATTGATGGACCTATCCTCCATGAACTTATCTAATTCTTGTTTGAATCCAGCTATACTTTTGCCCTTCACAACATCTTCTGGCAAAAGTTTCCATGTGTGTAATTTTGTGTAAAAGTACTTCCTATGTTTATTTTAATCATGATGCCCATTAATGTTGTTTAGCGACCCTGGGTTCTAGTGTTATGTGAAGGGGTAAATAACACTTCTTTTTTCACTTTCTCCACACCATTCATGATTTTATAGACCTATATCATAACCCTCCTTAGTCTTTTCTGATCTGAATAGTCCCTGTCTTTTTAATCTCTCCTCATATGGAAGTTGTTCCATATCCCTAATCATTTTTGTTGCCTTTCTCTGTACCTTTTCCAATTCTAATATTTCTTTTTAGAGACCGAGCAACTACAATTGCCCACCGTATTCAAGATGTGGGCATACTATGGATTTATTTAGTGGCACTATAATATTTTCTCTTGCTATCTTCTAATGTTTCTAAACATTCTGATAGCTTTTTTGACTGCCACTGCACATTGAGCTGATATTTTCAGAGAACTACCCACGATGACTCCAAGATCTTTCTTGAGTGTCATCAGCTAATTTAAATCCTATCCTTCAGATTATTTTTTCCAAAGTGCATTACTCTGTGCTTATAACATTGAATTTTCATCTGCCATTATTTTGTCCAGTCACCTAGTTTAGTGAGATCCCTTTGTAATTCATCACAGTCAGCTTTCGACTTAACTGTAATTGCAAAAAGAATGAGGAGTATTTGGGCACCTTAGACACTAACAAATTTATTTGGGAATAAGCTCTCGTGTGCTAGAACCCACTTGATCAGATGCATAGAGTAGAACATACAGTAGAAAGATTATATATATATACACACACACATAGAGAACATGAAAGGTGGAGCTTGCCATATAACCTTTAAGTGGCTAATCAGTTAAGATGAGCTATTATCAGCAGGAAAAAAGAAAAACTTTTGTAGTGATAATCAGGATGGCCCATTTCCAACAGTTAAAAAAAAGTGTGAGTAACAGTAGGGGGTATTTAACATGGGGCAATAAAGTGCAGTTTGCATAATGACCCAGCCACTCCCAGTCTCTGTTCAACCCTAATTTAATGTCATCCAGTAGACAAATTAATTCCAGTTCAGCAGTTTCTCATTGGAGTCTGTTTTTGAAGGTTTTTTGTTGAAGAATTGCCACTTTTAAGTCTGTGACTGAGTGACCAAAAAGATTGAAATGTTCTCCTACTGGTTTTTGAATGTTATAATTCCTGATGTCAGATTTGTGTCCATTTATTCTTTTGTGTAGAGACTGCCCGGTTTGGCCAATGTACATGTCAGAGGTCATTACTGGCACATGATGACATATATCACATTGGTAGATGTGCAGGTGAACGAGCCTCTAGTGTGTGACTGATGTGATTAGATCCTATGATGGTGTCCCTTGAATAGATATGTGGACAGAGTTGGCAACGGGGTTTGTTATAGGGATAGGTTCCTGGGTAAGTGTTTTTGTTGTGTGGTGTGTAGTTGCTAGTGAGTATTTGCTTCAGGTTTGGAGGCTGTCTGTTAGCAAGGACTGATCTGTCTTCCAGTATCTGTGAGAGTGAGGGATCATCCTTCAGGATAGGATGTAGATCCTTGATGATGCGCTGGAGAGGTTGGGGGCTGAAGGTGATGGCTAGTGGCATTCTGCTACTTTCTTTGTTGGGCCTGTCCTGTAGTAAGTGACTTCTGGGTACTCTTCTGGCTCTTTCAATCTGTTTTTACACTTCAGCAGGTGGGTATTGTAGTTCTAAGAATGCTTGATAGAGATCTTGTAGCTGTTTGTCTCTGTCTGCAGGATTGGAACAAATGTGGTTGTATCTTAGAGCTTGGCTGTAGACAATGGATCATGTGGTGTGTCCTGGATGGAAGCTGGAGGCAAGTAGGTAAGTAGAGCTTTCAGTAGGTTTCTGGTATGGGGTGGTGTTTATGTGACCATCACTTATTAGCGCTGTAGTGTCCAGGAAGTGGATCTCCTGTGTAGGTTGGTCCAGGCTGAGGTTGATGGTGGGATGGAAAGTGTTGAAATCCTGGTGGAATTCCTCAAGGACTTCTTTTCCATGGGTCCAGATGATGAAGATGTCATCAATATAGCACAAGTAGAGTAGGGGCATTAGGGGACGAGAGTTAAGAAAGAGTTTTTCTAAGTCTGCCATAAAAATATTGGCATACTATGGGGCCATGTGGGTACCCATAACAGTGCCGCTGACTTGAAGGTATATATTGTCCCCAAATGTGAGCATAGAGCCAGACAATCCTGCTGTTAGGGCCTGAGATGATGGGGCATCCAGGATTTCCAGGTTTATGGATCTTGGTTAGCAAATAGAATACCCCTGGTTGGAGTTCTAAGGGTGTGGTTACGCAAATTTGTTCTTGTGCTTTTCCAGGGGGTTTCTTGAGCAGATAGTATAGTTTCTTGTGGTAATCCTCAGTGGTATCAGAGGATAATGGCCTGTAGAATGTGATGTTAGAGAGCTGCCTACTGCCACCTCATTGTTTGTGCCCCCCCTTTCCAAATCATTTATGAATATGTTTAACAATGCATGCCCCAGTGAAGATTCTTGAGGGAACCCAGTATTTACATCTTTCAGCTGTGAAAACTGGCTTTTATTCCTACCCTTTGCTTCCTATCTTTTAACCATTTCCTGATTAATGAAAGTACCTTTCCTCTTATCCCTTGCCTTCTTACTTTCCTTAAGAGCCTTTGGCATGAGACCTTGTCAAAGGCTTTCTGAAAGTCCAAGCACATTATATCAATTGGGTGATATTGCCAATACCAAGGAGGACCAGAATATCATACAAGAAGATCTGGATGACCTTGTAATCTGGAATAATAGAAATGCGATGAAATTTAATAGTGCAAAGTGCAAGGTAATACATTTAGGTGTATTGGTTGATCACAGGATGACTATGAGCCATCAATGTGATATGGCCATGAAGATGGCTAGTGCAGTCCTAGGATGCATCAGGCAAGGTATGTCCAGTAGAGAAAGGGAAATGTTATTACCATTATATAAGGCCTGGGGGGATCTCATCTGGAATACTCTCTGCAGTTCTGGTTTCCCATATTTAAGAAAGATAAATTCAAACTGGAACAGGAGCAGCGAAGGGCTACTAGGATGATCAGAAGAATGGAAAATCTACCTTATTAGAGGAGACTCAAAGAGCTTGGCTTGTCTAGCCTGACTAAAAGAAGTCTGAGGGGACATATGGTTGCTCTCTATAAATACATCAGAAGGCTAAATACTAGATCGGAGAGGAGTTATTTAAATTAAGCGCCCATGTGGACACAAGAACAAATGGATATAAACTGACCATCAACAACTTTAGACTTTAAATTAGGTGAAGGTTTCTAACCATCAGAAGAGTGAAGTTCTGGAACAGCCTTCCAAGGGGAGCAATGGAAGCAGAAAACCTAATTGGCTTCAAAACTGAGTTTGATAAGTTTATAGAGGGGATGGTCTGATGGGACTGCCTACAATGGTGTGTGGTCCATCAGTGACTGCCATTAGCAAAAATCCACAATGGCCAAAAATGGGACATTAGATGGGGAGAGCTCTGACTTATTGCACAGAATTCCTTCTCGGGTATCTGCCTGGTGGGTCTTGACCACATACTTAGAGTTTAACTGATCTCTATATTTGGAGTCGGAAGAAAAAATTCCCTTGGGGCAGATTGGCAGAGACCTTGGGGATTTTTCACCTTCCTCTGCAAGTTGGGGCATTGGTCACTTGCAAATTCAAACTAGTGTAAATGGTTAGTTCTTTGCAACTTGAAGTCTTTAAACCCTGATTTGAGGACTTCAGTAACTCAGCCAGAGATTAGGTGTCTGTTTCAGGAGTGAGTGGGTCAGGTTCTGTGGCCTGCAGTGTGCATGAGATCAGACTAGATGATCACAATGGTCCCATCTGACCTTGAAGTCTATGAGTCTACCTCCATGTATTTAAATAAAATGAACTGTACTAAGAAAACACCTTTTCTATCAACATATTCATTGAGACTATGCAAAGAAGACTCCAATCAGTCACTATTTGCTGATGCAATCAAATTTTATTTTGAAGAAGCCTGAATGGATAGTAAAAGATCACAGTATAATTAAATTGAAAAGTAGAGCATGCTATTATTGAAGTAAACTGGAAGCAGAAAGTGTGTTTATTTAAATGTCAGTAACCTGATATCTTTTCTCATTCATTTCTCATTTTGAGTTTTCTCTTAAGAACATTTCAAAGAATTTCCCCTCCAGAACATGTCTCTATCCCATCTTTCTGACTCAACCACTTAGCCCCTGACTTAATTATTGCAAAATGTTCATCTTGCTCTAGTACACTCATAAATAACCTTGATTGCATTCACGGAAGAGCATAAAATTAACTACTGAAGTATGAAATGATGTTTGTGCTGCCACACCATTCCAATCTGTCTTTCCTGTCTAACCTGTGTAAGCACCACCACAGATTTAGGAAGGAGATAAACTCTTTGGGGGAAAGGATCACCTTTTTTTTCTGTGTTTGTGCAACACCTAGCATAACAGAATCCTGGTCCATGACTGAGGCTCTTAGACATGACTGCACTATAAATAATAATAATAATAATTAATAATAAATTAAAATAATAAATAATAATAAACAATACATAATTAAAGAAAGCAAGTCACATTATTTAGAATGCCTTGAATTAAACTCTTATACCAAAATTGTCTCATTTTAGAGCTCTAACCTCTTTTAAAATATAAAATAAAATAACCTCTAAGACTGAATATTTTTGTGGTCAGTCTGACTTGCTGAAATGGAGTGTCTGAGCACTGTACCAAAATATATACTGTAAACCTAACAAGTAATCCAGTCACAGTTCTTTCCATGGTCCTCTCCAGCACAATTGAAGGGGATTTTGTTTGGCTTGTTTGTTTTGATTATTTGTGTGTGAGTGTGTGTTTTTACAAACCTTAGAGACAGTGTTCCCTCAGAATCTGCACATAGTAGGTCATGTTCCCAGGTAGATATTCCCCAGGGATATCTGTGTGGGAAGGAAGTGAGTCATTTCCATTGCACCATCCCTCCTACCCCTAGATTTACAAAGAACCCAAAATGGTCAGGGATTCACGTTTGGAGGAGGAACTGATGGATGATGCTAAACTCACAATACCTATAGCAAATAGCAGAGAATCCACAAAAAAAGTGGGAAGACTTTGTAGCACCTTAGAGACTAACCAGTTTATTTCAGCATAAGCTTTCGTGGGCTATAGCCCACTTAATCAGATGCATAGAATGGAACAGAAGTAAGATGTATTTATATACACAGAAAGCAAAAAAAAAGGTTGTACATTAGCATACCAATTCTAAGAGGCTATTTAATTTGGATGGGCCATTATCAGCAGCAGAAAAAAATACCTTTTGAAATGGGTATCTGTGTCTGACAGGAGATAACAACTATTGAAGATAAATTAACTAGGGAAATGCAATCAATTAGTATAGTGAGAAAACCATTCACAAGTTCTAGTTAGCCCTTGGTTTATTGTATCCAATTTGAAAATTAATTCCAGTTCCTCAGTTTCTTGTTGGAGTCTGTTTTGGAACTGGAATTGCATTTCCCTAGCTAATTTACCTTCAATAGTTGTTATCTCCTGTCAGACACAGAGATCCATTTCAAAAGGTATTGTTTTTCTGCTGCTGAAAATGGCCCATCCAAATTAAACAGCCTCTTAGAATTGGTATGCTAATGTACAACCTTTTTTTTTTTGCTTTCTGTGTATATAAATACATCTTACTTCTGTTCCATTCTATGCATCTGATTAAGTGGGCTATAGCCCATGAAAGCTTATGCTGAAATAAACTGGTTAGTCTCTAAAATGCTACAAAGACTTCCTCGTTTTATTTACAGACACAGACTAACATGGCTGCTAATCTTAAACCTAAAAAAAGTAAAGGAACCTAGACTGGAGAGTATTTGTCAGAATAGCTGCACTGAAGCCACATTACCAGTGAGCTGAAATGGGAAAAAGACCTTTGCACAGGTGACCCTGTGCCTCTGGGAAAGCCATGGAATTAGAAAACAACTGCAACTTCTGTGTTGTTGTAGTGGTGTAGTGTTGTTGTATGGTGTCCAGAGGCTACCGGTGTGGTGCTTCTGCTTTCTCCTGTTGATATCACTTGGCTGCGTGCGTGTGTTCTCTCTGTGTGCTGCCCCAGCTCTGTACAGATAGCTGACGCAGCAGACCCGACGAGAACCCCCAATAACCACAGAGTCTTAGTAAGGTACAAAGGCACCTTGGCCAGGGTTTATTGCGACCCTGACACCCTTTCTGTTTCCAGCGGATTTCTCAGTCCACCAGACATACAGCTAGAGAGTGACGCTTGGCAATGGACACAGCTCAGTGACGGGACATTGTCACTCCCCCTCGAGCCGGACAAAGACATTCCGGTGACACATGCTTATATACAGATACAGAACAAGTTACACATCACTCTTGACGTATTCAGATGCAACCCTTCCACGTAGCAAGGTACAACCCTCTTACGTAGTAAAGGTGCAGCCCATTTACATCGTTAGGTGCCGCCTCGCCCCTTGCACCTGTTGTTTTGATCAAAACAACTCTATCCATCATTTTACCCTTTTGCCCCTGTCATTGGGATGGCTCATGAGGTTACCCGTTATCTGAGGAGTGTCCTTGGTTTATAATGTACCTCATTACTGTGTTTATACTGAAATTATAATGAGTATAAATTCTTACGATATCAGCCCTCTTCCTGCCAATTTCTGTGAGCCGGTCCAGCCTTAATTGCTCACAGCTGCAATTTGCTTCATATTAGCAAAGACTTGACCATTACTTTAGTTCAGGCCTCAGGCTGGGCCCTTAGTAGGCCTTTAGCCTTTACTTACATTGCCTTCACTTACTACATGTGTATCCACCATGATGACTTGAGAGGGAACTATCAGACTTTAATAATACAGCTTAAGGTCCCAAATGCATCAATCATTGTGGCGAAGTCTCCATTTGTCAGGACATGACAAAGGTGCCTGCCCAGCTACAGGTTTGGAAGAAGGTTTTGTTTGTTTGTTTGTCTTTCAGCTTGGTATCTAGTATCTTTGACAAGTCCAGAAGGGCACATTTCTATTGCACTCAGCTTGCTGTGAAAAGTTGATACAACATAGGTTCATGTGATATATCTGTGGCAGACAACAGTTTTCTCTTTGTACTGTAATTCACAAATCCTAGCTCTGGGCCTAGCTGCAGTTCTAATGGATGTATTTATGCAAGTGAATTTTTAAAGAGGGAATGTGTTATGTAGCCCTATTATACATTCACACTTTGTCTCAACCATACATTTTAGATGCAGATCAGTAAAAGTAAAACAAGACAATATAGAATCTGGGATTTTCAAAAGCACTTGGTATTGGCATAACTTCATTTTCACTGAAGTCAGTGGGAGTTTTATCATTGACGTAAATAGGAGAAAAGTTAGACCAAAACTGAGCATTTCTAAAAATATTATTATGTATCAGAAGAAGAAAGAGGAAATTCTACATGGAAACCCTTCTGAACACAAGTCCAAGAAAGGATCACCTTTCAGATAGCAGCAGTTTACCATTTGCTTTTAACAATTTAATGGAACTTAACTGCCATGTTAATCCAATCACAGAGCTCTTAGAAGCCAAATCTGGTACTATAATTAACTATTCACTAAAAACCTTGTTAGATGCAGTGGGAGCTAAGCACGATTAGGTACAATACACGGATGCATACCAGCTACATAATGTTTTAGACACCAGCTACGATCAGCTTGTTGTTCCCAATTTAATGGAACAGAATGTAACAGAGCTCTAAATGAAAATCATATAATTTGACCAACTGTCCAGTGACAGAGTCCAGGCCTTCATAGGGCCAAAGTGATCCTCACTTCTCTGGAAGTCTGATCTCTGCAATTTTACTGGTATCTTCAACATCAGTTTGGGATTGTTCTACTTTTGTTCCTTCAGTAACTTCCAATGATCACTTTTCTTTTATTCAAGTTAGTGTCCAGATTAATAGATATGATAAGAAAAACAGCACCCTTATCACTTATTTCATTGCCAAGAATATCATAATTGAGAAGGAAGTGTTTTTCAGGCAAATTAAATAGTTTTCCCTAAAGAATAAACTATTGCATCTGGTCATTTAAAGTCAGTAGTCAAAGACAAATGAAGACAATGCAAAGATTTGTTGGTCTTAGAAAGTAAAAGACAAATGCTGATTAATAGTGAGAATTATATTATGAAATAATAGCAATATCCTCAGTACAACAAAAACGTGTCAACTTTCAGAGAAATATATAAAAATAGACTTTTAATCTCCATTTCAATAAAGCTAGCAGAACACTTTTAGAAAATATAGTGTAAAACTATTTTGAGGGATTTTCTTCATCTTGGAGAAATACATGTTTGTATTATAGCACCTACTTTTGCATGTCAGAATGGAAATTGTCTGTATATTTATATAGAAAAAATTGTGGCAGTGGCAGAAAGCTCGTGTCAATATTATACAGAAGTCAATCAAAAAGACTTGGCTGTTATATTACAATACAGGCAGACTTCCCAGTGGAAGCTCCTCAAAGTATTGGACCAGATTCTCAGTTATAAATCAGCATCGCTCCAGTAAAGTCATTGGAACTATGCCAGTTTACACCAGCTGAAGATCTGGTTTACTCTGGCTCGGCACTCTACCCAGTGCAGTGCAACATGTAGTCACTGCAATGGCACAACTCACTTGAGTAAACTTGCAGACATGCTGAAGTGTTTGTTGGGGGCGTTATGTATGTTAGTGTAATGAAGGCAAGATTTTAAGAAACTTCAGAAGGTACCTGACAGGGCTAAACAATTTGACAGTGCTGTAGCAGAAGAAGTTCAGTGTGGACAACTGAAAAGTAATGCACATCAAAGAAATAAATGTAAACTACATTGGTGAGTTCTAACTTAACCAAAAACGCTCAAGAAAGAGACCTATACAAACTTTGAAAACCTCTTCTCAGAGCAAGGGAGTGGCCAAAAATACTATATTAAGAAAAAAATTGAGAATAATACTGAAAATTATAATGCCACTATATAAATCAGTGAAATCAAATTTCCATGAAATTATAGGAAACACACCTCTTTCAGGCTTGCGTAGATTCAAGCTGGTTGTGTCATTCTTTTCATTGGCTCAATACCTTAATGGGTAGTCCTTAGGAACCTCTTCATCTTATGAATATAGAATCATAGCCCTGGTCTACACTGGGGGGGGGGTCAATCTAAGGCCATGTCTACACTACCCACCAGATCGGCGGGTAGTGATTGATCTATCAGGGATTGATTTATCACATCTAGTATAGACATGATAAATCAATCCCCAAGTGCTCTTCCAGTCGACTCTGGAATTCCACCACCATGAGAGGCAGAAGTGGAGTCGATGAGCGGCAGCGGTCGACTCGCCACCGTGAGGATGCCAAGGTAAGTCGACCTAAGATACTTCGACTTCAGCTATGCTATTCGCGTAGCTGAAGTTTTATATCTTAGATCAAACCTCCCCAGCCCCAGTGTAGACCTGGTCTATGAGAATAATGTAGCTGAAGTCAACGTACTTAGATCAACTTACCACAGTGTCTTCACTACTGCCACTCCCCTGTCAACTCCGCTTGCACCTCTTGCAGCGGTGAAGTACTAGAGTCAACAGGAGAGCACTTGGGGATCGATTTATCACGTCTAGACGAGACACGATAAATGGACCCCCAATAAATCAATTGCTACCCGCCAAGCCAGCCGGTAGTGTAGCCATACCCATAGAATGATAAGACTGGAAAGTCCTCAGAGTCATCTAGTCCAGTCCCCTGCAATCATTGAAGGACTAAACATTATCTAGACCAACCCTTACAGGCTTTTGTCTAACCTGCTCTTAAAAATCTCCAGTGACAGACATTCCAACACACCCCTCCCCTTAGGCAATTTATTCCAGTGCTTAATACTCTAACAGTAAGGAAGTATTTTCTAATGTCAACTGTAGTGGAGTGGCTGCCCCACTCCATGAGAAATTGGGCCAGAACAGGTCAGAGAGGCTGTGCAGACTGGCAGCCAATCAGAAAGGGCCTGTGGGGAGCCAATCAGGGCTAAGAAAGAGGCAGCCAATCAGAGCCAGGCTGGGCCCTATATAAAGACTGCCTAGCATAGGAGCAGACAGTCTGTCTCTGACTAGCAAGGGAGAAGGACTGACTCCTGAGGAAAGGGGTAGCACCTTGGACAGCGCAGTCCTGGGCAGAATCAGGGGAGCAGGGAAGCGCTCCAGCCAATTAACTGCCAGGCTGCGGCCCTGACTAGGAGAGGCTGAGAGGGTGCAAGGGGCCAAAGGGGAAGTGGCCCAGGGAACATAGTCTAACAAGGTGAGAGAAGGAGGGCAGAGATGCTGCTGCTAGAGGGTCCAGAGTAGTGGGCGGGCCTGGGGCGGGCCTGTAACAATCTTTTATGTACTTCAATCAGAGAGGTAGCCGTGTTGGTCTGGAATAGCAGAGGTAACAGAGTCCTGTGGCACCTTAAAGACTAACTAAAGTATTGAAGCATAAGCTTCCGTGGGCTAATACCCACTTCGTCGGATGTAAGTGGCACTGCTTGCATCCGACGAAGTGGGTATTAGCCCACGAAAGCTTATGCTTCAATACTTTAGTTAGTCTTTAAGGTGCCACAAGACTCTTTGTTACCTCTTTTATGTACTTGAAAACTGTTATCATGGCCCCTCTCAGTCTGCTTTCTCCAGAATAAACAAACCCAATTTTTTTTCAAACTTCCCTCATAGGCCATATCTTCTAGGCCTTTAATCATTTTTATTGCTCTTCTCTGGACTTTCTTCTATTGATTCACATCTTTCCTGAAATGTGGCACAGAGAACTGGACACAATACTCCACTTTGGTTGAGTATGTAGTTTATTAATTGAATATCCAATGTCCGGCAGGAATGTAGCACAAAATTTTCAGTGCTAGTTTTAACACTTCTTATTCAGTCAATTTTTTGAGATATTCTTTCAGTTTTATTAGAGTTTGACAGGAAATGAAATTCTGTTTTCAAAATGTGCAAACACTGCTGTTTATATAAATATTAGTTCTCTTAGCAGTCTTTTAAAATTAAGTAACTTTTAGAGTCTTTGAGTTTAATTTGTGGATGTTACATAACAATTTGTTCTTGTCTTCTGATGAGGGTTTGCTTGTGCACTGCCAGTAATTAATTAATGTGCAATTAATATAAATATTCTATGCTTCAATGGCTTTGTACATTGCTAATTAGTTTAGCAAGGTTACTAGATTCCATGTTGGTAAATAAAACACTTTACCTCCTATGCAGAAGTGATATTATGAACTTTCTGTTTAGTTAACATATTTGCAAGTATGCAATTCACAAAGGTTTTTGTCATTTCAACATTTTGAGAAATAAACAAAAGTATAATTTTTTCCAGCTGTACATATTTTCTCTAAAATTCAAGAACAAAAGTATGTAAGTCTAAGGAGTGCCTGCATTTTCTGTCATATATAAGCTATTTCAATGAAAGTCCTATCTGTATCTATAGAAATATCTATAAAAGGGGTTGGGGATTGGGAGGGAATGAATAGATTATTTTGAAGACAATCTCTACTGTTTTCAGTTGTTCCACTCTTTTTAATCACCCTCTGTACCTGGCAGCATTTTACTTTAAAATAAATATTTGATAACCTTTAAATATATTGTTAGCATTTCCAGGTTGAATCCATATTATAATGGATTTGTATGAGTGGCAAATTATGATAAAATTTGCCATGTTAGGGCTATTTGTTTCATAGGGTACAAAACCTCGCCATGATAAATTCTGTCTTTAGATTCTATTACCAGGGGAAACTTGATTCATAACACTTCAGGCCACAATGGTTATTAATACATAACATAAAATGAACTTTCTGTCATAAAGGAGCCTATGCACAAGTGCAGCAGTCCAGCATAGAGCCCATGCATCATTTAACACTTACATAGATAATTCATAGCTTCCTTCTGAACGGGGTGAATTTTACCCAAGACGCATATATATAAGATGCGTACACCTTAGAGCTAGTCTAACGGTACAAACTGAATGTGAAATTTGACATAACAAAGTTTTTTTCAGGCCATTGCAAATGTGTCACAAATTAGTTCTGGTGTCTACAAATATAGTTAGGATTTAGAAATACTGATGAATTACATGCAAGCAATTGTCAAATTAAGCTATGGATTATTTGGGAAAATATCCAGTGGTGATATTCTATATTACAGTAAATGGTCATCAAAGCCATATGGCTTTTTTTTTTCTGGTCTCTGACTGGATGAATGAAACTCGTTAACAGGAGAACAATGAATAACAAATAGTTACGAGTACATTTCAGTACAAATGTATGTGGTTTTCAGTATTTAGAAACTTTTCATGATTATCTGATGGTATCTGATAGGGCCCTACCAAATTCATGGTCCATTTTGATCAATTTCACGGTCATGGGATTTTGAAAGTCATAAATGTCATGATTTCAGCTATTTAAGTGTGAAATTTAACAGTGTTGTAATTGTAGGGGTCCTGACCCCCCCCAAAAGAGTTGGGGGGGTCACAAGATTATTGTAGGGGAGATTGTAGGGTTGCCAGTTGTCCATTGTTTGACTGGAATGCTCTGTTGAAAAGGGATCCTGGTGGCTCCGGTCAGCACTGCTGCCTAGCCCATTAAAAGTCTGGTTGACAGCTCAGCGGAGCTAAGGCAGGCTTCCTGCCTGCCATGGCTGTGTGCAGCTCCTGGAAGCAGCAGCATGTGCCCCCTCTGACTCCTAGGCATAGGGACAGCCAGGGGTTCCGCACGCTGCCCCTACCCCCAAGTGCCATCTCTGCAGTTCCCTATTGGCCAGGAACCATGGCCAATGGGAGGTGCGGGGATAGCGCCTGTGGAGCAATTCAAACTAAGGTCACTAAAATGATTATACTTGTACTGATGCCTTTATATGAGTATACTTTTATTAAAGGCCTTATATATAACCTAGTCCCCTCTCTGTAGAGGAAGCAGTGTGGCCTAATTAATAGAATATTGGACTGAGACTCAGGAGAGCTGGACTCTCTTTCCTGCTCTATCACTGCCCTCCTGGCTAACTTTAGGCAAGTCACTTCACCTCTCTGTGCCTTAGTTTCCTCACCTATAAAATGGGCACACTTACCTCCTCTGAAATCGATTGATTAAAAGTATTATATAATAGCTAAGTGTTTATTATTGCTTTGGTTATCACTAAATCTCACATGCAAAGAAGTAGTGAGACTGTTTAGAATGTGGAAAGGAATATGCTATAGAAAACTCTGGGTGATACAAAAAGTGGTGCAGATGATTCATAATAATAATTCCACTTATTAATTTCTGATTCATTTTTTTAATTCTGGGAAGGTTTCGGTGAGCCACTTACTACTGGAAATGCCACCATTTTGGATTATATCACTGTGGTCCTTATGATTTTGGGGCATTAAAGATCTCATAATATTTTGGCAAGAGTACTAGGGATGTTAACCCATATGTCCTAGCCAAATTTTGGTTGGTACCTAATTCTACATTCTGCTTGATTTCAATGGGAATTAGGAGCCTAAAAATCTTTTGAGGAACTGGGTCATTTTTCTTCCTTATCTCCAGTCCCAGGCTGTCGTATGTTTCTGCAATGTGTTGTGATAAAAAATCTGTCATGTTCCATTGCACAAGTAGTTGTGATTCCTAAGGATGTTGTTAATCACCTTGGTATTCTTTGGGATGCACGGTATTATATAACTGTAGGACAGCATTGTTATGCAGTATATGTGACTATAGCAATATGGTATATTTAATGGAAAAATACTTGTTGGATTAATTTTCAGAAAATAAAAGTTATCTAAATTGACAGTTTCACCATTTATGAGAACTCTTGCTAGTTCTTATTACAAATACTTAATTTTACTGCTTTTTCTCCAATGAACATAATGCTCTGCATCTGTCTTATTCAAAAGAAAAAAATTAGCTCACTCCCTCACAGATACTTCATGCACTAATGGAAACTATAGTATAAACCATTTGAAGGAGAATCACCTTTTGAACAGCACAGAGGGAGAGAGAGAGAAACTTGTAGAGGTTGTGAGACCTGTGATATATCAAAATGACATGTTTCTGTCATTCGTAGCTAAAATGAATTTCCAACTGTGGGTGGATGATGCTAATGCTCTGTTTCAGAGTCTCTGGGACAAATTGTTCTGGATGTGAGGTGGGGCTCAGATGTCTCTTGGTGAGCTTCGTAAGGGATTCTTCTGTGCTCAGCCATCTCTACTGTTTGGGATAGAGATGGTGGGATCAAGGCCCCGACTCATGCCATGATTGTTGAGATGGCTTAATAGGATGGAGTGGTCCCTGTGCTCCTCTGAATATGGAAACTGCAGTTGGGTCTATCCTTGGAAAGTACAAGGGTGATAAGTCAACATGCACATACCCTGAGCACCAGCATGAGAGCCAGGTACAATCTAGCCCTATGCTTCTTGTTCATTTTGAAACTGGACCGTTGGAACTGGTGTGATAGCTGAGGAATTTGAAGTGTTTAGAGGACACCTGGAAAGTCTTAGATAGAACCCCCAAACACTGGCATTATTGTAAAAAACTGTGGAGAAAAAAAGTAAAACCTTGGCAATCCAGGTGAAAACTCTTGAGATTATAATGAGTGTTGCCAGCCTGAGGGGCTGTGTGATAGGTACTATCGTAGTCTTTGAAAATGATTGCAACCTGGAAAAAGGGCTGATGTCATTTTAACAAAGGTATCCAAATCTCTGACTTCAAAAAACTGGCAGGAGTTAACTGAATCTCAGTGGAGGCGGAACACTCATTCTCTGAGATCTAGGAAGGCCTCATGTCACTCAGAAGTAAGGCCCCCAGTGAGCTAACAAGTGGTTTTATAAAGGGATTGCTGTTCAGGTCTTAGCCAGAAGTGTAGGGGCTGTAGTTCAGGCCCTCTGTGATGTTAGGAACAGGATCAATATTAAATGGAAAAATCTTCAGTGCTTCAACAGTGGCATGAAGGACCCACAGGAAGGAGGTTTAAAGAAAGAGACTGATTCAGCCCTGAAGTCAGTGAGGCCCAGATTGTCAAAAGATAGTAAAGTGCCTAAATTCCTTTGAGGTTCTGGACCTGAGACTTTAATTTAAAAGTAGACTGTCAAGGAAAGTGTGGGCCCCTTACTGAATGAGGGAGACAACCTAGTGACAGAGAATGTGGAAAAAGCAAATATACTCAATGCTTTTTTTGCCTCTGTCTTCACAAACAAGGTCAGCTCCCAGACTACTGCACTGGGCAGCACAGCATGAGGAGGAGGTGACTAGCCCTCTGTGGAGAAAGAAGTGGTTCAGGACTATTTAGAAAAGCTGGATGAGCACAAGTCCATGGGGCCGGATGTGCTGCATCCTAAGGTTCTAAAGGAGTTGGCGGATGTGATTGTAGAGCCATTGGCCATTATCTTTGAAATCTCATGGTGATCCGGGGAGGTCCCAGATGACTGGAAAAAGGCTAATGTAGTGCCCATCTATAAAAAAGGAAAGAAGGAGAATCCAGGGAACTACAATCTCACCTCAGTCCCTGGAAAAATCATGGAGAGGTCCTCAAGGAATCAATTCTGAAGCACTTAGAGGAGAGGAAAGTGATCAGGAACAGTCAGCATGGATTCACTAAGGGCAAGTTATGCCTGACTAACCTAATTGCCTTCTATGATGAGATAACTGGCTCTGTGGATGAGGGAAAAGCAGGGGATGTGTTATTCCTTGACTTTAGCAAAGCTTTTGATATGGTCTCCCATGGTATTCTTGCCAGCACATTAAAGAAGTATGGGCTGGATGAATGGACCATAAGATGGATAGAAAGCTGGCTGGATCGTCGGGCTCAATGGGTTGTGATAATGGTCCCATGTCTAGTTGGCAGCTGGAATCAAGCGGAGTGCCCCAAGGGTTGGTCCTGGGGCCAGTTTTGTTCAATATCTTTATCAATGATCTGGAGGATGGCATGGACTGCACCTTCAGCAAGTTTGCAGATGACACTAAACTGGGAGGAGTGGTAGATATGCTGGAGGGTAGGGGTAGGATACGGACCTAGAAAAATTAGAGGATTAGCCCAAAAGAAATCTGATGAGGTTCAACAAGGAGAAGTGCAGAGTCCTGCACTTAGGATGGAAGAATCCCATGCACTGCTACAGACTAGGGACCAAATGGCTAGGCAGCAGTTCTGCAGAAAAGGACATGGGGTTACAGTGGACAAGCAGCTGGACATGAGACAACAGTATGCCCTTGTTGCCAAGAAGGCTAATAGTGTTTTGGGCTGTATACATAGGGGCATTGCCAGCAGATAGAGCAGCGGTTCTCAAACTTCCGAGAACTGCGACTCTTTTTTTAGAAGTGGCTTCTCGGCATGACCTCTGTGTGTCTGCCAAAAAGCCGCCGAATTGATTACTTCCGCATTCCATGGCGGCTTTTCGGTGGACATGCCAAGCGCTTCCGACAGGGCTCAGTATGTCCGCTGAAAAGCCACCAAATGCGGAAGTAATCAATTCGGTGGCTTCTCGGTGGCCAAAGGAACTCACGATCCCTCGGGAGGCACCCGGTGATCCCCTGAGGGGTCGTGACCCCCACTTTGAGAACCGCTGAGATAGAGGGACGTGATCATTCCCCTTTATTTGAGATTGGTGAGGCCTCACCTGGAATACTGTGTCCAGTTTTGGGGCCCACACTACAAGAGAGATGTGGAAAAATTGGAAAGAATCCAAAGGAGGGCAACAAAAATGATTAGGGGGCTGGAGTACATGACTTGTGAGGAGAGGCTGAGGGGACTGAGAATGTTTAGTCTATAGAAGAGAAGAAGGGGGGGCGGGTTGCTGGCTGCTTTCAACTACCTGAAAGGAGGCTCCAAAGAGTATGGATCTAGACTGTTCTCAGTGATACCAGATGACAGAACAAGGAATAATGGTCTCAAGTTGCACTGGGGGTTTAGGTTGGATATTGGCGAAAACTTTTTCACTAGTCGGTTACCTAGGGAGGTAGTAGAATCTCTTTCCTTGGAGGTTTTTACGGGCAGGCTTGACAAAGCCCTGGCTGGGATGACTTAGTTGGGGTTGGTCCTGCTTTGAGCAGGGGGTTGGACTAGCTGACCTCCTGAGGTCCCTTCCAACCCTGATACTCTTTGATTCTGACACAAAGAGAGAAATTCATGAAAACTTAATGAATCCGGTTCTGAAGTCCTACCTTGGTCCTCATCCAGGCAAATTCCCTGTTGACTCCCACAGGAATGTTGCATGAATTAGGACTGCAGATCTGAGTCATACTTTATAAAGCTGGAGAAGCTGTTGTTCAGCAATCACCTTTTTCCACCCTCTTTTGTCTGGTGTCAGTGATTATATAAAGTGATGTATCTACCCCATCAGTCCACGTTATTCGAACATCACTCAGCCTATTGCAGTGTAGTTTGGTTTCTACAGTCTCCATTTTTTACTCTTTTGTTTAATTCAGATGGAAACAAAAGAGCATTGACATCAGAAAATTGAGGAATTGATTGTTTCATTCCTGTGCTTACCAGAAAAGTCAGAACAAAATAGAATGTCAGCTAAGAGAGGGGAAGATAGTTTTTGTATCTTTCCTATGTTATGTGGGTATGTCAAAGAATCACAGACTGCAAGGTCTGTGGTACAAAAAATGGCTCTCATGATCCTGATACCAATTGGATTACTTTTTTTATCATAGTCCAGAGAATTCTTTTGCACCTGTCTTGTAACACAAAGGGGAAAAAGCCCCTATATTGATCTAGCTAGAGATGCTGGTGGAGTGAAGGAGTTCAGCAAGCATAGAGCCTGACGCCCCATCCAGGGGAGGCATGTAGAAGCATGCTGGGGTTGGGATGGGGCATGGCCAGACTGTGCCATGCTCTAGAAACCCCCAATTGAAAGACAGTTCTTTGGGGGGGCATAGTCAGCTGGTACAATTTAGGGGCAGATTGGCCCAGAGACTCAGGAAACCATAACCACATGCTTGTACTGACCAAATTTCAAATCAGGAGAGAATCTGGACCCATCTGTTTAAAATGGAACTATAAGACATCAAGAAAACAGACAAATTTTGCACTGACTTACACCTCTTGCATGAATGTAAGTTCATGCAAAATATCATCCACCATATTTAAAAGTAATGCTAAATGATATATGTCAATATGACATTGCTTGATGAACTTTGGTTTATGCTTAAACTAAATTAACACGACTCATTGTGCAATAATTTCAGTGTTGCAATTATCTCCATGCTCAAACAGCATTCATAATCTTACTAGAGTTTCTACATAACTTTACAACAGCTTTAAAAACCATCAGATTCTCTGTTTTAAGTAAAGTGCCATTACCTCAAGGTTTTTCAGATATACATGATGATTCTCATAATCCTCATAAAAACTTTGAAATATCTTGGGTACCTACTGCAGAGTGATCAAGCCCAGGGCAATAGTGGTAAAAAAGTAATGAAGTGAAACAGGGAAAAGGGGATAACACCATTTCTTTTCTGTCATTAACAAGAATAATTTGTATACTAGTATATTTAATTCTTTTTCATTGTGCTTTTTGAGATGTACTCCACTTGCATATATAGCTGAAACTAGTGGATATGTATATAAGATCATTTTTAAACTAAACAGTTTTAGGGATCTACTTTTTCTTTTGATATCTGTACAGCTCCTCTAGCCTTAATTTCATTAACAGATTTTGAGGCTAGAAGGGACCATTATGATAATAAAGTCTGTCATGCTGCATAACAAAGACCACAAAACTTCACTTAGTGATTACTTCCATCTAGCCCAATAACCTGTGGTTGAACTAGAGCATATCTTTTGGAAAGCTATACAAACTAAATTAAAAGACTCCAAGGTGATAGAGGATCTATCACATTAGTTGGTAAACTATTCTAAAGGTTAATTGCCCTCGCTGTTTAAAAAAATTGAATTTTATAGCTTTGTTTCCAGCCATTTAAATCTTGTTATGTCTCTGCTAGATTAAAAGCACTGCAGCATCAGATATCATCCCCCTTGTGAATATTAGACTATGATCGAGTCACCTCTTAAGTTTCTCTCCAGAAAATTAAATAGATTGACCACCTTAGACCTCTCATTATAAGATATATTTTCTAAACCTTGAATCATTCTTGCCGTCCTTTTATGAACACTTTCTATAATATCATCATTTTAAAACTGTGAACATCAAACCTGGCTACAACATTTCTGAGGTGATCCTATTAATACCACGTACAGAGTAATGTCACCTATCTACTTTCTTCTATTCAATATTCCAAGAATTCCCTTAAGCCCTTTAATCACAGCATCACACTTGTTTGATTACACTGTGTACCGAGAAATCCAATATAAATTACCTATCCTTATTATTTACCATCTCACGAATAATTGGTCAGATATATCAGTTTGCCATTTTAAAATCTATTTAATTGCTGATCAAGAGGCACAGAGATAACTTAAATCCAGACTCTGCCCTCAGATGCACATGAATCCCATTGGCTTACAGCCGAGCACATCCATATCCAAAGGCACAGGAAAGATCAGATGTAAGGGTACAAGCAAGAGCAGAGTGTGATCATTAAGGAAACGGGGGGAGGGATAGCTCAGTGGTTTGAGCATTGGCCTGCTAAACCCAGGGTTGTGAGTTCAATCCTTGAGGGGGCCATTTAGGGATCTCGGGCAAAAAATCTGTCAGGGGACAGTACTCGATCCTGCTAGTGTAGGCAGGAGACTGGACTCGATGACCTTCAAGGTCTTTCCAGTTCTAGGAGATTGGTATATCTCCATTTATTATAAGGAAACATTTTAAAAAAATAGAGACATGGAATCATAAATTAGGGTTGGTAGAGACCCCACGAGGTCATCTAGTCCAACCCCCTGCTCAAAGCAGGACCAACCCCCAACTAAATCATCCCAGCCAGGGCTTTGTCTATGACCAAAGTCTATGTCCAAAAAAGTGAATGGCAATGTGAACCTATATTTGTGCACAAATAAATTCACATGCAAGGGGTTACCTAAGAATTTATGGTGTGTGGGAGGGGATAAATTTTTCCAGTTTAAAAGCACAGTCACAATGATTATCCATGTTTTCATTTGTGCATATGCATTATTTTGCATGCAGGCTTTCATTTGGAAATAAGACCCAAAGGGTTTGATTCTGATCTCTCTCTGGTTTTATGCTGGTATAACGCCTTTGATTGCAGCAAAGTTACCCTTTATTTACACTAAGAGCTTGTCGACTACTCCTGGAGAATTCTGCGCCACTACACATGTGCAGATTTTTTTCTCTGCAGAAAATAGGTTCTGCTGGATGTGCTGCAGTTACACCTTTTGTCCACCAGGGAAGCAGGCTCATAGGCCTGAGCAATATCCTGCCTGTGGGGCCAAGTGAGGAGACACAGGATATAAGCGGGTAGACAGAGCAGGAAACATGGGGCTACTGGGGGGTCACGTAGACTGGGTTCAGAGGTGCTAGTGGGGGGATAGACTAAGGCAGGGACACAGATGCTAGGGAGGTGACAGCAGTGAGCCAGGGGCTGAAAGGGAGTAGGGGTGACTGAGTTGGGGTACAGAGACACATGGGGTCAGAGGGAAGAGGGGTGGATGAGTGCAATTCAGAGACACATCGGGATAGAGGAAGAGGGATGGCAGAGTCAGGGTTCAGGACACATGGGGGAAGGAGGGAGGAGGATAGCTGAGTGGGAGTGCAGGGGATAGGGTGAGGGATGCATAGGCTGACCATACGTCCCGTTTTGAACGGGACAGTCCCGTTTTTTTAATGTTTTTTAACCGTCCCGTCTTTTTGACCAAAATATCAATTTTGTCCCGTTTTTGGGGCAAGACTCAGAAAAAACATGGAATCATAAAACGTCCCCCCCTCCGCTGCCGCCGCCGCCGGCTCGCTCGGCCCCCGGCTGCGGCTCCTGACAGCTCTGATCTGCCGCCTCCTCCAGCCCGCCGCCCGCTGCAGCCTCCTCCTCTCTATTCCTCCTTCCCTCCCTTCTCTCCATCCCCCCCTTCCTCCCTGCTCTCTCCCTCTGTCCACTGCCTCCTCTCACTCCCTCCGTCCCTTCTCTCTTCAGAAAACCTGGCCGGCAGCCCCCCCGCCGGCTCGCTCCGCTCCCAGCTGCGGCTCCTGACAGCTCTGATCTGCCGCCTCCTCCAGCCCGCCGCCCGCTGCAGCCTCCTCCTCTCTATTCCTCCTTCCCTCCCTTCTCTCCATCCCCCCCTTCCTCCCTGCTCTCTCCCTCTGTCCACTGCCTCCTCTCACTTCCTCCATCCCTTCTCTCTTCAGAAAACCTGGCCGGCAGCCCCCCCGCCGGCTCGCTCCGCTCCCAGCTGCGGCTCCTGACAGCTCTGATCTGCCGCCTCCTCCAGCCCGTCGCCCGCTGCAGCCTCCTCCTCTCTATTCCTCCTTCTCTCCATCCCCCCTTCCTCCCTGCTCTCTCCCTCTGTCCACTGCCTCCTCTCACTTCCTCCATCCCTTCTCTCTATCCCCTTCTCCATCCCTCCATCCCTTCCTTCCTCCCTTCTCTCTATCCCTCCATCCCTCTCTTCCTTCCCTCTATCCCCCTTCTCCATCCCTCCCTTCCTCCCTTCTCTCTCTCCCTCCGTCCACTGCCTCCTCTTCCATCTCCCTTCTCTCCATCCCTCCTTCTCGCTGTCCCTTGCCTCCTCCATCCACCCTGCTCCCTACCCCCATCTCTTCTCTCATCCATCCATCCTCTCCCTTTCTCACCTTCGTGCCTTCTCTCCCTCCGTTCCCTCCATCATCTTCATCCCTCATCCCCCCTTCTCTCTCTCTCCCTCCATCCTCTTCATCCCCCATCCCTGTTCTGCTTATTCCTCCATCCATCCCCCCCAACCTCCCTCTGCCTCCCCCCCGCCCGGTGCTGGGGGGCCCAGTGGGGCCATGCCCCCCCCCCCACACCCTGTCCCGTTTTTGCCCTCCCAATGTCCCGTTTTTGTCTAAAGGAAATATGGTCAGCCTAGGGATGCAGGGCCTCATGGGGACATCAGGGAGGAAGATAGCTGAGTGGAGGTGCAGGGACATAGGGGGATGGGGGTGGCAAAGTGACTGAGTGGTGGTGCAGGAACACATGAAGACGAGGCAGGCATGCCTAACTGAATGGGAGAGACTAGAGGTCAGCCAGGTGTTGCATAAGGAAGGATCCCCAACTCCCTAACAATCCCTCCACACCACCCCGCCCCCAAAAAAACAACATTCCATACTTCTCTCACCCACATCCAACAACCCTCCAGGTTCACTCACAGGCTCCTTCCCAGCAATTACTTCCCTTTCCCTCAGCTCCTCCATTACCCCTGACTTCCTGAAGCCTTTGCACTGCTTCTGAGGGGTGGGAGAAATCCGATTCTGTATTGTAGTTTAAATGAATTATTACTCAAAGTTCTATATTAATATGCCTAGTAAGGAATTTACTTATCAAAAAACATTACCTGAATCTTTTTTGGTGTCTGTATTGTTACACACATACAAGCTGACTGGTATTTTGAAATACATTGCCAAAACAATTGAAACTGGCATGATTATATTGTGTTATTTTAACAAATAAAATATGCAGAATTTCAAAATATTGTATTCATAATTTTAATTTTGGCACGGAATTCTCCCAAGAGTAGTCTACATGCAAACCTGCACCCATTAAATTAAATGAATTACCTAATAAGGCCATTACCAACCTTATTCATTATTATTCCAAAATAAGAGTAGCCACACATAAACTTGCACTGAAATAACTAAATAAGCTATGATTCCAACATTTGGTTATTGTGATACAAATGTGTTTGTAGACTAATGTTAAATGTAAGGGACATCAGAATCTGGCCCCATGTGTGTAATTCATGAGTAATGCACAAATCTGTAGGGCTCAGTTCTAATCTTACACCAGTTTTCTATTGGTAGGGCTCCTTTGACTTCAGTATTTATTCTTTATTTACACCAGTCAAAAGGAAAGGAAACTCAGACCTGCTGCGTTTAAAATATTTAAATTCCAAAGGCTTTTAAATATTCAGTAAAATGGCACAACAAAACTTCACTAAAGGCATTTGCATTCTGATATGAGGGTATTAACTATAGGACTCCATCTGATAATTGGTATAGCACTGAAGGTTAAGACCTTTAACTCTCTTAAAGATTATCTTTGGGTTGTTAGATTATTATACAAACACACTAAAACTGTTTTAATATTTCAGTACATGTTACAATTATGTGCAGAAACATAAATTGTACAGATGTAGTTAAAATTAAGGCAGAATACAGATATAATGTAGAACAGCTGCATGGTACTTTAAGTCAACTATATACTGACACAAATACAGATTAAATTTTCTGCTCTTTCACAATTTGTGTATGTAATGAATACACAATACGAATACAAATACTCTAAGCTAGAGATGTTCTTTGCTCTTATCTGAAAATGTATAACTATTGTTAGGCACAATATAAATAGACCAAAGTGTGCAGCAGCCATGAATATAATGCAGTCTAAAATAACAACATTCATAACATTATCACTGTACATAGATTTTCTCCATTGTCCACACAATTTATACATTCAACACAAAATTTCTTTATTGTAACATTTTAAAATACAATGCACGTGGTGCTTATCTCTTGGAGATAGTAATGAGTTTTTAGAAAAATGAGTGCCATAAGCTTCAAAAGTTAGGAAAGACATGCACAAGTTCAAAATGGCTATCAAAATTTGCAGGACCATGAGTTTTAACACTTCATTCCAATGTTTTATCTTGCCAAAAAAGTAAGGTATTTTATTAAGCAAGTTTATAGCTTGAAAACCACTTTTCAT
The DNA here is from genome assembly GCA_032164245.1 of Sternotherus odoratus. Classification (NCBI taxonomy): domain Eukaryota; kingdom Metazoa; phylum Chordata; order Testudines; family Kinosternidae; genus Sternotherus; species Sternotherus odoratus. The sequence goes on along the minus strand of JAVMKO010000002.1, from coordinate 86,767,517 downwards.
GTGTTGAAAATAACTTCTCTACCAAAGCCACAATATATTCCCTAATAAAAACCCCTATATTAAGAGAATATTGACATGGCACAGTTAAGCATTCAAAACTTAGGGAATAACAATGTTAAGGGTGACTCCCACACCAGTTTGACTCTGTCCTCTTTTGCATAGGCATTCTGATGCAGCTGCTGTTTACCTTAACACATTGTTTCTCAAATAGTCTACATAATTTTTCATTTTTTCTCTTCCTTGAGATAAACAGATACATACAGCATTTTCTCATATTTCTTTAACATTTATACTGTTTTCAATGAATGTTTGTATTGACTTAGTATGTTTGTACTGACTTAGACTTTTACTATAAGAATGTATTTTAATAATTTATTAGCAGCCATGCATTATTCATTTTCTTAACCAGAAGGACTGCATTACTCCAGTGCAATTCAGGAGATGAGGCAATTGCCTATGAAGCTAACATGGCTGAATAGGTAAGTGGCATTGATATGCCAGCAAGGTTTTACTATAGTGTAGTGCAGTTGCACTTATTGTGCAGTACGATTATGTAAGAATAGTTTACTTTCTGATTTTCAAATAAATGACATGGATTTTTTGGCATATACATAGTAGTGCACAATTTTACAAGATGCTACAGATGTATACCTAACATGTAGAACAATTTATGATGCATTGTACTACTTTAAAGAGGATGTGATCATGTAAATAAATCATGGTTTAATAATGCATACACGCAAATTTGCAGAGCTAAAGTTGAATGAGAAACCTTAGAAAAATCATAATTATTAAATTGAGTGCTTGTCTGTGCAAAACTGAAGTTCTCTTAGTGCAGTATTTTCTAATGAAATTTCAGATTATTTTTAAAGAGAAAAAAAATCCATAATGTGAAAATATTTGGCTAGAAACCATAAGCAACCTCCCTTCCATATGAGATCTGCAAGAGCGAGCCTCTTTCTAGAGCAGTAGTGGGCAAACTATGGCCCACGCGCTATATCCAGCCCACAGGCTTGTCTTGCCCCTGAGCTCACCGGGGAGGCTCCCCCGATTCCTCCTCTGATGTCCCTCCTCAGCCTTGCCACCACACAGGCAGCATTCTGGGAGGCGGGGTTGCGCAGCAGCTTGTCTTGTTCTGGGCGCTGCTCTGAGCAGCGTAGTAAAGGGGCCACGGAGGTTGGATAAGGGGCAGGGAGTCCCAGGGGGCAGTCAGGGATCAGAGGGGAGTTAAATGGGTCGGGGATTCTGATGGGTGGTCAGGGGATGGAGAACAGGGGGGTTGGATGCAGCATGGGAGCCTGGGGCTCTGTCAGGGAGCAGGGGTGTGGATAGGGGTTGGGGCAGTCAGGGAACAGGGAGCAGAGGGGTTTGATAGGGGGTGGGATCCCAGGGGAGTGGTTGGGGTGGGGGGCGTCTCTGGAATGGGTAGTCAGGGAACAAGGGGGGGCTTGGATGGGTCGGAGGTTCTGAGGGGGGTAGTCAGGGGGCAGAAAGTGGGAGGGGCTCAGATAGGGGTCAGGGTCATGCTGTTTGGTGAGGCACAGCCTTCCCTACCCAGCCCCCCATCCAATTTTGAACCCCGACATGGCCTTCTGGACATAAAGTTTGCCCACCCCTGTTCTAGAGGACTTTGGAATTCTGCAGGGGGGGGAGCCACTTTCACATGAGCAGGAGAAGCTGCACAGCTTTTATCTCACCATGGTGCATTTTGTCTCAACCTCTTTCTCACTGACAAAATATGAAGTGGACTTTCCTCTCCTTCCATCCACTTTGTAGAGACAAATATGGAAAGCATGATCTTGTCCTTATTCAATTTTAAAGGAGGGACTTGGATAGCTCCTAGAACTAAAACAATGTATCACACTCAAAACATGTTTTGAATATTTTAAATGTGCACTTTAATTCTAAACTTTTTGAGAGATAGTAAGTGTGAAACAGCCTAAACAGGAACTATTTGTTGACAAAATACACATGACTCACATACCTGCCCATCCTGACTAATAGCCATTGATAGACCTATCTTCTATGAATTTATCTAGTTCTTTTTTGAACCGTTATAGTCTTGACCTTCACAACATCTTCTAGCAAGGAGTTCCACTGGTTGACTATAAGTTGAATGAAAAAAAATACTTCCTTTTGTTTATTTTAAACTTGTTGCCTAATAATTTGACTCTGATAATGTACTTTGCATGTGGACAATAACTCTTTCATCTGTACTTATTCAAGGATATGTAACAGAGTAAGCCATTTGCATACAGGTAAAACAATAAATAAACAAAAGGAATAAATTAACAAAATTTCTATATATGAGTACTATTTTCTGGGAAGATGTTTTCTCTACTATGTCTAAGTGCATGAATTGGTGTGTAAATGGAGACATTTTTGTGTGAATTAAGCCATAGTAAATTTCCCTCTAGCTTGGAATTTCACTGACTTTGTCACAGCCATCTTCCACTAAGCACAAAAAGATACTTACATCTGCCCTGTAGTAAACATTAAGTCTCAGGAGGAAGAGGAATGTGGCTCAGCATTAGCTGGAGAAAAATGTAAAAAACCTGATGTAATATAGATCCAACCCAACTCCTACTAACATCAATGGAAATACTCTCATTGACTTCAGAGGGAGCTGAATCAAATTTAAACTTAGCGTATGTCTATACTACCCGCCCTCCGGCAGGTAGTGTTTAGTGTATCAGGGATTTTGTCAGGATGCAATAAATCGATCCTCGAACGGGCTCCCATCAACTCCGGAACTCCAGCTCCGCAAGAGGAATAAGCAGAGTCGATGAGGGAGCCACCACAGTCAACTCAATGCCGTGGGGACAGCCAGGTAAGTCGAACTAAGATACTTCAACTTCAGCTACGCTAATAACATAGCTGAAGTTGCGTATCTTAGTTTGAACACCCACCCCCACACCCTCCCGCTAGTGTAGCCCAGGCCTTAGAAGGTAAGAACATTAGCTAGTATACATTCTTGTAGCTGAATTAAGGACAATGGAGGTACACGACTTTACACTAGCTGAGAATCTCAAACAAAGTTAGGGGAACTACTCATGTTAATTAAATGTCTACAGGATTGGACCATTTAATTTGCTTTTAAAATGCTAACTTTATTTTTTTGCAATTTAAAACTATTAAGCTATCTGATATTAAGATTCTAATAGAACTGTTGGAATGCTAATGTCAACAATTTTAGCCCCCATTTAAAGCTTCCTTCAAAGAATAGCAGTGTGTGCGTATGAACATATCCATAATTTAATGTTTAAGCTAATATATTTAGATATCTATTAATAACTAGAAATGGCATATATATATACATACATAAATACAGAGACCTGAAACAAACCTTTCCCACTTTGACTACATCAATCTTTGTTATGCCACCATTACGTGAGTGCCTTAAGCAAAATTTTACAAAGGTGTAATCCTTGTTTTGTATATGCAACCAGGCAAGGCACACAAAATACAACCTCAGTGCCTAAATAACCTGGTGTAAATTCTGCAGTTACATAGTTAGTTTAGCATTTCTTCTCTAAGTAATTACTTCAGCACATGAAAATTATTTCTGCTCAACAGTTGTTTAAAAACAAACAAAACCATTGTCAAAACCAACCTTGAAGAAATGACTCAAGTTTTACTTATCTCTTGAAATCATAGTACTGCACCATTAATTACCCTTCTTTGAGGTGAGAGCTCATTTCCCCCCACACACACACAATTTATAGAATAAAATATGTTATAGAACTGGATTGGGAATTGTACAATTGCACTCTATGTTAACATATTTTTGTTATAGGTGCAATTGAAATATGCTGTACTTTAATATTTATAAATAGCAAGTTATTAGCTTTCCTACTAAATGAATAAGAGGGCTAGTATTGACATACCATTACCCACTTTTTCTGGAACATCTTTCAAAGGACAGATCTTCATTTGAACCATGCTAGACAAAGATGTCTAATATTAAGAATGGCCACAGTTATCTGATAAATGTAAAGAAATTGAATTTTTTAATTCTACCAATTTATCAAGCTGAAGCTGCAGTTCTTTTTAGGAGCTCATTGTGCTTTTTCTAGAAGTCTAGTCCACACAAGAAAACCCAACATGAGAGGATTATTTTTTAATTGTTGCTCACACATGAGTACAATTGGTAGATGGTGCTGTATCTATCTGACTTCTACTTTCTTTAACATCATTCAGAGGCGATTCATTACCTATCTGGCATTTGAAGACTTGTTTGTAGGCCTTCCTAAAATTTTCAGAGAGGAATGCGTATATAATAGGATTTACAGAAGAATTGCTGTAGGCCAGGCAGTGCGCTGTAATTCTGAAGACAAATGAAGCTTGAGTCAATGGGAAAACTCCAAATTCCACCCAGAGATGGATCACATGATGTGGCAGCCAAGATATGCCAAAAACCACCACCACCACCAGCACAGTCTGGGCTGTCTAAGGCAGGAAAAGAGAAACATGGATGATTTATTAGCACTTGAACAGTTTCAAACAACGTGCTTCAAAACCATTATTTAGGGATACAAAAATATTAGGAAAAATAATTTCTAAGTATTGAAAACTATTTTAGTTTATCAGCCATATATACTTTATTTCATATAATGTGATTAGGTCAAGAACAACACAGGCCCTCAAACTTCACTTGATAAACATGAGGTTCCCATCACAGATTGTGAGATTCAAATAGTAGGGAGCAGTATGTAAAGATTAAGGTTCTAATTAACTACTTTGTTAGTCCACTGAGTGGCAATGGAGTTCCACTGACACAAAACTGATGTAATGCAGTGGTGATGCAAGGCCTTGGGGAATGCCATAACTTTAAATCTAATAGGCTATGTTTTCTGTGTATTACATAAAGCAATGACCACAATATATGTATTAAACCTGAATTGGGAGGAGGAGGCTAATATACGCTTTTGATAACCTGAAAACCCAAGCTCACCAACAAAAACAGTATATTAGACAAAACTAACAAATTGAGCAGAACAGACTAGACCCCACTACTGCTACCTGACTTCATTGAACTTATTTTCATAAGAGATGCCATCCCTCTCAAATGATAAACTCTGTCAATGGGGAATACTAGGATATAAATAGAGAAATGTTAGGCTTCTAGGATAATGGAATGCAACTGTGGCTTGGAAAAATCATTGTTGGGGCTTTCTTTAACTTTTAGTAAATACTTATTGTTTTGCAATTGTTTGACAAATTAACAACTATTAAGTTTCCAGCAACTACCTCTTTCAATTAGTTCATTGTAGAGAGATGTAAGCCCCATCTTAACTACCAAATTTGTCATTCACTGTTATTACATAAATAGGGTCTTGTCACTTTTACAGCATGGTTTGACCTTGCCTGTGTAGGTGGAGTCAAGCCATGTTACAGAGCTATCTTATATCCCTGGGCATAGAGCTTAGTCCCATCTACTCAAACAACACTCAACTATGTTATAACACAGAGCCATGAAATGGTACACATCAGTGTACATGAGGCCTAGATAATTTGCTAGATTCTTGAATCTGGGTTTAGGGCTGGTCCTCACTACCGGGGGATCGACGGCAGATATGCAACTTCAGCTACGTGAATCACGTAGCTGAAGTTTGCGTATCTGCAGTCGACTTACCTGCCGTCCTCACAGCAGCAGCAGTCAGCGGCGCGCTCCCCCATCGACTCCAGCTTGCGCCTCCCAGCAAGCTGGAGTTCCGGAGTCGACAGGGGAGCCGTGGGCGATCGATTTCTAGCGTCTTCACAAGACGCGAGAAATCGATCGCCAACAGATCAATCGCTACCCACCAATCCGGCGGGTAGTGAAGACCAGCCCCTATTTACCGCTAATGACTGGTGCAGCCACTTATTCTGAACAACAGATATTTAGCTCAGTCTGGTAAGAAATCAATCGCATCTCCTCAAGAGAAGGTTGGACTGCTCATGAAAATCATTTCCATTTCAGTGACAATGGATAAAAATTTCCTATATGGGAGATTGTGCTAATTAGTTCTCACTCAACAGAAATATTAGCATTAGATTTAATTCCCATTGCCTTTGGAGAGACAAAAGCTCCAGAAAACCATTCAGTAGACACTGGGGTCACTTAATCAACAGAGCAGATGGTCTGCTAAAGAGGAACCTTCCCTTGCCAGAAGGAAAACTCTTTCACATCCACAAGAGATGATGGAGTAGCTAGGGGAAATAAGAAGAAGTGGAAGATCTTCAGTGATCCGAAACTCAAAAGAGAGTCCTGTTATGAAGAATGAATATTAAAAAACAACACAAGCCTTTAGGGACAAAATTAGAACGGCCAAGGCACAAAATGAGATTAAACTAGCTAGAAACACGAAGGGTAATAAGAAAACATCCTACAAATACATAAAAAGCAAGAGGAAGACCAAAGTCACAGTAGGCCCATTACACAATGAGGGGGGAAAGACAATAATAGAAAATGTGGAAAGGGCAGAAGTGCTAAATGCCCTTTTTGTTTTAGTTTTCACCAAAAAGTTTAGTAGCAATCGAACATCTGACTTAGTGAATGCCTGTGAAAATGAGGTAGATTCTGATACTAAAATAGGGGGGGAAACAAGTTACAATTTACTTATAAGAGTTAGAGGTCTTCAAGTTGGCAATGCCTGATGAAATACATCCTGGAATACTCAAGGAGCTGACTGAGGAATTTTGAGTCATTAGCAATTATCTTAGAAAACTCAAGGAAGACAGGAGAGATTCCAGAGAACTAGAAGAGGGCAAATATAATGCCAATCTATAAAAAGGGGAATAAGGACATCCTGGAGAATTACAAACCAGTAATATAATGCAGCACATAATCAAGAAATCAATTTGTAAACACCTAGAAGATAATATGGTGACAAGTAAGAGCCAACATGAATTTGTCCAGGCAAATCACATATAACCAACCTAATCACTTTCTTTAACAGAGTAACAAGCCTTGTGAACAGGGAGAAGTGGTTAATGTGGAATATCTTGTCTGTAGTAAGGCTTTCGAAACTGCTTCACCTCATAAACCAACTGGGGAAATATAGCCTAGAGGAGCTACTATAAGGTGGGTGCATAATTGATTCCCAGAGAGAGTAGTTATAAATGATTCACAGTCAAGCTGGAAGGGCATATCGAGTGGGATCCTACTGGGATAGGTATTGGGTCTCATTCTGTTCAATATCTTCTCAAACGATTTAGAGAATGGCATAGAGAGTACACTTATAAAGTTTTCAGATGATACCATGCTGGGAGGGTTGCAAGTACTTTAGAGAATAGGATTAAAATTCAAAGTGATCAAGACAAACTAGAAAGCTGGTCTGAAGTAAAGAGAATGACATTCAATAAGGACAGATGCAAAGTACTCCTTTTAATTGCACACATACAAAATGGGAAATGACTGCCTATGAAGGAGGATTGTAGAAATGGATCTGGAGTTTATAGTGGATCGCAAGCCACATATGAGTCAATAGTGTAACACTGCTGAAAAAAAAAATTCATTGTGGGATTTATCAGCAGGAATATTGTAAGCAAGATGCGAGGAGTAATTCTTCCACTCTACTTCACACTGATAAGGCCTCAACTGGAGTACTACATCCAGGTCTGGGCACAGAATTCAGGAAAAATATGGACAGACTGGAGAAAGTCCAGAGGAGAGCAGCAAAAATTATTAAAGGTCTAGAAAATGTGACCTATGAGGAAAGATTGAAAAAATTGGGCTTGTTAGTTTGGAGAAGAGAAGATTGATGGGGAACATAAGTTTTCCTAAAAGGTTATTACCAAGAGGAAGGAGGGTGAAAAATTGTTCTCCTTAACCTCTGAGTAAAAGGACAAGAAGCAATGGGTTTAAGTTGCAGTAAGGGATGTTTAGATGTACATTAGGAAAACCTTCCTAACTTTCAGGGTAGTTAAGCACTGGAACAAATTGTTTAGGAAGGTTGTAGAATCTCTATCACTGGAGGTTTTTAAGAACAGATTAGACAAACATGTCAGAAATGGTCCAGTTCACTGGTTTTCAACATTTTTTTCATTTGTAGATTCCTAAAAAATTTCAAATGGAGATGTAGACCCCTTTGGAAACCTTAGCCATAGTCTACGGACCCCTCTCCCCCCACCCAGGAGGCCTGTAGGCCACACATTGGAAACCACAATTCTAAGGTAATAGCAACCTTCCACAGATCCCTTGGACATAGTCTGCAGACTCCCTGGGGTCCATGGACCACAGGTTGAAAACCACTAGTCTAGTTATTACTTAGTCCAGCCTAGAGTGCAGGGGACTAGACTAGATGACCTACTGAGGTCCCTCCCAGTTCTACACTTCTATGATTCTATTTAGTGATCTTCAAACCAGTCATACACCACAGCACTCTATCCTAGACTTGTTTTACCCTTGCACACACTCTCCCATTGTGCCCTAAATGAGTTCCTTCAAGCCTAAAGCCAGATCTAACTCTTGTGCAACTTCCCTGGCTACTGTGGGATTATGTTATGGATAAATTTAGCAACTAGCATGAAATAGCCCATCTGTTTGAGCCTAACATAGGAATTGAACAGGATTCAGGAAACCTATAGTCTCTGGGGAAGATCCTCAGATGGTGTAAATTGTCATAGAGCAGGGGTTCTCTAACTTCATAGTACCACGACCCCCTTCTGACAAGAAAAATCACTACACAACCCCAAGAGGGGGGACTGAAGTCTGAGCCTGCACGAGCCCCACTGCCTAGATGGAGGGGCCAAAGCCTATAACCTGAACCTCCCTGCCCAGGGCTCAAGTTTATCGGACTTCGGCTTCAGCCCCAGGTGGTGAGGCTCGGGCTTTGGCCCTGGGCTCCAGCAAGTCTAAGACAGTCCTGGTGACCCCTTTAAAATTGGGTTGTGACACACTTTGGGGTCCCAACCCACAATTAGAAAACTGCTGTCATAGAGTATGTCATTGTGTCTGACAATTTTCACAGCTCAGGATCTGTCACTCTGTTTCAAAAATAAAATATGTTTGTGAAGGGAAGCGGACACCAAGAGGACACCTCCCCCAAGTCTGTTTCTAGGGGCAGTAGTAGGGGATAGGAAAGACAAGATGGAACAAGGACATTTTTGCAATATTTTAAAATATTTGTAAATAATGAGCCAGGTCCTCAGCTGGTGCAAATCAATAAAACTCTGCTGATATCAGTAAAGGTGTGATAATTTATACCAGCACAGAATCTGCCCAATAAAAGATCTGTCTTAATAAAAGATTACAAATAGGTAATCCCTTCAATTAGGTAAAATTCCCACTGGGAACTGAAATCTTGTGTTTAGCATGCATACATTTTCAGGAGGAACAAAAAGGAAAATAAACCTGTAGAATTTTTTTTTAGAAATTTCTTTTTTTCCTGCAGATATGACAAAGCACAGTGCCCTAATCCTTTCACGATGTTAACATTTTGATCTAAAGCAGAATAATATGGATAATTATATACCTGCTCAATTTACTATGTGAGATTTGTTTCTGTCACTATTTACACCCAAGCAACCACTCCTGATTTTAGTCAGATAGCATAGAATTTAGGGTAGATTTTGTCCCTGTGTCTCTTAAATCCATCATGCTTAAGATATGTGGTACCCGCGGGATGCATAAGTGTGTGCATAATTGTTTGACAATCCTTGCAACACCTGTTTTATTCCATTATCCCTCTCAAGCCTAATTCCAAAGATTATCTTTACAACATTATCAGTATAATCTGCAACCAAGGAAACGCTACAGGGCTCCTCTTGTTTATTTAATGGGATGACAACATTACACATCAGTAAATAAAACTACCTGAAATATAATTACAGGAAATATGCTAATTCTAATATGTTAATGCTAATGTTTTGTATGTGACCAATAAATGTACAAAAATAGTATTCTGGCAAACATTTATTTTGCATTTAACTTTTTTCTTATATATGAAAGTCTAATTTAAAAATCCACTTCTGAACTCCTTAATCAGGCGACTCCCATTTGTTTAAATAAGGTGAGAACATAGGATTAGGCCCTAAATGCAGAATGAAAATGAGCAAGAGTTCTTGTTATTTAGAAGAAATAATAATTTAAAATAGGCATACTGAAAAAATATATAGTGTGTAAAATTGTATTGGCAATCCCAAGTATTCAACTATCATTAGGTGAGCCCCAAAAACTCATGAGATTGATTTATAACAATTATATTTTTCAAACAATGATATTTTGGTTAATTTTGTTTGCCTTCTGGTTTTTGTGCCCTTAAGATACATAAGGGTACACTTAAATTTAAAAATAAAAAAGCTCAGATTCTCATATAACCACATGACTCCAAGAGCTCAAGGTTTAAAATCAGCAAAAGTTATAAGACGTGTGATAAAAATAAAAAAGTTGGCAATTTTCTGAACCTTTAATAGTTATATCATAGGCCCCAACTCCACAAAGTACTTAAGGACCTTGCTGAATCAGAGATTTAATACCTAACCCTCTTAACACTGTGCCTCTAAAAAAAAATCTTGAGCAGTGTTTCTATCAGAAATTGTATAAATAGTGTCTGAATTAGGGCCTGATTTGGCAATCCAGTCTACACAGGCAGTGCCCTGCATGCATGTGGATCTTCATTTACTTCAGTCAGACTCTGCATGGGCATATGATTATATCCATCAGCTCGGACTGCGCTAAGGTAACCAGGTGTCTAGTTTCGACTAGAACACCCGGTTGAAAAACGATCCTGGTGGCTCTGGTGAGCACAGCTGACTGGGCCATTGACTGTCTGATTGGTGATGTCATGCAGCGGGGCTGGCAGGCTCCCTCCTAGCCTCCACGCCGCATGGCTCCCAGGGAGCAGCTGGCATGTCCACCCTCTGGCTCCTATGTGTATGGGCAGTGAGGGGGCTCTGCACGCTGCCCCCACCTCAAGTGCCACACTCACAGGAATTGTCCAGGAATTGTGGCCAATGGAAGCTGCGAGAGCGTTTACTGTGGATGAGGCAGCATGCAGAGCCACCTGGCTGTGCCTCCATGTAGGAGCTGGAGGGGGGACATGCTGCTGCTTCCAGAAGCTGCTTGAGGTAAGCGCAACCCACAGCCTGTGACTCTGACCCTCTCAGGCCCCAACTCCCTCCCTCAGCCCCAGCCCTGCCCCCCCCTCCCCGCCACCTTTCAAACTCCTCAGAGCACCCTCCTTCAACCCAAACCCCTCATGCCCACCCCAGAGTCTGCACCCCCAGCCAGAGCCCTCACACTCAAACCCGCACCCCAACCCCCTACCCCAGCCCTGATCTCACTCCTGCCCTCCAAACCTCAGTCCCAGCCCAGAGTACCCTTCTGCACCCCAAACTCCTCATCCCCAACCCCACTTGAGTCTGCACCCCCAACCAGAGCCCTCATCCCTCCCACAGCCCAACCCCCTGTCCCAGCCCAGAGCCTCCCACACAAACCCTGAACTAGCTCTACCTTTTTTGCCACCCCAAGCAGCTCTGTTGGAGAGAGAATAGTGGGGGAGCTGCTGCAGGCGTGCTGCCGAAGATGAAGAGCAGCGGAGCTACTGCCGAAAGCCGCCTGAGTGCCGCCCTGACAGCACCCGGAATGCTGCTCCCTGCCTGCCATTTGCCACCCCAAGCACCTGCTTGCTAAGCTGGTGCCTGGGACTGGCCCGGAACCCCTTATTTCAGGCCTCAACCTGGAACCCGCACCCTCAGTCCATAACTTGTACCTCCTCCAACATGCCAACCCACTGCCTCAGCCTAGAGCCCCCTCTCATACTCTGAACTTGGCTCCACCCCCTAGCCCAGAGCTCCCTCCTACCCCAAATCCCCTCCTACACCCCAGCCAGAGTCTCACCCCTCTTGTATCCCAACCCACTGAGCCAGCCTGGTGAAAATAAGTGAGTGAGTGAGTGAGTGAGTGAGGATGGGGCGAGCAAGCAACAGAAGAAGGAGGTGAGACGGGGGTAGGGCCTCAAAGAAGGAGTGGGGCCTCGGAGGAGGGGCGGGGCAAGGGTCTTCGGTTTTCTGCAAGCAGAAAGTTTACAACCCTAGACTGCACAGTTGTGCCCTAAAGATTTATCTGACTCCATGGTTCATAAATATAGAAGTCAGGCAGGAAACTTTTGGTTTCAAGTCTGCTCAAAATTAGAATTCTATATGTTGTATTACCAGACAAATGCACTATGATACAGACCTTTCTATGCAGTCCTGAAGAACAATATTAGCTTTGTGATTTAAAGATCTTTTCAAATTCCTATTTGCAATATTACTAGTGGGTATTTAATTTAAGCCCTGAACAACAGAGAATAAAAACAGTGTTCACGGATGGCAAAGTTTTAAAAGAGAATCAGGAAGTACAATAAATCTTATTTAGAAGGTTCATCTTAAAAACCAGAAAATTTTCATATTACTGTACATCAAAAAATACATTAGCAGAAAAAAATTCACAAGATAGGGAAAACATACAGGAGAACTGAAAAGTCCGTACATATTAGAAATATGCCTGAGTCACAGGGATTGGCTCTGGATCTGGTTTTGACATCCTCAAATATTCAAGATATAAAGATCTAGAATAGTGGCTTGGCCCATTGTAGAGTCTAGGGGACAAATGCAAATTTCAAAACTGGTTTGAGGTTTGGATTTTAAACTCTCAATGTTCAGGTTTATTTAGATGCAAGTCCATCTCTGTGTTATACCTCTGGAAACAAGCAACACTACACTGAAAAGTTAGCATGCTTAGTAAGAAAAGCAATCTACCTTTTTCTTGGATGCTTCTGACTTCTTTGACATGTTTCTCAACTTTTTATGCAGATGATTAAGAACCTGAAAAAGATAAATTTGCACCTTGCATTTAACTGCTTTTAAAATTAAAGGACACATTTTAAAAAATTATGCTGTCCAATATTGCTTCCAAATGTTGATGTATTCAGTCCACACCAGAGTTAGGCAACCTTCTAGAAGTGGTGTGCCGAGTCTTCCATTATTCACTCTAATTTAAGGTTTCACATGCCAGTGATTCATTTTAATGTTTTTAGAAGGTCTTTTTCTATAAGTCTGTAATATAACCAAACTATTGTTGTATATAAAGTAAATAAGGTTTTTAAAATGTTTAAGAAGCTTCAATTAAAATTAAATTAAAATGCAAAGCCCCTAGACCGGTGGCAGGACCTAGGCGCATGAGTGCCATTTAAAATCAGCTCGTGTGCCGCCTTTGGTCTACACATTTCAAAAGTGCATACTGAAATATCTAATCTGCACCTTGGGGATCAACAAATATGAAGTACATAAGTTGTTTAATTCTAATATAAAAAACAGATGCATCACATAACAAAATATGCATAGCAACGAACTCAATCTGCCCATAAACGCAAAACTGTTCTACAGCCATTTGTAACCGGCAATCATTTTTTTTCCATAAAATGTCTGTGTTTATGAATTTAGGATGATCTTCTCTGCACATAAAATAAAAAAAATTATATTTTGACCCATAGCTTTCCTTAATCTTCTGCGTAATTTGCATCCATCAGCTGGATATTTGGTTCATATAATCACTCCTTGGATCTGTATGATTTTGAAGAAGGAACCTAAAAATGTTTTTAATTAATTTATTCAAAAATGTGTCATAAGTCAAATATGACCTTTATGCAAGACTTGCCATGACTTGTCACGTACCTCTAAGAAGAGGTCAGATTTTTATTCTGGCAGCAGAATTCATTTACCATTGAAGAGCAGCTTTGAAATTGTAACAGAACCTTGATAGTCTGCACACACAAGATTTTGGGGTAGTACAGCAGAAACACATTTTGTCTGCAATGATCATTCACTTTGAAATTAAGAGCATTTGTAGGCCAGGATCTGGAGAAAAAAAAAATTGTGCCATGCAAATGTTTATGAAGAAGTAGACTGTATAACACACAAAAAAAGAAACATTCCATAAAATGGAAAGGTGGCAAATTCAAATATGCCATTAGACTATGGGATGAGAGCAGTCAGTAGTGTATGTGTGGCTGACTTTGGAAAAGCATAAGAACAAGTGAGAGAGAAGTGAAAGCCATTCCCCTTGGCTAAGTTCTGAAGTAATTGCCCCCTCCACACTTCTTGCATAGGCTATTTCCTCCAGGTAGTTAATCCCTTTGAAGTTTCTCCATTTTGGATCAGGTACTAATTTCACATGCCCACCACATGCAACCATCTGACTAGTCAAATTCTAACTTTGCATGGGGGGTACACCAGATGATCTGCAGTCCACATGCAGAAGTTGGATACCCACTGAAACAAAGCAGACAATACACACATGGCAGGAGCTGTGGAGGAGTGATATGCTTACGTATGTATACTCCAAGATCAACTAATGTCCTCTATACACACTATTCCTACTTTGGACCAGAATGTTCCCAATAAATGGGCCCTTCTTCCTCTATTAGTCACTCATTTCAATTGGATCACTTTAAAAATATAATACTATTCACTGTGACTTATTGGAAAACCCAGGAGGTGGGCAGGCACAGGCCCACCCACTTCTAAAAGCGCCTCCCCCAGCCTAGCGGGAGGGACACTAAACCCAGGACCAACTGATTACTGGGGACAACGAATGACAAACAGGAATGGGAGTGAGGATCAAAGGTTCAAAATGAGGGCACCAGACGGGGACACCGAGCAAAGAACCCCGGACAGCACCCACTGCTGCTCCTCAAAGCTATTGAGGGAACCAGCGGACGCTGCCCAATAGAACTCTGCCCAGATACGTGAGACAAGGGAGGACCCAAAATAGGCCCCACGGGTGCAGAGCACCCCCTCGTCCTGAATCCTCCTCCTGGTATTATAGATGGAGGTATTGGCTAATGCCAGGAGGAGGTTAACAAGGAGGTCTTGCTACTTCATGTGGCTATGGATAGGGAGTGCAAAAATGAATATGTGTGGGGAAAAGTGCAACCAGAACCTCAATAAGAGGTTCTGGAGGAGCCGGAAAAGGGGCTGCAACCTGGCACACTCAAGATAAGCATGTGCCAGGTTCTCCCTCACACCGCAAAAGGGGTGAGCAAGGCTGGCAGTGTCTGATTCTTTTTTAGGAACAGATTGTGAGAAGTAGTGTTTTTTAGGCTATTGTCAACCATGGCATTGGAACATATGAAGGTTCTTCTTACAGCAGACACTGATTATGGGCTTGGTGGGGTCTATTATGCTGTTTTCCAGATGCCAGTCAGGATTTGACCTCAAGTAGTTTTTAAGACATCTACTTCTGCATTTTTAGCTGCTGGTACCACTGCAGGATTTTTAGGGGGGAAAAAACCTATAACATGCAGAATGCATCCAAGTGAGCCTGGTACCAAGATTTAATATTTCATCTGTGCTCAGAAACCTAGCTGAAGTGAAAGGTCACTTTTTGTTTTTTTAAGCAGCCTGGAGAAGATGGCTGACACACAACTAAATCCCCACTCACTTAGCTGCAAATGTACTCCATATTCTTTTCTAACAAGAATGTATATGTCAAAAGACTTAAAACCTGGAAAAACAATTCCTTACATAAAACTTTTCAATCTCTCCATTGAAGGGGGGTATTATTACATCATAACTATGTCACAGAGAACAGCGGGTGTTAACCTGCTGCCCAGCTGATGTTAATGGGCTTTAAAGAATTTCACCCCTGGGGGTGTAAGAGGTGAGATTTTAAACATTTTCTATTCTTACTCTGCTTAGGACCCTAAAGCCTATAACTGTACCAAATTTCAAGTCTCTAGCTCAAACGGTGTGGAAGGAGTTAGTGAACATACATACACCATTTGACTTTTATATATATATACACACTAGCGACAATTCCCGGCGTTGCTCGGGTCCATCGGAGGTGGGGAGGGGGCAGAGAGCTGAGCGAGTGCGGGGTCTGTTGGAGGGGGGAGGGGGCAGAGAGAAAACCTGACACCCCCACCTCACCCCCCCGACCAAACCTGACACCCCCACCTCACTTACCCCTCGACCAACCCTGACTCACATTTTCACCCCCCACCCAAACCCAACACCCCCACATCACCCCCCTACTGACCCCAACACCCCCTGACCAACACCCACACCTCACCCCCCGTAGACCAAACCTGACACACCCACCTCACTTTCCCCCCCAAACAAACCCGACACCCCTACCTACAACCACAAACAAACCCGACACCCACACCTCACTTACCCCTTGACCAACCCCGACTCCCCTCCTCACCCCCCCCAACCAAACCCAACACCCCCTGACCAACCCCAATACCCACACCTCACCCCTCACCCACCCCGACACCTTCCCACCCCCCCAGACCAAACCCAACACCCCCGGCTCAATTACCCCCCGACCAAACCCAACACCCCCACCTCACCCCCCAACCAAACCCGACACCCCTACCTCACTTACCCTCTGACCAAACCCAACTCGGGTCCATCGGAGGTGGAGAGGGGCAGAGAGCTGAGCGAGTGCGGGGTCCGTTGGAGGGGGCAGAGAGCTGAGCGAGTGTGGGGTCCGTTGGAGGGGGCAGAGAGCTGAGCGAGTGCGGGGTCCGTTGGAGGGGGGTATTATGACGTCATAACTATGTCACAGAGAACAGCAGCTGCCCAGCTGATGTGATTGGCCTTTAAATAATTTCACCCCTGGGGGGGCGTCAGAGGTGAGATTTGAAAAATTTTCAACTCTTACCCTGATTAGGACCCTAAGACCTCTAACTGTACCAAACTTCAAGTCTCTAGCTCAAACGGTGTGGAAGGAGTAAGCGCACATACATACATACACGCATACAGCATTTGACATATATACGGTATACATAGATATATAGATTGTGTCAATCCTACTGTTATAGATTTTATTTATTTATATTTTTCTTGGTGGGTCTGGCTTATACCTCTTTATTTACATCCTGCTGCTGAAACTTGGGATACAAGATTCAGTCCAGGAACCTTTTTTTAACTCATTTTTATGTTAGGACTCCTACTCTGTGTGATTTATATTTTTAACAGAGTCAATAAATCAAAATGACTTTTCGCAGTTCAGAATGTTCAGGATATTAGTACATAATGTAGACAGGTTTCTCTTAGTATTTCTAAAGGCAAAAGTAAAAAAATAAGGCAGTTATTAATATTTTAAATGGATAAATGGACAATAATCATTTAGGGCCATATCCTGCCACACGAGTAGTCCCATCAAAGCCAATGACCAAGATTTTCAAAAGTGACTAATATTGTAGTTCTCAGTTTCGGGGTGCCATGATTTTGTGGTGCCCAACATGAATGAGGCCTGATTTTCAGAGGATAGTTTTACACTTTCTCAACTTTAGCACTCAAAATCTGAGTCACTCAAAATCACTAGTCACTTTTTACTTCCTTGTTAAATGGCAACTGAAGATTCTCAGGACCTCCCAAAATGAGCTTTGGCTCTTTGCAGGCTTCAGCCATTGGGTCTTAACTGGCACTTTTTAATGTGCAATCCTCCAGTAACTTCATAATAGTACAGGGGCGGGCAAACTACAGCCCGCAGGCCACATCTGGCCCGCGGGACTGTCCTACCTGGCCCCTGAGCTCCCAGCCAGGGAGGCTACCCCCAGTCCCTCTCCGACAGTTCCCCCACAGCCATGCCACCACACAGGCAATGCTCTGGGGGATGGGGCTGCACACTCCTATGGACAGCGTGTCTGGCTCCATGCAGCTGCCAGACATGCTGATATGAGCAGCATGGTAAGGAGAGTGGGGACAAGGGGTTGGATAAGGGGCAGGGAGTCCCAGAGAGTAGTCAGGGGATAAGGAGCAGGGGGCTGTTGGATGGGGCAGAGGTTCTGGGGAGTTGGTCAGCGGAGGGAAATGGGGGGGTTGGATAGGCATGGGAGTCCCAGGGTTCTGTCAGGTGGGGGTGGATAAGGGTCAGGGCAGTCAGGGAACAGGGAGAGTTGGGTAGGGGGTGGGCTCCTGGAGGGCAGTTAGGGTGGGGGTCTCAGGAGAGGGCGGTTAGGGGACAAGGAGCAGCGGGGCTTAGATAGGGGGTGAGGTCCCAGGGGTGTGCTTAGGGGCTAAGGAGCAGGGGTGTTGGATGGGTCAGGGATTCTGAGGGGGGCAGTCAGGGGGCAAGGGTCGGATGGGGGTAGGAGCAGGATGTTTGAGGAGGCACAGCCTTCGCTACCCAGTCTGCAATACAATTCTAAAACCCCAGTGGGGCCCTTGGGACAAAAAGTTTGCCTACAACTGTAATAGTGCATAAAATAAGTTGATAATAAAAGAAATATATAATTTCAAGACAAATTACACTTACTGAAAAGAGCCATTTAAAGCTATCCATCAAGTGTGTTTTTTCCTAGCGTTAGTCCCGCACTATGGCAGGGTCCGCTTAGACTGGACACAACCAGTGATACGACTGGGGTATACTCCAACCGATGCGTCGTTCCATCTGTCCTTAGAGGCATTTTATACCTACTGCCAGGTGAAAGCTATCCATCAAGTAATATGCACTTAATACTCACTACTGAACTATTAAATAGTTAATCACTGCTTATACATCTTATTATATGTGATTGCCAGCTCTGGTTTTCTCTGGGTTTGCAGGAGGACAGATTTTAGAAATATCCATCACTGTTTCAGTATTTCTGTAATTTGTAATGGTGCTGTTGTCTCTTAGCAAGAGATGTACTTTTGCTAGTACTTCCCAGTAGGATGTGAATTCTCTGATAATGTAATTTAAGACAGAGGGAATGCAGCTAGCTTGCCATTTAAATGCAGAAAAAATGAAGGAAATTACAATTTACATAATAAAACAAGAACTTGCCTTACAACATTCAAATAGAGAACTGCATTCCCTTTGTCTCAAACTACATTATGAGAAAACTGAAGCTTCCTTATTATTATTATTTCACAGGTCCTCAGCTGGCGTAATTCAATGTAGCTCCATAGAAATCAGTGGAGGTACATTAATTTATACCAGCCGAGGATCTGACCTAGTAATATGCTCTATCGATAACTAGATGTTGCCATTGATGTACCTGTTATATTACACAGCAACTTTCCTTTCATAGTGTGTGTATTGGGAAGCCAAGATGTCAAGGTTGTGTTTATTTCAATAGAATTCTATAGTAATTTGCTAACTGGAGCGTCATGATGACTCCTTTGCTGGACATATACTCTCGCAGCTATGGCTTTGACAAATTTAAGACTGAAACTCTCTCTTTGATTTATTGCCATTCCAATCTTAACCTAACCTACCCCACCCCTCACTCACCCGAATTTGTCAAAATACTGCAGGTAAAGTTTTGTCAATGACTTTAGTGACAGTAGGAGTGAGCCCTTATGTTGCAGACAGATGCCAAGTGCCTCCTGCAAAGGGCTGAGATTAATCAGTTCTCACTGCAAATTTTTTTTTGGGGGTGGTGAACATCTCACAGAACTGGCCCCTCAGAGCTGGATCCTGACTTCAGCGGTAACAGGATTAGGCCTGTAATGTCAGACACCTTCAATTTCTAACTGAAACAAGGGTGAAGTAAAGACAGCCTGGTAGCGAGTTAAAAATGAGGTTTCCACTGTAACTTTGAATTGCCTTGATTTCCTGTCTGTGACAACATTTTAATGTTAATTAAACATACGTGTAATTAGTGCAATTAACCCCTATTTCAGACTATTTTAACTTGGCCATAAAATATTTGCTCTAGGCATAAACTTGACATTCAGGGTCCCATTTTTAAAATCAAATTATTGATTTTTTAAAATCAAATTATTTATATTTATAGTAAATAGTTATTTTTGTAATCAAAATGGTGTTTATATAACTAATATTTCAATAGTCTGTTAACAAAAAAATCCATTTTAATTTTGTTTTTAAATTCTATAAGTAAAAATTTATAATTTTAAAAAACAAACATTCACACTTGTTTAACTTACAAAACTTCTTTCATGTAAAAAAAGGGGTTTAGAGGTCATTAGTCATGTTGCTCTTTTGGCTATAAAAATTAGTACTTATTCATTAAAATGTGTGTTAAACGGGCATCTTCTGAGCATGTCTATTAACACTTTCCTCATATCTGTTAATATCTTTATTTAAATATGGTGATGATCAAATCTGCAGTATTGGTTTCTTCCCCCTCAGTGCACACAGTAACTCCTATTATAGACAATGAGAAATCCAACACCACACAGAGAAAAGAGAACTAAACCTTTAAGGGCTGATACTAATTGCCTTTTTGCCAGTTTGACACCTCTGTTATTTTAAATGTTGGGTTTACCCTGTAATTTAGAAACTTTGTCCTTTGAATACAAGCATATTCAAAGTGTTTTAAAATGCAGGTTTGCATTCTATCAGTCCTTTTTTCCACATCACATTTAATGAATTTATACACAAACTATATAAATTATACACTTCAACCCCCTCAAAAACATGTTTGCTTTAGAGGAATTGATACCTCAGCAAGAGAGCAGACTTAACTCTCATGAGCAGAACTATTAACTTCAATGTAATTTACTGTAGTAAGAACTGATGAAGCAAGTAAAGGTTTCAAGATTTCAGTAAAAGAACTGTCCAGTCAGACTATATTCAGCCTGTTCTAGATTCTGGAGAACAGCAGTCTGAATAGGTGCTTCCTTCAAAGCTGCAAAAACACAGGTACAGAAAATGGATCATTACCTAAGGGGAGAAGGAGGCGTGAGTGTGTCACAGTTCAGCCCTTTTCATCAGAAACTTGTTCATTATCAAGTGATTGCTTTCTGGCAGCAAAAAGCGTGCGTGACCCTGAGCCCCCTCCAGCCAGCGGCAAAGCTGCCATTAACTTCAGCTGATGCAGGATACTCCCTAACAAGCGGACAGCGTGCTGCCTCTTGCTCTTAACTGGACGTTAAGTAGTAAGTAGTAGAACGGGCATCGTACAGATCAGGTCCCTAGTAGTAATATGGCTGGGTTTTGTTTAAGTGCAGCATGTTTTAAACCATTGCAATTTGATGTTTTAGATGTTAAGATCTTTGCACTTTGTTGCACTTTGCCCAGTTTGGGGCTCCTCACCCAGCACTACGGAAAACGCAGAAAGTGTTTATCGCAGCTGAAATGGAGAGTTTAAAAAGAAGAGTTTTCTTTTGGAAAAAAAAATATGAAACCGAACCGAGAATACGCCCAGCACCGCCTATACTACACCTCCTCCGCCCCGCATTGATTGCGGTCCCCTCGGACGCATTGGACCCGGGAACACCTTACAACTGGACGTTCCTATCCTACAAAGCCACACCATCCACACTCGATCCTACTCCCACTTTACACACACCGAAACTTCAACTCCTCCATGTCCTTACCTGGGTACCCTCTTCCCACGCACACAAAACTATCCCTAGAACCCTGCTACTGCACCCACCCCACCCAAGCCATGTAGCCCACCCATCTACCCACACTTTTGCACACGCTAACACCCTATACCCTGCCCTGTCCTATAGCTACGCCTCATCGTTGTACCTTTACGTCTATGCACACGAACCCTATACCAACCCCCACCCCGTAACTATACCCCGTACACACATACCCACTTTATACCAGCTCCCCATCCCTGTAACTAACCCATACACAAACACCGCCGATAGCTACACCCTACAGCTAAACTCCACCCCTCCAACTTCACCCCAAACTCTCACACGCACCTATGGCTACATCCCACCTCTGCAACTGATCCCCCAAGCACTCCCGCCCTAGACCTGTGCCCCCGAAACTGCCACCTGCTCACCCCCATAGCTGCACCCCCATCCCCCGCACCCTCTACATCCTCCCCCGCGCCCCCACCTTGGCGTAGCAGAAGGAGATGAGCAGCAGCGGCAGCAGGTAGCCGAAGACGAAGGTGCAGACCACGTAGACCTTCTTGTGCCAGGGGTTGGGCCACTGGTCCCAGCAGAAGGTCTGGTTGCTGGCGTCCCGGTGGAAGAGGCGCTGGTGGTGCGCCACGGGCGAGGCCATGGCGATGGAGAGCGCCCAGATGAGCCCCACGCCCAGCAGCGCGTGGCGGGAGACCCGCAGGACGGAGGCGCGGCGGGAGTGGACGATGGCCACGTAGCGGTCCACCGACATGGCGGAGAGGGTGAAGATGCTGACCAGCATGGAGACGGTGAAGAAGTAGTGGGTGAACTTGCAGACGAAGGCGCCCAGCACCCAGGTGGGCAGCACGTAGACCGTGGCCTGGGAGGGGACGCAGAAGAGCAGGTAGGCCAGGTCGGCGATGCTCAGGTTGAGGATGAAGATGTTGGTGGCGCTGCGGGGCTTGCCGGGCTTGCTCCGGGCCAGCACCGTGATCACCAGCGAGTTGCCCAGCACCCCCAGGGCGAAGATCAGCACGAAGACGAGCAGGGTGAGGAAGTTCTCGATGCCGATGCCGAAGAGGGGGGTGGGGCCCGGCTCCCCCGAGAGGTTGAATCCCCCCCGGGGGGGCCCTTCGCTCTGGTTCAGGAAGAGGATCGCAATGGCCTCGGGCTCCATGCCCGCTGCCTCCCCCCCCCCCCCCCGCGCGCCCTTTTCCCGCACACGGGGCCCGCGCCTCGTCCCCGGAGAC
The DNA here is from genome assembly GCA_032164245.1 of Sternotherus odoratus. NCBI lineage: Eukaryota > Metazoa > Chordata > Testudines > Kinosternidae > Sternotherus > Sternotherus odoratus. The sequence goes on along the minus strand of JAVMKO010000002.1, from coordinate 86,745,033 downwards.
ACCCGCAGCCCGGGCTGCCGCGGAGGTGCCCGGGGAGCCCGGCGCGCCCGGCAGGAGGAGCGGGGGTGGGGGGAGTTGGCCGCCGCGCTCACGGAGCTGCGAAACTTTCTGGTGCCGGGGGGCTGGGCGGCATCTCGCCTCTGCTGCTCCCCTAGTGCGCGGGGGGATCCCGGGCTGCAGCCCGCCGGGGCTGGTTCGCACACGCAGGCTCCCGCCTCGGGGACTGACCAGGGAGCTCCTGGGGGCCCCTCGTGGTAAAACGCGCCCACAGCGGCGCTGCCCGGCTCCGGCTCCGGCTCCTTCGCAGTCCCGCCGCGGCTGCGGGGTTTGCCCCGCTCCAGCCCAGCGCGGTGCCGCCAACGGGCAGAGAGCGGTGCGGGGACCTCAGATCTCCCCGAGAGCGCAGCAGCCTCCGTCCGCCCTCCCCGCCTCCTCTCCAGCCAGCTCCTCCCCGCTCGGCTTCCCGCGCGCTCTCCGGCCACCTGGCTCCAGCGCGCTGCCTCTTCCGAAGGGAACTTGCCGCCCCGCCGGGCTGCACCTGTGCGCAGCCCCCGGCTCGCCACAGCAGCCGAGCCAAGCGCGCCGCTAATGCGCTGGCAACCCCGACGCTGCCTATCAGCAACCCCCGTGCCAATCCAGAGCCAGAAGACCTCCCCCGCCTCCACCCTCACGCCTCCCCTCAGCCCTCCCACGCTTCCCCAGGGCTCATCTGTTCCCATCAAAGGCCGGCAGAGTTAAGGCTGCTGCATCTCACGCAGCGCGCATCCCTTCCGCTCTCTGGAAGGCTGGTTGGGAACTTACCTGTCCCTGGGTTGTGTATCTTTTAACTGGAACCACAACCAACTTCTCCACACAGAGGGCCCACTCCTGCTGCCTCGCCCGGGGGATTGCAATCAATAAATAGATCGCACTGTACATCTAGACAGTGGTTCGCAAAACCACCCCCGGCTCCCCGTCCTGGTGTAGGTTTTGCCTTTATCAGGCAATGCACGATTTCAAAAGCTAAACAAGTTGTATGAAGATGTGTGACTGATGCCGCCTGGGGCCCCCATCCTCTGAGATGCCTCAGCATCCTTCTTTCCTGAAGGATGCCCAGCCCCTCACGCGGATTGGGTTCAAAAAGCCCAATCTTGTAGTCCTTTTATTACCCTCTTCAGGAAAGCAAGTTTAAATCCATAACTGTTCATAACAGCAAAGAAGCACATTCTTAAGTCTTGCCCGAAGATAGATGCCTTCTGAAATAGGGACCTGTGTGAGTAGTCCCATTGAAATCAACTTCAGGATCAAAACTTTCCCTCTGATCCTGAAAATTCATGCATGCAAATAATTGTGCATAGAAGTTCTCCCATTGACATTAAAAGTACTACTCATTTGTGCCACTGTGTGTAGGTGTTTGCAGGATTGCAGCGTTGGCCCCCAGTTCCTGACAGCATCTTTCTTCAGGAAGGGTACAGAAACATATCCAGTGAAGTCAATGTGTTAGCTAAAACTAAATGCATGTTTAAGTGCTTTCTTGAACCGGGATGGATTTAACCCCATGATAACTGTTTTCCTGAATTAGGACTTTAGTTTGCAGCAAGCCCGTCTGGACTAAATATAATTTTAAATGACATTAATTTCATTTCTATGTTTACAATTAAAGTTTTGTAATATGATAAGTTCACAAAAATAAAATAGGTATAGGGTGTTGTTACTAATACAATTTTACTATTTAAATAATTTTACAAACTTCATACCATCCCTGGCAGGGGAATAATATTATCCCCATTTTATAGATGAGAGAGTGAGGCTCAGAAACTTGAAGTGAACTTTTCAGAGAAGAGCTTATCAAAATAGAAGTTACATAAACATATATTTCTAAACAATGGAATTGAAAACGTCCTGTAAAAAGCTCGTATAAATTACACACACACACACACCATTCTTCAAATGTGAGTTTTAGCAGGGTTTCTTGATAGGTCTTAAACATCTCTTGTTTTCAGATTATAAATTTAGGTGCCATGCCTGACTGTATTGTTATTTTATCTCCCATTTCTCTTTTTAAAACACTTTTGGTCTAGAATAGAGAATGAATGCTGAGGAGGTAGGCGGAGATAAAGATAGGACAAAATAAGATTAAAGGGGAAATTGGATGTTCTTAGTAGAAAGAGTAAGATCTGTATCCTTGAATGTTCATTCTTAATTTTTTTAGATACATGGTTGACATTTTTTCTTTATTACATATCCCAAGAGCTCAAAGCTACTTCACAGCAATTTTAGTGCCTGAACCTGAAGAATACATTAAACTATTCTGGTGTGATTTTTGGATGCAATGAGCTCTTGCTTGCTTTGCATCCCAGAATTTGAAAGGGTTTTTTTCTCGATTTGCCTTCTCTGCTCATATTGATACAGATCACCAGCTAGTGTAGCTCAGCCTTGCTTCATTGACTTCAATAGAACTAGACTGACATAAACCTGCTGAGTCTCTGGTCTTTTAGATACAAAAACAAAATAAACATTGACAGAGCAAGATCTAGTTGGTAGAAATTAAAGAAAATGTTTTAATTATATTAAAACTCTTTGCTTTTCTGTAGCCATTGTAACAATCAAAAAAGTCAGAAACAGATTATTTGTTAGTAATTTTTTCACTTAAAGCTTCCTATAGTATGCTTGCTTGATTTTTGTATATAATTTATCATCATATTGACATGTTTTTAAATGACCATCAAAACACAGTAGCATACATTTCTGCATCTGTAACAGACTTGACCAGACTCAAGAGCAGACATTTCTAAGTGTCCATTATATATCAATTACTTTGGGAATATTAGAAACTGTGGGATCCAAAATTAATGTTATAGGGCCCAATATAGATTTTCTTAACATTGTTGATGTATATATTTATCAGTTTGAATCCCTTCATATGCTGTGATGCAAATATTTTTGATTAACACTAATGTTTTGTCCTTAAATCATATCTTGTAGCCAGTTACTCTATAGTATTATGAATTAAATACTGGCTCCATTGAAGTCAATGGCAACATTACTGTTGATTTCATCCTATAGGTTTGAAAATGTTATTCATTTGAGCTTCTTCTTCTTCTTTTTTGACTTGTTACTCTTAATGGGTGTTACTTTTTGATTAACGTGGCCTGGATTATAGATACAAATCAAATAATACAATATTGTTTAACAGACAGAAATAAACAGGAAGACTAGATCCAGTAACAAAATCGGTTTTATGAGAAGACAACCTGGACATTTCATTTGTGGTATTGGATAGAAGTGTTGGCACTAACACAGTTTCCTAGGTGATGTATAGCCAGATTTGTAACTCAGACATTGCTTTTCATGTGCACATACTTAGTATTTGTCAGCCTGCAAAACAGTACCAAAAATGTGTACCAGATAATACAATTATGTTAAGAAGTGATCTGTAAAAGCAGTGAACAATGAAGTGGCAAAATTCAGGCTCTGATTCAAAGAAAACACTTACGCACATATTAAAGTTCATCCCTTAAGGACTTGAGGATATCTCTTAAGCACATACCTAGGAACTTTCTTGAATAGGGATGCTTTTCTGAATCAAGGTTTTAAAGAAGATAGAATACCAAATGTTTCAGCTGAGCCAAAACTAGCTGTCTGTGAAGAAATTGAGAGAGAACAAAGCTAGGTGAATGTACAAGATCATGACAGTGAAATTCAGTCTGCAGAATTTGAGGCCAGGCTTCACAGCCTGTTCTGTGAAATGAAATAAATGTGCACCCCTTACCAGAATGATCAGGAAGAAATCTTAAGATGAAAACTTCAAAGAGATTTCCTCCCTGTGGTGCACTCACTCAGGTTTTCTCATTTGAGTCTCTCTGATAGGTGCACCATTACTCTTTTATACAAGGCCTGAAATAAAGCACTTCAGATACTTCAGTCAAAATCTAGTTTATGAAAGAGGCTGATTAGGTTAATTACCTAACAAATTAATTTTAAATACCCATGTATTACTTTTTAGAGGTGATTTAGTATTATATAATAAAAGTATAATATTGTTTAATCTTAAATACTTTTTCCCATTACAATGCATTTATAATTAGCAATAATTCTTCTACTTAGAACAAGGCAATCATAAATATACTATGTGTATGTTTATACACACCTCACATACTTTTTTCCTTATACTGTATAGGATTTTTATCCAAGCCATCTCAGATATTTTTAAGAGACAAATTTATTAAACATGGCAATAAACATGAGGTAGTTAAGTATTGTTTTTACCATTATACTGAATGCAGAATAAAATGGGTAAATGGTGGATGGAAGAGTCCCTCAAAGATAGCATTTCAGCAAAACCTGCACCCTCATGTGTAATTTCATTACAATAGCAAGGATGAAACCAGATTTAGGGCTCAATCCTGTAACGTGAACTCTTGCTCCAGTCCAGCAACAACTTAGCTGTAAGCATGTGAGTAGTCCAACTGATTTCCCATACCATTGAGGGATGAACCCTTTGTTCATTATAGTCTTAGTAAATGACCGTTTTTATTTTTACAAAAGCATTCCGTAGTTGAATTTGTGTATATGGAGCTTGAAAATAGGTTGACTTTCAAGATTAACCTTGTTTCTTTTAATTTTGCGATACAAGATAGTACATAGCAATTAAAGCATCTATGGTTAATTGTTTTTATTTAGTTAACTTCCTGAAGTAGAAACCCCTATTTATCATTCAGAAACTAAATCAAAAATCCATTTTAACTCACATGCTGGAAGATTATTAGCATGGGAAAATCCACATATTTGAAGATGTGAACTACCCTACTGCTGGTATTCTTAGGAAGAATATAATACTGTGGTCATAGATGTCAGTGCAATAAAGTTTCATTTTAACTCTGTGATTGAGTGATATTGCTAATAAACTGTCTGAGTTTATTTCTAGTTTTACTGACATTTAGAAAAGAAATAAACATCCATCCCTATTCCCTTGAGCGACACTACCATTTTGCCGCAGATTAAATGCCTAACTCTTTAGCCTGATTTCTCAATATCAACTATGGAATAGAACATGAACGTAGCTTGAAGACTGACTTTCTTGTTAAACATGTTCATTATGGTATTGCGTAAGGGCCTGGCAAGAATGAAGCCTTATTGTGTTAGCCACTGTACAGACAGAGTCATAGACAGTCCACGTCCCAAGGAGCTTACAGTCTAAATAGACAAGACAGACATGGGGCAGGAAGTAGGTAGGCTGACCATATTTCCTTTAGACAAAAACGGGACATTGGGATGGCAAAAGCGGGACGGGGGGGGCATGGCCCCACTTGGGCCCCCCAGCTCCGGGCGGGGGGGGGATCAGAGGGGGGTCGGGGGGGATGGATGGAGGAATAAGCAGAACAGGGATGGGGGATGAAGAGGATGGAGGGAGAGAGAGAAGGGGGGATGAGGGATGAAGATGATGGAGGGGACGGAGGGAGAGAAGGCATGAAGGTGAGAAGGGAGAGGATGGATGGATGAGAGAAGAGATGGGGTAGGGAGCAGGGGGGATGGAGGAGGCAAGGGACAGCGAGAAGGAGGGATGGAGAGAAGGGAGATGGAAGAGGAGGCAATGGACGGAGGGAGAGAGAGAAGGGAGGAAGGGAGGGATGGAGAAGGGGGATAGAGAGAAGGAAGAGAGGGATAGAGAGAAGGGAGGAAGGAAGGGATGGAGGGATGGAGAAGGGGATAGAGAGAAGGGATGGAGGGAGTGAGAGGAGGCAGCGGACGGAGGGAGAGAGCAGGGAGGAAGGGAGGGATGGAGAGAAGGGAGGGAAGGAGGAATAGAGAGGAGGAGGCGGCAGCGGGCAGCAGGCTGAAGCCGACGGCGGATCGGAGCGGTCCGGAGCCGCAGCCGGGGGCCGAGCACTCCGGCGGGGGGGCTGCCAGCCGGGTTTTATGAGACATAATCACATAAATTCATAAAAGTCATAAAACGTTCGGCCGGCAGTGGGCTGAAGCCAACTGCGGAGTGGAGCTGTCCGGAGCCGCAGCCGGGGGCCGAGCGCGCCGGCGGTGGCGGCGGGGGGGGGGGGGCGGCGGATGTTTTATGACTCATAATCACATAACTGAATTTATGTGATTATGTCTCATAAAACCCGGCCGGCAGCCCCCCCGCCGGCACGCTCGGCCCCCGGCTGCGGCTCCGGACAGCTCCGATCCGCCGTCGGCTTCAGCCCGCCGCCCGCTGCCGCCTCCTCCTCTCTATTCCTCCTTCCCTCCTTCTCTCCATCCCTCCCTTCCTCCCTGCTCTCTCCCTCCGTCCACTGCCTCCTCTCCCTACCTAAGGACTAGTATCAGATGTCAAAGTCTCCGATGAGCGCAGTTTGCTCATTGGAGATTTTGACATCTGATACTTGTCCTTAGGAAGCAAGATTCTTCACCTGAGCTCTTGGGAGTCCTGCACCTGCCCCAAAAACGGGACAAAATTGATATTTTTGACAAAAAGACGGGACGGTTCAAAAACATGAAAAAAACGGGACTGTCCCGTTCAAAACGGGACGTATGGTCAGCCTAGAAGTAGGGGTAGAACACACAAGAAGAGTGAACAATGGGATGGATAGCAAATTGCATGATAGTGCCACAATCTGGGGGAGTAGAGTGAGGGGGAGTAATTTAAGAGAGGATAAGCTAAATAGAAAGGAAAGGGAAAAGAAGGGACAGGAAGAGGTACTGAGAGAGGGACAGGGCGGGGGAGAAGAGGGTAATACCAACAGGGGGGAGAGACTGTGAGAGGAGAAGAGGAGGGGGTTGGAGCAAGCAGCCAATCAGTACAAGGCAGAGAAAGTCCAGTCAAAACTTAGAACGTTCTCTAAATGTCCAGAGGTCCCTGCTTTGGCTGCTTTTGCCCCTACAAGCTGGAATCTCTGTCTGGCTCCTCTCTGCCGGAGAGAGGTGAGGTAGGACATGGGTGCTCGTGTCCCCAGAACATGTGTATGGTCTCTCCTGAACTAGTCGGGGTGCTGGGGGAAAGTGTCCCTGCCTGGGCCTCATTTTGCCCCCTCCCCTGCTTTCTCTACTTCTGCTTGTACCAGTTAAAGTCATTGGCTTGCTCCTCTCTGCAGGGTTGTTGCTTTTTTAAGTGATGGTTTACAGTGCTGTAGTTTCTCTTGGTCCAGGCACTCTAAGATAAGTACCTCCCAGTGAATTATATACAAACTAGTGTAACAGCCCGTGTACACGGGCCAAAATGCTTCATTCCTGACTGGCCCCGTTCTTAAGCCCCTGCATTCATGGGGGGGAGAGAGCAGCACAGCCCCTGTGCTCCTACCCCCCTTTATGTTCCCGTGTTGTGATCAGGAAAAGTTCATGCGATACTAATAAAGTTTGTGCGACACTAATAAAATTCCATTTTCTGGCAGAAACGACGGTTTTGGTTTTGTGATGGTTTGGGATACGTAGCCTGAATTATAACCCTGGGGCAGAGGGGCATGCCAGAGTCCTGACCCTATGAGTTTGACAGCGGAGCAGTGGGGCCCATGCTGGGACAGGATTCCCACCTCTCTGGTTACTCCGTGGCTTATGCCTCTGGTGCTGGAAGATGCCAAAAGCTCCATCCAGTCTTCTCCTGGCCGCATCCTGCAGCCTTAGGCTGGGCTCGGGGGAAGAAACTGAACTTTGAGTGAGTTGGGAACCGAGTTCCAGACGCCCGGCGGCTATTTTGTGTCGCCGAACTACAACTCCCAGCATGCTGTTTGTCCGGGCCGTCGCTATTGCGCATGACGGCTTCGGACAAACATCCTCTGACCTTTTATTATATAGGATAATTTGTGTTGTATTTCAAAAGAATATTTTAATATGCAAAATTAAATGTTCATTACCTGAACATTTATGCAGATGTTATATAGCACACAGAATTTATTCATTACAAAAGTTGTGTGAATAAATTACCTTTTCTAGTGATATATTCTAATGTTTGGTTTTAGGTTAATAATATTAGGTTTTTTAAAAAATTTGACACTAGCCTATCAAATTAAACAACAGTATGCTTTTCAGAATTGCACCCAACCGACTCTTTCCTGGGTGAAAAAATCTGTGTTTCATTCCCCATCCCAACCTCACTCCTCCAAAAAAGAGAAAGAAAAAAAAAGAGCAACATTCCTTAAATTGGCAGAATCAAGAGGGTTTTTTTTAATGAAAGATAGCAATACTGAAAAGCTTAATACTGCAAACGCTACAGAAACCAGCACAGCGCAACTTAAACCCTCGGAGGTGTGCAAGATGCAGAACGCCATGGACACTGAATGATTCAGCTATAGATCCAGAGGATTAGCACACCTCCTAGAATCCTAACAAAAAGCTACATGCCAGGGAGTGAGAGGTGTTGGAGGAGGCAGAGAGAAAGCAGAGCTCATGTGAAGTGAGCTCCTTATATTCTACCCCCTTTTTATGCTTCTAAGGGAAAACAGAAACGTGAGCAAGACATAGTACATGAGGGAACTTGGAAAAATCCCAGATACTATATTTGGGAGTAAAATAATCTGGAACAGGGATATTCAGTGAAAAGGAAAAACCTGGAAAGCAGAAATGCCGTTGAAAGAGACCAACAGCAGATAGCAAACTAGACATAAATGGGCTTCAGAAACAACAAAAGCCATTTTGGGCTCCATATGAAGAGATATCACAACACAAAGTGTGGGGTAATTATCTTATTTCATATGGCTGCTGTTATGGTTGCTCCTGGAATACTGACCTCAATCTACCCTAACACCCCCTCTTGACCAAGATAAAATAAATAAAAAACCTGTGGTGAACAAAAAAATCCAACCAACCAACAATAACAAAAACAAGCAGAGTTTAGCTTTTACCATGAAAAGGAAGAAAGCTTGAAACTCCATGAAGTCTGATAGAGTCTGCTATTGCTATTAATTTTACATGGAAGACATTTGGATACTTTAGTGGTAGGGCAGCTGTTTAAAACCCTAAGATAGATGGGTATGATCTTACCAAATTCACAGCCTTAAAAAATATGTCATAGACTGTGAAATATGGTCTCCCTCTGTGAAATATAGTCTTTTGTGTGCTTTTTCCCTATACTATACAGATTTCACAGGAGAGACCAGCGTTTCTGAAATTGGGCCTACTGACCCAAAAGGGAGTTGCAGGGGAGTTGCAAGGATATTTTAGGGGGGTCGTGGTATTGCAACCCTGGGCTATTGTAAAAGCTGGGCTGCCAGAGACCACTGGCTATTGGCCAGGCATCCAACTCTGAAGGCAATGCCCCACCAACAGCAGTGCAGAAGTAAAGGTGGCAATGCCATACCAATACCCTTACTTCACACAGCTGCCTAGGGCACCATGAACTTTGGGGCAATTTGGTGCCCCAAATTTCGGGGAGCCCTACACAGCTGCGTATACGGTGTATGCCTAAGGAAGGCCCTGATCAAGTGGGTTACAGCTATAAAATCATGAAGGGTGTGGAGAAAGTGAATAAGGAAGTGTTATTTACCCCTTTACATAACACAAGAACCAAGGGTCACCCAGTGAAAACAATGGGCAGCAAGCAGGTTTAAAAGTAAAATGAAGTACCTTTTCACTCAATGCACAGTCAACCTGTACAAATCATTTCCATGTGATGTTGTGAAGACCAAAAGTATATCTGGGTTGGAAAAGAGAATTAGATAAGTTCACAGGGGGTGAGTCCATCAATGCCTATTAGCCAAGATGGTCAGGGACACAATCCCATGCTCTGGGAGTGCCTGAATCTTTGACTGCCAGAAGCTGGGGACTGGACAACAGGGAACTGATCACTTAATATTTGCCCTGTTCTGTTCATTCTCTCTGAAGCGCTGGTAACTGCCTGAAGACAGGTCAATGGGCTAGATGGACTATTGGTTTGATCCATTATAGCCATTCTTATAGTCTTTCTCCAACTTTTCTGAACATTTTTTAAGCAAGTCTTTTAAAATTTGTAAGCCTTTAAGGCTCAATCTGCAAGATGTTGAGCATTTCTGGGAGGTGCTAAACATTCTCAATTTCCACTGATTTCAGTGGAAGACAGAGTGTTCAGAATCTCTCAGGATTCCTCAGTACATCACAGGATCAGGCCCTTATGGAACAGCGTATGTATAACTTAGGTATTGTGTTTCTATTTGTCTAAAAAGATTCAATTTTTTTTAGACTTATAGGAAGCAGAACTTGTAAATCAGCACAGCTCTGTTTGATTTAGTTGAAGCTATGCCAATTTACACCAGCTAAGGAGCTACATCATAACTTTTTGTGGGTTATGGAAACTGTTGAATATATATATACATTTCCCTTTGGGGATCTGATAGAATTATAGTGTCTTGAATTTAAGCAACTTCATTTTGTCACAGCAACTGGTGTTCAATATTTCAGTGTTTTTGAAAGCATAATTAAAATAATAAAAAGAACAGGAAAAATAAACTGAGGAAATCTAGTAGTAAAAATAACTCTCACAGACTTAAATTTTGTTTTATTTATGAGAATATGCTCGGTGTATATTTGTTTCCAGTTAAAGATTTTCTTGCTGAGAAAAAATGTGAATAGTGAATGAGGGATTTATCTCCTTTTCTTTTTCTTGATTAAAATCATATTAATGCACTGTAAACCAATTTTCCAATGGACAGTTTAATTCCTCTTGTGAAATATGCATCATTAATATCCTTACCACAGTCATAAAGTATTAAGCATTGGTTGAGGACATAGATGAAACAGTTTTAACTCTTCTAATGCAGATGTTAATAGATTGTGTTAACTTTATACAATGTATTGTTGATTGATTTCACCTTTGTTCCATGTTCTTCAGCTGCAAAAAGACAAGGGACAAAATTCTTATCTTAGTTACTGAATCAGCAGTAGTTCCACTGGAACTTATCCAAATTTATGTTGATTGAACTAAGACCAAAATTTGGACCAAGGGTTTCATTGCCACAGGATTACACTACATTTTTCTCATTATTTTATAACATTATATTATTTTACAGTAAGACTTCCCTAGTAAGAGAGGTTTTTTTAATACTATAGGATGTGAGTATCATCCAAAGGGATGTGATACTAAATAGCAATGATCATAGAATATCAGGATTGGAAGGGACCTCAGGAGGTCATCTAGTCCAACCCCCTGCTCAAAGCAGGACCAATCACTCTGTCTCTAACAGATTCCCTCAGCATCCCCGCCTCTGCCCAGCTCCCTAAACAGCCCCCTTAAGGACTGAACTCACAAGGCTGGGTTTTAGTAGACCAATGCTCAAACCACTGAGCAATCCCTCCCCCCCCCCCATAATGAATATGAATAATCTTCTTACCAACTTTGTCTTGAGACTAAATCTACCCTGTGCTATTATGGCATTACCTTTCCTGGCAGAAACTTCAGGAAGAACTTTAATGCTTTATATATGACTAATTATGAATAAAATTTGTTTAAGTTAATGTTTGCAAGACTTGACCCAATTTGGCCTCGGAAATATAACAGGCACTACTCCAATGTAAAAGACAAAGGATCTAGATTCTCAGCTGGTGGAAATTGACTTAGCTCCATTGCCTTCAAGGTAGCTGTCATAAGTGAAGGCTTTTATATAGAACTAGCAAAAATACCCGGCATTGCTCGGGTCCATGGGGGGGGGGAGATTTTAAAAAATTTCAATTCTTACCTGAGGGGGGAGAGAGCTGAGCAAGTGGGGGGGGTTGGAGGGGGGAGGAGGAGAGAGCTAAGCGAGTGCGGGGGCCGTTGGAGGGAGGATGGGGGAGAGAGCTGAGCGTGTGTGGGGTCCATTGGAGGGGGGAGAGAGCTGAGCGAGTGTGGGGGCCGTTGTAGTGGGGGGTGGGGGGAGAGAGCTGAGCAAGTGTGGGATCCATTGGATGGGGGGAGGGGGCAGAGAGCTGAGCGTGTGCGGGGTCCCTTGGAGGAGTATTATTACATCATAACTATGTCACAGAGAATAGCAGGTGTTAATGGGCTTTAAAGAATTTCACCACTAGGGGGCGTCAGAGGTGAGATTTGAAAAATTTTCTATTCTTACCCTGATTAGGACCCTAAAGCCTTTAACTGTACCAAATTTCAAGTGTCTAGCTCAAACGGTGTGGAAGGAGTAAGGGAACGTACATACACGCACGCACGCACGCACGCATACACCATTTGACTTTTATATATATAGATGTTTCCGTATTCAAACAGTGTATTACACTGACTGTTATTTTCTTCAATGGGAAAGGAAAAATTAGAGCTAGTTGGAACATTTTCAATAAAATGAAATGTTATTGACATATGCTGTTTTGTTAAAGCCAAAATATTTCTTGAAGATGTATTAGTTTCAATTAAATTTTCATCAGGAAGATAGTTTCTTTTTTGTTTGAGAGAGAGAGACAGAGACAGAGAGAGAAGGAATGCCTTTCAATTTTGGAAATGGGGGAGAGTGGATGGAGGTTGATGGTTAGGACACTGGCCTACAATATGGGAGACTCAGGGGACCTGAATCTATGTCTCCCACGCCCCAAATGAGTGCCCCAACTACCACTGCCTCCTTGTCCATGCACTTCACCTCCCCTAAGTAGAACACTCCGTTTTTGATCTGAAAACAGACATTTTGACACAATTCTGTTTGTTAAAACATTGTAGATTACAATGCAGAATGAAATCCAATTTCAAAACGTGGAAAGATGCTGCAAAACAGAATTGTCATCCTCCGCTCAGCTCTAGTCGTAATGTGAACAGATGTTTAGAAAGTATGTAACACAGAATAATGTAATGTACAAAAATTACAATGAGCTCAACAGGGAACTCGTTTCAGAAAATTTTGGGAGAGGAGCATAATTGTTTCATCATCCCTGCCTCTGCCTTCTTGCTGAGGCCGTGGCTGATCATGGGAAGTTAACCAGCCACCCAGATCCCAGATGGGGTCAGGGAGGTGACAGTCCAGCCACATCCTGGGAAGTGCACAGGGTAGACTGGGGGTGGCTGGGATTAGGGCTTGGCTCACTCCACGCTCAGCTCCTGGCTAGGATGCCACCTTGCTTCCTGTCCAGTTGGTGAGGAGAGGGGGTTTGCATTGATAATGGGGCAAGTAGCAGCTCCAGCCTGGCCTACCCCAAAGTAGCCCCCACGTATCCGGGGCAGACGCTACAGTTTCAGCTAGCACAGAGCTATGAAAGATCGGGCAAATGCCATCCCTGGAGCTCAGGAAGTCTATAAGCCTGTTCTACTTAAGGATCTGCTCAGAGAAATCTCAAACCCAATTTAGTTTTTACTTGAAATATAAATTTGTATTCTCTTCTCAAAACCCACATGTGCATTTTTGACTACCCTTATGTATTGGGAGTAGAAATCGCACATCTGCAAAATTTCTGTTTTGACCATATCTTCTCAAATGATTATATATTGTGGTGCTTGGCATTTGCCTGCAAAGGCTGCTGTCGTTAGATATCCCATTGGTCCATTACAATAGTGTTCAAAAATTGGCAATGAGAATTTTCTCCCTCTTAATACTTGGGAAAGCATGTGGTTCCAAAAGCTAGAAAGGTTATCACTTTTTATCAATAATACAAATATTCTGAAGATATATGTAACCAAACTGTATGGTATAGCATACTTTGATAATTTAAATAAAATCCCCTGGTCATTGGGAGGCTTTAGTCAACCCCTAAGCCCAGGGTTATCCCCTTATAACTATTCCCTTGAAGCAACCCCATTCTCCAAGACCAGTTAGGACCTCAAGATTGTTTCCTTAAAAGTCTGTGTATGCATATTAATCTGGAGGTCAGAATTTCAACAACGAATGATCACTACAATTGAAACATAATGAGATTTTCCAAAAATGATATGGGGATGATTTGAATGCTGAAAAAAGAAAGAAAGCTGTACTGCCGCCTTCTCAGTCTGTGTCATGCAGTGTGTGAGTGGAGTTTTTTATGAGTACAATGAGCTGCAAGCGTAAGCATGTGTAGCTGCAGTTGTGTTCCCTGCATTAATGGGTTGAAAAAAGAACTTCAGCGAAATCTTCATTTATAAACCCTCAAGGCTAAGTAAACAATTTTGAAGGCCATCATAAGATTCAGAGTGCCCTCACACATTGAAGGACAGCAAGAACAGAACAGCTGTTTAATTGTTTGCCATACCCAAATTGTGCTCCTACAGCAGAAGTGTACCTTTGTTCTTTTCTCATTTAAAATTAGCAGATTATTTGTTTATAATGAGAAACAGGTCCTTACAATACAGTGCTTCCAATTTGAAAAATGTCAAAGTGGAAAAGTAAGTAGTCTGAAAACATTCTGCTGCTCTGCACAATGACTGTATGTACAGTTTAACTACTTTTGTTAAGAACCTTCTTCTTATACTTTCAGAATGATCATACAGAAACGTGAACAGAAATTGGAATCTGTGTTTTCAGTTTGAGCTAAACTAACTGTCTCCTGAAAGCTAATTCAAGGAAGTTGTCATTTTACACTGCAAATCTCTGAAGACTGACAGTTTTAGGCATAGGATAGAATTAAGATTTAAGGTGTTACATCAAAGGCAGCACCTAAACTTGGCCTCAGTAGCATATAACAACCTATCTGTCTAGATATTTATATTCTGCAGTGTTGCGTAGCCATTTACCCAGCATTTTCTGGTCAATTTAGAGAGCAGGAGTGTCAAGCATATGGCCTGTGGGCTGGATATGGCTTGCATTATGCATTTATGTGGCCTGCGTGAAATTTCAGATCATGCAAAATATAAATTTTCAGTTAATGAAAAGTAAATTTCTAGCCATTATGGCTGCAGAGGTAAGCTTCTATAGCATGAACCAAGAGTAAACTAAACTCACGAAGTCTGTCTTACTCAGCAAACAGTGACTAAGGGCTGGTCTCCACTAGGGGGGGAAATCGACTGTAGATATGCAATCTCAGCTACATTAATAACATAGCTGAAATCGGCGTCTCTACAGCCGACTTACCTGCCGTCCTCACAGCGGCGGCAGTCGGCGGCACGATCCCCCGTCGACTCCAGCTTGCACCTCTTGATGAGCTGGACTTCCGGAGTCGACGGGGGAGCCACTGGCGATCGATTTATCGTGTCTTAACAAGTCGCAATAAATCGATCGCCAAAAGATCGATGCTTCCCTGCCATAGTGAGGACAAGCCCTAAGGTGTGAACTCCCCAGGCTCCTATTAATCTCATTATAGCATCAGCTGTCAACCTTAACTATTCAATTTTAGCCAGTGGAAGAGAAAAGTGAGTGAGAGTCAAATGCACAAAAGTGGGAACTGGGAGCTACTGAAGTAAAGGAAATGAAAAGGGATCAACAGAGAAGATACATAAAGACAGAGAAGAGGGAGAGAAACAGAGAAAGGCACATGGAGAAGGAAGAGAAACAATGGGTAAAAGTAATGGAGACAGATATGTATTGAGTGACACTGATCCGACAATAAGTTACTAAATAAATATGTTTAGTTACAGGAAGGCCACAATCAGTCCTCAACCTCTGTGCATTGACATCAGTGGAGGATCCACTGCGGATTGAGAGCACGATGAAGTCCCGAATTTATATCCTGGCCATCGGGCCAAAATGTAATGTAGAAACCACTCTTCTTCAGAATGAGTTAGATACCTTTGGTACAGACACTGTATAAAAATACCTATTTATCCTTACAACAGTCTATCTGTGTCAAGAGCTTGCAAAGGAGAACCTACTAGTAGTAGTCAATTTTCTTCTCAATAAAGCTCTCAGTACAGTCAGATATTTTTATCAGGCTTAGCTTCCTTAAACAAATAGTAATCGGTGAAGCCTGTTCCTAGTAATAGACCCACACTGAGCCATCAGCTTTAAATAATTTTAGGACTCCAACATGAAACAACCTCATGCTAGTTTGTAAACTTTCCCGGTACCAGGAGAGGATCCACACCCACCTTATAGATAGAAAGTACAAGTCAGCAAATGAAGAAGAATGACACCCCATTCAGCTCCTACCAAATGAATCCCTCTTATCAAACACAAAGTTACAGGAAATAAACACCCTCACACATGATAGCATGATTTCTCAAATGACCTCACTCTCTGGAGACCTTAGCTATCTCTTTCTGGGGAAGAAGTGAAGAAGAGGTGATTCTGCAGAGCTTTATGATCCCTCTGTGTGGGTTTTTCTTTAGGAGGTTATTCTCCAGACCAGTAGAAATCAGGAGTAGAGAATGGGATTAGAGAGAAAACACACACACATACACAGCCAATTCTCCATATGCTAAAATGATCGGTAGTTCTACTTAGAGTGAATATATTTCCTTAGACATTCCACATCAGCTCACTATGGGATGAACACACTACTGTCTTAGAACACAACACCTTAAATTGTATTTTGAGTCACTGTTTATTTTTCTCCTGTTCATCTGAATGTGAAAAATTACAAGATTTACAAGTGAGAGAGAAGGAATAAAACAGTAAGCTATAGCTTTTATACACCAAGATTCTTAATTAAATTAGCAACATGTTTAAACCTTGTCATCCTTGTTTTAAATTGGGTGAAGAACAGATGCAGAAACAGAGAATTCAACAATGACTTAGGCCTGGTCTACACCTTAGGGTCAATCTAAGATATGCAACTTCAGCTACATGAATAGTGTAGCTGAAGTTGATGCTGTTAAATATAGCTTCTGTGCACATGCCAGGCTGCATTGTTGTCTCGGCCGCTTAGGTCAGTATCTTCTGCATTAGTCCAGCTGCAACAACTGAGCTGTGAACTCTGCCTGGCAGAAATAAAGTCATCAGGGTGCCATCTACGTATATGAAAAGCGCACCTGCCGTGCACGCGACTAATCTGCCTGGTAAAAGGGCACCATCTATATAGGTCTAATCAAATACCGAGGGGGTTTGTTTTCCTCAGCCTATAAATTCTGAGAATTGGCGCCAAAATTCTAGAGGCGTTCTATATCCAGTCCAGGCCTGATCAACCCGGACAACACCTCTCCGTCCCGTATCTTCTCCTGAGCGTGTAACGATTGCCGGTCAAGTCTGTAATGTTACCCGTGTGTCTCATTTTCATAAGTGTTTACCTCAGAGTCTGAGTTGTTACTCGTGTGTCTCCCCTCCGTAAATTTTTACCTCAGAATTTGAAAGGCCGCTCATGTTTCTCTTGCTGCAAAGTTTTCTCATGTAAATATTTGTGTCTTTTTAATAGTAATAATAAGATTCCTTCTTGTTGTAAATGTTATATTAAGCAAATCAATCAAAAAGAAAAACTGTTTAATAGAATTGTTTAATAGCCAACTGTTTAATAGAATTGTTCAATAGTTAATTACTGTAACTAGTCTTTAAATTCACCCATTGCCCTATCCCTTAATAAATAAACAAGTTGTTAGTTTGCCATTAGTGTCCCTGGGTGACTCCTTCCAAAAATCCAAATCGAACCTCAGACATTTACAGATGCACCTTAGGTCGACTTACCTACCATTCTCACGGCTCCCACATCGACTCTGCCTTGCATCTTTTGGCGAGCTGGAGTTCTGGCTTCGACTTTGGGATCGATTTATCACGTCTTGATGTGATGTGATAAATCAATCCCCAATAGATCTATCTCTACCCACCGATCCAGCTGTAGACAAGGCCTAGAAACTAAACCTTTGTTGCAGAGCACCACCACAAAGCCTAAATACCACTTAAGTTGCTCAATTCACGTATACCCTCAAAATACTTTTCACTACACTACACAACTAATTTAGCCATGCACATATGTTCTTATAAGTTTAGCCACAAACACACAAAAAAAACCACCATGCTAAATACATTGTGTATTATAATGGGGCAGTGGCCCCACTCTTGAAAAACCATAGATAAAAGCAGCCCTGAAGAGGGCTGCAGCTGGGAAAAGGCTGATTGAGGAAGCAGACACAGCTGGGGCTATGCCCCAGTCAAGCCACAGCAGGCCCTATATAGGGCTGTCAGCCAGGAGCTAGTAGGAGTCTCTCTCTGGCTGTAGAGAGAGAGGGCCTAGCTGCCTGAGACCAAAGCTGCCTGAGACCAAGGTACCTAAAGTAGAGCAGGGCTGGAGAAAGGCAAGAGGAGCTAGGGAGCTCCAGCCTGGTAACTCCCCAGGCTGTGGGCCTTGTTAAAGGCCCCAAAAGTACTACTGGAGCAGTGCTTGGGAATAGGGCAAGAGGATCAGGGGAGCTCCAGCCTGGCAACTCCCCAGGCTGCAGGCCTTGTGTAGGGCCTAAACAAGTATGGAGGTTGCAAAGGTGCAGCCCGCAGATAGGTAGAGGTAGCTGGTCCAACCCCCCCTTGCCAATGATGACTGGCCATTACAGACTGCAGTCTGCCCCCAGAGAATGGGGGCAAGATGGTGACTAGCAGTAGCCCCTGAGACAAGGTGTGGATAGAGGGTTGAGGGTTCCCTTGGGATGGGAGACCCAGATCTGTGGGTTACTGCAGTGGACAGAATCCAGAGACAAAGGGGCAGTGCCAGGGGGCAGCACCCCAAGGGAAAGAGGCACCAGGATCTGGGAGGGACATGGGGGCCAGTAGCAGGCAAGACACTGGCCTGCATAGGGCTCTCCAGATGCTGGAAAGAGCTAATTCCCAGATGACCAGCAGGAGGTGCCGTGCCAGTGAATCATCACATTGCTACAGTATGTACAACATGTGATTTTCAGATGATCATAACTTAATCAAATCAAAGCCAAATTGCTCAAGAACTCTTGAAAGTGCCTCTTGGGAATGAGAGATGAGGCGGTGAAGTAATATTTTTTTATTGGACCAACTTTTGCTGGTGAAAGAGACAAGCTTTTGAGCAACACAGAGCTCTTGTTTAGGTCTAGGGAAGGTATATTTCTATGCCATATATCACCAGTCTACCTCCAACCACTGTAATTATAAAATTGTTGGGATAAGCATTGTACATTTGTGTTATAGTAGGAAAATTATATTTTCCTCATTGGCCACATATTCAAAAATCATTTTTTTCATAGATTCATATCGTTTAAGGCCAGAAGGCACCATTACATCATCTAGTGTGACCTGTGTACCACAGGCCATTACTTTTCACCCAGTTAATCCCATACTTGTGTTTGGCTAAAGACCAAATATCTTTAGCTTATATGTATACCTCAAACCTTCCCCAAAATTTACCAATAATGGCAAATGTTAACGCATAAAATAAAATTTTCAGAAAATTATGAGGAATGGAAAAAGGGTTATATTTGAAACCATTATGCAGCCTTAACTACAGTAGTCTCTGACATAATGCGTACACATATATCTCGCCACTTTTATCCACTTAGTGGCAGTTCTGCCTGGGTAGGAATTGACATTCTGGCCCTTAAATATTTCTGCATTGCAATTATTGACCTAGATGACCTATATAAGGTATTAGCACATATACAACCGTAACATGCTGAATTGTCTAGGTTTCACTCTCCACTCTCATTTTTCAGTTTTAAATCAGGAAACATATTCTGGTCAAAGTAAAATAAAGGAAACCAGACCTCACTAGGCTGAGGTCTTAATCTCATCATTTATTTTCATCTGTTGTATCATTTCCTAATTATTTTAGCTGTAAAGTAACCCCAGCAAAATTTCAATCTCTAGCACTCAAGGTCTAACAGTGGTTCTCAAACTTTTGTACTGGTGACCCCTTTCACATAGAAAGCCTGAGTGCGACTCCCACTTAAATTAAAAACACCTTTTAATATATTTAACACCATTATAAATGCTGGATGCAAAGCGGGGTTTAGGGTGGAAGCTGACAGCTCACAACCCGCCCTGTAATAACCTCAAGACTACCTGAGGGGTCCCGACCCTCAGTTTGAGAAACCCTGAATACCTTGTCCATACAATAATCATCCTTAAGCAAAAAGGAATGTTTTTGTTCAGTTAGCCAACTCTGTACTCATATCCATTCAACTGACACCATCATAGGACCTAATCACATCAGCCACACCATCAGAGGCTCATTCACCTGCACATCGACCAATGTGATATATGCCATTATGTGCCAGCAATGCCTCTCTGCTATGTATATTGGCCAAACCGGCCACTCTCTACGCAAAAGAAAAAATGGACACAAATCTGACATCAGGAATCATAACATTCAAACACCAGTAGGAGAACACTTCAATCTTCCTGGCCATTCCATTAAAGATTTGATGGTTTCAGTTTTGAAATAGAAAAACTTACAGAACAGACTCCAATGAGAAACTGAGGAACTGGAATTAATTTTCAAAATGGACACTATTAACCAGGGGCTTAACAGAAGTTCTGATTGGTTCTCTCATTACAGTAATTAATTGCATTTTCTGAATTACTGACAACAGATCTCCATTTCAAAAGGTGTATTTTTCTCCTAGTGATAATGAACCATCTACATTTATCAGCCCTCTTAGAATTGGTATGCTAATGTACAATATTTTTTTTCTTTCTGTGTGTATAAATGCATTTTACTTCTGTTCCAGTCTATGCATCCGACGAAGTGAGCTATGGCTCACGAAAGCTTATGCTGAAATGAACTAGTTAGTCTCTAAGGTGCTACAAGTATTCCTCGCTTTCTTTAAGAAAAATGTTGAAAGTGACCAAGAAAACAATACCAAAGAAGCTTTGGGCCTTATTCTGCCAACTCTTTTCTATATCAGGAGTCTTTACTCACACAGATATTCCCACTGATTTCAGTAGTGAGATTTTTATACCTGAAGACTATTCATATGAGTAAGGGTTTTCCAGATTAGAGTCTAAAGCAGAGGCTTCTGAGTTTAAACAATTTGTATTCATTACTTGAAAGAAAGGGCCTAATTTTATATATTAATATGTATATATATGTATATATATATATATATATATATATATATATATATAAAAGTCAAGTGGTGTATGTATGAGTGTATGTATGTACGTATGACGTACGAACCCCGGACTACATCAGCTCTGTGCCCCCCCCCCACCTGCGAAGGTCCCCGGAATCCCTCCCCTCCTGCGACGGATCTGAGTTGGGTTTGGTGGGACGGTAAGTGAGGTGGGGGTGTCGGATTCGGTCGGGGGGGTGAGGTGGGGGTTTCGGGTTTGCTTCGGGGGGTGGGAAGGTGTCGGGGTGGGTGAGGGGTGAGGGGTGGGTGTTGGGGTTGGTCAGGGGGTGTCAGCTGTCTGCCACCTCCCCACCTCCGACTGACCCGAGCAGCGCCGGGCACTTATGCTAGTATATATATAAAAGTCAAGTGGTGTATGTATGTATGTATGTATGTACGTATGTATGTATGACTGCGAACTCCTCCCGCACCGTTTGAGCCAGAGACTTGAAATTTGGTACAGTGAGGGGTCTTGGGGTCTAGATGCTGGTAAGGGTCGAAAAATTTTCGGATCTCACCTCTGACGCCCCCCAGGGGTGAAAGTCTTTCAGGGCCAATCACATCAGCTGGGCGGTTAGGTGGTGATGATGTCATAATACCCCCCTCCAACAGACACCTCACTCGCTCAGCTCACCCCTCCCTCCTCCAACGGAACCCCGGAGATCCCTCAGTTCTCTGCCCCTCCCCCCTCCCAACGGAACCCCGGAGATCCCTCAGTTCTCTGCCCCTTCCCCCTCCCAACGGAAACCCAGAATCCATCAGCTCTGTACCCCCCCCACCTGCAAAGGTCCCCGGAATCCCTCAGCTCTGGGCCCCCTCCCCCCCTGCGACGGATCTGAGTTGGGTTTGGTGGGACGGTAAGTGAGGTGGGGGTGTCGGGTTCGGTCGGGGGGTGAGGTGGGGGTGTCGGGTTTGCTTGGGGGGGGTGGGAAGGTGTCGGGGTGGGTGAGGTGTGAGGGGTGGGTGTTGGGGTTGGTCAGGGGGTGTCAGCTGTCTGCCACCTCCCCACCTCCGACTGACCCGAGCAGCGCCGGGCACTTATGCTAGTATATATATAAAAGTCAAGTGGTGTATGTATGTATGTATGTATGTATGTATGTATGTACGTATGTATGACAGCGAACTCCTCCCGCACCGTTTGAGCCAGAGACTTGAAATTTGGTACAGTGAGGGGTCTTGGGGTCTAGATGCTGGTAAGGGTCGAAAAATTTTCGGATCTCACCTCTGACGCCCCCCAGGGGTGAAAGTCTTTCAGGGCCAATCACATCGGCTGGGCAGTTAGGTGGTGATGATGTCATAATACCCCCTCCAACAGACACCGCACTCGCTCAGCTCACCGCCCCTCCCTCCTCCAACGGAACCCCGGAGATCCCTCAGTTCTCTGCCCCTCCCCCCTCCCAACAGAACCCCGGAGATCCCTCAGTTCTCTGCCCCTCCCCCCTCCCAACGGAACCCCAGAGATCCCTCAGTTCTCTGCCCCTCCCACCTCCCAATGGAACCCCGGACTCCATCAGGTCTGTGCCCCCCCCACCTGCGAAGGTCCCCGGAATCCCTCGGTTTGGTCGGGGGGGGGGGGGGGAAGGTGTCGGGGTGGGTGCCCAGACCAAACCCGACACCCCCCCGGCTCACTTACCCCCCGACCAAACCCGACACCGCCACCTCACCCCCCCAAGCAAACCCGACACCCCCTGACCAACCCCAACACCCACACCTCACCTCTCACGCACCCCGACAACTTCCCACCCCCCCAGACCAAACCCGACACCCCCCCGGCTCACTTACCCCCCGACCGAACCCGATACCCCCACCTCACCCCCCCACCAATCACAACACCCCCAGACCAAACCAGACACCCCCCGGCTCACTTACCCCCCAACTGAACCTGACACCCCCACCTCACCCCCCCAAGCAAACCCGACACCCCCCCCAAGCAAAACCTCACCCCCCCACCAACCGCAACACCCCCTGACCAACCCCAACACCCACACCTCACCCCTCACCCACCCCGACACCTTCCCACACCCCCAGACCAAACCCGACACCCCCCGGCTCACTTACCCCCGACCGAACCCGACACCCCTACCTCATCCCCCCAAGCAAGCCCGACACCCCCACCTCACCCCCCCACCAACCGCAACACCCCCTGACCAACCGCAACACCCACACCTCACCCCTCACCCACCCTGACACCTTCCCACCCCCCCAGATCAAACCCGACACCCCCTGGCTCACCCCCCAACCGAACCCGAAACCCCCACCTCACCCCCCCACCAACCGCAAAACCCCCTGACCAACCCCAACACCCACACCTCACCCCTCACCCACCCCGACAACTTCCCCCCCCCCAGACCAAACCTGACACCCCCCCCCGGCTCACGGTGCACTGTGTAGCACACAGATTATTAAATACACTGTTCGGTCGGGGGGTGAGGTGGGGGTGTCGGGTTCGGTCGGGGGGTCAGGTGGGTGTGTCGGGTTTGCTTGGTGGGGTCAGGTGGGGTTGTCGGGTTTGGTCGGGGGGTAAGTGAGCCGGGGGGTGTTGGGGTTGGTCAGGGGGGTGGGAAGGTGTCGGAGTGGGTGAGGGGTGAGGTGTGGGTGTTGGGGTTGGTCAGGGGGTGTCAGCTGTCTGCCCCCTCCCCACCTCCGACTGACCCGAGCAACGCCGGGCACTTATGCTAGTATATATATCTATCTATCTATATATACTATATATATATAACGCCGGGCACTTATATATATATATATATATATATATATATATATATATATATATATATATATATATATATATAACAGGCTTTAATTATTGTCATTATTATTTAATGTATCAAAGATATTCCTTAAAAGAAGTTAAGTGGATTTGCTAATTTTATATGTAACCAATGTGTAGATATGGAAAAATAAGCAGCAGTAAAATGTTTATTAATTATTTAATTTCCCCTCCCAACCTGCACCCTCCTCCAACTTTAAAACTGTGAATGAGGTAGTAAATCAGTCCCATGTTTTGAAGTAATGACAATAATTTTTTTTAACTCAGTAGTCCTACATATATATAGAACCAGACTAAAGATATATTTATCTAAGGCATTTGGAAAATTTTTGGATGATCAAGCTATTAAATAAAGACAGATAACAACAAGCTTATTAAATGACAGTCTGTGTTACTCTGAAAATTGGAGTGAATCTATATTTCTTGCAACTGCTAGAGCTTTCAATAGTCCTCTTCTTGAAATTAAGAAAATGACTCCTTTTTTACCAAAGCTCTTTTGACAGGACTTTCAGGAAATATCGCTAATGGAGATATGTTGGCAAATGGAGATTCACTGCAGTGACTCACAGAAGGACAATTATTATTTCATAAATCCTTGCTTGTCTGCCTTTCTCTGACATCACACAGAGTATCTCTTTGTCTCAATATAAAGCAGAGCAGAGCACTTTTTAGTATATAGATCAAAATTAATCTTGCTTCAATTCATTCCCTATGGATTGTTTTTAAAAAATATATGAAAAAAACCCAACCTTTGACAGTGATAAACTGGAGCTGAAAAATTCAAATCCAAATTTTGAACACCCCAGAGTTTGGGAGTGATTTGTTAAGGGTTTGTGCTGATCTCTAGTCAATTTCTGCTGGTGGCAGAAATGAGACTTATTATTCAGTCTTTTAACCTCTGCATTGCTCAAAGCAATTGCTCTTCCTGAATGTGACTATAATGATCTCGGAGTTCATTAAATAACAAACCAGTGAATGAGAAAGGAACAAAACTTTAACAAAACAAACTGGAGAGCTTCTGTAATGACCTACTAAACACAGCCATGTGGTGTTACCAACCTGCCCCTCCAGGACACATCTCCAAATTCTGATGTTCATAATACTGACCCTTATGAGGGAGCATTTCTAAATCATAATCTTCTACAAAAATACCTCTACAGAGACTAGAAAATGGATATATTGTATCTGAGGTGAAAGGCACAATTTAAAGGGGCCCTGAAGAATCTGGCAGGTCTCAAAATGTAACCTAACTAAAAGAAACACCATTTCTTTTTAATTCCATGGTCTCAATTCTCCTCTCATTTACACTGGTTTAAATCAGGAGTAAGTCCACTGAAGCCAATGGGACATGTGAGAGGAGTCTTGAGCCTTTGATTCTGATAATATGCCTGTGTGCAAAAGTTGTGCATGTAATTTTTATGTTTGCATTTCTTGAGTTTTTAGTTTACTTATATTTTCAACCTTAATGTAATACTAGCATAATTGTTCTATTGATTATAAATATATCAGAAAGGTAAATATCTGAGACAAATTGCTTTTAAAGGGAAGTTCTAGGGCCTAGGCATTTGATTATGATCCTTCTACTTAATAGGACATCAAACCAATACTAATAATGTTATCATTGTAATTTTAGATAAACAGCAGAAAATCTACCACAAGAATGTTTTAAGATTTATGAGTGGATACTTTGGCATGCTGATAGCAATTAAATAGCTGAATAATAAACAACCTTTAATGATTGCATATATAAGGAATGTGATTGCAGTTTATCAGAGAGGATTCAACTTGGTCCTTCATGGATATGAATTGTTTTCTATGCAGTACCATTCTTTTCAATTCCCAGTTTGAATGAATGTTTATATCTAACCATATTGAGACCCACGGTAAATCTTCTATATCAGCATTATTTTATGTCATATCTCCTTTGTTGTCTTTGGCAATTACTCTTTGAATGATACTGAAAGCAAAGAAAGTATAAATAAAATCTGGGAAATTTCAAGGAAGCAACAGAGCATTTGTTCTCCAAAACCCTAAATTTTTTTGCATTATGTGACAATCTCTGTTTCTGCAATTATTTTATTATACCAAAAGATCCATTTCTAAAGATCTAAAACTGTACATAGTGGGTTGGTCTGCTACTGTTTTAATTTCTGCAGGCTTCTTCTTAAACCAATTCTAGACTTTGTTACTAATGTACATTATTTTGATGGGCTGACCTTAGTGTTAGTATTTGACATAAGTCCGCATCTCAAAACTACATTGTAGGAGAGGAAGGATGACCCAGTGGTTAGGGCCCTAGACTAGCCTAGAATTCAAGAAGGCTGAGTTCAAGTCCTTGCTCTGATATGGGTTTCCTAATAAGGAAGTCACTTATCTCTGTGTGTAATAACATCACTTTCCTAACTCCCTGGTAAGGCTAAATACATTAAACATTGTGAGGTGCCCAAGAAACTATGAGAGCCATATAAGTAGATAGAATTAGGTGCTTTTTCTCTCCGGACAAGTCTCAGACTGCAAAAACAGGTATGTTGCAAATTGGTTCTCTGCTCATGTTTATGAGCTCTTATTTCACCAAAAAAAAAAAAAGTCTATTTCCCTTTTCCATATTTACAAAGTTGAAGTGAGTAATACAAAGATGTCTGAACACCATATTTCAATTGCAGAGAGCTCTGTATAAGTTTGGAAGCGTGTCTCTCTCACCAGCAGATTTGGGTACAATAAAGACATTACCTCATCTAGCTTGTTCAACATTTTGACTTTCTCAGTTTCCTCTTTTTCAGTAATTCCAGAACCTATTGGGGAATTTTTTTAATTCTAATTAAGAGAGATTCTCTCCCCTCCAGCCACACACATACCCTTTAGTTCTGCAGTACAGGGGAAGTTGTTCATAAGATTTACAAGACAAAGGTATCTATGATCATACAGGTTGGACTCCCTTTGGATTTTTTTGAGGCATATAAATGAATGGCCAAATAGGCATAAAAAAGTTCTAAACTCTGTACATTTGGAGCCTGATCCTGCAAACACTTATGTGTCTGCTTAACTTTATGACCATGAGTAACTCCATTGATTTCAACAGCACAATTCAGAGTAGTGCAGTGAAGCATGTGCATATGTGTTTGCAGGATCAGGGCCTTGGAAACCATTTCATTTGCATACTCCCCTGTCAGAGCCACTAGCAAGTCCTCAATCTGAATAGGTTTTAGTTCTCATCTTATTTTAATTTGAAACTCTTTAGATTTTTCTGTACAAGTATTTCTCCATTGCTAAAGCACTTTCCTTTCAAGCAATACACTTTTATCATTAATATGCCAAATCTCTGGCCTTGGGGTGGGGCTGGGACAGGAGGCAGAAATTAGTTAGAAGAGAAAAGGCCACATTAGCCATCTCATATGCCAAGTCTTAACATCAGCTCTTAAAGATGAGAGAGCATTAGCTGTGATTAATGTATGTTTCAGCCTACTGACCTACCTCCTACCTGAAATAAAAAATATGCAACATGGAAGTACAATACTTAGAAAAGAAGCAAGAGAGACCAAGGAATAACTCACTTTGATTGTGGCTTTATAGTGCCTCTTGAGTGCCTTCCAGAAAAAAGAAAATTCTAGGGTTGATTTAGGAATACATTCTGGTGAATCTTTATGCCCACACAAGTCTCTCTGTGGAATCAGTTGTTTAATAAAATCCTGAAATAGCAATATGAACTAGCAATGGAACAAACTTCTCCATATTCAGACTAAACTCAAGGACCCATTAGTAATGTAGAACACACTGCTGAAACAGATGGCCAAATTCACTGCCAATGAAAGTGGGTAAAACCCTATACAAGTTAGTGGAGCAACACTCATTTACTTCAGCAGCAAAGTTGGCCCTATATCTAAGAGTAAAGTGATAAATTTTGCATGTAAAATAAATGTGTTCATTTGGACTTTTTGCCGATATTGCAAAAGGCAACAAGCTCAATTTTGCATGATTAAAATCACTTGAGGTTTTCCCATCAATTTCAACAGAAGGAAAATCATTACCTTTTGACATGAATGCTTATGGTTTTTGCACCTGGTGAAAATTAAACTTGAGTCCAAGTGGATAAATTCCAATTGTCCTGACATATTTTTGCTGGCTGATTTTGTATCCATGGGATTTGAAATCTTCATACTCAAACTCGGGACAGGATGATAAAGGGAGAGGTGGTGTCTTGGGAAAACGTTTCTTGGGATCAATTTTCCTGCTAAGTGACAAAGATCTGCCATTGGTTATATGTTTTGGTTTTGGACACAGAAATTTAAAAAATGTGTCTTTGGGATTTTGTTGTTCTAATTGCTAAAGGGAAATTTACCTGCCTTCTGAACAAAATACTTCTCATTCCAGTAACTCAACTGCTCCCCCACTCTGGGGATGTGCTACATATTTCTCCTGCTAGTTCAAGGCTTAAAGTGACTGAGCAGTAAGAACACAAGTTCTAGAGTGACCAGATGTCCCGATTTTATAGGGACAGTCCTGATATTTTGGGCTTTTTCTTATATAGAGGTCTATTATCCCCACCCTCGTCCCGATTTTTCACACTTGGTGTCTGGTCACGTCACCCATTAAGTTCAAAGGTTCTGAACAATGCTAATTTTAGGGACTTGGTCAATAATTAGATTCAGAGCCACTTCATAATAGGGACCCACTCCTGCAAGACACTCAGCTCCTTCTGTGAGGTGTGGCACTCCCTCATTTCCTAATTAAGATAATTAGGGCCATAGACAGATACTGTGCTATGAGACAGGAGTAATGTGCACAATTAGAATGAGAAGAATATGCCAGAGTTGGAATATTAAGTATGAAGGAAAGAATTTTAAGTATGAACTCACATAAGTGATAAGGCAACAATGACTTGATTATGATTGTGGTGATCAGGCCTTTTTATTATAGCATGAAGCCTTTTTAGTGAAGTATGAGGTCAAGAAAGCCTGTACAGGTTGTGGTTAATGTGGTAAATTTTAAGTTAGTTATTTAAAATTTGTTCAGATAATGGGCCAAACTCTGCTCTCAGTTAAACCATTGTTATTCTGCTGATTTCAGTGCCAAACTGGGCCCTAAAACTTAGGTTTGTAACATTTGTTCTCATCATAAACTCTACTAAACACTATAGTGGAATTAAGGGGAAACTACAGCTGCGGCTACCAAATCTGTTTTAGACACTTCATTTATAAGGCCAGATAAAATTACTGTTAACAGGCTGACAAATACCCAGCTGATTAATGAATATCAGAGCTTAGGCATCTCCTGATTTTATGCATATTTATCTCAGTGTGTCCTTGAATTATTGGATAATGCAAAATTAAATTATATTGAACTGTCAGGTTCAGGTCAGAGTATATAAATATACAGTGAATAAAGTGACATTGATTAATTCATTACTTTTATTCAATCTGTCCTCCTTCAGAGTCATTTCAAAAGCTTCCTCTACATCTAAATGTATTCCTGATGCTTTGCTCATTATTGTCTTTCCATGAATGTCATCGTAGTGTGCCAAATTCAGCTCTGGTGAAACTGGACTCAAATCTATTGAACTCAATGCGGTTTACACCCACTAAAACCAAGGCTCAATTTAGTCATATAACTTTAGGCTAAATGCTATATCCAAAAATTCATGCACATACTTGCACAAAATTATTAGCACCAAATTAATGTGAGCTGTTCAAACTTTTCCAGTTAATTGGCTGCTAATAAATTGGCCACTATGTTTATTTAAAAAGTTACTATTTCTTTGAGTGTATAGGAAAGATAATCCGTTAGTTGGGGGGGAAATGGGCTCAGCACAAAAAAAGAAACAGGATGAAGTCTGCAGTGTAAGGGATAAAACTTCCTTTAACAAAGGCATAAAATGGATTTTAAATACCTTGGGATGAGGCAATGCACTCTAAAGGTGTGGGGTCAAATTCAGCCCTGGCTTTGAGCACACTTGAATTGGAGTCCAGCCTCAATTCTTCTAAACTCTTAAGCATCTGATTTACTCCATCTCTGTTAAGCACACCACCTAAGCACATGCTTAACTTTAAGGGTCTCAAGCACATTCTTAAGTATTTTGAGGAATTACACACTAAATG
The DNA here is from genome assembly GCA_032164245.1 of Sternotherus odoratus. NCBI lineage: Eukaryota > Metazoa > Chordata > Testudines > Kinosternidae > Sternotherus > Sternotherus odoratus. The sequence goes on along the minus strand of JAVMKO010000002.1, from coordinate 86,715,413 downwards.
TGGTTCCTTAGGATGACATTGATACATTTTACCTTAGCTGTCAAGTAGAGTTTAATGGCAACAGCTCCTGGTTCTGTGTCTATACATAACTGGTACCATTTTGGACAAATTCACTGCAAAGTAAGTAACTTAATCATAAAAAGTTTAAAACTGAGCATAGTATTTGTTACTCTGAATAACCCCATTGAAGCCACTGGGACTACTTGGGGCAATAAGCATTATGGTCATTAGTGGATATGCCCTTAAATTTTCTTCACTGGGAAGTGGGATGACCAGATGTCCCAATTGTATCGGGACAGTCCCATTTTGGGGTCTTTTTCATATAAAGGCTCCTATTACCTCCCACCCCATCACAATTTTTCACACTTGCTGTCTGGCCACTCTACTGAGAAGGACCAAAAATATCCCAGAAATCTGAAGGTAAAGGAACACTTCTACAAGTGCTCTGTAACTCCAGGTTGATGACCCTATTATGTGATGCCTATAGAAAATTCAGGCAATTGTTACGGTCCATTGTATCCTTTTTACAGCAAAGGCCAATTCACAAGACTAATCTCCAAATGACAGTTTAGAAGAGAATTCATGAGAAAAACAGATATGACCAATGCTTTTCCTGAGTGCCCCTATTAATCATCACTGCTGAAATTCACTCAGGCTCCAGGGCCAAAGAAGTTTATTTCAGTTGAAAATGATGCTTAGCTTTTCTCTATCGCTGAGAACATTCACTGTACTATTAAAAGTCAGTAGTCTTTTATATTTTATTTAATTATGTAAAAAATAAAGAGATAACAATGATTTCAGACACTTTGCAATACAAATCCACAATGGTTAACAATAAAATCAATCCATGTCTGAAAATTAATAATGGACTGCTGCAACTTGAGGAAAGTAGGGTCAGTGAAAAAAAGAACCAAGAAAATATATATTCTTTACATATCCCTTTGCCCCAACATGTAAATCATGTTTACAGATACTAATCTTAACTGAAGGTGAACTCAATTAAATTAAGCTATATTAGTTTTGCCAGCTGTACACTCTGGACAGGCATAATCTAGCTGTTTTAGATATTATGGAAAGCAGTAACCTCAGTGTAGTTAAGCTTCCATTGAAATGACCAATTTTAGCCTTTCACCTTTTGGACTGATCCACTTCTGTACACACTTACAGTATCTGAAATTCAAATGACAGATGGACACAATGACTCTCTGCCTCAACCTTGAATCTTCCAGTTTTGTAAATTTCATTATTGAGAGAGAAAGGTGGGTTGTTGGTTTTTTTTCCCATTCCTCAATTCTTATTTTTGTAAGTAGTTACAAGTCGCAGTAGTTCCACTGATGTTAATGGATAGAGCTGGTTAGAAAACAAAATACTTGTGCAAACATTTCAAAGGAAACATCATTTTTCAAAATTTTCAATTGTTATATTAATAGGAAATAGTTTTAGTCACATGAGAAAGGGTTGCAGGATCTGTTCCTCTGTTTAATTTCCTTCATGTAAATCAGCCTGTAAGAACATTGTGGCAGGATGAAGCTTCCAAGTTTTTCTCATTATTTGGTTTTCATACAACAGACAGAGTGAAATCTCTGAAAGACAGAGGGAAAGGAACTTCCATGAGGTCATATGTCCAAATTCTGCCCTGACTTTTATACCTTGTGTAAAACTGTCAACATTTTAATGAGGTTGGAAGCTACTAAAGAATTTCCCATCATGTCAGCAAGGGGGAATAAATCAAAGTGAAGATTATTTAGGGGTTTTCTACACAGTGAGGTAATGCACCCTGCAGGGGTGTGATATCTAAAGTGCACTAACATTTTGCCCATTAATTGGTCTATGTAGGCCCTGCTGGAGCACTTTAATGTAGTGCTGTTTGCAACAGTGCTACTTTAAAGCAAACTAGGGAACCTTTAGTGTGCACCAGTAGGGTCTACACAGATCATTTAATGTGTAATATGTTAGTGCACCTTAAAAATTGCAAGACCTTCATTCCCCCACCATGTAGACAAGCCCTTTGTGAAGTCACAATGCCATCTGAGAGATATTATTTAACTCTGTTCTTATCAGTAAAAACAAATTTTCTGAAGTGAGGAAATCAATTCAACTGACCAAGAAAAATCCAAGAGTTGCAGAATCCCAGAAACCACATAAATTCTAACGGCATATTCTAGGGTTACCATATTTGAACATTCCAGAAGGGGACATTCCACGGGGGGAGGGAGGGTGGTATTTGCACCAGTATCTACCAACTTGCATTGTATTAATGTGTTGTTATACTGTTATACTGTATATGCTGTGCTCTACATGTCGTCTATATTGAGTATATATAAGAAAAAGTGATATGGCCTCAAAAGTGAAGTTTAATTATTTAAAGTTTACTGTACTTCTTTATATGTAGTGAGTCCTTTCCTTTCACCAGTTCTATAGTTTTCTTTCTCCTCATGTGCCCACACATACTTCTCCGTAGATCGCATTTTTCTCAGCAGTGGTTGGTAGCTCTTTAAGAAGGCATGAAAGTCTTTACAAGAAGTTTGTTTAAAGTTGTACTGCACAGGTAGCATTCCTTTCAGCGACTCAGCGTTCAAGTTGTTCCTTTCCTTTGTCCACTGTCTTTGCATCAGTGAAAAAATTTGCTCTACATTTGCATTGGGAGAAGGAATAGCAAAGAAGAACTTTGCTGCCTGCCGCTCTCCCCTGACCCGGCTCCCAAGGCTGAAGCTTTCCCACAGCATCTCCAACAGCAGCTGCTGGGGCACAAGCACCTGGGCGGAGTCAGAAATGCTCCGGCAGCCCTTGTATTTGTCTGACACTATTGGGGCCGTCCAAGAGGAATTTTTAAATATCTAATAATGATGGCAAAATCCCAGACGTTTTTAGATATTTAAAAATTCCTCCTGGATGGAGATTTAAGAACCAAAAAGCTGGACATGTCCGGGCAAATACGGACGTATGGCAACCCTAGCATATTCCAGTAGTGCCCACTGAATTGAAAATAACACACTTCAATGAAAAGCAGAAAAGGAGCTACAAGGCTGAGACTAGAAAAATGTGCTCATCCTATGTTAAAAAAAGATTTTAAACAATATATTTTGTTTAAGAACTATATGGGGTCAATTTTATTATCAGGATATATTGGAAACACTGATTATAAACATCATGGCATATGTGTGAGGTATAATTTTTGCAAAAGCAATAAACAAAAATTAAAACGTTTTTCTTTAAGTCTCAGTGTCAGGAGCACAACTGACTCCCAGCCTAGTCGCTAGGCAACGTAACAAGTTCAGCTAGGCCCTATAACCCTCTCCAAACCCTCATGCCTCCTAACTGGGAAGGGAGCCTGCAGCCCACTACTTGAGCCTAAGGTGACCAGACAGCAAGTGTGAAAAACCGGGACAGGGATGGGGGGTAATAGGAGCCTATATAAGAAAACGACCCAAAAATCAGGACTGTTTCTATAAAATTGGGACATCTGGTCACCCTACTTGAGCCTTGCAGAGGCTGCACAGCTTGCAGCTGCATTTGCCTTGCTCCTGCTTCCAGTCTTTACTCCAGCCCGGCTCCCAGTCCTGACTCAAGCTCCAACCTTTGAGTTGGTTTCTCAATGATGACTTCGGTTTACCCTTCAGATTTATGTCCCCAATCCTGACCCCAGTTCTGGCCTGTCACTTGGCTCCTTGACAACTCCAGCTTCACTCGCAGCCTGGTGCTTGATTCCTGGATCTGCGCTCACCACTAGTCCAAACTTCCACTGCAAACACCTAATGCTGTCCTGCTCCACCCACTAGGTAGGATGCCCAAACTCCAGCAGGTTATACATAGATTCTAAAGCCATAAGAGACTAGTGTAATCATGTAATCTGACCTGCATAATCCTATAGGCCATAGGATTATGCAGGTCATTATACAGGTCATTATACAGGTATTTATAGGCCATATAACTTCCCCAAAATAATTTCCTTGGAAATAGAGCATATCTTTTAAAGTTAAAGCAATACTGTGGAATGGAGGCAGAATTAGAAAAGAGATTTTCTTAATATTCAAGATGGAAAAAGTAGTCTTAAGTGAAGTTGTTCTTTAAGAAGGAATGTGCCCTCAGAGGCTTCCACAAGACTGAGAGGCTAATGTAATTTACCCCTATCACTCACCTTTCAGAGCTTCAGAAGGTGCTGAAAAAAAGGAAAGGAATATCATTTTCCATGGCTTCTTTTACGGTTGAAAACAACAGAATGAAAATCAATCAAAAAGGAAATTAATGCATGTCATGTTTTGTTCAAGCAGAAAATTGTTAAACATCCACATATTACTAAATATCTACCTATATATTAAACATTGCCTGTATTTACTCCTAAATAGCTTTGCAGGCATGTGAAGCCAGAGATCTGACTTCTGCTTAGAGCTCCATAGCTAAAATAACAATTTGCGAAAAACCATGCCCCATCCTGCTCTTTTTGCAATTGTGCTATGTGTTGGAAACATAATTCTGCTTTCAGTTACATCAGCACAGTACCTATTAAAGTCAATGGGAGTTGCACCTATATAATTGAGAGCAGAATTTGAACGATTATTATTTAAACGATTTTTTCTTCCCTGCATAATTTTCTTTGATTGGGAAGGATCTTTGTTTTAGCCTCAAATTGTCTTCGGTTTCTAGCCTGAAGCATTTTAATGGAAGTGGAGTAAGTCCTCCACGGTTGTGGAGGTGAAATATAAATTTCAGCCTATCTTGATAATTATTTTGTCCACTCTAGCTTATCATAATTACACTGCATTAACATGCTTATCAACATGATCTCTTCTATTGCTTACTGGTCCTTCTTCCTTCTTTTCTCTTCAGATAGTCTATATCTTAACATTAATATTAACTTTGACTGTTCAAAGAACTTTTTATTTAATTCAAGTCTGTTGCAGACTCTTAAATTGGCAATCTAGTGCATTATGTTAACTTTTTAAAAGCTGTGGCTATACACACTGCTATTTTTCTCTGGGTGGCAGGTACTATTCTCACCCCACTTCTAACATAGTTTATACAAAATGGATCTGGGCCAAGCTTTCCCCTTTTAAGGTTTGGTTTTACCTTTAACTCAAATAAAAACAAAACAAACATAACCCTCAGCCTGTGCTTGGTTGCTCTTAGTTTTTTCTCTGCAGTACCCAATTGTCTCTGCCCCTTCTTCCTGCCAGGTCAGAGCTAATAGGTCCTGCCAGATCTGGCTGTATAGGTGATTCAGCAAAAATAACTCCATCTTTTTGCAGGGTTCAGAACTTCATTTTAGAAACCTATCAACACTGAAGAATCACAGAGGAGATTGGAAAAGCAAGCTGATCTGTACTGCCTTGAGGTTAGACCATCATCTAATTTATTACAAATCTGTTAAATGTAATGCCCAGTCCTACAAACACATACTACTTGCTACCCCATTGTGAATAGGACAGACTTTCCATAGTCCTTAGTACTCACAGTTGGAAGAAAGCATAATGTCTGGTAGTAAGTGAATACAGGATCAGGTGCTTAGAATGGAAACTTCTTGGATTAGGCATCATGTTGTCCTCTATAATTTACAGCTCCATGCTCACAGTTGACATTTAATAAATTATTACTAGGGCTGTTGATTAATCGCTGTTAACTCACATGATTAACTCAAATAAATGAATTGCAATTTAAAAAATTAATCATAATCATACTGTTGAACAATAGAATACCAATGGAAAAGTATTAATTATTTGTGGATGTTTTTCTACATTTTCAAATATATTGATTTCTATTAACACAGAATACAAGGTTCACAGTGATCACTTTATATTATTTTTATTAGAAATATTTGCACTGTAAAAAAGGCAAACAAAAGAAATAGTATTTAATTCACCTCAGACAAGTACCATAGTGCAATCTCTATCATGAAAGTGTTACATACAAATGCAAATTTTTGTAGTTACATAACTTCACTCAAAACCAAAACAATTTAAAACTTTAGAGCCTACAAGTCCACTCAGGCCTACTTCTTGTTCAGCCAATCGCTAAAACAAACAAGTTTGTTTAGATTTACAGGAGACACTGCTGCCTGCTTCTTATTTACAATGTCACCTAAAAGAGAGAACAGATGTTCACATAACACCTTCATGCTTTGGCCATCATTCCAGTGGACATACTTTCATGCTGATGATGCTTGTTAAAAAAATGATGCACTAATTAAATTTATGACTGACCTCCTTGAGGGAGCATTGTATTTCTTCTGTTCTGTTTTACCCGCATTCTGCCATATATTTCATGTTATAGCGATCTCAGATGATGATCCAACACAAGTGTTTTAAGAACACTTTCACAGCAGATTTGACAAAATGCAAGGAATGTACCAATGTGAGATTTTTTAAAATAGTTACAGCATTGACCCAAGGTTTAAGAATCTGAAATGCTGTCCGAAATCTTTATGCTGGTGGTATCAGACTCAGATGATGAAAATAAACATGCATTGGTCCACTCTGCTTTGGATCGTTATCAAGCAGAACCCATCATCAGCATGGACATGTGTCCTCTGAAATGGTAGTTTAAGCATATTTAGCACATCAGGCACATAAGTATCTTGCAACACTGGTTACACCAGTACATGCAAACTCCTGTTCTCACTTTCAGGTGACTGTGATTCAGCATGGCCAGAGGGCAGCAGGAGAGTGTTAGGCCCTGTCTTCACTACCACTTTAATTCGATGTTAACGACGTTAGGTCGAATTAAACGTGTACCTGTCTTCACATACATGCTCTTAACGTTGATGTAAAGGGCCCTCAAGATCGAAATTGGAACTCCTGCCTGACGAGAGAAGTAAGGCTAATTTTGACATTCCAAGCTCGACTGTGGGCTAGTGAAGACGGAACCCGACATTAATAGCCTCCAGAGGCTGTCCCACAATGCTCCATTCTGACCGCTCTGGACTGCCTCACTGCTCCACTGTGACCGCTCTGCACCTCACTCTGAACTCGCTGCTCTGGCCAGGTAGATAAGACCCGGGAACATTTGAATACCATTTCCTGTTTGGTCAGCGTGGCCAGCTCACCTGAACTGCTCAGTCGCCATTCAGAGCAATCAGCAGCACTAGCCGCCATGCAGAGCTCAGCATCACAAGACTCCATGCAGAGCTCATCTACCCTGGAGACCAGCCAGAGGAGAAGAGCTCCAGCATGGTCCACTTGTGAGGTGCTGGATCTCATCGCTATCTGGGGAGAGGAATCCGTGATGTTGGAACTACGAAACAACAAACGGAATGCCAACACCTATGGAAGAGTCTCCAAGGCCATGCTAGAAAGGGGCCACAACAGGGACACCACACAGTGCCGCGTGAAAATTAAGGAGCTGAGGCAATCGTTCCAGAAAGCCAAGGAGGCAAACGGACGATCAGGGGGCACGCCACGGACATGCAGGTTCTACAATGAACTAAATGCGATAATGGGGGGCGCCCCCACCACCATCGCGCCGGTCTGCGTGGACTCCACCGATGGGATAATCGTCAGGGAGGAGACTGATTCCGAGGAGGACGACCATGAAGAAGAGGAAAATCTCACGGAGCAGCAGGAGCCCAGCGGAGAACCCGTGTTCCCAGAGAGCCAGGAGCTGTTTGTCACCTGGAGCCAGTACCCTCCCAAGCCTCCCAGGGGGGTAAGTGTTTCTTTTTTAAGTGATTACATGACGCGTGATTTTGTAAAGGAAGCATTTATTAATGAGTAACTTGCCCTAAGGACTTAGCGTGCTTTCACTGCTGGTCAATTTCTACTCAAAGAGTTTGTCAATATACTCCGGGATTGACCGGAAGTCCTCCGCGGACATTTCAATGAAGCTATCCAGGAGGTAGCGATGAATCCTCCGCAGCAGATTTCTGGGGAGAGCCGCCTTATGTGGTCCCCCGTGATAGGAGACCATCCCACGCCACGAAAGTAGTAAGTAGTCTGGTATCATTGTGCAGGCTAGCATTGCAGCGTATGGACCAGGACTTTGCATGGAGTCAAGGAGCATGCGCTCTCTCTCTCTCTGAGAAATTCTCAGCAAAGTGATGTCATTCATAGTTGCCTGTTTGAAATAGGGACTGCAATTACTAGGGAGATAAAGATTCCCAGCTGCAAAGAACTGTTTTCTGCTGAGGACCGACCAACCGCACCCCCCCCCCCCACGAACGCTGACCGCCCCCCCGCCCGTAGCGGTAGCTAGCAGGGAATCTGAGCAGTCTGCAAGCGGTCTGAGGAGCCCCAAAAAGACCTTAGCCCTTAGCGAGAGATTTTTTGGCATTTGCTTTGCAGTTTGCGGTTTCAGTGGGAGCCAGCCACGCGGTGGGGGGAAGGGGGCGGGGTTACTCTACAGTATGCAAGCGCCACTTTTAACTTATCATGGCCGGCTGCATGGTGATTTCAGAAGCCGTCTTGGGCTGAGGCACGCATATGTGTCTGAGATGCTCTGACTTTTCTGTGAGCTAGTCAGTCACTTTTAGGTGTAGAACATGACCTTGTACAGAAATCATATCGGGCCTCTGAATACTGAGGTTGCAAATGGCATAGTACTCCCATTGTGTACCGTCCGAGACTGCATCTGCCTCCTAACCTTGAATGTATCTGTCTCATAACTTTCAAACTTTCTTTGCCCACATTCGCACACAGATGAACAATTATCTCAGAATCCCCCGGCCCGCTCCTCCCGCCGTGCACCGCAGATAAGAAAGCGTAAAAAGAAAACGTGAACGCGCGATGAGATGTTCAGTGAACTCGTGGAGAACTCGCGCGCTGAGGCAGCCCGCCAGACGGACTGGAAGGAAAGAATGATAGAGGCAAGGGATCGAGAGATACAGGCAAGGGATCGAGAGAGAGAGGCAAGGGATCGAGAGATACAGGCAAGGGATCGAGAGAGAGAGGCAAGGGATCGAGAGAGAGAGGCAAGGAATCGAGAGAGGCAGGAATGGAGAGCCGCTGCAGAAAAGAGGGAAGAGCGCGAGGAAAGACGCATGGATGCTTTCCTCCGCATAATGGAGGACCAGAGCGACATGCTGCGATCTCTGGTGGAGCTGCAGCATGCCCAAAGACCACCTCTGCAGCCCCTGTGTAACCACCTCCCCCCCTCCCCAACTCCCATAGCTTCCCCACCCAGATGCGGGGTGAGAACACGGGGGGGCAAGCTCCGTGGGCCGCTCCACTCTACCCCCACAAGCCAGCAGAAGCAGCAGCAGCAGCAGCAGCAGGCTGACATTCTAGGAAAACTTTTAAAAGCTGCTGTGTCTTGCCCACCCCTCCTCTCCCCTCTTCCCACCCACCCCCCTCCTCTGTCCGCTCCTCCCCCACTGCGACTGCCGGTTTCCCTCCAGGATACCAGGACAGTGATCCCCTGTATTTGTATTTCCGATTAACCAATAAAGGAACCATGATTTTTCAAACAGTGATTTTATTTCCTCTGCAAGCATGGGGACGGGGGAGGGAAAGCATGGGGAGGGGGAAGGGAAAGAGGGTTCAAGGGCAGCAGGCTTAGAGCACAGCAAGGGAGCAGATTCTCAAACGCCATCTCGGCCACTCATAAAACTGTCTTTCAAGGCATCCCTGAGGCGCAGGGCCTCACGGTGTGCTCTTCTACTTTCCCTGCTGTGTGGCTGCTCATAAGTAGCAGAAAGTAAATTTGCCTCTGCCTCCCAGCCTGCCATAAACGTTTCCCCCTTGCTCTCACAGATATTGTGGAGCACAGAGCAAGCAGCAATAACAATGGGGATATTTCTCTCGCTGATGTCTGAGCGAATCAGTAAGGAACGCCATCTCCCCTTCAGACGGCCAAATGCACACTCTACGGCCATTCTGCACTTGCTCAGCCTGTAGTTGAACAGCTCCTGACCCCTGTCCAGGGCTCCTGTGTAGGGCTTCATAAGCCAGGGCATTAGGGGGTAGGCTGGGTCCCCAATGATCACGATCGGCATTTCGACCCCCCCCTCCCCCCACAGAAATTTTCTGGTCGGGGAAGAAAGTGCCTTGCTGCAGCTGTCTAAAAACCCTAGAGTTCCTGAACACTCGAGCGTCATGAAGCTTTCCCGGCCACCCCACGTACAGGTTGGTGAAACGTCCCTTGTGGTCAACCACTGCTTGCATGACCATTGAGTAATATCCCTTCCGGTTTCTGTACTCGGTGGCCTCGTGGTCCGGTGCCAGGATAGGGATATGAGTCCCATCTATAGCCCCACCACAGTTAGGGAATCCCATGGCGGCAAAGTCATCTATTGTGGCTTGCAGGTTTCCGAGGTTTATAACCCGGTGTAGCAGCCGCTCGACGATTGCCCTGCTTACTTGCATCACAGCAAAGCCCACTGTAGACCTACCCACCCCAAACTGATTCGCCACTGACCGGTAGCTGTCTGGCGTTGCAAGCTTCCAGAGGGCTATCACCATTCGCTTCTCAACTGTAAGGGCCGCTCTCATTTTGGTATTCCTGTGCCGGAGGGCCGGGGACAGCAAGTCACAAAGTTCCATGAAGGTGCCCTTTCGCATGCGGAAGTTTCTGAGCCACTGGGAGTCATCCCAGACCCGCAGCACTATGCGGTCCCACCAGTCCGTGCTTGTTTCCCTGGTCCAGAATCGGCGTTCGATGGCAATGGGGCAGGCTCATGCCACCAAATTTGACAGATTGTCAGTCGCCCTACTTCCAAAAACATCAGTGTCCCTGTCATCCCCGCTGTGCACGTCCTTGTCCATCTCCTCCTCACTGTCGTCGGGTTCCAGAAAGCGCAGTTCTCCCCGGATCGCATTCCTCCTCTGCAGACGGTGCAGCATGAACTCCGCAACCGTGATCGAGGTCCTCACAACGGCCATTACTGTTTCCGTGGTGTCAGCGGGCTCCATGCTTGCAGTGCTATGGCGTTAGCACAGCGCGGAGAAAGGGCGCAAATTATGGGATGCCTACCCACAGTGCACCGCTCGTAATGGGGGTCGGCGGCGCGGAAAAAGGGCTCAAAACTTGGAAATGCCTACCCATAGTGCAGCACTCGAAATGGTGCCTGCTGGGGGATCAGGGAACTGTGGGATAGGTACCCAGAGTGCAACGCTCGTCATGTCGACGCTTGCAAAAGTTGTGCGGACAGACACTGTTGACTTGCTGTGCTTTGCTGTGCCTAGTGAAGACACACAATATCGACTGCATACAGTCGCGTTCACAACATCGAAATAAAGGAAATCGAACTACTGCTGTAGTGAAGACATACCCTTAGAGGGGAGCCTTATTCCCTGTAGAGGGAAGAAAGTTTGCTATAACTTAATTGGAGCACCAGGAGCCAATTAAAGTACCTGAAGCCAGTCACCTGATTAAAAAAACCCTGCTTCAATCAGAGAGGGGAAGGAGTTGAAGCAGAGTGGATTGATGTGGAAGCAGAGTGGATTGGTGTGGGAGCAGAGAGCAGTTTGGAGAAAAGCAGAGAAGAATTTGGAGAGGTGCTGCGGTGAGCTAAAAAGACCCAAACCCTAGGTAAAGGGACACCTGGCTTGTGCAGAAGGAGGGCAGGAAGCCCCACAAGCTGAAGGGTAGGAGAGGGAAGTAGCCCAGGGGAAGGAATAGCTAGTCCAAGTGGTTTACCGCTATCCTCAGGGCCCCTGGTGTAGAGGGCGGGCCCAGGTCCCTCCCTCTCCACTCCACTCCTCTAGGATACTAGTGGGGCAGAAATGGCACCCTGAACACCCCTCTCCCCTCCCCAAAAGAGATAGCATGGGATCCATCATAATAGTGCTGGCAATTTGCCACATGACATTGTAAATAAAAGCAGGCAGCATTATCTCCTACAAATTGTAACCAAACTTGTTTGTCTGAGCAATCGGCTGAAGTAGGACTGAATGGACTTGTAGGCTCTAAAGTTTTACACTGTTTTATTTTTAATGCATTTTTTTTTTTTACATAATTCTGTATTTGTAAGTTCAACTTTCATGATGAAGAGATTGCATTACAGAAGTACTTGTATTAGGTGAATTGAAAAATACTATTTATTTTGGTGTTTTAGTGCAAATTTTGTAATAAAACAAATATAAAGTGAGCACTGTACACTTGGCATTCTGTGTTGTAACTGAAATAAATATATTTAAAAATGTAGGAAACATTCCAAATTATTTACATAAATGGTACTCTCTTACTGTTTCAGAGCAACTATTCACAATCAATTTTTTTATCGTGATTACTTTTTTAGATTGCTTGACAGCCCTAGCTATTACTAATAATAATATACTCAAATATGTTAAATGGAGATAATTGTTTTTACTCTATATCCCTAAATGTCTGGGAACCTAAGGCCTCATCCAAAGCCCACTGAAATAAATGGGAGTTCATCTAATTACTTCATCGGGCTTTGGATCATAGTTACCTGAGAGACAGTCTCTCTCTCTGTATAATATTGCTGCAATTGAGGTCCACAGAGGGTGCCCTCATTTTGAAATGAAGAGAGCTATTGGCAGGGTGTTCTCTGTGAATTCTCAACTTTGGAATTCTTTGCCTTTTCCTTTTGAAAATCATGCTGTCTCACTTCTGCCATGCTGCCTAAAGTGAACTTTGTTGATTAGAATTGAAAATTTCTCTTGTTCCCCTTCCCTGACCACTGTCTACTTGTCTATTTGTCCGTCCTTAACTGTGAACTCCTATGGATAGTAGCCATCTCTTCTGAAATCTCTGAAAAGAGCTTAACATGTTGTAGATGCCACAACTAAATAACACTGTGAACATTAAACTATGTAACATAGGTTGGGTATTTATTGATTTATATATTGGAATTATCAATAGTTAATACATTTGATTCTTTGTACTCTCAGTTTAGGCATGTGACTGAGTCATGAGGTATTCCATTCTGGGCTAGGACAAGAAGGGGTTAATGGTCCGCTCAAAGGACAGTTCTTCAACCTCTTATTTACATGTATGTAGTTCTTTTGTGGGTAGTCCCATTCAGTTCCATGGGTGCTACTTCATGTTAACAACAGTTGCACACCTGGGGATTATGGAATCAGTCCTGGAGTTCAGTTTATTATTTTTTGTATATTTTTGAAGTAGAAAAAGGATTTCAGAGGAAATGTTTTGTCAGGGTAAGGTGCTCTATAGATTGATGATATCTGCTTTATTCACAACACAGGGGGAAACGATTGCTTGACAATGACAAAAGACCCACATCAGAAATGACCCATATGTTTAAACTTTTATCCAAAGATAATAGCAATGGAGAATAAATGACAAAAAAAAAATATTTCCTTTGAGAGCCAAATTTTCAATAAACCTCTAAACACTTACTAGGCAACATGCATCTAGTGGACATTTTCTGCATTCTAATCCTCACCCTGTCAGTACAAAACCCAACTTGTGCATGTCCCACAAGCATTACAGATACATTTTCTTTTGGTGCAAATTCAAAATTTGGACTTTAAAATTTCACAAACTAAACTTCAAGTCTCTTGGTACATAGGAATCAACAATCAGATATGAAGGGCCTCTTATCCTTAGAGCTTTCATTCTTCTCCCTAATTTGTTACTTATGACATTTCTAGGCCTGGTAAGGAGTCCCATAGGGTGACCAAAATTCTGATTTCACAATATTTCCCTATGCAGATACCCACATCAGTGTAAAATTTGCCAGTGTCAGTGACTGGACCTGTATGTGGAATTTGAATATTTTAACTTCTTTCTTTTACAGCTTTGTTAGTCATTTATCTATAGTCTCCGGTGTTTTAAGATGCAGAGTCCTGGTTTTATCTGGTATTATTCTGGATGCATAGAGGATGCCATTTTGCAGACGGTGCTGCTCTGCCTATGTTGGCGTGACCTCGGGTCCTCGGTGCTTTGCAACATGGTGTATTCAGTGCAGTGTGAGGTCACACCAGAGGGAGTGTGGTCACACAGGCAAGTGCAGGCTTATGCCATTCTGGAAGCCCTGTATTTTGGGGGTGCGTCAGTGGCCTACCTGCTTTAAGGAAATATGACAAAACCACTGTAAGAAATATAAGTTTTTGCACTCAGAAAAGTTCTCACCTTGACTGAGTATCCTTGTATACATTCAACACATGCACAGTCATTTTTCATGGAGTTTTGCACTTATGACTCAGCTGAGACGATACCATATATCTTAAAGGACCTGAGCAGAGGCATAACTATTGAATTTCTTCTTTACTTAGTGCCACTGAGATTAAAATGAAATGATGAATGGAAAGCTTCCTTGACATGAAATGAAAATCTATGTGGAGAAGTTAGTAAGTGTGACTATATTTATAAAGTCATCCTGGAGAAACCTCAGTAATCCACTCTGAATTAAACCAGTAGTAGATAAATCCCTATTCCTTCCCTCCACCATGCACTAGTTTCAATAGCATCTATTGACATTCACTGCATAGACAACTCAAGTACACTTCCAAACCTTTTATAGGTACCCAGCCAGATAGTTCGGGTTGTGATTTTCGAAAACATTCAATTTTGGCTTAACTACTCCTATTGAAGCCAATGTTAAAATGCTCACTGACTTCAGCAGGAGCAGAGTTAAGACACTTCTGTGTGATTTTGAAAATCCCATATTCAGTCTCTCTGGGTCTCAGTTTCCTTATCTGTAAAATTGGGATACCTTCATAGAACTCCTCCTCAGAGACTATGAGGGTTGGAAGGGACCTCAGGAGATCTAGTCCAACCCTCTGCTCAAAGCAGGACCAATCCCCAATTAAATCATCAAACAGATTTTTGCCCTTTATCCCTAAATGGTCCCCTCAAGGATTACGCTCACAACCCTGGGTTTAGCAGGCCAAAGCTTAACTAGATGTTATGAGGCTTATTTCACTGATATTTGTAAATGCTTGGTATACTTGGCTAGAAGGTGATATAGGATTATAGGGCATGTCTACACAGCAAGGAAGAATCTGGGCTGGCCCATGTCAGTTCAGGGTGGCAGCGCTGTTTCATTGCTGTGTAGATTTCTGGGCTCAGGCTGTAGCCGGGCCCTAGGATCCTGTGAGGTAGGAGGGTCCCAGAGCTCAGCCCTCCAGCCCAAGCCCAGAAATCTACACAGCAATGAAACAGCCCCATAGCCTGAGTCAGCTGGCACGGGCCAGCCACTGTTTTTTCTTTGCTGTGTATCCATACCCACCAAAGAGGGAAATAGGCACATGGGGTTAGGGGCAGGGATTTCAAAAGCACAAAGGATGTTAAATGCCCTCTTTCCACATGTGTCTTTGAAAATCTCCCCCTTTCCCTCTAGGAAACGAACTTTAATCAACACAAAGAGATGTCGACATTTAAAATATTGCATCTTACATGTTAGCACAGAGTGCATGGTGAAGATTCACAGCAATAAGGGTGCACTCAAATATTCCTACATGAGTATGAAGAAAATAGTGTGAAGAATCAGAAACAGAAGCATATTCTGTCCATCTTGGAGTAAACACAGAACCATGCATTAGAATATTACAATTAGAGCTGGATGAAATATCTCTTAAAAATAACGAAATTTTGAAATCATTTTCATTCCACTTGTTTTTGAAATGCACCATTCAACAGGGACTGCTGGTCTTTAAGGACAGGTGAAGGCCCAACTCTTCTGTTACTATCTTGTTCTGCTAAGGAAAGACATTCTGAGGATGCTAGTTCCCAGAGGAAGGATAGAAACTGTAGGATGGAAACAGTGCATGATGAGGGCGGGAGCAGGAGTGTAAAAGAGATTAATTTGCCATTGTGTAGAGATAGACTTGGGGATAAGAGGAGGAGAAGGGGCTGCTGTAGCAGCTGCTGCTTTCTTGTGAAGCTTTCCAGTGACCAGTCTAGGCCAGGACCAGCAGAGAGGTTCCAAGTGGAGACAAGAAACAGTTCCAGCAGAAGATGTGGTGAGGTAGCCAGGGAGATGGCCTGAGAGGCAGGCAGGCAAACATGGGAAGTGGAACTGGGAAAGAACGGGAAATGGGAAAAATGGAGTTTGGTGTGATTAGCTGCTTCACGGTGACCAGCTGTTTAGGAAGATAACTAGAATATTCCTCAGCGGTAGTGTGTGATTGACAAAAGATGTTACTGCAGATTAAGAATCAGAGAGGTAGCCGTGTTAGTCTGGAATAGCAGAAGTAACAAAGAGTCCTGGGGCACCTTAAAGACTAACTAAAGTATTGAAGCATAAACTTTCGTGGGCTAATACCCAATACCCAAGATGTTTGCATCTGATGAAGTGGGTATTAGCCCACAAAAGCTTATGCTTCAATACTTTAGTTAGTCTTTAAGGTGCCACAGGACTCTTTGTTACTCCTGCAGATTAAGTGAGAGCCACAAGTAAGCAACATCAAACTGCAGTTCCTTTCCTTCCTTGCCTGGATATTAGCTGCATTCTTATCTACTCAAGGAAGTTCTATAATAATCTTAACAAAAAATAATAGTCTTGTTGGCAGGAGTACAATCATATATGCGATGTATTTTTTCTTAATATAAAGAAAGAGAAAGTAACATTTTCTAAAAAACTAGGGGGAATATTTAACAAAACTTGTATAGCCATTTATTGTACCAGAAAGGGTCACAAAAACAATTTTACTTCAATGTTTTTCTCAGCCATCAGTTTCATGTGCATTTGGTTTTTGTGTGCACTGAAGGAGGACCGTTAGATTTGGATTTTCTGTGGTTTACTTAGTTTCTGGTGAATTCTGTTTTTCAATGCAATGTGCCTGGAACAGATGTCCACTTTATAAGTCTTTGAAATTACAATAGGACTAGCTGGCCGAGTGTAGGCCACAAAGCCAGGTATCCAACAGCAGGCCTCCAGATTAGATGACTTCAGTTCTAAAGAAGATACTGTCTGAAGCAGTCTGTGGCATTAAAGAAAGAATAATGGAGGTGTCAGACTGTTCCTTCTCTGACTGAATTTTCTTTGTGACTTTAAAATCTGACTATCTAATTTTATCTGTGAGGGATTCTTTCAGCATTAGATGACAGCGTTAGATGTCTTGGCTCATCTGAAACATTCATTTAAAGCTGTCAAAGGCATTCATCCGTGAATACTGAACAGTATGCACTTACTGGGGAAATGTTGCCATTGTATTTTAGCTTCGAATCGTCTACTTCACAGTTTCAAATGATGAAAAAATAATTGGAGCAGGGAGACTGAACCTTGGGTCTCCCACTTTGACTGGACTGCACTCCACTGGACTTGCTCTCTCTCTAGCCCAGTGATTTGGGAGAACCCAGATCCTATCCCCCTGTTCCAATCATTCTTTCATTATTTATCCACAGTTGAACAGCTTCCACAAGACAGAGTGAGAGAGCCTGTGACGGAGTGTACCTGCCCCACACCAGCCCCAAAGCGTTAACTGTGCTTTGCAGGCTAAGGAAGCCCTGCCCTTCCAACTCTGCAGGGCTTGCTCAGCCTGGAGCCAGAGCATAAAAGGAAGCAGCCCAACTTGGTCTGGGCAGGTTGCTGAAGGGGAAGGACACAGACTTCAGGTTCTCTCCAAGGAGCTGCTACAGGCTCCTAGTAGAGAGCCACGGCACCTAGATGGACTCCAGGCTCCCTGATGGAGAAAAGACCACGCCGGGCAGGAGCTACGCCACCCAAAGACCCCAGAGACCAAGGAGAAAGTGTAGGAGCAGCCCAGGGAACTTAGACTCTTCTCGGTGAGTGAGACAGGGAACCAGCCAATGTGTTTCAGGAAGATCCCTGCTGACTCAGTGGTGAGCACCAGTGCCAGGGCCCTGGGCTGGGACTCAGAGGAGCAGAGAGGGCCCAAGTCTCCCTACCCTGGATGCCACACCCCTCTAAGTAGCACCCCACTTCACCCAATGGGCCAATAGGCTGCACAATCCCACAGAGGTGGGCTAGTCTATTGACTCCGGCCATTAGGCTATACTACTACATTTGATAGTCAGGGCTATGAATGAGGGACTTGGCTGGCTGTTATACAGTTTTTTTCCCCTTCTCCTCACCGTACATGACCTGGCACCATGACAGGGTGTACTTACCCCGTGACAAAGCTCCACGCCACAATATCCCAGAGCTCAGTAGTTAGAGAATTTCCCAAGTGGTGGGAGACCCCTATTCAACCCCTAACTCTTTTTTGGGGCATCGAGGCCTCGGGGCCTGCTCTGATACCAAGCAACAACTCCCACAGAAAACCAGGAAGATGCAATTTAACCAAATACACAGAAGCTCTTGTTTCTGAGACAACAGCAGCGTGTTTTGCCTTTGATATTTTCTGTGGTGTCTTAAATTTTCATAGAAAATGTGAATTAAGTAATTTTTATAATGTCCAAGTAGCACTCTTGGTGAGCTGTAGTACTACATTGAGTTGAGAAATATCAAGTACATACGGTATGACGAGACAAAAGCAATGGCAACATTGTCTATTGTAAATTTTCAAGAAAGGAAATTGCTTTGTAGATGAGTTGGCTTTGTGGATAAGAGCAAAGGCCAAGCAGTGACAAGTGCAAAGAATTTATGAAGCTCACAGATTACAAGTTTTCTGTTCATGATTGTAATAATCTGTTCTCACTTATTGTCCTTTATTCAGCCTCACTTGTAGCTTTGCAGACCTTTAACATTTTGATTTCTTGTTACAAAGTTTTCAGTCTTTCATATGCTAATTTTTTTAAAAAAGCCAGTCTAGACCCAATAGATAGTGGAACAATGGGAATTAATTCAATGTTTAAAATATATTTAGAAAATTAATACTTTCATACCAGCAGGAACAAATAAATTCCTATCCGAATTTCAAATGAAAAATTACAATAAAGGACATTTTGCTCTGCATCTTCAGTTTTCAGAGTTATAAGGAAAGTAATGGGGGAGGTTTTTACACAAGTTAAGAGATAGTCCTTTAAATACAATCATGACTTGTGTATTCAGATGGAAACCATTCTTCAAAGTGCAATGATCATTTAATGCCTCTCTCCTCTTGATAATGGAAAAAAATCACAGCCCTTTGGAGTCCTGTGATCACATGTAATGTGTGTGAATGTTACTTCTTTTCCTCTCCTTAGGAAACAAAGTAATCTGGAAGTCCTGACTTTAAATGAGTTCTGTACCTGCCTTATTAGAAAGGAAGCATGGTCTACTGAACTGAGCACAGGATGGTGAGCCAGTAACTCCTGTGTTTTGTTCTGTGGACTTTGGCAGGTCACTTGAACTCTCTGTGCCAAATCCTGCTCTCCTTCTTCCTACAAGTAGTCGCAATAAAATCATGGGGATTGTGTACATGAGTAAGGAAAATAAGACTTTACCTCTGTCTCATTTCCCCCACCGTTAAATGAGGATAATATTTGTAACAGAGGTGATATATGGCTTAATTATTTAATAACACTTGGCATTCGTAGCACTGTATTGTTGTTTGTTCTGTGAATATTCTGCTTTTGTAGAATTAGTGTGCTTCAACCTGAAGGCTCTACATTAGCCAAAGTATGGTTGAATTCTGAGGGAAGTTACAGCACTGTAGATATAGAGCTTTGGACAGGCCATGAGGGTCAGGATTAGGCCCATAGTTATTACCTTGCTTATTTTTTGAGCATGTGGTAAGTGCTATCATCTTTGAGATCACATTGCTTCATTTACTTGTTCATTCCATCCATCCTTCCTGATGCAATATTTTTGTTTGTCTATCCCCTTGCAGCACGGTGCAAAGCTGGTCCAAGGTTTGCCTTTGCAACTTAACTCATTTCCAAGCAAACACACCAAGCTTTTCCACAACGTTTCACAAAGCATTGTTTAAAAAAAGTTATTTGAATTCAAATATTCTTAAAGCACAAAGGCAACAGTATATTTTCAGAGTATGTTATCACAGAGAAGAATGATATGTTCTCTCATGGTGTTTTTCCTAGCATTATTCCCACACTATGGCAGGGTCCACTTAGACTGGACACAACTAGTGACACGACTGGGGTATACTCCAACCAATGCATCATTCCATCTGTCATTGGAGGCATTTTATACCTACTGCCAGGTGTTAAGCCTACAGCACCTGGTATTCCCAGGAGGTCTCCCATCCAAGTACTAGCCAGGCCTGACCCTGCTTAGCTTCTGAGATCAGATGGGATTGGGCATGTTCAGGGTGGTTTAGCCATATAATGATAGGTGCTCTCATTAATGTAACCATATTGTTTGTGGTAAGAGATACAGTACTAACCATTTCCTTTGATGAAAGGTTCTGTAGAACTGAACATGAATGAAACCAACAGGGTTCTATAGAAGTTGCTCCTAAGAACTTAAAAATTCTCTATATATATTTTAATCAGCATTCAAGAGCAGAGTTATTAGGGTCTGAGCTAGTTCAACTAAAGAGGGTTGGAGCAAGAAAGTTTCTCTTACATTATGCAGGATGGTTTAAAAATTCTGTAGAAAGGATCACATTGCATGTGTCATTGGTACATCAATACACAGAGCTTAACGTGCATGAACCAAATACATTAACTTTCTTTGTGGATGGTCTTAGTCCTAAAGAATGGATAAATGTAATGGTAAAAAAAATTGACAGCTGTCATGGGGCAAGGCTCCTCTCCCGCTTTCTTCCTCACAGAAACAGCACAGACTCAAGGGGTTGTGCCTCCACCGTGTTCTTTTGATTTAAGTTCCCTCCCCCATGTCTACAACAATCCCCCTACAACAGTCTATTTATAGTGCCAACAGCACTTTTCGGCTCTCTCCCCAGAACCAGAGTGACTCTCCCTTGAGCCAACCATATTACTGAGCTCAACTAGTGCTCGTCCCGTCCCATCTCATCCATGTGTGTGTGTGTGTCTCTCTCTCTCACACGCACACACACACACACACGATCCTCGCACATCCTTCCTGCCTCTGTATCAATCTTAGGCTGATGGGGTAATTGGCTCGTTAGACCATCCAGCAGACCAGCCTGTTTGTCTAATTGTTCCCATCAGCTTTATCAAGGGGAACTAGTTAAAATCCAAGTGATCACACTGCAGGCCCACCTGTTTGAACCTTGCATTCTGTCACAGCAGCACAAAACTTAATAGCATGTGCAGAAAAGCAGAAGTGTGTAGGGTATATAAACTAATTTACCTAAAATCTATAAGCACAAGATAGCATATCACAAGACTTACAAGTGCTCAAGAAATAGTACTGTTGTATTGGGCTGAATTTTTAGTTTGATTGTGATGAGTTGTATTGTTAAATGAACATCATTTTAGTATGAAGCTAGCTGAATGTATAGTATCTGCGAACAGAAAACTTTCAGCCTCTATGCTAACGGTTCTCACATTTTTTCATATTATCAACCACTTCTTAAGATCTTCTAGATCATCTTCCTGAAACACGCCACAACGCACCAATTCTATCAGACACCAGCACTGGAGCTACTAGAATGATTGGTTATATGGGGAAAATGTTAACTCTGTGTTAGGACAAAAACATTTACCAGACACAAAAACAATTCATTCACACTTACTGGGGTGGTGGAGGGTTTTTGTTTTTTTGTTTTCCTTTTTTGCGGTTTGATTTCCCTCTTCAACAAAGCTTCAACAAAGCTGCTCTGTAGTGTGTACTCTAACTCAAAGGCCGAGGTAGGCTCTGTGGCCCCTAGCATAGCTCCCTCAATCAGGGCCGGTGACATAAATTTGGGGGCCCCCTACTCTGATAGTTTGGGGGGCCCCCAGCCCAGCTGGGCCCCCTCCAGCCCAGCCGACAGCGGCTGGGGGCCCCCCCAGCCCAGCAGCCCCCCCAGCCCAGCAGACAACGGCTGGGGGCCCCCCCAGCCCAGCCGCCCCCCCCCCCAGCCCAGCCGGCGCTCCCCCCCAGCTGACAGCGCCTGGGGGAGGAAGCCCAGCCGCCCCCCCCCCCCGCCCAGCTGGTGCTCCCCCCCCCCAGCTGACAGCGCCTGGGGGAGGAAGCCCAGCCGCCCCCCCTCCCCCCTGCCCAGCCGGCGCTCCCCCCCCAGCTGACAGCTGGCCGCAGTGGGAGCGAGAGCCCGGGAGCGGCATGAGCCGCCCTTGCTGCTCCCCCCTCCTCCCCACCCTTTCTCCCCCGGACTGCGCCGCTGCCGCCGGCCGGGCTCACTGCTCCAGCCGGGGACACGCGCGCTCGTCCGGAGGAGAGCCGCACCGGATGACTACGGGTAGAGCTGTACCAGGGCCCCCTAAAGTGCGGGGCCCGGTACAGCTCTACCCATAGTACCCCCCTGACGCCGGCCCTGCCCTCAATGCATGGAAAACAAGAGGATCAGTGCAATGATAGATTCCCTGTCCCTTCTCCTATCTATTCACCATTGCCTCCTGCCCCTATGTGAGAGCCTTATGTTCAGCTCATCCCTTGTGCAATGGAATGACATTGTGTCTGAGGAACCTCTGCATCAGTCTAGATGGGGGCTGGATTTTAGTCTAAATCCATAGGAGATGTCCTTATCTCACACTATGTTCCAGCAACACAAGACCTTAGGACTTAGAAGGGAATAGTTATTTTGGAAGTTTATAAAGAATCTACGTGTAAAGTCTGTTTCCCACAATGGCCAACAGGAGTATATGATCATAAAGAATCCAACTAGAGAGAATGGAGATCTAGGGGAATCAAAGGAGAGAGAGTAATGTTGATTGAAGGGAGTAGTACTAGAACCTTTTTTTAGCCAAATGAAATACTGAATATTCTCATGTTCTTAAAATTAAATTATCATACTAAATGCCCTTGACTAACGCCTACTGTATACGGTTTGAAAGAAGTGTAAGCACAGCTTGGAACCTGCTGTATGCTGTTTTAAATGTTCTAAAATATAACCTTCCACTCTGCAGAATGTCACCAGGAACATCTGCACATCTTCAGTTCCCTCTAATCTGATTACACTTCTGATAGCTCTGAATAGTCTGCCCTGAAACCCAGTGTTTTATAGGGACAAAGGGCTTCTTTCTCAACAAATACAATTCCCGAAGAAAAAAGGAGATCTGGTTTCACATTCAATCATTCCTCTGCTGGAGAAATACTCCAGCAGAATGACAGCAATAACTTTGTCATTAGAGCATTATTCTGTGGAACAGCATGTTAAAAGCCAGTTTAAGAGCAAATAAAAGCAATTCTGTATTGTTTAAAATAGGAGGGTGGGGAGGCTTCTGACTCTCCCAATTTTACATGATTCTTGAGGTATTACATGTTTTACTGAAAGCCCAAGGTCTTGGAGTCATGTGCTTATTTGACACTCATCCTTTTTTTAAAGTAAGTTCCTAGTCCTTGTGGTTGCAGAGAGAAGTTTAAAAAAATGAATAGTAAAGGCTCAAAATCCAGAAGGGCAAATAAAAACACTCATTTACTTGTAAAACTCTCAGGAGTTTTATAACAGGGTAGTCTCTCACCTTTGAAAGGTAATGAGGACTGAGGCTAGCCAACCCCTGTTCTGAGTCATAATTCTTCAATGGCCCAGGAGTTCTGGAGCAGAGGAAGGCCTAGGGAATGACAAAGGTAGATGCTGGGGAAAGGGGAAGTGGTCCCAGTGTAATAGTTAGGGAAACCTGGGTTATTGTTTCTTTAAGAGCCTGAGACCAGGAGCCTTGTAGGGGAAGGTGGGGCAAGATTTCCCTTTCTCTCAGCCAGACACCACATGGTCTGGGAAAAAGGGCTGTGTGTAATCTGCCTCTTCCCTCGTCTCATGGGGGGCGGGTCTGGGAGAGATCAATAGGTTCCCCACTTAAGGGAGAAAGGACTGAGATGGTGAGACCCATCCTCCAATTTGTGGCAGAAGACTGAAGGACTCCCAGACAAGATGCCTGGAAGGAAAGGACTTTTGTTATGAAGGTTGTGTTTTGCCTTCTGCTTGTGTAAAATCCTTTGCTATCATCCAGGTGAAACTAGATGAGGATAATTTTAAAGGACCCACTGGGACAATTTGGCTGGAAGCAGAGCACAGCCCCACAAAAGGAAGGTTGTAGGATTCCTTGACCAGAAGAAGAGGCTTGGGCCAACAGAAACTGTTCATAGAGACTCAATAAATCACACACACACACACACACACACACCACCAACACAAAGGGAATGTTTTAAGGACTCTGGGTTGTGGAAAGTAACTGGGAGTCTCAGGAGGGAACTAAGGGAGGTCTACCTGCAGAACTGTCCATGGCCATTGAGAGGGCATGATCTGGAGATGGCCTGTAACAATTTTCGGGACAATCTCATGATTTCAGGGGATGGAGGTTGCCTCCTGATTTTTGAACACTTAAGGTTGGCAATACTGTAATGACAATAAAATTAACAATAGTAATAAAGAAGCCACTGATGCATTGGGATAGCATATGGGCCTCTGACATCTGGAAATCTAGTTTCAAAATCTGACCTACAAGTGATGGGTGAGTTTGATGGCATATAAGTCTCCACACACTGTTTACTCTCCACACCCATCACTCTCTCTAGCAAGCCCCCAGACCTGGAACTGTAATAGTATTACAAGGGTCAGATTGTGGGCTACAATAAGTGGAGGTTTTCTCTGCCCTCTGCTGACTAGTGAAATATAGATGGTTCAGCTCTTCATGAGAAATAATTTAGGTTTTTATACCATGCCCATTATGGTGGTATCTGATTGTCTCTTTTTCTTGCACGCTTTCTGATGTACTCATTGTACTTGTGTCTTAATGCCATGACATGAACATGAATATTTCATACCTCTCAAAGCTCTTGTTTCAGGCAGTGTCTAAAATCAAGCAGAGGTCACTGCATTGGTTTCCATATGATTTGAAGGTTTTCCTTCCAATCACAAGGACAAGTAATTTTATTTATTGAGATGCAGCCACCAGGAACACCTGACAGCTTACCACATGGCTTCAAGCCAGCCCCTTTCAAGTGCTGGCATGGCAATGCAAATCCACTTTGCGGTACATTGACAAAGATGAATGGTAGTTTGTAGAGTGCCTAGTTCAAGGAAATGATATTAGTCCATTACTTTCATGTCTGAATTAATTCACCATTTAAAATAAAGGATTTAAAGTTTAGAAAATTAATTTTTCCTCTGTAGCAGACATCTCCAATTACTGTTTCAGTCTTGTAATGTTACTTCAGGGCCCAATCTTTCTCAGATTAGAGTAAACTGCAATATTGTTATGGAATTCATTGGAAGGCGATGGAGCCCTACGGATCAGATTCTCAGCTGGGCCCCAGGAGCACTTGACATAACGGCAGGGACGGGGCAAGGAATCATGTGCATCTCATCGTGGCCCCCCAGTACTGGGGCCAGTTCTGTACCGGCTGTGCCCTGAAATAGTTTAGAATAGTGGTTTACAAAATGGTAGAATAACTGTCCTATGACCCACTATACCTCACAAGCCTCTGTGAGTGCAAAGGGTTGTGGTCACAAGACAAGTTTTTGGCCCTATTAGGGGTTTGAAATTTGAAAGTGAGAGACAAATGGTGCTCTTGGAATGGGAGTCGGGCTGGTTGACAACAGGCATCAGGAGCCATTCTGGCTGACAGGTAACAAAGAGCCTCAAGAAAGCCTTTTCTCCCAATCAGCCTCCATGAGCCAGGGACCTCACACCACCCAAGAATGCCTCTGTATTGAGGAAATCCTCTACCATCCAGGTTGGATGGGCTTAATACTTTTTCTAGCCCAGATCTTGAGAGAAAAATACAGAATCTATGGTGAAGTCACAAATTAATTTAGAATGGAAAAATGGAGTAAGGTAAGTGGCATAGACTCTTGTAATAAATTAATGTTTTGTGTGCTCCCTTTGTGGGTAGACTCAGGAATTGCTCATCTGTAGAAAACTATAATGGAGACTCCTTTATCTGCCATGTGCTGCTGGAGCAGAAGGAATTTGGTGGATCAGAGCACACAATGACAAAGACAGAGGCAAGGATGGATTTAAGTGTGTTAGGGTTTGATTTAGATTACTGATGAAATGTCAGATAACACAGGTTCAATCAGTTCATTAATCAAAGCTGCAGAACTCCAGGCACAACACCCTGTACCAGCACCCAAAACCCCTCCTAGGTGGAGTCCTGGGACCACACAGGAAGGGAACAGTGAGCCCAGGGCTGTGCCTGAAGGTCAGCGTGTATCCTGCCCTCAAACCCTGCACAGGAGATGCCCCGGTTTGTCCCCTGTGGACTGTTTTCTGCAGCCATTTCACTCTTACGTGAGGCGGGTTTCCTCCCTTTTCCAGGGGATGGGTATATCGAAGCCAAGGACATGGGCTCATATGCAAAAAAGTTTTAATGTTCTTCAGGGAGTCTCATCCATTCTGTTTTTCATTCACAGTTCTTCATTCACAGTTCCTTTAAAAGAAGTCAGAGTTTTGCTACTGTGGCAGGGCGCTGGCCAGGAGTGCCTGAGCCAGCCCTGCCGGCCCTTTAAGAGGGAGCAGAAGCCTGCAAACCTCCCTTGCAGAAAGGCTAATCAGCCACCTAGGCTGCAGGGCAATTAGCCTTGAGGAGTTGCACCTGGCAGCCTCCTCAGGGGGATAAAAGGCCTGCCAGGAAGCAAGCCCAGTGTGGTGGGGATGGTATAGAGTGAGGTGGTGGGTTGAGCTATGCAGAGCTGTGTGGTTGGAATTGTAGAGTTGGATGCAGAGCTGAACTATATAGAGTTGAAGACTGTATTGTATAAAGCTGTATATATTGGTGGTGGTGTCCTGCACTGTGAATAAAGAGCACTGTTTGAAGCAAAGAAGGGTTTTCCTGCCTGTTCCTGAGAGGGGAAGAAGGCGGTCTGTCACAAGTGTTGTCAGAGGTGGGATCGCTACACCAGCAACCCAACTGGTGGCCCAAAGATGGAGGGAACCCTGCAGTGGCTAGTAGAGCAGCAAAAGCAGACCCAGCAGGCCATGCATGCCTTGCAACAAACCCACCTGGAGATGCAACAGGCTCAAGCCGAGCAGCAGAAGATGCTGCAGGACTTTATGAAGGAGCAAGCGAAGACCCAGGCAACTCTCCTGCAACACCTGGTGAGTCAAGGGGCAGGAGAGGGCATGTGGCCGCCGGGATGGGGACTCTGTAAGATGAGCCCGGCGGATGACCCCGATGCTTTCCTGGGGACTTTCGAGAGGGTGGCCACCACAGCCGGGTGGGAGCGGACCACCTGGGCCCTCCGGCTTGCTCCCTACCTTGCGGGCGAAGCCCAGGTGGCCTACATGGCCCTGGGGAATGCAGAGGCCCGAGACTTTGATATTGTGAGAGCGGCCATCTTGGACCGGGTCGGCTTATCTCCGGAAAAATACCGCCAGAAGTTGCGGGCGGCCCGCTGGATGCAGGCGGTGCGGCCCCGGGCGTTTGCCCAGAGGCTGAGGGACTGGGCGACGCGTTGGCTGAGGCCGGAGGCCCGGTCTGGGGAAGAAATCATGGACTCCCTGATCTTGGAGCAGTTTTTGCTCAGCCTCCCCGAGACTGTCCGTACTTGGGTCAGGAGGCACCAGCCGGAGACGGTGGAGTCTGCGGTGCGCCTGACCGAGGAATACGTCGAGGCAGAGGGACCTCGGGGAGAAGACCGACCGCGACGGGTCCGGGATTTGGGGCGTCGGCCCGTGGACTCCCCTCCGCCCAGAGGGAAAAGGACTGATGGGGAGCCTAAAGGGGTGCCCGAGAGAGCGGCCCGGCTTACCTGCTGGCAGTGCGGGAAGCCAGGACATATTAAGAGAGACTGCCCAGCCATGAAGTGCGACTACTCTAACTGGTGTGGGTGGACGGAGGTTTGGGGGCGGAAACCGCATAAGGGGATACCCACTCTGCGGGTACAGGTGGGAAGGAAGTCCCAACCGGGGGTAGTGGACTCAGCCTCTCCCTGTACACTTGTCCGCAGAGCGTTGGTACGTCCCGAGTGGCTGATCCCAGGGGCTACCTTGGACTTACAGTGTGTCCATGGGGACAGGAAGACCTGTCGGGTGGCCCAGGTCCCCCTGAAAATCAGCGGTCGATTCCGCTGGAAGCGGGTCGGGGTGCCAGAGGGGTTACCTTGCCCCGTAATCATTGGGCGGGACTGGGGCCCGGTGGGGGGAATGAGGCCCCGGGCTGCCCCAAGGCCGGGCGTGAGAACCCGTAAGGGGGGCTCGGCTGAGCGAAGGGGCGGGTCTCAGCCCAATAACCCAGTGAAGGGTCTAACTAGCCCTGAACAACAGAGACTAGGGCAGGAGGTGAGCTCCACAGAAGAGGAAGCCCCAAGCTCCTGTGAGAGTCAGGGAGAAATTGAGGCCGGGGAAGTTGCCCTGTGCGGTGAGGCACCATGTGAGTGGTGTGAGCGCCGAAGGGCACAGGGACGGCCGATACCCTGCCTTTCATGTGCGAGGCTAGAAGTAGGGCTCTCCGCTGCAGCTGCAAGGGAAGCTGAGGCAGAGGAAGCTGGCCCTAGCCCCGAAAAGCAGGGGGGCAAAGTACCACAACCCCCTGCCCAGGCGGCGCCTGTGAAAGAGGCGAGGGCAGAAAGTAAAAAGGCAGTGGGATTCTCTGCCACCGCCGGACATGACACCCCAAAGCCTCAGGACCATGCTACTATGGTGAGAGAAATGAGGAGAAAGGGTTCAAGGGCCCTGTTAAATATGATAGGGAAATATTGAAGGGTCTGAGCCAGCCCGATGGGGCTAGGCTAAGGGGGGAGGTGTGTGGCAGGGCGCTGGCCAGGAGTGCCTGAGCCAGCCCTGCTGGCCCTTTAAGAGGGAGCAGAAGCCTGCAAACCTCCCTTGCAGAAAGGCTAATCAGCCACCTGGGCTGCAGGGCAATTAGCCTTGAGGAGTTGCACCTGGCAGCCTCCTCAGGGGGATAAAAGGCCTGCCAGGAAGCAAGCCCAGTGTGGTGGGGATGGTATAGAGTGAGGTGGTGGTTTGAGCTATTCAGAGCTGTGTGGGTGGAACTGTAGAGTTGGATGCAGAGCTGAACTATATAGAGTTGAAGACTGTATTGTATAAAGCTGTATATATTGGTGGTGGGGTCCTGCACTGTGAATAAAGAGCACTGTTTGAAGCAAAGAAGGGTTTTCCTGCCTGTTCCTGAGAGGGGGAGAAGGCGGTCTGTCACACTACCTTTACTTGTTTTTGCTAAATGTTATTTTTGTTTACTAATGTGTGGACCCTTTCATTTGGGATGGATGAAAGGGTAAAAAAATTTTGTTCAGCTTTGGACCCCACCAATGGGTGCTCCAAGCACATAACTTGGGTTGCAGTTGTTTGATGAGGGATTCCAGTGTGGGGTGGTAGGTAATAGCTAGGAGTGTGCAATCAGAGGGGTTTTATTCTGTATTGAAGCAGGTTCTTTTGGGGCATTTGAGTGGCCTGTTCCATGGTACATTGAGGGTTATAGATGGTCAGACCTTTGGGGATGATAACTTGGTTGCTTCCTGGACAAATGCAAGAATGTTGCTTCCTGGTTCTTCATGTTGTGGAGTTTCCATTTCATAACTTCCATTATTGCTTGCATTGTTGTATGAATATGCTGCACTTTATACATCTCTGGCTTACCATATGCAATGTGCATGGAACTAACAACTTTATTATTTGGGAAAGAATAAGAAAAGGGAGGATAAAGTTCCCTATGTTGTTTGACAACACCAAGAACAGTAATGTAACTGCCACCACATATTGAACAGCACTAAAATGCCCCTTTCTCAACCCTGGCCTCCACCCCAAAACCCATGACCATTTTGAATCCTGGGGCTACTCACAGTTAACTGTTGGAAAGTGCCCTTGTCTCTGCACACCATCACAGTGTCCAGAAATGACTTGTAAAAGTCCCTCCCAATGGCCCCATCAACTCTTCTCAGGGACCTTCAAACACTGAATAAATTTCCCCCAAACTGCAGTCTGGCTAACAGTTGTGCACCTTAACATAACATGAAAGAATAATAAATGCCATTTAACTGGGCAGATACCCTTGCATAACAATCACAAACCAGAAGGTATTAAATCTGAGGAGGTGCCCCGTCCCAATTACCCATAATGAATTATTACCAAAATGACCATCTAAAGACCATTGGCGGGAGGGGAACTAAACTGTGTACTGAAACACAAATGAGTGGTAACGTTCCCTATTGTATTTTTACAGCAACTGCATGGGGTGTGGCACTTTACTTGGGACCAGGCTGAGATCACTCTGTGCCTGCCTGCTATTCCAAGACACAAACAGAAGTTGAATCCTGGCTTTCCCTAGGCTTCTGTAGTTTAACACCAATCTGAACTTTCACTGGATCAGGTTCTCTGTAAAGGCTTGGAGAGCCAGTCATGTCCTAATCTTTCCTAAAGTACTTGCCTTTAGACTCACAAATGTTATAAAGGGCACAGCGTGCCACAATAATGCAGACTGCACTGGCCACATTGACATCCAACCGGGTGCATGGGTGTCCCCAATGAGCATTCAGCTGTCCAAAGGCCACTCCACTTCCATCCTCCAGCTCCTTAGTTAGAAGCTGAATTCTGATTTGCCGGGTTGTGGATGTCAGAGTAGGGTTTCATTAGCCAGGATAGGAACACGTATGTGGGGTCCCCTGAAATAACCAGGGCACAGAGATATAAAACATGTCATACAAAAACATGTCATTCTTGGGGAAGAGTCCATTCCTCTTCCATCAAGTACCCTTCTGATCACCTCAGCACCCTGACATTGTGAACCTTTTCTGTGAGTTCAACATTCATGTTCACGAGCCTTCCTTTGTGATCCACTATGCCTTCTAGATTGAGTGAGTAATAATTTTCAAGGGATGTACTCACTCCTTTTGGTAGGCAAAGCATGGGGATATGACTGCCATCAGTGGTACCCATAGAGTACAGAAACCCCATTCTCTGAAATCCTCCCATCATGCCTGGAACTTATGCAATGGCAACCACCCAAGGGTAAATGAAGGTAGTGATAGCTTCACGAACTTGCACCACCAAAATCAGTATGAAAATACAAAAGTGTCACAGCACATTAATACTGAAAATTTGCTTACTTTTTCATTTTTACCATATCATTCTAAAATAAATCAATTGGAATATGAATAATGTACTCAGTGTGTAGTAAATAGAGCACTATAAACAAGTCATTGTTTGTATGAAATTTAAGTTTGTACTGACTTCGCTAGTGGTATTTAGGTAGCCTGTTGTAAAACTAGGCAAATATCTAGATGAGTTAATATACTGCCTGGAAGACCTCTCCGTACCCCCAGGCTGTACCACTGGTTGAGAAACACTGGTCTACAGAACAAAGTGTTTTTCCCAGTAGTTCTGCAGCCACTGGTCATCATACTAAGCTTCCAGGATGATGTGATCCCACTA
The DNA here is from genome assembly GCA_032164245.1 of Sternotherus odoratus. Lineage (NCBI taxonomy): Eukaryota > Metazoa > Chordata > Testudines > Kinosternidae > Sternotherus > Sternotherus odoratus. The sequence continues at coordinate 86,684,297 of JAVMKO010000002.1, read as the reverse complement.
CACTGTGCTGATTCTCCTGGTCCAGAAGTGGCGGTTCACCTGTAGATATACAGTCAGAAATTGACAGTCTCCTGCATCTGAGTCATGGGGTGACAGTGGATCAGTCACTGTCCCCATCACCTATCTTCAGTTTCTGAGAAAGATCCGCGTCCATTTGCCCAAGATTCTCACCAGTCGCTTACTGCATAGCACATACATTTGTCCCACAAGAAGGAGCAGAAACACATCAGTCACTTACTTCATGTCTTTTGCCAAGATGGGCAGCAGTGGGAGGTGAGCAGGAACTTCCATTGGCAAATATGTAGAGGTAGCTAAGTACCAACACAACACTGCAAGGCAGTTCCTAGAGTATTTCCTGTGATGCACAGACCCCTGAAATATAAACGCCAAATGTACATACCAAAAAGTGGCAGTGTTGATGTGGATATGCATCTTATACCAGTGTCCAGCACATCATATGGGGTACCTGTATGAGTACATACATACATACCCATGTATGTGTACCAGCATAAATGTAGCCATAGCCTTTTCAATTCTTCTACTAAACTAAATGTTCTGGATGGTCCTGGTCTTCCAGGTTCCAAAGAGGACCTTTGTGGTCAGGAAATTCTCTCTCCCAGTCACATTACAAGGGGAAGTGATATTGATTTGAACAAGGTAGTGACATACAAAGGTTCTAGGGAAACCTTAGACCCAGGGAAATTCTTCTCTCAGGTAAAGAGAGGGTGAAAGGGGACAGCAGGTTCCTACTTAAGTCTGAGTCATTGTTTGTATGCTGGCACGTTGGAGCATTGCTCCCATATTTATTGGGGAGGTAATGTGGCTTGATTATGAGAGAGGCATACAGGAAATCAAGCTTCTACAAACTGTAGTCAAACCTCTACAAACTGTTATGTTTCTTTATCTGATTAACCAACCCATTGGGTATGGGTGGCCTCTGCTGTCTGGCCTAAAAATAAGCTAGTGACTTTTTATTGTAATCTAAACAGTAAATGTGAAAGCCTCTTTAACACTGAGGGTACGTCTATACTACCCCCCAAATCAGAGGGTAGTGTTCGATGTACTGGGGATCGATTTATCATGTCTTGTCAAGATGTGATAAATTAATCCCCAAAACGACACCTGTACTCCACCTCCGCAGGAGGACTAAGCGGCGTTGACCAGGGAGCCGCTGCCATTGACTTGCCGCTGTGAGGACAGCCAGTTAAGTTGAACTAAAATACTTCGACTTCAGCTACGCTATTCGCATAGCTGGATTTGTGTATCTTAGTTCGAACCCTCCCCCTCCCCCGCAGGGTAGCCCAGCCCTAAAAGTTTACTTTTCTCTTAGGAAAACACTCTAGTGAAACAGGAGGTGACTAAAAGCAGGGTCTGTCCACAGGTGACATACTACATGGGTTATTCTTTGCAATAGGTGTTCTAATGTGATATGAGTGACTATATTACACGGTTAAGAAATATCATTGAATCGACCTGTGTGAGTCTTGTATGTCTGCTGTTGGGATTTTGATACAATTAAAATTCAGTCTCTGAATTAAAAAGCCCTCAAGCAGTTACCTCCTTTATAATTAGAGAAACTGATTAAAGTCTGGATCTGCTGCCCAGGGAGGTAGTCTGCCACAGTGCAGTCCAACCAGGATGACCTCATTGTGTACAGTGCATTTTATTAGCTTTTGATTGTATTTTCTGCTATATATAATACAGTAAACCCTCGATTTAACGGACCTCGATTTAACGGACTTCGGATGCAACGGACAAAATTTCTGTGCAAGTCTGATGCATTCCTGTTCCATTTCTGGCGGGCTGGCTGCCGGCTCCCGGTTGCCGCCTGGGTCACAGAAGCGGGCGGACTGGCTGCTGGCTCCCGGCTGCCGCCCGGGTCTACACAGCGGGTGGGCTGGCTGCCGGCTCCCGGCTGCCCCCTGGGTCACAGCAGCGGGCGGACTGGCTGCTGGCTCCCGGCTGCCGCCCGGGTCCACACAGCGGGCGGGCTGGCTGACGGCTCCCGCCTGCTGGCTGCCGGCTCCCGCCCGAGTCCCGGAAGCGGGCGGGCTGGCTGCCGGCTCCCGCCCGAGTCCCGGAAGCGGGCGGGCTGGCTGCCGGCTCCCGCCCGAGTCCCGGAAGCGGGCGGGCTGGCTGCCGGCTCCCGCCCGAGTCCCGGAAGCGGGCGGGCTGGCTGCTGGCTCCCGCCCGAGTCCCGCCAGCAGGCGGCTGCCGGCTCCCGCCCAAGTCCCGGAAGCGGGAGGGCTGCCGGCTGCCGCCCGGGTCCCGGCAGCGGGCGGGCTGCGGAGCTGCCGCCCCGACCCTGTGGCGGGCGGGCTGCTGCTCCGACAGCTCATTTTTAAAAAATTATTAAATAACGGACTTTTTGATTTAACGGACACCCCCTCGCCCGAATTAGTCTGTTAAATGGAGGTTTTACTGTATCTGCAAAATACTAGATGTATCTTTTCTGGGAAGCCGATTCTCATGTAAATCACATGCAAATTCAAAAGTCATCTGCATCCATCCACACAGAAGTCTTGATTCACTTGCTTAAAGCTAAGCATGTGCTTGGGTCTCATTGACTTCAGTGGCACTTATGCCCATACTTAAAGTTACAATTATTTATCTACCCAGGCAGCATGAGCAGACCGGTGGATAAGAAGATGCCATTTTTATGTAGTCATTCTCAGAAGCAGAACTGCACTTCAGACCTAGGGACTAGAAGTGTGTCTAGACTAGGGAATTTTGCACTGATTTAGTTACAACAGTGAAAATCCCTACAGTAGACACTCGGCACCAGTGCACAATGGATCTTACACAGATGCATCTTACACCAATGTAAACTGTGTTATTGGGTAACTGAGATGAGTATCTGACTCTGTGTTTGCAGAAAGAGCAAGCAGCAAGTAAACAAGTTAAGTAACCATTCTCAGAACTCTGGAAACACCAGACAACTGATGCTGACATAATCAATACAATATTATTAGTGCAAAATCAAAAAGTGTTTTAAAAGTTACCTTACTTTGTCACAACCTGTGCCACCATGGACTTCTCAGATGTAACACTGCATACCATGGCTACTCAGACTTTCATGGCTGCAGCAACAGGCATTAAAGTAACATACTCCTGCTTCAAAAGCATAAGCCTCAGCTCCTTAAACTAAAAGAGAATTTCCTTTAACTACAAAAAGGTACTCTGTGCTATTCAGATTATTCCACACATAGATGAAATAGGATTCTGAGTGAACTGCAATTCTACTTTGAATACAATAATCTTTCAAGGGTTGTTTGTATTTCAAACTGATTTTTTTTTCATTATAATGTAGTTTTTTAATCAGTTTAACCTTGAGATTTGTTCTGTTTGCACATGATAAACAAAGTATTCCAATGAATTATAAGACTTCACGTGTCTTCTTTTTGGATGCAGGGTAAACAAGATTTCAATAAAAGTAAAAATTATTACAATGTGCATAATACAGCTCAACCAGAGATAGGCTCAAGATATGAGGTTGAAATCCACACCTGAACTCTCAAAATATGTTCTGGTTTCCACTCATCTGATTGCATTACTGGGTGTCTGGTGCTTACCTTGAGTGTACTGTGAGGAATTAGATCAGAATTTGAAATCCTTCAGCCACTCAAGAATTGCAAAACCATACCAGCCCTTCCACGGCTTATTGCTCTTCTTCATCACCAATTTTAATTTTTTTCATGGACGGGGTTTGGTGAGAAGAGGTTGAGAAAGATTAATGCAACGTAACTTTCCTCTTATAGTTTCTTTTCTCTCTAGTGGAAAGAAGAACCTTTCTACATATTTACTTTGAATATATAATTTTTTGAATATTCTTTTCTCCTTTTTTCCTCTCTTTCATTATGATCCTTTTGACTACCTTCTTCTGACTACCCCAAAAGCTCACTTACCCTTTCATCAGCACTTTATGGTTCAAGTACTTCCAACTCACTTTTTTATTATAAAATATAAATTTGGAAGTGTGAATCTGTGGAGAGTCATTTGCAAGATAGTGATTTTAGTGTTTGTAACAGAAAGTAAGCTAAAATGTTTAAATATCCATAAATAAGCTCAAAGAAAACAGGAAGAAAAAAAGGTTGTTTTTTAAAACCCCACAAAACAGCAAGCAAAATTTCAGTTTATTAGCAGTTGGAATGATATTTTTATTCTTAAATCATCTACCTTTCCATCATTTTTTCCATGGTAAAAATCAGCACTAAAATACTGAATTAATCTCTTATTAGGTCACTAAATATTATCAAACCCACAAGGAACCCTTATATAAATACAATATGATTGCCCGGGAATAATGATAATAGTAGACAAACATGCAAAGAAATGATCATATGTATATGATTAGTGGTACATACCATAGCCTAGATTTTCTGCTGTTCCTTTCAAGTTCAGAGACATCTTCCAGTATCATTCCTAACATTTCCCAGTTAGCTGAACCTGGAATTGAGCCTATCTGAAATATGAATTTAATTTGCACTGACCGAATGTCTTTGAATTTTTGTGGTATGAGCAGAGTGTGTTCTTTATTCATTCTGGTTATGTTCCCAACTCATTTCAAGAAGTGAAGTTTAATGTTATAGTTCAGATTCCTCTGCCACTTAGATGTGACAGCAATAACTATGGTAGGTTTCACATAAATCAAAATGTTAAGGCTTGGTAATGACAACATATCATAAGAGGCATTGCGTTACTGTCAAACTGAAGAGAAGTGCCCTCTTTTTTCCATGTTGTCATGTGTGCTAACAAATTGACTAGAACCAGCATAGCTATTCTATGGCAAAGAGAAATAAATACATTAATCTCCATGCTCAATTACTCAACAGTGATTAAACCCGATGAATGGTTATCAAGCTTTGGACAGATTAATGCCACTGAACTACATTGGCTGAGTAGTATAAAGTTTTCTCCCATGAGTCTGATATGCCTGCAATAGGCAAACAGTGCTCATTTGTTACTCAGTGGCTAGATTTTTATTTTCAAGCAAACCGTCTCCTAACAGCTGTGTCCGTTTCTTCCCTCATTCTTACTCAGCACTCCCCACAGCCAGTTACCAGGAGTTCAGTATAAACAAAACGAGGAGTAGAAGTTAAAAGGCAGATTATTATTATTCTATACATTCCTTAAGGTGTAACCCTGGCACAAAGCAGCTGCTATGGACTATTATGAAAAAATGAAATTCACTTTTAAGGGTATTAACTGTGACATGTTCTATCTCCATAGCCTTCACATATCAAACCTATAACCAGCTGTTGGGGAAAAGACTGACATGACTTCTGATCCTTTTATGCCACAGGGTCCTCTTCTTTGTTATGGTTCTGTTGTTTTCCTGCACTGGGGAACTCATACATTGGATAATGAATGCAATGCCTGAAACCTCTGGCAGTTAAGCCATATTAAACATTATCTCTGTGTGTGAGTGACAAGAATCTGAGGCCTCATGAGGTGTTCAAAACGAAATTCAAGTTATTAATTATATCTCAGAATAAGGGAACCAGGATTGCTAGATCTGGTTTCAGGCAATTTTCTATTTGCAGTATGTTACTCACTAGGTCTTCTTCATTGATTCAGAACTTGTGCAACCTAGAAGACTGTTTATAATTAGGAAATTGAATGTAATTCTACATTGTTAAATAATCATGCTAATCATTCATGTTCCTCAGAGAAATACCAGCGCCCTGATCACTGCTGTGTTTTATGCTGGTATAGTTCCAGTTACATCAGTGTAAAACTGAAGTAATCTTGGATGAGACCAAATAAAACCTGATCTGTTCAAAACATTCCTTTTAATGTGACAGCAGGAGCTCTAGCGTGCTTAAAAAAATAATCTATGGTAACCACTTAGTTTCTGTTTAGAATCAGATAATTCTCATTCTTTTGTGTCTATAAGAAGCTCTTACCAAAATCCATTTAAATCCATAGATGAAAAAATGATTTCATTTCTACTCATAATCATTAAAGGTGAGACCTGGATTTTAGCACCATCTGAAAGTCAGAAAGAACACCCATCACAACTTGTAAGAGGTTAAGCTGGTAGTTTAGCCAGCCAGCAAAATATAAATTAAACAGCAATTATTTTCTAAAAATCAGAAAGTGTTTTATATTGTGGGTTGTTTTTTTAAATGATCCGTTAACTAAATATTTTCCAAACACAGCAGTTTAAAAATAAAGTGCACACAAACCATGAATAAAGTTGGTTAAAAAAGGTAGTTGTTTTGTAAATCTAAAGGCTTGTAAAGCAGAATTAGGAGTTTTACTTTGCCTTTCTCTCTGCTTTGTATGTTGGCCATTGAATTTGGTTTTTACTACTAATAACCTTAAAAATCACAAACGTACCCAGCAGTATAACGGATAAATGCTACGCAAATTAATTTGTTACTAAAATCCAAGCTTTAAAATTTAGACATCAAAATGCAGTATGCTTATTTCCTTTCCTGGGATAGAGAGGAGGAGACATATTACATATCTGGATCTACATTAGTTACACAAGGAGGGTGTATCTAATTAAAAAGAGATGACAGAATGTGATAAACAAGTTGAAATGGAAAGTATATCTAATGTACAGTTCTGTAATAATTAAAGTTCTCAATATCTGCTTACTGAAGCAGGGACAAATATATTCACTCTAAGACCACTAGAGTCTGACGGGAAAATGACTAGTTATCAGTTCTGAGAGCTCCACTTTTCTTTGGGGCCAGCAATGGCAATTGGGTCCGGCTGGTAGGCACAATCAGTGGGTAAGAAATAGTCTTTAAATAACTACAGGAATCCAAGCCACATGTTAACAGCAATCCGGGGTCTCTTATGAAGACACAATCTCACAAAAAAGATCTTAAGCTGAAGTTCAGAGTGCTTGAATCCTGTACAAAGCAGAGTCCAACCCCTGCTGCAGCCACACCTTCTCTTGAGAATTCTCTGAACCAACTGGATGAGGGTTGCAAGGCATCTGCCAGCAGGTAATCAAAAAATGACTATTATATATATGTCCCTTGGTTCTCAAAAGAAGTGTGAGGCGCATGCAGGTCAGACCACAGCTAGTAGTTAATTTCAGCTCCCAAAATTGTGTGTGTATAAATGGTCAACAAGAATATTGAGTTATGATATTGCTAACAATGTTTAGAAGATTTCATGCTGGGATATTAACCAAGGTACAGTCTGGACTGATAGCTGTGTACCCACAATTCTCCAACCTGGGGTGCCTTTTACACTGCTTCGCTGTGGCAGCAGCCAGTCCTGGTCTGCTCACACACACACACACACACCAGCAGTAAATTACTCCCAGCTATGCGGTATGAGTGCTTTGACCAGCAACTCTCGAATTACACTGCAGGGCAACACCAGCCAATTCCAAACCCCAGGCTTTTCCCCCAGAAACATGTGTTTTGTACTGCCCAGCCCTCTCCCGGACAATACAAGCACATATAAAATCTGTCAATGTATTCATAGAAAATGATATGCACAAATGCTTTTCTCTCACATGGAGTTGCCCAAACACTTCAATCCAACCACACTGCTTTAGATAAAACAATAAAAACAAGTTTATTCACTATAGAAAGATAGATTTTAAGTGATAACAAGTAATGAGGCATAAAAGTCAGAATTGGTCACAAAGAAATAAAAGATAAAAAACAACTACTACCTAAGTCAATGATATACACCACTTAACAAGCTAAGTGAATTCAAAGGAGACGTGTCTCTCACCACATCCATCAGCAGTCTTACTAGCTGAATTCCTTTCAGACAGGATCCTTCCCTCAGTCCAAAGCTGTTTCTTTGTTTCTCAGGTGATATGGCAGCTATAGGTAGAGAGAAAGGGAGGGATGATGTGGGGTGTCTGGTCTCCATCTTTATACTTTTTCCTCTTTGAGAATCATCTCCAGCTGGGGTTCAGGATACAAAGTCCGGGGGAATGGGAAAGGAAAGAGCAACTGGCTGCAACTGTTTCTTTACCAAGATGTAAATTTCTCACTCACTCCCTTTTTTCCTGCCAAATAATGGCCACTTAACCAGGTGATGGTCTATTTGATTTCACTGACACCTGGCTGAGGTGTCAGCCTGCCTTTCATCTCAGAAAAACTGGTTTGTGGCTGCTTCCCCAGATTCAGAATATGTCTTAGTAACATCATACAGTAGAATCTTATAACTTCACATAATGTTGCCCTACATATTTTACCAAGACAATAATCATAAGAAATCATGAGTTTTCAGTGATACTTTACAGGGCATAATTTGTACAAAATTTATTATAATCTTGAAAAGGGGGTGAACATAGGGATACAGACTCTCACACATACTTCAGCGTATAAATCAACTTTTAACTATCAAACATTGGGATTAAACATTTGTTTAAGGGCAGGTTATTTCACATCTGTCTGCCGCAGGGTTTCTTGCATGTTCCACAGAAGCATTTGGAGCTGGGCCACTGTTGGGGACTGGACACTGGAGCAGATGGACCTCAGGTTGATGCAGGATGGCAATTCCTAAATCAAGACAGTTTATTTTGTGGAATCCTTCTCAGACTTTCCTTTCCTTTCCTGTCAGGGGAAGAGCACTGACTGAATTGCCAGGATGAGCAAGGAGGCTTCAGGGAGCTGCTTAATAAGCTCTGACTCTCAGTCCCCTCAATACTGTTGTGGTCTTCCCCTTCGTTCAGTGCATTCACCCATCCCCCTCTTTCACCAGCTTAGTCCAGGAGGAAAGGAAGGAACAACTGGCTGAAGATCTGAATGGTTCCTCTTAGCTTGTTAAGTTAAGCAGATGTGAATGGTTCCTCTTTCAATGAACACTACTAGTGGGGAGAGGGGAGAAATCCCTCCTTAGATAAACTTTGACTCTATGATGAGTCTCACGGGAGTAAGACATAACAAGAAATCATGGAATTAATATGATGTGTTATATACCATTCCTCTTTCACTTGCTTTTTATGTTCCATCATTTCTTACCTTTGTACTGTCCAGTTAGATCATAAGTTCTGTGAGGCAGGGACCTTATCCTCATATTGATCTCTATATAGAACCAAATGCATGCTAGACATTAAATACATTAAACTAGGTTGCAGCACAATTACAGCATTTGTATCAACTTTCTTCATGGTTTGTGTGTGCTTTATATTAAACTGCTGTGTTTAGAAAACCTTCAAGTAACAGATTACTTAAAAAACCCACAATATAAAACAATTTCTGATTTTTTTTAGAAAATAATTGCTGTTTAATTTATTATCTTTTACAGGCTGGCTGGATAAACCACCTGCATAACCTCTCTGCAGTTATTCTGCATGTTCTCTCTTTCAGATGGTGTTAAAATTCAATCTTGCCTTTAATGATTATAATTAGAAATGAAATCATTTTTCATCCATGGATTTAAATGGATATTGGCAAAAGTTTCTTATTGCATAACCATAAAAATTCTGAGATGATCTTATTTGAATGACTGCAGCTGCTGGTATGTAGTTAGGTAAGCACATAACTAAAGAGAGCCATGGGAATATTTGGAGTCAAAGAGTGAAACATCTGTGTGGGAATTAATTGTCCTCTCCTGGGTAACATTCTCTTTCCAGTGGGATATAACAGAGCTACATGGCCTCAAGGGCAACAATGAATGGCCATCACTTTAGAGTCAATTAGTCTGTGCCACTGGAAAATATTTGGGTTTTTAGAACATTTTATACTCCAGCATGTGTATATTTGCCATTTTGTCAAAGGAAGTGGATAAACAATTGTGCTTTGTGTGTGGTGCTGGTTCTGGAGTCTGTACATGAGGTCATGACTTGTCAAAATGCCTGATGCTTAGAGTCCTCTTACTACCTGCCAACTTTCTCATTTGGGGGGGGGTTCCATTTCCTTTTGTTGTGGGGCGGAGCTTAGGCTGCTCCCAGAATCACATCCTGTAATAGCAGGGGAAGCTGATTACTATATAAAACTCGGGGAGAAGTGTAAATAAGAAATGAGCAATGGAACAAAGCTTCCAAATCTAAAATTGTGTGGGGAAGTTTCAGATTTGAAGCACTAAGTTCTGTTTTGTTTCCAGTTTGGATCCAAAACCACAGGGAATAGGTTCCCACACTCCAGTTCAGTAGGAAGAAGTTCTCATTCTTCCACTGACTGCATGCTGACAGCCTCCATCCTATTGCCCAAGGATAAGAATTTGCCCCAACTTCTCTTCCGGAAAAAGGACATCACTTTGAGTAGGAACAAGCCCCATAACTCCAAACTAAAAAGATTTTCAACTACATAAAACTATTGGCCAAACATCTCCACCAGCAGCACCACCACTATTCACTTATAAGATAAAGTCCCAGAGATTCTTCTGTGCAGGCTGGTGCTCTGTTGCTTTTAAGGATTGGAAATGTGGACTAGCAGGAGGGACAAGGTTTCCTCTCCAAACCCTGCAACCCAACACTCTGGATCCAAACTTCCCCAAAGTCAGAGGGTTTAAAGCTGAAGTTTTGTTTCAGGCCATCTCTAGTTACATTCTTATTGAAAAAGTGACAAAGAGTCCTGTGGCACCTTAAAGACTAACTAAAGTATTGAAGCATAAGCTTTTGTGGGCTAATACCCACTTCATTTCCACTGCATGCATCCGACGAAGTGGGTATTAGTCCACGAAAGCTTATGCTTCAATACTTTAGTTAGATTTTAAAGTGCCACAGGACTCTGTCACTTCTGCAATTCCAGACTAACATGGCTACCTCTCTGATTCTTATTGAAATAAGATGTGGATTTTACTCACAGTTATGCTACTTAACTGCTGTGTGAAGATGGGCAAGACATTTCACCTCTCTGTGCCAGTTTGCCCCTCTCACTCTTTAAGAACATAAGAACAGCCATACTGGGTCAGACCATGGGTCCAACTGGGCCAGTATCCTGTCTTCTGACAGTGGCCAATGTCAGGTTCCCCAGAGAGAATGAACGGAAGAGGTAATCGTCAAGTGGCCCCTTCCTCTTTGTCTTGTCTATTCTTCAGGGCAGGACTGTCTATTATTATTTATTTGTACAGTGCCTAATACAGTAGAGGTGCTAATCTTGGCTCTGGATGTAAGCAGTACTGTAAAACAAATAATACACTAAGAAATGTAGGCATAGATAGTAATTTTACAATGATTTTTTCCATAATGTTTGCAGGACAATGAGGTGTTGGGGGGGAGGAAGTCTTATGTTCTTGTCTCTGAACAGCAAGCCTAACTATATTAAACCAACATTTAAAAAAAAAGATGAGGGGAAGGCTAGGATAGAAGCACACTTTCAGGCTGTGGACTTATGTGATACAGAACAGTATTGCAGGGTTGGTGTCAGCCACATACAGAGATTTCCCCATGTCCATTTTGGTTGAAATTATAAGATTTTTTTATTTTTACAAATCTCAAACTGCACTGAAGATTTGTCATTATGCTTTCCAGGAAGCAGAACTCCCCTGGGGATAGGGAGGGGGAATATAGTCCTGCTGCACTGTGGGAAGATGCTTCATGAATCGGTCTACCGGGAACGACCATTCACTGCCCTCTGACACAGATAGCATTTCAAAATCACTAGCTGTTGTTGAGCCTCTTCAGAAGATTTCTTTTTAAAACTCTTCTTTCAGCTATTAATGCAATGGAAGCCAATAATGATGCTAGTATTGTCAGGGCCATGAAACTGTACATAGCATTTGAAAAAACTGCAGAGAATGGGTATTTCCCAGGAGAGAGATGAAACTGGCTTTGTAAAGGTAGCTTCATCCATCTGAGTAATAATAATAAAAAATCTTTCTATCGAGTTAAATAGAAATGCTGGGGACTCAAGCTCCATTAAAAAGAGGCCAGCTTCTTACTATTTAAGAGAGTGTTGAAGGAGCAAAGATAATTGAGGGGAACTTTTGGGATAACTCTGCTACTACCGGAAACTGGCCTTGACCTTTCTTTAGTAAGTACTGTGTTCTCTCTCAAGTGATGGTAAAATGGTTAAAACAACTCCTGAAACTAATGCTTGAGGTACGAAAATGGTGTATGCTAAGTAGAGCTGAATGAATAATTGAGAGCAAATAATTTACATGATGACTATAACCTCATTTTCTTTTCAAGTAGCATCCATGCACAGATCGTCACGTCCTCAAATGTCTGTTTAAATGTATTCACCAATTTTTAACACAATGAATTCCTTGAAAACCGTTTGCTATGTTTGATCAGTTTGATTAAAAAATTAGGCTGTTGCTTATTAGTGATCGGTCAGATAAGGCAATGGGATATTGTTTCTTACTAGTGATCGGTCAGATAAGGCAATGGGATATTGTTTCTGTTGCCTGATTGGTTTAGCATAAAACATACTGAATCTGATTCTGCAAAGCATGTAAGTGCATGTTCAACGTTAACTGTGTTGTTAAGTTACACTTTAGTCCCTGGCATTTAAGCACATGTTTAAGTGCTTAGCTGAATGAAGACAGGCTTAAGAACTTGCTGAAGTGCTTTGGTGGATTGGGGCCACAACTAGAAGGAAGGCATAAAGAAGCCAATGAGCTTTTGAATCTCTCAGAGGAAGACAGCTGTTTAGGGGCTGGCCCGATTAAAATATTTTTTTAAATGTTATATAAGCCTTGCCTGAGATATCATTCCTAGAAGAATTAAGAGACTCTTGGATGTATTGGCTGAGCCTGCTGTTTAATTTTCCCTTGTCACAGTCAGACAACATAGATGCAAATTCATGAGCATTCCGAGTAGCAAATTATGAGGCTGGATCTTTTGCCAGCATGATGAATCGCCTTTTGTGCCAGGGCTCTGACAAGGAGTTTGAATCTTGTCCCTTTGCTTTATCAAGAAGTGTCTGCTCATCTATCAAATATACCAACACTGGTGAGAGTGATTGCTGATGAGTATTTTAAATTACCCATCTGAGTAGTAGAGAACACAAACTTAAATATGCTTTACCCAAATAGGAAATCACAACCATTGATATGCTTATGGAAAGTGAATACAAAATGGAAGGAAGAATGGCTGAAACAAATTATTTTTTAAATTTGGGTGAATGCTCATAGAAAATATTTACAGTATCTGCCCAACTCTACTGCTGACTGTGGTATTTATTTGTTCCTGGAATAGAGATCAAACTTTGGTTATTTTGTGGAGCAATGGAGAGGCAGAACAAGGACTGTAGTTTCATGATAGATTGATCCTCCCACTCCTCACTTGTTTCATGCTCACTTGGTAGACTTCTGACATAGTCTAATTGCTAGGGGATGCATCATCAGAAACTACAGAAGGTCAAAAAAAATTGTCATTTTTTTCATTTGACAAAAATGAAAAATTATTTAGGTGAAATTTGAAAAAAAAATCAAAACATGTTAGTTCTGGTACATAAAACACTTTTGCCTCTCTCTCTTCCCTCCCCGCTCCCAGCTCTGCTCTGGTTCCAACCTCAGCCATTTCCCCGCCCCATGGCCTTGCGCCTGGATGCATTCCCTGATGCTGTCCTCAGCCTTGATATGGCTCCCCTCCCAGTCCTGCATCAGCCCCCAGCCTTGGCCTCTGGCCAGGGCCACACTCCTAGCCCCACCCCTAGCTGTGACCCTAGCCCCTGCCTCCTTACTGCTGTCCGCACCCCCTTTCTTCCCCAGAGCCTGGGTTCAGATACGGGCAAAGAGGGACATGACCCTCAAAAGTTTGGGGATTGCTGTCATAGAGACTGAAATACTCTTCAGAGAGATCAGGGACAAAAGGCTTGACCTTGGAAGGTACAAAGTGTCTTCGGCTCCCATTGTATAACTTCAACAGGAAGTGGTTTTCCAGAAACATTTTTCTTAGTCCAGAATTGACTGTAGCATCATTCACAAGACCTGGAACGAATGACTTATTCCAAATGATGGAAAACAAACTAATGACTAATAGCTGTGAAAACAAAACACTCTGAATTTTGTCAAAACAGAGTAGTTGCTCTAGCATCCTTGTAAATTGGACTGGATTGGAGATACCAGGTTGTGACAGAATAGCAATAGGTAGTCATCATTTTGTTTAAAAATGATGCATCATTTTAAATCAAGATTTGCATGAACTAGTATAATCCCACAGCATGCAAAACATATGTATACCCCCCAAAAAAAAGACCTACTCTGATCTTAAAATATAATAAAGGCATGACTTGTGATTAGTATTACTACTGCACCTTGGATTCCCAGTCATGGTACAGGACCCCATCCTTCTGGGTGCTGTACAAACAGAACAAACAGTCCCTGTCCCAAAAAGCTTACAATCCAAGTAGATAGATAGATAGATAGATAGATAGATAGATAGATAGATAGATAGATAGATAGATAGATAGATAGATAGATAGATAGATAGATAGATAGATAGATAGATAGATAGGGAAATACAAGAAAACAATGAGACAATATTGGTCTGGATGAGAGGCAGTAGTGTCAGTGGTCTAACTGGTGGCTAGGATATTTGCAAGCCACTTGACAAGGAGGGTTTTGAAGGAGGATAATAAGATAATTATTTATGGGGAGAGGTGAAGGTGCACATCCTCCAAAAGGGTCAAGGCCATAGGTTAGTATTTGTGGGCATCTTGGTAAGTGTTTGCTTTTTAATGATCATCAGTATTTTGTTTTCAAATTGAGCATTTCATATAAGCTGTTTGGGGGTACTTGATTTTAAACCTTCTCTTCATTTGCTCTTGCCTACCTTGACTTTTGCTTTATTTAATCTTTTATGCAATTTTGTTCGACACAAGGAACACTCATGTACATATATTTATGTACAAGAGATTTTGATTGGAGGGGCTATTACATATGTTCTTTAAGGAGGAGGGGCATAAAAAGGGGAGGGGCGTCAGTTGCCAGTCTGTATTTCCAATGATATAAATGTAAACTGGTTTGAGTTGAGTTAGGGGAGCAGGTTATTGCTGTCAGAAAAATCATTATTGTTGTTATACTATGAAAACAAGACTAATTGGACCTTATAAGAGGGATAAGGCAAAAACACCATATTTATTGTAAATATAATAAAAAGATAGAATTGTGGGGTTTTTCTATGTTATTATTATTCATATATCCATTCATACAATCATTCATACAAGTTCTGCGCCGATGTTATAGTTACCAGACTAAGAAGTTGCTCGTGACAGAGTACTTGCCAGGTAGCCTGTACACGAGTGGCGCAAAGTCCGGGTCCGATTCACATCCAATGCTCCTGGCGGGTGATGGCAGAAATAGACTCAAAGTTCCCAGTCTTTAGAGTCTATTTTTATAGGATTTTGTTCCTTGGTCCATCAGGGTTACTTTGTCATGCTGTTTGACATGATGACTCCAGGATGGCTGTCAGGTGCTTGTCAGTTCTCTCCTTCTTCGATGTTCAGGTGGATTCCAGTTTGCCCTGGGGGTAGAGGGGGTGTCCCTGGTTGTTTCCACTTAACATCTTCTTCGGCGGATGGAGGCTGGATTCTCTGGCTCTTAGGCTGGTAACTTCCTAACCATTCATTCATCATTTAAACCAAGCACTCATTCACATGTCTTCTTTAACTTAATCACATTTATTTTATTATCTCCTTAATTTTCAGGGTGTTACTAATCTATTTGAGACTTCTTGTTTTTCATAAAACTACAGAGGGTAGGATTCTCTATATACTGTTACTATTGTAATGTATCAATTACAAAGTATCACCTTGGTCTTAGAGTCAATTAACAGCTTAGAACACATTTATATAGATACAGTCAGCAGCACAGAGTCAATTAACAGCTTACAAACTTTAGTTTACAAACCTTACATAGATACAGTCAGCAGCTTGCCTTCTTTAATATGGCTTTCTAATATACCTGCATTGTTCCCAAATAGGTCTAACATAGTAGATAATGCTTTCTTAGCCAAAAGGCCGAGAAGCAATAAGTTCTAATATTCTGCATTCTACAAGATGTCCTCTTCTTTGATTACATCATTGTCTCATGCTGTGGGATCCTGACAATTCATGAACAATTTTTGCATGATCCACATTATTAATAAGAACATGACAATCTCCTGCTATTCTGGCACAAGCTGGTGCCTGCAGTGCAAACTAATTCACAATAGCATAGGAACAAAAGTGCTCTCTGAACAAAGTTCACATTGTTTTGTTTAATGCCTCTTTGGTGGGTTTTCCCCACCATGTGGAATAAAATATCTATCTTTGTTCATCCTTTAAAAAATATTCCTTGTGCATTTCATTGCAAGCTCCCTATATTGTCCCAGAGCCCAGGCTCCAGTGCAAGCCCAAAAGTCTACACCACAACTAAACATCACCTTAGCCTGAGCCTTGTGAACCCAAATAAGCTGACATGGGTCAGCCACAGGTATTTCACTGCAGTGTAGTCAAATCCATTATGACTAAGACATTTTACTGGGGTAAAATTGTAATAGATTGTTGTTAGTAGAACACTTAGAACTGTGAATCTACACTCATAATTTCTGCCTTTTGTAGAAGTCACGATTTTGATAATAGCATACTTTTGTGGAACATTTCACTAGAAATATGGACAATTTGTAAATTCTTAGCCACATCCAGCAAAGATTATCTACAATGAAAACTGCTTCTTGCAGAAATAAATAATAATTAAAATAATAGGGAAAAATAGTAGAAACATCATTCCCTGTTTTTGGAATGTTAATAATATTGAAACAGATGGCTTTCACCGGCTGCCATATTCCTACTTAAATTTCAGATAATTTAACATCTGTTTCAATCTCTCAAATGCTGTTAAGGAAGGACTTTTATATTATGAATTTAAACACAGAAAAGAATGAGCAGCATGTTGAGATTTGTGATGTTGAAAAGAGAGATTTTTTTGTAACTCTGT
The DNA here is from genome assembly GCA_032164245.1 of Sternotherus odoratus. Classification (NCBI taxonomy): domain Eukaryota; kingdom Metazoa; phylum Chordata; order Testudines; family Kinosternidae; genus Sternotherus; species Sternotherus odoratus. Next base: position 86,667,503 of record JAVMKO010000002.1, on the reverse strand, counting down.
CCTATCTTTATGAAATAATTAACAAATAACTTTAGTAAATTCACCGCATGTTAGCTCAGAATTGTCTCCATTGGGTTTCTTGAAATTAGACCTTTTCCTTTCATGAGTCCAAAAGGAAAAACAATTTCACGTATCCCATAAGAAAAGTGGAAATATAATAAGAGGCTCTTCGGTTTTATGAAAGCTGTGAACCCTTTTAAGTAATGGATTTCATGTATTTGCATAAGATTGAGAAGAACAGTGGTTTCATAAATCTCAAAAATTTTCGTAATGTCATCTATCTAGTTTAATCCATTTGCTCCTCACGGGTTTCCTATAATATCCCAAGGCAGACCTGTCATTACAAACAATTTTATCCATAAAGAGAGGTGTGTAAGCGAGAGAGCCAGTGAGAAAATATACCAGCAGGGTGTTGTTAAACAGCTTGTTGAACAGAACATTCTTTGTATGAGACATATCCACCTATACTCATGAAGAACTCTGATGCATCTCTTGAGTCTTCAGTTTACATGCTTCTCTCACATTTTATAACAAATTGACTTTGGTACCAATGTCATAGTAGCAAATATATACAGGGCCTTCCTGCCATCTGCCTGTGGTGCCCAAAATCTAAACACTAAAAGTGTCATTCTCGTACCCAAATATAGTAGATTTTATACCACATTTATATAGCTAGTGTTGCCCCTTCTTCCAATACCAGTGTCCTATTTTCACACCAGTATCTCTCCTCTGCTGAGTGGGAGCAGATGTCTGAGGCCTTGCAGGTCAACTTCTCAGAGGAGGAGAAATCAGTGATATGGGGACAGGGTATATTCTAAGCATAATTTTTATTTACATATATGAAACAAAACACATTTGATCTATTTACATGTGTATATACCCAGACTGGAGGTGGCCTACAGAATGCAGACAATCCTTCAGAAACCTTAGAGCAAACTCTTGGAAACTCTTGCCTTCTCTCTGCCTAGACCAGGGGTGGGGAACCTCCGGCCCGCGGGCCTTATACGGCCCGCCAAATCACTCCGTCTGGCCCGCGGCGGGGCCGGGGCTGAGTCAGGCACTGGGGTGTGGGGAGAAGATGCACCGCAACCGCCGGCCAGGGACGCGCGTGGAGCCGCCAGGCGGGGCGGCTCCACGCGCTCAGCGAAGGGGGCCGGGAAGCGCCTGGGGGAGCCGCCGGTGCCACGCGGCCACCATTAGCTGGGCGGCGAAAGGAGGAGCCGCGGGGAGCTGACAGTCAAGGAGGTGGGGGGGGAGGCTGGGCTGGGGGGCAGGCAAGGGGGCGGTGGGGGGGGGAGGGGTGCAGGAGACTAGGCTGGATGGGGTGGGCGAGGCGTGGGTGCAGGAGGGAAGGTTTGGTGGGGGGGAGGCTGAGTTGGGCAGGTCAGGCATGGGGGGCAGGAGGCTGGGTTGGGAGGGGGAGGGAGAGGAGGTTAGGTTCGGTGGGATGGGCCGAGCCAGGCAGGGGTGGGGGAGGAAAGGCGGTTAGATGGGGGGAGGCTGGGTGGGGGTAAAGGAAGATCACCCCCTACACCCAGGCTGACAGTGGGAGCTGACTGGGGCAGGTGGCAGGACCCCGGTTGGCAATGGGCCAGCGGGGGAAACCCCAAAGCAGTGGCAGGCGGAGTGCTTAGCCCTGCACTGCTTTGGGGTTTCCCCCACTGGCCCCTTGCCAGCCGGGGTCTCAGCTCCAGTTGCCAGCCTGGGCTTCCTTTCTTACATGTTGAAGTTTCTTACATGTGTTCATAGTGTTTACGTTTATGGCTTTGCATCCATAGTGTAGAGGGGAGGGTGAAGGTTAACTTGCTTTTCTCATATTGTATTTGTACTGTGTTTGTGACACTCCCTGTCCCATGGCTAAGGGTATGTCTTTACTACCCGCCGAATCGGCGGGTAGCCATCGATCTTCTGGCAATCGATTTCTCGTATCTTATGAAGACGTGAAAAATCGATTGCTCGCGGCGCCCCATCGACTCTGGAACTCCAGCTTGCCGGGAGGCGCAAGCTGGAGTTGACGGGGGAGCGCGCCGCCGACCGCCACTGCCATGAGGACGAGCGATAAGTCGGCTGCAGATATGCAAACTTCAGCTACGTGATTCACGTGGCTGAAGTTGAATATCTGCAGTTGATCCCCTCCCCCATCCGTAATTAAGACCAGCCCTATGTGAAACAGTGCTCCCTGGTGACACCTGCCATAAAGATAACATGACTGACTGCAGGGTGAATTGTAACCTGGTACTTTCATTGCATTCATTAACCTATTAGGTCAATGTTTCCCAGATACTTTTGTAATGATCTTTTTCTTGTCCTTTTTATTACAGAAACACAAAGCATCATGCTATGAGGAATTCTGTGGGTTCTGTTACACAGTTAGGATTTATGTCTTTTTATTACTCCAGTTTCAGTGATAACAGCTGGATTTGCTAAATAGGACAGTAAAATGGATTGCAATTCCTAAAGTAGATCATATTAGTGTACAATGTTGACATTTAACTTTTCAAAATGTGTCTGTTTATGTATATCATATATGGCCAACATTTTCAAAAGAAGGCGCCTAGAGTTAAGCTCCTAACTCCATATTTAGGCACTTAATAAATAGCCAGAATTTTAAAAACTGCAGAGTACCCAATAGCTCCCGTTGGTGTCAACAGAATCTGCTGAACGTTCATTAATTTTGAAAATCCAACCACTTATTAAAGTGCCTAAATATAGAGTTAGGAGCTTAATTTTATGCTCTTTATTCTGAAAATCAAAGTCCATATGTTGATATCAGAGACATCACACCTGGATCACCTGGATGGATCAGTCTTCAGCTGTCATTAAGACTGTGTCGATCACAACACGTCCACCATTCTTCTCGCGCTCTTGCCTTTCTTCTCCATGTTCATCCAAAATGTTTAACTATGTTGTCTTCCCATCTTCTTGGAGACCGTTCAGGTGGTCCTTTCTGTTCTCGCGGGTACCACTCAGCAATAATTGTGGTCCACCTATTGTCCGTGAACCGAGCCGTGTGGCCCGCCCATCGCATCTTATTATATATCCTTTCCACAACAGTGTCTTTCACACCACTGCATTCTCTGATAATCTTGTTTGGGGTGAGATCCCGAAGGGAGATTCCCAACATAGTTCATTCCATTGCCCTTTCAGCTACCGACAGCTGCTGCTCTTCTCTCTTTGTCAGAGAAGGAGAGAAGAGCGAAGATCAGAGACATACTATATAAATTAATGTAGGAGTAATTTATATAGAGAGATAAAACAGGTCAAGGTTTTAAAGTATGAAACATAAATTAAAAATAAACTCTTGCCTTCTCTCTACCCAGTCATTTTATAATAATAACACAATGTGTTTTTAACAGAAACCTTGCAGTACCAAATGCAGACAGCAGAGGGCCCCAGTAACTTGTGCAGACAACCTGGTTGAGTCTTAATGCTGTTACCAAACTGGTACATCACAGTGGTCTGTTTGCTGCAAATAAGCCAGGTTGCAATAAATGAAAAAAAGATCTAAAGCTGGACAAAGAAGAATTTTAAAATTCAAAGTTTCTTAGCAATGACTAAAACTCAGTTAAACTTTTGAATGATAAATCCAACAAATCAATGACAACTGACTATTTCTTCCACACCATCAACAAAGTCCAGACTAAGAGTTTGTTTGACTGAATGATTTGTCCAGACAGTTCTCATTACAGGAAATGGGTGTCATCTGACCCATCTTCCATCATGAACTATGTTCAGAGTCATCTGAATCAAATTCAGGTTTTTTTGCATTGTATCTTTATTACCTATTTATCCCCATTCTCCTGTCTGCACTCACGTTCATATGGGTATTGAGTTCTCTCCAAATCCTCAACTCTCCCAGGAGAGGGCAGGCCAAATGAAAGAGCTTGTGTCATGTACCTCATTCTGTCCAAGATTCTTAACATCTTGCTTTAAAATTTTCCTCTTCACTTTAGCCTGTGGCTCACATTAAACCCCACATTTCCCTCTATGCCTCCATTAATGCCACCTTCCATTCTGTTCCTATAAGTAGGGTGCAAAGATATATACTCAGATCTTCTATTTTTTACATATCAGCTTTCTTTTCATTTACTCATTTTTGTGCATCAAAGTTCTCACTTCTATTCTTATCTTTTCCTTGCCTCTTCAATTGCTTATGACACTGCGGCTCAATTTTCTTTGACTACTTGACACATAGTACTTTTCTCTGTCTGCACTCTAATGATTTTCTTTCCACTTAACAGACCAATCTTCTAAGATATCCTAAAATTATTATGTTTCTTTCAGTTATCTTCTCTTGCTGGGTATTTCTCACAGCTCTGACTTGGGTCCCTTACTCTTTTCTCTTTAACCTCTCCTTTGTGGTAACATAATTTTTGCTGATGGCTTGGTATATCATTTGTATGCTAATACTCAGTTTTATTCCTCTCACTGCTGTCCTTTTCCTGTTCCTATCCTAACCACATCACCATGGTATTCAAGCACCTACCCAACATGTGAGCAAGATAGCCATAGTTCTGTTTTGATTCATACATTATTTGTACTGTAGTTATGCCTAGCATCCCCAGTCAGGGATCAGGGTTCCGTTGTGCTACTGTATAAAAACACAAGTTGGTCTTTGCCCCAAAGAGCATGTTTATTGAGGCTAGCCAACTAACATAATGTCTGTCTTCATAGTTTTTAATTGATTTTTTACCAACAATTTTTTTTTCTTTTTCAATGCTCACTTTTCTTGCTCTCAGAAACAACTAGAATAAAGGGATTAACTCCTGGAAATAGGCTGCCTAATGTCAGTTACACCAATTCTACATTGGCACACCTCCATGAATTCATAGAAGCATAGATATGTAAGACCGGAAGGGACTTCAATAGGTCATCCAGTCCAGATCTCTGCCCCGAGCCTAGACCATCTCTGACAAGTATTTGTCTAACTTATTCTTAAAAACCTCCAATTTTGGAGATTCCACAATCTCCTTAGATAGTTTGCTCCGATGCTTAACTACCCTTAGAGTTAGGAAGTATTTTTCTGTCTAACCTAAGTCTTCCTTGCTGCAATTTAAACCTATTACTTGCTGTCCTGTCTTCAGTGGTTAAGGAGAACGATTTATCACCCTCTTCTTTATAATTACCTTTATAATAACATATTTGAAGACTGTTATCATGTCTCCAGTCTTCTCTTCTCCAGACTAAAAAAAAAACAAACCTTTTTTTTTTTTCAATTTCCCATAGGTTATGTTTTTTAGACCTTTAATCATTTTTTGCTCTCCTCTGGGTGTTCCCTACTTTATCCACGTCTTTCCCAAAGTGTGGCACCCAGAACTAGACACAATACTCCACTTGATGCCTCATCAACATAGAGTAGAGTGGAAGAATTACTCTTCCTGTCTTGTTTACAACACTTCTATTAATACATCCGAGAATGAGATGTTCACTTTTTTGCAACAGTATTACATTGTTCACTCATTTCACTTGTGATCCACTATAACCCCCACATCATTTTCTGCAGTACTCCTTCCTAGGAAGTTCTTTCCCATTTTATATTTGTGCAATTGGTTAGTCCTTCCTGGAATAGTATTTGCATTTTACATTGATTTTCATCCTACTTATTTCAGATCATTTCTCCAATTCGTCAAGATCATTTTGAATTTGAATCCTGTCCTCCAACGTACTTGCAACTATTCCCAGCTTGGCATCATCCACAAACATTATAAGAGTACTTTCTGTGCCATTTTCCAAATAGTTTATAAAGATATTGAATAGAACCAGACCCTGGACAGATCCCTTTGGGTCCCCACTTGATGTGCCCATCCAGCTTAATTGTGAACCATTAATAGCTACTCTCTGAATATGGTTAACAAAGTCCTGTGGCACCTTAAAGACTAACTATAAAGTTTTGAAGCATGAGCTTTCGTGGGCTAATACCCACTTCGTCGGATGCAGGCAGTAGAAGTGTTCACAAACAGGCAGTTATAGAAAAGTAGGTAAGAGCCAGGTGGGAGGTGAAAAGGTTAGTCCAATTAAGCTGAGCCAGCTTGTTATCTCCGATCAGGGAGTGTGGATTATTCGTCTAGCATTTGAATGGGGTGTGTGGACATGGAGAGATGAGAAACAATGTCTGTAATGAGCCAACCATTGTAGATCCCGGTTCAATCCCAAAGTGTGTGTGCTGAATTTGCAAATGAATTGAAGCTCTGCAGTCTCTATTTGCAGTCTGGATCTGAAGTTCCCTTTCTGCAGAATGGTGACCTTTAAATCTGTAATAGTGTGTCCAGGCAGGTTGAAGTGTTCCCCTACAGGTTTTTGTATATTGCCATTCCTAATATCTGATTTGTGTGCATTTATCCTTTTTCGTAGGGACTGTCCAGTTTGGCCGATGTACATAGCAGAGGGACACTGGTGGCATATAATGGCATATATGACATTGGTTGATGTACAGGTGAATGAGCCAGTGATGGTATGGTTGATCTGGTTAGGTCCTGTGATGGTGTTGCTGGTGTAGATATGTGGGCAGAGTTGGCATCGAGGTTTGTTGCATGGATTGGTTCCTGAGTTGGAGTTATTGTGGTGCAGTGTGCTGTTGCTGTTGAGAATTTGTTTAAGGTTGGCAGGTTGTCTGTGTGCCAGGACTGGCCTTCCTCCCAAGGCTTTTGAAAGTGAGGGCCCCACAGTATGCCAACATCTTTATGGCAGACCTGGAACAACGCTTCCTCAACTCTCGTCCACTCACACCCCTTCTCTATCTACGCTACATTGATGACATCTTCATCATCTGGACCCATGGGAAAGAAACTCTGGAAGAATTCCACCATGACTTCAACAGCTTCCACCCCAACATCCACCTCAGTCTGGACCAGTCCACACAGGAAATCCACTTCCTAGACACCACAGTGCAAATTAATGACGGCCACATCGACACCACCCTATACCGAAAACCTACCGACAGCTATGCCTACCTTCATGCCACCAGCTTCCATCCCGGACATACCACACGATCCATTGTCTACAGCCAAGCACTGAGGTACAATCGGATTTGCTCCAACCCCTTAGACAGAGACCAACACCTACGAGATCTTCACCAGGCTTTCTCAAAACTACAATACCCACACAAGGAAATAAGGACACAGATCAACAGAGCCAGACGTGTACCCAGAAGCCTGCTGCTACAAGACAAGCCCAAGAAAAAAAACAACAGAACACCACTAGCCATCACCTACAGTCCTCAGTTAAAACCTTTGCAACGCATCATCAGTGACCTACAACCCATCCTGGACAATAATCCCTCACTTTCAAAAGCCTTGGGAGGAAGGCCAGTCCTGGCACACAGACAACCTGCCAACCTTAAACAAATTCTCAACAGCAACAGCACACTGCACCACAATAACTCCAACTCAGGAACCAATCCATGCAACAAACCTCGATGCCAACTCTGCCCACATATCTACACCAGCAACACCATCACAGGACCTAACCAGATCAACCATACCATCACTGGCTCATTCACCTGTACATCAACCAATGTCATATATGCCATTATATGCCACCAGTGTCCCTCTGCTATGTACATCGGCCAAACTGGACAGTCCCTACGAAAAAGGATAAATGCACACAAATCAGATATTAGGAATGGCAATATACAAAAACCTGTAGGGGAACACTTCAACCTGCCTGGACACACTATTACAGATTTAAAGGTCACCATTCTGCAGAAAGGGAACTTCAGATCCAGACTGCAAATAGAGACTGCAGAGCTTCAATTCATTTGCAAATTCAGCACACACACTTTGGGATTGAACCGGGATCTACAATGGTTGGCTCATTACAGACATTGTTTCTCATCTCTCCATGTCCACACACCCCATTCAAATGCTAGACGAATAATCCACACTCCCTGATCGGAGATAACAAGCTGGCTCAGCTTAATTGGACTAACCTTTTCACCTCCCACCTGGCTCTTACCTACTTTTCTATAACTGCCTGTTTGTGAACACTTCTACTGCCTGCATCCGACGAAGTGGGTATTAGCCCACGAAAGCTCATGCTTCAAAACTTTATAGTTAGTCTTTAAGGTGCCACAGGACTTTGTTAACTCTGCTATTCCAGACTAACACGGCTACCACCCTGATTCTCTGAATATGGTTATCCAACCATTGTGCACATACCTTACAGTAGGTCTAGGCTAGGCTATATTTGTGTAGTATGTATATGAGAAGATCAGGTGAAACAGTATGAAAAACCTTACTAAAGTTGAGATATATCACATATACTGATTTACGCCATCCCCCCGCTCCCTGCCCATCCACAAGGCTTATTACCCTGTCAAAGAAGGATATTAGGTGGGTTTGACATAATTTGTTCTTGACAAATCCATGTTGACTCTTACTTATCACCTTATTTTCTTCTAGGTGCTTACAAATTGATTGTTTGCTCCATTATCATTCCACAAATTCAGACAGAAAAATAACATCTGAAAAATAAACTTTTACACACAATAAGGGACCCTCAAATAAAATAAGGAAGGTTATATTACTTCTGAATTTGGAACTGGTGTGACCACTACTGGAATACCATGTCCAACTGGTGTCCACACTTCAGTAACAATATTGATAAATTGGAGAGTGTTCAGCTAAACCAGAATGATTAAAGGTTTGGAAAACAACCTGGATGGAGTCCAGGGTCAGGAGGATAAACAGATCAAATGAAGAGGTGGGGACAGGACTGAGACTGGTTGGGCAAGGAGACTGGGATGGACAGTATGGAACACTGAGACTTCTTGCTGGGTAAAGAGAATGGGAGTGGGATGAAGCCTAAGGAGCAGAAACTGGGACTGGGTAGGTAAGAAAAATGGAACTGGGGCAAAAATCTGGGCATGAGGAAGAGATAAGAGGAAGAGTGGGACAGGAACAGGTTAGAGGGGCGGGCAGAAGGGGTCATTCTTGAAGTGAATGGGTGGAAGAATTTGTGCCTCCTAGAACACTCCCCTCTAGAATCCAGCATGGAACTCATGATTCCTGAGTCTCACCATTTATCTGCTGTCAGCAAATACCTGTGAAATCCTCTGGCAAAGTGCCATATCCCCATCTAGTGCTGGCCCATATATAGAGGATGACAACCTACCTTTGCTGTCCATTATTCTGTTAGCTCCATGAGGAAATTGTATCTTCCGAATAGGGTTTGACTAATTAACAGTAAAACATGCTTGGGGCCATTTATTGGACAAAGAAGATCATTCAAAATAATGAACACTTGCTCATTAAATGCGCACCATCCATTCTGTGCACTGACTGAGGCAGAGGCCCTGTGAAAAAAAATCACATGATGATGTAATTAAAGACTTTATATCAATGCATATTACAAAGCGACCTTAATTCTGTAACTTTTGAATGCTTTACCTGGCCATTTTAATAATGTTCTTTTAATGTAGATTTTTTGTATATCTTAACATAACATAGCGAAAACAGATATTGCTCAAAAGTTGAGTACTTTCTTATCTTAAGACAGTAACAGGAGACAAAAACTCTTTCCCATTATCACCAGCTTCAATAAAGAAATGTTACTCCCACACTTTTCCTGTAATGTGCATGTTTATCTAGGGGCACAGTAGTGTATCCAGGGGAATTTTTGAGGTGTGGGGGTGAAAGGAGATATAGTTAGGTCCTGAGACAATATGCAGATATACTACCATCAGTAACTTCAAGATGTTCCTTGGGTAAAGCTCACTGCCAGCTGCTGGCAACATGCTGTCATCCCTCCTGCATTAGCTCCCATTAGGGGTATAAGAACTTAAATGCGAAGGTTGGTTTGAGTCTTTACTGTGTAGTGACCTTCTCTGTTGTGGATTGTATTTGCACCTTCACCTAGATATGGTGCCCACTGGGGCTGTCCTTGGCGTTTTTGCCATGGACGCCTAAAATGAGCAGAGGGGTGTAAGTTTTGCTGTAGTGCTAAGGGAGTGAATGGAGGTGAAATGGGCTGGGGAAGTGGTTGAATGTGTGCATGCATGTGGTAGAGGAGGTGTGTGGGGAGAATTAGTGAAATTAGTAAGGAGAGTATCTGAGTCCCAAAAATTGGGGGAGGGTTTTGGGGAGACCTCAGAATTGGGTGTTCCATGGCCAGAAAGCAAAATTTCTGATATGTGGAGGTTGGATAAATGTTGTCATGTCATATCTGATGGATACCTGAACTTTGAAATGGCAAACTTGGCTTATTCAGACCTATATTTGATCTAGGATGAGATTTTCAGTAGTACCTATGGGAGTTCGGAGCCCACGTTTCATAGATTTTCAACGGGAATGGGGCAACTAACTTAATTTAACCATTTGAATATAGGGCCTACATATGTTGGTAGCTAATCACTGCTCAATTAGAAACATTGGATACTCCATGGGACCTCATAGGGTCTGGCAGAGCCCCTAGCCCCTGAGAACATGTTAAGAGAAGTGAAGAAAGCAATTACTTTAGTGGGGAGGGGATTATAATTGACTAGCATAAGTGCCCGGCGCTGCTCGGGTCAGTCGGAGGTGGGGAGGTGGCAGACAGCTGACACCCCCTGACCAACCCCAACACCCACCCCTCACCCCTCACCCACCCCGATACCTTCCCACCCCCCCAAGCAAACCCAACACCCCCACCTCACCCCCCGACCAAACCCGACACCCCCACCTCACTTACCGTCCCACCAAACCCAACTCAGATCCGTCGCAGGCGGGGAGGGGGCCCAGAGCCGAGGGATTCCGGGGACCTTCGCAGGTGGGGGGCAGCACAGAGCTGATGGATTCTGGGGTTCCGTTTGGAGGGGGGAGGGGCAGAGAACTGAGGGATCTCCGGGGTTCCATTGGAGGAGGGAGGGGCAGTGAGCTGAGTGATCTCCGGGGTTCCATTGGAGGAGGGAGGGGCAGGGTTCCGTTGGGAGGGGGGAGGGGCAGTGAGCTGAGTGATCTCCGGGGTTCCGTTGGAGGAGGGAGGGGCAGTGAGCTGCGTGATCTCCGGGGTTCCGTTGGAGGAGGGAGGGGCAGTGAGCTGAGTGATCTCTGGGGTTCCGTTGGGAGGGGGGAGGGGCAGTGAGCTGAGTGATCTCCGGGGTTCCGTTGGAGGAGGGAGGGGCAGTGAGCTGAGTGATCTCCGGGGCTCTGTTGGAGGAGGGAGGGGCAGTGAGCTGAGTGATCTCCGGGGTTCCGTTGGAGGAGGGAGGGGCAGTGAGCTGAGTGATCTCCGGGGTTCCGTTGGAGGAGGGAGGGGCAGTGAGCTGAGTGATCTCCGGGGTTCCGTTGGGAGGGGGAAGGGGCAGTGAGCTGAGTGATCTCCGGGGTTCCGTTGGAGGAGGGAGGGGCAGTGAGCTGAGTGATCTCCGGGGTTCCGTTGGAGGAGGGAGGGGCAGTGAGCTGAGTGATCTCCGGGGTTCCATTGGGAGGGGGGAGGGGCAGTGAGCTGAGTGATCTCCGGGGTTACGTTGGAGGAGGGAGGGGCAGTGAGCTGAGTGATCTCCGGGGTTCCATTGGGAGGGGGGAGGGGCAGTGAGCTGAGTGATCTCTGGGGTTCCGTTGGGAGGGGGGAGGGGCAGTGAGCTGAGTGATCTCCGGGGTTCCGTTGGGAGGGGGGAGGGGCAGTGAGCTGAGTGATCTCCGGGGTTCTGTTGGATTAGGGAGGGGCAGTGAGCTGAGTGATCTCCGGGGTTCCGTTGGAGGAGGGAGGGGCAGTGAGCTGAGTGATCTCCGGGGTTCCGTTGGGAGGGGGGAGGGGCAGTGAGCTGAGTGATCTCCGGGGTTCCGTTGGAGGAGGGACGGGCAGTGAGCTGAGTGATCTCCGGGGTTCCGTTGGGAGGGGGAGGGGCAGTGAGCTGAGTGATCTACGGGGTTCCGTTGGAGGAGGGAGGGGCAGTGAGCTGAGTGATCTCCGGGGTTCCGTTGGGAGGGGGAGGGGCAGTGAGCTGAGTGATCTCCGGGGTTCCGTTGGGAGGGGGGAGGGGCAGTGAGCTGAGTGATCTCCGGGGTTCCGTTGGAGGAGGGAGGGGCAGTGAGCTGAGTGATCTCCGGGGTTCCGTTGGGAGGGGGAGGGGCAGTGAGCTGAGTGATCTCCGGGGTTCCGTTGGGAGGGAGGAGGGGCAGTGAGCTGAGTGATCTCCGGGGTTCCGTTGGAGGAGGGAGGGGCAGTGAGCTGAGTGATCTCCGGGGTTCCGTTGGGAGGGAGGAGGGGCAGTGAGCTGAGTGATCTCCGGGGTTCCGTTGGAGGAGGGAGGGGCAGTGAGCTGAGTGATCTCTGGGGTTCCGTTGGAGGAGGGAGGGGCAGTGAGCTGAGGGATCTCCGGGGTTCCGTTGGAGGAGGGAGGGGCAGTGATCTGAGTGATCTCCGGGGTTCCGTTGGGAGGGGGGAGGGGCAGTGAGCTGAGTGATCTCCAGGGTTCCGTTGGAGGAGGGAGGGGCAGTGATCTGAGTGATCTCCGGGGTTCCGTTGGGAGGGGGGAGGGGCAGTGAGCTGAGTGATCTCCGGGGTTCCGTTGGAGGAGGGAGGGGCAGTGAGCTGAGTGATCTCCGGGGTTTAGTTGGGAGGGGGGAGGGGCAGAGAACTGAGGGATCTCTGGGGTTCCGTTGGAGGAGGGAGGGGTGAGCTGAGCGAGTGAGGTGTCTGTTGGAGGGGGGTATTATGACATCATCACCACCTAACCGCCCAGCGGATGTGATTGGCCCTGAAAGACTTTCACCCCTGGGGGGCGTCAGAGGTGAGATCCGAAAATTTTTCGACCCTTACCAGCATCTAGACCCCAAGACCCCTCACTGTACCAAATTTCACGTCTCTGGCTCAAACGGTGCAGGAGGACTTCGCAGTCATACGTACATACATACATACATACATACGTACGTACGTACATACATACATACACCACTTGACTTTTATATATATAGATAGATTTCTAGTGAACTCTTGTTATGTTTTGTTATAGTTATTTTTACTTTCATTTTTACACTTAGTCTTTTATTTATGTTAAATTTCCCACAGTTAACCTCCCAGATACAAAACTTGAAGCACTTACCATATGGTAGTGCCACTCACCCTCTTCACCACCCTCTCTGAAATTGGGATTGACTCCAGTGTGAAGTGTGTGTTGCTGGTACAGAGCCGCACACACACTAATTGCTGCCAAGTGACTGTCTCCTTTGATTTGGCTGCTGTACAAATTATAGCTAGTCTGAGTCAATGCACAGCAGTTTCTAAGTAGTGGTCACCTGCAGGGTCAGATTAACATGTAGACAAACTAGGCACATGCCTAGTGCCCAAATGCAGGTGGATGACCCCAAAATCATAGGCCAAAATCCTTTTCCTCTGCCATCACCCTGCTGTGGGGACCCTGACCCCCACAGCAGGACCCTTTGCCCCAGCACCATAATCTCAATCTTGTACAAGGGGAAGGCCTCTGGGTGAGGGGGGGAAGAGGTTGGCCTCTGAGAGTGAGCCCACTCTGTAGAACTGAGTCTGGCTCCCTGTTCCGGGTGTTGCAACCTGGAGCATTGGATCAGAACGCCACTCAGGCTTGACAGAGGAGTAGCCAGGCCAAACTTGTGTGGTTCTGTGACCTCACTTAGCAGGTTACCATTAGCGTTACCAATTTTCTACTCACACAAAACGGAACATCCCTTCCCTGTCCCCTACCTCGCCCCTCCTCTGAGGCCCTACCCCTGCCCCACGCCTTCTCTGAGGTCCCGCCCCCTGCTCATTCCATCACCCCTCCCCCACATGGCTTTCTCTCCCCCCCTCTCACTCACTCTCTCTCATTTTCTCCAGAGTGGCTCAGGGGGTTCAGGTGTGGGAAGGCATGAGGCATCCGGCTGGGGGGTGGGCTCTGGGGTGGGTCCAGAAATGAGGAATTAAGGGAACAGGACAGGACTGCAGGCTGAGGCAGTGGATTGGAACGTGAGAGGCAGTTAGGGCTCCCGCTGGGGTGGAGGCTGTGGGGTGGGGCCGAGGAGGGGATTGAGGTACAGGGGAGGGTACTAGGCTGTGGTGTGGAGACGAGGGTTTTGGAGTATGAAAGGGGGCTCTGGGAAGAGGGTTGAGGCTTTGGGCTGGTGGTGTGGGTTCTGGGGTGGGGCCAGAAATAGGTTCATGGTCCAGGCTGGGGCTGGGGTTCAAGGGGGTGAGGACTCCATCTGGGGGTGCAGGCTCTGGTCTGGAGCCGGGGATGAGGGGTTTGGAGTTCAGGAGGGGACTCAGAACTGAGGCAGGGGATTGGGGCATGGGGGCATGGGGGCATGAGGGCTCTGAGGTGGGGCTGAGGATGAGGGGTTTGGGGTGCAGGAGAGTGCTCTGGGATTGAGGGATTTAGAGGGCAGGAGGGGGATCAGGTCCGGGGAAGGGGGCTGGGGTGTGGGAGGGAGTGCAGACTCCAGGTGGCACTTACCTCAAGCAGCTCCCAGAAGCAACCACATTCCCCCCCTCCGGCTCCTATGTGGAGGCGCAGCCAGGCAGCTGTATGCGCAGCCCCGTCCGCAGGCAGTGTCCCTGCAGAACAGTTCCTGGCCAATGGGAGCTGCAAAGTCAGCTCTTGGGGCAGGGACAGCGTGCAGGGCCCCCTAGCTGTCCCTATGCGTAGGAGCTGGAAAGGGGACATGCTGCTGCTTCTGGGAGCCATGGCAGGCAGGAAGCCTGTCTTACCCACACTGTGACATTGACCAGACCCTTAACAGCTATCAGGGTCCCTTTTCAACCAGGCATTCTGGTTAAAAACCAGACACCTGGCAACCCTAGTTGCAATTCCACTCACTCGATTTTGGCCTGGCCATTCCCCTGTCATGACAGGGGTAGCCAAGCCAAAGCTGAGTGGGGCTATGACCACACACACACCAGGTCACAATGCCTGGACTTGCCCTGCATGACAAGAGTTGCTGCTGCTGGGAGAGTGTGAGACTGCAAGAAGTTGGATGTTTGGTTAGGGCCCAGTAAAGTATTAATCCAGCTCTGGTTATCTAGTTTAGGCATTTACAGGCACAATCTCTGCTACTGCCATTTCTACTTACATTCCTTTAAAAAATGTCATGACAGACACATTTTCAAGACATGCCTCTACCACATCCCTTGTGGTAGGTGTAGCTCACTGATATCCCAATTTCACTCTCCCCTTGAGAAGGTCTAACAGGCACAAATTCTTCTTGCTCCTGTTAACCCTCAATTTAGTGTCTTAACCTTTGGAAACCTAGATTTTGGGAGACAGGAGTGCTGGCCAATCATAATTCCACATGAAGGCAATGGGAGAAACAGGTGTTCAGCCCCGCATTAATGAGCAAAGGAACAATAGCTGGAACACATTCTTGCTTACATTACGCTCACTGTTTTATCAGGTCAGTGACAAAGAAGAGTAGTGAGAATGGACAGAACACAGGTGTGATCTGCTGTGAGGAAGAGCTTCCACAATGGGGGTGTCAGAGTTCCCTCCCCACTCTGACCTCTGAAGTACAGCTGTGGAGACCCGCATGAAAGACCCCCCTAGGCTTATTGCTACCACCACCAAGTGATTTAGACAAAGATTCAGGGAAAGGACCACTTGGAGTCCTATGTCCCCCAAAAATATTCCCCCAAAGCCCTTCACCCCCTTTCCTGGGGATGCTTGAGAATATATCCTCACCAATTGGTACAGGTGAGCACAGACCAAACCCCTGGGTTTTTAGGACACTCAAAATCAATCAGGTTCTTAAAAGAATTTTTTTATTTAAAATAAAAGTAAAAGAATCACCTCTGTAGAATCAGGATGGAAGGTAAATTTACAGGTTAATAAAAAGATTTAAAACACAGAGGATCCCTGTAGCGAGGTGATGACTCATTGGTGTGGCACCTCCTGCTGGTTGTCTGGGAATTAGCGCTTTTCCTGCACAGAGCCCCCTCTGCTGGCCAGTGTCTCACCTGTTGCTGGCCCCGTGTCCCTCCCGGACACTCGTGCCCCTCTATGTTGGGTGCTGCCCCCTGGCAGTGCCTCCACTCTCTCTGGATCTCCTGCCCTGGGGAACCCCTAACCCTCTATCCACGCCTCACCTCAGTGGTTACTGCCAGTCATCATCTAGCCCCTATTCCCTGGGGCAGACTGCAATGTAAAAGCCACTCATCATTGGCAAGGGGGGTTTGGACCTGCTGTCTTTGCCTAACCCCTGAAAATAAATACATGTTCTATGATGTTTCCATATTACATATAGAATCACAGGACTGGAATGGACCTCAATATGTTTTCAATAGGTTGCACTCAAGGCAGGACTAAGTATTATCTAGACCATCCCTGACAGGGGACTGTCTAACCCAGTGGTGGGCAATTTGTGGCCTGTGGGCTACATGAGGCCCATCAGGTCAATCTACTGGCAGGCCACAAGACTGTTTACATAGACCGTACATAGGTACAGCCACCTGCAGCTCCCAGTGGCCGCAGTTCACTGTTACCAGCCAATTAGAGCTGCGGGAAGCGATGGCCAGCATGTCTCTGGATTACCCTGACATGTCACGTGTGGCCCGCAGGCTGCAGGCTGTGCACCACTGGTCTAACCTGTTCTTAAAAACCTCTAATGACAGAGATTCCACAATCTCCCTAGGCAATTTATTCCACTGTATAACTACCCTGGCAGTTAGGAAGTTTTTCATAATGTCCAATCTAAACCACCCTTGCTGCATTTTAAGCCCAGTGATTCTTGTCCTGTCCTCAGAGGTTAAGGAGAATATTTTTTCTCCATCTTTCTTGGAACATTTATTCTGAAAGTTGTTTTATTTTTCATTCCCTCCAGAGCACAAAGTACTAGGTCAGAAAATGAAGTGAAGTACCGTATATTTCGGCGTATAAGACGCCTTTTTAACCCCCAAAAATAGCCTCAAAATTAGGGGGGGCGTCTTATACACCGAATATATTAAACTCACCGGGCAGCTGGAGCTGGGGCGGCTGCAGGTGGCCCGGCGGGCGGGGCGGCGCTTCCCCCCCGAGCCCACCCGCATGTGTTGGGGCCGGCGGGGAACGGGAGCAGCTCGGGCCCCGGGGCCCCTGGGAGCGCCCGCCCGCGCGGCGGGGACGGGAGAGCGGCGCGCTCCCAGCAGCCCGTCCGCGCGGCGGGGACGGGAGAGCGAGGCGCTTTTTGTGTGTGGTGGTGGGTTTTTTTTTTTTTTTTTTTTTTTGTGTCCGGCTTTTTTATTTAAAAACTCGGGGGCGTCTTATACGCCGGAGCGTCCTATATGGCGAAAAATACGGTAATATAGCCTACCTGCAAAGCTTGAGCCCAGCTGTAAAATCTGATTTGTATTGTTATTGGGGGGAAAAAATCTCATTTCAATTAGAAAATCTAAAAACATTTCTAATAAGTTGATATAGCAGCAGGTGTACTAAGGCATCCTGGGGTATATTTATTTTCATTGCCTCTGTTTTTCCTTTTATTGTAACAACTTTCAGTAGCAATAAAGCAGGGCCTTGCAGATTTCTGTTCACACAGTCACTGTAGCTTTTGTTCCCTTAGCAACTTGAAAAAATGTAATATAATCATACCTCAGATAAAAAGAATATACTTCACTTAGTTTAATACTGGAGTGAACACAAATGAAATTCTCCCATAAAAATAAATTACACAGCATCTTTTGCTTTCTGTTTTCTAGCTACATTAGCTTCAAACAGTGTTCAATTGAGAGGTATGTGACCAAGAATAATTTGCGGGGAAAGTTTGAGTCTCAATAGAATTCATTATCTGTATCTAGAATTGTTCTCTATCCAAGAAAATAAAAGTATTTTATAGTGTCCCTAGTTCTAATATCATCATTTCAAGATCTTTCAGACCTTCCACTGCAAAACTCCATTTTGGTGGCTTCAATAAAGTTGCTCTGACCAGAAATTTGACATGCATGGTCTTAGTCTAAAAGTACACTTTTAAAAAAGGGTTGACAAGCAAAATATCTAGCCTTTTTTTAAGTTGTAGGTGTATAAAATTAATCCATTTTGTTATTTTATAGTGGTCACCAACCAATGACTGTAGTTATTGTTGCTAGAAGAGTTTCCGTTTGGTCAGGTTTTCAGTTGGTTATAATTTCTGAAATTTTATTGGTTTAGGTTCAAGGTGATTTTTTTAAAAATTTGGGCAAAACACTTCTGTTTTATCTGAGTATGAGGAAAGTGAAAAGTATACTTTTTCCATTATCCAATATTACCATAAGAAAGTCCATCTCTTTGCTCTTTCTTTAAAGACCTCTATCTCTTTCACATACATAGTCTTCTACCCACCACTGGGGACTCTGACCAGCCTCCAGAAGAAGATCCTGGAATTTGTCTGGCTGGGTCTCTGAGGGTGTCCTGAGCATCCCTTTGGGGGGAAGGCAGACACAGTCTGGGCTGCATCTGCTGCCAGGTGCTGCACACCTTTCCTCTTCAGGCTGTGCAAAACTTTGTTAAAGTGCAGGTAGTCTGGCATGGAGCACACTCCTTCCTCTGCCACCTCCAAGGGCTCCATTGTGACTAGCAGCTCTTTTATCTCCACACAAGAGGTCTCACCTAAGGCTTCTCTGAGCTGCTGGTAGTTTACCAGGACCTTCTCAGGAAATGACAGCTAGTCTCAGTGACTCAGTGACCTCTGTAGCAGCTGCTGAGGGAGACAATCTCCTCGTAATAGCCCTGCTACAAAGTCCCCATCTCTGTGTGAGGTGGTGGAGCCCCCCTTGGTGCACCAAGGGTTGGTCCTGGTTGGTACCAGAGACTCTGAGACCTCCTGGAATATGATCAGTGGGACTGGGTAGACCCTACATTGTTTGGCCAGTACATGAGGTTGTCCACTGTACATGTCCTCCATGGTGTGAAGGCACCCTTTGTTCCTGCTGTGATGCTGGCAGACCAGGTCAGGCAGGGTATTTTCAAGCCAATTCATTTGTGTATTAGAATAGATCAAAGTGATTGTTGAAGGTAAAAGAGTGTATTTGGTATTTTGACTTCATAAAACTAACATGCATTGTTTTCTCTTATCTAGATCTTGTTATGATGCAGCAGCAAACATTCACCTTGTGTATATGCCTGTAATTAAATAACCATTCAAAGAAGCCTTGTGGAGTGCTAATGAGGCCTTTTCTGTTAAAGTGATAATTTCAAAGCAAATGTCCATTGTGTGTGATGACCAGAGGTCAGAGCTCAAAGTGCATTTCTCACTCACCATCATCAAAGGAAAAGCTCAGGTGAATAGAGACTGTTTGGGCTCTTACAGGGAAGCATGCCATATGCAAAGCAAAAATTCCCAGAGACAATCTGGGTACCCTGAAAAGACTTTTGGGAAACTGGCAGTTTATTACATCACTGTCACCATTTGGAGTTACAAACTGCAATTCACCTGTGATTCACATTCCCCCTCCCCCCCCCAAGCCCTGCACCCCATTCACCTCCATACACTGCTGCACTCCCATTATGTCCTTATATGCCCGTGTCCCCCACATCCTCATGCACCTGTAACCTGCCTCCCCATCCATTCCACATACCCCCCACCACACCTTCACCTCTCTCCTTCACTGCTTCCTTTCACTCCACCCTGCTCTGTTCCTTGGCCTCTTTCCCTCCCCATTCTCTCTCCTCTCCCCCCATCTTTTCCCCTCCAGCCCACCCTCCTCCCTTCCCAGCTGGGTGATTTAGGCAGCCCCTGGAAAAGTGTATGAAAAAGTGTCTCTTTGTAGGCAAGTGTGTGGAATGCATGCTTTGTATGTGTGTAAGAGACTGTGTCTTTGTGTAAAGGGGTGTGTGTATTGCCTCGTGTGTGTATACCTATATGAATAGAATTTGCAGCCTAACTCTTTGACTTTTACTCCTTTTGCTGGCTTGTGCACAAAAAAAGCATGCCATAATACATCTGTCAAAACAATCAAAATGCCAGTTTGGGCCTTGCAGTGAAAATAAGCATGTGAGAGAGCGTGGAGGAGATAGGGTGACCAGATGTCCCGATTTTATAGGGACAGTCCCAATTTTGGGGTCTTTTTCTTATATAGGCTCCTATTACTCCCCACCCCGTCCCGATTTTTCACACTTGTTGTCTGGTCACCCTAGGGGAAGACCAAGTGACAGACAGGGGGGATGGAGTGAGCAGGGGGTGAGGCCTTGGGAAGGGGCACAGAAGGGGCAGAGCATCAACAAAGTGTCTGGGCAATGGGCAGGGCAAGGGTGTTCAGTTTTCTGGAATTAGAAAGTTGGTAACCCTATATATTGTAGTGAAATATACTTACCTGCATAAAGTCTGAGTATTTGGACTCTACACAGATGGAGGTTGGGGCGGTGACATTTTCACCCACCCCTCTATCCCAGGACTTGAGGGTCATGCAGCAGTCCTTTTCCTCCTCCCTTGATCCCACTCTAATATACAGCTGCTATTTCTGTCTTGAATAGTGGCTGTAGCCCCTTTGCACTGACTGCAGGAGGTTCTGATGCCACTGTATCGATTTCAACAGAAATCTGCAGCTCCCAGATTACCCCGGCCAAACTCCAAACTCAATTTCTATGCCAGCTCTAAATAGCCTAGTACAGAGGGCAGTTTCACAATATGGAGGGTATAGACAAGCATTCCTAGGTGGCTACTCACTTGACAAGCTCCACTAACATACTCTATGGCGGGGTTTCTCAAACTGGGGGTTGTGAGCTCCTGCCGCCGCCGGAAAGCCACCAAATTGATTAGTTCCGCATTTGGTGGCTTTTTGGTGGGCATACCGAGTGCTCTCGGAAGCGCTCGGCATGTCCGCCGAAAATAGCCGCTGAATGCGGAAGTATTCAATTCGGTGGCTTTTCAGCGGACATACAAGGTACGGGTTAGGGTCCGCTGCACCGCCGAGGAAGAGGAAAAAGGGTCGTGGATCTCAAAACTTTGAGAACCACTGCTCTACGGAGTGTTAAATGGGATGGAGGCCTTGCATCTGCCCTCCCATAGAGATTCCATGACGTGTAGAAATAAACTCTCAGAGATGTAGTAACATTGTAAATGAATCTATGGGTAGGCAGAGGTTCCTCTGGCAAAGGGTTGGGTAAGGACTGATATCTAATATTTATATTGTAATAGAAGTTAGGGCCCATTCTGCTTGAATTGTACAAACGTATGGTAAATGATAGTCCCTGCCCCAAAGGGTTTCCAGTCTAAATGTCAAGAAGTAACAGGCGTATAACAGAAACAAGTTGGGGGGAGGATGGAGGTAATTATCTCCTGGATGCATTGGCTTCTGGCTCAATACTTCTTAATTTTTGTATCCCTCCTACTCTCTCCAACTCTCTCTGCCTTACCAATCAGACACTCACTTTAAATGAATTATTCATTTGTAGAAAAAGTAAACAGAAGTCGACAGACATTTCAAGCTTCCTTCAGAATTATTCACTTGCAAATGATCCTAGTAATCCATCTACCATGAAGAAATGTGGAATTTGCGTTTTTACAGAGTATCTGGAAGGGCTCCCACTATCCGACTTCATTTTAATTGCAGAAAAACATGGCTTTTTATGAGGAGGTTTCATCAGAGAATTTTGGGTTTTTATGATGGAAAATTAGGATTCCTTCCTATCAGGCAAACTTTCTCCACGAATGAAGTGCTAGAGAAAAGCAAAAGCAAAATATAGTAATGGTCTCAGTGCAATTTAAACACATCAGACATTTTTGAAATTTCCCCATTTAATTAGTGTTTGTATTAGAAACAGCAAGGGAGCACATATAACTGATTGGAATATCACTTTTAAATAGAAGTTTCGCAGGCAGCTCCCAGTGATCTGTTAGACTATCTTGTTAGCTGACCAGTTTTACAAAAAATCTCTGTCTGGATTGTCAGAGGGAAAAATTATT
The DNA here is from genome assembly GCA_032164245.1 of Sternotherus odoratus. Lineage (NCBI taxonomy): Eukaryota > Metazoa > Chordata > Testudines > Kinosternidae > Sternotherus > Sternotherus odoratus. The sequence continues at coordinate 86,645,724 of JAVMKO010000002.1, read as the reverse complement.
AAAGGCAAGAAAATACAAAATAGAGAATCAGGATGTGAAAATCAACCACATTCTTCTTGCAGGGCCTGTACAACTAAGCCCTCTTGCTGTAGGTGCTTTTGATCTTTTCCAGCGAACAGGATGTTGTCGGTGTCACAAAAACTAAGAGTCTTAGCTTGAGAGATGACTAACAGGGCTGGCCTTACCATGAGGCGAACTGAGGCAGCCGCCTCAGGTGCCAGACTGGGGGGGAAGGGGAGGGTGCGCCACTAAGACCCAGAGTGTAGAAAATTGTGTCTGCTGCTAGATGTACAGAGATGGTGGAGTGCTGCGCTGGAGGAAGAAGGGCACAAGAGACATGACATAGGCAGGAGAAAAGGTGAGCGGGAATAACAGAAAGCAGTAGGAGCTGCAGGGAGAGAGAGGAGGAGGAGCCTCTTATGTATCTCTCTAGCATCCCCAGGATCCTGGACTAATTAACACCAGCTTCTTAGGGAGCTTCCTGTTTCCTGCTGCTTCCCTGAACCAGATACTAATACATACTCCAAATTAATTAATAAGTAAAAAGTGATTTTTCTTTTTAGTACAGAAAGTCGGGTTTAAGTGGCTCCAAGTAGTAAGAGACAGAACAAAGTGAATTACTAAGTAAAATAAAATAAAACACACAAATCTATTTCTAATACAGTAATAAAACTGAATACAGGTAAAACCTTACCCTCAGTGGTGTTCCTTTTACAGACTAGTCCTCCTCTAGTCTGAGTCCAGCAATCACCCATACTCCTTGTAATTACTGTCCTTTGCTCTAATTTCTTTCACGTATCTTTGGGGGTGGACTATCTATCTCTTGAGCCAGCTGAAGACAAAATGGAGGAGTCTCCCAGGGGTTTAAATAGACTTTCTCTTGTGAGTGGTCACCTCTCTCTCCCCCTGTGTAGACTCCAGCTACAAAATGGAGATGTGGAGTCACATGGGCAACTCATATGTCCATGCCTGCCTCAGAATATACAGATAGCAGCCATTGTTCACATGCTATCTTGAACATCCTCAGGTAGACTTCTCATGTGGACTGGAGCCTCCCAAGCTCTATTGTCTGTTAAGTGCTTCTTGATTGGGCACTTAACTTGCACATTCCTTTCTCAAGAAGCTGACCAAATGCTTTTACTAAACTACTTTGAATTCAAGCAAGTACACAGCCAATATTCATAACTTCAGCTACAAAAATGATATATGCATACAGATAGGAGAAATAGATTCAGTAGATCATAATCTCTACAGAGATAAATTACATGGTATATGTAGCATAAAACATATTCCAGTTATGTCACACATATATATATATTCATAAGCATATTTCCATAGAGCAGTGATGGCGAACCCGTGGCACGCGTGCCACTGCCGGCACGCCGAGCCGTCTCTGTGGGCACGCCGCTCGCGAGCCAGATGTGGCTCTTTTGAGCCTGTCATCTGGCTCGCGCGGCGCTCTCTGTCCGCGAGGCTGGGGGGCGGGGGAGGCGGTGCGGCGCGGCGCTCTCTGTCCGCGAGGCTGGGGGGCGGGGGAGGCGGTGCGGCGCTCTCTGTCCGCGAGGCTGGGGGGCGGGGGAGGCGGTGCGGCGCGGCGCTCTCTGTCCGCGAGGCTGGGGGGCGGGGGAGGCGGTGCGGCGCGGCGCTCTCTGTCCGCGAGGCTGGGGGGCGTGTCGCTCCTCTCCTTCCCTCGCTGGAGTCGGGTCACAGCAGCGTGACCCAGCGAACAAGTAAGCGCCGGGGGGGGGGAGTAAGCGGTGTGCAAGGGGGTGTTGGGGGAAGGCTGGGCTGGGAGCGGGGGTAAGCGGTGTGGGGGAGAGACCGGGCTGGGTGGGTCAGTTGGGGGGGGTTGGAGGAAAGGAGGTTTGGGGGGGAGAGACCTGGCTGGGTGGGTCAGTTGGGGGGGGGGGGGTTGGAGGAAAGGAGGTTTGGGGGGGAGAGACCGGGCTGGGTGGGTCAGTTGGGGGGTGGGTGGGAAGGAAGGAGGTTTGGGGGGGAGAGACCGGGCTGGGTGGGTCATTTGGGGGGTGGGTGGGAGGGAAGGAGGTTTTGGGGGGAGAGACTGGGCTGGGTGGGTCATTTGGGGGGTGGGGGGGAGGGAAGGAGGTTTTGGGGGGAGAGACCGGGCTGAGTGGGTCAGTTGGGGGGGGTGTACAGTTGGTTTTTTTTGTTTTGTTTTTTGTTTTTTTGTTTTTTTCAATTAAAAAAAAATGTTTAATGGAAAGCTCTGTTACTGTGTTTTTCTTTTTAAACAAAAGCTGTTAATTAGTTTGAAAAACTGTATGAATTGTTTTTTCTAAACTAAAACCTCGTTATTTAGGTTTAATTGCAGTGTTGGCACTTTGAAAAAAGCAAGTCGTTTTGGTTTGCAGTTTGGGCACTCGGGCTCAAAAAGGTTTGCCATCACTGCCATAGAGCTTTATGGGATGCACTGTCACACAATCATTTCTGGGAGATTTTATGAGGTTTTAAGTCAAATTCAAGTCAAGTATTCGATGTTCCCTAAATATAAAATGACCAGAACTTTGTACAGGCTAATGTGTGAGACACTTCAACCTCCTCCTCTTCCCCAGTTTTGCGATCTAGGGGAAAAAATACACTTCATAGTGCTGGTGTAGTATTTTTTTAACTGGCTTTCATTTTAGTATGTTATCGTGTTGCAGTTTTGATATTAAAGGGCACTGTTGTGAACCCCTTATTCCTGGTAGAAAAAAAGTCATCACACTGGCTTCAATAATACGAATTATGCAAATAACTGATCAGCATTGAGAATGATGGCTTCATAAACTGATCCCAAACCTTCAAAGGCTTCCGTACCGTAAAACTGCTTCTGCTTGTTTTTATTTATTAGAGATGTTACCTCGACATTTGTATTTGTTGTAAATAAAGTGGGTAATGACCAGTACCACTGAAAATTATGGAATTAGTAGGAGGGCTGCGTACCCTAATTCTCCATCTGTTAAGGCCTAAACATGGGACATAAGGTAGGACAAAGACCCAAATAGAGGGCTAGCAGAAAAATAATAGCCTAGAGGAGCTTAGGTGTTAACATGTGTGACCGATTTCCTGCTTCTGCAATTCTGAATAAACAATTTGCAATAATAAAATTGCTTGACCACATGTTGGTTACTTGATCTCTAGTTTGTTATGAAATATACTCAAATGTCAGTCATGTTTATTAAGATGGTAGAAGGAAAAAGGTTCTATATATGTCTCCAAAGAGCAGTCCTATACAACATTCACCTCATGGCCAACTTACAAATTTCAGCTGGTATTATTTATATGATTTTGTAAGTTAGACATTTCTTTACACATCATTAAATTCCAAGCCCTCAGTTTATTCCAGTTCCCTAACTTGGTTCCTTCCTTATCTTTGTTTGGGATACTAGCATTCCACCTACTGATCTGTGAACCTACTTCTCCAGCTTGTGCTAAGATATACATTTGTTCTATCTTAATTTTTGAGAAGTTTCCTATCTGCTTGTGCCAAAGGCTTACTTCAGCAAAGGCAAGGTACTATGGGATATGTAGCATAAATGAATAAGATCATGTATAGGCTAGTTAAGGCTACATCACTGTTATATATGCACACATGGAGTATGCATTAAGCACAAATATTGTATTATGTGTATATGTTGTGCAGATAATACATATTCATGATATATATCTATATGCCAGCAGCATATTAGGCAACAGACCTCCCAGCTCAGGCATGGCTGAAAACTTTTTTTTTAAATACATTTTGGGTTTTGATTGGCTTTCTGATTTTTTTACACTCTAGGCTCTGTTTTTATTCTTCTCTACAATTGCAAGCACTGAGAGCCATTGGAACCTCAAGAGACCAACTCGGAGAGGTCACAGTGGCAGAAGAAGGTGATGGCGCAGGGCCGTTGGCAACAGAGCGATAAAGTTAAAAGTGGCACAATGAACAACAGTGGACAGAGAGAACAGTGAACAGCTGGAGGAACGAGCAAGGTGCCTTCTTGCCCCCCCCCCCACACCTGGGAGGTGAACTCATGTGAAAGCACCTCTGAACTCTGAGTCCCTACTGACCAAGGACAATACCGGTGAGTGGGGTGTGGTGGAGGGAAAAGCGAGGGGCACATTTTGGACTATATTTTAGTGTCTTTGCTCCAGAATGCTAGATTTGTTATTGGGAATGGAAACTTATATAAATGTTTCCTAGTAGGCCAAGATTTTTAAAAGGCATTATTTGCTAAGGTTATCTCACATTCTTGCTATCTTTAGAGATAATTATGTTGGGGATTTTCTGTACTAAACATTTGTATTAGTATACTTAATGTTTACATAAGAATGGGCATACTGGGTCAGACCAATGGTCCATATAGCCCAGTATCCCGTCTTCCAACAGTGGTCAAGGCCAGGTGCTTCAGAGGGAATGAACAGAACAGGTAATCATCAAGTGATCCATCCCCTGTTGCCCATTTCCAGGTTCTAGCAAACAGGCTAGGGACACTCAGAGCATGGTGTGGCATCCCTCCCCATCCTGGCTAATAGCCAATGATGGACCTATTCTCCAGGAATTTATCTAGTTCTTTTTTAAAATCCTGTTATAGTTTTGGTCTTCACAGCATCCTCTGGCAAAGAGTTCCATGGGTTGACTTTATGTTGTATGAAGAAGTCCTTCCTATTTTTTTTTTAAACTATTACTTTCATTGGGTGACTGCTATTTCTTGTGAAGGATTTAATAACACTTCCTTATTCACTTTCTTCACACCAGTCAAGATTTTATGGACCTCTATCATATCCCCTTAGTAGTCTCTTTTCTAAGCTGAAAATTCCCAGTCATTTTAATCTCTCTTCCTGTTTCATACCCCTACTCATTTTGGTTGCCCATCACTACGTTTTCCAATTCCAATATATCTTTTGGGAATAAGGTGACCAGACACAGTATTGAAGGTGTGCACATACCATGGATTTATAGAGACAATATGATATTTTCTATCTTTTATCTATCCCTTTCTTAATGATTCCCAACATTCTGGTTGCTTTTTTGACTGCTGTTGCCCATTGAATGGATATTTTCAGAGAACCATCCACAAGGACTCCACCATCTCTTTCTTGAGTGTTAACAGCTAATTTAGATCCCATTATTTTGTATGTATAGTTGAGATTGTTTTCCAGAGTGCATTACTTTGCATTTATCAACATTGAATTTCATCTGCCATTTTGTTGCCCAGTCACCCAGTTTTGTGAGATTCCTTTGTAACTCTTCACAGTCTGCTTTGGACTTAACTATCTTGAATAGCTTTGTATCATCTGCAAATTGACACCTCACTGTTTACCCATTTTCCCAGATCATTTATGAATATGTTGAACAGTAATAGTCCCAGTAATCAGTTGAACAGTAATGGTCCCAGTAACTTTTAAACAGTTACTGATCCATGAGAGGACATCCCTCTTATCCCATGCTGGCTTACTTTTCAAAAGTCAATCAATTTTTTTAAAAAAAATATATATTTGTTTTAGAAATCTGGAACTGTTATGTGTTTGCTGTAATTTGCATAATCTTTGTTAAATCTGCATTATCCTAACAAAACATTTAATTTATTAATATCTCTGTCATATGTTGCAGGTCAGAGTGAATGAAAAGACAAAAAAAAACAATGAAACAATTTTTCTACTCAAAGGTCCCAAAAACCAAGCCAGGTGATGAACACATCGAGAACCAAGAATATATCAACATATCATCTGAATGTTCAAGTGGTGTATCTACATCCGAACAGTCTAAAGCACAAGTACAGTTACCTACTGAAGAAACAGTGTCTCCAAAACCTAAAGGCAGTTCCCAATGATTGTTGGTCAAAGTGTTCCCATTTACTGAACTTACAAAAGATGGCTACTGGTGCACCTTTTGCAAAAAAAAAGCTTATGAAGAAAGAAAACTTCCCAATGCTATAATTCAGGAGTCGGCAACCTTCAGAAGTGGTGTGCTGAGTCTTCATTTATTCACTCTAATTTAAGTTTTCACATACCAGTAATACATTTTAATGTTTGTTGGAAGGCCTCGGTCTATAAATCTACATTATATAACTAAACTATTGTTGTATGCAAAGTAAACAAGATTTTCAAAATGTTTAAGAAGCTTCATTTAAAATTAAATTAAAATGCTGATCTTATCAGTTTAGTGTGATCCTTGCCCTTGCTTTCCCTTGCTGAGTTTTCCAATGTCTGGCACATATTTGGATACTTTAAGCTGCACACAGGCTTCTGAGTGATCACTTGTTAACCGGTTCCAAGAGGGACAAAGGACAGATTTCATGTGTGCACCATCTGTTGTCACACAAAATATTTTTCTGATGTCAACTCCTCGTTTTTCAAAATGGTTTACAAAACTTTCCACTATTATCTTCCCCCTTTGTTGTGCCATGCAGGGGTTTTAGTCAACAAAGTTCCTCTTGGATTTCATTGGAAGCACAATATCTTGCAACAACTGCCAAACGTGGAATGTCATTTATATCCACCCTCTCATCAACTGCAACACTAAACACTGCTGTGTCTTTTAATGAATTCGTCTGCTTTTCCTTAATGTTTCCTGCCATTTCGCTTATGCGTCTCTCAACTGTTCTGGCAGAGACAGGCAGTTCTTCCATTCTAGATACGATTGTATCTTTATTTGGCAAATCATTGAACAAAATCTCCCAACTGCTGAGAAAATCTTCTTTTATATATTCCCCACCTGTAAATGGCTGTTTTTTTGCACTGCACTGTGCAATCTTGTAACTTCCTTCTGTAGCTTGATTTTGGCTTACACTTAAGCTTTAAAAAACACTGCTTTTCTTCTCATAGGCTGCTACTGCCTTTTTGATCCATTCAGTCTTGTCTGCTTCGTCAAGAAAGGTTTTCTCGTGCTTCGCTTCAAAATGTCATCAAACACATGATGTGCGACACACAACACTTTCATAACAGAAAGCACAAATAGCACCATCCTTCTTTTGAATAAATCAAAATGTGTCTGTCCAAGAAGGCAGAAATGAACGAACATCTAACTTGGCTTTCTTAGGGGCCGCCATTTTGTTAAATGTTCCCCATAATTTTCAGTGGGGAAAAAATGGCGACAGAGGGCACACAGAAGGTCAAATGCAGATGTGGTCTGATATAAGCAATTTTAAGATGGGAGTGCTGAGCTGCGTCCCCTCTTGCTCCATCTGCATCCCTCACTGTCCCAGGCTGGGATCCGTGGGCTACAGCTGAGGGCAGCTACAGACCGCTGGGCCCAGGGCAGGTGCAGAGCCTCATGTTGGCTGCCGGTTCTCCAGGCTGGCAGTGGGCTGAGCAGGGCTGGAGGTCTGGACCCCAGCTGGCAGGGGGCCAGAGGCTGGAACCCTAGACCGGCAGCTAGGTGAGCAGGGCTAGTATTCGGGACCCCAGACTGGCAGCAGGCTGAGTGGCTCAGCCTGCTGCAGGTCTGGGGTTCTGCTAGTTGGCCCTGCCCAGCCCTCTGCCGGCCTAGGATTCTGTTCACCCAGGCTGGCAGTGGGCTGAGCGGGGCCAGTGGCTGGGACCCTGGCTTGCAACGGGCCGGGAGCCAGAACCCCAGACTATCAGCAGAATGGGCTGAGCGGGGCTGGTGGCTGGGACCCAGGCTGGTAGCAGCGTTCCATTAAAAACTGGCTCATGTGCCACCTTTGGCACGTGTTCCATAAATTGCCAACCCCTGCTATAATGATAAAAGTGGAGGAGCTTGGTTTGTCAGACCAATCAGCAAAGCCAATGCTGACACACTATGTGAAAAGGCTGCAAAACACTGGTAGGCCAGTAGATGCATTTCTAGATGTTCAAGTTATAGAAGACACATCGGCTGTACCTGTGACAACCCACATCTTAGAAGAGTTAATTGCTTGTCAGTTGGCCCCCAAACAAATGGCTGCTTGTGCATTTGATGGAACTGCAAACATCTCTGGAAGACATAGTGGAGTACAAGCTTTGCTCAAAGAAAAGTGTAATCCTAATCTCTCCTGTACACAGTGCAAAGGCCATCTACTCCAACTAGCGCTAGTATGAGCTGCAGCCTTTTTAAAAGACATTTTAAAAGCTATATATTTAATGTCTTTAATATAGTATTTGTTAGACTCTTGCTGAAAAAAGAATAAATATCTTGGAAAATATAGAAGATACACTGGGACTGAAATTCAAATTAGTCCAACCTGGGGAAACCGGCTGTCTTTCTCATGAGCAATCCTTGGATGTTGTCTTAAAATCATTCCAGTTGTTATTACTGGCTTTGGAAAGTATCTATCAAGATGGGATGGATCTAAGTACTGTAATGAGGCTGGTGGATTACTTTTGCTACTACATTCAGAGAAGATTATTGCCAATCTCTCTCTTGTAAATCTAATGTTGAAACCACTTGCGTCATTAAACAATGCCATCCAAGCATCTGCTACACCAGTAGTAGATCTTTGTCTAGCAATAGAAGCTACATTTGGATCAGAGAGCTTTATCCATTGAAAAAGTACTGGAAGAAGCAAAGACTTCAGCCTAGAACTTGACTAATGAAGGCATTTATATTGAATCCTTCAGTGAAGAGGACAGGAAGTATTTGTTAAGACAACGGAAAGAGTACACAGACTTGATTCTTAAAAATCTACAACAGCGACTTCTAGAGTCTATTGAATCTGTCCTATAAAACACTGACAGTTGAATGAAATGAGGGACTACAGTAAAACCTCCATTTAACGGACTAATTTGGGCGAGGGGGTGTCCGTTAAATGAAAAAGTCCGTTATTTAATAAAAAAAAAACGAACGAGCTGTCAGAGCAGCAGCCCGCCCGCCACAGGGTCGGGGCGGCAGCTCCACAGCCCGCCCGCTGCTGGGACCCGGGCGGCAGCCGGGACCAGTCAGCCAGCCTGCCCGGGTCCCGGCTGCCGGGAGCCATCAGCCAGCCCGCCCGGGTCCCGGCTGCTGGGACCCGGGCTGCAGCCGGGATCCGGCAGCCAGCCCGCCAGAAATGGATCAGGAATGCATCAGCTTGCTCAGAAATTTTGTCCGTTAGATCCGAAGTCCGTTAAATCGAGGGTTTACTGTACCAGTAATGGGGCTGCAATGGGCTCAGGACAGAATACAGTAAACCCTCGATTTTACGGACCCCGATTTAACGGACTTCGGATGCAACGGACAAAATTTCCGATGCATCCGAAATCCGTTTTGGGGGCTGCCGGCTCCCGCCCCAGGGAGCCGGCTGGGTTGACAGCTCCCGCCCGGCTCCCCACAGCGGGGACCCCTGCGGGAGCTGTCAAACCCCCCCCCCCGCCCGGCTCCCCGTTGCGTTTGAGAGCCCCCGCTCGGCTCCCCGCAGCGGGAAGCCGGGCGGGGGGTTTGACAGCTCCCGCCGGGCTTCCCGCTGGGGGGAGCCGAGCGGGAGCTGTCAACCCCCCCCGCCCGGCTCCTCGCAGCGGGGAGCCGGGCGGGGGGGGGCGTTTGAGAGCCCCCGCTCGGCTCCCCGCAGCGGGAAGCCGGGCGGGGGGGTTTGACAGCTCCCGCTCGGCTCCCCCCCGCTGGAAGCCGGGCGGGAGCTGTCAACCCCCCGCCCGGCTCCCCCCAGCGGGGAGCCGGGCGGGGTGGGCTGACTCACGGCTGGCTCCATATAACGGACTAATTCGGGCGGGGGGGTGTCCGTTGTCACCCGAAAGTCCGTTATTTAATGATTTTAAAAAATTATTAAATAACGGACTTTCGGTTTTAACGGACACCCCCCCGCCCGAATTAGTCCGTTATATAGAGGTTTCACTGTAGTGAATTTGAACACAGGGTGGAATATCATACAATGAATGAATGAAGGTTTGACTTCATCTTATTTTATCATCATCACTAGTGGCTCGACCTGATCTTTGTGCTGTTTCCTGGGATGAAGGAAGTAGGAATTCGTCTCTTGCTACGTCCAGTCACAACAGCTACAGTTGAGCGTGCTTTTTCATCACTGAATAGAATTTTGTGTTCCGAAAGAAGTCACCTTCTGCCTGATTATGTGAATGAACTAATGAGCATATCAGTTGAAGGACTGGGAGTACCAGACAGAGGAGAAGCCACCAAAGATGAACGCATTGCATTCAAGAAGTTTAACAACAGAGTTGTGCAAAATTATAACAAGAAACCAAGAAGGATGTAGATGTAGTGCTTCATAGAAGGCTTGAGTAGCCAACTTTCATTTGTGTGATGATTTTAAAACATGAGTTAAATTAATAAAATAGTCATGAGACATTTTTCAGTTTTTATATGATGCCATACAGCCCACCTTCACCGTGAGGGCTCACCTCTCATCGGCCCTGGCACTTCCTCCTTCTCCCCTCTGTAAATTTGAACAACCCCTCCTCCCCACTTTCAATTCCTGGGGAAAACACTGAAATTTCCCTTTGTCAGGACACTAAATGCATGTAACAAAGTAGTGTACCCCTTGAAGATTTGCACAGAGCAGTGTGTGTGCTTTATTTATCACAGAGCTGAGACTTCTATTCCAATCATAGCCTTGTGAGAGTTTCCTTTAACTGTGAAGTATGTCATTTCCCCTCCTCCTCTCCCTACTGCACTACCTAGGACAGGTAGCAGAGGTTTCTTCTGCCTCGCTTGCCCGACTGAACTGGCCATTGCTTTCGTTTCCCATAATGCTCTTTGGTGCTCAACTCCTCTCTACTGGAAACGCTGAGCAGCCAGGCAGGAGCTTCATCTTGTCTGTGGCTTTCTGTCTAGTTCTTCTTCCTGGTTTGGAGCGGCGCAGCAGCCCCGCCCCGCGCTGCCCGCCTGAGCCCAGGTGCAGCACGGTCCCCCGGCGCTCTGCCTGGGACGGGGAGGGCGGCGGCGGCCGGTTGGAACAGGCAGGCGCCCGCTACCACCTTGGGAAGGACCTGGGCGACGGCAGCAATTGCAGCGCAAACCCACAAAGCCGCAGCTTCTCGCGGAGCGACGGAAGCGCCCAGGGTTGGCCGGGGGGGAGAGGCACATTGCTCCGCTTGGGGAGGGAGCTTTCTCCCCTCCCCTCGCCTCTGTGGCGGCGGGTGCAGCCTGTGGCCTCTGCCCACCCCTCCCCGCCGGGGTGGGTTGCTGCGGGGCGGGGGGTCCCCCCCCCCGTGTCGCTCTCCACGCTGCCTCTCCGCTGGTGGATGCCGCAGACCCCGGACCCCGGGAGGACGCGCTCGGTGCGTTGTTTCATGGCTTTGCCTCTCTGCTCAGCCCTGCGGGGGGTGGCGAGGTGCGGGGCTGGGGGCCCGGCGGCGGCTGCACACGTGCGTGTTGTTCCCCGCGATGAGCAGTGGGTGCTCGGGGCGGGAGGACGCGGTGGCTCTGTCCGTGCGGGGGCATTTGCCTCGCTGAACTTCCCTTTATTAGATGCCCCCCCCCCGTCAGAGGCAGCCGCGGGGGGGGGGGGGGGGAGAGAGACCAGCCCCCGGGATTCCTGGGCGCTGGCACGGGCGGCCCCCACACCGGGCTAAGCAGGGCCCTGGCCTCACCTTGTTGCCCAGCGGCTGCTCAGGGGTAAAGCACCGTGCTGGGGCTTCCAGCCGCTTGGCCCGCTCCTGCGCTGGTAGCAAAGGTGTTTCCGGGACGGAGCGAGAGGGGCCCGCCAGGCTCGCTGCCCTACGGGGCTGGGGGAGTCCCGGGAGCAGGAGCCAGCCCGTGCCGGGGTCCGCCCAGAGGAGCGGGCAGGTTCTGACCCGCTGCTCGGCCGGTGTCACGTGTGTGTGTGTGTTGTGTTGTTGTGTGTTAGGAGCGGGCGGCGGCCCCCAGACGGGGAGCGATCGCTCCGCACCTGGCTGCTGCGGTCAGAGCGAATCCCCGACCGGCCCCACCTCGGGGCGGGGCCCCCCAAGCGAGCCCGAGAGGCTGGGGGATCACGCCCGTGGGTTTCCGGTTTCAGATCAGGGCTGTGTCCGGACGGAGTAAAATCGAAACAAAACAAACCAACCACCCTCCCTTCCCCTCCCCGCGCCTTGGCGCAACCGGCTCCAGCCCAGCCTCAAGCGCCAGCGAGCGAGGGGGCGGGGCCGCCCGCCTGCCACCGCTGCCCCGCTCACCTGGCCGCCTCCGGCCACCCACAGGCTCGCCGGGCGCTTGAACTTTACTTGACACTTTCCTGGCAGAGCTACTGGGCTGCGTAGCAGGAACGTGCCCGTCCCGCCCTCGCTGATAGCTGCTGAAGGGCGGCGTGTCGCTCAGTGTAAGTGCATTTGTGATTCCTTCGGTCAGGACTAGCAGGACCCTTCGGGGGTCTTTGCTTACATGGTGGCCTTTGCTCTCGCTGGCATCGGTGTTTTCTGTTTGTGTGTTGCCCTGGGATCTCTGGCAGGGGAGCCTCTATAGTAACTCTAGTTTATTGCATTGATGTCAAACTTGTCCTCCAGGATTTATTTGATTGTTGATAGGTGGTTCATGCATTTGTGGCTGTGGAACTTGGCAATTTTGAAGTATTTTTGCATGAACCTGTTCCTTCTGTAGCAACAGTAGATCATCTGATCCTATACTTCCTGCCTATGTGTGCTAGTTATTCATAAGTCAATGTGATTTTTGTATCCTTAGAGAGGAAATGATAAATATGCATATTATTTTAAATCAAGTGTAGAGGGGAGTGGATACTGTGTTTGGAGCATCCAGGCCGAACTTTTAGCTGATCAGATATTACATTAGAGGGTTTTATGTTTTCCTGCATATATGGAGAAAAGTTACCAAAAGAAAGGGCATAACAAAATCAGAAATACCAAAGACCTGATCCTCCATCAGTGGAGGCTTTAATGGGAGTAGGATTGAGGCTCAAGTGATTAGAATACATTAAAATGTATTAATTTTACATGGACTTTTACAATATTAGTTTAACACTTCGACACTGCTGAGATTAATAAACACAATCTTGGATCTAAGATGTGTGGAATGCTGCTTGATCCTAGCACAAGACTTGAAATGGGTGGGAGTAAGAGGTTGAACTGTCAGTCATACAAAATGTATAGTAGTGGACCAGTAAAACACATCTCTCTTACCTTAGTACAGTATTGATTTGTGTTGGCAGCTGAGCTGAAAATAAAAACTCCAAAGAAGACACTAACTACTTTGGAGATATTTTTATAATTGGTAAGAAAGATGTTGGCCACAGCTGTCAGGAGTCATGGATTATATTTTTCATACATATTTTAAACTAATGACTAATGTCTTTTTAAAATACTAATGAGCAATGAGTATCCACTGAGTAGGTGGATGGTTGGGTAGGTAGAGAGTTGTACTGATTTTATGGAGAGCTAAGAGAATGTAATGTAATACTCCACTTGTGACAAGTAAAGGATCACAAATGAATAAAGAACCATTTATATTAGTGCTTTATGTGGACTTACATTAAGCTTTGATTGTATTATTAGATCATGAGGTCAAGCAGTTAAAGGAAACTGATATGTCATGAGAAAAGGACAAAGAATATCTCAGTCTTTTATTGTTTTGTCATGACAAACAACTCTTCGAAGGTGGGAGAAACTCCATAAATAAAATGTAATGTTATTTTTATTAGCCTCACTTGGCCTACAGCAAGCACAATGTAAAGGACAAAAGGGGAAATACTTAAGTTAATAGTTTGCCCAGAAAACCAAAAAATAATTGAGGCCTAAAATAGTTGAATCACTACAGATAACAGTAACTAATCACAGTTTCACTTGGCATTGTTGCTTTGGCTGTTTCCCAAAATCTACCATGTTATACTTAATGACTAGACATTCCAATATGCTCTTGATTAAATAATTAATATGCAAACTGAACTGTTTAGTCTTGGATGCCAATGAGAATTCTCAAACATACTTGTTCTCTCTTTGGACTTTCATTCCTAAATGTTGACTCCTAAACCCAGCACCATGTGCCTATTGAATGAGATGCAATGCTTTGGTTCACAGTCACCTAATCTCTTATATCCTCTTCCAAAAATACAGATACCATAATTACAAAAAGTACCTGTCACCCCTTCCTCCATACTGAATTTATATACTGTAATACTTTTCATCCATAGATTTTAAAGTGCTGTACAAATGTAGGCAAGTATTATTTCTGTTTTCACTGATGGGGTAACCAATCTTAAATGATTTGTCCAAGGTTCCACAATTACTCAGTGACTGAGTCAGGACTAAATTTCAGATCTCCTGACTCTTAACTCTATGATCAGTGGAGTAGGCCACAGTGAGTAGGCCTCAACTACAACTGTCACCAAAATATAGATATGAATAAAGTACAAATGCAGACAATCATGGTACTGCATACATTAAAATCTTTGCCAAATATTTTAGACTTGCAAACTTAGTGACAGTGTTACTGATCAGATTAAATAATAATTAAAAAAAAAATCTGAGCAAGAGTTGCAGATAACTGAAACCTAGATAGCTTACGATAGGGTTGTTTGAGATCACTACAGGTTGGATCTGCACTGTGACCTGGCTCAGTTTTCAGTTGCAGCTTACTGATTGTATTTCTTCATGCTACCGTGTGTTGTCACTGGTGGAAAGGTTGACTGGCACTGAGATTTTAGTTCCTTTGCTGATTAAGAATGTGGTTGAGTAACTTTTTAAGTTTCACGTCTAGTTCAGTGTGTACATTTAGAGATGGGATGGATATACTATTCTTACTCACTTTGTGCACAAATTCCAAGTGAATCCTAAAATTAATGAATAATGTCAGGCTAAATGATTACACTAAGATCTGCATGCAGCAGGGACCATTGGCATGCTGAGTTGACCCTTCATGTATGTGGGCATGAGAAATCTGCATCTCCTCTTCCCATGAGCTAAAAGAGAGTATATATGTCCAGGTAAATGAGCCCTATCCACCCACTGTCCCAGCAGAGATTTTCCCAGAAGGCTATTATAACTCTAACTGAATTCCCTAGACAAATCCCAAGTCTTGTGTGTCCTGTCTCCTGTTCTACGAGGGAGGTAGAAGAGAAATTGTGACAACCTCAGCAAGTGAGCAGCTGCATTTCACAGCTCCTCCCTTGTGTCATGCCAGACTCCTCTGTGCTAATTCTCTTGAGTTCTGCATACTGAAGGACATCAATACTACTGAGGACCTAAAATACACTAGAAGGTAAATGGAGCTACAGGGAGGGGAGCTAATGGGTCTCCCCAGGGGAACTCAAATTACTTTTCTCTTCCTCCAGTCTCTGTGGAGAAATGTGGAAACTTGGAAGAGTGAGGAACTCGGGTATCATTGCTGCAGATACTCATTATTTCTTTGTGTGGTAGTTGTATTCAGTACTCAATCTAAAACATTCATTTGGCCATTATTGAACAGGAATTTAAAATAAAAAGTCTTCTCCCCCAACCTCATTCTGTCCCCCACCAAGACTTTTTTGCCCTCAGTTCAAAAAAAGTTTGACAAAGTTGAGAGTTCACATGGTTTTAGGTTTGATAGGGTTTGTCTATCCAGTCAGCCTGAGCTGGGAGGCTCGCTTCTGTGAACAGCTTTGGGCTGGTGGGGCTCATGCAAATGCTCTAAAGAAGCTGTGTAGACAGAGCTTTGAAGTTCTGGCTTGGGCTCTGAAGCCTAGGGAGGGGGATGAACAAGTGCTTTGTGCATGAATAACTAGATTTTAAAAAAATCAAAGTTCTATGTATTCAAAAATAATAATACAGTAAAACCTCCATTTAAGGACTAATTCGGGTGAGGGGGTGTCCGTTAAATCAAAAAGTCCATTATTTAATTAAAAAAAACAAAAAACCCAGCTGTCGGAGCAGCAGCCCGCCTGCCACAGGGTCGGGGTGGCAGCTCTGCAGCCCGCCTGCTGCCGGGAGCCGGGCGGCAGCTGGGAGCCAGCCTGCACGGGTCCCGGCTCCCCGGACCCGCCAGCCAACCCTCCCGCTGCCGTGACCCGGGCGGCAGCCGGCAGCCAGTCCGCACGGGTCCCGGCTCCCCGGACCCGCCAGCCAACCCTCCCGCTGCCGTGACCCGGGCAGCAGCCGGGAGCCGGCAGCCAGCCCGCGAGAAACGGATTTGGGATGCAACAGACTTGCTCAGAAATTTTGTCCGTTGCATCCGAAGTCCGTTAAATCGAGGTCCGTTAAATCGAGGTTTTACTGTAATCATATGCTACTCAATTTTCTGTTAGTTTTACCTTTCAAAGAGCTCTCCAGAAATACAAACATACATATATACTAGCACATTTGCGTTTCATATATTTAGACAAATACAGCAACATATATTTCTGATGAAGGTACATTGGCATAAGCAAAATCTAGCTGAAACTTGTTTGTTTTTCTGTGGTGCCAGAAGTGTGACCAAAAATTATTCTTTTTTTTTTAGTCTCTTTCCATAAGCATTTGTAGTCTAAGACCCAAATGCATAGGTGAACAGTCTCATGTATAAGAGTTTGCAGGCTCAGTACCTAAGGACCTAATCCTGTTAGCTTTACTCATGCGAATAATTTTTTTCTCATACAATTGTCCTTCTGGAATTAGTGAGGCTGTTTGGAGGAATAGGTTCTGGAAGACCAGATTCTTAATTAAACAAAGGACATTAATGGATGGAAAACAGTAGGGTAGGGAAAAGGCTGCTATTAAAGATATAATTGTATTATGTACGTTGTTTGTTGATGTCATATATTAAAATAAAGGTTTGTCAGGTTTCTGAATGCAGTGGAGTACTGTGTTTTAGGGCTTGAAGGAGCCATATCAGGAATGAAAGCAGGAGTGGGCTCATCATTGAAAAACTAAACAAAGAAGTGCATTTTGAGAGAGTTTTTTGAAGGATTAGAACCTGATTGCATTATGCACAGGATCCGAGAGGGCATTATTATTATTTGTTAGCCCCAAACAGTGCTAGGCAGTACACAGTACAGGTGAAACGACAAAGTCCCTACCTTGAAAAGTTCACAGTCTAAGGCTATGTCTACACTACGCACCTTTTAGTGACACAGCTGTGCCGCTACAGCTGGGCTGATAAAAGGCATGCAGTGTAGCTCTCCCACTGACAAAAAACTTCCCTCCCTAATGAGTGGTGGTAGCTTTGTTGGCAAGAGAGCTCTCCTGCTGACAAAGTGCTGTTCACACTGGCACTTCTAGTCAGCAAAAGTTTTGTCGTTCGGGGGGTGAGGGGGTTTCTCCCCTCCTCCACACACCCCTGAATGACAAAAGTTTTGCCAAGGAAAGCCCAGTGTAGACAAAGCCTAACATTATTAGACCTTAAGTAAGGGTATGAACACAAGGATGGAGAAGCAGAGAGGAAGTCAGAGCGGGTGCTTAAGTGCTCGATTAGGGTAGAGGTATTGTATTACCTCTCTCAGGTACTGGAAAGATGGGCTTGTTAGAAAAGCCTAGGTAGATGATATTAAACCTCAGGGATATATTTGCAATAATATATCCGTGTTATATTAATGCTCAACCTGTGGGGCACGCTAGCTGCCGCAAACAGTTTAAAATGCAAGAAAATTCAGTGCTCGATATAAAAAGCCAAGTTGTTTTTTTCAGAACCTGATCAAATTCCTACTGAAGGCAGTGGTACTCTTTTCATAGACTTCAATGGGAATTGGATTGTTGTTTATATTACGGGCACACACAGGGCCCAAGTCATGGAGCAGAGCCCCATTGTGCTAAACCATGTTCAAACATATAACACAAGACTGTTCCTCCCACAAGGTGCTTGCAATCTAAGTGTAAGATGAGAGAGGACAAGTGGATGCCACAAACAGATTGGGGAAGCACAAGGAAACAGTGAGACAATACTGATCCACATGATAAGCACATCCCCTGCTAAACCGTTCACGTTTCTTTGTAGGCATCACAGCAGATGGGTGTTTTTAAGGAAGGATTTGAACAAGGAAAATGAGGTGGCTTTGCAGATGGTTACAGAGAGCAACTTCTATGCATGAGGGGCAGCACAAGAACAAAAACAAAGGTGCTTGTTTGGAAATTAACAGATGGGTGGTGAATGCCAGTATCCTAGACAAAGCAGAGTTGGGAGTGGACCTCTTGATAGTGTACAAAGGATGGTAGGTGGAGCAGAGAGAGGTTTGAAAGAGCTGTATAAATTAAGACATAGTTTGTCTGATGTAATTGAGAAGAATGAGTCAAAGAAAGGAGTGACGTGATTGAAGCAACAAATCTGAAAAATGACACATGCACCAATGTTATGAAGAGATACAGGTGGCATAATACGAGATTGTCAAGACCAGAGAAGAGGAAGTTGCAATAGTAGATATACAAGATGATGATGAACCTAGAGGAGAGCTTTAGTTGTGTGGACACAGAGGAAACGCCATAATCTTAGAGAAGTTATTCAGGAAAATGCAGCAAGATTAACACAGCTTGAATGTAAGGATTGATTAAAGATGACAGACACCCCAATTATGGTCTGATTGACAAGGAGGACAAGGGCATTTTTTTTAATGGGCGTCAAGAGCATGGAATTTTGTCCTCTGGAATGGTGTCCGAAGCATGAAGGGGCATATGAATGTTTAGCATATTTGGCACGTAAATACCTTGTAATGCCATCTACACAAGTCCTGTGCAAAAGCGTTCTCATTTTTTGGTGACATTGTAAATAAGAAGTGGGCAGTATTATCTCACATAAATGTAAACAAACTTGTTTGGCTTATTTTTTGTCTGAGTGAGAAGTAGGACTGAGTGGACCTGTAGGCTCTAAAGGTTTGCATTGTTTTGTTTTTGAGTGCAGTTATGTAAAAAAAAAAAATCTACATTTTTAAGTTGCATTTTCATGATAAAAGATTGCACTATAGTACTTGTCTGAGGTGAATTGAAAAATACTGTTTCTTTTGTTTATCATTTTACAGTGAAAATATTTGTAAAGAATAATCTAGTGACCAGTGTATACTTTGTGTTCTGTTCCACCAAGGTAAAAATGCTGTGAAAGAAAAGTATCAGTTTGCACTTTTTTTTCTTTTCCTAATTAAATATTAATTTTATTGATCATGTTGTAGACATTTTTATAAAGTCAAACTGATTTCTTGGGCCTAAACCAAGATGGCTGTTTGTTTTTACCAAGAAAGCCTGGATAATAATATATCTGAATGATGTATCTTGTGGTCTGTGAAAAATTTTATGATTATCAAGAATGGTACCTGGTTATCCAAGTGTCATTTAATATTACAGGCCACACCTGGGTGGCATTGTAGCTAAATGTTTAATCTCTATAGATGTGGGTTTTGAAAGTGGTTTAGGTCACAAGTGAGTATCGTACAAATTAAACCTAGTTCCTAATGGGTTTTTGCCAATATCACAAATAAGGATGTAAATAGCATTTTTTTTTTTTAAAAAAATACAATTTTAATAGTTGAAATAGTTATCGGTTAAATGTCTAATCATGCATGAGTTCACAATTTAGGCATGGGGGCTTGGGATGGGGGTTGTGTGTTGCAGCACACCCTGTACCTGTAGTTCCTGTGCCTATGACATCAGTTCCATAGCAATGGTCCCGACTCCTAGCAGTGCGGAACCTAATTCCACATATGCTATGAAATGGTATTGCTACAGTGTTTTTAATGTGCACATTATGCATTTAAATGTTAACTGAATACATTACTGGTAAGACTGATGCTTATCGGTTAACCAGTTAACATTTTACATCCCTAATCACAAAGCCACCTAAGAATTTAGCATGATATGAATTTTCTGTTCAAAACAGTTTAGAATTCTACAGGAACATTTAGGTCAGTATTGGTCTGCATTAGCAACGTAATCTGAAAAGGTCCTTCGTGTTTATAGTGGTAGATAATGTTAGTGTATGGCTTTCACTTTCGTGCGCACTAAATTAAGGATGTGGTAAATCCATTTTTTTTTAAAGCTTTGTTTAATCAAACTATCAGATGTTGTGATCAGACATCGCTTCAGACTGGGGTGAGCAAACATTCTGGCCCAAGGGCCACATCAGGGTTGTGAAACTGTGGAGGGTCAGGTAGGAAAGACTGTGCCTCCCCATACAGCCTGGCCCCCTTCCCCCTATTTGGCCCCCTGTTCCCTATTCGCCCCCCACTACCCCCTGATAACCCCTAACCCATCCAACCCTCCCGCTCCCTGTCCCCTAACTGCCCTACCCCTATCCACACCCCGGACAGGCCCTCTGGAAGTACCATGCCCCATCCAACCCCCCCTGCCCCTTGACTTCCCCCCCCCCCAAACCTCCACCCCATCCAACTGCCCTCTGTCCCCTGACTGCCCCTCAGGATCCCCTGCCCCTTTTCCACACCCCGTTTCCCACCACCTTACCATGCTGCTCAGAGCAGCATGATTGGCTTATTGGAAAGCATGAGGGATGGGGCAGGAGCACAAGCCACACTGGTGGCATGGCAAGCTGAGGTTGCGGGGGAAGGGGAACAGCAGGAGAGGAGCTCAAAGGCTGGGCAGGATGGTCCGCGGACTGTAATTTGCTCACCTCTGCATAAGATATTGTGCGTTTTCTTTGCCTCTGGAGAATGTTTTGTTGTATTAGTATTGCAGACAGAAGTTCCTCTGATCTTACCTTCTGATATGAAGAGTGATAACATTCTCAAACAAAATCCTAATACAAGTCCTTGTGTCGAACTTCTGCCTCATTTGTTGGTTTTGAAGGCTGTGTTCAGCTGGACTGAGGCTGAATATATAGCCTTGTCAGGTTCTCACTTGACTCTATTTACCCTGGCTGTTTTTTGTTTTTAACAACACTCAAAACAGTTCTGAATAACTTCACTATTAGTAGATTTGTGTTCATAACAAGTACGAACTGGGGATTCATCCATATGCTTTTAGAATAAGACTGTGAAAGCTAATTGGGTAGATGGAAATGTGGCAGTAGCGTTAGCTCTGTTGAACAAGGAATTACACTTTTGGCAAGACATTTTTTTTAATTTTCAAATTTCTCCTAACCATGTTAAGAGCTGATCTTATACAGGGATCGGCAACGTTGGCACGCGGGACACCAGGGTAAGCACCCTTAGCGGGCCCCGCTGCTTTGTTTACCTGCCGTTTCACTGACCGCTGCTCCCACTCGCCGCGGTTCACCATCTCAGTCCAATGGGGGATGCTTGGCCACGCTGGCTTGACCCGATAGGCCAGAATGCAGTGTAGTACTCATTTGTATTAAAAGACTCCGGTACTGTACAGGTACAAAGGAAAACATTCTTGGCCATGAAGAAATTACAAAATAGGATTTAATTAAGCCAAAAGTTGTATTCTGCTCAGTTTTGGTATAAACTGCTGAACACCTGGGCCAGTCTTCACTTGCTATCAAGTGATGTAGCTTCATCTGTAACCTCATGTTAGTATCAGAAATCATGAGATCCTAGCTCTTCTCTCTGGTATAGTTGCACATCTTGGACATAGCTAGGGTGACCAAATGCCCCGATTTTATAGGGTCAGTCCCGATTTTGGGGTCTTATTCTTATATAGGCTCCTATTACCCCACACCGCCATCCTGATTTTCACACTTGCTGTCTGGTCACCCTAGACACAGCCCAACAAAGCAACTTTTCAAATGAAGTTGAAATAATTCTGTTGGTGAAGTTATAGTTTTCCATATAACCTTCACATCACCATTGATTACTCTGTTTTCAGAAATAACGGTAGGGCAGTAGAAAGGGAAAAAACAAGAGAGGTAAGTTTGAAAAGGTAAATGAAATCAGGATTTCTTTCTCTCTCTCTCTCTCTCTCTAAGGTACAATGTGGAGCCATTTTTTCTAAGTTACTAACCCATAATACTCTCAGTTCTGTTTTCTTTGAGTACAATGTTTTGTCCTTGTTTACACCTTTGAGATAGTAGGGTTTTCTTTAAAACCACTTGAATTGTGTGTGTTTCTTTCTTTTAAATTTCTGAAAGTGCTGGTTTTTCAGTCTTTGGTGCCCTAAGTCAGTGTGTTTGATATCCTGTCCTTGCAGTTAGGTGGACTCAGGGATGTAAGCAGTTTTTTTTGCCTCTAACTATTCTTATCCTAAAATGGGGGAGGGAGGACAAAATATATATATATATTTTTTGCAGTGAACACTTTAAAGAATGTAAAATTGTAGGTGTTTATATCAAAGGGCTCAGCATATTAAGATGTACCGTATTTTTCGTCCTACAGGACGCTCCGGCGTATAAGACGCCCCCGAGTTTTTAAATAAAAAAGCCGGGAAAAAAAGGGGGAAAAAAAAAAAAAGCGCCGCTTTTTTCGCGCCGCTCTCCCGTCCCCGCCGCGCGGGCGGGCTGCCGGGAGCGTCCCGGTTCCCCCCTCCCCGCCGCGGGCGGGCTGCCGGGAGCGTCCCGGTTCCCCCCTCCCCGCCGCGGGCGGGCTGCCGGGAGCGTCCCGGTTCCCCCCTCCCCGCCGCGGGCGGGCTGCCGGGAGCGTCCCGGTTCCCCCCTCCCCGCCGCGGGCGGGCTGCCGGGGGTGCTCCCGGCAGCCTGCCCGCGGCGGGGAGGGGGGAACCGGGACACTCCCGGCAGCCCGCCCGCGGCGGGGAGGGGGGAGCTCCCGGCAGC
This sequence comes from Sternotherus odoratus, assembly GCA_032164245.1. Classification (NCBI taxonomy): domain Eukaryota; kingdom Metazoa; phylum Chordata; order Testudines; family Kinosternidae; genus Sternotherus; species Sternotherus odoratus. The sequence goes on along the minus strand of JAVMKO010000002.1, from coordinate 86,623,307 downwards.
CCGCCCGCGGCGGGGAGGGGGGAACCGGGGCGCACATTCGCCCTATAAGACGCACCAACTTCCCCCCCCCCCCCCCCCGTTTTGGGGAAGAAAAAGTGCGTCTTATAGGGCGAAAAATACGGTATTTTTTTAGTGCATTTGCTAAATTGAGTTCAAAATTTTGGGTCACAAGTGAAAATGAATTTGGACTCTGTCTAATCCCTATTTAAAATGTATCACAAAAGTTGGCACAGTTACACAGTTTGACATGGTTAGCAGTATTTGATTGGTAATGGGCGGGGGAGGTAGCAGGAGTAGTGCTAGTAGAAGAGCGTGTATTATAGGTCACCATTAAGATGCAAGTGTAGAGCTGTTCTGGAGAAAGCTTGTGCATCACCTATGAACACTGTATCTGGTCTTAACCTGTGCTCTTGATCTTTCATTTTCATGGAAAAGAGGCTATTTGGTAGAAAAAAAGAATACCTTAACAACAACTAAATATTTTTACAAGTTCCCCATGAATGGTTACATGTTTTCACTTATTTCATTCTGATCTTTCTTGTGAATACATACAGGAGAGCATGAAAAGTTAAACGAATTTTAGTTCTGACTTCAGATTTTCCATTTAGATTTAGGATTTGTGAAGTGTAAACACAATCAATTTTTTTTGGAGACAATTATAATTTCCTTGATATGTAGAAGAAATGAAACAAAGCCTATACACAGGCTCTGAGCACTCTGCCAGTTGTTTAAAATTACAAAAGTAAACACAGTCGAACTCCTCTCTTCTACTAAGAAGCAGCAAATAAATACTAACACCCCCATTCACCACCCTCTACCTCTTTTCAAAAGTCAAGTGGAAGAAATGGGCTCTGTAGCAATCTTGGAAGTCAGCAAATTAGGCTATTTCAGACCAGGGGCGGGGAGGGCATTTCAGAGTCCTAAAGCCCTTACAGAGAACACCCTGCCAGCTGCTGTTCCTCTGTTATAGCAAAGTTTAACATGACCATAGCCACCTGTGGCAGTGTATCATGGTGTCAGTGGCCATCTTTCTCAGGTAGCCTGGTCCAAGGTCATTTAGTGCTTATGTCAAGGCTAATTCCCCACTCTGGCACTTTGCGTGCAAAGGTGGCGGCCAGCAAGGACTCTAAAAATTAATACTGGCCACTTCAGGCTAGTATTATTTCAAAGATTACAACTTTTCTCTGACCTGGGCTTGGTAGATGCTGCCACCACTCAAGTGCAGAACCCCTTTGAGAGCCCAGAAAGGCGGACGTGGGAATTCCTTCCTGTGTGGTAGCCTCAAGCCTTTTCTCCCCACCTCTGGGGAAGAGCCGAGAAAGGGGAGGGGATCTGCTGTTGCCACCAGCTAATTAAACAATGTGCACAAACCTGTTAAGACTCACAAATCAAGTTCTGTTTTTAAAGGTAAATTTTATTAGGAAAAAAGAAAGAAATACACCTGGGAATTCAGGCTATTGCTAGATTTTAAAAGTGCAACCACAAGGAGTCAGCACCAAGAATAGCTTCCCAATGTTTCTTTTAGTAAAGCAGAAGGAGAATGAAATACTGATATTTTGTTCATGGCATTTTTTGTTTGTTTCAGAACTGACCTTTAGAAGAAAACATAACTTTATTTACCATATACTTTGGCTCTTGTTGGGGAATTAACGTTTTACTCTGCAAAATGCTTCCTCTCCAAGGTTTGACCAAAGTGATGATTGCTACTGTATCATTTCCTGGGGGCTTCTTGTCATATACAATTGTGGTTGCTGCCAATAGAACCTTTCCTAACACTGACTTCTTGAAATCTTTTTTTCTGACCTATTGTTTTGCCCTGACTTGTTTGTGGAAAGTAGAGATATGTACAAAGTTTTTTCATATCTGTCATCAGTACAGTCTGGCTCAGCACTATTCACCTGGAGGGCATGGAATAACACCCCCCTCCGCCCCCCCCCCCCAGTTTGTTTGTTTGTTTGTTTTTTAAAAAAAGATAACCTTGTCCAATGGAACAGGGCCTGTAATAAAGAAAACAAAGCAATCCCTCCCCCAAAAAACTACTTTTAGATTTTTAACTGTCAATAGCTATTGAAAAGCCTTTGAAAAGCTAGTCGTTAATTTTGGCTTGCAAAACAGTAATACTGACTTGTGAACTGTGGGTTGCAGTCTTTTTTTTTTTTTCTTTCCCTGTTTGATGATCCTATATTAAAATCATATTACGGTTTGTGTGCTGTTTCTCTCGTTCCTGAATGATAGGATCTCTTTATTAACCAAGTTGCTGCAGGTGGATTTTTAGTCCCCAGGAGAGATTTGAACTGGTAGCCACCAAAGTAGAGTTGCAGTTGTATTGTGTGTGCTGTAGAAATACGTCCGTTTTATGTTTGGTACAAGTTTTAGAGAGGGGCTGAAATGGTATTCCTCACTTCTGGTAATCATGATTTGCTTTGCAAGGTCTTTTGTTTTTCATCTTTTTGTTCTGTGATAGTGTGGTATTCCTCTGCGTGGCTTCAGTAAAAAGGGAAAGACACACTTACCGTATTTTTCGTCCTATAGGACGCTCCGGCCTATAAGACGCCCCCTCGTTTTTTAATAAAAAAGCAGGACCAAAAAAAAAAAAAAAAAAAAAAAAGCGCCTTGCTCTCCCGTCCCCGCCGCGGGCGGGCTGCCGGGAGCGTCCCGGTTTCCCCCCTCCCCGCCGCGGGCGGGCTGCCGGGAGCGTCCCGGTTCCCCCCTCCCCGCCGCGGGTGGCTGCCGGGAGCGCTCCCGGCAGCCCGCCCGTGGCGGGGAGGGGGGAACCGGGGCGCACATTCGCCCTATAAGACGCACCAACTTTTCCCCCCCCCGTTTTGGGGAAGAAAAAGTGCGTCTTATAGGGCGAAAAATACGGTAATAAAGATAACAGATAGCAGCAACAGAGCCATATGCCTTTTGATGGAATGTTTTAGTGTCTGTACATTTGATGGAGACCACATTGCTCAGGATTCTTAATATCTCTCCAATTATAGAACATTTTAAAATCTGATACCCTTGCAATTGATGATATGATAATCTGTAGCCTTTCCCTTTTTATGGTGTGGCTCCTGATTTCCTGTTGGTATGATTGCTGTGCCACTGAGATGACTTTTGGGTTCAGAAGCGTAGCCAACCCCAGGCATTAAAAATAATGAGCCAATCCCAAGAAAATCATAATATTGGCTTAAAAATCATGATTTTATAAAAAATGTTTTGGGTTTGTTTTATTTGCCTTCTGGTTTTGAGCTTTTAGGCTTATGCTTTAAAACTTTTCTCTGCAACCATGAGAACTAGAAGCTTAGTTTTTTAACAATGAAAACTGAGATTCTCATGTAATTGCATCACCCAAAGCTTAGAGGAAAAATACTAAATATCATGAGATTTGCAATAAAATTGGGAGTTGGCAAAGTTGAACACATTCAGTGGTCTGAAAGAACAACTTCCTGCAAGGTACTGAACACGGCTTGCCTGGTATTAAGCATGATAATTTCACAGTGATTGCATTGAGAGCTGAGTATGCCCAAAACCTCTCAAAAAGCACTCTGCACGTTTCAGGGTCGTGCCTTAAATGTCGGCCCCTCTTGCTCCTTGATAATCATTGTTCATGGTTTCGATTTATGTGTTTTGTGAAAGTGCTTCCACTGCATAGTCGAACTTTTGTCTCTGTGTGATTATGAACTATATTGTAGATGCTCATTTTACGCCGTGCATTATAATTCAGGCTATGAAAACCCCCAGGTAGCCAAGTCATGGTGGATGACATTTAATGAACATTAAAGTGCCATCTATAAAGTTAGCCTGTGAATATTTCATGAAGTTTTTGTCATGATAACCTCCCATGAGAAATGACAGGACTGTTACTAATGTACACTCTAAAAGTGGTTTAGTTTGTATCTTAGAAATGTAATTGCAACAGACAGGTCAGAGATGAGATGAAAAGATAACTGCTAGTAAACATCTGTTACACAATGTGTTCAGAATTATATGTAGAGCCAGCATATGATTTAAACGATGGGCTCATATATTATTTTTATTTTCAAAGAATGAGCTTTTTGGAGTTATCTTGTAGTATGTCCTAAATCTTAGTGTATGTGTTTCTCTGATTACATTAGGTACTGAAGTCTTCACCACCAAAATAGGTATCAGATAAAAATATTCAAAATAAGGACTGCACTTTCACTGATGTAGAGGGGGCGGAGAGAGGGGCCAGGTGTTAACATATAAAAATTCTGTGACAGATTTAAAGGTATTTTATAAATGTTCATCTCCTCTATTTTGCTGTTTTGTTTTGCCACATAGATTATTTCTGAAATATAAAATTGCATGCCAAGTCTAAATAACTACTAGTAGAAATATTTTCTTTTTTCCAGTTAAGTAAATAAATTGAACCCTCAGAATGTAAGAGTAGAGTGTAAGAGTGTGTTTATATAAAGAATTAACAGTCAGCTGGTTCCTTACTTAGATTTGATTGTAATACCAGAGTTTGGGAAAGAAAGCAGTTATATAATTTTATAATCATGTGCATTGCAATAATACTTGTGGCATACATGACACATTTCCTCATGTAAAATAATCCCATTGACTTCAGTGTGACTACATGCATGAGTAAATACTGCTCACATGAGTAAAATTAAGCACAGATCAGCCCATAAATATAATATGGACATAATGAGAGAAAATTCATTCTGGTATTAATTGTGTGTGGGTTTTTGTGTGTGTGTATGTATATATTATGAAGGATTTCAAGCATCCGTGTTTACAGTCAAATGACAGATCAAAATAGATGAAAAAAGAAGAGTGAACACCATTTGCCTTGCTAGTGTGGTGTCAAACTTCCTTATGCTACTGAAGGTAAAGATCTTATGATAGCTTTTTGCAGTTGCAGAGGTATTAACTCCCATGCTCTGGCTAAATTCCAACTAGATAATTGCATTCTGCCTACTTAAAAGTCTCCTTGTAGCATCAGTTGAGTAATGTGATAGTCAGTTCCTCTTCTAAAGTTCTTTCCGTCCCAAAGATGGCTGTATTTTGTCTGTAAGTACTGGGATCCTCTTGTTTGAAAGGGATTAAATAAATATTGATCCTTACTGAAACTGGCATAAATGACAAACCGGGCCCCCCTTACTAAAATAGCCAACAGACAAATATTACAGTATTTTACAATAGTGGTCCAGAATGCTGTATCTGACTTTAGTAATACCAGTGTTTGGGTCCTTTCTATATAATAAGGTAGTATCAAGGGCCATTAACACTCAAATTTCTGGAGAAGAAAGTCTAACAAGTTGCCATCAGATAAAACCAAGGGATACATTCAAAACATAAAATTCTGCCGCATCCATGTCTTTTCTTTTGCCACCTGTATTGATTGAACTAAGGCCATCCTGTAAAAATGAAATAAATATGGTTATCACTGGAGTAATGATAATTCACAGCAAAGAGTCTCAAATAGCTGAGTGACTAGCAAGCCTCACAGAAATAGTACCAGTACAGAAGATTAAAATCCTTAGCAGGGACACTGAGGCAGGAAATTGTCAAGTCCAGATGGAGAAAAATGCTAAGGAGTGTTCGTTTCCAGCTGGCACATCCAGCATAATCCTTAAGAGCTCTGGCTTAATCTCCGTCATGACACACTTTTGCTTGAAAATCAAATAGAAGCATATTTAGATAACTGTTTTATGTTTCAGTTACAGCTATGTAGGATCACTAGTGTATGTGTCTGCATGTATTTATATGTAGATACACACATCGGAATTCCAGCAAATGTTCTGTTTCACCATTTTTGATGGCAAAGAGATGGGAGGGGGATTTGTATTTATAAGGTTCAGCAATATGATGCGTCTCACTCTTTTAGCCCTTTCCTCTGAACACATGTTTGTATACTGGGTCATAATAATGAATCCTCCTCCTTCAACTTGATTTATGCTTTCAAAATTAATTTGTTTATAGGCGGTGACATATTTTATTCTATGCAGAAGAGAGCTTATATATCATCTAAAGTTCAGAAACAATGAAAAATGAACATCTGGTTGGCAAAAAATAGCATATTTTGAGTTTTTTGTCTTTGGTTGCTGTTAGGACAGTGATACACAAGATTATCTGATGGCTTGTCTATGGGCTGGTCTTCACTGGGGGGATCAACTGAAGATCTGCAACTTCAGCTACGTGAATAACATAGCTAAAGTTGGCGTATCTTCAGCCAACTTACGTGCCGTCCTCATGGCGGCAGCGGTTGGTGGCGCGCTCCCCCGTCGACTCCAGCTTGCGCCTTGCGACAAGCTGGAGTTACAGGAGTCAACGGGAGCGATGCGGGCGATAGATTTCTCACGTCTTAACGAGACATGAGAAATTGATCGCTAAAAGTGCGATCGCTACCCACCAATTCGGTGGGTAGTGAAGACCTACCCTATATGACAGAGTTTTGTCGACATAAGGCAGCTTATACTGACTTAATTATGTCTGTCTACGCTGCATCTTTCCTCTCACTGATGTAAGTGCCGTACTATACTGACATCATAACTCCACCTCCCCGAGAGGTGTAAGCTTATGTCTGTGTAGTTAGGGTGATGACGCGTCTGTGTAGACACTGCGTGCCTTACATCAGGTGTTGGCTGTCTTGTCAGTTTCACAGCAGGTGCTCCCCTGGAGAGCTGGGTGGCTTCCCCACCCTGCCCAGCTGCCAGCCAGGGTGAGAAGCCTCCCCTGCATGCTCCCCATGTGGAGGCGGGCAGCCTTGTTAATTTCGTGGAGCCATGAAATTGATAGAAGCCAGGGAAGCAGGACCCCGCTTCCTGGGGTTGAGAAGGCCTGTGGGCTTCCCTTCCCTCTTCCTCCACCCCAGTGGAGAATGGGGAGGTGAGAAGCCCTGGTCGGCTTCTGGGAGCAGAAGGGGACAGCCCACCGGGAGCACGTGTGGGAGCTGGTCTCCTGGCAGGGAGCTGTCAGCGGAGCTAAGAGACGGCACTCTCAGCTTCCCGCACTGCGTCTCGTAGGTCGGTGGACATGCTCCTGGTGCGGGTGTGTCCCACCCACCCAAGGAAGGTAATGTGAACATGCACCCCGGAGTGCTGGAACAGGCAGGGCCTAGCGGCCATGGCCCCATCACTTTTAAAAGTGGGAGCACATACTGGCCATAAGGCAAGTGATGGGGGGAGAGGTGGAGAGGAGTGAGTCGGGGATTGGGCCTCGGGGGGGGGGGGGGGAATGGCATGGGAGGGATTACAGTTTGGGCACCAGTGACCTTCCTTCTTTTAGGGAGCTTCACCACTCCTGTATGTACCACTGCAGTGATTATTTATATAGGTCGATGTACGTTTCTATTGTAGATATACCCTGAGAAAAAAAAGATCATTAAATGAGTCATCCCGTCAGGATTCGAGAAGTGTGAAAAATTTACAGTGAAATCTGAAACTGAAAAACTCACATGGTGATTGTGTGACAATGGTAAAGAATCAGATCTTGTTTCTTCTATTGCTGACCCAGGAATTTTATTAGAATAAAGAAAATAGGAAAACTCTTTCTCCTCTACTTCACTTTACATCTTTTGTTTTACAAGTCCTACTCTCTGGCTTCCTGCTACTGATTTGAAAAAAAAACAAAACAGAAACCACTGCACATATTCTCACAATTTTATTGCATAGTTACACACTGAGGAGAAGTTTGTCAAAAGATTTGTGAGATAGTTCAGATTTCCTCAAAGTTCTGATATGTGGGTTAGCATTTGAACTCTTCAAAAATCAAGTGAAACTTAATGGTTTTGTCTGAATTACAAAGTGGAAATAAGAGGTATGAATTTGTGTGAACCCAAGCCAATTAAAATGTTCATAGGAAATCCTACAAAGAGAAGTTGCTGTGGTTAGTTCCACTCAATTTGCTTTATTAAAAAAGTATAATTCTTTTAATTAATACTTTTCGATCCCCTTATTTGGCAAGAAGAGACCTATATAATATATTTGTGGAAAGCTTTGGGAGATTTTAGCCCACCAGTCCAAATGTAACACACATTAATAACTACTTGGTAGGGGGTTTACTGATATAATTTTTTGAAGGGTGAATGGAAGGTGGTGAGTAGTTTGTATTAAATCTATTGGATAGTCTCCAAAAAGAAAATAATTAGTATAGTAACATTATCAAGGCAATTAATTGACAGCCCTCGTACATACTGTTCTTTCTATGCAGAGTTAAGTTTCTGGGGAGGTGAGTCATTGTGCTGTCACCTTTGCCTCTGAAGCACCTTTGCAGATTGCTAGGCAGGAACCAGCAGAAGCTGCCTTTGAAGCACATTCATGTACAACTCTGGCTAGCCCGTGTTACCAATTACTTCAAAGTCAGGTTTCCTCTGTTTGTATAATAATGAAATATTAATTGAGAAGGCTGCCATGGTCATTGGGGAGCCTTATGGCATCCTCCTGGCCTAAGAAAGGGAAAATGAGAATATACTCTTCTTCATCTGGAGAGAACTCCTCATTTTTCTCTGACAAGAGAGACGAAATGGGAGAAAGATTTGAGTCTTACAGACATCTTGGGTTTCTTCTGCTTTTTGTTTCTCTTTATCCTATAACATGTGTTAGATTTCCTTTTGAGCTCTCAGTATATTAATCTCGAACATTGTGAATCTCTGAGTAAAAATAATGGACTAACGTGTGTGAAACGTTAGTAAATATCTTGCTGCCATTTCTGTTTTTCCCCCGTTTTCTCTGATGCTTTTCACGTTGTTTATGAAAATTCACATTTCCTGCAAATGGAACCGCATCTGTTAGTGCTGCTCTGAAGATATCCTGTCCTGCAGCAAATATAGGCATTCAGCTCCTCTTCACTGCTCAATCGCAGTACAGCCAACAGTTTAAAGCCACAATCTTGCCTTCTTTGTTCAAATATTTTTTTTAATATTCCAGGATAGTAACATTACTATCGACATAATTGTGCTATTTAATGTCGTATCTAATTATTTTTTAAAAAAAAGACTTATTCACACAATAAAACATATCACGTGGCTAGAATCAATATATTGGGTCCTGACAGATATATTAGACTATTATAATAAGCCTTTTTAAAATCTGGATTTTGCTGTCAGTTATTGATGTTTTAACATCTGTCCTATATGATCACATAGGTATATCCTTATAGCACTGGAAAATATCGGCCTGACAGTTACTGTAGCTTTTACGGTGTATGGGACTTCTCTATTAAGAAAATGCACCGTCATGTTTTGGACTCAGGTCTATCCCATTTCAAAAACACTACATTAGCTGGTGCTTTAAAAACTGAGGTCCTGGCTGCTTTGTACCGTAGTCACTGCATCATACTGTACTTCTTGGATGACCTAGTGGTTGCCCAGTGTTCTTTGCCAAAATCTCCCTTTTCCCACTATTGTGAAATGTGGTTTCTTCTTTCCACAAGTGTTTTGAATGGAGTGAGGTCATCCAAAAGATACCCAAATCATTTTGAGTGAGACACTATATCTTGTAATTTATTTATATATTTATATAAAAACCTGAGTCTGAATGTCTTATCTTTACAGGTAAATTGTATTAAATGCTTGGTCTAGCTCTTGGGAGGAAAACATTTTTGGGTCCAACTTTATCAGAGCTGAAGGACATATTTATTAATGAACATTACTATTACAGTAGTATCTAAAATGTAATCAAATCAGGGCCTTATTGTGCAAGTCACTGTACAAATATAGTGTAATACTTGTCAGTTCTGAATTACCCTGAGCTTAGCTGCCACCAAAATGCCACAAAAAATCATTGCCTTAATTATTCATATTTCAGGCATCTAGTGCATTACCTCTAGAATTAGACATTTTTTCCCTTTAAAGAATGCTTCTTTTGTATTTGAACTTCGTTTTTAGTCCAATTATTATTTTGATGAAATGATGGCTAATGAGAATTTCCAGTTCATTGAATAAGAAAAAAATAACCCTGTGCTGCATGAAATAATCCAACAGCTAATTCAAGAGGGTGGAGATGGGAGGGAGGAACTTGCCTTGTGGGCAAATTATTTGATAACTGTCCAATATGTGATTTCCTTCCACCTTCCTCTGAAGATTATGGCACTGACCAAACTTAATTGCAAACTAGATGGGTCGCTGGTCCATCTGGTCTACATTACTTGAGGAATTGGTGGTGATGGCGAGGCAATTCTGGGGAGACCATTCAGAATATTTCCTCCTTCACTTTAGAGGCAGTCTAAGTTGCGCAAAGTTATCTGTGCTCAGAAAGATGGGTATGCAATTTAAATTCCAAAATCCTCTCCAGTATTTCCTGCGTGCTGCCAGTCCAAATATTAGCCATCTGAGCCCAGCCTATACATTTGCTTGGCACAAGTTCATCATATCTATTTTTATCTCATCAGAGTTGAATACAACAGCATCAATATCTGTTTCAGTTGGGGTTCCATAATGTATCTTGGAAAAATATTTCTATTTAAATGTTAACACTCCACCCCCAAAATATCTTAATTTTTCTGTGGTGACTGTTCACCAGAGTGATGAAGAGTAATAAAATGTGATCTTGCAACTCTCCACCCTGATTCATCCATATCAGACCATAATGAATTTGGAGTCCTATACAGAGTAATATTTACAATCTGATTCTTGAAAACACTCATGCATTTACATAACTTTATTCCCTGTCAGTAATCCCAGTGAGTCACATACTCAAGCATGTAGAAACCTGCAGATCTGACCCTTAAGTTTACACATCCGACTAGACTACTATTCAGGGATAATATTAAAATACCAGTTAGAAGCATCCGTGCCCTGAGAATTGCAGATTATGTATTTTAAAATTTAGATGACCCTTAATGTGCAGTTAAGATGCAAATATATATACAGTAGACTCTCGATTATCCAGGATGATAGGGGAAGAAATAATTCTGGTTAATAAAATCCTGGATAATCACCATCCATAGGAAATATGGGGAGTGGGGGTTGATTGACCAGCCATCCTGTGGCGGGGGGAGGGGGTGTTGGTTCATTGGCTGCCCTATGCTCTGGTGGAGGTTTTATGTGTGTGCTTGGGGCGGCAGCAAAGCCAGAGTCGGCCCTGCGAGTTGCGCATATTTTTTTTTTGACATCCTGGTTAATCCACATCCTGGTTAATCCAATCCTGGATAATCGAGAGTCTACTGTACTGTGTATATAAGCTTAAGTGACAGAGTCCTGTGGCACCTTAAAGGCTAACTAAAGTATTGAAGCATAAGCTTTCGTAGGCTAATACCCACTTAGTCAGATGCAAGTATATAAGCTTGTTGCTTCTTTGAGATTTATTAGTGGTCACTGCAAAATATGCTTCTGGAGAAGAGTTTACTTAGATTCAGAGGTCTGTAAATAATATCAGTTCATTTTGTCTTTCAAGCCTTGGGATTTTTTGCAATGATGATTGTTCAGACTCCACTTCAGTATATTTGAAAAGATTTCCTCACAACTTGTAGTTTGAATATCATCATCTTAAAAATGTGGCATTGTTGTATTTCATTAATATATTCTAATTTAGATCAAAACTAAGGGAAGCTTTTGCTTTCTAAGATGCCATCATCTGGCTCTTTCAATAATGTTGTAGCTAAATAATTTTAAAGTGACACTTGTTTTGGATTGCTGATAAAATGTTTTCTTCCATACCCTAAAAACCCATTTAATTTCAAAAGGCTTAAAATGGGCTCTTTAACAAAAGAAAACTTTCCAGTTATTTAAAAAAGAATAACCTTTAACCAGATATTCTCCCCCCATAGACGATAGTGAGGTCCCTCCCTCTCTCTTGTTTTGTTTTCATGTTTCTTTTGCTTAGGTGGTGATATGCTTGATCGTGAAATGAGCTTCCCATCAATTTTTTTGTTTGTTTGATTAGACCTCAGAGAAGTGAGAGTTGGTGTGGTTTTATTTTTATGACATTGTTGGAATATGGCTCCATGTGGGGAGGTTATTGGGTGGCAGGTGTGGTTATTGGGTGGCACTGACAATTATTAGCTGCTAGAAGAGGCTCCCCACTCCCTTGCTCCTTGCCATCCCATCATTGTTTCTAAAGCTGGGTAGCCACTGTGCTGTAAGGGTAATGTCACAGAGTTGAGACAATGGAGATGCAGACCTGGGAGAAGGCTGCAAAAGAGTTTCCTGTAGCCTCATTATCTTCTGCACTAAGATTTTATGTGGCTGTAGAGAAGAACTATTACAAAGGCAGCTGATGTGCCAGATAGTCCAAATTGATTCTTTCTGACTGATGCAAACTACGTCACCTGGTTAGAAGCTCCTTTTAGGAGTTTGAAATGTTCTGTATGGATTGGATGCATTTTGTTTCAGAATGGTGCCTCTGCAGGGTTCCAAAGGATTGTTTTCCTCTGTTTGGGTTCACACTGGTTCCAGATCGGGATTTGTGTGGCCATGTTGGTTTCTTGATATTTACCACCTGCAGTTCTAATCTTTGGGGCCTAAAGCATTATGAGTGTAGTGTCATTATTTTGCTTCAGAAGGGGAAGGTGCCAGGTTTCACCCTTAAATAAATAGGCAGAGATATGTTGCCACTTCAAGATGCCATTCCTTGACATTGAAGGGATTGCGAATTATAGTGCACCTTGAAGAAAGAGTTTATCATCACCAGCCTACTCCCATGAGTATCCCTACTGACTAGTACAATTTGTGCCTTAAATTTTAAACTCCTTTGGGGGAGATAGAGAAAGACATAGGCTCTGTTTTCAACAGCACAAACCAGCACAGTGCCCAGTAAATATGATTTCAGATGTTCCAATGTATTGTTTATTACCTGTGGTAAGAGTTTTTCTAAGAAATTGTCATGTGAGTTTCACTATTTATTATTTATTACTCAACAGAAAACGAATGTGCTGCAAATTAATGCACTATGCACTCGCAAGGAGCTGTCATCTTTTGATACATAATTACAAGAATACCAATCAGAATGACAAAATAACATAACCAGTAAGGGCAACATCACAGGGCTAAATTAACACACTTGCTATCTTTAAAAAAAAAAAAAAAAAAAAAAAACTTTCAGATTTTGAAATGGCTACTTGAGACCTCTATGCTATAAATACCTTACATACATGCATAGTTTTATGCAGTGTCTGTAATCCCATTTAAATCAGCAGTGCTACTTACGGTGTGTAAAGTTAAGCACATGCTTCAGTCTTCCCAGAATTGGGGTTTGATATGCTCATATTTCTACTAAGGGTTTTAGAAGGAAGGATGACAGTGAGGATAGGAAACATTATTTTTATTTTAATCAACAGCTTTTATTTATATAGCTACTGAAAACATGACCTGATTTTTCACTCCTTATTCAGTTAAGTGGGTTGTCTGCCTGAATGAGGACTGAAGGGTTGGATCTTTATATACGTTCCTATTCACTTCGATTTATTTTGGTGAATAATATGCTCATATGAATTCACATACACGAATATATATTTATATAACTAATCAACACTGTACATTTTCATTTTTAATTATCCTTCATGTTAGATTTTGGAGATTTTTTTTTCAGAAGACTTTTCAGTTTTTTGCATGTCATAGTTTGGAGGAAGTCCATGATAAAGCATGTTTTTTTTTTTCTAATCAGCTGTGTTGCTTTTGTTTCTTGGGCTGAAAAGTGAACCTGTCGTTAGTAATGTTCTCTTTAAAAATCATAGTTCCTTAGCTCTATGTAAAAAATTTATTGCAGGTAGGTATATCTGGATATCTGATTTAGAATTTAGTATTAAACATTTGCATTCATTTAAGTATGAAAAAGATAAGGTGAAATCTGGTCATTTTATAGTACTTCAGTTCCTAGGGTGGAGGAAATAAACATAAGACAAGAGTATCTTGTTTTGGCCACATGCTTGTCTCCTTGAAACATTAAAAAGAGAATGAAAAATGTAAGTGCAGATTTATGGGTTTACTCAAAGATGACTAATTTCAACTTTAGTCATGTTCCTGCAGAACCCAAATATACAACATTATTTAAATCCGCTCTCAAAGTATACTCCTGAATTTCTGTATAGAGCTTTGCTCTTCTACTATGCGAGATTTTTTTCCCCTTTTTCTTTTCCATTTCCTTTGTATTTAATCAGTGTACATTAAACAACTAAAACAATTTGCTGGAGAAATGATCCACATTGGAATCATGAGCTCATTGCTTAGTAATCGATTTCAGATGATTCCATGTGCTTATCCAATTGTATTTTCTCTGAATTTGATTAGCTGCACAAGCTTGCAGTCTATGGCCATCTAGATTATTTCATCCTGCATATGGTTTCTGTCATTGTCTGGAGTTAGCCTGCTGATCATGTTGCATATTTAGCTCCCCATCAGTTAGCTCCCCATCAGTCTATACATTGCTGTTCATAAAATACATGGCTGTTCATTTTTGTTTTGTTTTTTCTGTTGCAGTAGACTCAGCTGAGATTGGAGCCATATTTGTCCTAGGTACACTAAAAATAGCAAGAGTTTACTCCCCCCCCCCCCCCTTTTGTTTCCCTTGTTTACCAAGGGGAAGCAACATTCAAACAGTGATCAGAGTGATAGGTTGCAAATAGCACATTTTGCTTCACATTCTTCCTTTGCTCCCTTTGTGTGGTGGTTGTTTCTATCTATGACCACCGAGATAAGGCTTATGATAGCTTTATTTCAATAACTGACCTATACTGAATTGTTCCCTTAAAAGATTTTTACTGTTCCGTATGTAACAAAGAAAGGCAGGAAATGGATATTAATTTTTGAGTTATGTCTGACTTATTGTCATAACTGTAGTAATTACCACATATCAGATTATTCCTTTACTTGTTCTTTTTTTTCTTCTTTTTTTTGCCAGAGAACTATATGTTTAAGGTCTGACTTCTAAGGTATATGCTCCCATGCCCCCACCAAATGTTTTTAGAATAATGCATTTAAATATAGCTTTTAGTTTAGGTGTGGGTTTTTCCCCCTTTTCCTCATTTTTCTTCTGTATTGCATTTATCCTCGTATTTTCATTTTCTTTATTTTCTAGTTGTTTACTCCCATCTCTCCACATACTTTCTTCCTATGTCCTTGTTCCCATTTCTCTCTGCTTCTACTACCCTCTCCAGTTCATTCCCATTCTCGTGATTCCTCCTGTTTCTTTTTTTGTACCCTAGTATTCTTATCTTCCCCATGCCCATATCTTAATTTTCCTTCTTAGCCTCCTATTCCCACACCTGTCCTTCTCTTGCTCATGTTCCAAAGGAGACTCTCTCAGAGCTTAGCACCAAACCACTAGTTGTAGAGCAGAGGCCGGTTGGAAGATTGACTGGTCTAGAATCCAGTGGGAGAAGTTTAGGTTGGATATTTAGGAAAAACTTTTTCACTAGGAGGTTGGGGAAGCACTGGAATGGGTTACCTAGGGAAGTGGTGGAATCTCCTTTCTTGGAGGTTTTTAAGGTTAGGTTTGACAAAGCTCTGGCTGGGATGATTTAGTTGGGGATTTGTCCTGCTTTGAGCAGAGAGTTGGACTAGATGACCTCCTGAGGTCCCTGCCAACCCTGATATTCTATGATAATTTAATCCGATACAATAATGTTTAGTATGATTTTTAGAATGAATGGAATTCAGTGAAGGTAATGTGTACTGTAAAACCTCACCAATTTGCACTTTGCTAATCTGCAAAAACAATATTTAAAAAAAATTATTAGTCATGGGTAACATCTCAGCGAAGATGTAGGACCAAATTGTTCTTGATCTCTGAAAGAGTGTATAGGGAAGGTAGCACAACACTCCCACCATTTTATACATATTAAAAGGACCAGAGACAATCCATGTAATCTCTGTGGTTTGGGAAGCACATGGACTGCTGCTCCTTGGGACAAAATCAACCAAAGTAGCTGTGGCTAAAGCCTAATCTTTCCTTTGTATTGGCCACAACAAGAAATAGTCTGCGGTCCCTCCTCAAATATCCAAGTGTAGTAGTGAAGTTCTCTGTCACACCCCTCCCTTAAAGTAGTGCCTAATGTAGTAGCCCAGAATTAGGTGAAAGCTGTGTTGAGGTCTTAAATTACTAAAACCTCATAGTGTACGAGTAAATATACTGTAGTGTAATGAAGTATTTGTCACAAGGAACGAAAACTAAACGGTTAAGAAAGTGCCACTGGTGAGTGGAGAGTGCATATTTTTTGTAATTTATGTACTTTCCTAAGTGTTTTTTACTTCCAGTGCATCACATTCCCTTCAGTTATACACATGTGCCACCGGTGACTACAGGTGTTTTAAATGTCACAAAAGCAAACATTTCTAACAGAAAAACATGTAAGCATAACCACATTAACCAACCAAAAGCTATAGTTTAAGCATTGCGGCTTAACATATATAAGCACTATTTAAGTTGAAACATAGCAAGAAGAGCCAGAGAATGAGACATAAAGGTTGACATTCTGTTCTTTCATGGCTTGCCATTGAAGGAGGCATTCTGTATAACATTGTATCTTGACCCCAGACACATCCAATAGCAAATTAAGGACTCTGTCACTATTGAACCCTAAAATGTTAATTGCATTTTATATCATTTGAAAATGTTAGTCACCGGAAGTTCCTCTGATTAATATTAATTTCTGCTGTTTTGAATTGATTTTGGGGGATTTTTTTTTGGCAGCAAATATATATGTGTACAATAAAGTATATAGTAAAAATGGTTAGCCGTAATCATGATTTTATATGCTATTATTCGTTTGTCACAAACTTCCTTTTAAACATACTTTTCTTTGTTTATGCACATTTTTGAAAGGAGGAGAAAATCTTTCTGAAATTAATGGGATTTGGTGAAATAAGCAAAGGGATCATGATCTTGTAATATAAAAATGCTTTGAGGATTTACTAAATAGGTCAGCTGAATTTGACTTGGGTCATATGTCAAAGCAATGACTGAAAAATCCGAGGGGGGCTTTCAGGGTTTTACCCATGGTTTAATTCTATGCTGAACAGTGTTACTTTGCATTAGTAGCTTCCCAGTTATCAATGTATAAAACATTCAGTTTGTGAACTTGGAGGATGAAGGGGTGATCATTAGCAGCCAGCAAGGATTTACATTCCAAACCAGTTTTATTTCTTCCTCTGACAGGGTAACTGGTTTGGTGGATAGGGGAATATAGTGGACATAATACACTTGGACTTCAGCAGGGCTTTTGTCACAATCCTATGTGACATTCTGATAAATTGCGGAGAAATGTGCTCTTGATTAAGCTATTAGTAAGTGGATACAGAACTGGTTAAACAACAACAAAGAGTAACTATTAATGGAATGATGTTGAATTGGAGGGAGGTCTCAAGTGGGTTCCACAGGAATCTGTTCTGGGTCCGATGTTGTTTAACATCTTTATTAATTACCTCGATGTAAGAATTGAGAGCATAACTAATCAAATTTGCATATGACCCCAAACTGCGGGGGTTACCAACACTTTTTGTAGCTAAAATTCAGAGGGATTTTGATAGATTGGAGAACTGGGCTCTAGACAATAAAATGAAATTCAACAAAGACACATGGAAGGGGTTACACTTAAGGAAGAAAAAACAAATGCACAATTACAGCATGAGGGATAACTGGCTTGGCAGCAGCACAGCTGAGAAGGACGTATCAGCAGTTTGATGCTGTTTCAAAAGAAGCAAATGCAATTTTAGGTTGCACTAACAGAAGCATAATATGCAAGTCATGGGATGTGATAGTACTGCTCTACTTGGCTCTGGTTAGGCCTCAGCTACAGTACCACATCCAGTTTTGGTCACCAATCTATAGAAAGGTTGAAGAGAAACTGGAAAGGCTCCAAAGCAAGCAACAAAGGTGATCAAAGGGACAGAATGCAAGCCATATGAGCAAAAGCTGAAAGAACAAGATATTCTTAGTTTGGAAAAGAGGCGATTAAGCAGGGGGATATGATAGTGGTCTTCAAATACTTGAAAGGCTGCCATAAAAAAGATGGAGAAAGGTTTCCTCAGAGGGCGGGACAAGAGGCAGTGGGTTCAAATTACAGTGTAGCAGATTTAGATTAAATCTCAGGAGAAACTTTCTAACTGTATAAACAAGGGCGCAGACTGCTTTAGGAGATTTTGAAAGGGCCTTTACTGGAGGTTTTCAAAAGGAGGCTTGAGAGCAATTTGTCTTGCAGGATTTGTTGAGTCTAAACCATCCATCTTGGCAGGGGCTTAAACTACATAATGCTTGTGGTCCCTTCTAACCTTATGGTTATATGAATATTCTTTCTACTATAAGCCATCAGGCTACACCTTTCTCTTCTCAGCTATGTTTGCATAGCTCACACTGACACTCAGTAGGAGGTATTTGTTAACACGCAACTTCTTCATCCCCTATATTGCTAGAAAAATAATGATGCATTGATTTTTTCTAAAATTCAATAAAGAATTTATATTAAGGGTTTGATTGGTAATTGGAATATGTTTGTGTTCTATGGGTATGAGTTTTCAGCAGTTTCCAGCTAAGTGAATCCCTAAGCAATTTTGTTTCATCCCTACAGTAAATCATATGGAATTAATTACACAGAAGTTGTTGTGGTTGATCACAGGATGACTATGAGCCACCAATGTGATGTGGCTGTGAAAAAGGCTAATGTATTCCTAGGATACATCAGGTGAGGTATTTCCAGTTGAGACAGGGAAGTATGAGTATTCCAGATGAAGTCTCGCCAGTGCCTTGTATAATGGTACGATGTGCAATTCTGATCTCCCATGTTTAAGATGAATTTAAACTGGAACACGTGCAGAGAAGGGCTACTAGAATGACCTGAGGAATGGAAAACCTATTTTTATGAGAGAAGACTCCAAGAGCTTGGCTTGTTTAAATTAGCCTGACAAAAAGAAGGCTGAGGGGAGATATGATTGCTCTCTCTAAATTCATTAGAGGAATAAATACCAGGGAGAGAGAAGAGTTATTTAAGTTAAGCACCAGAGCTGGCACAAGAACAAATGGATATAAACTGGCCATCAATAAGTTTAGGTTTGAAATTAGATGAAGGTTTCTAACGATTAGAGGAGTGAAATTCTGGGAGAGCTTTCCAGTGGGAGCAGTGGGGACAAAAATGCCTTAGTTTGATAAGTTTATGGAGGGGATAGTATGATGATGGGAGTGCCTATAATGGCATGTGGCCCAGTAGCAAAAATCCCTAGTGGCTAATGGTGGGATGCTAGGCTCTGAGTTACTACTGAGAATTCTTTCCTAGGTGTCTGACTGGTGGGTTTTGCCCACATGCTCAGGGTCTATCTGATCATTATAGTTGAGGTTGGGAAGGAATTTTCCCCCATGGTCAGATTGGCAGAGACCCTGGGATTTTTTCCACCTTCCCTCTGCAGCATGTGCATGGGTCACTTGCAGGTTAAAACTAGTAGATTCTCTAACTTGAAGTCTTTAAATCATGATTTGAAGACTTCAGTAACTCAGCCAGAGGTTAGGGGTCTATTTCAGGAGGGCGGGTGAGGTTCTGTGGCCTACAATATGCAGGGCTAGATGATCATGATGGTCCCATCTGACCCTGAAGTCTGAGTTACTGATTTTCATTTAAAAATCCTTTAAATGGTTTTATATAAAAAAACTTCTTCTGTGGTTGGTTGTGGCCTCTGAACATTTTGGAGAAACAGTTAATTTTCCCTTACCCTTTTTGGGCCTGTGATCCACAAATAATAATATGAGAAAGATAAGCTTTCAGATGCACACAATGAATAAATGAACCAAATAATGAGTTAGAAGCTGACAGTTAAATTAAAAATAAGAGTTGAGTCATTGGGTATCCAGTAAGCTACAGCTAGTACCTCCCATGTTCAGAAGTGCAACAGTGGGAGCTGCTGTGTGCTGAACACTTGAAAATCTGGCACTTCATTTAGGAGCCTAAATGAGAGCTGGAACTCTTAACAATTTGGTCCTTAAACTGTAGCTGGGAAGATTTACTGAGGGTTCATTTTGGGGATGGTACCATCCATCTCACGTATGCCCACAAGCTTGGGAGTTACTATGGTTTCAACACAAGGGAAGGAGCTTGGGTTCTGTTAGGCCAAAAGAGGCAGGCCTATGATGTCCGAATGATGAGAATCTTCAGATCTTTGTAAAGGTTCAGATACTTCTAGAAATGAAAGGTTTGAAAGCAGCCACCCCTTTTTGCATCTTTATCCTCTTCAGTGATTCTTCTTTTCCACTAAAAATGGAAATCCTGAGCAAAAATATTTCCAATGAGTATTGAGAGACTCCAGACATGCAAAACATTTTACCCATTCCAAATCCCTCCGTAATCTCAGAGATAAGGCCACTCAACTCAGGTCTTGTCCTAAGAGTGTTCTTACCTCATGTTAGCTAACACATGGCAATTAACAAGAGTTAAAATCCTACTGAAGCAAGGCAGTTATAGTTTTAACACGATAGCAGGTCAAGGTCAGTCCTGAAGAGCTCACTTCCCTACTACATCAACCTATCTTATGTGAAAACTATAACTGCCTTATCTTGACTAGGATTTAACCACATTAGTTACCGTTCTAGCTATGAAACCACCTCTTTTTTTCCTAGTATGGACCACACCCTGAAAGATAATGGAAGTCTGATATCTAACTCATGTAGGCTGAGTTTGAAAATCCCTACAAGCCTGGAACTGTGCAAATACTGATAACTGTAGCTTATGCTGCTACGAAAGCTTATGCTGAAATAAACTAGTTAGTCTCTAAGGTGCTACAAGTATTCCTGGCTTTCTTTACAGATACAGACTAACACTGCTGCTATTCTTGAAAATTTCTTTTGAAATCCATGGTTAGTTTTTCAAAAATATGTTTTTCTTCTGTTTTAGTTTCTGAAGAGCTGAGTGGCTTGCCATGGGGAACCATGTAGGAAAACGAGATCAGAGCGCTGAGAAGCCTATTAAGGTAAGGGGGAAAATACTACAAGAGGAAGACTCTAATATCAAGAAATGTGTATGTGATGAAATGCCAATACACTTGCTAAGCTTTTTGTAGTACTATTATTTTATACTTCTCATCATTCTATATGTAATTTCTTAAAAGTGGAAAAAAGCCTCCTATACGATACAGTGAAATATGGGGTTCTGCTTTGGTAAATTTCATGATAGATGTGACATCTTAGCATCTGCATGCTTGGGATGCACATTGGATCTGAAGCCAGCTAATCATGGTGGTGAATGGACGCTGAGACCTGAAAGAATAGAAATGCAGCACGTATTTAAGTAGCAACGTGCTGAGTAAAATGTTACTTGTTAACCTAACATTTTGACAAAGTCACTAGATTTAACTAAATTACCTTTAATTCTGGAACTATATAAAAGACTGATAGTAAATAAGAGTATATTAGAAATGAAAGATTATAATGAAAGCTGAGATTCTTGGCTACTCACATCAGTAGTAGCTAGGACTTCAAGAAAAACACGTAATACTGTGACCCAATAGAATCGGGAATGTTGGCCACATAACAGCTAAACTCTACAGAGTTTGTTGATACTGGTTATTTTCCAAAAAGGGGTGGTCAAAAACTTTTTTTTGCTTTCTCATGGTGCTTTTTGTGTGTGTGTGTGTGTGTTCTAAATTTGACTGAGAAAAAAAGGGAATGCACAGAAATTATTTTTATCTAGGAGAAAATTAGTGTTATTTCCTTCTTGTTAGTGGTTATTACTCATTTTGACACCAGAAAGGCTCCAATGTACAAACTTTCTCCAGAAAATGACCATACCTATTGGACAGGTGAGCGGTACAGCTTCATCTGGAGGAATACTGGTATTTCACATTGTTATGGCACAAATGACCAATATGCCCCCAGAAATAAGAGTGGAAGTAGTAAAATGGCGGTCAGACCTTCAATGTGTCCTTTTAGAAGGAAGGGCTAAGTGGTTAGAAAATAAGTAAACATGCTCTAAGGAAGAGGAAGAAAATAGCAGAAAAATAGTACCATCAAGAGGGGATTGTGCTGCTTTCTTTGTGTTTATGCCGTGCCTAGCCCAATGGAACCATAGCCCTTAGGTTCAACTCTAATACAAATTGTAACAAGGTGTTCAACCCCGTTGTACTTGATGCATCAGGGTAATATGGATTACTGCTTATTTTACACTTTAAGAAATTATGTTGTCTTAATTTAGCTAGGTGAAGTCCACTCATGTAGGCACACTGCATATTGAGGGTTTGTTTTTTTTAAAAAAGCAGATATGTCTAGACTGCTGCTAAGAAAAGGAGACATAAGGTGAATGAGAAACTATGATGTTGTATTTCTTATAACTCTAGTTTATGAGCCACCTTTCCTTCCTGAGTATTTGTAGTTACAATGAGAGTGTTGAAATTTACTTGCAAAAAAACCTTGTGTTAAGGTGGAGTTATAGTTTTGCTGTTCAGCAGTGACCTCTCCCTGGAATACTCAAATACCCTTTTGGGATGTGGGATTTCAAAACTCATATTCAAATATTAGAAAACTAGAACTGTTCAGTTAAGATATCTCCATGCATCTCTGAAACCGTGTTAGCGTTACATGAAAAGACACACCAGAGATTTTTAAAAAAACCACAGGAAATGCATGGTTAAGATACTGCTATGCACGCAATGCATCCAGACCGTTGTAACTCTGTTCTGTGGCAATAGGAACTGAAAACATCACCGTACTATCCCCCTCATTAGCAAAAAAAAAATCTGTTTTTTAAATTTGCGTGCCACAGTTCTAAATCTAGTCTCGCTTTCCTACAATCCCACAGTGTGAAGTGCAGAGCAGTTACTATTGGTAGACGGAGATAAACCTAGAGATATTGGGCTGTTTCTCCTGCCTTGCAGCTGCACAGCCACAATTTTAAAAAGATCTAACAACACATTAATGGTTTTCCAATAATTAATTTCTTGCAGCTTTAGGCTAATTATATCCCATGCCCAAAAGAATGATACAACAAGAAACATTATCTCACTATCTGAATCCTTACAGCAAATGAACTCAGATTTGCACCACAGACTTGACTATAGGTTCTGAACTGGCTTTTTTTTTTTTTTCCCAAGATGATTTCACAGTGCATATTGATTAAAACTAAGACTCTGAAAAATAACAAGGTGCTGATGATGTGGAGAATGCCCTGGATTATTGAATTTTTACATCTTAATTCTGAGCGGTTATTATAGTTCACCTTAACTTGATGCCATTAGTACAGGTGAAAACCGCAACAAACTCCTGCTCAATAACTGCTAGTAGCCACCCTTAATGCAACATTGACTGAACTTCCCACTGGTGACTCTTCTTGGCTAAGAAGACTAAGCACATCATCTCCACAAAGTGCCTGGCCCCTGTTAGCAAATTAGGCAAAGTTCTATCTCAACGTCAGTTCCCTGATGATTGACAGCTGAACTACAACTGTAGGTATTGCACCACCTGGCCATTCTCATATTCTCGACAGACTGGCTGACTATGTGGTAAAGTATGGCAGCTTGAAACATTGACAAAATAAATCAAGTGACACTTCAAGCCTCTTGCTTTGCGTAAGAGTTTAGGGGGAATTTGTTTGGTCCAGTACATTAATTTATCACAGGCAGAAATTTAAAACAGATGTAACAGTTTTAAAAAAATGTACTAAACCAACAGTTTAATGTTTTACTAGACTTCTAAGTCATGATTTTAAAATAACATTTTATAAAATGTTAATTCATACCAGAGAACAAGACATGACATCCTATGTTCTTTTGAGAACTGTTTGCAGTGGTTTATGAAATATTGCAATTTATTTGAAAAATCATTAATAGCTGATATATAATCTGAGATTATAGTTAAATATTTATTCTTGCAAGGTATATAGCAGCACTACTGTAGGAGCGCCCCAGGCAAAGTGGTCCCTGAAAGTGTTCCCAGGGATAGTAAGTTGCTACTGTCCCATACCCATAGCAGATTTCTTCGTCTGTCCCATGACTGAACCATGTTGGCTGGTGCATCGTTCCTTCTGTTCCTTTCTGCCCACTTTCCATCAATCAAAAGAAGTATGTAGGGACACCCCCTGTTTATCAACCCCACACACATTTGCAGCACAGATGTGGAGAGGCTGTGCAGAGAGGTGGGAGCGGGATTTATGCCCTATGTAGCCTTGACCATGATGTGTTCCTTGTAACTTCTTAAATTGCATGTTAATTATCTAAGCGCACAGTGAAATTATGAAACAAAAGATGCTGCCCATGACTACCTTATCTGTGTATCTCTATTCAAAGACTCTGTTCCACACCAATTGCTTGCTTGATTAGATGGTAAACATTTCCAAGAAATACTAAGAAGTTATCTATTTTCATTGTGTAAAGAGAAATAAACTCAGGTTTAAACTTTTTTAACTGAGTTAAGTATCGATCTTCCCACTGCTGAAGCACTACTCATTTCCCATTGCCTCCTTTTCTCTTCCCCTATTTATCTTACCAGTTTTTAGGAACTCTATGCCATGTACTTTGTTTGAGCCCATTCCTGCTTCCTATTGAAGTCTATGGAGAGCTCTGCAGTTAAGAGGGAGAGATGGAACCTTTGAAAAGAATTGGATTAATATTATAGCTGTCCTCGCCATTTCATAGGAATTGCAGATGTACAAATGAAAGAACTAACACACTATCATGTTTTTACCTCATTTCTCACGCGTTAGAGTTGCCTAAGACCCAGACCAGCTGTGTGGTTTTACCAGGTGTTTCCGCCTGGCGTGCAGTAGTGTGGCAACCAGAAGAAAAACGGAAGCAGCATTTTGATTTTGAATTTTATTTCTTACTGTTAAATAACATTTAATAAGTGTAAGTGGTAAAATCAATCAAAAGGATATATTCATTAGTGCAAGAGATATTTGAAGAAGAGATTAAATACATTTTGGGAATGTTTTAATATTTTTTTAAGGTAAAACAGTCCGTATAAAGAACATATATTTGGGTACTGGTACAGAGCAGTGGTCCTACGCCCATGCATAAAACAAGCAGGGCGCTGATTTGACTCTGCAACTCAGAACACAAGAAGAAAGTGTGACTGAGAAAGTTTATAACAATATTTGTCCCTTCCCCATTCTGCATGGCTGTTTTTTTTTTTTTTTTTTTTCCCCTGGGGTTTTGCTGTCCTACTTTGAGAAGCAATGGGGGGTGCATAGAATGGTGTGTTCTGTTTTGTAATTAGAGGTAGTGATTTAAAATGTCCCTCATTTAAATGAGTATTTTCCTTTGAAAGCATGAGATGACAGTAAAATAAGTCAGAAGGAGGAGAGAATGGATTTAAAAAAAATGTGTGAGTGGAGGAAAAATGCTTTTCTTGGGGTGGAACAAAGTCCCAGACTTATCCAGTGAGTCAGCTGTGGGTATGTCTACACTGTGTCTGGGAGTGAGGTTCCCAGCCCAGACTTGGGGGAGCCAAAAATAGCTGCGTCAACAATGGAGCTTAGGCTCTGAAGCCTGGTTCCTGCCCGGGCAGCAGTGTCAAAGCACTGTCTCATTGCCGCTATTAATGCGTTAGCACAAGCTCTGTTGCTCCCAGATACAGTGTAGACATACCCTAAAGTGATGTGGGCTTAGGTTTAGTGTGGTAGGGTAGCGAATTGGAACTCAGGAAACCTGAGATTCTTGTCTGGTTCTACCATTGAGCTGGTATGTGACTTTGCGCAAGTCCTTTCACCTCTGTGCCTCTGATTCCCTTCCCACTTTTTATCTATTCTGTCTAATTAGAGTGTAAGTTCATCAGGGCACGAACTGTCCCATTATGAATTCATGGTGGAGTGCCTAGAGCAGTCTTGACTGGGAACACCAGGAGCTACTGTAATAACAAGATGATACCATATTAGCATAGAAGTGACTATGCTAGGTACCAGCATGAAGTCTCTGAGAACATCCATTGTACAGTAGTTGTTTCCACAGCCTGAGCAGACTCAGGCTGAATTGGGTGCTTGTGTAGTTAATTCAAAGTGATGTGCCCACTCTTTTGATAAATCTGACTTCGAGGCCCTGGTTCAGCAAGGTACGTAAGCACATGCCTAACTTCGTGTTCAAGTAGCCCTTCTGAAGTCAATAGGACTGTTCATGTGTTTCAGTACCTTGCTGAGACTTTACAACCATTGGATTGGATAGGGATTATTATTATTATTATATATTTGTCAAGTATCAATAAATATGCTAAGTGGCTCACATATACAAGTGAAAGATATGGTCCCTTCCCCAAAGAACATACAGTCTTAAAACCCAAGCCTCCAGTGAGCTCTCTGCATGTGGACCCCATTGAAGTCAATGGGGCTCCACACAGAATAACTTTCAGGATAGTTAAGAATGGCTGTACTGGGTCAGACCAAAGGTTCATCCAGCCCAGTATCCTGTCTACTGACAGTGGCTAATGCCAGGTGTCCCAGAGTGAGTGAACCTAACAGGTAATGATCAAGTGATCTCTCTCCTGCCATCCATCACCCACCTCTGATAAACAGAGGCTAGGCACACCATTCCTACCCATCCTGGCTAATAGCCATTAATAGTTAGGGAACAAGAAACTTGATATGAGAGAAGAGCAGATACTGGTAGAAAGTCGGGATTTAAGTGTCTACAGTTCATTATTACTATTATTATGAATACATTTGGCAGATGCATTCTAAAATGTGTGGTATTGACAATTTTTCATCAGTTTTGAATTTCAGTGAAAAAAATGGGTAACATTTTTAAATGAAATTCATTATGAAGACTTAATACTGCTTTTCATCCAGCTCTAATTATTAACTGTTAATAACTTAGGACCTGATGTGGCTGAGTATGCAGGATTGTAAAAGTAAGGGGAGAAACCAGCCATAGTGACAGTCTTTGTGGTTCCTTGTGTGGAGGGGGCGGGGCTGTTGCCTTGTCCTCCTTTCCCCTCCCCAGTTTGTAGAGCTGACCAGCTGCAGAAGGAAGTGCCCACTTCAGTCTTGTAAGGGTTGGTGCATCAGGCACCTTCCGCTTGTGGCATTGTGTGTCTCTAATACACAGTGCTTTCTATTAGTTCCTTTTAGCCTAGAAATGCCCCCACTGTGGAGTCAGATGAATGTCTTTTCAAACAAGGGTATAATGACATCCTTGCTGATTCAAGTGATAGTATGAAAGACTTGAGGGTTTACAGAGAGCCACATTTTCTGGTAACTTTACACTGAAAAATAATAAAAGCAAATATCAAATGAAATGTACAGTTTTTGGTGTGCCTTGACAAGATAGGAAGTGGTGTGTGCGCATGGCAAAGATGGTGTGAAATAGATCTGGGGGTGAGAAGCAAGCATTTGTGTCCTTCCCCATATTACTTCATTGTATATTAAACACTCGAGTGCAGGGGTTCCCAAACTTGGTTCGCGGCTTGTTCAGGGTAAGTACCTAGTGGGCCTTGAGACGCATTGTTTACCTGAGCGTCCACAGGTACAGCTGCTCGCAAATACCAGTGACTGCAGGTCACCGTTCCCAGCCAATGGGAGCTGCGGGAAGCGGTGGCCTGGCCAGGAATGGCAAACCGCAGCCACTGGGAGCTGCAAGCAGCTGTACCTGCGGACACTTGGGTAAATCAACATGCTGTGTTGGAATACCTTATTTAGGGGTGGTCAACCTGAGCCTGAGAAAGAGGCAGAATTTACCAATGTACATTGCCAAAGAGCCACAGTAATATGTCAGCAGCCCTCCATCAGCTCCCCCTGCTCCCAGCACCACCCACCCACTGGCAACCCTCCCTACACTTCCGGATCAGCTTCTTTCGTGGCATGGAGGAGGCTCAGAGCAGTGGGAGGAGTGAGGGCACTGCAGGCTGAGGGAAGGGCACGGAAAGAGGTGGAGTGGGGGCAGAGCCTGGGGCAGAGCCAGAGATTGAGCAGTAAGCACACCCCGTACAGGGGCTCTGCAGTTTACCTTGACCCTCCTCCCCTACAGAGGAACTTACTGTTTCTTCTGCCTTTCATGCACCCATACTAGGGAGAGGAGAAGAAAGATTTGGGCTATATTATATCTGTCACCTCTGCACTAAACCTGCTTGAATTCTGAGATATTGCCTTCAGGAGAGCGGAGCCAACATAACTAATGTTTGGCCAGATTCTGGATTGTACACCACTATAAAAATCTCAACCTCTTTTAACGTCTGAGTTTACAATATGGCCATAGCTAGGAAAAAATGTTTTAACTTGTAAATTCAGCAAATCAGTGCAAGAGAATAAATGTAGAGATGCCTGCACCCACTGTCACTTTACTAGTAACTTTTTCCTAACTATAGTCGTGCTTTAAAGACTGCTATTTAATGTTGGACAAAGAAGGGTTTCTTTATGTAATTACTGTGTAATTGTGTACTCAGTAGATCTCATCTGCTGCTATTGCAGATCTGAAAACGTTTGTTTGTTATAAAAAAAGTCTCCACTTATGAGCATGTATTTTCCACTTTGAGCAGTTTAATAACGAGCAAACTATCACGAAACATTTTTCAACAGCCTGTCTGGGTTTTCCCTTCCCTCTACTGTAAGATGTTTTAAAGCACAGCATTATAGGTTATTCTTCAGCACATCTCCGTGTAGGCCAGTGGAGAGAATTAGAAGTCGGAAGTCTTGAGATTTACTGTCAGTTCTGCCACTGACTCGGTATGTGACATTAGACATGTCATTTAGGTCAAAAAGTGGCCACTGCTTTTGAGTGCCACAATTTTTGGGTGCCCTTTTGGATCATAATTTTAGAAGCAATCAGCACACCTTATTCTAGTAGGAGCTCCTGCTGCTCAGAATGCCTGAAAAGCAAACTCAAGGTGCCTCAGGGTGGGTACTCAAAACTGAGAGATCTGGAATCAGCAGCCACTCTGTAAAATGTGGGCTTTAACTTCTCTGTGCCTCGCTGTTCCCTGTCTGTGTAAATAAGGTTAATATTTACCCACCTTTTTGAGATCTGTATCTAATCTATTGTGCCTATAGATTCTAATGCCGCCTGAGCAAACGTTTTGGCCCCAGGGCCACAGTTGGGAATAGAAATTATAGGGCTGTCCATGAATGCTGACAAAATTGGGGTTGGGATTCGGGTGCATGTGTGTGTGTGTGGGCTCTGGTTGGGGATGCAAGCTCTGAGGTGGGGCCAGAAATGAGTTTGGGGAGCAGGAGGAGGCTCTGGGCTGGGGCGGCAGAGTGGGGTGTGGTGGGGCTGAGGGCTATGGCTGGGGGTGAGAACTCTGGGGTGGGGATGAGGAGTTTGAGGTGCAGGGGGGATGTTCTTGGCTGGGGTGAGGGGTTTGGAGGGCAGGAGGGGATCAGTCCTGGAGCAGGGGTTTTGGGGGTGAGGGCTCCGTCTGGGGGAGTGGGTTCTGGAATGGGGCTGGGGATGAGAGATTTGGGAGGTAGGATGGTGGGGCTAGGGAGAAGTGTAGCCTCCAGGTGGCGTTTACCTCAAGTGGCTCCTGGAAGCTGCAGCATGTCCCTTCTCTGGTGCTCAGGGCCGGCGACAGGGGGGTACAACGGGTACAGCTGTACCGGGCCCCGGACTTAAGGGGGGACCCCCTTAAATCCGGGGCGGGCCCGGTACGCTGCTGTACCCCCTTGTCGCCGGCCGGGGTGGGGGGGCCCGCGCGGGCAGCGGGAGACCGGGGTGGGGGGGAGAGACCGGCCGGGGGGGGGCCCCCGCGCGGGCGGCAGGAGACCGGGTTGGGGGGGGGGGGGGGAGAGACCGGCCGGGGGGGGGGGGGGGGGGAGGCCGCGCGGGCGGCGGGAGACTGGCCGGGTGGGCCCCGCATGATCTGCATACGGGGCCCCCAAATTCCTGTCGCTGGCCCTGCTGGTGCTGCATGCTGCCCTGTCCACAGGCACTGCCCCTGCAGCTCCCATTGGCTGCGGTTCCCAGCCAACAGGAGCTGGGGGGGGGCAGTGCTTGGGGTGGGTGCAGAGTGTAGCCCCCTGTCTACCTCTACATGTAGGAGCCAGAGGGGGGCCACGTCGCTGCTGCTGGGAGCCACATAGAGCAGCCCTGACCTGCTCCATGGCTGGTGTGCCGGAGTGGAGCCATGCCGCTGCTGCTGGGAGTTGTGTAGAGCGGCCACTGACCCTTCTCCCCGGGTGGGGCAAGCCCCAGACCCCGTTCTCCAGGGCTGCCAGACTGTAGTTTTCCCACCCCTGTTCTAAGACCAGAAGGGCCACTGTGATCACTTTTATTCTAACCTCCTGCATAATACAGACTAGAGAACTTCCATAAAATAAAACCTAAGGGTATGTCTGTGCTGCAGCAACAAGGTGTGATTTCCAGTGCGGGTAGACAGACTTGTGCTAGCTCTGCTCCAGCTAGTGAGCTAAATCTAGCAGCATGGATGTTGCCATGAGGGCAGTGGCTTGGGCTAACTGCCTGAGTCCAAGCCTGTCCGTATTCAGGCAGCTAGCTCGACTTGCTGTCACTGCTGCAACGTTCACACTGTTGTTTTTAGAGTGCTAGCTTGAGCAGAGCTAAGGCAAGGCTGTCTTGTACTGGGAATCACAGCTTCTAGCTGCAGAGTAGACATACCTGTAGTGTATAGGGACCACTGTGTTTACCAGTTACAGTAGACTCTTGATTATCCGGGATGATCGGGAAAACCTTAATCCCGGATAATCAAGCATCTACGGGGGGTGGGGGGGGGGAGGGTTCCACCGGCTGCCAGGGGGGGGAGGGGGGAATGGTGGTGGTCCCACCACCTGCCCCAGTCCGCTCCCGCTGCCAGCCTGGGTGTAGGGAACCCAGGCTGGCAGAGGGAGCTCAGACCCCGGCTAGCAGGAGCCTGCGGGGAAACTCAAAAGTGGCAGCCGGGTGAGCGCTCACCCTGCTGCCGCTTTGGGGTTTTCCCCCCAGGCTCCTGCCAGCCGGGGTCTCAGCTCCCACTGCCAGCCTGGGTTCCCTACACCCAGGGAGCTGCCTGGGGCAGGCGGCAGGAGCCTGGGGAGAGAGCCCAAGGAGGCGGCTGGCTGAGCACTCAACCTGCCGCCGCTTTGGGATTCCCCCCAGGCTCCTGCCAGCCGGGGTCTCAGCCCGCTGCCAGCCTGGGCTTCCTACACCCAGGCTGGCAGCAAGTTGAGACCCCGGCTGGCAAGGATCCACCGGGGGAAACCCAAAAGCGGCGGCAGGCTGACTGATCAGCCTGCCTCCGCTTTGGGCTCTCTCCCCAGGCTCCTGCCAGCCGGGGTCCTGCTGCCAGCCTCCGTCACCTCCTGCTGCCAGCCTGGGTGTAGGAAGCCCAGGCTGGCAGCGGGAGCTGAGGCACCCCCCCCCCCCCCTCCGCTGACAGGAGCCTGCGGGGAAAGTTTAAAGCGGCAGAGAACTGAGACGCGGCGGCAGCGGCCGAGCTCTTAGCACCCTGCTGCTTTAGAGTTTCTCCACAGGCTCCTGCTAGCTGGGGTCTCAGCTCCCGCTGCCAGCCTGGGCTTCCTACACCCAGGCTGGCTGCAGGCTGAGACCCCGGCTGGCAAGGGGCCAGCGAGGGAAACCCCAAAGCAGCGGCAGGTTGAGCGCTCAGCCCGCCGCCACTTTGGGGTTTCCCCCCGCTGGCCCCTTGCCAGCCGGGGTCCTGCCTCCTGCCCCAGTCTGCTCCTGCTGTCAGCCTGGGTTCCCTGCACCCAGGCTGTCAGCGGGAGCTGAGTGGGGCTGGTGGCAGGAGCCTGGGGAGAGAGCCCAAAGCGGCGGCGGGCTCAGCACTCAGCCTCCTGCCGCTTTGGGCTTTCCTCCCAGGCTCCTGCCAGCCCGGGTCTCAGCCCGCTGCTAGCCGGGGTTTCCTACACCCAGGCTGGAAGCAGGCTGAGACCCCAGCTCCTAAGGGGCCAGTGGGAGAAGCACCAAAGCAGCGGCAGGCTAAGGTTGAGCCCGCCGCCGCTTTGGGGCTTCCCCTACTGACCCGTTTAGACATCCTGGTTAATCCGCAGCCCGGTTAACCCGCGCCCGGATAATCGGGAGTCTACTGTACTATGTTTCTTAAATTTGTTTATAGCAATGAAGTAAATTTATTCAAGGAGCATTGCATCTTAAGAGTTGCCTTAGTGATTCAATAATCACTTATGTGAAGTAACTTGAGAATAAATATAGAGCCCCACTGCAACTACTGTCACTTTAGCAGTAACTTTTTCTGACCATCATTATGGTCCTTTATCTTGGCTTCTTATCTGTAGGACTACTATAACCACTAGTGTATAAATATTTTCTGCAAAAATAGAGGGATACCTCAGTGGTTTCAGCATTAGCCTGCTAAACTCAAGGTTGTGAGTTCAGTCTTTGAGGGGGCCATTTAGGGATAGAAATCTGTTGGATGATTTAGTTGGGGATTGGCCCTCCTTTGAGCAGGGGGTGGGACTAGATGATTTCCTGGGGTTCCTTCCAAGCCTGATATTCTATGATAGAATGTTAGAGGAAGGGTGGCCCAGTGGTTAGTGTGCCAGCCTGAGACTTGGGTTCAAATCCCTCCTCCACAGCAGACTTCTTAGATGCATTGGTGGTATAGTGGTGAGCATAGTTCCCTTCCATGCCATTGATCTGGGTTTGATTCCCAGCCAATGCAATAATGGGTTTTGTCTTGCGGGAGAGATAGCTTAGTGGTTTGAGCATTGGCCTGCTAAACCCAGGGTTGTGAGTTCAATCCTTGAGGGGGCCATTTAGTGATATGGGGTAAAAATCTGTTGCATGATTTAACTGGGGATTGGTCCTGGTCTGAGCAGGGAGTTGGACTAACTAGATGATCTCCTGAGGTCCCTTCCAACCCTGATATTCTATGAAAAAAACATGATTTAAATGACAAAATGTACTCTAGACTTCTGATTACTGAAGTTTATTAATTTAAAGTTACCAATGTAACCTTAACTAACTTTAATGGAGTTGTCCACAATTCACTCCACCAGGAAGTTAGAATCAAGTTGCATGTGATCTAAAAGCCACTGTGAGCTAATAGGGATTTCACAAGAGCTGCTGATACCAAACCATTCTCTTCATTCATATTAGAGAAGTGAAATATAGATGACACTAACTGCTTAATAAAATTCAAAGGATATTTACTTTTAACCTTGGAACTGACATCTTGGGCTTTATCTTCTTCCCATTTATGTCAGTGAGGATTTTCCTATTTACTTCTAGGGCAAAAAGCTAGGGTCTTTAGCTGTCCTTATTGAAAGAGGCCTCATTCCATAGCCCTGCTCAGTTAATTGGGATTATTCACAATACTACCCAGTGTGAATATGGGTTGCAAAATTGCGCTCAGTGTTGAGCAGGTCCTAAGATCTACACATCACTCATCGTGGTGATCTTTCACATGAACAGATATCCTGATTTACCAGAAATGTCACAGTTTAAAGGGACTGTCCCAGTTAGTTATAATGAAAGTTGTGCTCTCTTGCTTTGGTCATAATTGACCTACTAGATGTCTGTCACCCTCTCCCACTCTTTCTTCCTTTCCCTTTCCCTGTCTGCCAGCTCTTCTCACGATCAGCCGAATCAGCCTGTGACTGTGCATCCATTTTCTGATAAAACCAGCTGCCTCTGGGCTGAGCCCAAATGCCTCATCTTCCTCTTTTGTGGTCTTCTTCCTGTGACATTTAGAATGCAACATCACATTTTGGCTTATGGGGTATCTTGGATGGTGCCTCATAAGCGAGAACAATGTGGAGGCTCCTTGCTGACGGGTAGTTTGTATAGCTGAGCTTGTTGTCATGGTTAAGGGAGAGGCAGGAACCACTGCAGGGGAAATGAAAGGAAAAGTTGCATTTCTAAGGAGGGTATTTCTCTTTGATATATACCCACTTCAGTGACAAAGTTCTACCAAACCAACCTCCTCCCAACTTTCACAGGGGCATGAACTTTAAGCAGGCTATCCCAGTTGCCAAAACTTCTATATACCCCATCCTGCCATGATAGGTTGCTAGCCCAAGCTGTTAAAATACTCCTTTATTAATGGTATGATATATGAAGATATAGGGAATCTTGGGATCTCCCCAGACAATCCACCAACATTTAGGTTTCGTGTAATCACAACAGTTTGATGTTTCTCTTGACTCATATTTCACAGATACCTGTGTGGTACACCCTCTTGCACTCTGTAAATTCTTATTTCTCCGGGGCCTTTCACATCCTTATCTGCTCGTTTATTGAATTTGTGGACTGTTGGTTCAGGTTTAGGAACTTTGATTTACATATATCACAGTCTTGGTGAGTTAACCCCAATCTAATCAGCCAAGTCAGAGCCATGTGCCCTAACACAGATTGGCAGTATGTAACTAGCTGATCAAGAGAAATAAATAAAAACGTTGATCCATTATCTAACCAACTTAGCCATTAACTGACTGCATGCAAAGAGTCATGGATCTCTTGAAGGTTCCAGCTGCTACCATCTTACTCCTTTGGCTCCAGATTATTGACTTCATTGTTTCCTGCTGAGCCACACCAGCTGGATCATCAGAGGTTCAAGTGTGTCCCAGAATCCTCCTCTTCGGGTGCTTCAAAGGAAGTTTCAAATAAAAACAGTTGATTAGCTGCATTCTTTGCAAAATGGTCCCTAGATACCTGTGAAACATAGGACTACCTGTGCATTACTAACTGATCTTCCCTGTTGTTGAAATTCATGGCAAAAGTGTAGTGAAGCCTTAGAACTGCAAAAAGAAAATACATGCCCTATAGATACAGCTTCAGATATTATTACACATTAACTTTCCAAAACAAAACCATAGAAAGCTAAAGTTAATAATAAATGGAAACCGTTCTGCTTCAGAAAAACGGAAGTTAAATGTCTGATTTGCATGGTGGATATTAACCAGCTTTTGATGATAAACGCTTGTAAGCTCTGAATTTTGGGTGAAACTCGCCCCTCTGAAGAGGACCAGCACAAGGCCTATCTTCCCGTAACATCTGAAAGTTTAAATGTTACAAAGGCCTTTATGCTGGTCCTGTGCACAGGAGTGAGTTAAGAGTAGGGCTCTGTCACGGAGAAGGTTAACACTTTTTTATATTTATGTGTATTCTTGACCACAATAGTCTTTGGCATTTTCTTTTTGTTTTTCCACCTGTAAGAAACACTGAACTTGTTGTGATTCACAGCTCTATAGTTTTTGTTTCAGTTCAGAGACATGAACTGCTTTAGGTGCTTGAACTTGGAGCTACTGCTAGACAATCTTTTAATCCATTAAGGTCTTCAGGAGGTGTGCAGAAGGGAACCCCGTTCTTGTAGGCCTCAAGGAAAATGAAAAGTTCCAATAGGTGTCTAGCCTGCTGAGCACATAAGCTCCAGAGCCCTGATTCTGTGGAACTTGGAGATCTGAGATTTTCTTGAACTGCCCTCCTCATTTCCCCCCCCATCTGCCCTTTGTTTCTCTTCTGGTCCCCTCCACAGTTATCCTGAGAGACGGGTCTGTAATTTCAGGCTATGTTGACATTTTTGCAGAGCCGCTACTGTGCTGAAAGCGCCACTAAAAGGGGAATCCCGGGGAGCTGTTGGCTGGGAGATGCCTTGGCCAACCTCTTGTAGCTATGCAACCTGGGGGCCTGATGGGCGGGAGGGGTGTGGTACTCATGCTAAAGTTAGTGTATAGGCACAGTTTCTCTGCACATTCCCCACCACCCCACAGGATCCATGGTTTTTACGACTGGAAGTAGCCTTGCTCCCTGGCGAGTCTACATCTATCCTGGTGTTCGACTGGACACTTTGGCCAAATGCTTTGGCCTAATGGTGTTCTGTCAGAAAACCCTGATTCTTAATTAAATACATAACTAAGTAGCACTGTGTCTTCAATGTCATTTATTTATTGTTATGAGAGCTGCTAGCTGAGAGGGAAGCAACTGTGGGATTCTTGGCTGGCATCTGAGAGAGCGGAGGACGTGTGTTTTCATCTGATTAGATTTACTGTGATAGGAAGGGCTTGGCATTCCATGGTAGATGAGATGCAGAGAATATAGAATGGATTTTTATATTAACTGTGCACCCATAACATAGAGATCTAATGTGTTTAGGAGGGTTGATGTTGAGGAGCTGTATGTCCTAGGCAAATGCAACCTAGATGGAACTACTATAAAGTGGGTGCAAACCTGGTTGGAAAACTGTTCCCAGAGAATCCGAGAGGTAGCCGTGTTAGTCTGGAATAGCAGCGGTAACAAAGTCCTGTGGCACCTTAAAGACTAACTATAAAGTTTTGAAGCATAAGCTTTCGTGGGCTAATACCCACTTCGTCGGATGCAAGCAGTGGAAGTGTCCAGAGGCAGGTATAGAAAAGTAGGCAAGAACCAGGTGGGAGGTAAAAAGGTTAGTCCAATTAGGCTGAACCAGCTTGTTATCTCCGATCAGGGAGGGTGGGTTAGATACCAGACAGGATCCTGTTGCTTGGGGAAAGGCAGCAATCATAGGATTTTGCGGTTCTCTTGATCTGAGGCTAATGCAGCTAATTTAAAACCTTGGAAATGGCTCACAGTTGATTTTTGTTCACTGGAAAGGAAGAATCAGGTGCTGCCTAGCTACAGTGAGAGCAGACTTAGTGACCTGACCTAGGTCATTTCAAATCATTACAACATTACTAGGAAGATGGTACAATTGCAGCCTAAGAGTTTTTGGTCTATTAAATCAGTGGTTCTCAACCAGGGGTATATATACTTCTTCCAGGGGGTACATCAACTCATTTAGATGTTTTGCTAGATTTACAACAGGCTACGTAAAAAGCACTAACTAAGTCAGTACAAACTAAAATTTCATACAGAAAAAGGCTTATTTATATGGCTCCATAGACTATCCCCTGAAACTTAAGTACAATATTTATATTCCAGTTGATTTATTTTTATCATATAAAGTCAACAATTTTTCAGTACTAGTGTGCTGTGACACTACTGTATTTTTATTTCTGATTTTGTAAGCAAGTAGTTTTTAAATGAGTTGAAGCTTGGGTACGCAAGACAAATCAGTACTCCTGAAAGGGGTATAGTAGTCTAGTTCAGCTTCGGCAATTGTAACGGAATCCTCTGCACATATCAGCAGTACCACAACTCACATGTTCTTTTATGCAATTTTTATTAAAATTTTGACAATGGATGAATTTTAAATAAATCAAACTAAATATAAATAAATGTAGTGCCAAGTTCAACCTGGGGTTTGTTCTGCTAGAGCAGGGAACTCAAACTCAAATCACCACGAGGTCCACATGAGGACTAGAACATTGGCCTGAGGGCTGCATCACTGCCACCCACCCATCCACCCGCTGTCCCCGGCCTTGCCCCCACTCCACCCCTTCCATGAGGCCCAAGTCCTGCCCCGCCCTAGCCCACCCTTTCTTCGCCCCCGTTCCAACTTCTTCCCCAAAGTCCCCACCCCAACTCTGTCCCCTCCCTGCCCATATTCCAACCCCTTCCTCGAATCCCCGCCCCACCTCTTCTCTGCCTTCTCCTCTGAGGGCGCAGCTACCCGCTCCTCCACCCTCCCTCCTGGAAAGCACTAAGCACTGCCAAAGAGCTGTTTGGTGGCAGGAAGCATCTGGAGGTAAGCAAAGGAGTGGGGACATAGCGCGCTGGGGGGAATGGGGACAGAGGGTATGGGGAACTTGGTGGTCGCAGCAAATAACTCCGTGGGCTGTGTTTGAGACTCCTGTGCTAGAGGGCCCCATTGGCAGAAATCCACCAGGGGAAGAGGTTGTGGTGGAACAAAGCAACTACAAGTTCCCTTGTTCCACTGCTTGGGGGCAGCACTGGAATGGAAATGGTTGTGTGCCTTTGTTCAGTGCCTCCCTGCAATAGTTCCTGCTCCAGAAAGGAGTTAAAGCCACCCACTTTCCTTTGATGAGATCTCCAAGGCAGGGTAACAGTCAAAACACCTCCTGCCCTCTTTGTCTCTCATGGTTGAGTTCTCTGACTGGGGGAGCATTTAACCTCAGTGTTTCAAATATAATGCATATCGCCCTGCATCAGGTTTTCTTCTTCTGGCCCATCTACAGTATTTGTTATAAATATTAGCACCATAATGTGTTTGCAGTAATGCAAAGTTCTGCTTATGCACAAGGGTTACTAAGCTACAGTTGCTGTGGGAAACAGAATTTTGAACTCTGACGTCTGTGCATGTAAAATTGCAACTCAGACATTGCATTAACATAGGTTTTTCACATTTAATTAGTGTAATCCGTATACTGTGAGTTTTGCATAAGCAAAACCAGAGAGCCTTATGCAAAAAAAGCAACAGCTCACAAGGGCTAAGCAAACACCCAGAACCTGAGAGACTTCCCTTGCAGCAGCTGGAGCAGCAGCAGCAGTATTGTGGACAGGAGACGAAATCTAGCCTTTCCACACGTCCTGATCTATTTGAGAGATGATATCTCTCCTCCCCCCTGCCCCTGACTGCCCTATCATAGCAAAAGTGCATGAGCTGCGGTCCCATAGGTATAGATGAGAATGGGCTGTTGCTGGCTGGTCATTTGCTGTGAGGGATCCACAACTTTGGAATTCATTCCCTACATGCGGAGCTAATTTCCTCACTCACCTCCAACCCCGCCCTAAAAACACTGGGAGGGGAGAAGGGAATTTGTTGGAATGGGAGGGTGGCATGAGTTTTTGGATGGCTTAGTTTGTTGGTACAGTGAAACCTCGATATAACGGACTAATTCGGGCGAGGGGGTGTCCGTTAAAGCCGAAAGTCCGTTATTTAATAATTTTTTAAAATTATTAAATAACGGACTTTCGGCTGACAATGGACACCCCCCTTGCCCGAATTAGTCCGTTATATAGAGGTTTTACTTTTAGTGAGCAGCCCGCCCGGCGCCAGCCAGCAGGGGAGCCGGGCGGGCGGGCTGACAGCTCCCACCCGACTCCCCGCTGTGGGGAGCCGGGCGGGAGCTGTCAACCCGCCCGCCCGGGACCCCGGCTGCTGGGACCCGGGCGGGAGCTGTCAACTCGCCCGCCCCGCTCCCTGAAGCGGGGAGCCCGGCGGGAGCTCTCAACCCCCCCGCCCGGCTCCCCGCAGCGGAGAGCCGGGCGGGAACTGTCAGCCCGCCCGCAACTGTCAACCCCCCCCCCCCGCCTGGGTCCCCGCTGCGGGGAGCCTGGGGGGCGGGGGGGGGGGGGGGTTGGGTTGACAGCTCCCGCCGGGAGCTGTCAACTCGGCCGCCTGGCTCCCCGCAGTGGGGAGCCGGGCGGGAACTGTCAGCCCGCCCGCCCGGCTCCCCGCTGTGGGGGTGGGTGGGTGGGAGTGGGTTGACAGCTCCCGCCGGGCTCCCCGCTGCGGGGAGCCGGGCGGGAGCTGTCAACTCGCCCGCCGGGCTCCCCGCTGCGAGGAGCCGGGTGGGAGCTGTCAACCTCTGCCGGGAGTGACAGCTCCTGCCCGGCTCCCCGTGGCGGGAGCCGGCAGCCCCCAAATAACGGATTTCGGATGCATCGGAAATTTTGTCCGTTGCATCCGAAGTCCGTTAAATCGGGGTCCGTTAAATTGAGGGTTTACTGTAGTGGACTTCAGGTATATTTGAGCATTAATTTTGTTGCATTTTTAAATTATATGAGAGATGCCTAGAGTTTATGGGTAAATGCTCTTTGAGTGTGTGTACCTAAATCTATATAACAATATATAGCTGCTATTATAATACTATGAATAATTTTTGTTTTTGTTTTTTAATTCTTGTGGAGCTAAGCAACATTCTTTGTTAACAACTCTGAAGTAATATAGCTGTGACTTGGTAATGAATGGTTCTTCCTGGGACTTAATGGCCAGTATTTGTCATTGTCTTGTCAATCAATGTTATTCACTGTCATATCCGCGTGATAATATCATCTAGAAACTTTGCAAAATTCTCCTCACCAATGGCAATTGATCTTCTCCTTTAGTCATTTCACTAAGAGCATCAGCATCATCAAGGCTGGTATGTTGATTTTTATGCCTGGGATGGTAAATGTACCTGGCACTTTTGCTGCACCATTGTTCTAAGGCATTGTCTAGTTATTTCTGTTGCCTGGATGTGAAATGGTATTGTCGTGCTTCAGGTCTAACTGCACTTCTGAGCCCTTCTGTGGGGTGTCTCTCTAAGACGGGGTGGGGAACCTTTTTCCTGCCAAGGGCCATTTGGAGATTTACAATGTCATTCGGGGGCCGCTCCTCCCCTCCCCCCACCCCCGCCTGGCGGCCCGCGCGCATCCCTGGCCGGCGGCTCCCTGAGGCACTTCCCAGCCTCTTCGCGGAGCTGCCCCGGGTCGCCGGGCGGGGGCGACTCCGCGTTTGGCGCGGGGACCGGGGAAGCGCCTCGGAGAGCTGCCCCCGTGCGTCCCTGGCCGGCGGCTCCCCGAGGCGCTTCCCGGCCTCTTCGCCCAGCGCGGAGCCGCCCCGGGTGGGGGCGGCTTGGCGAAGGGGCCGGGATGCGCCTCAGGGAGCCGCCGGCCAGGGACGTGCGTGGGCCGGATGGAATGCTTTGGCGGGCCGTATAAGGCCCCCGGGCCGGAGGTTCCCCACCCCTGCTCTAAGAGCACCCCTTCCAGGTTTGAGACCTCGACCCTTTACCTGATCCCTGGAGTGGAATCCTGTGAGTCTCCAGCTCTTAGACTGAGTGCTTGGCTACTGTACTCCATGTACCAACTGTGATTGCTCAGCAGTTTTTCTCTTAGGCACCTGGGACCAGTGATGAATGCAGTGACCCAAAACAGCCTTTTCTAAATAAAGTGGTGTTTAATCTCAACAGTAGGAACAAAGCATAAGGCGAGAAAAGGACACAACACAGAGTTTACGTGCATATCTTTCTTAGCAAGAATCTCCCCACTGGTACTCTTATAGGTTTATCCTCCCAGATGCCCCTACGTCTGGGGACTGGGCTTCATTTTCCTTTCTATCAGTTTTTGTCTCTCCCCCTTTTTGTTTCAGGCTTGTCCATTTATCAGCCCCAAAGTTCTTTCTTTTGGTTTCCCACGTGAAGGCCCCCATATGTATACCTGAGTACCACCACCCCATCCCTGGGGTTATCAGCCAGATAGGTGACCTTAGCATGGTTTGAGGTAAACTATGAAAAGTGATGCCTGCATTGTCCCTTTAAATATGGTAAATGGGGCTATCTGAAACTCTTGTCCCCTTTCCTGCCGAAATTCCTGCTGGAATTAAGCCCTTGTAGTCATATAATGAACAGCAAAATAACAAACAGCGGGACATATAATAATCATAAAATATTACAGGCAGCTCCCACGTCTTTCACAGGTAATGTCTTCATTCAGTTAAAGTGGCAGAAGCTCCTACGGGTGCCTATCCGAGTAGAGGAAGATAATGTCCAATTATCAAGTAACATTGTGATTTATGTAACCTGCTAAAAGGATGTACTGAGTCTTATGGATATTGGATTCTATTTACATTATTTTTGTCTCTGCAGAAGAATAGATTACATTCCGGCTAACATGTTATTCTGCAGCTGTTGGCTGTCTGTACTTGTATGCCTGCTTTTCCAGATTGCCTTGTATGCTTGGTTTTGCAGCTGTGGCTGGTCTGTCATTCAACT
Organism: Sternotherus odoratus; assembly: GCA_032164245.1. Classification (NCBI taxonomy): domain Eukaryota; kingdom Metazoa; phylum Chordata; order Testudines; family Kinosternidae; genus Sternotherus; species Sternotherus odoratus. The sequence goes on along the minus strand of JAVMKO010000002.1, from coordinate 86,581,985 downwards.
GTCAAGACACTTTAGTTACTTGATTTCCTTCTCCTGCAACAACTAAAAGGGGCATAGTTCTGTTGTTGGATGCCCTAGGTGCACTAATTAGCCAGCATAGACTGAACCCTGTGCTATTTAGTAGTTCTCGAGAAAAGATGCAGAAGTTTTGTCACATCTTGCTAGTAATCCAAAGAAATATGAGCTGCTGTGCTCATTGTGCTCTCTGTTATTCTGTGGATGGTGCTTAGGGGAGTGTGTGTGTGTGTGTGTGTGTGTGTGTGTGTGTGGAGGGTGGGGGAAGGTGGGGGAAGGTGGGTGTCGCAGGGGAATAATTCCAGGCTCTGGAGCAGGAGTGGGCAAACTTTTTGGCCTGAGGGCCACATTGGGGTTGCAAAATTGTTTAGAGGGCCGGGTAGGGAAGGCTGTGCCTCCCCAAACAGCCTGACCCCTCCCCCTTCCACTTCCCGCCCCCGATTGCCCCCCTCAGAATACCTGACCTATCCGACCCCCCCCCCCCCAACCCTAACTACTCCCCTGGGACCTCACCCCTATCTAAGCTCTCCTTGTGTCCTGACCCACCCCCTCTTGAGACCCCCTACCCAACCCTCCCTGTCCCCTGGCTGCCCCCTGGGACTCCTTGCCCCTTATCCAATCCCCCTGCTTCCCACCCCCTCACCATGAAGCTTGAAGCTACATCCTGGCCAGAGCTAGATGCGCTTCCCTGCAGGAACACGCGGCGCCAACCCCCAGAACACTGCTTGCGTGGCAATGTGGCTGCGGAAGGACAGCAGGGGAAGAGCTGGGGGTAGCCTCCCCAGCCAGGAGCTCAGGGGCCGGGCGGGAAGGTACCATGGGCTAGATGTGGCCCAGGGGCCCTAATTTGCCTACCCCTGCTCTGGAGCCTCTCAGTAGCAACTATTGACCTGAGGCTGCAGAATGCCCTTCTGTTCCCTGTCTGTGGGAGATGTTCGGGATTGGAGCAGAAGTTGCCAGTGGTTCCGTCAGTGTCACCCCAGATCCCTCCCACCTTGACGACCCTTGCGCTATTCCTCAAAGCCTCATTATGTGGATATGTGGGGGAAGTCTTTAAGGGTATGTGTACATAACAAAAGCTGTGAATGAGCTAGTCTACCTGAGCTCATGTGAATCCACCTTTCATGGGTAACATACAAGTGAAGACAGTTGGCTTCAGCATGAGTAGTGCAAACCCAGCAAGGACCCTGGGTATGTAATCAGTTTGCTAGCCCACCCTGAATTGTTCTGACTTCATTGCTATTGTTACCCAGGTTAGGCGGCTTCAAGTTAGCTTGGGGAGGCTAGCATGTGAACGGTTTCTGTTGTGTAGATCTTCCTTATGACTCCTTAGTACCCTGCTGTTCAGCTTCACAAATCGCGTCCAACTCCAGCACATACATTTCATTGGCCTCTGAATTTGTGGTGGTTGGGGAAGGACTTGTGCCCAACACATTCACCATGCTTTATTTGCCAACCAGGTTATAGTGCAAACACCTCTAGTTAATATTTAAAGATCACTTTATTTTTCATGGCCTGAGATGACATTTTTTTAAGTGGTACACTTTTAAAATATACCTGCAGATTGGAAATGTTGTACACAGCCCTATTAGTCTAAAATAGGTCACATATCTACCGTGGAGCAAATCAGCATGAAGTCCATGTGTGAATAGAGTTATAGAAGTGCCTGTGAGTGGTCTTGCAATCTTAGAATTAGTGCGGATGTCTGAAATGTCAGTTCTTTATGCTCTAATACATTCAGGGCAGAGCTTACCTGCGGAGGCTTCTTTATTTTAGGTCACAGGGTCTCAGCCCATGATTAGCTGATCAGGTGTAATAAAAATTACCTTTTGGTCAGCTACTATAAGAGAGCAATGGGAAGAAACTACATAGTATAAATCCTATTAGTTTTGTCTCAGCCATATTTTGTTTGTCAGTATGAGAAGTAATAAATATCTGTATTGTGTAGGATATTTTCTTAAAGAAAGAGGTAGGCATTCGGGTGTTCATGTTTTAGAAAATATACAGCAACATATTTCTTTCTCTCTCACGCATGCATACAAGCACAGGCACGCACAGAGTGAGGGGCAATTCTGTGTAAGGGATGGACTAGATAACTTCATGGGGTCTTTTCCATCTCTAATTTTTAGGATTCCGTGATCATCTCTACTGAGGCAGGACCAAGTACACCTAGACCATCCCTGGTAGGTGTTTGTCTAACGTGTTCGTTAAAATCTAGAGTGACATGGCTGCGCTTAAAGACTGCATGCCGTGGCCCCACGCCACTCCCAGAAGCGGCTGGCTACTGGCACATCTCTGTGGCCCTGGGCAGGGGCAGGAGAAGGCAGCTTTGTGCGCTGTCCACACCCCTGGTACCGTCCCTGCAGCTCCTATTGGCCAGGATCCAGCCAATGGGAGCTGCTGGGAAAGCACCTGCAGGCGCAGGCAGCACACGGACTGCTGCTGCCCCCCTCTTCCCAGGGGCCTCAGAGACGCACTACCGGTAGCAGCCAGCCGCTTTCAGGAGTGGACTGAGGCTATGGTAGCCAGGCAGGCAGCCTGAGCCCTGCTGCACTGCTGGCCGGGAGTTGCCTGTGGTAAGTACCTCCTGACTGGAGCCTACACCTCATACCCCCTCCTCCATCCCAACTCCCTGCCCCAGATCAGAATCTCTTTCCTGCACCCAAACTCCCTCCCAAACCCCCCACCCCCTCCCACATCCCAATCCCCTACCCTAGCCCCCTCCTGCACCCAAATTCCCTTTCAACCCCCCACCCCCTCCTGCACCCTAACCCCCTGTCCCAGGTCAGAATCTCCTCCTGCACCCCAACTCCCTCCTTCACCCCAACCTCTTCCCCATTCCCCTCCTGCACCAAACTCCCTTCAAGGAAAAAGATTGTATACAGGGGCCCTATGAAATCTAATAGCCCCAAGCCCACAGGAGAGTTTATCTAGAGCTGAGTTTTTAATATCCTCCTGAACCATGGTATAATATAAGAGTTTCCTCAAAAATTTGCCCGTGAGGCATTCAGAAGGGGTGAGAGCAATTTTTGTATTATGAAGCATATCTGAAAGATATTTGCAAGATATGAAAGAAAAATGATTTCTTGACATGGCCTTGTTTTGTAATGTAAATGAAACTTATTAATGTAGTAGAAAAACCTTCCCTATTTCCAGATGAGTAATAGTGTCTGTTTGCAGATGAATCAGTTGTCACCTGGGAGTGGGAGGCACTCCCAGGTAAGATATCTGAATGAATCATTTCCCGGACACACAATCCTTGCCTTAACTCAAGTTCGTAGTAATATACGAGAGAGAATGGATTGTTTTGTTTTATTTCTTATACTTTACAGATATAAAAAACGTATTTATTGTTGCTAATGAAGAATTAAATTTGATGTAGTTTGTTGCTAGTTTGGAACACGTTTTCATGATTTCTTATTTTACTTGAAGTTTAGGTAAATATTAACATGATTTCATTTGTAAACTTTGTCATTGATGATATACTCTGAATCTATATTGTATTACTTAATGTACGTACCAGAAGAGGGCAGCCTTCTCCACACGAGGCCTGATTTAAGGATTTCACACTGCAAATGGTTTGGAGACAGAAACTTTTGAATTCAGATTCCAGCTCTGACACTGATGAACTGTGTGGCCTTGGGCAAATCCCTTTATGTCTGTGTCTCTTTCTCCATCTAGGAACTGTGAAGAGTATTATTTTCTTATCCATCTAAAAGGGTCATTTTGAGGGTTAACTGATGTTTGCACAGTCAGTCTGTCATAGGGTCAACTAAACATTGATGGTGCAGTTGGCTAAAAATAACTTATTGGAAAATTTATCTTTCTCTGGGGACCTGCCCAAAGTGAGCATTTATACAGCACTTGTAATTTCATCCTTGGTAATTTTTACCTTTGAGACTTCCCTATTCCCTTCTGAGAGATGTGGGAGTTTCATTGTTTGTGCAAAAGTACTAACATTCCATTTAATGTTGCCACTTTAATTAACCTTTCTGTTGTGTGTTGCAATGATTTTCTGGAGACTTAGCTTAATCTGTTTACACTCATATAGTCTGAAATCCTTTGCGTTGTTGCATTTGGTAACTAGTTGATAGCTCTTCCCCACACTCTAACAGCCATGTTATCATTTGATCAGTCTTGCTGTTCTACTGAGTTCAAAAAAACAAAACAATCTTGCTTTTGCACGAGTCACAGATGTGATGACCTTTACGCAGAGGTCTCTGACAGTTTTGTTTCCTATGCATAACCATGCTGACCATGCTAAAGCCAGTTCTTCTGTATAATTAGTAAGGTTATCGTGAAGTCAGAGTCCATCATTTGGAGTCTAGAGTTCTAATTTTCATTTCTGTGATCACCACAAAATGTCCCTTTCTAAACCCCTGCTCCTGCCATTAAGCCCATGAGTGCAATCCTACTTTCCTGTGAAGAATCCGATTGAAACCAGTGGGGCTCATTGTAGATGCAGGCATCTGTCTGGATATACCCAGTTATAGGACTGGGCCTGACAGAGTGCCAGATACAGACTTTGAGAGCAGGCTATACTGCATCTGGAGGAGAACTGAGTATCTAACATCTCAATAAATATTATAAAACTACAATATAATTACTCAGTTAAGCATAGCGATCTTGCTGATACAGGGGCACCATATGGGGACATGGTGACCTCGGTAACGGCTTACTCTTCACCTGACACTGGCTTCTGAAGCCCTCTGTATAAAATAACTTTATGAAACCAAAAAGGGAAGTAGGGTTGGCCCTCTCTATCCATCCTTTTTTTTTTTTAATCGGCTCATTTTTCTTATAATGAAGTGTTCAGTGGGGAGGGTTCTGTTGCATTGTTTCTGTCTTTATATTAGGAGGAGACATATTCTATTATTGATCCCCAAGCATCAGAATTAATCTAGACAGTAAACTTCAGTAACACATCTGTTCTTTAAATGTGCATTTTTAATATATTTTGTGGCCTACTGATGTTTTTTCTTTGTAGGGTGGGTTTGTTGAGTGGGATTTTATTATTGTGTTACTTTAATCTTATAGACCTAAATTGATTACTACAATTTACAAGGCCCATTGTAATCTCTTCACCCAATATTCATCCAATTGGCTATTTGTTTAGTAGTGTGTATATGTTTCAGTGCGAGTGCTCCTGAGTTCTACAATACTTTTCTTGCCATGCTGTTTGTGTAGGGTAAGGAGAGCAGGAATTGATTAGGTCATGTAATGGCCTGACCGAATCCAGGCCGTGTGCTTGTCCATATGCATTTTAGGTTATGTACGGGAATGTGCTATAATGGTTACAGACCCATTTACCTGTCTCTGTACCCTTCTGCTCATAACCATTCCACTCTGGCTCCTGTCCCTGTCCCCTTCTTCTCTTATCCACCCCTGCAGCTCCTCCCTCCCACCTCCCTCCTTTCCTACCCCTCTTCCCCACCAGCTCCTATCCAGTTCTCCACTCTGGCTCATGCCTCCCTTCCCTTCTGCTTCTATTCCAACTCCTTCATCTTTCCCCCCTATCCATTCCTCATCCCGCTCTAGATTCCAGTGTGACTGCTCCCTCCTCTTTGCTGCTTTCTCCTGCAGTGACCACAAAAGAGAGACAATTTCCCTGCTCTCAGTTCCTGTGATGCCACAGTGGCTCATAGCAGCTGGGAGCAGAAATGTACCGTATATACTCGAGTATAAGCCGAGTTTTTCAGCCCACTTTTTGGGCTGAAAAAAGCCGCCTCGGCTTATACTCGAGTCAGTGAAAAATGTGCGCCCCGGTTCCTCCCCTCCCCGCCGGACAAAAAAAAAAAAAAAAAAAAAGCGCCTCGCTCTCCCGTCCCCGCCGCGCGGGCGGGCTGCCGGGAGCGTCCCGGTTCTCCCGTCCCAGCCGCGCGGGCGGGCTGCCGGGAGCGTCCCGGTTCCCCCCTCCCCGCCGCGGGCGGGCTGCCGGGAGCGTCCCGGTTCCCCCCTCCCCGCCGCGGGCGGGCTGCCGGGAGCGTCCCGGTTCCCCCCTCCCCGCCGCGGGCGGGCTGCCGGGAGCGTCCCGGTTCCCCCCTCCCCGCCGCGGGCGGGCTGCCGGGAGCGCTCCCGGCAGCCCGCCCGCGCGGTGGGGACGGGAGAGCGAGGCGCTTTTTTTTTTTTTTTTTGTCCGGCGGGGAGGGGAGGAACCGGGGCGCACATTTTTTTTTTGGTCCGGCGGGGAGGGGGGAACCTCGGCAGCCCGCCCACGGCGGGGAAGGGGGAACCTCGGCTTATACTCGAGTCAATAACTTTTCCAGCTTTTTGTAGTAAAATTAGGTGCATCGGCTTATATTCGGGTCGACCTATACTCGAGTATATACGGTACTAGGAAAGTCATGCTCAGCCCCTGCATCCATGGGCTAGAGCATGCATAGCCCTGATTTGCATCTTCAGAGAATTTAGCTGCCCAACTCTGACTTAAAGTCCCTCCTGAGTGTGTGCAAACTGCAGTGTGTGCAAACTGCTATTTTTCATACGTTTAAAACTTAGCCAAATTGGGAGGTGGTTTTTCACAGGCCCAAGGTAAAAGGCACATCCCTCGCACCAGGGTGGGGTCTCTGCCAAATTTCAAGGCCCCGCCTCAAAGTATGAACGCCCTAGAGCCTCTCAGTGAAATGGTTGTAAGACTTTGTGAACATGGGCAGATGATGTATTTTTCTTTAATCTTGTTCTCAGAAACAGCTAAACTGCTTTAGCTGAAGAATCAGAGAGGTAGCCGTGTTAGTTTGGAATAGCAGAGGTAACAAAGAGTCCTGTGGCACCTTAAAGACTAACTATATAGAAGCATAAGCTTTCGTGGCATAAGCTTTCGTCGGATGCACACAGTGGAAGTGTCCAGGGGCTTTAGCTGAAGCTTTTTTTTTTTTTTTTTTTTAAAGTTTAATCACTTGATACGGAAAACTTCAACCAATAGGGCTGAAGTTTGGCAAAGTTGTAACCAGCTAAGAACAGAGTCTTATAAAGGGGACTGTGCTCCTGCAACTTGTTGGGAGACAGGGCCTCTGAGACCAGGCTGCCATGAGTTTGAGATCTGAATCTGTCTCCTTTGTAGTTTAAATCTCCCTTTGCTCAGATTTCCTGACTACTGTGGTAGAATATCAGCTGAAGTTGTTTCAGAACACAATGTTGGGGATTTTCTAGACAAAATCTCTTTTTAAAAAATCTCCAGTTGAATGTGGTGCTGGGATTTAAAATGTGAAAGGTGGACCAGTTTCTTAGAAACTGATACTGCTATTAAAATAAAAGATACAGCAACCTGCTGTCAATGTAAGTTAGTACATGTAGCTGTTGCCTGCTCTTAGATTAAAGCTTTTGGGACTAGGGTTACTATCATACTTTGAATCCTATTTTGTGTGCATAGGTAGTAATGCCAGAGGAATGCAGCTGAATTTGTATTTGTTTACCCACTGTGTGGAGTACTTTTGAAGCAGAGAGACCTTTTAGGCTGCAAAAGAATCAAAAATATGTTTTCTAAGACCAATTGTTTGCAGTTCTCTTTTCTCTTCCTTCTGTATCCCTTTGAATTACAGAACAAAAAAAACATGTCTTTTTATGTTACAGCTGTATTATTCCCTTGGAATATACTCAGAATTACATTTGAGTATCTAAGGTTCAAATTATCTGATGCAACTCCGAAGAACACTTGGGAGGGGGCAGGGTCCGGGCACCTTGCCACTCCACCCCTGAGGACCGCCCAAGCACCAGAAAGGTGACACTCCCAAAGTTGTGACTTGTGTGTTCCTGTCATCCCCTCACCCGCCATCCCACCCAGTGCTTACCCCCTCACGCATCTCTTCCAGTGCTACATTTGCAGGAATCCCCCCATTTCTGTGGCCCCTTAATAAAGAGTGCATGGTTTTCAAACAACGATGACTTTATTATTGCTCTGCAAGCGATGAGGGAATGTGGGAGGGCAGCTGACTTGAAAGTTCAGTGCAGGGGAGCAAAAGAAAGGAAAAGGACACATAGAAATAAAAAAAACTTTAAACCATTAGCTTGAGCAAGGGGGTGGGTTTTCAGGATCCAGACAAACAGCACAAGTGGAAACAAACTGAAGTCTCACACTGTAGCTTGTCCTGCAATGAAACTAGTTGTCAAGGCTTCTCTGATGTGCGCTGCGTCAGAGGGGGCCCTTCTAACCGCCCTGGTGTCTGGCTGCACATAATCAGCAGACTGGCGGTCTGCCTCAACCTTCCACCCCACCATAACCTCTCTCCCTTGGTCTCACAGAGATTGTGGAGCACGCAGCAAGCTTCAATAGCAATGGGAATATTTCTGATATGAATGGGCTATTTACAATGCCCATAACTGCCGCGATGAGCTGAGCGGGCTCCATGCCCACACTACTATGGCATCTTCACGGGCAGTCCAGGGAAAAGGGCAGAGCTGGCAGCAGAAGCGTTTGACTAAGGGAGAAAGGAGACAAACGAGAGAAGAGATGCCACTTGGTGGCGGGAGAAGAGATGCCACTCAACGGGCGTTGCCAAAGCCACCAGACTTGACATACTTTTTATGAGTGCCTGGAGCATGAAAGGATAGCAGGTGACTTGATGTAGTTCTTCATGGCTCTCTCTGGCATAGATATTTATTGTCTCAAGGCTTGTATAGGTTAGGACTCACATTTTTGTTGGTAATTACATTTTATATAATTATATATAATTTTATCAGTGGGGAAAAACCCTTTCTTACCCTGTATTTATATTTTTTGGATCACTGAAAGAATTTTCAAGGTATTTTGTTCCACGACACTGAAAATTTATTGAACCAGTGAAAGCAAAGAAGTGATGATCCATGGCACCCTGTTAGCTCACCTATTTATGCTTCAGTGTCACAGCACATGAGGTATTTTAGTCTACAGTGTCCTCACACTGTGTGTGTTGCAGTTCTTAGATACAAAAGAGAAATGGGAGCAGCTGTCAGTAGCTGTAATTATTGATTTGTTGTAACCTGAACATATTTTTTTGTTCTTGGGATTTTATATTTCAATTTCTTATGTCTTTTTACAAAGTCAGATCCCATTAGTCATTTTGGCACAATTTAGGCCTGAATTCTTAATTTATGGCAAATGTTGTCATTTTGCTATTTCCCCCTCTTTTAATAATCCTAATGTTGATGCTTTATCTTCCTAACTATTGCACACACACGCACACACACTGTCTTTTTAGCCTGTTCTTTTTGGTTAAGGCTATTCAGAAGTTTGTGGAGTGACAACTCTAGATGAATTAGGGTCCTCAGATTTCCTTGAGTGGGCTCAATCCTACTTGAGATTTTATTCAGATTGCACTGGTCTCAGTGGTTGATGATCTAGTGAAGAATAAGTGTCAGAGTCTGAATGGACATATTAGATTTAATCAGCAGCCTGCAATATACCTTTGATTTGACTCTGATCCTGGCTGGAGGAAAGAGAATTGCTTTTAGTATTTGTTATTACCGTTCACAGAGATCCCAGATAGTGGTATTAAAGGCAATTGCTCCTGAGCAGTCTTCCAATGGATGAGCAGTTTCAGAGTCCTTTGCTGTCATCTCTCCTGTTCAAGGTGTATGAAAGGCCACTAGAAAGCATATTGAGGCAATTTGAGCTGCAGTGTTATCATTCTGCTGATGACCCATGGCCTACACTTTCTTTTCATAAAATGTGGAGGGCGGAGCATTGTTACTTGGCTAAAATAAGGGTTTGCAGGAGAACAAGCTGATGAAGATTCAGTCCAGATAAGATGGAGAGTATGGTTGGTTGGTGGAAGCATCCAGGTGGCAGAAATTTTTCCCGTCCACCCACTTGGTACAGGAGATTATCCCACCCTTTATAAAAGAGGTTCACTTCCCCAGGTACACTTGGAGACTTTTGTGACTAGGAATGCCTGTTTCCACTCGCTTTTTCCCCAAAATATTATGGCCATTTCTCTGTGATGTGGCCCTTGACGCACTCAATCATGTGACCTCCAAATTAAATTACTGTAAAGTGCTCTCCAAGGGGCCTACCTGTTAAGACCACCCAGTCCTTATAGCTGATGCATAACAGTGTGCTTGTTTAGTGAGGTTAGCCTATTACACAGACACACCAGATGTTCCACTGGCTCCCCATTCACTTCCAGATACAATTTCTGGTGCTGATATTGATCTTTAACTCCCTGTATGGTATGTGCCACTTCGGTTTAAAACAGCTGCTTTGGTGCTTTTGCTCTTTGTCCCTGAATTTGGACATCTGTGGTGGCATGTAGTGGACATGTAACTACATGCAGCAGTGAATAGCGCACTGCGTTCATGCTGTGATGTGTAGCCGCACATGTCAGGCAAATTCAGTTGCTTCCCACTGCCAAAGCCTTTCACTGTGGTGAGGAAAGGAGCGGGGAGGAGGAGCGGGAAGGCAGTGGGAAAAGGCTAAGTAAACCTGTGCTGGGGTGGGGAAGAGCTACCCAACTAGATACTCTATACATCCCTGAAAGAAGCGTGCTATGTAGATGTAGTCTTAACCCTGGTCTACAATGGGGGCGAGGGAATGGGTCGATCTAAGATATTCAACTTCAGCTTCGAGAATAGTGTAGTTGAAGTCGGCATACTTAGATCAACTTACCGCGGTGTCTTCACGGCGGTGAGCTGACTGCGGCTGCTTCCCCATCGACTCCGCTTGTTCCTCTCGCGGCAATGGAGTACTGGAGTTGATGGGAGAGCGCTCGGCGATTTATTTATCATGTCTAGACTACATGTGATAAATCGACCCCCGATAGATTGATCTTTATCCAGTGGGTAGTGTAGACCTGCCCTTAGCTGATGGGGGAGGGAGTCTCCATTCTGATCCTCAGGAAATCATGTAAAGTCTATCTATTGCTTAGTGCTATGCAGGAGGGTATGATGATGGTAGTTTGCATCTCTGCCTGTACTTGTTTGGGAGTTGAATTTCTTATGATTCAGTTGCTATTAATCAACACCCTTTGTATGTTCTCACAATTTAGGTATACAAATGAATAGACATATGATGGGTGGTTTTCTTAAAACTCAAAAAGGTTATTTCAAACAAAGCACATCTTTTGTCTTGTTGAAGTCTTGTCTTGCTTCAGAAGGTCATTCTTCTGTGACTAAGATACTTCTTGATTTCTTAAAACTAACATAAAAAAGGCATCCTCACAAGCACAATATAAGTCATTCATCAAGTATTTTTATGCATGGTGAGTCAGCGTAGGTGCCTCTTTTTCAATTCAGACCTGTTCCTGTGAGAATTGTAATATTTAATATATTGGTACAGAGTGGCATAGGGCAAATACCTAGCACAATGTAAATGAAATACAAGAACTTGAATACTTCAGAACAGAGGAGAAAAGTCTATTTGATATGAAGAGACACACATATATATGTATATCCACAAAAGGTTAGCATTTTGGAGAAGTCCGTATGCAACAGGGTAATAAGGAATAGAAAGTATGGAGGCATACTGTAGCAATGGTGGAAGTTATGTATAGAACGGATAATGATGAAGGGAAACAATTTGCCTGAGATGGACTTCAGCAGTTTTATTGTGGTTTCTTGATATCTTTTGGATCAAAAATAATGTAAAATATATTAACTCTATCTTCAAAGGTTTGTGGAGATGTCCCTTTTCAGCACGTATCACAGCTAGCCTTTGTGATACTGTCAAGGCTGAATCCCCACTCTGTCACTTTGAGTGCAGAAGATAGGGGCGTGCAAGAATTCTAAAAATTAATACATGCCCCTCCAGGCTTGTATTAAACTCCCAAAGTTACAGCTTTTCTCTGACCTTGTCTTGGTAAACGCTGCTACCACCCAAATGCAAATAAACAAACAAAAAACCCTTGGATCAGGAAGGAACACTTGGGAATTCCTCCCTCTGTGGTCCCCTCAAGCCCTTTCACCCTCTGCCCCCCCTCTGGGGAAGAGCCAAGAAAGAAAACAAAGGAAATTAGTTGTAATACCAGCTAATCAAACAGCATGCACAAACCTCTTAGGACACCAAAAATTCAATTCTATTCTTAAAAAAGGTAAATTTTATTAAAAACAAAAAGGAAAAAGGAAAAAAATACATCTGGAACTTTGGTAGATTTTAAAAGAGCAGTTCCAAAAATTAAGCACCCAAACTAGCTTTTTTGGGGGTTCAGCTTAAAGGTTACAAGCAAAGAAAAGCATCAGGAGTTAGCACAGAGGAAATCCACAAGCCAAAATAAGAAATAAGGCTGATTGTTTCTGTCTAAACATTACCTATCCAAATAATTTCTTCTAGGTATGAAAGATACTTTTTCTTACCTGGTTCAACCCTTACACAGCATTCCTGCTATAGCATTGCTGCTCCGTGCACAGAGAACAACAGACAAAGGGGATATTTCTTTTCTAATTTTAAAAGTTCTAGCCTTCCCATTGGCTCTTTTGGTCAGGTGCCCACTCCTTTTCCTTTACCTGTGGGTTTGTTAACCCTTTATTGGTAAAGTAAGCAGAGAACAGACACTAAGAGGGATTTTACAGCTAACTGACTGGCTGGGTGTTCATAAAAGGGAACTACTCCCCCCCCCCCCCCCCCCTTCATTTATCATATATACTCTAGAGTCTGCAGTTATGGAGTCCCTTTTTGTTTGAAGTCCTTTCTTTGAATTTGGGCTGTTGGTGAAATTAGCAGCTGTAGAACCACAGTGTAGAAGGTGGGATTTCAATGCAATGGGGAACTGCAGTTGTTAATACTGAGGAACTTTTGTTTTTGTTAAATGGTATGCTTGATGAGGTGTTTTTTTTCACTCACCTCATACAAGTTTTTGATAGTAGCATTCACCACATGTGCGGTGGATGTCCGTTTTGATCTGATGGACAGTTCTGAGATTTCACTGGGGGATCTTGGAACTTGGCCAGATAGTGATACCATAGCTAATTAGGCTCAAGTGGCTGCAATTGTGGGGCATACAGACTTTTAGAAGTGAAAATAAGACTTCCCAGTGAATGAAGAGAGAAAGCGATTCCCAAATAGATTTATGGTATAATGATGGGGTTGGAGGAGAATTCAGCGAATATGGTTTACCTATTGTTTAAAACAAATTCCATTTCACTTTTCCTGCAAATTATTGAGAGAGATTGAAATTCATCATGACATTGGAGGTTTTAAGGATTGGCAGGAAATATCCAAATACTGAACTAAATCTGAGATCATTAGAAATATCATAAAAGCGCAAAGCAATGGTAAGAATCTGAGACTAGAATTCTGTAAAATGGCATAAGATATCACAGAGAGAAATAATATACTGGTGTGGAGTCATTAAACGTTGCGTTTTGTGTGTGTGTGGGGGTGAAACTTGGTCTGATGTAATATCTGTAAGAGTTTATATTCAAAGAAATGGGGGATTTTTATTTTTGAGACGATGACACAATTTGAAAATGTAACATCTGAATGAGTTCATTGGATAAAGAACCAGGGGAGATCTGACCTCTATTTCAGGAAGGCCATGTAGGAGAGAAAAAAAAAAAAAGATTCCTCTTGTTGCAAGTAAGACCACAATAGCAATTGTGACCAAGTTTAAAACTGTTCTATGATCCTGTACTGCACATGACAAAACATCTGTGGGTCATCTTGAGGTTCATGGACATCTTTGACAGGCATTCATTTCTGGTAACATTTTCTGGTATTCTGTGAACGGGGCAAGTATTTGGGTATTTATGGACTAGGGAGGAAAGATGGTGATAGTACGGGCAAATAAAATAAAACTAGCGGGCATGGTCTCATAAAAGTGCCAAATTCTAGAGCTGTTTCTGTCCCATATAATTTCTATAAAGTCACTGATGGAGCCTGTTCCTCAGAAATTGCTCAGGCAGTACTCAGAAGCTTTGTGTTGTATGCCTCTTCACCAACATTGTTATTTAGTGTAGAAATAGTACATAGCCATGACTCCAAAGCTTCTCTCTGGAACTCATTAGCAAGACCTGATTGAATCTGTGAAGGCAGTTGATTATCAGCTGAAAAATGTTCAACCTGCACTGTTAGAGATGTGGAGAATATTGAAACCAATGTACTCTGAATTGCATACAGACATTACCACAATGCTAAATTATGTGCAGCCCTGTATTTTGATTTTGAGCTAGTCAGTTTGGTATATGTACTTGTTGAAGTGGACTATCAGAAAGGTCTTGCCAAAATGCTTCAACAGACATGTCCTAGGGCTGGTCTTCACTAGGGGGGGAGATTGGCTCTAGATACACAATTTCAGATATGTTAATAATATAGCTGAAATCGACGTCTCTACAGCCCACTTACCTCCCGTCCTCACGGCGGCGGTGGGTGGCAGTGCAGTCCCCCATCAACTCCAGCTTGCCTCTCTTGACGAGCTGGACTTCCGGAGTTGACGGGGGAGCCGCTAGCGATCGATTTATCGCGTCTTAACAAGACGTGATAAATCGATTGCCAAAAAATCGATGCATCCCTGCAGTAGTGAGGACAAGCCCTTAGAATTCTTGATAAAAGTCACTTCTGTGGTGTAATCTTGTTGTTGATGCTGTTGGGGTGGCACAATAATTAAATGTAGTATTTGAATTCCCTGAGATAAACAAGTAAAAAGGCTGATTGATGACTATAGGGAGGGTAGTATGAAAAAGCAAAATACGAATTCAGAAATGATTTCTTCGGTACACTGCTGGATACAAGATTACTGATGTGCTTTGCAGAAACAAAGCCTGCAGTAATCTTTCTGGTCATGAAGTGAGAGAAAAGTGTGGCACTCTCAGGAAAAAACATGTGGACCAAATTAATATCCATTTAGGTTTAGATACAGAGCTGCAAAATCTTGCTAAAATGAGCCAGACTGCAACTTCATTAGCACAAGAAATCCTGACTTTTCCACAGGAAATAAATTGCAGCAGATGTAGCTGTGTTGTGCATGTTTTCAGTCTGTCTTTTACTGTAGTCTGTGCAGAATGAACCTGTTTACAGCTTATACTGGTCAAAAGACATTCCGCAGTAAATCAAGGAAGATACTCAAGATTTACATTGATAGAAGTAGAATGTTAATTCTCAAATAGGGTTATGTATTACAGTCTGGTAAATAAATGTATATCCAAAAAAGCACGGAAGTTCCATATCACTATTGGAATTGCCTAGGTTGGTTGTGTGCAAATACTTGGTTGACAACGATGACATCATTATCTTCATCCTGGTAAATCCCAAAGGGGTATGGCCTCCTTGCTGTTCTAGCATCACCCAGATCCATCTCTAGATAGGTCCTCAAGATGTGATAAATTACACCTCTGAAGCTTTTGGTGACCATGTGATTGCTGAGCTGGTAGCAACATTCCTTTGTAAATGCACTTTGGAATTATCGGACGTCCCAAGTGCATTTTAAACTATTAATTTCATTTTATTTATTTTTTACACTAGCCATTTCCAAAATAAAAAGTTGATACAAATAGAGAATAGTGTTCATTTACATTTAATGCATGCTGGGGTGTGAATGTGGTGCGGGGCAAGGCAAGGATTGTTTTGTTGTTTTTGTTGTGTGGGGGAGCAAGGAGTTTAAAACACCCAAAATTACTGGTATGTGAAACTAGGAAAACATTTAACAAAAGTTAAGCTTGGCTCTGCTTCAGCTTTTATTTTGTGTACAGGTTCATTGAAGCTAGTTCTGCTGGAATAGATGCTTCTGTTTTTTAACAATTCTTTCATAATAGGAGATTATCTGAATAGTTTTCAAAGAGAGAACACTCTTGCAGTTGAATGTAAATAAAGTATATTCAAGGGTTTTGGTCATTAGCATATATCATGATCCATGGGTAAAATTCTGGAGTGAAATTTGGACTTGTTCAGATAGGACATAACAAACATACCTGTATATCTGTTTTGTCTCAACAATCTGTGATTTTGCTGTCTTTATCACAGTGAAATGGAGCATGGGCCCCAAGATTCTGTGATTGTGCATAAATGAAGATTAAGATCCTGATTCAGGAACCCGAAGCACGTGCTTAAGTCCGTCCCTGTTCAGAAAAGCACTTTAACCACATCTCAAATTTAATTCCTGGAACTTAAGTATGTGCTTAAAGTTAAGCAAATATTTAAGCATCCTTCCTGAAGAGGGATGCTTTCGTGAATGGGGGCCTAAATTTTTTACCTTCTTTAAGTCTTATCCTAAATGTTGCAGAGGGCTGTAGGTCTTATAGAGCGATCATACAAAATAAGCATATTTTGCCCCCCAAAATTGAATTTGAATCCAATCTGAAAGTCACGGTTAACTTCGAGTTACAGTAGAGATGACTTGCATAATGTGCCTTTATTTTAAAATCTGCCACAAGCAGTTTCTGGCTGTGGATGAAGAAATCCCTCTAGGCACAGGCAATGGGAGGGAATATGTTTTCACAGTTCTATTCATTAGAGCAGGGGGAGAAGTTTGGGGGCATGTTAGGACACCAGAATGGGGAATTGAAACAGCTGGCTAAAACTAGATTTTAAATTCTTTCTCTGCAATGGAAAAATGCTTTTAGAGCATCCGTTCCACACTGGACCATTCTGTTTCTGTACAAAGCTGCCAATTTCAGTTATGCCAGTTATCAAGTTGTTGTTGTTTTTCTTAGCGTTAGTCCCGCACTATGGCAGGGTCCGCTTTGGTCAGCATGTCAAGTGCTTTACTAAATATTTTTATTTGAATATTATGTAAAATTTAATTTACATGTTTGTGGAAGAAGTCATGTTTTTCAGGTGTACTTAATGGTTTCTGCTCTGCCTTGTGCTAGACTTGGGTTCTTGTCTGGGTCCCAGTCTAGGGCCTTATAGAGCTGATGTCTATAGATGCCAACTGTCTGTCCTTGTTCACAGAACAAGTTTGGCACAAATAATGAAAACTCTCTTAGATTCCCCCAACCTGAGGGCCCCATTGTCACATTATGGGGTGCAGTTGAGACCAGTGAGAGATTGTCACCACTTGTATTATAACCCTGAATGCCTGAAAATGCTTCTGCTACGTTTGGCTCCCTGCTGGGGATATACATACAGCTAGCCGCCGCCATGTACTCTGTGATCGGTATGCTGTACAGCTTGGATTCAACCAGTCTGAATCCAACAGCCTGCCACTAGTTATCACAGTTATTGCTTTTTTATTGTTACCAGACCTGGTTCATATTAGTAGGTGACCCCCAACATCCTGCCAACACTCAATTGCCCCAGGCATGTAGTCTTGTTAGGGCTGCCAACTCTGACTGAAGCCCCTACTCTGGCTAAGCCAGCACCATCGACTCAGGCCTTGCAGCGAGGTCTGCCGATTCCGGAAATGGTGGACATTTCCGTGTGGGAGAGTCAGGTGGGGAGCTGGATCTTCCATCTATCCCAGACATGTTCCAGGTGTCCGGGGACCTGGTAGGTATGACAACTCCACAGGCACTGGCACTGCAGAGAAGCACCGTACCTTCCAAGAGCAAACCGGCCATGATGCAGCACCAGTCGCCGTCCCCTCGACACCTCTCCCCGTCACCACCCCTTTTGACACCATTGTTGTCTCCAGGGTCAGAGTCGTCTTCCGGCTCAGAGCCAGAGTCACATGTCTCGAAATGGAGCGGGCACCGCTCGCGGCACTATTCGAGACAGGAGGAGGGACAGCAGTTCAGCATGATGCCCTGGCCACCGCAGTGGCAGATGCTGGCGCAGTGGCCCTTCTGGACGCCATGGCCGTTCCACCAAGCCCAGGGGCTGGGCTCCAGATCTCTCTTGGCCACCTCAGAAAGGCGGGCTGTCCCAACATCCTCTATGGCTCCGAGTCCGGCACCCAGAGGTGAAAGTAAGGCGGTGCGGGCCGGTACGCCATACCGGTAAAAAGCCTGTCCAGCCTGTACTGCCTTACTTTAAACTTTAAAGCATTGCTGCGACAGCGCTTTAAAGGACCGGGTTAAAGCGCAGTCACAGCAGCGCTTTAACATTGCTGCTCTGTTTGAAGCCACCCCCACCCCTCCCCCCCATCTGCAGCCGCACCAGGTCCCTACTGGCAGGGCTGCCAATGGGGAGCGCAAAAGGGGCAGAAACGCTAAAGTGCTGCTCCCGCAGCGCTTAAACTGGGTCCTTCAAAGCGGCAAAAGGACCCTGCTCAAAGTGCTGCTGCGGCAGCGCTTTAACTCCCTGACCCTTCTGCACCCCCACCCCCTCCCCACTGCCGCCGGGGGCAAAAGGAGCAGCTACCCAGACCCAGTGCCACCGAGGGCATCATCCTCATCAGCCCTGGATGAGGTAGTAGTGGGTTCGTCTGCCACATTGCCAGCTATAGGCAACAGAGCCCATCAGGAGCTGCTCAGGAGGGTGACACAGAACTTGGGCTCCGGGTAGAAGAGGTGTCAGAGGATACTGACTCACTGGCGGATGTTCTGACACCTGCGGGTCCTTCAAGGGTGGCCTTACCCCGATCAAAGCCACCCAAAACACCATCAAAACCTTGTGGGAGACTCCCTTCTCTCTTTCCCCTGCCGTCAAAGGGGTATGAATACCTATTTACTCACCTTCAGCCGGGCGCATTAGTTATGGTGACTGCAAATGACAAAGAGAGGCAAGGGGGGAAGCAGGAACCAATGCCCAAATCTAAGGAGGCAAAGAAGCTGGACCTCTTTGACCAGAAGATCTACTCTACCGGAGGACTCAAGCTTTGGATAGCCAACCAGCAAGCAGTCCTCAGCAGCTACAGTTTCAATTTTTGGAACACTCTACGTTTAAGAAGTTACTCTCAACTGAATCCCGGCCAGAGTTTGGAGCCGTCATTGAAGAGGGCAAGGTTATAGCAAGGACCTCCTTGCAAGCCACACTTGACTCAGCAGATGTGGCAACCTGCACAATGTTGACCACTATAGCCATGTGAAAGAGCTCGTAGCTGCAGGCTTCGGGCTTCCAGCATGAGGTCCAACAAACAATTCAGGACTTGACCTTTGATGGGGTCAAAATCTGGGGCTCCATTCACCAGCCCCACAAAGGAAGCATTTCAAACCGTAGCTTCCCCCATGCTTCTACCCTATTTATTCTAGACAGGAAAGCAGGAATCGGGGCAGAAATAATAGGCAGCAGCCTTCTCATCCCTCTTCCTACCAGAGCCAGGGCTTGGCGAGGCAGTCTTTGGATCCCAGGCAAAACTTCTGAAGATGTGCCCCGGAGCGATGCACCAGGCATAATCCCTGATCCTTTCCCCCATTTTGTGAACCATCTATCCCAGCGGTGCACAAACTATGGCCCATGGGCCACATCCAGTTAGGGCGGGATGGGATCACGGGAGGGAGCAGTCAGGGGACAAGAGGCGGGGGAGGGGAGGAGTTTGATGGATTGGAAGTTCTGAGGGGGCAGTCAGGGACAGGAAGTGGGTGGGAGTCGGATAGGGGGTGGGGGCAGGCTATTTGTCACAGCCTTCCCTACTCGGCCTCCCATAAAATTTTCAACCCCGATGTGGCCCTCGGGCCAAAATGTTTGCACACCCCTAATCTATTCCATTTCTACCATGCCCAGGCCCTGATCACCTTGGACCAATGGGATTTACGTATGGTAGAATTGGGATATTTTATCCAATTCTATTACCCTGTTCCTCTTCAGGGACCCTTCTCATGAGCAACTTCTCATACAGGAGGTGCAAACACTTCTAGAAGCTGAAGCAGTAGAGCAGGTCCTTCAGGAATTCAGGGGCAATGGAGTTTATTCCCAATATTTCCTAATCCCGAAGGCCAAGAGTAGGCCCAGGCCTATTCTAGATCTGCGAAACTCAACAGATTAGTGAAAAAGCGGAAGTTCTGCATGGTCTCCCTGGCTTCCATTATCCCCTCCCTGGATTTGGGGGACTGGTAAGCTTCCCTTGACTCGAAGGATGCATATTTTCATGTGTCAATAATCCTGTCCTCCGTTTTGTCAACACCACCCACTATAAACTTATGGTTCTCCCCTTCAGGCAATTGGTGGCCCTTCGTCTGTTAACCAAGTGTGTGTCGGTCATACCTGCCTTCCTGAGGAGGCTACAGGTACAAGTACTCCCATACCTGGATGACTGGCTAATCAAGGGCCATACCAGAGCTCATGTGGAGGAGCATGTGAACCTGGTAAGGTCAACTTTTGACTCAACTCTAACCCCCACTCAGAGGGTAAACTCAGGTCAAGCCAATGCATTCCTTCTGTAATCGTGTTTTCTGATCATGGGTGCCATCAAAGAGGGCTTATGACAATACCCCCACTACTACATCATGAAATTGCCTGAAGCTGTTTGGTCATATGGCTGCTTGTACGTATGTAGTTCAGCATGCTGCTCAGTACTGCAGCTCCAACCTCTTCAGGCTTGGCTGGCCTCTGTATACAGGCCGAACCCAGGACTGCTTAGACAAGATAGTCACTCTTTCTCCTCCAGTTATTGAGTCCCTCGTGGTGGCAAGATGTGTGTGCAGGAGTAAACTTCTTCAGGCCCCAACCTTCGCTGTCTCTAGTCACGGATGCAATGAGATGGTGAACACACATAGGAAAACTCGGAACTCAAGATCTCTGGTCCCAGGCAGAACTTTTGTTGCATATCAGCGTCAGTGAGCTAAGAGCAGTTCACTTTGCTTGCCAGATGTTCCAAACCCATCCCGAAGGAAGATGACTGACAATACAACAGCGATGTTCTATATAAACAGACAGGGTGGCGCTTGCTTCACTCCCCTGTGCCAGGAAGCCCTCCAACTGTGGAGGATAGGTCCGTGGAGAGTAGGTCCATCAATGGCTGTTAGCCAGGATGGGCAGGTATGGTGTCCTTAGCCTCTGTTTGCCAGAAGCTGGGAATGGGTGACGGGGATGGATCACTTGATTGATTACCTGCTCTCCACGGCTGTTTCTTTCTTCGTCTTAGGGGAGAGAGAGGGGGAGGAGGGGGAGAGGAGAGAGAGCGCGAAGGAACGAACCGACTGGGATGTTTATGTCCATCAATTTTCCCTTTGAAATGCATTTTCCTGCGAGTGTAGAGAAAGTTCTTTCAAGCTGAGCGGGAGAAGGCTTCAGGCTGTTTCTTTTCACCTATGCATGTTGCAGTGCAGATTTTCTTTATCTTCTTTCTTCCCACTCTTGCTGTCTGAGGATTCTGTTTACAGTTTATAAGCAAACTGAAGTGCACACAATCCCATTAAGACTTGCTTGACTTGTTCTGCCTACAGAAGACTGCATGGGTTCGAACCTGTGCCACCAGCATCATTCAAGGAGAATTCGTAACTTTACATATAACGTTGCTGCATACATTCCACCATGATGATAGTGACGATCACATTATTAGTTTTCATTATTAGTACCTCCCAATGCATATTTTGTGCAAGGTTATTACAGTAGAATGTAAGGTGAGAGTACAGGATGCTTTGAATCACACCCATTCATAGTCAGTCCTTGGCATATTTGGTGAGACTGTCAGGAGATGCAAATTAGAATATGGGCATCAGACTACTAGGAATTGAGATGCATTCTATCAGTTCCTCTCATATTAGCCACTGAGAAGCCATCACATTATACTTCATTACTACTGACCTGTGCCAAAACTGGTATCCTCAAAGTGAAGTATCCGTAGCTAATTAATTACTAATCCTGTGAATCATCCAGTTCTTTGTATTGAATAGCATTCTCAGTGAACAGCTATTTGAGTAGTTTAATACTGTCTGCTCTTGAAAATTACGATAAAAGCCTTTTGATGTTTCTTTCTATCGTCTCTTTTTATTTCTTAATAAAACCTTTCCAAAAATACTTAATACTGTATTAGTCATTTTGGGCCCATTTCCAAATATTTGATCACGCATGCCAGACTTCCTATCTGCATGCATCTGTTTTGAGTACCTGACTGGTATATACAATGCCAGTACACAATGCCATAAGCTGGATGTTTGTGACTGTCATTATTATTACTTAGCAGTCAGTGAGTCTCATAGCAATGAGGTTGCCATGGAAACTGAATGCGCAGCATGCTCCCATTACAGAACTGTCCATTTTAAAAGCTGTTAAACTAATCTTAAGGTGAAAACTTTATAAAGTTCACACATAAAATGAACATGTTTTGCTAAATTTATTAAATACATATAGAATTTCTTCTTGCTGTTTTGAGATAACCAGTTTTATCAGGTTAAACAAGATCAATGAAAAATTAGCTGTGTTTAGCCAGTCTCACTCCTTATTAACTGTTCGTGTTTCAGTAGCATCCAGAGTACAAGGTGCTGTCAAAACACAGGAGAAAACATGGAGGAAATCCTGGTCTTATTTTAGTTAATGTGAGTTTTGCCATCGACTTACTTCAATAGGGTCAGGATTTCTCCCATAATTTAAGCCCTCAAGAGTTAACAGTCTAAATGGATAAGAAAAACAAATAGGGTATGTCTACACTGCATACTAAGCCCAGGCTCCTCTTCCCTCCACATATAAATCAGGCAGACTTGGGTCAGCAAGCACTCAGGATCCAGATCCCAGGACTCTGCAAATGGGGTGGATCAGAGATTGTGTCCCTCTGTGACTTGTGTGCGAGCCCTGTCATTTTGTGGTGCAGCTCAAGGTGCAGACCCAAGTCGTCAGAAGGTCTGTGCAGTGAGATATGGACGCATTAGAACAGGGGTCGGGAACCTTTTTGGCTCAGAGAGCCATATAGTAGCCCCCCCCTGCCCCGGCCGAGCCATATAGTAGCCCCCCCCCCGCCGCCGCGCTCTCCTTCCCCCCCCCCCGCCACCGCCGCCGCGCTCTCCTTCCCCCCCCCGCCACCGCCGCCGCGCTCTCCTTCCCCCCCCCCCGCCACCTCCGCCGCGCTCTCCTCCCCCCCCGCCGCCGCCGCCGCCGCGCTCTCCTTCCCCCCCCCGCTGCCGCCGCCGCCGCCGCGCTCTCCTTCCCCCCCCGCCGCCGCCGCCGCCGCGCTCTCCTTCCCCCCCCCGCCGCCGCCGCCGCCGCGCTCTCCTTCCCCCCCCGCCGCCGCCGCCGCCGCGCTCTCCTTCCCCCCCCGCCGCCGCCGCCGCGCTCTCCTTCCCCCCCCCCGCCGCCGCCGCCGCGCTCTCCTTCCCCCCCCCCCGCCGCCGCCGCCGCCGCCGCGCTCTCCTTCCCGCCCCCCCAACTGACCCACCCAGCCCGGCCTCCCCCCAACGCCCGCCGGCAAACGGCTCCCAGCCCAGCCTCCCCCCAACGCCCGCCGGCAAACGGCTCCCAGCCCAGCCTCCCCCCAACGCCCGCCGGCAAACGGCTCCCAGCCCAGCCTCCCCCCAACGCCCGCCGGCAAACGGCTCCCAGCCCAGCCTCCCCCCAACGCCCGCCGGCAAACGGCTCCCAGCCCAGCCTCCCCCCAACGCCCGCCGGCAAACGGCTCCCAGCCCAGCCTCCCCCCAACGCCCGCCGGCAAACGGCTCCCAGCCCAGCCTCCCCCCAACGCCCCCTGGCAAACGGCTCCCAGCCCAGCCTCCCCCCAACGCCCGCCGGCAAACGGCTCCCAGCCCAGCCTCCCCCCAACGCCCGCCGGCAAACGGCTCCCAGCCCAGCCTCCCCCCAACGCCCCCTGGCAAACGGCTCCCAGCCCAGCCTCCCCCCAACGCCCCCTGGCAAACGGCTCCCAGCCCAGCCTCCCCCCAACGCCCGCCGGCAAACGGCTCCCAGCCCAGCCTCCCCCCAACGCCCCTTTGCTAACGGCTCCCCCCCGTGCTTACTTGTTCGCTGGGTCACGCTGCTGTGACCCAACTCCAGCGAGAGAAGGAGAGGAGCGACACGCCCCCCAGCCTCGCTTTCAGAGCCGCGCCACACCGCCCCGCCCCCCAGCCTCGCTTTCAGAGCCGCGCCACACCGCCCCGCCCCCCAGCCTCGCTTTCAGAGCCGCGCCACACCGCCTCCCCCGCCTTGCTTTCAGAGCCGCGCCACACCGCCTCCCCCGCCCCCCAGCAGCGCCGCGAGCCAGATGACAGGCTCAAAAGAGCCACATCTGGCTCGCGAGCCATAGGTTCCCGACCCCTGCATTAGAATGTCTGAGAGACCCAAGCCCTGTGTTTGTTAATCCAGTTTAGAGTGTAGTGTGGATGCTCAAGCATTGTCTCGGAAACACCTATGGACATCCGCAGTTGGCTTGTACCAACGGACTTGTGCTACGGGACTCAGGCGAAGAAGCTGTTTAATTGCAGTGTAGACATTCGGGCTCTGGCTCTAGCATGAGCTCTGGGGACCCCCCACCTCACAAGGTCCTAGAACACAGCCCAAATGTATTCACCACAGTTAAACAGCCTGAGCCCTGAGAGCCCAAGGCAGTTGGAACAGGGCAGCTGCAGGTTTTTTAACTGCAGTGTAGACGTACCCTTCATCCACAAGCCTGGGCTCCACAGGCCCGGGTTTATGGTGCTGTGTAGACATACTCCTAGTAATGGACAAAGTCTGTACAGAATGTTAAAGGTCCATATATTCCTTGTTACTGGGTGTGGTGGTTCTTCTCCAAACCATCCCCTTATCCCTCATGTTCTCCCCTCTGTCCGGTGTCTCAGTGCCTGGCTCAGCAGCCTTCTTCCTTTCAGACCACACCACAGTATTGGACTCAGGCTCTGTATGTGTGAAGGGGGCTTGGTGGGGAAGAAGCAGCCAATAAGCCTATGCAGTGACTGCAAGGGTCTGGTAGTGTTACCACAAGTCTCCTTGTGTGCTGGCGAGCTCTGGCACTTTGCGGAACACAGGGAGTGTGCATTTTCCCTTAATCTAGCCCCTTCGTGTGATGCAGAACTGTGCTGGTTCCCTCATTGAAGACATACTGTCATGGTGGGGGGGAATGAAAGGCATGTGATATCACATATTACAATTGTATAAATACTATTATCAATATTGCTGTTTGTTTGTATTAAAATGTTTTTTACAGGCCCTAAATGGACTGTGCTAGGTCATGCCCGGACCCAAAGGAAGAGAGAGAGTAACCACTTCAAAGAGCTTGTAATTTTAGTTTATGACAGTATAGAACATTGAATTGCAGAAATAGGGAAGAGGGAGTGAAGACGAGTAATACAGGCACGTTGCTGACAATAACCATAACTAACTAAAATGGCTTGCAATAAAGGGAGTGGGAGAAAAAAATCTTTATAAAATAATCCCTAGTGAAAACTCTGAGCAGATGCATCAATTTGGGTTTACCACCTCATAATTAGGAAGTGACATAAAGAAGGGGAGCTTCCAGTGAGCTGTTAAATTGCCCCAAACTCATGAAAATAGTAAAATTCTGTTTTTTCTGTGGTTTATTTTCTATATATTCTGTATATATGCATGCATCTGCATTAAATTGTAAAGACACTGTTTTATCATTTACATAAGAATGTATCTGTTTCATAAAATAACATAGTTAAGAGAAATATTTGTTTCAGAGAGTTTTGGGTTTTCTGTTTTGGTTGTTTTTGCTGATGAATAATGTCAATAATGTTCCTTGCAGCTGCTACCTGAAATGGTATATCTAAAGTAGTATTTGTGTTACAGGAGACAAAAGTGGAGGAAGTAGAGGAAGCTGAAAATAAAGCAAGCCCTGAAGCAGCCAGACTACCCAAACAATCCTCAGAAGATAATGAAGTGTTTGGTATGTATCCGAAGAACTGGAAAATAAACCTTGCACTGTAGTATAGTTTACATAGACAGGTACACTACTGTTGGTTTAAAGAATTCACTCATTCTTTCATAGCTTTTGCTGAGATAGTGTTAGAGTACTGTATGCTTACAGATCTTTCTTATAATAAACATTTTCTCCAACCCTAAAAATGTGATTTGGAAAAGAAACAATGATTTTGTGGCAGTGTAATTCATTAAAGTCAGTGATGATAGTAGTGTGAAGAATGATGGCCAATGGATCTGGGCAGCACTGCTTCCTAAATCAGGAACTTCAGGACTCTGGGGATTCCTTACTGCTCCAGTTTTAAGAATGTTGGACAATTCTAACTAATTGTGAAGTGCAGCATGGAATTCATTATTCCCAGGGTGCAAAAGGAGTAGAAACTGAGTAATTTAACTGTTTCTTTTACTAAATGTGGAAACGATGCATTTGAAATTTACACTTGCAATAGAAACCAGTTAATTTTCAGAGTCAATTCTTCAGTCCACTATAAAGTCCTCTGAAGACTGGCACATCTTTTTTAGGGTGTATTACTGCTATGTGTGCTCCCAGCTTTCCTCTTCTATGCCATCTATAGTTCCGGGGCTTCCTTAGAGAATTTCTTCTACGGAAAAAAACACGTAAGGAGGGGTTAATAGGAGAAAGTAAATTCTATCTCAGTGCACGTTTGGTTCTCTCTATACTTGTTTATTGACAGAACAGCTGCACAATTAATGCTGTGTTCCTATCATCTTAGTTTAAGAATTCTCTATAGCCCTTGTAATGCTTCTGCAGTCCTATGGTGTGCATGTCTGTCTTATGTTTAAGTTAATTTTGGCACACGCTTTCAAGCCATTCTATTGGGGCTGGGACTTGTTGCTGATGAGTCAGTCATTGCTGGCTTATTAGGGGTATGAGAGTAGTGCTGTGTGTGTTCTAGTGGATCCAAGTGCTCTTGGACAGAACTCCTCAGAATAGGCCAGCACGTGAGATGCCTGGAAAATGTAGCTAATAAAATTAGCCACACCTGTAGCTGGGGGAAGAGATTTCTGAGCAAAGCCTCTAGTGTATTCCACATAAATCAGTGAGCTAAAAAGAGCTGGCCACACTCTAATACAATCTTGGGGTGTGTTTTCCATGTGTTTGTCATTCTATGTTTTTAAATATTTAGATTACAAACTGTTAACCTTTAAAAAAAATGTTTATTCCCACAACTTTAAATCTAACCTTTATTTCTTGCCTATAGGTCATACTAAACATAATCATAGAAATGGGCTGCAAGGGACCTAGAAACATTTTCTAGTTCAGCTCTCTGTGTGGTGGCAGGACCAAGTGTACCTAGACTATCCATGACAGGTGTTTGTCTAATCTGTTCTTTAAAACCTCCAATAATGGGGACTCCACAACCTCCCTTGGAAGCCTATTCCATAGCATAACCACCCTACTAGTTAAAAGCTGTTCCCAATATCTAACCTAAATCTCCTTTCCTGTGGATTAAGCTAATTTTGTCTTGTCCTGTCTTCAGGGGATTTGGAGAACAGTAGATCACAGTCCTCTCTCTAGCAGCCCTTGGCATATTTGAAGACTATCAAGTCCCCCTCAGTCATCTTTTTTTAAGATTAAACATGACTAGGTTCTGTAACCTTTCCTCATAAATCAGGTTTTCTAAATTGTTGTTGCATTTTGGTGGCACACTCTGAATGAAGGACTTAATTTTAGTTTTAATATACTGTCTTACAGTTGAGTGTTTGCTTGGAGGGACCACATGGCAATGGGCCCCATAGGAGCTTTAATAGAATTCTTCCTCCGAGGGAGTTTGAACACCTTTGCCACCTTTTTCAAAGGGTGCAGCATGTAACTTCTAGTCAGCTCTCTTCCCTCCTGGCCTCAGCCTCATCCCACCATTTCTATCACCTATAGCAGTGGTCCCCAATCCCCATATGTTCTTCCCCTCCCCCATGAAGGCATGGGGTAACATTTTGGGAGGTTGCAGGGGGGCTCAGGCCAGTGGCCTCCCCCAGGGTCAGGGAAGGAGTGCCACCCAACCTAGCTCTGCCCTCAGCCCTGCTCCAGCGCAGCCCCAGTCTCCAGCTTTGGCCCCTGGGTCCTGGCCCGGATGTTGGCCCTGACCATGGCCCAGCTGTGGCTCTGCTCCCAGCCCTGCCCTCCCAGCCTTGGCCCCAACCTTGGCTCCCTTACCCCTGGCCATGCCCCCTCTCCTGGCCCTGGTTCCTGACCAAGACTCCTGGGGGGGAGGGTGCAGACAGGAGTAAGGGGTAGCACAATGTGAAAAGTTTTGTGACCACTGACCTATAAAGAGGCTAGCACAACCTCTGGCCCTAGCAAGAAACAGTAGAACTGATCCCTTGTAGTTGACCCCTCCACAGGAATGAATGGGTGGGGGGCTCTTCCATCTCCTCCTGTTTGTACACAGATGCAGAGCCTCCCACATTCTGACTTCAGAATCATAGGCTGGCATTCATAAACCAGCCACAAGGGGGCAGTACTGGCCTTTCCCCTGGAGGGTCCAAGAACACAATCTAATATTTAAAGCATTGGATTAGCGACTTGAGTTTCTATGTTCTAGGTTCCCATTCTCTAAAACAATCCATATAGTTTGTTCCACTAGACTAGAAAGCATTATGTTTAGCCTGTAAAGTGGAGAATATTCTCTACCCTTTATAGTATTTGATGTACAGCATCACTAGGACAGAAATGCAGTAATTTAAGTGAAGAGCAAAGAGAAATCTTTTGCAGTAGTTCAAACATTTTTTATTTTCTGTAAACATTTGTTTCTCTAGAAGGTCCAATTTAGCTTGAATTTGGTTAGCCAAATACTACGTGATCTGAATTCTTTTTTGTTTCATTAATCGCTGTCAGTTGGGCTTCAGACAAGGGGATGGGATAGGAGACTACACTGACCTCCTTGATTGATAATCCACTGCTGGAAATGGAAAAGGTTGAGGAGTTCATTCCAGTTCTATCCATTGGGCATACATATCAAAACGGTTCGTACAGGAGTCATTGATTCATTTGCAGAGTCCAGTGGTGCTTTACATTCCTTCCAGTCAGAAATTACTCTGAGAATGGCTATTCTTTATTCGCTTATCTTCTGGTAGGGCTGAAATGCCTCCATCAGCACTAGGACTCTGTTGTGCTGAGCACTGATCTACATAAATAGAGGTAGACATGGTCCGTGTTGCAGCGGATTTACCATACAGGTAGGGTGACTGCTGCAGTGCTCCAGTGTCTATTGTGGATGTTGGAGCTACAGAGCTCCATCGGGCTTTCGTTGAACAGTGAGTCCACCGCAATAGGGAAACTTTAAAAAATGCCCATAATTTAATGAGCATAAGTGGCTCAGGCAAGTAAGTTATGGTGTCTGCCTGAAATGTTGACTTAAATGCTCTTTTATGGTGATCTTCAGAGTTTCATTTTATCATGCAAACTACTTAACATGTTGTATAAAGAAAGCCAGACTGAAAGCTGGAGGTGTACTACCCTGAGTACACCTATTCTGTTGCATGCGTGCTCTCTGTTTTATTCAACCTAGATAATGTGGGCTCTTTGTATTTGAGCCAGCCAATAGGAAAGCTATCTTAAATGACAGGTTTAAGATTAGAAGCCGTGTTAGTCTGTATCCATAAATAAAACAAGGAAGACTTTGTAGCACCTTAGAGACTAACCAGTTTATTTCAGCATAAGCTTTCGTGGCCTATAGCTCACTTCATCGGATGCATAGAATGGAACAGAAGTAAGATGCATTAAGAAAGAAAGAAAGATTGTAGCATACCAATTTTCTAAGGGGCTGTTAAATTTAGGTGGGCCATTATCAGTAGGAGAAAAAAATACCTTTTGAAATGGATATCTGTCAGGCAGGACATAACACCTATTGAAGGTAAATTAACAAGAGAAATGCAATTAATTAGTGTAATGAGAGAACCATTCACAAATTCTGTTAAGCCCTTGGTTTATTGTTTCCAATTTGAAAATTAATTCCAGTTCCAGTTTCTTAAATGAAAGTTCAGTACAGATAAGATGTGTGGTAATGGTAAACATATGGAGAAACTGACCAGGAAGTGATTGCTCACTCAAGTTCTAATGACTGAGTAGCCTCAAAGTCTTATTCGGTCCATACTCTTTAGGATTTCCAGGTGAAAGCAGTGGCCCAAAATGCCTCTAATTGTTTGCTGGCCAGGACTTTGCTCTCCAGTATGATTCTCTGTCACCTCTAGGCTAGACTGAGATGCATTGCACTGTTGGGTTTTCCCTTGGCCTCAGCTTGTAAGGAATTAGAATAGAGTGAAAACCAGAATTTCCATCTTGGGAAAAATTCTGATATTTTGACATTTGTTTTCAATGTAGGATGAAAAGTTGACATTTTTCATAGAACAAAAAGTTTAGGAAAAAAATCATTTTGGAAATGTCAAAACAAAACGTTTTCATATTACTGTATAAAAACATTTCACTGGGGTTTGTTGTGAAAAGTCAACATGTTTTTTTCCTAGTCAGTTTAATTCTGAACTGTATCTTCCTAAAATGCCATGGTGCCTCTCAGGAGTTTTATTTTAGGAGCCGCATTCCCCTAATCTTTCATAAGGGTCAGGCTTCCTGGCTAGAGTATATCTCCTAGGGTCCACTGTGATCATGTGACTCCCCTGTTTGCCATATGGCTCTGACTGAAATATTTCAGGGTAAAGCCTAACTGCAACTAAACATTTCACTTTGATGTTCCTCATGGAAAATGAAAAAATTATCACAATTTGAAATTTCACCAGAGAAAATTTCAATTTTATTTAAATTCAATGTTTCATTTAAAAAAAAATCATTTTGACAGAAAATTCCCAGTCAACTCTACAAAGATCATAGTCGCCCACCTATGAAGTGGAGCAGCCTGACAATATAAGCATGTAACACCCATTCTCTCCTGTGTGTAATACCTTCCTGTTTATTTCTGAGTGCAATTTAAGGTATTTGTATTGTGATAGAGGAAGGCCAGGGAGCTGTGGCAGAGTGTTTGAGGGGAGATATATCAGCTCCAGGTTCATTAGGGCGTGGCTCCTTGTAGACTAGGGAAGCAGGCAGCAGGTTAATTAGGAGCACCTGCTGTCAATTAAGGCCTTAATAAAAACCCCTGCCTCAGGCAGACAGGTGTGGGTGTTTGGAAGGAGTTTGGAGGCGTTGGAGCAGAGAGCAGTTTGGAGGCGTTGGAGCAGAGAGCAGTTTGAAGAAGTGCTGTGGTGAGCTAAGAAAGACCCAGACCTTAAGTAAAGGAACACCTGGCTTGTGTAGAGAGAGGGCAGGAAGCCCCCCACAAGCTGAAGAGTAGGAGAGGGAAGTAGTCCAGGGGAAGGAGTAGCTAATCCCAGTGGTTTACCGCTATCCTCAGGGCCCCTGGGCTGGGACCCGGAGTAGAGGGCGGGCCCGGGTCCCTCCCTCTCCCCTTCTCCCCTCTAGGATACTTGTGGGACAGTTAACACCCTGTTCAGAGGCAAGAAAAAGGCTCCCTGAATTCCCCCACAAGAAGAGAAAGTGCAGGACCCATCAATATCGTGGGAGTAATTTGCCACAGTATGTAAAACCCTACATGTCTTGAGAACCTGCTCTCTCTACAATGCTTCTCCTTCTACCATGAGGCAATTGTAGTTGGCTGGAATGTTCTTGTTGCCTCTCTTTCAGGGTTAAACTCCAAGCAAGATGCTAACACATTCTAAGGGGGGATATGATGATATCTATAAAATCATGACTGATGTGGAGAAAGTAAATAAGGAAGTGTTATTTACTCCTCCTCATAACACAAGAACTAGGGGTCACCAAATGAAATTAATAGGTTTAAAATAAATGAAAGGAAGTATTTGTTCACACAATGCACAGTCAACCTGTGGTACTCCTTGCCAGGGGATGTTGTGAAGGCCAAGACTAACAGGGTTAAAAAAAGAACTAGATACATTAATGGAGGATAGGTCCATCAATGGCTATTAGCTGAGATGGACAGGGATAGGGTCCCTAGCCTCTTTTTGCCAGAAGCTGGGAATGGGCAACAGGGGATGGATCACTTGATGATTACCTGTTCTGTTCACTCCCTCTGGGCACCTGGCATTGGTCACTGTTGGAATACAGACCTTTGGTTTGACCCAGTGTGGCCGTATGTTCTTATGTGCCCATCTCTGAGACTCAGTCCTGCTTGAGCCGCACCAAAGGCCAAGTTGAGCAGCTTTCTGGGCACAAAACATAAAAATATAAGAGTGGCCATACTGGGTCAGACCAACAGTCCATTTAGCCCAGTATCCTGCATTCCATCAGTGGCCATTGTTGGATGCTTCAGAGGGAATGAACAGAACAGGGTAATTATCGAGTGATTCATCCTCTGTCATCCAATGCCAGCTTCTGGCAGTCAGAGGCTTAGGGACACCAAGAGCATGGGGTTGCATCCCTGATCATCTTGACTATTTGCCATTGATAGATTGATTGCCATCCATGAACTTATTTAATTTTTTTCTGAATCCAGTTATAATTGGGCCTTCACAACTTCCTGGTAATGTTCCAGGTGTGAAGAAGTACTTCCTTATGTTTGTTTTAACCCTGCTGTTAGTTTAATCAGGTGACTCCTAGTTCTTGTGTTATGTGAAAGGGTAAATAACACTTCCCTATTCACTTTCTCCATACCATTCATGATTTTATAGACCTCTATCATATCTCCCCATGTCCTCTCTTTTCTAAGGTGCACAGTCCACATATCTTTAATCTCGTCTCATATGGAAGCTACTCCATACCCCATTGGTTCTCAAACTGGGGGTCACGACCCCTCGGGGGGTCACGGCCGGCTTTTGTGGGGGTCGCGAGCCCCAACCCCCATGGCAGGCTGCTGGCTCCAGCTCTGACCCCCGCGGCAGGTGACCCGGCCCCTGCAGCGGGCTGCCGCTCCAGCCCCTATTCCCGGGGAAGAGTGGCGGGGCAGTGAGCCCCGACCCCGGAGTGGGGCGGTGGGGCGGCGAAACCAGGCTGCAGCAGCAGGGCTGCAAGCCCTAATCCTCAACCCTGGGGCGGAGCAGCAAGCCCCGACCCCGGGGAGGAGCGGCGTGGCAGCAAGCCCCGACCCCAGGGTGGAGCGGTGGGGCTGTGAGCCCCGACCCCAGGCTGAGGAGAAGGGCTGCAAGCCCTGAGCCCCGAACCCAGGGCGGAATGGCGGGGCGGCGAGCCCCGAGGCCTGACCCCACCGTGGCGGAGGGGCTGCGAGCTGCAAGCCCCGACCCCAAGGTGGAGCAGCGGGGCTGTGAACCCAGGGTGGAGCGGCAAGCCCCGACCCCAGCGTGGCGGAGGGGCTGCAAGCTCCGACCCAGAGTGAAGGGGCTGTGAGCCCCGAGCCCTGATCCCCACACGGTGGAGCAACGGAACTATGAGCCCCGACCCAAGGGCAGAGCTGTGGGGCTGCGAGCCAGGAGCCGCAACGCTCAACTCCGGTGCTGGCAGGTGGCTGTGAGCCTGAGCCCCAAGCTGAGCCCTGACCCCAAATCCTGTGCTGGGCTGCGAGCCCCAACTCCGATCCCTGCACCAGGCTCTGAACCCTGACCCTGGATTGCTTCAGGTCATTAATTACTGACAAGTATTAAAATAAAAAATAAGTTTTCCACTTATATTTAATTTGATAAATATGTTTGTCTTAATTTAAAAGCAGTGAGAAAAGCAGTGACAACATTATTTTAAAGTAAGTGGGTTTAAATTTACTATTTAGTATAGAGTTAAATATCAAAAATGTGTTTTTAATTTCTAATGGGGGGTCACACTCAGAGGCTTGGTGTTCAAAAGGGGTCGCCAATACAAAACGTTTGAGAACCACTGCCATACCCCAATCATTTTTGTTGCCGTTCTCTGTACTTTTTCCAATATATATCTTTTTTTGAGATAGGGTGACCAGAACTGCATTCAGTATTCAAGGCGTACTATGGATTTATATACTGGCATTATGGTATTTTCTATCCCTTTCCTAATGTTTCCTAACTTTGTTTGCTTTTTTGACTGCCGCTCCATATTGAGCAAATGTTTCCAGAGAACTGTCCACAATGATTCACAATCTTTCTTGAGTGGTAATAGCTCATTTAGACATGATCATTTTGTCTGTATAGTTGGGATTACATTTTCCAATCTGTGTTACTTTGCATTTATCAACACTGAATTTCATCTGCCATTTTGTTGCCCAGATACATCCGGTATCTGCTTAGTTCTGCAGGACTTTAATAGTTATGTATGCATTACACTTTGCCCACAGCAGTAGATTATAAGTATCTCTTACACATTAGCAATTGAAATAGTACACCTACAATTTGGAAATATAATGCATGCATAAAATATGGGTACCCAAAGTTCTTATTTTCACACTTTTTAGCTTTACAAGAAAACCCCCAAAAGAGGAGACCAAGGGACTCCAGCAGTATACATTAACCTACCTGGACAATCCTTTTATCTGTGGACTCCATTGTTGTCATGTGCTGGACAAAGGCTGTGAGGTTATTGCAGTTCACATTGAACTTTCTGGGAAGCTTGTCTTATCTGTAGTAAACATCAGCAGCCCTGGAAAACAAGCTGTGACTCTAATGCCAAGTGATGGCAAGCTAACTCAAAAATCTTCTTGTGAGACAACATATACTTCTAAGCTAGATGTTATTATCATGACACAATTCTTCTATTTTGCTACATTATAAGGTGTATGTGTATTGATGCTTATATTCAAGTTGTCCATACGTTTCCATCCTAAAGGGCATTGTGGTTTTTGGTTGTGACTTTCACAAAGTTTTACCTTTTTTCACTTAAATTTGGCATACGTGTTCCCTATCAGAAAGCACGTTTTTTCCCCTGAAAGTTTAACCGAAAACAGTGGAACCACTGTCAATCACAGAGAGAGTGGGAGGATGGGTATGGGGTGGAGAAACATGCAGACTTTCTGCCAATTAAAACAAAATGCTTCAAATTTTTTCATAACTCTTGCACCTCAGTGGGAAGAGATGGAAAGTTGAAATTTGGCACAAAAAGATTCTCCTCATCATAGCTGTATCTGTCAATGCTTTAGTGAAAACATGAGGTTATTAGAGTTTAAAATATAATTCCCACATGGGCATTAGTTTTGGTTTGCAATAAAAATAACATCCTGCTGGCATTCCATTAGCACTGCACATGCAGGAAATTTTCATTTAATAGATGTTTTTCCCCCAGGACTCCATTTAGATTTCTGCATTCATACATAAAGAAACCAATCAGAATTAGCTAGCCTCAAACTCTGCCTACCCAGAAAATGCATTTGCGCAAGCAAACAGTATTTGTATTTGACTTTCCAATTCCATTCAGATTTTGGTGAGTGCAAATGGTTTTGCATCAATACTACAGATGTATCCATATAGTCTAAGAAAATGTGGACGTATCTGACTCAGTCTACATAGTATTTGTGTAACTGGTTTATTGCTCAGCAGATTTCTGCTTTTTAAAAATATATTGCAGCCTTCAAATAAAATAGGAAAGACTTAATTTTGCTTAGTAGAAACATGCATGCAAGGGGATACTGATATGCAGGGATTAAGATTTTGGCTACTTATTATAACGGAGACCTGCATAGGATATGATTGATTAGTAACTGTTTCTAGATATCTAACTACCTGATAAGTGAAATCAGTCAGTTAGTGGTCTAAACACTATCATTTAAGTCCATAAGATTACATTCAACCTCACGGTTGATTTTAGGTACAAAACCAGAGGCCAAGCTGAGGGCACTTAATAGTTTGACCCAATATTATTTTTCCTTCTCCATCTCTTACATCTGCATGGGCATTAGAAGTTTTTATCTATGATTAATTGAATATCCTTGACAGTTCTTGCTAAACACAATAGCATCTAGGGCTGTCAAGCAATTAAAAAAAAGAATCATTTGATTAATCATACTGTTATAATAGAAAAACAATTTATTTAAATATTTTTCGATGTTTTCTACATTTTCAAATATATTGATTTCAATTAAAAAAACAGAACACAGTACAGTACTCGCTATTTTTTATTACAAATATTTGTACTGTAAAAACAAAATAAATAGTATTTTTCAGTTTACCTCATACAAGTACCGTAGTGCAATCTCTTTATCATGAAAGTTGAACTTACAGATGTAGAATTATGTACATTCTAAAATTAAAAAATGTAAAAATGTAGAGCCTACAAGTCCACTCAGTCCTAGTTCTTCTTCAGCTAGTCACTCAGATATACAAGTTTGTTTACATTTGCAGGAGATAATGCTGTCTGCTTCTTGTTTACAATGTCACCTGAAAGTGAGAACAGGCATTCACATGGCACTGTTGTAGCTGACGTTGCAGGATATTTATGTACCAGGTGCGCCAAAGATTCATATGTCCCTTCATTTCAACCACCATTCTAGAGGACATGCTGATGATTGGTTCTGCTTGATAATGATCCACAGCAGTGCAGACCAACACTTTCATCATATAAGTCAGATGCCACCAGCAGAAAGTTGATTTTCATTTTTGGTGGTTCGGGTTCTGTAATTTCTATATCGGAGTGTTGCTCTTTTAAGACTTCTGAAAGCATGCTCCACACCTTATCCCTCTCAGATTTTGGCAGGCACATCAGAATCTTAAACCTTGGGTTGAGTGCTGTAGCTACGTTTAGCAATCTCGCATTAGTCAATCTTCTTTGTCAAATCTGCAGTGAAAATGTTCTTAAAATGACTACATGTCCTGGATCATCATCCAAGACTGCTATAACATGAAATATATGATAGCATGCAGGTAAAATAGAGTTGCAGACATGATATTTTTCCCCAAGGAGTTCAGTCAAAATGTAATTAATACATTTTTTTTAATGAGTACCATCAGCATGGAAGCATGTCCCCTGGAATGGTGGCCGAAACATGAAGGGGCATATGAATGTTTAGCATATCTGGCATGTAAATGCAATGTCTGCTACAAAGGTGCCATGCAAATGTCTGTTCTCCTTTCAGGTGACATTGTAAACAAGAAGCGGGCAGCATTATCTCCTGACATGTAAACAAACTTGATTGTTAGAGGGATTGCCTGAACAAGAAGTAGGACTGTTTTGTTCTTAATGCAGTTACATAACCCAAAAAAATCTACATTTGTAAGCTGCACTTTCATGATAGGGATTGCATTATGGTACGTGTATTAGATGAACTGAAAAATACTATTTCTTTTGTTTATCATGTTGACAGGGTAAATGTTTGCTCACTTTATAATGTTTTTATTACATTGTACACTTTGTATTCTGTGTTGTAACTGAAATCAGTATATTTCAAAATGTAGAAAAACATTCAAAATATTAAATATATTTCAATTGGCATTCTATTGTTTAATAGTGCAATTAAAACCGCAATTATTTTCAATTTTTTAAGTTAATCACATGAGTTAACTGCAGTTAATCTACTGCCCTAATAGCCTGGGCTGGGACCTGAGTCAAAGATTTCTGTATTTTTCAGTGCTGGGTTGGTGGGCCATGCCGATTGTGGTTTAATGTGCACAGTAGCAATACAGGAAATTACTTATTCATTATTTTAACGCTTGCTACATAACTTACAATACCCCCAGTATTTTCCCCATGCTTATTAAGTGAGTGTGTGTGAGAGAGAGAGAGAGAAAGAGAGGGAGTGCGCGAATGCACCAGGTTGTCCATAGGCATTTAAAATCCCGAGAAAACATAGTGGTGCTAGCTGAATCTGTAAGAGCCTTGCTGAAGTTGAAAAGCAGGATGATTAAGGATGGACCATTAACATGCCGTTGAGTGCTGCATATAGCTGTTCCAAGAAGGAGGATAGTGCAGGCTCAGAAGACACTTTGTGCTGATCACGGCTTATATTTGTGCCTTATTTCCAGTTTGAATTTGTCCAGCTTCAACCTCTGTCCGTTGGATCATGTTATACCTCCGTCTGCAGCATTAAAGAATCTCAACTATCTCAGGTTTCAGAGTGGTAGCTGTGTTGGTCTATATCAGCAAAAACAACGAGGCGTACTAGTGGCACCTTAGAGACTAACAAATGTATTTGGGCATAAGCTTTTGTGGGCTAGAACCCACTTCATCAGATGCATGGAGTGGAAAATACAGTAGGAAGATATATACATACTAGAAAAATAAATATTTGAATGGACACAAATCAGATGTCAAGAATTATAACATTCAAAAGCCAGTTGGAGAATACTTCAGCCTCTCTGGACACTCAATAACCGATTTAAACATGGCAATTCTTCAACAAAGAACCTTCAAAAACAGACTCAAACGAGAAACTGCAAAACTAGAATTAATTTGCAAACTGGACACCAAGTTAGGCCTGAATAAAGACTGGTAAAGGATGAGGCCCTACGAGAACTAATTTCCACCTACTGTTACTCACACCTTCTTGTCAGCTGTTTGAATTGAGCCACCTTGATTACTCCTACATAAGTGGGGTAGCGCAATAGCGCAAATCCGTTTATAGCGCGGGATGCGGCTGGCTCCCGATGGCGGCGGCGGGCGCTGCTTTGATACTGTGAGCCCACATTTATCGTGATCAATTTTTTTTTTGAATCCCGATCATGGTGGTATTGCGGGGTCCGACTGTATAGCCTCCTACTGTATTTTCCACTCCATGCATTTGTTGAAGTGGGTTTTAGCCCACGAAAGCTTATGCCCAAATAAATTTGTTAGTCTCTAAGGTGCTACTAGTACTCCTCCTTTTTGTTTCAACTATCTCAAACTCTCCACATAAGTGCTCTCACTCACCTCTTAATTTTTCCTCTGAGGACTTGGACTGAGCTTCTTCAATCTCTCACTGTAAGGAGGGTCCCCATCATTATACTGCCCACTTTATACATACACAAATAGAATACCTGTCCCAAAGAGCTCGTCATCTAAATAGACAACACAGACAAATGGAGCAAGGGGAAACAAAGGCACAATAAGGTGAAATGCCCTGCACTAGGTGACAGGTCAATGACAGAGCCAGAAATAGAACCCAGAGTCCTCTTGACCTCTTGTCCCGTGTGCTATCCACAGGCCCAA
Organism: Sternotherus odoratus; assembly: GCA_032164245.1. Taxonomy (NCBI): domain Eukaryota; kingdom Metazoa; phylum Chordata; order Testudines; family Kinosternidae; genus Sternotherus; species Sternotherus odoratus. The sequence continues at coordinate 86,543,430 of JAVMKO010000002.1, read as the reverse complement.
ACTGCCTCACTTGAATCAAGTTCAGGATCACAGCTGGTTAATGGTCCAGGATGTAGCAGTTTATATTTCTTTGAGTCGTAATTTTTGTTATGCATATTTTTGATCATTAAGCAACATACACACTTTTTTTTTTTTTACATTTCAATCGGAAAGATACACCAGGGTGAAATAAGATTTAAAACAAAATAAAATCAGTTGGCAGTATCCCTTTAAAGAATGATCCACAGTGGGTTGAAAACAAACAGTGGGCTCTAAGGGGAGCAAATGTGATAATGCTGGCCCCATGTAAGCAGAGAGCGAAGGAGGCATGTGAGAGCTGTGTCTTGGTGCCCCCTGTCTGCTGGCAGCAGCTCTTCCTTGTGCACAACTCTTTTGGGCTTCTCTGTGTGGTTCTGGGAGGCACAGCTAGCAGACCCAGGGAATGGCAATTCATGGGTTACTGTCCCAGTCAGACTGGATAGGACTGTGAAGATAGAGACTGGCAGGTCAAAGGCAGCCTGGAAGTTGAGAAGGAGCTTCGAGGGTCCTCCGCTCTGAATGGATGCACCAAAACTTGCAGGGTTGGGAGAGAACTTTGAGTGTTGTGTGCATGCGCGCACACACTTCAAGCTCTGCAGCGACAAGACTCTAAGCACTGCAGCTGAACCCCTGGCCTAAGGGGATATAATGTATTTGGGTTTTCACATGTGCCACACTTACAAATTTTAGTAGTAGTTTAAAGTGGTTTGACCTATTGAACAGGATGAGTTGGCCCCTGCTTTAGTTCCTTAGGCTATTGCCTGGCAGAATTTATACTTCATTCTAGAGGCACTGTCTGTTTAAGTATGACAAGGAGGTATACAGTAGAAATCCATATCTGAGGGTTTTAGTTTTAACAATGAAAATAGAAGTGAAAAGATCTAGTATCTTCTGCTACACACGCTGGTACTTGCATAGGAACATCCTGGTAGTGACAAGACTGCAGTCCCTTACAAGCCTTGCAAGTATCACAGATAATGAGCCCTAATAATGCCCTCCTTTATTTCAGTGTTCAGAGAAGGCTCACTCTGTAGTGCTTTCCCTATGCTTTCCTCTTCCATCTCCAATGCAATGCCTGGATTTCTCAAGTCCTTTAAACCCCGTCCTTAATATGGGGCTCTACTTTCTTTCTGATATAAAGGCCCTCCAGCACAGCAGGATTAGTCCCCAGCTGCTTCAGTCTCTGTGTTACTAGCAAACTGTGACGCTCCACTGTGATTTTCCACCTTACTTTTGCAGCAGCTTAAAATAATAATTACATAACCAGTACATACATAACCAACAGAATGGCAGAGCAGAACTGTAAACAATGGAAATGGACCTTCCTTAGTTCCACCTTATTTGGCTTAAACGGGATGAAAACTTTTATCCTAACACATACATCATGTATGTCGCAGTCATTGCAAAAAAAAAAAAAAAAGTATCTTTGCTTTAACTGAGTTTAATGGAAATAGGTAAAAAGGTTTCATGATAGATAAATTCTCACTAATTTCTGATTAGAAGGTTTTATGATTGAATTTCCCTTTTGACTTTTTTTAACATACTCTTTCTTGCTCTTTGTTGACATGCTGTTGGGTGCTGCATACTCAAGGAATAGTTTAATATGGCTAAGGAAAGCGACAGATGTGTTAGATTTACTGGACCAGATCCTGCTGTGGTGTGAATCAGCATAGCTATGCTGCTTAAACAATATGTGATACCTAGAAAACGTTTCCTTACTTTATTTTTCCACTCGATGGGATTTCATGGATATAAATCAGGGTAGAGGTAGCCCCAGCTGGCCCGGTTCATCATTGCATTGCTCCCATTTTACATCAGTGTGTATCTGGAGTAATGTAGTGAATAGTCAGGCTCAAGTATTTAACGAGGAAGCATCCAATTTTAGATCTATTGTATATCTGGCTCTTGGGTCACTGTTAAGGAAGGAGTCCCTCATTTCTAGTGTTACAGGATAGTTTCAAAGAGAAAAGGGACATTCCATTTCCCAGGTTGAAAATCTTTTGCAAAAGAGAGCCAAATGAATAACTTTAAATTCTCTCATTCAAATACATCCATCTATTTTGCAGAGCTCTGTTCTTGAACTCTTAAGAGTCTAAAGGCCAAATGCAGCCCTTATGTGAATGGGAGGACTTTCCTGAAATCAACCACAAAACCAGGCAAAAATACCAGGGTTGAATGTGGTCCATAAGTTACATATTTTTGCTTTTTCATTTGGAGTTCATCCATTTGAGAGGACAAAACTTTTATAATGTTTCAGTGTATAAGTTAACGAGATGATATCAAACCACCAAAGGAGTTTTCAGCATTTGAAACACCTTGATCTATCACTTATTTTTTTTATTTCAAACTGTGTTTGGATCTCTCATCTCTTCAAACTGACTTAAAAATAATCCTGAAATTACTGCACCCACTGTGCAGTCACTGCTTTGTTCAGGTTATGCAGCTAGACTCTGAACACAAAGGAACTCAGAAGAGCTACATGTTGCTTAAAGAAAGCTTCCTTTATGGTTGGAGCTTGGAATGTAGGCATCTTTCAGGCATATCACATGCAGATTCAACAAATTATCCCCAAAAATCAGTGGGTTTTCAGCTGAAAAGAGAGCTTTTGTGCATGCCCTTCCTTCTGCAAGTCCCCTCCCAATGGAGCTAGTCCGCAAGACATAGGTTCCTCCGGACGGGGTTCCCCCAGCTCTAGAACCAGATGAAGATGCGCACACGCACACACACTAACAGAGGAAGTCTGAGTGAACTGGGCACTCTCCAGCTGATCCCCTCCTGTGTCCCTGTGCTCAATAGGCTGGGTTAAGAAGCACTTTCAGCTGTCTCCTCCTCCCCCCCCCATGTACCCCAAGTTTAACACTACTTTCACGTTACAATTGTACTGGTAGTAACCCACTTGATAAGCAAACCTCACAGTATTTTTGGGCACTACAGGGATCTTTAGCGTAGTTAAAAGAAGCGTTGCTGCAGAGTAAATGGGGAGGGGGGACTAAAAATACAAAAGAGTAAAATAGAGAGAGAGAGAGAGAGAAGCAACCAGCTGAACCATAAAAGTTATTTATTGAATAATAGTGATCGCGGCAGAAGGAGGGCTACACAAACATAAGTTACATTTTAAAGGTCAATACCTGAGATAGAAAAGAAAACAGAGAGAGAGATTGATCTCACCTGTTTTATGAGGCTTGAACTGGTCATGATTCCCAGGTGATGATGCCCAAGCTCCTGAGTGCTAGAGACAGGCAGAGCCCCCAGCATGATCAGTCTGGAGGTGATGGAGTCCCCATGGAACTGATGCAAAGTTTGGGTCTATATATCAGAACACTGACTTGGGCATAGGTAGCGGGTTTTGTAGAGAAAATACAATGGTTCAAGGGAGAACAGTAGATTGCTTTTTGGTATACTGATGCCTCAAGGGTTTTCTTTAGGCTAGACCAGCGGTTCTCAAACTTCTTGAGACCGCAACCCCTTTTCCAGCTCCGTCGGTGAGGCGCGACCCCTCCAGTCCCCGCAGGGGGCGGGCTGCCAGCTGCGCGCCGGCCCCCAGTCCCCGCCGCGGGCGGGCTGCCGGCTGCGCGCCGGCCCTCAGTCCCCGCCACGAGTTGCAGCGGCAGGAGCTCGGTGACCCCCCGGGGAGCGCTCGGCGACCCCCCAGTTTGAGAAACCCTGGGCTAGACAATAGGAGCTGATCACTCTTGGCTATGGGTGGTGTTTTCTTCCAGGGAGGTCACAAGGCAACTAAGCCACTTCAATATTTTGGATATCAATCAACGATTTATTAGTAGAATTGGTCTGATAATTGCTGAGCTGCATGTGTGCAGGCGTAGGTTCATTAGCATCTGGAGCAGGGATTCCCATGATGCAGTGCGACCCTGTGTTCTGGTCCCAGAGTTCAGTGTGGTTCTCTGTTCCTCACTCTTTATGCTAATGAAGATATCATAATCTTGTCATTTTGTCAGGAGGGACCGAGGTGTCTCCCAGTGCTCTTCACTGTTCTTTGCAAGCCTTTTCTCTGTTCGGTTTTGGTTCAAACAGAGACTGGTGGGGGAGGGGAGTGTCTTTAATGAGTCAGACAGGCTAGATGCTGTGCCCTAGTACCCCCAAAACACAGAGCTGGCTGGTATCAAGTCCCCCCATTGATGAGGTGCTTGCACTGAGCGAGTATCCCATCACATCCTTACTCCGTGGTACTGGGTCTGATCTTCCATCCATTGCGGTCTCTGCATCAGTCATTGTATCCATCAAACCAGCAGAATCAAACCAAGCCCTCATTTCTGGCCCCACCCTAGAGCCTGAACCCTCTCTAGGGTGACCAGATGACCTAATTTATAGGGACGGTCCTGATTTTGGGGTCTTTTTCTTGTATAGGGTCCTATTAACCACCCCCGCCCCCCGTCCCAATTTTTCACATTTGCTGTCTGGTCACCCTAACCCCCCTGGCCCAGTCTGGTGAAAATTAGCGAGTGTGGGGGAGAGCAAGTGATAGAGGGGATAGTGAGTGGGGCCTCAGAGAAGGGGTGGGAAAAGGGTGTTTGGTTTTCTGCAATCAGTAAGTTGGCAACCCTATTTATACTTCATTTCCTCAAACCCATTGGGAATAGGGGCACTTTAGCAATATCCCACTCTATTATAATTTTTAAGTATTCCTTCTGAAATATTATAATGAAAATCCAGACCAGAACAAAACAATGCTGAGGGCCAGATCCTGCAACAGTTATACTCACAAGTCAGCCTCACCTATGTGAATAGTTACATTGATATCATTAAGATTACTCTGGTGAGTAGCAGTTACTCTTGCAATTTAGGGTTGCAGAGTCAGGCCAAACTCTGTGAAACCAAATTAATAGAAACAAATAATCTCTCTAAAATAGGGAAGTAAATGATAAATTCAACTGTCCATAATTTCCATTCCAAGTTTGTCTTATTTCCAAGAACTCGCAGTGTTGCAATCTCTGCATGAAGCTGAATCACTCTGCTTCTGAGGGAACTTTCGGCTGGAATTAGAATGTGACTTCTTGAACTGGGTTGGTTGGAATGTAATTTTGTGATTTATAATGTGATACTTGAGGAGTTGTCAGAAGTAATTATACAAAAGGATATCCGTGGTCACTGGAAAAAACACACTTCTGTAGAACTGTCACAGAAATAGTTTAACCTTGAAACTTATTGCAAAGTACAAGTGATTTTGGACACTAAAGTTTATGGAGCCATGTCTTTGTAACTGACTAGATAATAATTTACATTATGTGACTTGGATTAAGCTAAATAATTCATAATAATATAAATTAATGTACTTTGATTTTAATGGTTCTCTTTAGGATCATGGATATAGCTGTACATAATGATTTCCCTCAAAGTTTCAAGAAATTGGTATTGACTTGCCATCTGCCTTCTGCACATGTAACAGAATGTTTGGCCAATATGTCATGGCTGAATGTGCAGATTCAAAAGAAGAAAAAAATTAGCTAAGTGGAGAACTTTTAGTAAATTTTTGAAGCGGTTTATTCATGAATAAACTGGCACATTTGTGGAAATTCCTCTCTTTTGAATCTGCACACACAATAACACTTAACTTTTAATATAGTAAACTACACTCTTACAATCATCTCTCTCTGTGTGGTATATATCACTATTAGATAGTATTCATCTGCTCTTACATGGTAAAATTCTCTCTCTTTCTCTATCTGGGTGATATAACCATTTACATAGAATCTAATCTGTCCATATCACATGACGTTAAAGGGGAAACTAATTCAGTGAAGCCTCTTTTACTATTTGGAAAACCTTGGTAATTGTGCAAGATAGTTTCTTCAGTATTACTCCAGTAAATGCATTCCTAGTTATATTATGCTCTTTTAAGGGACCAAGTGAAATGCATTTAAGAGAGCAAGGAACTAAAGCAATGTTGGTAGTGGAATATAATATGATTATTATAGCGGCTCAATGAAAGTAGCCCTAGTGAGTCCCAGTAACCTCACAGATACTTGGCTAAAGTGAAGAGGTATTTTACTAGGGCTGGCAGAAAAAGGAAAGGTTGCACATACCTTGTACGGTGGTTTAAATGGTTCCACTTCTTGGAGTTATAATTCCTGTATGGATTCCAACCAAGGATGCACATGCATGTCATGTACCAGAGCCGGAACAGCTTTGTAAAAGTAGTGTCCATTGACCCGCACGTGCATTGTGTGTTGTCTGTGTGGTCTCATCCGAGGCTATAAGAGGCTGTGTAGGTTGATGCCATTCCAGTTCCTTCTTACCACATTACGCTCACTGGCAACCAGTGTTTTATTCCAATGAGACTCCTGGCTCCAGTCATCTGGGTGCCCTAAAAAGGTCCAGACGACTCTTTAGAACCTCATCTTTGATAACTAGAAACTCTTCAGTGCCAAGCTGGATGAATCACTACATACCGTCAAGGATTCTTGTGCTACTCCATAGTTGCTTGGCATTTCCACCCCAGCTGATCATCCTTTTGCCCCAGTTCACCCCCCAATCTGTCTCCGCACCCACCCAGATCTCCTCACACAGGAGGATTCCAACATGCCAACCTGAGCCCACTCCACCTGACAACTTAGTATTTGGATGGAGCTTGCACATAGGCATGACGCACTTCAACTAATTGCGCAAGGTCCTTACATACAGCAGGAGGCCTTACACCACAGCCTGCTATTGGGCAAATGAAAGCACTTCACCACCTGGGCACACACCACCAGTAAGTACCCAGTTGGCAAAACGGCATATAAACAAACCGGTGGGACCCGCTAAGGGTGCTTACCCTGCGGTCCCGTGTGCCAAGGTTGTCAATCCCTGCTCTAAACTGTGCGTGTGCACACAGATCCTAAACACCACACATATGGTGAAACACCACACACACACACACACACACACACACACACACACACACACAAATTTGCACAGAAGAAATTTTTTGTGCGCACGGCCTGTCAAAAATTAGAAGAACATTGCCTTAGACTGACACTACAATACAATGATTGCCTTCTGAATTAGATTCCATATCCTCCTAGCTCCTCCGGCTTCTGCTTTGATTGATATTTCTGTTGTAGCTCAGTGGTGAAGTTTTATCACTTCCGCTTATTTAGGGTCACACTTTTATCTTGGGCATGATCCAGAGTTCATTGAAATAAATGGAAGGACTCCATTGACTTCAGTAGGCTTTGCCTCAGACTTTGTTTACATAGAGTGTTTTCTTCTTAGCTCACATCACAAAGTTAGTGTGATTTTTGCCAGCTTCTTCACCAGTGTTCCCCAAAAGGGTTAGTGTTCCCACAGGTGCTATAATGATTAGAGAAATATACATTGTTAGAATTAAGACTAAATGTCAAGCGTAAAGGTTAATTGCCCAGTTTCTGTATCTTGCTATGTTTGGTGCCTGCAGTAATACGTTTTCCACTGTTATGATGTTGCTGTACCCACAGTAAGTTAATTATCAAGACCTTGATAACAGTTTGACATCTAGACACTTTGCATGAAAAACACAGTAATTCCAGATGCATGCTGATATTCCACTAAAAGAAACTTGTTAAAATTGCTTGATGGATTTGATAATGAAACAGACCTAGTTCAAAGAAACAGAAGACAAGGATGAGGAGATTCACTATCAGGGTGGATTTCAGCCCCACGCCCTTTACATCGCCAGCCTAGGGAAGCTGATCCGGTATGGCATGGTGTGCCAGTATCCCATATGGTATCAGCTTTCATCTCTGCCTGGCCCTCCCTTCTCACATTTATCTCCAGACTTCTTCTCCTTGTCCAGATCTGTTCTGCCCCCAACAATATTCTATTCATTTACTTTTTTGAAACTTTGCACTTTTAGAGAGAGGTAAGGGATTGACTGTGTGTACACAAATTTGCAGAGAGACAATAGAGTCTCTTATTTCTCACCTCTTATATATTTATTTAAAAACATTTTTGCTGTTAACAAGCATGTTATCTTTGGAGACGCAAATCCACAGTTTGAGAACTGTAAAACGAAGCATTTCTGATGGTATCTTCTAGACCAGCGGTCGCCAACCAGTGGTCCATGGACCACTGGTGGTCCGCGAGAAAATTTTGGTGGTCCCTGGAGAAATTTGGACATTATTTGCAATTTTTAGGAAGATAAGTCCCTAGTAAAGGCTTCTTATTTGATAGCACTTCAAATCACGAAAAGTAGAAAGCCATATACGATTGGAGAAGAATTAATTAAGCCTTGCTTGTTACAAGCCTGTGAAGAGGTTTTGGGGAAACAGGCTGTCCAGAAACTGAAAGTAATTCCTATGTCTGCTAACACTGTGAAGCGCAGAATTGAAGACATGGCCGAAGATATTGAAAATCAAGTGATTGAAATGGTGAAAAATTCAACTTTTTATTCAATTCAACTCAACGAATCAACAGACATAACTAACAAGGCAGTTCTCCTTTGTTTTGTGAGGTTTGAGTGTCAAGGAGAGCTCAAGGAAGAACTCCTCTGTTTGCTCAACTTGCTGGGTAGAACAACCGGCTCTGAGGTATTGAATGGAAGAAATGTGTTGGGATATGCACAGACGGTGCCGCAAGGATGACCGGGCATCGTTTAGGAGTTGTTACAGAAGTGGAAGATGTTGGACACCCAGACATCTTGTTTACTCATTGTATTATACATCACGAGCAACTTGTGGCGAAAAGAATGTCTCCAGAACTGCACGAAGTACTCTCTGATGTAATTAAAATTGTAAATGAAATTCGGCACAAAGCGCTTAATTCTCGAATATTTGAGGCACTTTGTGAAGAAATGGGCTCTCAATATACTCATCTTCTTCTTCACACTGAGGTGAGATGGCTGTCGAGGGGCAAAATACTAACCCGATTGTTCGACCTGCGCCAAGAAGTCAAGTTATTCTCCCAGCAGCAAAATAATTCGAAATTCCAAGATCTCTTGTTCAACGATGATTGGCTAGCCAAGCTTGCATACCTGGCAGATATTTTTTCACTGTTAAACGAGCTAAACACGTCCTTGCAAGGACAGCTTACGGACGTGTTCACACTGCGAGGTAAAATGGATGCATTTCAAAAGAAAATATTGCTGTGGCAAATGTGGTTGGCTGAAGAAGATCTGCAAATGTTCCCGAATCTTGATGAGTATATGAAAGAGGAGGATGTCAACCGACAGGTAATAACCATTGTTCGACAGCACTTATGGTCGCTCACAGAATCTTTTGGCCGTTATTACCCAAAGGAAGAGGACCACAGACATGGCAATATGTGGGTAATGGATCCATTTTCGGTGAAAATTGAAGATAGCAATTTGAGCATGAAAGAAAAAGAAAGACTAATCAATCTATCATCCGACGACAGTCTCAAAGCTAAATTCCACTCGTCCTCATCAAGACATCATTTTTGGCCCTCTGTAAAAAGTGAGTACCCAGTGCTGAGTGAAAAAGCCATCAAAATTTTGATTCCATTTGCAACAACCTATCTGTGTGAAAAGACATTCTCATCTGTTACGGCAATCAAAAACAAGTACCGCTGTTGGCTTGAAATACAAACGGCTCTCCGTGTTGCAGTGACGTCATTGGAGCCAAGAATCCATAAACTTATTTCAAACAAGCAGCAACAAATATCACACTAATAATTTTGTTATAATTAAACAAGCTTTAATAATTTGTTATAATTAAACAAGTGCATTTCATATTAATGAAATGGAACTTTTATGATCATTATTTTATAGATGTTTGTACCTTTTTAAAAAAATTCATGTTAGTGGTCCGCGGGATTCAAAATTGTGAGTTTAGTGGTCCGTGAGGTCTGAAAGGTTGGCGACCACTGTTCTAGACTGAGCACTCAGCCCCATTGGGTAAATAGAAAGATTAACCTACATAATCTATACAGAAGCCCTGGAGCCCCATAAGATTGGGTCCCTAGTCCATGAACTATTGGAACTCATTTACAAAACTTTTTTTAAACATTCCATGAATATATTGTCTCATATTATAGAATTAGAATTTATAATCCCTATTCTATGATGAGCTATCTTTGAGCTATAATGTATCTTAGTTAAAACTATCTTTAGATGGGTTTTTTCCTCAAAAAGCATTTTATCAAAAAAATTGGGGTTTTTTTTTTTCAATTTAAAAAAAACAAAACAGATTTTTAGCCACCCTGTTCACTATAGTTGGGTTCCCTACGGCCACTCTGGCACTACTGACACTTAATTCCCCAAGTTTTCTCTGGGTTAAAAGTTGCAATGCAAGTCCTAACTGTGATTTTATTTTAATTTTTAAATTCTTGAAAAAACAAAACCTGTCTGACCATATTTAGAAATAATTTATTGGATAACATGAAAAGGACGCTACAAAGCAAATATGTTCAGGGGAAGCGCACAAATCACACGTAACCAAGGAGAAAGCAACAAGAGGTAATGTGAAGTTCTAAGCCAGGGGTCTCAAACTCAAATGACCACAAGGGCCGCATGAGGACTAGTGCACTGGCTCGAGGGCCGCACCACTGACACACGTACACACCCTCGCTGCCCCGGCTGTGCCCCCACTCCACCCCTTCCATGAGGACTAGTGCACTGGCCCGAGGGCCGCACCACTGACACCCCCCCCCCGCCCTTGCTGCCCCGGCTGTGCCCCCACTCCACCCCTTCCAAGAGGTCCCACCCCTGCCCCACCTCCTCCTCTGAGCATGCAGCTCCCCATTCCCTCCTGGAAAGCACTAGGCACCACCAACAGCTGTTTGGCAAACAAAGCAAGAGCAATCTAGGAAGTCCAGAGCTAGAAACACGCGCGGCCCAGCCAGGCAGCAGAGAAGCCTCCACTTCTGGCCCCTCCGTCCTGCAAACTGCTATGGGGAGACCGGGGGGGGGGGGGGGGGGCGGCGCCAGGAAGCTTGGCGGGCCGCAGGGAAGGGCTTTGCGGGCCACATGTGGCCCCCGGGCCGCATGTTTGAGACCCCTGTTCTAAGCTTAGATGAAGGAAGAACTGAACAAGTCACTCTTAGGGCAGCTACCTAGATTGGAACTCCTTCTGAGCTTTAAAACTGTCCCAGGACACCAAATGTAGTTTAGTGTTTGTTGATACAGTATTATCTGATAGTCTGCCCAAGACAGCAGTACCTTTTATTAGCTAGGCATTCTGTTTACCCGTGTCAAATGCTTTCTCCCACCTCTTGTAACTTAATTCACTTATTAACTCCTCTACTAAAAATGTGTAAGAATTTTCTCTTTGTAACATTTTACGCATATGACCTATATCTGCGAAGCACGGTATCCGCTCCATTGTACAATTTGCAATCGATAAACAATGTTAAGATACCTTCTCATATTTAAAATGGGGCAAATTTTGCCATTGCCATTAATGTAGTACGAATACTGATGGGTGAATGTGCTGCTAATTTTAAATTAATGTGCCCACATACTTAGTGATATTTACAAAGCGACATTACATATATTATTAACTGCAGCATCTCAGCACAGCGGGGTGAATTAAGGTTTGAGTGCTCATCACCTTTTGTCAATTTTTTGGCTAAATTCTTAGAGCCAAATTCTATACTGTCATGTGTGCAGTACACGCCCATGGAGTACACAAATGAAGGCAAACGTGTGCATCTAGGGGAAGACATCTTTCCATGACACTGTTTTAACATAATGCTGTATCTGGATTGAATTGTATAGAAATTTCAAAAACACTGTGTGTTTTAGTGCTTTCTCATGTTAACAGTGGCTGAATGCACTAAACTCTTCAACACCTGGAAAAGTTAGTAAAATGCAGGGTAACCGTGATGAGAGTGGAGGCTATTGAATAAAAACATTTTTAAAAAAATCATTCCGTAAGTGATGGGCTTTTTTTGAGGGGGTCACACCGTTGTCTTTGACTTGATTCTGAGAGAAATAGTCTCTAAAATGTTAAAGTGGGCTATCCCATCGCTACCTAGACATGTTTGTCTAGAGCTTCTCTGCTGCTAGGAGATAAACCTTGGGTTTCATCCACCTTCCATTAAAGGGCCTCGTGTTTTATTTATGCAATTCAGAGACTTCATTAGGTATTGTGAGTAACTCCATGTAAATAGAGTTTGGAGACAGAAGAAACAAATTAAAGCGACTTATGTCTACTGCTCAACAGATTGAAAGTCAGTTCTTTGTCTTGCATTCAAAGGTTTCATTCAGGAGCAGGTTCCTTTATGTGGGACAGTTTTTACGCTCCCACACAATCTTACCCTAAAGCAGTGACTCTCAGGCTGCACCTCTTGTCCCCTACAGCTCTTTGCTGCACATATTAAAACACTGTGATATAATTATTAACCAGTTTGGATGCTTTTACTGTGTTATTAACTAATTAAGGCATAAACTTGCTCAAGTTATTAACTTATTTGCTGTGAGAATAATAACTAAATATTTCTTATGCTGTTTAAATATCAATAGTACTATAGTAAATGAAACAATGAATTCACACTAGTATGGTTTCTTTGGGTAACGTTAATTGAAGTCAGGAGAAATGAGGATATTCATTATGTCTTGGGATTAGGCCTTTATTACTGTTGGCTACCTTCTCAGTGTAAAAGGAGACATACAGAATTAGAATCACAAGTGCCCCAATGTTTGTATCGTGACCGCTGCAACCAGCTGTAGATGCAGAAATTCCATTGTTAATATTTTTTTAAAAATAAGTTTTATTTCCCTTTTTGTGTTTAAAAGTTTTTCTTACTTTTCAGACTTTCAGACTTCCTGGCTGAACAGAATATAAACACTTTGACCAATACTTTGACTGACTGACACTTCCCCCTCACTCCTCTGTCCAGCTGTCAGCCAATCAGATTACAATAGGCATGTATGAATCTAGGAGTAGTAATGATTCATTAGAAAAAATAGTGGTGGAGCCGATGTGTAGCATAATCCCTCTTCTAAGCAAACAACCTAATCTTGTACTATACAAGAGATGTGCTATAAGTGTTACAGTCCAACATTACTACTATCAGTACTTTTGAATTAAAAATACCAAAGCTGAGTCATCTATCCATCCTTTCCTTTGACTCAGACTGGTGAATTTGTCATTTGGGTTGAAGCTCCAAAATGGCCCTTTCATTGTTCCTGTCCTTTCAGTTTTAACTTGTCACTCTGCTTCTTTGTCACTTTTTTGGTCTCTGACCAAGAGCAATTGTACCTTTCAATTCTTCGAAGTCTCCCTGTGCAGTCATCCAACTAAGAACCCAAATATGCACATTGGTGTGCATAATATTTGTTAAAATGAGTAGTTACTTTTTAGATTTTTTAAAAATAAAAATGGAAGCTTGGGTTGCTATGTGATGTCTTGATTTCAAGAGTTGAGATTTAGAGACTCATATGTCTTTAGACATATCAGAAAGCATCATAGTAAATATTAGGTTTAATTGGATCAACCATTACTGTGCATGTGATTTAATTAGGGAAGGAACCTAATAATGATTTAGGATTAAAATCAGTCCACCTGACTGAGTGCCCTGGGCTCCATTCTCTTCTGAGGAGAATTTCAAACTGTTGATTTTTTTATTCTAGTGCACTAGCATAGACAGGGTTCAAGCATATTCAGCACTGTATAGTGGTTGTGCTTTCATGACACTATGCTGGAAAATGCCTGAGCCCTGTCCTCACTCTTGCATACATCATTGCGGGCACTGGTGTAACTGCAATGTGGCTGGAGATGGACATTCTGTTGTTTAGTGTAGACAAGTGTGGATGGGTGAGGGCTTTCCACTGAGCAAGACACATGCGGCTGTAACATAACAAAATTTCTACCATGTGAAAATCTACTAATCTGATTTGCTCAATAATAAACAATAATGCTGAAGTCTTTTTAAGACTAACATGGTACCTTTGCATTAGTTTGTATCTTATGACTAAGGCTAAGTTTTTGTCACGGATATTTTTGTAAAAGTCATGGACCGGTCACAGGAATTAAACTTTTCCTCTCCTGGTATGGACACCAGCTCATCAATTATTGGGAGTGGACCACATCCAACCTGATTAAATTGGCCCTGCCAACACTGGTTCTCCACTGGTAAGTTAACTGCTTTCTCCATATGTCCGGATAATAATGCATGCATCTGTAATTACACTCAATTCATCTGAAGAACTAGGTTTTTTACCCATGAAAGCTTATGCCCAAATAAATCTGTTAGTCTTTAAGGTGCCACCGGACTCATCGTTTTTGAGGAATTAAACAAAAATTCACAGCAGCCCATGATCTGTCCCTGACTTTCACTAAAAATATCCCTGACAAAACGGGTAGGTAGATTTGCATCCGTGTGCCTAACTTGTGTGTTCATTTACTGCAGCATGCATACAAGTGAAGTTATCCATCTAAAGTGTCATTAGTTATCCAGCTTGAAAACGTGTCACTTTCACCAACCAAAGTCGGTCCATTAAAAGATATTACCTCACATACCTTGTCTCTCTCTTAGCCCGGGACCAAAATGGCTATAACAACACTGCAAACACATAATTGAATGTCCAGTCATGGTAACTGGGCTTGTAAATCAGGCACTTGTTTTGCATGCACAGTAGCTCACTAGAAGTTCTGAAAATCTGTTTCTGTGCAACTTGCCCAAAACTAGAATCCATTTACGAGCCTCCATAAATGACTTCAGAGATTCTAGTTCCCATCCTGGGCAATAACTGGACTATAAGTGGCTAGGAGGAACTTACCAGACTAAGAATTGGAAAATATCTCAAAATTTTAAAATTTTTGTCATAAAACATTTCATTGTACACTTGGTAGTTAATTCTTCAAGCCCATATTAGTTTTCTTGTGGTGTATGTTTTTTTTATGTTACACTGACGGTGACTTATTACATATTTGAAAAGCAAGATAAATTATAAAGGTTGGGGCTTATTTAAATAGCAGTAACTCCCACTAACTGGTACAAGGCTTGGTACTGTGCAAGCAGTTTCTCACTCTTAGAATGCGGTTACTGAAAAGCAGATATTGTGTGAAGTACCATCGATCACTGCCTCTGTTTTATACAGTTTGTCACCATTGTTCTTCATATAGCATTGAGTCACATTTAGAACTATAATACAGATTGCAAGTGTTGGGGGCAGGGAAAGGAATGTTAAAAATAACCCCCTTGTTTTGGAAATAATTGAATATCAATATGACTGTGTTTACATAGAAAATATGATTGAGTGAAATAGCCCTCTCTCATACAGTAGGCTAGAACAGGCTTAATTATATATGTGTATATATATGTAAGGTGCACAATACTCTTTGCAGTGGTAGAGTGTGGCACTGAATTTCAAATATCTGAAGTTAGATCTGAAAGCTTTTAGACAGAAGTCTGAATGCTATACTTGCCTGTTGATTGGCTATTAAAGTAAATGTGAATTTAGGCTGTACACATAGTTTTGCTTTTCAACAGGTTTTGGATCTCATATGCATCTCTCTAGTTTATTCTTCATGAATACCAGATGACAAGTAAATAATTTCTAGTGTGTAGAGTTAAAAGCCTTGCAGGTTGCATTTAATTAAACAGTTTGTTAAACAAAGATCCAAGAAGATACACTAGGGTCCCACTTCTTAACTTGTTTCTGTAGGTTTTTAGTTAATTTAGATACATTTTTGGCTTCTGAATCAGGCTGGTACTCTTGCAATATTATTGACCACTTGGGGCTAATTGTATTTACCATCTGGAGGCCTTATTGCTTATTGTCTTATTGCTCTTTCTCAATTTATAACACTGTTGTGGTATGTTCTGGGTTCAGATTTCTCCATTTATGTTGGATTCAAATTATTTGTCAGTGTGTGACATTAATTGAATCAACTTATTTTCCTATAAGCTTGCTTTATAGTTTTGGGGGAGGTTATTTTTGTGTTTTGCCTCTCTTCAGTTTTATTTTCCTCCTATTTGATAGATTTTCTGCTTGCTTTGACTGCTTAATTTACCATCCCTGCTTTCTGGTATAAATGAACTGTACAGAGTCTTATTTCTCTTGTACTGAGTCCACCAAGTTAAAAAACAGTTACTGTGTCTACATGCTGCAGTTGGGTTCTAAACATTATTCACTATGATGTTGTACATTTGGAGGCTGGATGGCGAGAAATCCTACCTACCCTGAGAGCCTGAAAAATCTGGTTATTTTAAAAATGAAGTATTCTTAACTTTGACAAGACCGAGCATTTAAAATGTCTTGGCGATCTCGGTGGATAAGTTTCATTGGGAAAGAGTAGTTCTGCATTCATATATTGAAAATGAATAATGTAATGTTTCCTTCCCTGCCACCCTCCCCCTACCAAGAAAAGTTGCAAACAGATTGACATAAGCGGTCATCTTGCATTGAGAATCCACTCCGGCTCCCACTAAGTCAATGAAATAATTCTGTTGACCTCAGTGAAGCGGGATTGGCCCTCTGAACACTTTTATAGTAGCATATTAGATCTCTAGCTAAATAATTCATGTTTAGCAAATGCAAGCGTGATGACTCATAAAAAACGTTGTCACATAAAACTTGTAAAATAAAATGATCAGAGAGCAAAATAAATATTTAAATAAATAAATAAAAAGCTACAGCAGCAGCAGAAGATCCCGGAGTAATTACTAGAGCAAGATCAGGCCCATGACAGCCTGTAGCTTCTGTAATCAGCCAAGTGAGGCTGAACATATTGTCAGCAAGGGAAAAAGACTTGGACACCATCCATCCTACAAAATTAAATCCATGGGCATTCAGAAGAAAGTGAAGGGAAAAGGAAGAGTTAGCAGTAAAATAAAGCACTCTGGCTAAGTGAAGGGTTAACCTGCAGACTTATTAAGCAAGAAGAGATGACAGTTAGAAAAATGTCCTTTGAAAACCACACCAGCATTAATTCAGATTAAGGCCAGAGGGAACCATTATCATCATCTAATCTGACTTTTTCCTCTAACACCGGCCATAGAACTTGCCCATACTAATTAATGACAATGAGAGTGTTACAGTGAGCAAGAGGTGGAGGATTCGGGGCAGAAGATTGTGCTCAAGCAAAATACAGTAGACTCTCAATTATCCGGGGTTGGATTAACCAGGATGTCAAAAAAATATGAGTAACTCGCAGGGCTGGCTCTGGCTTTGTTGCCGCCCCAAGCACACACCAAAAAAAACCACCCCACCAGGGCGCAGGGCAACTAGTGAACAAACATCCCCTCCCCCCAGCACAAGGTGGCTGATGAACCAAACCCCCCGCCCCATATTTCCTATGGATGGTGATTAACCAGGATTTTTTTTCCCCCATCATCCTGGCTAATCGAGAGTCTACTATATATGCACCGAGGTCATAGAGTGATTTCTTCCAACTTACAGTGTATTGTTGTTCTTTACCTTGTGTCCTTGCCCTGAAGAGCTTGTATTCTGACGTGGCTGTGACAGGTGCTTGTTACTTTATGCAATTACTTTAAACATTGTGGTCACTTCCTACAAGAGTTGTCTCTCCAGGATCAGAAAAAGAAAACCCGACCAGCTGTGCATCCACTCACCTCCCATGCCACACCTCTTTTCAGATGTAAATGGTTGGTTATGCACTGTGGCTGAAACTGACCCCTGCGGACAGGACCTATACAAGGCCTATGTACATAGGCGCCAACTTGCGCTGGTGGGTGCTCGCGCTGCCCCGCTCCCATTCCACCCTTTCCCCACCCTCACTCCCTGCCCCCATTCCACCTCCTTCCTCAAAGTCTTTGCCCCAACTCTGCCCCTCCCTGCCCATATTGGACTCCTTCCCCCAAACCCCACCCCGGCCCCGCCTCCTCTCTTGAGTGTGCTGCGTTCCCCCACTTCCCCCCTCCCTCCCAGCTGTTTTGCGCCACAAGCGCTGGGAGGGAGAGGAGAAGCAGGACATGGCAGTGTGCTCGGGAAGAGGCGGAGCGGAGATGAATTGGGGGGGGGGGGAGCTGCTAGTGGGTGCTCTGCACCTACCAATTTTTCTCTGGGGGTGGTCCAGCCTCAGAGCATCCACAGAGTCGGCACCTATGCAGAACTCAAAATGGGGCTCCAGTGAGGCTCAAGTAGCACATAGGGCTTGTGTGGGCCTAGGTCACTGGGGTGAATTTCACTTTGTGCAAACAGTGGCAGTATATGGAATGACACACCTTAAAAATATGCACTTCGGTTTTGCCACTGTGACGGGCCCATACAGCTTCTGTCTGCCTCTTTGTGCACCTTGTTGAAGAAGGGTTCTCCTAAGACTGTGATTGAGACGGTAGAGCTCTATTTTCAATTGTGGAGGGCAGGGGGTTGAGAGAGAAGTAATTAAATCATGTATGGTGTTAGTAAACCTTTTGTAGGTTCCTTGGGAAAGGACAAGAAAGAAGGTATATTCTGGGGGTGGGGCAGGGTGGACGTAATGACAAAGAGCTCTTAAAGAACATCCAGTTGAACAGGAATATATAACCTCTGTGACAACAGCTGCCAGGGAGATCTTTAGAGCTAATAATGGGAATGTAATTAGAAGATGGACTGGTAATACTGTGGCTATTTATAGACATATTATGGACTGATACTATAGAATTAAAAGACATTGTGTAAAATGGTCATGTAACATCTCTAAAAGAGGCCGGTATCCCAGGAATAGATCAGAAACATTGCCTAAATGTAGATTTGCACAACAGCCTAATGACACTTCTGAAGAGTGCACAATTTAAACAAAGAATATGTTCAGAAAGTACACTGTGTGCCTAGTAGGCAGTGGGTATGACTGAACAAACAATACACAGTTTGTATCCACATTTACATTTAAACAAGGGAACATCTAAAGTTTCCATGACAATTTAACTCTTAGATTGTTACTGAACTTAATTTGCAGGCGGCTAATGCTTGAAAATTAGTTATGTTCGAGTAGGACGGGGAGATTGGGGGTCTCCTCAGAGGAAATGGGGATAATGTTCTTGTTCTACGGTCAAGTCAGATTTCAGGGCTGGGCTCTTGCATGTTTAGGGATAATCAGGAAGGTTGTCTTGAAGAGGCTTGTGAGAAGATTCTTCTGTATGGTGGGGATCAAGGTTTTTGTAGGAGTGATTATAAGGAAGTGAGATAGAGAGAGGAATTTATTGGGATAGTTTGGAAAGTCCACTGGAACCAGTGTTTTAAATGGGAAGAGGTGGCAGGAAGGATTGACAGATGGTGGGGAGGTCAGAACAGAGACTGGCTGCTTGTCATGGGAGAGTAGCAGAAGGGATTGAGAAACTGGAACATTGAATTTGTCTTCGGGGTGGGAAGACTTAAATCCAAACAATTAATATTATATGCATGTAGGATTTTGTGGATAGTGATAGGAATATTTTTAGAATTCGCTGTATCCTATGTAAGTGCTTTGATTCCCTGTTCTTTGGTAAGAAATTGATTTCAGGAATACAGGCAAGCTTATTAGTATTGAGTTTTGAATGTTTTGAATTAATGTTTCTTTCTCTTGCCTTTTAGTCATCAGAACAAATAGTCTCCTCTCTCTCTCTCTCTCCTTCAAACATTTCATTCCCAGTTCTCTTTTATTATTTAAATTATTTCTGTACAACATTCTATTTGTCGTAGACACTGTGCCACTTTTGATCAGCTCATAGCTGGTTTAGCCATTTTGTATTCATTATTCCTTTTGTTGTAACTTCCTGTTTGTTTTCAGGTATTGTCCCTTCTGATTTTAGGACTGCATTTAGGCCACTCTAAAAGAGATTGCCTTCTGCCTAAAATAAATTCTGGAGATAGGCTTTATATCTAACATGCCTTTTTCTTAGGAAGCCAGACATTTTAAATTGTTTTTGAGACATCTGAAAATATTGAATATAGTAGGAGAGGGGACGTGGATTTTTTGTTTTGTTTTGTTAGTCAATAGGATGCAAAATGGGCCATATGGGCTTTGTTCCTTGTGGCTCTGTGTGGAGGGGCATTTTAAAACATGCTAGCGTGGATAAGGAATCTACACCCGTTGCCCCAAACTCATTTCTTCAGGTTGGTCACATGGGACAGCATTTGCCCCAATATGTGTAGAATTAAGTTTTAATAATTATTCTATATGGGTGGTCTAATATGACACTTTGACTACCTTTACTGCCACTGGTGACTAGCTTCACTGCTACTGGTAACTGGCTAGTTAAATATCCTGAAAAATTATAATTTTCTTTCAAACATCTCATTTGTATTCCTTCAGAATTGATGCGCTAGAGATGGTTTTAAATTGATGATCTAACATTTTTTGTCATTGTAGACCTTGATTTAGTTTTGAAGACCATACATATAATCCTGCCTCTTGAAAAGTTCTGCTTTGTTTCCAAGGGATTTTATAAGGGGGTCTATCATATTATCTAATTATTGACTATTTTAGACCACCCTTAAATCTGAACTTCTCAAAAAGAGTGAGTTTAGTTTAGTATAGTTTGCTGGTTTTCCTTAGACTATCTTGGAATCAAATTACAGTAGACTCTCGATTATCCAGGATGATAAGGAAAAAATTAATCCTGGTTAATAAAATCCCGGATAATCATGATCCATAGGAAATATGGGGAAGGGGGGTTGGTTCACCAGCCACCCTGCACCAGGGGGAGGGAGTGTTGGTTCACTGGCTGCCCTGCACCTGGTGGGGGTTTCTTTGTTTGCTCTTGGGGCAGCAACAAAGCCAGAGCCAGCCCTGCGAGTTGCGTGTATTTTTTTTTTTGACATCCTGGGTAATCCACATTCTGGTTAATCCAATCCTGGATAATCGAGAGTCTACTGCAATTAGATACTTGTATGCAGTCGCTTGGTATAACTATTGATGTGGATCCAACTAACTAGGCTATGTAGCAGAACTGATACTTTAGAATTTTCTGGCTGGTACTCTAGAAAGCTAATCCCTAGGGGTCTCTGTGCTGGGCCATGGGCAGACATGTTTCAGAAAATGTAAGTTTTCACTTTCTGTACTGGAATTCAGAACATCCTGTTGCCATATTCTTACCTCTAGATAGGCACCCACAATTTCCATTTACTTCAATGGGAGTTTTGTCTTATCAAGGACAGCAGGGTCTGGCCCTACATCTGCTTGGTATTTTTCTGTAATTGGCATGGAAATCAGTGGCACGTTAGGATGTGTCCAATAGGGTCATTATGCCAAACAGATACCTGGAATGCTCAACTGCAGACATGGAATTAAACACACTAATATATTCCAAAGTTCTACAGAGCAAAGCTAATTGTGACACCTGGACTCAAATATTAAGGGCTTTGGACTACTGGGGGAGTTGGTGGTGGGCCGGAAGGCAGCAAAATGATCAAGAGGATTTATGCACCAGCAGAGGGTCTCAGAGGTGCATTGTGCTTGAGACAGACACAATGCCCCAGGAACAAATGTACATATTGACAGTACATTATATAACTGTTACACAGGCCAGTGGAGCAGATTTCAAAGCATCCTGGCCAACTGGTTCAGTTTGCTGAGCTGCCAGTTAGTTATCCAAAGGTGTTCAGCGTCTTTGAGACCACTGGATAATCCAGATCCTATTGCATGAAATTTGTAAGGCAGTCATTGGAATCCACTGAATGTCCTACACTAAATATTGTGGCTGACTCTAAAGAGGGTGGCCATGAAGTGAACCAGCCAACAATATATCGGACCCTGATCCATGTGATACAGTATAGTGTTTCACATTCGTGCATTAAAGCCTTGTAAAGTAGCAGCTTTTAGTGGAAAAGTGTTTGTCAGAAATCAAAAGGGGAAAAGAAAAACAGTGATGGCAGAAGCTTTAATAGTAGCTTTGATCTTGCTGTTAGTTTCACAAAGTGAGAGAAAAAGCAAATGTACAAAAAGTCATAGCAACTTAAATCTTTTATGAGGGAAGAAAATGTCAGGATTCCAAGAGGAAATAGCCCATTTGCTGTAGGAAAGCAATAACCAGTGAAGGAGGGCTTAACCTAGTTTTATAAAACCTGGTGTTATTCTGACAGTGTGTTTTATGGACTGAATGCAATTAGGGATTGAGAGATCCCCATTTGCAATTCTGCTTCCTTCTTTCCTTCCCCCATCTATCCAAAGAGAAAATTTTAATCCAAAGTGCAGTTAATCTAACAAACATTGCTGATCTGGGTGAGATTAAATCAGGAAACTGTCTGATGGCTGGGGAATCAGCTAAATGAGCTAAACTGTGCACTTGAGCAAATGTACAGTCTATAGTTTTGTTGGTGTGCACAGTCACTATTAACAAAATGTTTAAATTCACTATTACAGCTGTAGAGTGTACTGGACTTTTCTGGAATGAAGGACTCATAATCCAGAGAAACGCATAGTGTTGAAGAATCCTTCTGACCAAAAGGGAATAGCACTTATTTAAATGAAAGTTTTTAAACACTGGGAATACCAAAAAACCACTGACATCCCAATGTATGTGCATGAAAAATCCAAACATGTCCATTTCCAGTTACCCTGAATATAACATATAGCTACCTAGCATTACATGCCACCGTCTCTCCTGCACTTGGCCAGTGTGCAAATGTACATTATTCTGAACTAGTGTATTTTTCCTTATGTCCACTTTTATGCAGAAGCATCTTAGAATTTGAACTTTAATGTGACATCACAAAAAGGATGACAAATTTGAGTTTGTCCATTAAATGCAATTCATGCATGCTCTTTGGAGTACAACAGCCATCTTTAAAACTTAAATTGCACATTCATGAATTAGGAATTGGGAACAAAAAAGGTAAATTTTGTTCATCTGGTTAAAACAGACTTATAATGTTGTAAATATTTGCAGTTAAGTACCGGTTTTAAAAGTTTGTACTGTAGATTTTGAGTATATACTAGGGGAACAATAAAAAAAATCACAACTTGTTAGAAACAAAATGCTGCTGATATTCTACTGGATGGGGAAAATACTGTATTAGAAGTTTACGTATTGTATTTCAGGCTTTAAAACATGAAGACCCCAATCTGGGAAAGCATACTAAGCAAATTCTTAATTTTAAGCATGAATAATCCCACTGACGTCAATGCATCTGTGTTAAATGCAAGTGCTTTGTTGGACAAGGACTATGAGAGTGATCCTGCAACTATAAACAACTTTATTTTCATTGATGCCTACAAGACTAGTTAGGTGAAAAAGGTGCTTAAGCGTTTAGAGGGCTATGACCTAAGAGTGGTCATTCTATGCTCCACTCTTTAATAAAGTATTTGTTTCCTAAAAATAGCACACTTGATTATCTTATAATGGCTGTTAGATTATTATTAGAGAGCATTATTTGTGCAATAAAACATTTCTGTAATAGTGGACTTCAGTGAAGGAAAAGACCTAATGTACCATCCAGTCTTCCCTGGGGCTATAGCGAGAATGTTCCCTACAGCACATATTCTACCACTTTACATCCAAATTGTCCATCATGCTTGGAATGACCTTCCATAATCAGTTACTGTAATTCTCGATCTTGCCTCATTCAAATCCCATCTGAGAACTCACTTATGCTGTGAAGTCTAAGGTGTTTTAAAAAAAAAAAAAAAAAAAAAGCCACAGCCCCATTTTTCTGCCAGAATAACTGCAGATATTTTTCTTAATATTGTGCATTAAACTTGCTTAAGAAAACCATACTTTTTTCAAAATAAGCCAACGTGGGAAATACTTCCAAAAAGTAATACACAGGTTATTTTTGAATATGATCATTACATAGTTACTTTCTTGTGCTTGTCCATCTTAAAAGCTATTGATTAAATACTTGTAACTTGTTTTAATGCTGGCAAGGTGTGCAATCTGGCCATTCTAGTACAAGGTCAATAATACATTGAGACAGAGAGAGTGAGAGAGCATGTAAGCATTTGTTTATTTAATAGAAGTCAATCAAACTGTTTCTGTAAGAAATTCTGTTTATTCCAATAAGCAACTCAATCTTGCAATATAAAATAACAGAGTATGATCATTAAACACTGTAAATGATGCCCCTTGTTCACTCTGCTGTGGGAGGGCTCTTATGTGTGAAATATTCAGGATAAATAAAAAATATATGTTCTGTTAACACAAAGCAACAATTCTGTTTGAAGCTGGTGGGTGGATAAAATTCGCTTGTTTCAGTTTTTAAAAAAATCTCTGCGGGTTGTATGGAGAGCTGCCACATGCCTCTCATAGATTCCAAATATATGCCATTGCAAATCCCACTAGTTTCAACCACAGGCTTTTTTGTTTTCTGTGCTCTCCTTTGTAACCCTAAGCAAACAGTGTCGTTGCCAGAAGTATTTAGAAAACAAGAAGGATATGCTACAGGCCAGGCCTACACTTCAGAATTCCACTGTGCTCTCAGTCACCCTGCGGGCATCATTTTAGATCTTCATTGTAAGTTGACAGCGGACATAGTAAACTGACCATGTGAAACAATGCAGAGTGCTTGCTTATGCTGTTTCCTGCTCTTCAGCTGAGGAGTGGTGATGTGTGCATCTGTGCGAGTGCACATTCCACTTTTATAGTAACTGTAATTTTTCACTAACCCTGCAGTATGCCAATCTCTGCACTCTAGAACGGTGATCTTCAAAGCGGGGTGCGTGAGACCCCCACCCCCACTGGGGGCTGTGGTGTCCCTGTGCCACCACGGGATTGGCCCCGGGATGCCCCCAAAAGCGGAAGGATTCTATTTGTGTCCTGCCAAAATGCTGCCCAAAACGGAAGCTTTGCATTCGGTGACATTTCAGTGGACGCACCCCCAGACCGAGAGAGGACTCGGGAGAGCAGAAGGGGGCTGCGGACAGAAAAGTTTGGGAGATGCTGCTCTAGAAGTGTCCTTATAGCTGTAGTGGAGGTATATGTGTAATCACTCCACAGTTATTTCAAATATCCATGGTATTGCATGATAATTACAAATCTCTCTGTTCTGCTCGGCTCCCCTGTTTGGAGTTTTGTGCGCAGCAGCCGAACAGTGTAGGGTGGGAGAATATTAACCACGTTTCACAAACAGTAATTTGAAGACAGTACCTGAAAATTGCTAGGTCTTTGGCATTCGTTGCAGGATATGGTTATTCTGACAGATTGAAAGGGCTCTTACATTTTCATCTAATTATTCTGAATGATGTTTTGGTGAAATTTCTTATGTTTGATAGGATTTGTCAAGTAAGAGGGGAAAAGGCTATTGATGCTGATCAACCGAATCAAGAATACGGATTCATTTTAATCCCATCACCATTATTTAAACTGTGGTAGTTTCCGAATGACCCAGTCAGGAAGAGAATGTGCTGGGTTCTGTGTAGTATGACTTGTCCCTGCCCCAGGGAATGTACAATGTGTCTATATGCCAGTTTCATGGAAACTAACCTTCCCACACAATCTGCTTAAGATACAGCCCTCAAATATGAAATCTTGTCAATATGCATGGTCATGGTATGTTCAGTTGCTGAAAGAGACAAAGAATAAAGGAAAGAATAAAACTGTAGAATCTTTTCCTTTAAAAAAATATCAATTTCCCAGTTCCTGCTCAGCCACACGTCTCCAAGAACACTACTACTTATTTTTAGTCAATAATTTAATTTTTTATTTAATACATTTTAGCTGGCTTTTGCCATTTAAAATGGAAAAACAAATGAAGCCTTGCTAATTAATTTACTAAATAGTGTGTAGTAGCAGTAATTCCCTCAGCATCACCTGTATAGTTAGCAACTTATTTTTATAAGTGTGTTAATGTTCTATGAGAAATTCTGGCTATCTAATCACTGCCATCCTCAGACCATTAACTGGAATGAGTTTACTATGATGACACTACCTTATTGCACTTACATACAGTTATGTGCTGAAATATTTTGAATGGCGCACGTTGTTTCTAGCTGAGAATCAGTGTAGATAAAAATATATATATATTCACATTTACAATGATATCGCATGCTGACTGCCAACAGTTTTTTTAGACTTCAGCTAAATACTTTGTCACTTGAGACTCTCCAAATAATCCAACATAGTTGTTGTTTTTAAATAGATGAATACAAGTTAAACTAGAGGTTGATATATAGCCCTTACCCCAACTTGCTTGTAGCATGGGATCCTTCAGAAGAAAGATATGACCTAGAAGTGTAGACATCGGGGCATTAGTTTGTTGAATACTCAAATATACTGTTGATGTGGAATAAAATTTTGTTTTTTTCCTTTGCTATGGGTACTTCAATGTCATCTTCAATCCAAAAGGAAACAATTTAAACGCTCAAAGCCTCAAAAAAAAAAAAAAAGAGAGAAAAAAAAAAGAAAGGGGGGGTGGAGGGGGAGTGAGAGTTTATTACACAGGAGATATACTAGCATGACAGCTTTTCAGCATAGTGCCTGGAGCAAGATCTACGGTTACTTCAGAACTGTTCATACTGAACATGCATGTTGGTGCTATTTGTGCAAATAATCCATAGAATTAAACAAATCAAATGCCCTCAGATGGTTGGCAACTTTTTAAATAATGAAAATCTTCTTTATTGTCCAAAAGATTTTGGAGGAGGGGAGGAAAAAGGAGTAGGAGGGGCTTTACCCAGAAAAATCTTCTGCAGCGTTTAGTATTCTTTACAAAGCAAGCAAGGTTAATAGCACACTTGCTGTATGTCATTAGTCACTCAGTCCAACTATTACTGTCTTATCTTACCTATCAGACAAACCTTATATTTCCAGCAGTGATGCACCCTGGATTCTAGAGAAGGAGGGTCTAAACCTACTCCCAGCATGTCCCCTGTGTCAGAGACTCTTGGGGAGGAAGTGACAGACCCAAGTTAGGTGCCCATGCTCTCTGTACAATGCAAGGGGAGAATTGGGCCTTTTTAAAAGAGATTCGTGGAAGCCAGCACACTTACATTAGCCAGTGAGAAATGCCAGGAATAAGGGTCTGGCCTAAGCCACAACCCTCAAAGGGAGTTAGGTGCCAAACCCTGGGCCATAGGGAGGTATCTTGCCGCACTGGATTCACTTTGAATTTGCAGCCATGAAACCTCTCTGTGGAGTGGTAGAGCAGGGTTTTTGAACTAAAAATTTGACTTCGGTGCCAAGTCCCCCATGTGAATTCCACCTACTGGAGATTTATTGTACTGATATGAAAGAAACAGCTTGCCACTATCTGTCTGCCATGCCAATAATAGCTGTTCTGTAGGTGAGCATGTCCGGTTTTATTTTACAAAACCCAGAAAGAACTGTTAAAAGGAAACATTATTGCAGAAATGATTCATGTGGTCAAGGGACATTTTTCCACCATAGAACAGGTGCAGCTGCAAAATTTTCACCAGGACTTTTTCTTCAGTTTTGAGAATTTCATCCATTTTCTCATGTTTTTCATGCAGAAAGTGAGCTTTAGCCAAGGAAGAGGGCAGGCATTGTCCGTTTAGAGCAGAGCTTTTCAGCCTGCAGGCTGCTTGTGGCTCAATCAGCACACATCTGTGGCCCATGTGACATCCTCAGGGCCATACAGGTAGTATATATATTGTGTAGATGCAGCCTACATAAGCGACAAAGAGTAAATAGGTTGAGCGCCGCTGGTCTGGAGGAACAGTACACTTTTTCATATGTCATAAAAAGAAGAAAGTTTCTAGTGCTGCACTCACTTCCTGAAATCAATGGGCACTTCATTGATTGTCTCCCAGGGAAGCAGATTGCTAATCATGTTAAGAGAGAACCTTTCAACAACCCAGCACGATAGCTTTTACTGCAGTTCAGCTACTGATTTGCTTGTACTTCAATTGGCAGAGTTTAATAAAGAATAGCTATCTAATCGATCATTAGTTTTTATGGAAGTGAGGCTTTTAAGTCCTCAATCATTGGTTCATTTAAGATTTGGGGGTGGGCTTTCTGCCTATATGTATCATACAAGTGGACACATTGTGCAGTATATTACACACCTACTCTTGTATGAAGAAAAGATATGTCCATACACAAATGTTTTGAAAGTTCTGTATGACTCAGTGTCTTGTCTGATCCTCTAAAGTTCTTTTTTTTTTCTTGATGTCTTAAGACAGTTCGAAGTTAAAGGCCCTGAATTGATTGGTGCAGCTCTGACAGATTCCTCTGTTCTCAAAGTCCATTATGCTCCCCCAGAGCTGGATATGGACAAACCTAACAGTTCAAAGCAAAGGTTCATTAAAAGCACCCATGAACTTTGTTTACTTTCCCCCTTAAACAATGTTTTTATTCCTGGACTCAGTCCTTTAGTGTTCTTAATTTGAAAAATCCACCTTGTTTCTTATCTTTACCCCCACCCCCACAGCTTCAGAGTGTGGGCAGCTCCTGCCTGTTCACTGTGGGGGTGAATGGGAAAAGAGCTTGCTTCTCTGTAATCTCTTCTAAGAGATGAGCAAAATCCAGAAGTCCCACTGAACACTGCTGCCTCTGAAGTAAGCTATGAACTTGTAAGGGACTGAAATGCTAGAGAGAGCACTTCTATGTTGACTGGCATTTTACATACCACATTGTTTTGGGGACTTCTCAGCTCCAGAGTGAGGTAATTACCCAGTCCAGAGACAACGTTGTTACCTAGTAAAGGCAGGTCTCACTGTTGCAAAACTCTGAGAAGGCAATCTGCTTGCCTGTGTGCTCCCTCCCACCAAACAGATTTTCTGAAGACCTGAAAAAAGCAGGCCTACTTGGTCTGTGCCCAGACTTTGAAAAGGGGAAAGAGGCCACCTGATTACCCCTCCACAAGGAATCCTACATGGCGTGAAATTCAGCCCAACTTTGCCAAATGGTTGAAGCTTTTTTGCAGACTTGAATTTTGTAGGCTGAATTTTGTGCCGACAGGAAAAAATAAAAGCAAGATGCATTGTACCTGATTTTGGGTTTCACATAGCTGTAAGCATTATTTGGCACTGATAGACATTAGATTAATGTAACTGGATGTCATGTTCAGCAGTTTGAATTCCTGATAAAGTGTAATTCTATTTTTAAAAAATGACCACACAAAAGGTAAAATCTATGAAGCAACAAAGAGTCCTGTGGCATCTTAAAGACTAACAAAAGTATTGAAGCATAAGCTTTTGTGGGCCCATACCCACTTCGTCAGATGCATGCAGAGGAAGTATCCAGAGGCAGGTATAAATAAGAGGCAAGGACCACGTTAGAGATAACAAGGTTAGTTTAATCAGGCTGAACCAGTTTGTTATCTCTAATAAGGGAGAATGAGGTCCTTTTCTAGCAGCTGATTGGGAGGTGAAGGCTACTTCATGGACTTTCCCCCCCCCCACTTTTCATTTGTGTTAACCCTGCAGGACCAAAACAGTGTGAGCTGGATTGTTCGTGGTGAGGTGCAGGGGAGCTTGTGTATCAAGTAATTTATTGCTGGGCCAAACTCTCTTCTGTTACAATTCTGCAGCTCTTCAGTGCTGGAGAGTAGAATCTTTACCTGTGAATGGTGCATGAGCCAGAAAGCAACCAGTCTGACTTTTAGATCTTAAAAGTTGTCAGGTCTAGCCTTTAGACACACCATCTTTTTACTTGTCAGTAGATCAAATTAGTTCTAACATTATTTAGACATTCTAAATATGGAAACCCATGATACCATTTTACAGTCAAGAGTAGAACTGCACTGTAGACGTGCAGCTATAATAAGAAAAGTGGCATTAGCTAGGCAAATCAAACTCAATATCAGCTCTAATAATGAAGCTGCTCTTTATCAACAGTAATAAAATCCTTTCCATCAGAACGTATCCATTCTTTGTTTTTTAAGTAGGAAGCAGAGCAGAATCAGCTAATTTTTCCATAGCTATAGTCAGTACATTGCTAACAGAAGTAAAAGCATCTCTGTTGGTAGACCAAGTAGTTAGGACCTCAGGACAGTTATGTGACCAACAACTTGCATGTAGCAATATTATATTGGAGCTTTGCAGAAATAGATTTTTGGGGATAAAATTAGATTAACACAAGCAAAGACATGTATAGTTCTTAATATACTGCAAAAAAGGGGTATAATTTTGCCTATACCATTCTTGATATTCTATTTCTAAAACTTAACATTTTTTCAAATATTTTTCATCAGTTACTCCTTGAAGTATACTGTGTGTTTAAAATTCAAGAAGGAAGCAGATTTTGAGTTATCCAAGAGTAAAACAAAACGCACTCAAACATCTTATTTTGTAGGCTTGGCTAGTTCAAACTTGGCTACGTAGAATTTTAATCCCAAAATTTCACCTTAAGGTATGGATGTTTTTCCAAAAGCAATAAGCACCTGACAAAAATGGGTTTATAATGAAAGTGCCTTCTTGATCAAGACTATAGCATTGGCATAATTCAAATTCATATGGGTATCATGATTTGGCTACTGTGGAGACATATTGGCATTGTCCACCAGCATCCATTTAGCCGGAAAATGGAGGGAAATAATGTTTATGTAATAGCTAAATACGTTAACTGAGCATTATGTTTAGAGAACTTTAACAAACTGTTCTCTGTGTAATTATACTGCATGCAGTCCATTCCAAAGAGGAGTGCATTTAAAATGATTTTCAACATTTTGACAAGCGTCAGACAAAACCAGTAATTTCATACATCATGTAAATGCTTGTTGGCAAATTGTCCTCAGTCTGTAACCATGGAGTCAGGCTTGAGACACTATTTTGCTTTGTATAGGCGTGGTGAGGATGAATCAAGTTTTGCAGCTGAAATGTAATGCTGCAAATCTAATTCTTCTACTCCCTGAAAATCTTATTGAAGCATTTAGACAAAACTACTGTTTCAAAAGTGGTCAGGTAATTCTCTTGTGATCCGTATTGCAATAGTAGTGCAAAGTAGAGGCTGGATTGTGCATTGTGCCTACTTTCCTGACTTTCAATGAAGGGCTAAGGACTATGCACAATCACAGACTTTTTTAAATAGAGGGACCTCTCCCAGCTAGCACTTCTCCCAGTTCAGAACATTCAGAAAAGGAGCACGAAGGATATGGGACTTTGCCTGCTGTAAAGTAGGTTGTGGTGCACCCTTTCTGGGGCGTAGTAGTGGGAGTGCTCCTGCTGTAGGGTAAGTGCTCTGGTTAGGGAGAAGAGAGCTCTAGCAAAAAGCCACAAGAGATCCCTGGTTACGCTGAGGGATGACCTATGACTGTTCACTGATAAGAGAAATATAATCCACAATCATCTTGCTGGACATGCCTGTGAAATTTGGTAAGAGAGGACTATTTGGTGAGCTGTGTTATCTCAGAGAAGCTGTAGTGCTGAACAGAAATGGCCTGGACATATGACAGCCCTCAAGGATGAGTGTGAAAGCAACTGTTGCCCCTCACCTACATAATAACCTCACAAGCCTCAGTCATCTCCCCCCTATTATTCAGTACTTCTATATGAGCCTAGCAGTATGCAGTGAGAGCCAGCTCTGTGTTTTCTAAGTCAAATAGTGACAACATTATAAATGCTGGATGCAAAGCAGGATTTGGGGTGCATGCTGACAGCTTGCGACCGCTTGAGGTGTATGGAAGATGTAAAAATACAACATTCTGCTAATTTATACAAGTCAGGATTGCTCCAGGAATTGCTGCCTCTTCAAAAAACTGTTCAAATTTCTCCATTTTCGTATATGTTGGAATTCCTATAGCGCTCTCCCCCTTGGGAATCAACACAACTGGTGTGCAACCTTACAGGAGTGTTCAGCATGCATTTCCTGCAGTCACTGGCCAGCTCTACTGGCCCTTGCTGAGAAGTAAGGACCATAGGCCCACCTCCTTCCTACCTCTTTAGTGGGTGCCCACCAGGGCACTGCATTTGACTTCCACTGCTTGCAGGATGCAGGGAGAGAGGATACTCAACTCCCGTGCACAGCCAGGCCCCAAATTTTCTTTAAAGTAAAGTAGGTATTGTAATAATCCTGGGGTAAAGCATATAGAGTGCTCTATGCCACAGTCATAGCCAAATTTACCATATCTTCCAGAAAGGTTTCTCCTCTTGCAGATAAGGCTCCTTTTTTCCTACACAACCAGGGCCGGCTTCAGGCACCAGCGCAGCAAGCACATGACAGGGGCGGCATTCCAGCCGCTGACAGGGTGGCCCCTCCTGCGGATTCGGCGGTAACTGCAGCAGGTCTGCCAAAGTCCTGGGACCACCGGACCTGCTGCAGGCGTGTCTCTGAAAGCACGGGTCCAGCCGGCTGACCTGTCAGTGCCTGGAATGCCGCCCCCCTGCTTGGGACAGCAGAAAAGGTAGAGCCAGCCCTGTACACAATAGATCTTAAGTTACTGCAGCAAGAAAAAAATCTCTCTTTCACTACTGTCAGTGGCACATACCATTTCCCTCACCTGAAGGAAAAAAGAAAAATCAGTGATATAGTCAGCAGAATTCACGATGGAATATTTTTCTTTATAAGAAAGCTACAAGTTTAAAATGTTAATGATTTAATAAACTGATATTGGAATGCAGTTTGACAGATGTTTTATTAGTAATTCCATTACTAATATTAAGTAGTTCTGTGTCATTTATATATAGGTCATATACATTCACTTTGGAAAAGGAATTCATGGCTATTGTTGATTAATAGCGTTTAAATATAGACAGTGTCTTTTTCCGTTGTACATTCTCACTGATTAACTATGGTTTTAACATAGTAAAAATGTAAAGAAAAATTAAATGCATGTTTCATTGCTAAACTAAAAGCATACAGAAAAGATTTACACTTTATAGCTCACTGCTTATGTGTTGAGAGAAGCTACTTTTGTGGCACAAATGCCTTTCTTTGTTTCGCACAAATAACTGTATTCAGTGACACAAAGCACAACTGTTATAAAAGTATTAGTATGCAGATGCTCTGCTATTTTGTTAATGCATTTAAATTAAATACAATATCACTATTGTTTTTCTCCTTAATTGAATTTGTATGATGGTATAGAATCTAAACCAGTGTTAAATAATTAAAATCAGTTATTGTTTCTGTTGCTCCCAAAATCACTGCATCCTGCTTCACTCTATCAACAAAGCTATGGTGATAAACTAACAAAATCTGGTAAAGTTTTGATCCTTCAAGGCACCAATGTGTAAGTACCTTGGGAATATTCAGCATAAAAAGATATACACCGCAAAAAGCCAAAGAACGTAGCTGCAATATTTTTAATAAACAGCTTTCTTTCTTTTTTTTCTTCAGTTCAGAAAGCCTTAGTTGATAATTGCATCCCTGAGGACAATTCTTATTCTTTTTTAATAGGAAGGAAGAACTGAACTTCTTTTCTAGCTAGATGACACATTTTCAGTTCAGGCAATAGCCAAAATTGCATGCCTTACACAAACACACCTTAGCCTTCTCCTGGAAGTTAAAGGGTAGCTGATTTACTGATTTGTTCATGTCAGGTTATAATTTGTTGTAGGTCTGTATTTGCAGATTAATTCTGTCAAACCGATAAACTTCATCTGCTTGGAGTAATTTTATTGTCCAGTTTTTGCAATATGATCAGTTGGGGCTTTCTGGCTCCAGCCCTATTAAAAACTATAATTAAAAAAAAGCTAATGCCAGAATGCTCTTCTTTTCAGTTTAGTGCTAGGTAAATACTAAAGTGCTGGGTTGAATCACAAAGGGCAAGCACTTGGAAAAGCACGTATCATGGCATAGTCAGATCCAGATCCCTTCTCAGTGCAACAGCTATCAAATCAAATTGTGGAATTTCATGAGGTAATTAACGGACAGGAAGGTCAGCCAGGGTGGCTTGGCTCAGGTAGCCAGCCAGAGCTGCAAATATGAGCCAACCCATGCTAGAAATCATATCTCCCAGCTGCAGTGTAGACATTCCCTCTGACTTCCAAACTGAAGCACACTAGAACGTAATCCAATTTAGAAACGTTGGCATGAATGTATTTTGTCATTTTACTAAACAGCAATGGGCTAGGCCCTTGACTGCGGGTGTGTGTCAGGAAAAAGGAGGGTAAGATGTTTCTTACAAGCACACCTGAGCTAAGACTATGTGAAAGACAATATGAACATCTAAAGTGAAAACCTGTTTGAAGAGAGGATTGGGGAATGCAATTTGTGGCTTTTACATTTGGAAGAAAAGGGGGAATAATCAGGCAAAGATGTTAAAAAAAAAAAGTGTTGTAGCTCAGATTCAAAGGGGATTTGTACATTAAAGAATTCTCATTGACTCGTACCAGTGGGAGTTCCATCCTGGACAACGTAGAGGTCAGAGTTAGAAAAGTTGTAATGTTATGCAAGGAGGGATTATAGTGGAAATACAGTCCAAACCTTTTTATGGTCATGTACAGTGTTCTTTAGAAATAGAGAGAAGAGTGAGCTATATAAAGAATTCTCACCTCTTACATCGGTACAGAGATGGCAATTGGAGACATTGATGATAAAGCAGAGTTATCACCTACAACATAAACATTGAGATGATTTGATGGGCGATAATTACAATAATTTACAACAAACTTCAGCTATTTTTATTAACCCATTTCCAAACACTTTTAATTGTAAACATACTGACCACCACCCTAATTTTAAAACCTAAAAGTTATGTATACCCAGTGCAAGTTAAATTTGAGAACACAGTTCAGTTGCAAGACAGATTAATTCTCTGAAAGGCATTTTGAGAGAGAGAAAATATTCTATGGATTTTGCATGAAACAACTAACTCAGGGCAAGTGAAAGAAAGCAGCATTGTTCTGGTGCTCTGTTTTTCATAGGCCTGTATTCATATCTCATTCTTGTTGTTTGTAGGAGAGGCAGATGTGAATCAGAACAATGGGACCTCCACTAAGAGCACAGTGGTGACAGACTCCAAGGGCGCAGCAGACTCAAAGAATGCCTGGAACGAGGCCAACCCAGCTGACACGGTTGGTCGCCCCCACTTGATCCGCCTCTTTTCCCGAGATGCCCCAGGAAGAGAGGACAACACCTTCAAAGATCGGCCCTCAGAGTCAGACGAGCTACAGACCATTCAAGAGGACAGTGCTGCAACTTCAGAGAACTCGGATTTGATGGCTTCACAGAAACGCTCCTCTTTCCGGCACGGATCAAAAATGGCAACTGCAAGCACCATAGACCATGCTAGACATGGATCTCCAAGGCACAGAGACTCGGGTCTACTTGACTCGCTGGGCAGATTCTTTGGAGGTGAAAAACAAGTTCCCAGGAGGGGCTCGGGCAAGGTGAGCTCTGAGGAATAGACCAGCTACAGCAACATAAAATACAAATTAAAAAAGAAAGGGTGGGAGAAAAGAAAGGTGAACTGGGTAACCACCACAGGGCAAGAGTTGATGTACGTAGCAGGAAGGTATTGCAGGTGTCTGATATGATGTTTGGCTTCAATAAGAAATCCAATAGCATAGCACTAGAAAATGTTATGAGCTTGCAACAGAGCACATTTATCAGTTTCTAGGCAGAAGCACTCTTCCGGTGTCTGGAAATCAAGAGTATTTATAAATCCGAGTGTAGCTCTGGAGACTTTGAGAGACTTGTGAGCATTTTATAAGTGGTCTATTATCTGTATATTGAACAATTTAGGGAGAAGCTTCAGGTTGCTTGTTTTTTCTTTCGGGACCATTTAGTCTCAAATGTTTCTCAAAACAAACAGGCACAAAAGCAGGAGACAATCTTCTGACAATTCTGCACTGGTACGGGGGATGAACTTGAAAGTGGGTCTTTTTCCTTCTCTAATTTCTATGAGTGATTCTTTTGATGGAGTCTGCCTCACCAGCCTGTATTATAAAATCAGTACAGCTTTGTAAGACATGTGAATGTGGTTGCTGTTGGGATAACTTGTCAGATATTCTTCTGGAATATGAACTTACTCTGGTCAAGCTATTTTATCCTGATTGCATGGGAGGGAGGAATAAATGACAAATGTACCTTCAGACAGTTGTGGATTGAATACCAGAACTTCTGTGACCTCTGAGTGTTAACAGTTATGAAATTTAGCATAAGAAAACATCTCCAATATGATTAAATAAAAAAACACCACTCATGCAGGAAACAGAGGTGACGAGAGAAGCAGAAGTAGTGTACTAATTCTAGAATGGGCAGAAGTATATACAGTTTTATAAGGGTGCTGATATTTCCTTAAAGCTTTGGTTCTTTGACCTGTTGTTTCTGAGCTCAAACTTAGTCTGAATAGTCTGTTTCTGTATGAATGTAACAGATCAGTATGTCTTCATTTGTGTTTGATCTGTTTTTTGCTACAGTAATCCTGAGTGGGTACTTTGCTTTAGGAAAATATCACACTGATGGATAGCTGAAAAAATGAAGTTCATCCTATGTGCCATGTAGTACAAAATACTCACTTTGGGGGTGGTTTCTTATAATCTTCTTCCGTAACTGAAAATTTGTGATGCTCCCAACAGCAGGTTATTACTTGCAGACATGTTAAATTAGCTAATAAACTAAACAGCTGTAATCCCATTTTGTTTGCAAATCACTTGAGAAGTTCAGTCCAAAATAAAACCATACTCAAAATACTTTATCAAATATACTTGCAAGCTCCTACTGCACATGTAAAGTAAAGCTTGTATATATTTTCATTAGCAATATGGCCTAGTGTGTCAGACACTGGACAGTCAGGTTTTATTCCTGGATCTACCATTGACTTTCTGGGTGATATTAGGTGAGTCACTTAACATCTATGTTTCCCCCCATCTGTAAATGGGGAATTATAATGTTTGCCCACCTATGAAAAGCTCTAAGGGCAAAACATTACAACAGCTAATGATATGCAGTGAGCAGCCATTGTCTTAAGGAGGGGAAAATTCTTTTCTTGGATGGCTTTTCTTGCTATCATTGGAACGAGCATGAGTCACCCCTGATATTGATGGTGATTTGAAATGGATTCTTGAATGTGGTTGGCTAGCTTCAACTCTTGCTATTAATGAGTAATTACAGCACCGAGTATCTAAAAACCAGTATATACATACTCTTTATAGATCAGGGAATCAGTGTACAATAGTATTAGAATCTGCACGCAGAAAAAAAATAGGCAGGTATTTTTTGTATGGCAATAAAAATGAAATCAATTTTCATTGGTGGTGGTAGTGATCTAAATTGGGTGCAAATTGTGGATTCCTGTATTTACCAATTGTGAATCGATTTACCTTGATGGGTCAGTATGTAGCTATGTACTAGACAATGGAAGAACCTTCCCTCTTGTGTCTCGGTTGATCTTCAGCGCTCTGTCAGATTAAGGGCTGGAGTGGAAAATCTCAGCAGCAAACAGTGCCTGCAGAGCAAAACAAAGCTTTCTGCATGAGTCCAAACCATTTTAAAGCCAGGAATAAAACTGCTTGTTTAAACAACTGCTTTGAAATGTTGTAAAGTGCTGCCTTACAGAGTTAAGCTGTGAGCACATAGAAACTAGTATCCTGGCCAAAGTCAGTGATAATTTTTGAACTAGCAACACTGAATTCTAGTGCCAAAGCGTCTGGTCATTGGTCCCAGAAACAATAGTGCTGATGAATAAAAATATTTTAGGAATCCACTCCAGGAATCCAACAAGTTCCCCCACCTTTTGTTTCAATTAGTGTTTCATGAAGCTTAAAATCAGTGTCATATTGTCGTCTTGAATAGTTTGGGTGTCAGGAAAGGTTTGTTCTCCATATATTGATGTAAAAATAAGAGGAAATCTAGAGGTTTGATATTCTCATTTGTACTTAAAACCAAGAGAAATTAACTGCTGAATTATATAGCATGGTAGAAAAAGCGTGCACCTTGAAAGCATCTTAGAAAAAGCCAAAAAGAGCTCAGGCAGTTTTCCAGATTTGCTACACACCACGTTCAATAGATGGCTTTGGTGTACAAGATATTGCAGAAGATGCTTCCTAGAGTGAATTACAAAGGGAAATGCAATGTATTTTGGGGGCTGTGTTTATGTTGCTTGAATTAGTTTTGTAACAAGTGTGATGCTCTGTGAGTTTGAGCTATTCTGCTGCTGCCTTTCTTGTGGTCTCTCCCCAACTACTGCCATCCCTTGCACCACTAGGAGTATATCTGAACTGCCCACACCAGTAAATACCAGAATGTAGAGAAAACACTTGTTCTTTGTGCACACTGAGGGCTGACATTCAGGCATAACAGATTATAAATTCCTCATGGAGGCATATTCTTTTTACACCCATGGGTGAAAAGTACATTAGTTAATAGTGTTCTCTGTTGTTTAAAGAACGGTGGGGTGAGAACAAACAAATATCTGTTTTGTGGCCTCCAAGGAGCGAGTTCTCCCTTACCCTGGAATTTTGGAGCTGTGTTACGGAAGGTGGGAGTTCTGGGGGAGTAAAATAAAAATAGACCCTTTAGAATATAAGGAGAGATTGTCTCCTTTCAATGGCAACAGCTGTGTTGCCATTTTTTTCTTCCTTCTACCAAGATTTTTGATAACTGAACCATATCAATCACACACACAACATGAGTTTTGTATTTAAGTAAAATAATCCTAATGAGGCCATTGTTATTTCATCATATAGGGCTTGAGTCTGCCATGCTTATGGTAGAATCATGGTCACTACTAGTGGAGTGAGGCTAAGTAAGGATGACAGAATCAAGCCCCTACACAATTATAGCACAAATGCACTCAAGGTTTTTCCCAATGCAAGACAAGAGTTTCTCTGAGGTGGTAGTGGCAGCTATTAGCAGTGTTTCATTTTTTATCTCTATAGAATTTAACAGGGCAAATTTAAATATTTAAAACTGATTAAAAAATTTGAAACTGTCAGAATGATCAGATCTGTCCAATCCCTATTTATAATCTGTGTTTACAAATAGTGTTTTTTCAAAAGACTAAATTTGTAAATTACATTATCAATTTTTATTTCTTGATTTAATTGCAAAGTTACTTTTGATTTCTACCAAATCTTGGATTATGATACAGTAACTCTTACACCCCAAGCTTTAACATTATGTGCTAGCTTACTGAACTAAGTTTGTATGGTATGGTGGAACCTATGAACGACACTTTAAATAATAATTCAAGGGCCAAACTTGATTGAAATGCCATAGTAAAGCCATTTGTATCTCCTGTTTGCATTCCCGGTCAGTATTTTACATTCTCATGTGCTATCAGCATAGGGCCCCCTGCTATCTTCCTTACACAGCCAAAGTAAGTTATGGGGGTGTAAAGAATACAGCATCAGGATGTAAGATTTCCTTTCCCGACATGTGAAGCAGTATATAAAGTATTTATTACATTGAGCTCATCCATAAATTGGGCAAAATGGTGGTTTTAATACTGCAAACAGAATGTTCACCAAGGAATGCCCAGCAGAACTTTTCAAATAATAAATGTACGTAGATTTGCTAGAATCACAGCTATTTCATTGGGTTCTTGTAACAAAACAAAAAAATCCTTTATTCCATATCTCAATGTGTAAACTCCACCCCATTGTCTTTTTTGTTCAAGATTCTAACATAATGCACCCAGTGCACTGAAGGTCTGGAAAAATATCAGCTCAGTCTGTTCTTCCTCATTGTGATAACAAAACTTTAAATTAGAACAACAGACTTTCAAAGTATAGGAAATGCTCAGATTGTAATTATTTACTGTGACCTTTCTTCTTTTAATTCTTAGTTGGCGGGGGGGAAGGATCCTCATGTTGTGTTATCAACTGTTTTTGTACTTACCAAATGTATAAATGATGGGCTTGTAAAAAAGTATTTGTATTCAATGATACTAGCTTCATGGTGGCTGTAATATATGATTTTGTTTTCATCTTTTGCTTTAAATGTGCTTCAACATTTATATCTGTTTATTAAAATCACAGAGATCTGGTGTACTAATTCCTTAGTTTGTTTTTAACTATCACTGTATTAACAATGCAGCTAGTGCCTTTGTTATTTTTACTCATTATGCACTGTAATACACATGAAATGGTTGCCAACATCAAGGGGGCAGGAAAAGAGTTAACTTAAGCAGCTTAACAGTGAAAACTCATTAATGAGAGAAGCTGAATGTTAGATTTAACTGCGCTCAAGGGAAAAAATCAGTGTGTTGACAGGAATGAATTAGGAATGTGTAAGTTTTCGGTGAATATCATGGGACTATAGATGTTTAAGAAGTCATATGCCCGATTTACCTCAGTGAGAGCAGGATTGGGTCCTTATTCGGCAAAGATTGCCATCTCAGCACACTGGAGTGGTTGGTGAGGGAGTTGGAGACACTCTTGATGGAACATTCCATTATTACAAAGTTCTCACTCCTTGGAAAATATTAAAATACAGTGACTATATACTCAGCAAAGGAACACAAAGAATGATCTACAGTGAATAGAGGCATGATATCTGGGCTGCCACTTCTGATTAGGGTTTCATCTCCTTTGTAATTTTGGTGCCAGAGCGATTTCAGATTTGCTCTGTAGTGGTCTGGTCTGTATTTGTACATTGCAAGTCAGAGGCAATTCTCAGTATCATGTATTAAATTACACAAAACAAATACATATTGATGGCAACTACAGCAGATTACCAGGCAAGGGAAAAGAGAATGTGGCATTGTACAAAACTGCAGCATGAGCCAACAAGTAAGGAGAGCAGGTGGGAGCACTCTACCTATAACAACTGCATTTTGTTTGTGCATATGAACCAATTGACTTGTATTATTAGAAACTGCCAAGATTATTACTCAGAGCAAGTACTATTTGGAAACCAGGCTAAGAGGAGGAGGGGGTTTAAAATCAAGAATTGTTTGAACAGATAATTTTGAAAACATGAAGTGACAAACTGCAAGAGTTCATTTGGTATACATACCTTTTACATTTGAGCTGAACCGGTACTGCCTGTTCCATGAATTGTTTCCTCTTTCTCTGAAGCTTAGCAATGTATTCCATAAGCTATTCTTTGACTGACAGTTCTGCCTGAACAACCATTATACTCTTCAAAATATTTTAAGATCTGGCTCCCTTTGTCTTGAGCCCTCTTTCTGCTAGTACAAGGACCTTTATCATCATCTTCATCACATCCCTCCAGAAGACAACATCCTCTCAGATGAATTCAGTCTAAAAACGAATGAACAGACTTCTGTTAGAATCTGATGGAACAAAGTCTTTTACTTGGTCACTATTGTTGTTAGATCAGTGATGACAGCTTCAGCACCTGCGACAGGGTATTCAATAGAGGGCCTCTGGAACTCATTCTGTTTTGCCAGATGCTAGGCCTGTCCAACTTCAGGAAGCAAAGCAACACTTACCTGTTTGACCGTCCCTGTCACCCAGCAGAGCATGAGGATATATATTTTTTATTTTGCTATGATATACCCAGCATTTGAGGCATTTATATTTAAATAAATACACAGAACCCTCCCTGGAGCAACATAACCTTCCTATAAGGTGAACAAACTATATATACAAAGGGTGAATTAGGCTGTGCACAGAGTTTGGACACAAAATAATCTAACTCAAGATCAAATGGTGAAATTTATGTGGTACAAAAGCCTTCTCTACGCAGGGGTGAATTTCACCCATTGTGCATTAGAGGGCATCATCCAGTACACTCTTTGCTTCATGCAGCCATAAATTGGCCCTACTGTTGTAGTGGAGACTAGCTTAGATGGCCTTAAATTGTATTTTCTACTCACTTGCCTGTATCTGACTATAATAGTTCTTCAATATTTGCTACATCCACAATTTTTATAATAAATTATTCTTCTCTCAAATACCACAGCACCGTCCATTTCAAAGTGCTTTACAGATAAATGACCTTACCCTGCAGCACTCTTGTGAGGTAGAGATTATTTACCCATGGAGAAAACTCAGAGGTTAAATGAGTTGGCCAAGTCACTGCAAATGAGTCACTCCACAAGCCTGCAATAGTCAGGAAGCCCTTCCAAGTTTCCTGCCCAAGTTTTCTGGCTTTCATCTGACATTTTTCATCCAAGTTTTTTACATGCACTGATTTATAAAACTATAAAATTCCAGGCCTTAACTAGTCCCTGATAATACCCACTCTCCAGCTAGAAATGTTGCTTTTCAGAATTACCGATTTCATGTTTGAGCTATTGAGTTCAATTTTCTATTCACTCTTTTACCGGGACCTCCATACTGTTGCATGTTTTCTTCATCCAAGCAATTTGACAATGACTGTGAAATACACTTTTACATTGTGTAGAGAAAGACAGAATGCTTGATCCCTAAGTGTTTAACAAACACCTTCTCTCTAGTTCCCCTCTTTCATTTACAGCTGACAAAATACCTCTGGGCAGCTAAAAGCATAAGCAAGTTCCCACCAATATTTTTCACACCCCTAACACCACATGGATAGTAGAAAACAAGCTTGGGTGAAACCAACAGATGAGGTAGCTGAAATGGGGGTGGGGGAAGGAGAGCGGAAAGCTATGCTACCATTTTCTAGGTGCCAGGTTCAACCCAAATGTTTTCTGGTTGGGGGAGAAAATGAATTCTTCAAGATCCATCACAAAGTTACACTGTTGAAGCAACAATGTTCAGATGGTTCACAAAGAAACTATTTACAATCCACTTAACTTGTGGTGTCCCACGTAATCCTCAATGCACTGTGGAACAACACCGTTAAGGGAAAATGTGACTCAGAATCATCGCTGTTTCCTTTCTATTTCTGCAGTCAATTGTTTCCTTCTTCATTACTTTTTGCTGTTTACTTTGTCATCTTTCTATCATTTATTCTCTCCTATCTTTTTGAATCTATATAATCTTTTCTAAGAAGATAAGTGTTCACTATTGGTCTAGAACTCCTAATAGTCTTATTTCTCTACCAAGTGACCTGTTGTGCCACCTTGTGAAAGCCACTTGACCTACCTCCCTCAGTTTCCTGAAACCGGGATAATATCAGGCTTACCCACCTCACTAGTACATTGTAGGGCTCAGTGAGTTGATTTTTGTAAAGCAAATGAAAGATGGAATAAATAGTATAATTGTCAACTTTTATTTTATGTCAGTTTCAGACCAGCAGGGGGAGAAAAGAGAAGCATCCTGTTGCCACACTGAAATACAGTGAAACCTCGATATAACGGACTAATTCGGGCGGGGGGGTGTCCGTTAAAACCGAAAGTCCGTTATTTAATAATTTTTTAAAATCATTAAATAACGGACTTTCGGGTGACAACGGACACCCCCCCGCCCGAATTAGTCCGTTATATAGAGCGAGCCGTGAGTTAGCCCACCCTACCCCCTCCCCCCGCCCGGCTCCCCGCTGGGGGGGGTTGACAGCTCCCGCCTGGCTTCCCGCTGGGGGGGAGCCGAGCGGGATCTGTCAACCCCCCCCGCCCGGCTTCCCGCTGCGGGGAGCCGAGCGGGATCTGTCAAACCCCCCGCCCGGCTTCCCGCTGCAGGGAGCCGAGCGGAGGCTCTCAAACCCCCCCCGGCTCCCCGGAACGGGGAGCCGGGCGGGGGGGTTGACAGCTCCCGCCCGGTTCCCCCCAGCGGGAACCCCGGCGGGAGCTATCAAACCCCCCGCCCGGCTTCCCGCTGCGGGGAGCCGAGCGGGGGCTCTCAAACCCCCTGCCCGGCTTCCCGCTGCGGGGAGCCGAGCGGGGGCTCTCAAATGCCCCCCCCCCGCCCGGCTCCCCGCTGCGAGGAGCCGGGCGGGGGGGTTGACAGCTCCCGCTCGGCTCCCCCCAGCGGGAAGCCCGGCGGGAGCTGTCAAACCCCCCGCCCGGCTTCCCGCTGCGGGGAGCCGAGCGGGGGCTCTCAAACCCCACCCCCCCCGCCCGGCTTCCCGGTGCGGGGAGCCGGGCGGGAGCTGTCAAACCCACCGCCTAGCTTCCTGCTGCGGCGAGCCGAGCGGGGGCTCTCAAACGCCCCCCCCGCCCGGCTCCCCGTTGCGGGGAGCCGGCGGGGGGGTTTGACAGCTCCCGCTCGGCTCCCCCCAGCGGGGAGCCGGGCGGGAGCTCTCAACCCCCCCCCCCCCGGCTTCCCGCTGCGGGGAGCCGAGCGGGGGCTCTCAAACGCCCCCCCCGCCCGGCTCCCCGCAGCGGGAAGCCGGGCGGGGGGGTTTGACAGATCCCGCTCTCAAACCCCCCCCCCCCGCCCGGCTTCCCGCTGCGGGGAGCCGAGCGGGGGCTCTCAAACGCCCCCCCGCCCGGCTCCCCCCAGCGGGAAGCCCGGCGGGAGCTGTCAAACCCCCCGCCCGGCTTCCCGCTGCAGGGAGCCGGGCGGGAGCTGTCAAACCCACCGCCCAGCTTCCTGCTGCGGCGAGCCGAGCGGGGGCTCTCAAACGCCCCCCCCGCCCGGCTCCCCCGTTGCGGGGAGCCGGGCGGGGGGGGTTTGACAGCTCCCGCTCGGCTCCCCCCAGCGGGGAGCCGGGCGGGAGCTCTCAAACCCCCCCCCCCCGCCCGGCTTCCCGCTGCGGGGAGCCGAGCGGGGGCTCTCAAACGGCCCCCCCCGGCTCCCCGTTGCGGGGAGCCGGGCGGGGGGGTTGACAGCTCCCGCCCAGCTTCCAGCTGGGGGAAGCCGTCAACCCCCCCCGCCCGGCTTCCCGCTGCGGGGAGCCGAGCGGGGGCTCTCAAACGCCCCCCCCCCCCCGCCCGGCTCCCCGTTGCGGGGAGCCGGTAGGGGGGGTGGGGGGTGGGTTGACAGCTCCCGCAGGGGTCCCCGCTGCGGGGAGCCGGGCGGGAGCTGTCAACCCAGCCGGCTCCCTGGGGCGGGAGCCGGCAGCCCCCAAAACGGATTTCGGATGCATCGGAAATTTTGTCCGTTGCATCCGAAGTCCGTTAAATCGGGGTCCGTAAAATCGAGGGTTTACTGTACTATGCTTGCAGTGTCTTCACTCCATTTTTGTCGAAGGCAAACCACAAACATTTAGCTAATAAGTTCATTGGCATTCAGCTCAAGTTAAGATGAGAGCACAACCTTTTGTCT
Source organism: Sternotherus odoratus (assembly GCA_032164245.1). Taxonomy (NCBI): domain Eukaryota; kingdom Metazoa; phylum Chordata; order Testudines; family Kinosternidae; genus Sternotherus; species Sternotherus odoratus. The sequence goes on along the minus strand of JAVMKO010000002.1, from coordinate 86,498,791 downwards.
AAATGTACCTATGGTTCTGCAATGCTGATATTAACGCAATAGACATGCAAGGCATTTGAAAAAAGGGGCCCAGCCTCATCTAAAATCACTGCCATCCTACTGTTTTCTCCTTAGGGAATCTAAATAACAGTGTGTTTTTTTTTTGGGGGGGGGGGGGGAGCTCCTGAACCACAGTACCAACTTTCTACAATTTGCAACCAACATGAATGCTGAATCCATTGTCACCTGTGCCCAAGCCTTGGGGTAGCAGCAAATTTTTGGTGCTGCTAAGAAATACTGAGCCATACTTTCCACAAAGGAAATAATTACCAAAGTGTAGTGTGTGCACACAGCATGCCAATACCTGAATTCACACGTGCAAAATACATATTTCTACTCTGCAACTACCCTTCAGGCAAACACAAGTTTGTCAAGGTAAGCACTAAGTGAGAGTATGCCTAAGGAGCTCAGGTTTTGGTCCCAAGTGCACACTCATTTTCACCCTATTCACAGCCACAATTCCTCTCTCTGTACATCTCTATTCAGGAATCCAGGTTTTGGCATTATGTGTTGAGGTGGGCCTACTGCACGAAGTTCAAATCTGAATCTGAACTCTCCAGAGGAGAATTTGGATCCAGAGTTTAATTCAGTTCACTCTGGTTAATACAATGTTTGAACAAAAGTTCCCAACGTTCAGAAGCATTCAGATCTAGGATGTCAGTTCAGACTCTTCTCTAACAATACTCTATAATGCTGTATTATAAATTGGGATAAAATTCACCCCTGTGCAGAAGACCAGCATAAGCCCCACAATGCTGATTTTATTCCATTAATCACTAGCAATACAAACTTCTTGTTGGGTTTAACTATTAGCTACTGCACATTTCATAAGCAGGTTTGATACTAATGCTAGAGAGCCAGGCAACATGTCCGTAGCTTTTGCTATGTTCTTGGGTAATATGACATTAGATACTTGTTGCCAAAAAGCAATTCCATTGTTGCTTTCATTCTGAGTGAAAGCCATAACCTTCACTCTTCCTGTCTGATGAACTTTAGATCAGCTGTTCTTATGTTTCTTCCACATACCATGATGGAAACAAAGGCTAACATTCTTTAGCAAATTTTCACTTTTCAATACAGGATCATCCTCAATATGAAAAAGGTCATAAACCAACAAAAGGAAGAGATTATATAGTACACAGAATTAATTATATACAAGAGTAAAAACACTTCAATTCAACACTTAGACTCAATCCCAATATTTTTCATTGTAAAATGGAATCTCAACAATATATATTAGTCCTGTATTGGCTCAGAAAGACCTGAGGCATTTTTAATTTTCCCAAACTGAACAAAATACTCACCTTAAGCACCAGAAAGATTATTTGGATTCATTGCACTGCTTAATGAAAACAGAAAAAGACCAACAACTTGCAGTTTGGAAGGATATTACTACCTCCAGCATAGCTACGTAAGGGTTCTTAATAGTGGGTAAACCATCTGAGTGATTTTCTTTATGGACATTTGTTGCAAAAGAATGTCCTAATCTTCCAAAGAAATATTAATGATACAATAAAATAAAATAAAATAAACTGACAGTAACTTTGGGGAAATCTTTTAAAGTATTTGTTAAGAATGCTCTAACATCAAAGATGGATACTAATAATCACTTGATTGTAATAGGCTGCTGCAGTGTTTCCTATCACACAAAGTGTGATAACCCCACTGGTCCCTTTCATTACAGCAAATTTGTTTTGTTCAGTATACTGTGAGACATAGCTTTCATTTGATTCACTTTATTCGGTGTAATAATCCATTCTCACATTTTCTTTAGAGAATGTTCTGGTACTTTCCCCCTTCCCAATTCACTTGTGTAAGTCTCTCTGATTTGGAAACCAGGAGGAAGGAATGATACAGTGCAGTTCACCCTGACTTTTATGCAATCTTGTCCCAAAAACGAAGCCATCAAAGGCCTACCAAAAAAAACCAAAACATTAAAACTGCACTTCAAAGCACAAATACGTTTAGCAGAGATTTCTGCAGCAAAGGGTCTCACTAGCCAGACTGGGTCCACTGATGACATCCCAGAGTGCATAATTCTACAACTTCATGAATGCCATGGATTTCATCAATTGTACTGAGACCTGTAGCACTATTGATATTAGATTTGGGGATGTTTTCAGCCATTCAGGAAGCCCCCACTGAATTGCACAGAGGGGGAAATATTTTAATAGGTAAAAGTTTAAATGACTTATGCTGAATACCACCCACAGACGTATTAACAGGTACACGCTGCACAGAAATCTCTGTTGTGTCACCTTGTGCAGTTCAACCTCTACCATTTTAGGTCAAATATCAAAACAAATTCTCAGTCTTCTGAAAATCAAGCCATTTATTGAAGTATAAATTCAGTCCCTCATGGCCATGTATCTTCACAGATCAAGTCCTTTTCAAGCAGATTATTTTTAAAGAAAACATAACACCAGTAAAATGGTTTTAAAGCAGTTTCCTCTGAAAAGGAACCTGTCATGCAAATATGGCCTGAAGTAAAAGGGAATTATTTCAAAACTTACAGCTAATTGAAAGATTTCCAGGAGTGATTTTGTTCTTTTTCATTCCAAAGTAATATTTTCCTTCAGTGTTCAAAGCTCACCCTAATGATACCGTGCTAGCGCATGATAGCTATAACGTGAAATTTCCAGGAAACTAACTATAATCTATAGTTCACAGATTCCAAGGCCAGAAGGGACCATTATAATCATTTAGTCTGACCTCCTCTAAAACACAGGCCATAGAACTTCCCCCAGAGAGGGAAGTTCCTTTAGAAAAACATCCAGTCTTCATTTAAAAATTATCAATGATAGAGAATCCACCACAACTCTTGGTACATTGTTCTAGTGGTTAATTACCCTCATTGTTAAAACGTACACCTCATTTCCAATCTGAATCTGTCCAGCTTCCATTTTGAGCCACTGGATTGTATTATACATTTCTCTGCTAGATCGAAGAGCCCATTATTAAATATTTGTACTCCATTTGGAACCTGCACATTGTAATCAATCAACACTTAACCTTCTCTTTGTTCTGCTAAATAGAGTGAACTCCTTGAGTCTATCCCTACAAGGCACATACTTTAATAATTTTCGTGGCTCTTCTCTGACCCGTCTCCAATTTATCAACATCCTTCTTGAACTGTGGACACCAACAGTGGACATTACTCCAGTAACAGCCACACCAGGCCAAATATAGAGGTAACCCAACCTCTCTACTTCTACTCAAGATTTCCCTGTTTATGCATCCAAGGATTGCATTAGCCCTTTTGGCCACAGTATGGCACAGGGAGCATATGTTCGGCTGATTATACACCACAACCCCCAATGTTTTTTTCATTATTACTGCTTCCCAGGATACAGTTCCCCCATCCTGTAAGTATGGTCTGCATTCTGCATGCATAGATGTATACTCTTATCAGTAATAACACACATATTGTTTGTTTCAACCCAGCTCAAATGAAAACTAGTTTATTTTCATCCTCCACTTGGAGAAACTTGAAGAGTACATTACATTTTTTAAATTATTTCGATTTTCCCCATTTAAATTCCAGAGGTGTTATTTATAACAGGTTAAAATTGTTTTAAAATTAATTTAAGCCTGATCTTCAGAATAGCACTGCTTCTAATACATTTAAATATGATCAAACAACCACAAAAAAGATAACAAGTGCTAGTAAGTGTAGTATTGGTTTCTCAGTGAAACATTGAATAAGACAGTGAAATGGATGTGATAGGTACACTAACAGATTATGATTTATAAATCAGCATAGAGAGCTGTTTTATGCAATATTAAATTAAGCACCCATTAGAAACTTCCTCACTTTGCTCAAAACCCAATGCGATTGAATTAGGCTGAAACCTTGATTCTTAGTACTGTGTTGAAAAGTGGACTTTGCTGTTTCTCTAAGACAGTCCCTGGAGCATGTTAATGTGGGCAGTGTCAATACATAAATTACACGATGGAGGTAAATCTTTAGCACGAGTACACATAATGGTAAAACTGTTGTTAATAATTAAAGTGCTTGTCTGTCAATTTCTCTCAAGGTTATTTCTTTGTCTGTCTGACTTACAGCCCAATTATACAATTAAGCCCACGAAAGCTTATGCTTCAATATTTTAGTTAGTCTTTAAGGTGCCACTGGACTTTTGTTACTTCTGCTATTCCAAACTAACACGGCTACCTCTCTGATTCTTGACAATTATACAAGGTTGCAAGGACAGTCAGCATTCATGAAATTTAAATGAAACTGTGGCAGAATGCAACTTTGCTGTCCGACACAAAAAGAACTTTTTATTGCTCAAATCTGCATGTGTAATTTTACTCATGAGTAGCTCCATCCAAGATGATGAATACAGTTATTGCTATGGATAAACCAATATCATTGGTGGCTGATAAGTTAAATATCAAACTCATTGCTAATAAATCCAAGTGGAAAAAATACATTTTAACAAATCCTCAAAATATGGGAGGCAAAGGTTCAAAAACAAAACACCAAATCAGGTACATATTTTGTACTGGCAATTTCACCCGCAGTAAGGGACATGAAAATCTGAACTATGGGGTAGTTGTAATGTAGCGAGTCAAAACACTGTGGCTTTGGCTCATCTTAAAGAATAAACTGAACGGCCTGGGAATTCCAAAAATCACCAGCAAAAAAACTACCCAAGTAGAATTCTGTCTGACTCTCTTTTCAGATTATGGCACAGAGACATCAACTACACACAAAATTTCTGAATTTGGGTGCCAAAAACTAGACCCATATTTTGGCACATCAAGACAAAATCTGATTTCAGAAGTGCTGTGCACCCACAACTCTTATTTAAGTTGGCTTGAGGTGCAAGTATTCAGAACCTTTAAAAAATCAGGCCACTGTTGAACCAGAAGGTAACCACATTTGAAAAATGTTGACCTGTTATACACAGTAACTGCGGTAAGTGAAACAAAAATCTGTTCTTGTCTAATTAACAAAGTTTCTCCAAGAAATTTTTATATGCTTCTTTTTAAAATTAGTTTTAAATTTCAAATCTACCAATTTCCCAATGAATTCACAAACTGATATACTGAAATCTAGGTCTAGGCAGTTCTCCCACAAAAACAGGCAAATACACACGCTTTAGCATGAAACCAGTCAAAGAGAGGGACCTTTGCTTTTTACCTCTCTCTGGAATACAGAGCAGGGTTCATTCACTAGGATCAGCTGATTAAGTCCCAAACACCAATCTTCCTGTGAATACTGGGAATCGAGTCTTTGGGTATGCCTACTCTACAAGCACTATGGTGGCACTGCTGAAGTATAAACGCTTGCTATATAGATGGAAGAGGTTTTTCCATCGCTGTAGTAAATCCACCCCCTTGAGAAGCATAGCTAGGTTGACAGAAGAATTCTTCAATCAATTTAGCAGGGTCTATACCAGGACTTTGTTTGGATTAACTCTCTCTCTCAGGGGTGTTAATTTTTCACAACCCTGAGTAGAGTAGCCTAGGTCGGCCTAAGTTTTTAGATGTAAACCAGGTCTCCGTTTCTGAATCCAACATTTGCACAGAAGGCTGGCTCTTTGTTGTTAACTACAATGTAAAGAATTCAATGAGCATAAAACTTCTTTCATGTCAGAAAACTATTTTAAAATGTACCTGTAAGCAAGCAGCCTAATCCCTCTCAGTTCACAAACCAATTCATTATTTCAAAGGGTCTCAATTCAGGACTAGACTTTGTGAACATGTTCATTGAATGTAACATACAGAAACTAATCTTTCCTTATTAATGATTACCTGAGGAGCTGCAAGTGCTGCACACTATTAAACTGATGTAGAAGTTTAACATTTATAATAGGTGTGAGGCATGGAAAATCCTGTGAAATTGTCTGATAAGGTGCTGCAAACTTTAATTGGCAATCTGTGTGTCACAGCTCCATCTAGTGATAAAGACTAATATCACACTGTACGGAGTGGAAACTTCCGGTATCACAAGCAAGCAACAAAGGGTAAATATTGCCTCTTTTTAAAATATAGTTGATGTGCAGTGTACCCTTCATAGTTATTAGGTTTTTCGCAGTGGTGCCCATAATTTTAATTAGTGCCTAGCACCTATTTCAAAAGTAAATCAGGGTATGACAGTCTTCAGCATGTATTTATATAAAACTTATTGACTGGATGAACTAATTTAAAGTCTTACTTTAACAAAATTGTGTAACAGCAAGAATTAAGTAAATAACTCAGCAGGGCTATTTCTTTTTTTAAAGGACCCTCAGACAACGCACTGTGGCCTTTCAGTGGACAGATTTTCATAGGCCGGTTGTAGGTTTTGTTGTTTGTTTTTTGTGGTTCTAAGAAATGTTTTTCCAATTTTACTTTCTTTTTCATTGATTTTGAGTCTTAGCACCTGCAGAGTAATAAAAAGCACAAAGTTCAGCTGAGAAAGGAAGTAAATACAGTAGTTTACAAATGCATCCTAAATTAAGAGGAAAAAAGGTAATTAAATAAATCTTATTCATGACAATTTCCACAGCTCACTTTCTAATTCCACTTTATCTGCTCTGAAAAGAACCAGGCTCTCAGGCCTCTAGCCAGTGACATCACATATAGCACTGCAGAATGTCTAGTTGAGTATCATTAATGAAGGCTTCCAGATTATTATTATTTTAAACTAGATAACTGCAGGATAAAATCACAGCAAAATGGTTAAAATATAATTTGCCTCAAGACAGGGGAAGGGAATTGGGAATGATTTAAAATAGTGGTGCTGCAGGATTCATGTTGGGACATGAAACATTGTTGAACACTCATTTTTATTCCTTGGGTATATGAATGAGTGAAGCATTGCCATTTAAATTCCTACTTGCTGTCTCTTGTTCTTAAGGACTAAATATGAAATATAGAATGGTTACTTACCTTGTGGTAGCTGTGGTTGAGATTTCTGCACATGTGGATCCCAGTCATGGTGTGTGGTGGCCCCAGTGCAATAGCCTGGGATGTTTTCACTAGTAGTGTCCAGTAGGGGTCAGGCTTGTTCTCAAGTCCTCATGATCCGCCTCCTAAGGGCACAAAAAGTAGTGACTGCAACTGGCACTCAGTTCCTTCGCCACCCAGAATCCATCTTGTAAGACTCCGAATTGCGAGAAGGAAAATGGGCCTTGGGAGCAACATGTCCAGACTTCTCAAGGAACCACAGTTACTATGAGGTAAATAACCACTCTTTCTTCTTTAAGTATTGCACAAGTGCATCCCAGTCATGGTGATTAGCTAGCAGTCACCCTAAACCGATGTGGATGCAAAGAAATAATTGAAAAGAAATTGCAAAACCTCCCTTCCAAAATGGGCAACCAATCGAGACGCATTCATTAACAAGTAATGCTTTGTAAATGTACGAGCTAAAGTTCTGGTAGCTGCTCTGCAAATCTCCAGTATTGGCTTTTAACTTAGACATGCAACCAATGTTGCTCGTGAATGAATTAGAATGTTTAAAGGACTTATTAATATCATATACAGTCCTAATACAATCAGATGCCCATTTTGAAAGCTTTTGAGATGAAAAAGCCATCCCTTTAGATTTCCATAAGCAATAAAAAGTCTTGAAGTCTTCCAAAAAGATTGTGTTTTATCTAGATAGTAAAAAAAAAAAAAAAAAGATCATTTGACAGTCAAGAGACACATTTAATTTAACTTCAGTTGAGATGAATGAGGTCATGGAAAGAAGACTGGTAAATTAATAAACTGATATGAAATGAATACATTTGGAATGAAGTACAGATGATGTCTCAGTCACCCTCAATATGAAAAGCCTTGTAAAGAGGGTTTATAATTAATGCTTGCAATTTACTTATTCTACTTGCTGAGGTAATAGCCACCAAAAATGCCACTTTCATTTGCCAAAATTCCTGAATTGGGAAGCTTGCTAGCAATTCGAAAGCACTAGCTTTAAATCCCATGTTGGAGCAATCTTTCTTACAGGAGTAACAACTCGAACTAAGCCCCTCAGAAATCTGCTCACTGATGAGAGAAAACTGAACCCACTTCCATTGGTGGATGAAATACTGAAATCACTGCCAAATCACTTTTACTGAACTAACTGATAGACCCAAGTGCTTTAAATACAATAAGTAATCGAGAACAGCACACACCAAGAAGGTATGTGATCCTTACATATGGCCCAGAATAAAAGACATACAACTTGCAGAATGTGTTATTTCCTGCTCTTAAGTTAGACATTCTGTACTGCTGAAGAACATTATTTAACAAGGACATCCAGAAACCATCCAAAAATGAGATGTAGTGACACTCGATTTGAGTGTAGGAGTAGGCTGTGGTTTTGTGGATCATGTCATTCTAAATCAGCAGGATGGTAAACTGTTGATTGGACACTATTAGAAGATCAGAGAACAAGAACTGATAAGGCCAATAAGGAGCTATCAGTATAGCACAAACTTTTTCTTGCTTTATCTTCCTTAATATCCTTGGAATTAAAGGAAAAGTAGGGTAGACATACATCAAATGGTGTGACCAGCAAATGGTGAAAGTGTCTGCTATGGATCTCAGACTCTTTCCTGCTCAATAACAAAACAGACACTTATTGTTCTGATTCAAAGCAAACAGGGCTATTTGGGAAAACCCTCACTTTTGGAAGATTTGGTCCAGTAATTAATCTTTTAAGTCCCATTCATAGGACCTTTCTGCTTAGTGCGTCTGCTAAACCATTGTTCTTCCCTGGAACATGAAGAGCTCTCAGGCTGATACAATGTTGGATACACCACTCCCATATAGAGCATAGAAGATCTGATCTTGCACTTCTCTTCCTATTCAAATAGTATGTATAGGCACTTGGGAACTTACCCTGGATGCTTCAGATATTTCTGCTGCAGAGACCAATATGGCTAATATGGTTGTTGATCATGTGGTTAAGACACATTCATCCAATTTGAATTATACCAAAGAAAGTAATTAGAATTTAAACCCTTACATTCATAAAAAAGCTCCTTTGTATTATCTTTTCTGTTTTTATTTTCTTTTTGCTGGGTTCTTAGGTGGAGGTCTCCCACTGAAATCTGATGAAAATCCTTCTATTGATAGGACAACAGGAGATTTTAAAATTTGAGTAGGACTTCTACTCACAACCCTACTGTTCTGCTGATGAAGAGAAATCTTTATCACAGGTATTCTTGATCTTTCATGGAGAAGAGATTTAGATGGTGGAGAACTAGAAGATTTTAACAATGGTAAACCAGTCTCTGGAGCTATTCTGATATTCAAGGGAGATGTAAACAAATCTTTCGGTGCTGTGGAATCCTCTTCAAAAGACATCCGAGTTGAGGAACCCTGTCTCATTTAGCTGCTTTGAAGGCTCTGAAATGCTGAAACTGCCCATGCTGAGTGAGAGAGGTAGGTGAGATAATATCTTTTATCAAACCATCTTCTGTTGGTGAGAGAGACAAGCTTTTGAGCCACACAGAGCTCTTCTCATCTGACAACAAAAGTCTGTGGGTCCAACAAAAGATATTACCTTACCCACCTTGTCTCTCTAATATTCTGGACTGATGTGGCTACAATTACACTGCAATATGCCGAGTGAGATGCTCTCATCAAAACCAGTGCTGCTAAAGGCAGTGCCAGGGCAGACTGTAATTGATGCACTGGTACTAAGATGGATGGTTTCAGTAAGTCCTGAGCCATGGTTTTAGGCCATTCATCTCTATGTGCTCTCTTCTGTGAGTACCAAACAAGACATTGAGGACTCCGGCACGGATTTCCTCTGTGCTGACTTCATTGATTCCTTTTAGGATTACTTTCTCCTGAGATAGAGAAGAAACAGATTTAGTCTCTTTACTTTTCGGACAACAAGGATTTCTGAGTGCTCCAAAATAATTTGCAAAGCCTCTCTAAGTCCTTCTGTTGTTCTTGAGCCCGGTGTCACATCTCTTGTGACAAGATCATAGACAGATTGTGTCGGTAGAGCACAACTTCCTCAGCATTGTCTTGGCTCAGGATCTGACAGTGCCCTCGTGCCTTTCCAGGAGAAAGAGCTTTCACCTGGATTGTCACTCTTTCTGTGTGAGCATCTTAGAAGATTTACAGCTCACACGTGCAGCGACAACATGGGCTTCACCCATGCAATAAAGACACTTACCATGAGTGTCCATTAGGGGAATGGCACTTCCTCCCCTCATGTAGAGGAGCATAATTTAAAGCCTGGGGAATCTCTGCCATATCTCAACTAAAATCCTAATACACTAATTAAGAACAGAAATCAAGTTAAAATGTAACTCTCTTGCTTCAAAAACAAAAAACCAGAGGTAACATTAAGGTTAAGTCTACGCTATGAACTCAGGAGTATGATTTCCCTTGTGTACACATAATTGTGCTAGCTCTTGTCAAGATAGCACAAGTGTAAATAGAGTTGCTGAAGCAGCACAAGTAGTGGCAGCTGAGACATGGCTTAGCTGTGCTGTTTCAGGTGGGTTAATACTTGGAACAGTTAAGCCAAGCATCTGCTGCCACTACTTGTGCTACTCCACTTACGCTGCATGTGCACATAGGCAGGGGAATTGCACACTTATCTTGTAGTGTAAAGGCAGCCTAACACTACTGAACACTAAAGGCACAATAAATAAAAAGTAACTATCCAAATTAACTAAATAAAACGGGGACACTATTGTTGTTTTGGCTGTTCTGAGTAAGTCCATCTAAAGGAACTGAGTGGTGGTCAGTGTCACTCCACTCTTTGCACTCTCAGGATGGGGAGCACCAGGTTGTAAGGAGTGTGACCCCTACTGGACACTAAGAGTGAAAGTGTTCTGAACTACTGTGATGGGACATCTACACACCATGAGTGGAATCCACATTTCTGGTTCAGAAAAAAAAAAACCTGTTTGACTGTGATCCTTTCTTTATTCTCTACAGATTTTAAAATAAATATCTTCCTCCCCACCCTCTAATTTCCAATGCCCTTCGTGTATTCTGTTTTCATACTTCCTCTCTTTGCATATGTGGGGAGAGTCTGGAGATGCCATTTCAAACAGCTCTCAAACCAATCTTCAGCAGGCAGAAATAGTATCACTTTAAAGTTCTCCACAGTGTACACCATGAAAAGTTTACAGTAGACGAGCAACCATTTTTTATCTTCAGTAACACAGCAGTAGAGGCAACTGCAATGTGACCTGCAACACTAGCCAGGGAAAAATGTGAGAGAAAGGAGGTTCGTGGAAGTTGTGTCCCAAAAACAAAGAAAAGTTTAATTTGGAACATTCACAGAAAACAGCAATCAACCCAACAACTGCCACCTATATTTGTATGCTGCTATCCTGTTGGTTTTTTTAAAAAAAAGTCATGCGAGTTAAAACTGGACATTCTAGCAACATTAACTAGGCCATTTTTCATTCACTGCTAGCCATTTTTTTCCTGTCACCCTGTAATATGAATCCATAGCTCTGGCTATCACCTAAAATGTGGAAAAGTAAAGCTAATTGTGGGAGGAAGTGCAGGATGATTGCATAATCTTATAGAAATCGCAAAGTCCCAGTAAAATCCATTAAAGTCCTACTTTTTAAGTGGTATAATCATATACACCATCAGCATGGGGAGAGCAAACCTAATAAATATTGAGCTGAACTTTCCTGCAATACCAATTTGAAACTCATTTTTCTTAAGGATTATATTACATGTAATACACATCATTACAGCAAGAGGAACAATGCTTTTTATTTTCATTCAGATTATTTTTTAAACTCTCTTTGGCAAATGACAACTATGGACCAAGATAAAGATATTTCGGCAACTAAAGATGCAGATAGGTGTCTTGTGGGATTTTCAAAAGTGTTCATTTGGTCCCATTAGGAGTTAGACAGCTAGGTGTTTTTGAAAATCCCACTAGGTGCCTATCTGCATATTTAGGTGCCGAAATATCTTGAAAAGCTTGGCCCAGAGCAGTTAAGTTATTCGTCAAAGATCATACAATCAGTCAGAAGTAGGGATGGGAATAAAACTCAGGAGTCCATGTCCAGTGCTCTGACAAGTAGATTACATTGTCTCATTAGATAGGTTATATAGAAAGGTTGTGTGTTTTGCTGTTAGTGACAAATAAAATCAGAGTTAATTTGTTTAATTGTCTATCTTTTCATATTATTTTAGACTCTAATTTTTTTCACTGCACAGATATGCTTGATCTTAAGTAGCAAGAAACATACCATCGTCAATCAATTTGAATATCTTTAATGCCACCAGATATTCAGGGAAGTAGTCATACTTGGTGGGACCTTTATGTCACCTTCAGGGTTTTCTCTATTTTCTGGTGATTTAGTTTGGTGACTTCTATTGGAGTTTCTGGTGTGTCCGTGGCTATTATGTTTATCAAGAAGGAAAGCTATACCTTCTACAGTTCCTGAATTTAACACGGATCAGTCACATCTAACTATTCTTATTTCCATCTTTATGATACTAACACAAGATGTTGCACCAATTGCACATAATAAAGCAGACACCATTTTCACCATGGCATAAAACATTTATGACAGGTAACTGTGTTGTGCTAGTTAAGCTCCCTGAATTTAATAGCCTTGTTCTGCCTCTTTTTGGATTTTTCTCCTCATCCCTTGAAGCACTGCTGAGGCGACATAGTGCCATCAGTTCCATTTAACTCTCCTCAGCCTCATATAGAGCTACTCTTTCATTGAGAGAAAGTTTGAAATTTGTGCTGCACATTAGAAATGAAAAGAGGAGCTACTCAGCTCATTACCGCTGTGGCATAGCGACTGACTCCAAGACCTAAGAGGCCTTTTTCCACCTCAGTTTGCATATCTAATTTTATGATTCCACTTAGAAGGAAAGCAAATATTTAACTTCTGTTACCGGAATACCTCAGACTGACTAACAGGCGATATCGGACTTCAATAATGTTAAAGGTGTGTGTGTGTGTACGTATGTATACATATATATACACACACACACACACGGATATGGACACAAGATGCATATGTACTACTTAATTCTGCTGCTCTATAAAGAGTGCCTTTTATAGCACTGAAGAGGTTGGTTTGATTTCCAGTGTGTTTTACTGTCAGCTTTATCCTGTAAGCATGCCTCTTGGTGCATTTTCTCTTCAAACGGTCACCATTTATCTTGGTCTCCTCAGTGCACTTACTAATATATCCACCCTACATTTCAGGACATACATGCAGCCAGAGCTAGCCATGTAGGTTCCATGCCCCAGAGGTCTCAGCATGGGCGGCCTGGTGATGACAACCCAGTAGTCCATTTCTTCAAGAACATCGTAAGTTTCCCCTTCCCTTCATGGTTCTCTGGCAGAGTTAAATGTAATTTGAGATTTAATCACAGCTAAACAGTACCCAAAGGTTATTCATTTTGTTGCTATTGAGACTGTAGATAAAATGTTCTGTCTGTGCCTTGGAGGGTATAATTATATTTTTGACATCAGAATTATTTTACTTTGCTATTACAACTTCTAGTTGTGTAGCAAAAAAATTTTTGGTTGGAAATGGGGGAGTCTTCCATTAATGTACTTAAATTCCAACATTAATCACTGATGTTATTCAAATTTTTGTTTTGTTTTGCTTAAAAAAGGTCAGTGGTGCTCAAGGCATAGTCCATTTAAAACAGCAGTTACTAGATTTAATAAGTTAATTTTATTCTAAGAGAGAAGATAGACTCAGAAATTTCTTTTGAAGGTGTAAACAAAAAAAGCCCAGATTTGATTCCCTACCTGAATGATGTTATTTGAGGAGGATTTTCTTCAGCTTTGAAACTGGATATCTTCATACTAATGTGAAACAAAACTACACAAAATCAGAGAAACGACCTCAAACATTCTACGAAATGGTATCCCTGAGTACTCTACAAAAATATCAAAAACTTTGCTGCCAGAGCCTAATAATCCTTGAAAGCACTTCAGAATGCTTCCCACTAGAGAGGTCGCCTCAAATGTATCACAGCTGTGAAATGATCACTAGCACTCCAGATAATCCCTTTTCCCTTCTTCATCCTCTTTGAAGCAGACCTCTCCATCTGCGGAGGCCCAAATGTGGGATGAAGACCCAAAAGACAGACATGAGAAAGATAATAGTTCAAGAAACCTTAAACAGCATAGGCTAATGGATTTGGATTAATTAATACTATTTCTATTAATATTAGCTTCACCAGTTCAACATTCCTGATATTAATATTTTCAGTCACGAAAGTACGGTACCACCAACGTGACGCAGAATGGAGACAAATTCGTATCTAAAAGTGTATGCACTTAAAAGTTCATTCCAGTCCTCGACATATTATTGGATCTAGTATATTTTTAATTTTTTTGATGGAGAATACTCCTAAAACTGGAATTAACTTTAAAAATATGTCCACTGTATATTCTGCTGAGAATGCTGAACGTGACGGTAGATGAAATCAGACATTATCCAAATTATAGAATGAAGAGCAAATGATAGTTGTACTGGATCTATTGCTGCTTCTGTTTTATGATTTTTTTTCTATTGCTCTGTAGGTGTCACCTAGAACACCACCCCCAGTGCAAGCAAAGGTAAGTGTCTTCCCCAACATCCCATCTAATTATTATGGTTAAATATGTACCTGTTTCCCTGATTTTAACACTGACTTGCTGTGTGTAAAATGGCAATCATACTGCTTTCCCGCTGATCTAAAGTATGTTGAGATTCTTTCATGAAAGCTGATATTAAATGTAAAAAAATTATTCATAATATTTTAAAACATATTCTTCAGCCAAACCCTGAGAATGTCTATAAGTAGATGGTGAGATTACAAGAAGAGCCATGTGGTTAATTGTAAGTAAATTGAGTTGTTAAACCAAAGCTGGTCAAATAATTTTTGCAAATAATTTTTGTCTTTTTTCTATTAAAATAATCATATAAGAATTTTTTGTATTATTTAACTAACTTTATAGGTCAAATAATATAAATTGTGCATGTTGGTATTTTTAATTTAATAGAATGACTGTTTACAAATTTATGCGTCTATTATTTGACCAGCTCTGTTCGCTGTTTCTCTTTTTTTCTCTCACGTATCTTGAGCACACTTTGTTTCATGGTGATCATCATATCACTGTTTCTGTTTCTTACATATGCAGGGGAGAGGATTATCCCTCGCCAGATTTAGCTGGGTAGGTGATGAATGTGCTTTCATTCACAGACATTTTGGTCTACCAAGGCCAAAGTATATCTTTCACCATTGCCTTTCAAGCTGCTGTAGCAACTTGACATTCATGTTTCGGTCTTGATTTTGGTGTTTGTTTCGCTTTATTCCTTTTGATCCACTTTCCCCCTCCTACACAGCAGTTTGTTTATGGTTGTAATTTTGTTGCTTGCTCTTATCCAGAAGCTTGTCAACCTTACAGTGATATAATCTCTTTTGCTTTAGCACAAATGGGGCACGTCTGCTGCATGGCAAAACTACCTCTTTTCCTTTAAGGCTCCTGGAAGACTTAACTGCTTTGTCTTTTCTTTTTGCGGGGATGGGAAGATTGGGGATAGGGTTGAAAGAGCCGGGGAACTTTTTACATAAGCCTGATTTTTCTATATGCTAATATTGTCTGTGGTGTGTACATTTCTGTCATATGTTTTTGCAGTCCCCTTTAAAAAGAAGAGATCAATACTACTGCTTATTATATAGGCTCTTTCTACAGTTATGTTTTAAAACATGGACAGTGTTGACTAGCAGAGAACCACAGTTATCTCACAGCTAACTAAATCCTATTTTCTACTTCACTACAGCTTCATTACACACATGGGCAGATTACCACAAGTGTCTTAAATGGTATATTATAGCTTTTAAAATGCTAATGATTTCTATCAGTGTAGTTATTTCCTAGAACACAAAAGTTATTTTGTCAAAGTCAGAGGTTTTGTGCTCATGAGATGGGGGAAATCATTAACCAATGGAAAGGCAGAAGATTCTATTGTGGGTAAATTCCTAAAATCACACAAGAATTTTCTCTATGATTTTTCTTATTTATTTTTGAAATTCTCCATTAGGACTAAATCCTGGAGCGAATACTCAAATAACACTCCCCTTGAAGTCAGTGATATATGGGAATTTTGAAGGACTGTTAACTTTTGGTTTCAGAAAGCCCAATCCTCAATTCCCAACTACAGTTTAAGAAGGTGAATGAGAGTGAAAGGTATTCAAGACTTTGCAGCATCAGGTTCAATATTCGTAACAGCCTGTTAAAAGACTGAAAAAACCCTGGGTTCTTTTGCTAATTACGTTGCCCTCCATTTGACAAACAATATACATAGGTTTTTTCTAATTTATTTAACAATCTGTTCTTGTAGAAGAAACAAAATCTTGAGAGAGGTTAAGCATCAGGTGAAAGGGTGCTCAGTCCTATCTAACTCAAGTAAGTGTTGGTGATGTTCTTCACCACACAGAATTTGACCCACTGTGATAGGGCTCGTGGGGTCAGCAGAAACGTTAATAGCTTTGTCAACACTGCCATGGACTTCCCAGCTGTTGGGTATGGCATTCTCTCTCTTATAAACGTTAAATCTAGATTTGGCAGTAGCTCTGTTTACATGACTCCCATTGAAGACAAAGAGAGTTCTCAATGGCTGCATCATCAGGTCCATACACTGAAGCAACTAGAATCTGAGAGTGTTAAATGATTGCAGAATTGAATCCAGAGCAGGCCCCGTCTATTGAGATAGAGTGGCATTTTGCCACTAACTTCAATACAACCATGATCAAGCCCAATGACTTCTGGAAAACAGCAGCTACAGAATATGGGATTTAATACAAGTTAAGAGATTTAGAAACAAAGGATATTCCCTGCCAGGTTTATAACAATTTTAAACTAGGTCATCTTGGTAGTATCTCTTATACACAAATAAGTTCAGATAGTCATTTTTACCTTCTTTGTTAACATGATCACTAGCTGTAATACAGTTTCTGAACAGATCTGTGAATTTACTATTTCTACTTTACTGTTTAACATTGTTTATTGTTTATCCTATCTCAATGAATCAAATACAATTTGGCTCTTAGAACAGAGAAAAAGCCACATAAACTTCTCTCCTGATTTGTGAATGAATTAGGGATACAAAATTGCCAACACACTCCCACTGTCCTTTGATTATCTGTCTCTTGCCTTTCAACTATCTTTTAGACAGATTCTTCCTTTGCTCCAGAACAGTCTTTCTCAAATGATGAGGCTGGCCCCGTTGGGGAGGCTTCAACCTCTTTCAGAAGATGTACACTGAAAATGAGGGAAGAGGGTATTCTTTTTTCCATTTCTTATAGGAATTATTACTTAGGACTCAGCAAAAGTAGACCTGTTTGTTGAAGGAGAATTGGGTAGTTCAGGAGACAAGATAACAAATTAGGACTTTTTTTTTTTTTACTGCTGTGCTACTTGTTTGATTCCTGGTTGACTCTGAAAATCTTTACCATTTGGCAGCTGTGATTATCTTTGTGAACTGCTTTGATGGTCTCAGTCCAGTTCTTAATGGATAAGTTTCTTCATCACATTTGGCAGCAGCACAGTATTGGTAGTTTCCATAAATAGGTCAGTGAGTGATTAGGCATGGACACTGAATTACACTGTAACTTGCACCTGGAGGGATCTAGTGCCTAGCTCTAGAACTTCCAGTCTGGTAACTTTAATATGAATTAAATTAATCAATCCAAGTTTACAATTCTATTTTTGCTGAGCCTGAAGTGGAAATTACTCAGCAAAAAAGTAAAGTTAGTATGCTGACCCTGTCCGTGTTTGAAATATACCTCCAAAATCACAACTTGTAAACAAAGTTTTCAACAAGAGGTTGGTGGGAGGTGTCTCCGTAGTTGTGTAAGGGGGCAGTGTTTGAGAAACCCTGTTCTAGTACTTCTCCTCCTCCTCAGGCAGTTACTTTGTAATGAAACAAAATGACTTTCACAAGCAACTTTTTTTCACCAGTGATCTTAGTACTCAAGTGTAAGTGTTTGAAAAGCTCTTGAAAATGTAATGTATACTTTTAGGAGAATTTCAGCTGCATGTAAAATCTCCATGTTGATCAAGAGATTTTTGTTCTTCCTACCCTTTTGTGCGATTCAGTATAATTTTCTAAAGGGACAAAAACATTTTAAAGTCAATACGTTTCTTTTTCAAAACTCACAGTTGCAGTTACTATTCTTCCTTATTCATTTTCCATTCACATTATGCATCTGACGGTACAACTATCCTGTTCTTATTGTTGATTTCTCTGTTACAGATCAAAGTTTGGGACTCAGATTTGCATGTTATTCACTATTTAGAATTTTTTTTCTCACACACACTTTCAACCACTTGACTAATTTGAAAGCATTGCATTCCAGCAGTCGCAAATGAAGGTAACTGGTGTGAACAACACACCTGAGATATCTGTGATCTCTCTTCTAGGGAGGTGAAGGACACAAGCCAGGGTATGGAGGAAGTGGCAAATTCTACGAGCATAAATCTGCTTATAAGGGACATAAGGGATCATACCATGATGGCCAGGGCACTCTTTCCAAAATCTTTAAACTGGTAAAGTACAAGTAAACTTACAATAAGTGAAAAATTGAGCCTATGAAAAAGCATAAATGCCTCTCTAGATAAATCTATTTAATATCAGTCACATTCAAATATTCTTGAGTAAAACTTGACTTGAGTTACAAATAAAATTGAGCAGATACTATGTTTGTATGAAATCAAGCTGTGCTTGACACTGTTTTATATACCAAATTCACAACTGAAGTACAATAGAAATGTACTGATTTGATTGATCACACAAATCAAAAGTTAGGGGACCAAATCCTGCTCTCAAATCTGGGAGTACCTTCTTAAATATCAATGAAGTTATTTTGGATTTACATCAAAATATCTAAGAGCAGAATTTGGCCCAAGATTTTCTTGTTTGTAACAATAGTAAAAACATATTTGTAATGTGCCCCAAGATTAATGATCTCTGGGTCCCTAATAAACATTTAGAATAAAAATTAAAAGGCAGTGTATGGTCAAATAGTTTCCAAAGAAGGGCAGGGAGGAAAAAGACAAATGAAAATCTAAACTGATTATTACATCCATATCCAAACAAAATATAATATGAAGTCTTCATTTTTCTTCCCCTCAGGCCAGATACAGTGATTTCCCACTACTAGTGTTGTATTATCAGTAAATAATGCAATCATCAGTGAGGCTACTTTCGAGACAGAAAGTAGAAGAATGAATCATTTCTATCTCTAGCATATCCTCCAAGAATAGACACAGCAGCACTTTCACCAGCAGTCAAAATTGAAATAAGCCTACCTAAGCCAACTAAGAGAGAAATATGTATGTCTGCTTTAGTGCAAAACACTACATAGATGTGTGGCACTATGAAGGGATGTGGAGTGGTGCATGATAGTTTTTGACTTGGAGGGAGCTTTAAGAAAAGGAATGAGGTTCTATACATGTCCAGGGAAAGGTAAAAGAAGCATTCACAATTGGAGTCCGATTTTCATATTGGCCCCAATCTGCCAACCCCCTACTTGTGTCATCATGTGCATAAGAACTGAGAGATATAGTTAAGATTTTGTTATTCCCTTTTCTGTTAATGTTTGTTGTTTTCTTAGTATATGCAAAATTGGCCAGATATTCAGCCTTCAACCTCATCCTTCCACAAACTTGCACCAATACCTTACAGGTGTTACCACTTCAGCTTGTCCTTTAAAAAAGACTCACAATTGTTTGCAATTGCAAGTGTTAATGTGGATGCAAATGCTTATACTCCCGCATGCTTAGCTATTAGGCTATTCACAAGGTACATGCCCATGTTATCACTTTTCTGAAGGGTGTACACCTGAAAAATGCAGGGATAGTCCCAGGACAGATTTCTTTTTGTCACTGTCTTTACCACCAATCTCAATGTCCCTGGCTTCATAATAACTTAATTAAGACTCCACTCACTGGAAACAAATTGTTATTACACAAGTGCTAGCAATGGAGGTGCTTAATTAGAACAAACTCATCCTACTTGAAAATTCAATTATCAAAAGTGATCATCCCTTTGAAGCAAAACTGAAATTTCAAGCATTCAATTAATTTAGTGATCTAATGCACAAGCTTATCCAAAGATAGTCACTAGAAATAATGGACTCTGGATTGTACTACTGGTTTATAATACTGGAACCTAGCTTCTTGAGGGGAGGGAGAGGAAGATATAAAAACATCTTTCTATTTTATATCTAATCTATCTATATCTCTATATATAAAAGTCAAATGGTGTATGTGTGTATGTACGTGCGCTTACTCCTTCCACACCGTTTGAGCTAGAGACTTGAAATTTGGTACAGTTAGAGGTCTTAGGGTCCTAATCAGGGTAAGAGTCGAAATTTTTTCAATCTCACCTCTGATGCCCCCCAGGGGTGAAATTATTTAAAGGCCAATCACATCAGCTGGGCAGCTGCTGTTCTCTGTGACATAGTTATGATGTCATAATACCCCCTCCAACTGACCCTGCATTCGCTCAGCTCTCTGCCCCATCCCCCCTCCAACGGACCCCGCACTCGCTCAGCTCTCTGCCCCCTCCCCCCTCCAACGGACCCCGCACTAACTCAGCTCTCTACCCCCTCCCCACCTCCGACGGACCGGAGTTGGGTTTGGTCGGAGGGTAAGTGAGGTGGGGGTGTCAGGTTTGGTCGGGGGGTGAGGTGGGGGTGTCGGGTTTGGTCGGGGGGTAAGTGAGCCGGGGGTGTTGGGTTTGGTCTGGGGGTGGGGGGGTGGGAAGGTGTCGGGGTGGGTGAGGGGTGAGGTGTGGGAGTTGGGGTTGGTCGGGGGGTTGGGTTTGGTGGGGGGGGTAAGGTGGGGGTGTTGGGTTTGGTTGGGGGGGTGAGGAGGGGGGTCGGGATTGGTTGAGGGGTAAGTGAGGTGTGGGTGTCGGGTTTGTTTGTGGTGGTAGGTAGGGGTGTCGGGTTTGGTTGGGGGCGGAAAGTGAGGTGGGTGTGTCAGGTTTGGTCTACGGGGGGTGAGGTGTGGGTGTTGGTCGGGGGTGTTGGGGTTGGTAGGGGGGAGACGTGGGGGTGTTGGGTTTGGGGGGGGGTGAAAATGTGAGTCGGGGTTGGTCGAGGGGTAAGTGCGGTGGGGGTGTCGGGTTTGGTCGGGGGGGTGAGGTGTGGATGTCAGGTTTGCTCTCTGCCCCCTCCAACGGACCCCGCACTCGCTCAGCTCTCTGCCCCTCCCCCACCTCCGACTGACCCGAGCAACGCCGGGTATTTTCGCTAGTATTTATATATATATATATATATATATATATATATATATATATATATATATATATATATATATATATATATATATATATAAATAAATATATATATATATATATATATAAATAAATATATATATATATATATATATATAAAAATAAATAAAAGTCAAATGGTGTGTGCGTGTATGTATGTTCTCTTACTCCTTCCACACCGTTTGAGCTAGAGACTTGAAATTTGGTACAGTTATAGGCTTTAGGGTCCTAAGCAGGGTAAGAACCGAATTTTTTTCAAATCTCACCTCTTACACCCCCTAGGGGTGAAATTCTTTAAAGCCCATTAACATCAGCTGGGCAGCAGGTTAACACCTGTTGTTCTCTGTGACATAGTTATGATGTAATAATACCCCCCTCCAACGGCCCCCGCACTCGCTCACCTCTCTGCCCCCTCCCCCGCTCCAACGGCCCCCGCACTCGCTCAGCTCTCTCCCCCCTCCCCCCCTCCAAGGGCCCCCCACTCGCTCAGCTCTCTCCCCCTCCCCCCTCCCACGGCCCCCGCACTCGCTCAGCTCTCTTCCCCCTCCCTCCTCCAACGGACCCCGCACTCGCTCAGCTCTCTCCCCCCTCCCAGGGACCCCGCACTCGCTCAGCTCTCTCCCCCCTCCCACGGACCCCGCACTCGCTCAGCTCTTTCCCCTCTCCCCCCCCACATCTAAATGCAAGAAAATGAAATTAATTAGACAAAATGAGACTTCTGAACAAAATTTGTATTATTAAAAAACATTGTAGTCTTTTTACATCCCAGTTTCCAATTACAAATATCCTGAGCAACGCCGGGTATTTTTGCTAGTATTATATATATATATATATATAAAGAGTGTGATACCTTTCTAATCAAATTGATTTTATTCTTCTTTCCACAGGGAGGATCTGGTTCCCGACCTGGATCACGGTCTGGTTCTCCAGTTGCTAGACGCTGAATTTCTAAGATGCCATTCAAGGATCATGTACTCTGCTTCATAAGATAACTGCCTAAAATTTTAATAATAAATTGCAAGAATTACATAGATAGAAACAATCTGTTACTTAATGTCATTTGAGTTGTGCATGCAGTAGGATTATATAAACTTCTATTGGCAATCCCTGACCAACAGTTGAATGAATGAAACACACAAAGTAGCTTTATTTGCTATCTTCATTATTTTAAGTGAAATAACAGGATCCCCCACTTTATTCATTCTTCTTCAGGATGCCCTAACTGCATGTTAGATTTTATTTTATTTTTTCTCCACGCCCCACAAGTCTTCTGATTATTATTTTTTTACTGAACACCACAATTGCAAATGCAAAGCAATTGTCTTGGTTTTTGAGCACTGCCATTAAAGGATTTCTTAAACACTGCAGTAAACACCATGTGCAGAAGTTGTAAGGACTGTTTATCCGAACACTTTTTGTTTTATTTATTTTTTTGGCTTTATTTTTGTTAATGTCACTTCTCTCCAAATATTTTACTTTTCATAACAGGATTAGGCAGTCATGGAAAGGTTTAACAAACTTTGGGAGTTCAAGGTATGTGAAATGTGGGAGAGGACAGCTGTTACAGTATCAATGAGATGCAAAGCAATTGTAATAAGGAAATTCCTTATTTCTACAAATTGCTCATCACACCCAAGCCATTAGAATTAAGTGTGGCCGAGAGAGAGAGAAAGAGGATTTCAAACTTGGGTTAGACTAATGTTTTACAACAAAAAACAAGGATTATTCCCATAGAAGAAACATCTAGGATTGCACGTGACCACCGCATGTCACTGTTGCTCCATGCAGACACTGCTACAACAGCATTTCTTTAGCAGTTAAAGAATAAAACAAAAATAGTCTAATTTGTGAAAGAAATAAAGCCCTTCAGCATTGAGATTTCAGATAGTCCTGCACACCTCAAGTTAGAATTAGTAGTAGTTTTCTTGTTACTGCAGCAATGTTAAACTTGGAAAGCTTGTCTTCTGACTAAATAGATGCCTTTAATGGCAGTGCACCAAATCAAACTAGTAGTAAACTACTGTGAACATTTAACTGTTGCATTGTAGTTGCCTTATAGAAATTAAATCTAATTTGTTAGCATTTAATATTAATTTTTCACAAATCTACTAAAATGAATACATGTGGCAATGGTATTTCCAACCATATGTAGCAAAAAAGCTCTTCTGAATTGCACTATTTTATAACAAACTTTAATATTTTGTGAGATTACCCTCCTTTACTGATTCAGTGTTTTGTTTTAGCATATACATTGTAGACTCTATATTTAATGCTAAGTTGGCACTCAGTTTCAGCTATGCTACTGACTGTCAGGAGTAGCCAGAGTTAATGCGAACTGACATATATTGTATGTTGTTAATTCTATTTTGCCTCTAAATCTACTGTAGATTTAAAGCACTGTCCATTAATATGCAGCAGTGAAAGATGAGAGGGTAGGAGAACAGAAATGAAAGAAAACAGAAAACAACAACATTGTTAAGCACACACCTATTACATCTTCCTTACGCTATATTGTTGTCTGGCTACACTAGAAGGACAGGAGACAGTGAATGTGGTTTAACCAGGCTGCAATTTTGTTATTAGATGTCTGGGACTACCCGACAGATAAAAGTGTACAGTGCAGTGTACAGATAATTTCAATATTTTCCTGGGGACTTCTACCAGACCCCACCCCTTTTTTCCCCATCCTGGTCCCCAGCCAGTCCATTGCTGGGATCCATTAGCCCACTCTCAAATGAGAGTTAAGGTGGGGTATAAAGAAAGGAGAGGGTGGCTCCTGGCTGTCTCAGTCATAGGCACGCCAGCTAGTCTGTTCCACTTCTTTAACAAACACCTCCTTTGTTTACTAAGCCATTTATCTGACCACTGTATCCCTTCCCTGTGGAGTACCTGCACTGGACATCTGACCCATACTTACATAGTGAGTTGCAACATCGTAGCCTAACTCCCTTCCCTCCTTACCATAACACACAAACCTCCGCCACCACCCTCTGAAACATGTTATGGGGAAGGCAAAAATCTCCCACTCTGGTTTGGCTAATCTGATGGTGAGGGAAAAATTCTTTCACGGCCTCCCAAGAAAAGAGTGGTTAGTGCAGTGCCCACTGTGACCCTGGCCAAACCTGCTTTTTTGCCACTTCCAAGATTGCAAGGCTGGGTTCTATCCCATCTGGTCCAGGGAAAGGGTCTTCTCCTGCTGGACTTGTCCTTTATCAACTCCACAGCCCTGAGGGAGGAGTCAGCATTGCTGACCCACTCTGCTTTTGCAGTGGTATCTCTGCCTCTTCCCCCCCGCCCACCCATCCCTGCACTTAAAAGCAATATACTCCTTCCCCTGGCAAGCTGGACAACACCCCACATACACCCTCTTAAGCTGTGGTGCAGTCCTTGGCTATGTGTATTTTTCCATATGTAGCTTCACTCAGATGTATATTCCACAACATAATAGTAAATTTAATTTAAATGTGTACTATTCACAAAAGTGTAGGAAATACAGCTTTTAAAAATATTCATTATTGAAATAAAATAATCAACTTGTAATGACATTTGGAGCAGTTTGGTTTTTTTAAGCTTTATAAAATGCCGTATGCGTGTGTGTGTTTTTCTGTAAAATAACAATTTTGGTAACAGGTAAAAATATATAATAAAAAATTAAATTTAAAAACATACACTCTCCGCATGAATTATGTGAAAACGATGTTGATTTTTGAAGACAACCTTCAAATATATTTAATGAAAAGCTTTTTAAGGTGACTTTGGAATGTTAAAAGCTTTTTTCCAAAATGTTGCTTCATGCTGTTTAAACGAGACCTCCACCCCACAAAGAAAACTTTTTCAAAGGCTGGTATACTTCTAGCTTTGCCTTCTCTGAAAATGGAGTCATCAAGATTTTTTTCATACATTTAAAAATGATAGTTTATCTCACTATTATATATAATGGTTCTTTGTAAGATTGAGACAAATACACTTCCTCTGTTCTACACATCACAAGAGACTGGGCATCTACACTAATTCCAAGCAATGGGGTTTTAGTGGGATCTGAAAGTAGGCATGTGTCCACCCTTCATTCCACGCATGGAGAGAGAAGGTATAAGCCACAAGAAATACTACAACTCTGAGGGTATACTGGTGGCCATCAAGCAGCTTTACTGCCGCATCATGATCTGGAAAAAGAAGGGAGGATTCCTGCCCCTGCACATCCTTGGGAAAATCTCCCTGGCAACTCAACTACTCAACCCTCAAAAAGGGTATTACTTCATAGTCTTTGATATTGCTCACATCCATGTATAATCCTTTTAAAATTGAATTCTACTTCAGTGGCTTTTATGGAGATGCCAAATCATACCGCCATATGTCCAGGACACCAAGAAGTCCATGTTTGAGGTGGGACTAGAAAACATGTTATCAAATATAATGCAGCATCTGATTCTTTAAGCTGCTCTTTTTGTGGGCAGAGGTCACATAGGCTGCTCAGCAGAGGAATCACCTTAGCTACATGGAGCTGGCTGGAAGACCATGGTAGCCTTGGGTCTCTAACGACAATGTTGAAAGTGCTGTCCATGATCATGGGTCTTCCCTAAAAATCAAGGGACATATGGTCATGATTTTCCCACTCTTAAAAATAACCACAGGGAACTGTAGGTGACCACATTTCATAAATAATGTGATCCATTAAGAGAAGCTGGGAACAGGCTTTAAGCCCTTGTGATCAGTTGACATTTCCCAGGCTTTTTTTTTATGAGGAACTGGGCGAGATATTTACTTAAAAAAAAAAAAGTTCTGAGATCCTTCTCTAATTTCTAGGTCCTGCACATTTGGGGGGAATAACAGGAGATGCAATCATGGGCTCTGCAGGTCCCACAGGCCAATTCTGCTACAGAGAATTCTCCCATAGCCATGTGCAGTTTATACCATCACAAACTCACTATGGGAAACTGTTTTTCTGTATTTTAGCTGACTGGAGCATTAGACAAGTTGGTAGAGGCTGTTGTGAGTCATAGAATATCACATAGAATATCACTAGATATCATTGACGACAAATGCTGAGATTCAAATTAATAGTGAATTAAACATTTACTGACATAATAAAGGTTATGGAAAAATTGTTACCTGATGATTTCCAATGTGGAACTCACCTCTCCCCGTCTAATGCAAATACCAGTAGCAGTTCAGACTTCTCCACAAGACACTGGGGTTTAGGCACATTATTTTTTCTGCCCTCATGCTAGCATATTTCCATAGCTGTATGAAAACACTGAATTCTTATTAGCTAACTATAAGCTTCTTTACTATAAAGCGTGACCATTATTATTAAAGTTCTGTTTATAAAGAGTTGATAGTTAACCATGATTTGATATATATTTAATCGTTATGGATTAATCATTTTAGAGTTCAAGAGGTTGCTTATAACCAATATTTTGGTTATAAATATAACTAATATTTTCTACCAGTGTTTATAACGTGTATAATGCATCTGATGTCTGTAGCATGCTTGTAACATGTATCAATCATTTACTATCCTTTATAAAAAAAATATTAAATTAAACCTTAAGTGGAACCCAATTCTATTTTTCTTAACTGTGTTAACTATACACACAGACTCTTAAAAGGCCATTATGCTGATCATCAGAGAATACAGCTTAGGTAGGGCAGACTGGGAAGAGGTCCCAGAAAGAGGTTCCAGGAATTCACTAGACAAATTTTCCCTTATGCATCCTGACTTCTTCCTCAGTCTGAGGGCTGATCTACATTACTGCTTAACTTATGTTGCTCAGTGGTATGAAAAAGACACCCCCCACCCCCACCCCAAGCAACATAAGGTACTTTGACTTACGTGGTGTCCACACTGTGCTATGTCAACAGCAGATGCTCTCCCGCTAACATGCTTCCACCCCCTGTGAAGGTGGAGTAATTATGCCAATGGGAAAGTGCTCTCATCAGCATAGTGTGTCTTTACCACACACTGCAGCTGTGCTGATGTATCACACTAGTATAGACGTACCCTGAGATAATTATCGTGAGCAATAAGAAAAATATAGTAGGAAAGCAGGGATAAGCAAGATAAATGGTTTCTGCTTTCCCTAATAAGAGTAGCATAGGTACACTGTTACTGCTTGGGGCCCCTTGGCCCCAAAGGATGCTTCTGCAGCAAAGTCCGGCTTGCCGACGAGAAGGCAAAGGGGGCAATTGCCCCAGGGCCCAGGCAATTTAAAAGCCTCAGGCCCTTTTAAATCACCTGGGTGGGCTGAAAGCTCCCAAGCGCATATGACCATTCCAGGGCCAGGCCTCGTGGGCCAGCACAGGGTCGGTCCCAGAAGTGACGGATTTGTCCCGCTAAGGACAGTCCTGGGGTCCAGAACTCCTGTCGGCAGGCTTGAGCAGGGTGAAAGCCAGGCTTGCAGTACATCATAAGTTATTGATGGGACACAATTTTGTAATTTCCTCTGTGGTAGCTGGCACCCCTCCTGCCCAGGAAATTGTGATGGAGCATGCTGAAGGAGTTTTGACTCTTTGGGAAGTTGGTTTATTTGCATCTAACATGCTTCAAGTGATCTGTGATTTAATTCCGCAGCCAACAGATGGACTAAATTACTCTGGATACTATTTTCACTTGTCTTTGCATCTCCTGTTGAAAATGGTTCCAGGCCTATAAAAGGAATCTATGAAGGTACTGGATTAGGCCTGGGTACTGGATTAGGACGAAGACAGGTTTTAAGATTTGCGCTTCCTGGCCTTGCTCATTTTCCATCAATGATGATCACCAGTGCTGCCTATACTGCTTGGGGGGAGCCCAACTTGTGTCCAAGTGCAGTATCAGCCTCTCCTTCCCCCTGCCAGTATTTGGGAAGGCTGAGCTCTCTCAACTTAAGTAGAATCACCGCATGGTCTGCTGTCATATCATGGCTGGGGACACGCCCTGGCCATACATTGGCCTGAGCAAACTGAGGCGTGCACCTCCTACTGCGGAGCTCCACGCCAGTTCCAGTGCTATGGACCCAGTGCCGGGGCCTAGGCATGGACAAGGAAGCATGTGCGTAAGCATGCCAGAAAGTCTTCCTTAAGGCCCAAGAAAGACGCTGCATCGTTCATGAGTTCTTGCTACAAGAAATAGCAAGATGGACTAGGGCTTCTAGGGCACGTAGAGTTTATTTTTTAAGTTACCTTTCTCCAATGTGATACGGTTAGGGCATGCTCCACATTCCATTTCTTTATTTTCGCAATAAAGCTCCTAAACAACCTGCTCTTGCCCTGGACACCAATGTAATTGTCACAACCTCTTCACTTCTACAGAGCATCAGCAGATATCACACATTTGAAGGTTTCCAGTTCAAGCTTATCCAAGTAATCTGGAGCAGCTCCTATGTTTAAAGGAAGGACATTAAACACCTTTGTGTCAGGTAGAAGACATTCAAGGCATGATTCTAAATATATATACCATATCTTATTAAAATGTTCATAAACGATATTTACCATAATTGTCAGGACTCTCGCTATTGTGGTGGGTTAAGAACTCAGGGAAAAAAGGCGAAGTTCCCCTATTTACTTGTTACTTACTATACTTACAAATAGCCACTTAGTACCTGATTGGTATGTGATCAAGAGTATTAAAGCATGTCTCTCTTTGAAAAATTACTATGTACCGTATTTTTCGTCCTATAGGACGCTCCGGCGTATAAGACGCCCCCGAGTTTTTAAATAAAAAAGCCGGGAAAACAAAAAAACAAAAAACACACCACCACACAAAAAGCGCCGCTTTTTTCGCGCCGCTCTCCCGTCCCCGCCGCGCGGCGGGCTGCTGGGAGCGCGCCGCTCTCCCGTCCCCGCAGCCCGCCCGCGGCGGGGAGGGGGGAACCGGGACGCTCCCGGCAGCCCGCCCGCGGCGGGGAGGGGGGAACCGGGGCGCACATTCGCCCTATAAGACGCACCAACTTTTTCCCCCCCGTTTTGGGGAAGAAAAAGTGCGTCTTATAGGGCGAAAAATACGGTATTTCAAATGGCACCTCCTTACTGAAAAGATCTGCTTTCCATACACAGTGAATTCTGCCTATCCAAAATTTACCAGTAAGTGTAAAGGCAGGTTTGCAGAGCCAAACAACTTGTCTGAAATGAGATACACTGCTTAAATGAAAGAACTTCAATCTATGTTCAACACTGAGGTGAATAATTTTAGTCATCCACAATTTCCTTGAAATAACTAGAAATACGCATTTTAAATTGTCTTTTAAAAATAACATACACAAAGAAAAGTTGGAAAAAATTAATATTATTAACATTTCTGACTTAAATATTTCCACATAACAAAAATGTTATTTTTATGTCACCAGCTATATTACTTATATACATATGCAAAGAGTTAACAAAGAAATAAGAGATTCCCTATAAAAAACAACAGTGATTTCTTTCTTCAGGAATCTAAAATGACTAGGTCTTATAGCAGACAAAGTATAGATAATATTTACCAAATGGGAGGGAAAAGTGTTTTTTGGATCTGACAGCAAATAAAAGGCGATTATTTTTCGAAAGGTAAAATAAAACCCAACTCTATTTTACATTACAATGAATTCAATACTGATCTAGAAGTACTCATATGAACTTGAAAACTTGATGAAATCTTCCTGCAATTGGTATCACTATTTACAAAATATACTGATCAGCCACACAGAGGCCCATATATTTTTATATATACATACATATATATATATAACATATAAATAAATTCAAAGGAACAAAGTAAAAGTAAGCAAAGAGCTTTCTGTCTTTGGAATGTCTAAAACATGACTTAAGTTTTACTCCAGTGTTTCTTTGTTATGAATACACTTAACAAGTTGCACCTTTCAGAGCAGCACTAAGGCTATGTCTACACGTACAGCGGCAAGTAGAGTAAAGGCACTACATGTGTAGCTAAACGCCACGGCAGGTGGCATCCACACTTGTCACTAAGGTGAGTAGCTACATACTGCTGTGTGTAGGAAGCAACTAAAAAGGCTCTGGCAGCGGAGAGGCAGTGAGACACTACACTGCAGAAATCAGCAGCATAGACCTGGAGGCCCTGCTTGGATATGCAGAGAGTTGTGTTGGATATATACCCTGAGGGCTGAGATGTGTAGGGCATTCTATTCTACCCACCTAAGCTCTGCCTTACCATCTATACTGCTATTTATACCCCGCTAGCTGGGGATGCTGTCTCTGTACTCTACACACTGCTGTAGCTGTAGATGTACCTTAAGTTAACTAGGTAGTTTTACTGGGGAAAACAAACAAAAAACAAAAAACACCACAGTAAAATGCTTTCAGAATTGATGCAAGAGAAAATAATAATGCTTTTACAGATTTGAAACTATAAATATCTTCAGTACAGATGACTTTAATGTTAACTGAGGTGACCTGTACTGCAGCTTACTTCCAGTCTGCTATTAAAAAGTACAATTTTAGGTTACCTCCCAACTTTAGAATATGGCTTGTACTTTCCACAGATACTCAAGTATCTGCCTGCTGATTCTTATGGCAAACCTAAAACCAGGGGTGTTCAATCAGTTTGATCTCTTTTAGTTTGGATTTTCTTTGAATATTTATTGCTGAGTTTGAAGCAGCAGACATTTTGACTGAAAAAACGAATGACTGCATCTACAACTGGAATGGAAATAGCCCGGTCACCTCAAGAGATTAGCTACATAAATACCATTTAATCCAAGGGCAATTCACTTTCCAAAATTCCTCAAATGCACCAAAAGAAACTAAGAACAGAAATTTAACATTTTACTGTGCATTGTAAAAATTAATTCTGTACTGCATGCATCTCTATTGTAACACTTTTTGTTCTAACCTCAATCATTTTTGCTATACATTAAAAAAATAAAATAAAAAAGTAAATGACAATTTTCATGGTTTTCCCATGAAGTTACTTTTCATCTTTTTTACCAATACAAGGGAATCACTCTTTCCTGATATGAAGTTCCAGTTAATTGTTTAACTAGATGAACTGGCTGTGGATTAGAAGATGAGACCGCATGTAGTATTACCTGAGTTCATCGATTTGTAGACAACTTAACACAGATTAATTGAAGTTTTTTCAATATTTTCCCACACGCTTGCAAAAACAATGATTCTTTTTAAGTACTTTTTGTAAATAATTAAAAAACCTATAATATATTATTCTATTGTTAATATTTTCAATGCTTGAAGCATCAACTGTAAAATCCATATGCTTTACTTTTTTCAAAACATATGTTGGAAAATTCAAGTCCTGAAAGCAAAGCTTTCAACTAAGGTGTCATCGAAAAACATTGCTTATACTGTGCCATTCATTTGAAGATTCTTGAACAACCTCTTCTAAATTCAAAGCACGATTAATATCTTCCCCTTCTTGTTCTTGCTGACTGGCAGATTCTTGTATAGTACCTATTGTAATGTAACAGAAAAAAAGGAATGACTAATACAGATAACGTAAGACTATTGCAAATACAACAAAAACAAGGAAGGAGGAAGATGCACAAATTATTTTGGTTCATAAATCAGAACATGTCCTTGAAAGGGGGGAGGGGAGAGATCAGTCAAGGGAATGGAGAATTTCACTAGAACTGGATAATACCAGGTGTGCAAAATTGTTTATCATCTGCATTCTGTGTTTGAGATTGTCCCCATCTACACTACAGAGCCAAGGGGATACTGAAGCCACTCACTGTGGCTTCAAAAAATGTGTGCTTAACATTACTACATATCCTGTTACCTACCAGCATAGCCATGAGCTCGTTTCATATGGAGTTTCATATTGCTTTTCTGTGTAAAGCCCATTGCACAGTAATCACATTTGTAAGGCCTCTCTCCTGTGTGCTTTTTCATATGCACCTGAAGGGCACTCTTCTGGTTAAAAGCTTTATCACACAGCGTACACTGAAATGGACGTTCCCCTGCACAATGGAAAAATGTACATGGTAACTTTTCAGGTAACAAAACTACATGGGACAGAATACACTTATAATCCTTGAAGGAAGCATTAACACTTTTATTTTATATTCGTGATTTTGTTAAGTTTGACAAATTTGCGTTTTAGAATACCAAGTGATAAAAAAGCTTACAGGTTTGATACTTTTTGCCCTACCTCAGAAAGATAATATAAATTAGGCCAGAGCTCGCAGACCCACCCCCTTATCACGCTGCAGCGCTGTCCCGGGCCACTCCTGGATGCAGTGCACTGAGGCTCCAGGAGAGAGGGCAGATGGGGGAAGCGGGACAGCAGGGGGTGGGGGCTGAGGGAGCCTCTCCGGCCAGAAGCTCAGGCAGGCTGGTCCAGTGGGCCGGGTGTGGCCCGCAGGCTGTAGTTTGCCCACCCCTGATGTAGGAGAAAAGCCTGAGCAAACACTCCCACAGTGGGAGAAGAGATTCAACCCTAGGGTTGCAATTGCACTCCACTTGTTATTAACTACTGCTGCTTTGCAAAAGTGATGCTTTTGCCTTTTTGGGACCTGTGTCTGTGGGGCTTGCAAGGCTTACCTCTGAATAACATGAAAATCCCCAGAGTCATAAGGGGAGAAAAAGGAGTTGTGTAGGAGCCCTGCTTCTTTCAATGGGGAGCTGAGGACCCACTTCAGTATCTTGTGGGTAGAGAATTTTGGCTCCTCCTCATGGATTTTTCCCTGTAGCCCACATCTGTGGTAGCCACCTCACCCCATCCCGCTCCCCAAGCTGGCTAGATGGTGATATCTTAATCTTTAAATTTTCTTTCACTCTCTCTTTCTGAAGTGCTCAGAAGCTCCAGCCTGAGCTTTTATGCATTTGAGTCATGGCTCCTGGAAGCAAGAGAAGACTTGACTTGCAGATCCAAATCTGAGGCCCGTACCCTTGCTGTGCCCTTTGCAGAACCTGTAAAGATTTGCCCTTTGCAGAACCCGTAAATGCTGCCATAGGGAGCACTGTTTACATAGCCTAGTGTTTGAAGACACTGCAATCCTGGAGACAAGGTGCTGAAGCAGATTGAAACCACCATGCTGTCAAATACCTGCTGGGGGGCGGGGGCGGAAGGGGGCAGCAGATAAGTCACTACTGCATGAAAATGAATAAAAAATAAAGTTATAAAACAAAATTATCAGGAGAAACTGAGCCACCAGAGACAGAAAATCTCTCTCAAGGCCAGGCCTTCAGCAACACAATGCACAATCTCTGAATTTTACAAGTGAGGGGCATTAATCCATTAGTGATGAATGATGAGAAACAATGTACATCAGAAATATAAAGTACCTCTTATAATAAAATTATTTTACAGCACTTACCACTATAATACTTGAGACCATTTTTTTCTATTGAAACGTAGAAATTAAAGCCCCGAGAGCTATTCTTGTGCAAATTCTACATATTAAAATGTCATCTGAATGACACCTGATAGACAGACAGACTTCCAGCACTTCATCAAGAAGACTGTTCCTATAAACACATACGCTGTATTTTTTTCAGCACTTCCAGAACATTCCTAATTAAAAGAAAGCTATTTTCTCAAAATTAAATTGCCTAATTAATCTATAAACACCTTTGGAATCCCTGGATGTCTCAATTCCAAGTATTCATGGGTTTCTACTTGGTAACCAATCACATTTCAGACCACTTTTATTTCTTTATGAATGGCAAGTGAAATTGTAGCTAGAAATCTAGGTACAGGGACTAGGAAAAAAGCCAAGAAGCTAAAGTGGAACATGAAGCCATAGTTCACCTTTATTTTGGGATATCATCAAATATCAGAAGTAAGAGAGTTTTGCTTGGTAACACCAAGGGACTTTTTCTATTGGTCCAAATGTATGCATGAATGCACATGGTCACTTAGTACTCTCTCATGAGAGAGGTTCATGGAAAAGGATGTGGGAGAAGGAGGTAGTATAGTATGGAGTGAAACTGAATAGAAAAACTTCACTAATTTTCAAAAATCACTTATCTGAGACAATTTCAGTCCATGTCACTCAAAAGAATGATGAAACTTACTCAAAAGGGACTGAAGGAGGGAATAAGTCCACAAAGGTTATTAATTGGTTTTGTGTAAAATGCTGCTGATGAGCAATGGCTAGTGGTAAAAACACAGCAGCTGCTCAGAGCTCATGCCAGAGTTGATTGTAAGGCCTTGTCTACACTATCACTTAATTCAACTTAAAAAAAACCCACCCCAGTGAACAACATAATTTACATCTAATTAACATAATGTCTACACCGCGCTATGTCTGTGGGAGATGCTCTTCCATTAACATAGCTTCTGCCTCTCGTTGAGGTGGATTAATTAAGTCGATAGGAGGGAACTCTCCCATCGACTTACCACATCTTCATCAGAGCCGCAAAATTGCAGCAGCACCTATTTAGTGCAAAAGTGAAGATGAGCCCTGAGATGTAGAAGAGGCAGTGTGAGGCAGCTGTAAGTGTGGTTCCTCCAACCCCCTTCCTGTAGCAGGAACCTGAGTCACAAGTTGGACATCACTAAATTAAAATAATTAGTGTAAGTATTTTCTTGGGAAATGTAGTACAAGCTATATAATAGAAATCATGTACTTACTAACATTACAATCTTGGAAAATAATCCATCACAGAGTAAGATATTAATATTAAGTCTGAGGAAACAACTAATCTTTGAATGATAATGGAGTATGATTCACAAGACTGAATTCCTGTAGGCAGACAGTGCCTACTTTGTGTGTGCACCACCACTGGCAGCCAGGCAAAGACAATAAACAACTGCTTGCATAATAAATGTTCACCTACATTACCTAGGAAAATCAGGTCCAATTATTTTAAACCCCTATATTTAAGTAATGGTTTACTGATATGTCTCTATTAACATGTACCAGCAACTGACAAAATACCATTTATATAAGTTCATGAGAACTTTAAAATAGCAAGTACTGGGTTCTTTTTCTTTGCTTTTTGCTCTTTTCAGATTTTAAGGGCTGTAGCTTTTTTTCCCATATACCTGAGACATAGAAGCTTTATTATTATTTATGAAAGCTAATATTCTTATATATCCACATGAATCCAGGAGCAGCTTTAAGAAAACATCAAGTATCACAAGATCCACAATAAAATTGCAAAAGCAGGCTACAATGTAGATATTACCTGTGTGGATGCGGCTATGCCTCTCCAGCTGACTTGGCTTAGCAAAAGCCTTTTCACAAGTATCACATTTAAACACTCGTGGCTTCTGGGAACTTAGTGAAGGTCCAGCCTGATGGGTTTGCATGTGCTCCTAATCAAAATATGGAAGAGGAAATGGCTTTATAAATTCATTTTTTAACAAACACGTTTATTTCTATTTTTGGGCCAATAGCAGAGGACTTTAGTCATCAAGAGAAATAAAAGAGTGAGGAAGATGGAAGCTGATATTCTGTTCTTTAAAAATGGCAGAGGTCATTTTCTAAATGAAATCTGAGTAATGGTTGAGCAATGTAAGATGATGTTCACTGTCATTCCATGTAGTTTATATACTTTTGTTATCACAGTTAACAGGCTAAGCATTCATCTGGCATTCGAGAAGTCTTTTCTCACACCCAGAAGGCATGTTTTTGAGCAAATGAGATTTTAGCCTTCAACATTTGGTTCACTGTAGTTATTAATAGTGTTTATAACAGATATTTCTGAAATACACTGAAAATAATGGAATTTTTCATTGCTTTGTGTGTTAACTGAACATATGGGGTAATCTCGTACATATTAGACAGCTGAAGCAAAATAAAGCCATCCATTTGCATGATACTGTTCCTTAAAATTGTTTCTCTGTTTTCTTTAACCAAATCCCTTTTTTCCTCACTATTTACATCTGGAGCCCAAAAAAGGGTTTCTAACAGAAGCAGCTTCTGGGATTCTTGTAGTAGTCGATATAATGTCAAATTCTACCCTCAGATACAAGCAAACAAAACTTCATAGGATACAATAATTTTCAAGGATTCATTTTTTACGTAGTGCTATTTCATCCCACATGACTTATCCTTTTAATTCTTCCCTGATGCTGTATCTGCACGGGCATGCAGACATATTAAATGACATCAGGGATGATTAATCTTTTTACACACCTAGAAGCTGTGGTTCCACAAATTACATAATCCACTAAATATGACAGCAACTAATTCTGACCATGCAATGCTTAAGATCCTGCTATAAAGAATAGAAAAATTCATATTTGATAATTTTGTCTCTGTTAAATAGCATCTCCAGGACTTCTGAACAATCTGGAGAATAGTCAAGTCTTCTGCAGAATTTGGAGACAGCTGAAACTTGTTGCTTAACAACATCATCTATTCTGCCATGCCCATTCCATTCGGCCACCAGATGAATGCTTCCAAAACAATAAACTTGATTCATAAAATGGGAAGAAGGATGTTGACAAATTGGAGAGGTTCAGAGAAGAGCCACAAGAATGATTACAGGTTTAGAAAACATGCCTTATAGTGACAGACTCAAGGAGATTAATCAAAGAGAAGATTAAGGAGTGACTTGATTACAGTCTATATGTACCTAAATGGAGAAAAAAATATTTAATAACTGTATCTTCACAGTCTGGCAGACAAAAGTATAACAAGATCCAATGGTTGGAAGCTGAAGCTAGACAAATAAATACAGCGTACATTTTTAACAGTGAGAGTAACCATTGGAGTAATTTACCAAGGCTCATGATGGATTCTCCATCACTAACACTTTGAAAATCAAGATTGGATGTTCTTCTAAAATATACGCTCTGGAGATTATTTGGAGGAAGTTTGGGCCTTTGTTATCGAGCAGGTCAGACAAGATGATCACAATGGTATTTTTTGGCCTTGGAATCTACGAATCTATGAAATTACCATTCCTTAATTAACACTTCTTGAAACATTTAAACAGCTATATAACTGGATTAAACCTTAGTTGGGTAGGATGGACTAGTAAAGATGCTGTTTAGAAGGGAAAAATAATTACACAAAACATTAATTTCCAGCCCATCGCATCTTAATTAGTTCCATGACTTGTGAGTAGTGAGCAGTAAGAATAAGAATGATTATTAAAGATATTATCCAAAAAAATCTTTGCCATAAATATAAATAATCCCAAGTAGTTTATCATAATGGGTTAGCCTCCCTGACAAAAAACAGACATTTAGAGGCTATGTGCCATCTTTATATCTATAGAGACGATCAGATAGCAGTTTTACCTCTCTTTTGGTGTAGAAGGCGATTTCTACACTTAAGATGCTGATATTTACCTAACAGAAATGGAAATGATCTCTTAAACGAATTAGTTGCTTAGAGGTGAACTAAGATTTTCTTATACTCTCCTTTGTAAGCCTTTGTACACCAAGATGGTCTGGGCCACTTGCAGAGCTAGGCATCTGTCCCCACACTTCTGAGATCTCTCACTCAAAAAAGTATGAATTGGTTGTACTTCTTCCATGAATGAATAAATCCACTTGTGGTTTCCCCAAAATCTTTTTAGTTTCTATTTGGAATACTATTTTGTTCAGGGCCCATTCTGAGGTGTCTCTCCTCCAGCAGCAAACCAGGTAGCCTTTGGTGCAGGAATTCTTTTGTGCAGGAATCTTATGAAAATATTTTATTGTATCTGCTGGACTGTTCGTAGTGTTTCATTTTCAGAGGCTTTTCCTTGGCTATGTAGATATGCTATTGTTCTGGTGTTGCCTGATTGATTAGATGCCCCCACTCTTCTTCTGGTTTTAATTCCAAAGTCATGCTTAGTTTTTTTCCTGTTCTGGCCAATATCCCTGGGTTGTAAAATTGTTGGACATAGGCTCCATAAATGTATACGCTCACATTGGCTTTGATTGTCTTGCAATATGGCCTTGCAAGAGGCGATTATGTGCATTCTTAATTTCTTCTACCAAATGGAGGAAACTCAGGACCAATTTGGTGACTACTTTTTCTCACTGTTTTACATTTAGGTCAAATGCTTGGAGTGGTCTCATATACAGCCTTGCTCAGGCAGGATCCCAATACATGACATCAGTAGTAATAGACAATGTACCCCGAATTGCTGAGATTGGATCTCTTTGAATCTACAAGGTTTTATGTTGGAATTTAATTCCTGGGTTAGAACAATTATGTCCTGGACACATAGGGGATATTTCTTTCGTAGATAGTATATTCTCTGAAATTCAATTCAATGCAGTATACTTCAGGTTCATGATGTAACCATGTTCCTAGAGAAATATTTGGGCTTTCTGAGTTGCTATCATGAATACCTGACTCTTTATCAGTATATTGTCCAGAAATAACTAACAAATGGGTGCCTGATGACCACCTCCCTACTGGTTTTGTGAAAATCCTTGGAGTTAACAACAGACAAAATGGAAGTGTTCTAAACAGAAAGTGGTGTCTTATCTATATGTAAATAGAGAAACCTGCAATGGTAACAGCAAATCCAAACTCACAGGTTTATTTTTACCGGCTCTAGCATCGGGAGAAAGTCTCCTGAAGAGAATGCAGCTGTTAACATTTCCATTCTGAATTTGAATATACTCACTGTCTCAATGCAAGAAGCTGTGGCACACATTTGATCTGCTAGAGCAGTGGTTCTCAAACTTTTTCTATTGGTGACCCCTTTCGGACACCAGGCCTCTAAGCGCGACCCCCCTTAGTGGTTGGGGTTGGGGGTGAGGCCGGGCTGGGAGGGGTGCCAGCAGCCCCCCCGGGGCAGAGGCTGAGCGGGGGAGCGGGGGTGTAGGGGTTCCAGACCCCTGGGGTAGGGACCAGGCTCAGGGGAGGGTGCCAGCAACCCCCCGGGACAGGGGACAGGGCACGGGGTGCCGCCGGAAGCCCGCCACAGCAGGGGCCAGGGCCGGGTAACCAGATCGCAAGACTGAAATATCAGGACACATTGGGCAAGCGGTGGGAGTGGGGAGGGGAAAGGGAGAGGAGGGAGGGGAAGAGCGGTGGGGGTGGGGGTGCAAAGATTTTTGCAAGCTAAGCAAAATTTTTACCTTGCCTCCCTCCCTCCCCTTTTCCCAGAGCATTGCTTATTAGAAACTTTTCAAATAACTATTGAAAAATGTAATGTAGCATGGGGCAGAGGGTTGGGGTGCGGAGGGGGAGGGCTCTGGCTGGGGGTGGAGATGAGGGGCTTGGGGTGTTGGAGGGGCTCAGGGCTTGGGTAGAGGGTGAGGGGGGTGGGAAACTCTGACTGGGGGTGTGGGCTCTGGGGTGGCGCAGGGCTAGGGATGAGTTTGGGTGCAGGCAGGCTGCTATGGGACCAGAAAGGAGGACA
Organism: Sternotherus odoratus; assembly: GCA_032164245.1. Taxonomy (NCBI): domain Eukaryota; kingdom Metazoa; phylum Chordata; order Testudines; family Kinosternidae; genus Sternotherus; species Sternotherus odoratus. Next base: position 86,459,315 of record JAVMKO010000002.1, on the reverse strand, counting down.
CCCTACAGCCCTTTCCCTGCTGGCTGCAGCAAGCTCTGTGTGTGGGGGGGGGGGGGGGGGGAGCCTTTCCGGCACCCCCAGCAGCAGCACACTCACCCTGTCACAGGCAGGAGAAGATGGCGGGCACTAGGACCCTGTGGCGGCAGTTGCTGACTGAGACACAGGAACGCTTTGGCTCTGATCTGCTCCAGGACAACCTAGGTGCCTGGGGGCAGCAAGGGGAGGCAGGCGGAAACTTGGGGGAGGTGCGGGGGTGGGGCGACCGGTGCAGGGTTGCGGGGGGGGGGGGGAGGGGGCGGCTGGGGGCTCTCTGCCCACAAGACCCATCCCTGCTGCGTGCGGCAGTGTGGAGACCTCCTCCCCCTCTCTGCCTGCCTGGGGCCGATTTGCAAGCTCCTGCAAGCCGGCAGGCATTGGGGCCTGATCCATGCAGCAGGGGCTCGCGACCCCCAAATAATTGGGTCGCGATCCCTCGAGGGGTCACGACCCTCCAATTTGAGAACCAATGTGCTAGAGCAACCCTATGCAGATCCCTTAACCAGATGAAATTTCTTCATAATGAAAGTTTACAATAACCACATCCTTCATAGCACACACCTGAATGCATTTTCCTGTTAGGCAGTGATCTCTAACTCCCTCAGTTGCTAGATTGCAAATATGACTCAGACGCTGGATAGCAAATAACTACTTAAAGCAGGTCCTGTGTTTTCTGTTGAAAGGATACGGTTGAAACCTTTGTATGAAAGTAGCAGAGAATATAGGAAAATGCAAACATTCCCTGTTAAATTCTTCTAAGAACTACAGGGAAAGTTCCATCCCAGCTACAGGATTTAGTTTTTTAGCCCTGTTCTCAGCAACATATTCCAAAAGAAGTATGGAAACCAATAGAAATATAGTCTTGGAACAGAAACACAGGAGGTCCTCCTCATCTGGTGTCTGGCAAAAAACAACTGCATATCAGTAAAAGTGGTGAGCAGTAGTCCAGTTTGGTAGCCTCAACAAACAAGACAAATCCTGCGTTGCTGTGAGGGTTCACTCATCTATTAGTTTAAACTTCACTCTTTTTTTCCATAATCATTCCCTCTCTCAATCCTGTAAATATCAAACTATCAATTTTTTTTAAAAAAAAGCTGTATATTCTCCGAGTTGGGACCAAAGGAACTGTCCCATTACCAGAAAGATTCTACAGTAACTTCATGGTAAAAAACAGGTCCCGAAATGAGGGCATTACTAGACCATAAACATCACAACAAATATGAAAAAATCCAAAGTAAAATAATATTTACTCCTTCCTGTAAAGTCCAAATACTACAAGACTGCTAAGTCTTTCCAGAAATTCTGAAAAAACAGCAAAACAATAGTAACAAAATAAAGACGTTAAAAAAAGAAAACTTTGGAAAGCAGGAGCTTTCACACTTGCTATCTGCCCTGATGAAGAAGGCAGAACAACTGGAAGTCAAATGGACATGAGTACTAAGCCACAAGCCTCACAGGTCTCCCTATCCTGCAAAGAGAGGAGACACCCAGAAGTCAGGACTAATGGAAATAGTATGAATTAAATTTGCAGAGTTAAAGTTAACTTCTATTTCAGTACATTGCATCTACAGAGTTAAACACCATTAGAAAACTGAAATATTGAATTAATATTCCATTTGAAAATGCAAAACTATATAATTCCCCACAAATAGATTTGTTTTGGTATTTTTAATAATTCTAGGGGCACTATTATTTAAATGCCAGAGTAGTGTCTTTTTAAGTATTTCAGTAGAGATCTGCAATAAAAAATATATTTCTATTGCTACAGAGATGGAGAGAGAGGTATTTTTGCACAAAAATGCTCATATGATGCATGTCTTATGCCCTAATACCAAAAAGGAAATATTAGGCAGATGGCAAGTATCTTTAATTCGTTTACATGACTAAAAATCTAGAGCAAAAGAATAAGTGAACATATTAACCGGGAATTAAGTTATTACCAAGTACCTTGAGATGTGTTGCCCGTTTGAAGGCTTTATTGCAAACATGACACACGTGAATTCTCTCCTTGCCATGAACTTCTTTACTGTGGTGCATTAACATCGTGGCTGAAGAAAAGGTCTGACTACATTCAAAACACTGGTGTATGCGTCCCTCTTTTTCTACTTGACTGCCCTTAGTCAGGTTAGAAGAAACCTCAGCCACCTGTAACAATTTACAAAACATGATTATACATTCAAAATTGGAGGAGGACAATCTCAAAAACCAACAATGATTTTTCTTGTTATGTACTCTAGTCTGATCAATGTATTTTCAAATGAGTCACATGAGCTGGGCACCAAACATCAATAAAATAACAGAACGAGACAAGGGAGAAATATACTTTTGTGTTTGACCATTCCTCCTACACTTCTGGCAAATTTTTAAAATGGAAGATTCACTAGATGCATGCAATATCTGAAAATAAACAAACAATATATTGTGGTATTAAGGATACATGATATGCATGTAGTCAAGTCTACGTAGATCTAATTCATAATATTCTTTATGTAGAACAGATTGTACAACCACATACTATATTTCAGTACCGGAGAGAAAAAGGGCAAATTAAATGATGGCTGCTTCCTAAGGTGTCACTAAAACCTTCCAAAATATACAAATTGTCTTACAGGATCATTTCTCTCTGATTTATGTCCCCATCAATCCACCACTTTGGACTCCATCTCTGTGAGCAAAGACCAGAGGGAATTCAAGCATTGTGCCTGAAAACTCCAGGCTTATACCCAGACTACTTGGCTTCCCACCAGGAGAGTACTTTCAAAGCCATAACAATAACTCAGATTAAATATTTAATTGTGAATTATCTTTTTTGTGAACTATGTATGTACACAAACTATCCTTGAAAGGGTAGGAAAAAAAACAAGATGTAGTCAACTGCTAGACTTGAGAGAGTCCATATTGAAAGATCTAAGATTACATAGCAGAGGGGCATTGCTGGCACATGATGGCATATATCACATTTTCTCCTACTGATAATGGCCCATCTAAATTTAACAGCCCTCGTAGAATTGGTATGCTAACGTACAACTTTTTTTTTCTTTCTTTGTGTATAAATGCATCTTACTTCTGTTCCATTCTATGCATCCGATTAAGTGAGCTATAGCCCACTTATGCTGAAATAAACTGGTTAGTCTCTAAGGTGCTACAAAGTCTTCCTCATTTTATATTGAAAGAGGCATTAATCAAAAATATCAGGTAAACAATTTTCCATTCCTCATGCTGTCCTACTCCCCCGACTTTCCCCAATCTATTTATCACTAGGGAAGATAGTGAAAAGACAGACATAGCAAGAGTGCAGAGGTAGTAATTTGGAGAGAGAGAGAGAGAATGTCAGAAATAAAGTAGATTTTGGTGAAACCAAGACCAGTGAGTGGCCATTTTGGCAAGTGGGAGAATTCAAGATCACAAAGGGCAAAGAGTGGTCAGGTCAGGTAATGGATCAAATGGGATATCAACAAGAAAACTGAAGTCACTAAAGATGACTGGCGATTGAGATGACGGAGAAAGATAAACATCAAAATGAAGTGGACAAGACTGTGGTAGTCTTTTGTAGAGGAGAGAAAAAGGAAAGAGAAAATAGTGGTCTTAGTAATGAAATTGGGAGCATATGGGAACCAAAGGGACAGGAAGGGTGACAGAGCACGGTATGGCTGGTGAGGAACCAGGGGCCATGTAGACAGGGGCAAGGTTGGGTGAAATGTTACTTGATTCCAAAAGAGTGGCATTATGGGATGATGGGAGCACCGAGATGTACAATAGCATGGAGTTGTAAGGAGGTTGTGAGGTGAACCTGGCAATGAGTGAAAGGAGAAAAAATAATGGAAAGAGAAATTGTGATGCAGGGCAATGAGAAGATAAGATAGGGTGGAACAAGAGGGTGTCAGGAACAAGGTAATGGAGGACAACTATAATGAGCATGGTTCCTAGAAGTCAAATAAGTAGTGAAGCAATTAAAAATGTGTATGTGGTGGGAAAAATCACATGAATAGCAGAAAAGCTAGAGCAATGAAATTCATTGTGTTAATCAATTGGAGTAATGAATTCATGCAAAAATTATTAGATGACCATTTATTATGAAGAAAATTGAGAACAATGAAACAGTTAAATATATGGAAAATCACATGATCAACTGATGAATCAATATGCAGAGTATGAGACGATCAAAGGGATAATGAAGTGCTCAATCACTCAAAGAGCAGCCCACTAAATGATGGAATTAACTAAGACACAGCTGAGAGGGTGTATCTCCAGAGACTGTTAGTAATTAAAACTTTCACCATTGAAAGATGGCATGACACCACCATTAAGGAGGATAAGGAAGATGTAGAGATATGCTCCTCAGGTCCTTCAGTCCTGTCCCCTGAAATCTTCAGAGATAGGAAAGATGGCAGCAGTAGTCAGTTTACTCTGGATGGGTGCAATGTCCCAGTGTTGGGGACTGGGGAAGCTAGCTGTGAACAAGAAATGAGATTTTTCTACACACACCTTTCCTCAACCCCGAACAAATCTATTGCTCCCAGTGAAACAGATTTTAATGAGAGATCTTGGGCAGAGAGAGAGAAAGGCAGATACCTGACGTAGATGGTTCCAGGCCATTGACAACCGTGGAGATTAGGATCACAACCTCTAAACAATTCCAGTTTTGACCCACATCTCCTTATTTGGCAGTTTACTATTTTGCCCTATACAGATTTCTTTAAGATTTGATTATCTCTTCTAAGTAATAGTGAAATGGAACAGTCTTTTCTGCCTAGATCTGAAAGATAAGTATTACTCTAACTTTTTCCTCTTCTTTTTGTAAGAGTGTATGACAAGAGGATTAACACTATAACCCACTGATACAAAACAAAATTGATTTTGGCTGTGATCCAGCCTCTTGTTGCTCATTTTTTGGTTACTTTTAAAAACCATTTTTGTTTCTTGTGTGGTTCCACAGACCACTCGTGGCACGAAGAGAACTTCTTCTTGGACGAATGAGACATTACCCCCAAGTCGAAGCTTTATGTTCATCTGAGACTAAGAGGTGAAATCTAAATAACAAAGTACTCCTTCATACCTTTTATTATAAAAACAATGCTTTTTCAACTGCATGAGCACAGTGGTGAATGGGGACAGCCTACTTGTCAAGCAGCATTTTTTACTGAGTGGTTTCTGAAAGCTTAGGAAAATGGAAAAACTATTTCCCAAAATGAGAGGGAAAGGTCAAGAAGGATAAACAAAGGGAAATGTCCTTGATACTTTATGAGGAAAGCTTCAGGAGAACTTGAAATTGCTGCATCTAGCTACTGATGGGAGACAGAGCTAGCAGAAAGCAGAGTACTTCGGGCTTAAGCCCGGAGTTTACTGCCAAAGCAATCAATATGCGCACCAGAATAAACATTTTCTGTGATGTTAACTGGGATTCATGTGTTGAGTACCACCAACATTCTCATAAGCCCTCAGTTTTGCAAATGTTTACTCACATGCTTAACATTAAGCTCATAAATTGTCTCACTAACACATGTGGGACTACTCAAGTGCTTAAAATTAAGCAAGCGCGTAAGTACTTTATTCTAAAAAACGGATTGCACCAAAGATGTTATTAAGCTAACTATAATACAAAAAGCTTGTTCTCTATCCAGTTTCTTGAATGCAGCTAGTCTATTCCCCAAATGGGAAGATAATTTATAAGATTTCTTAAGTACAGTGGGTAAGGGCAGTTTTCAAGGGAGAAAAAGTTAATTGCCTTTTACAGAGTAATCAAGGAGATTCAGGTTTATCAATGTTTTGAAACCATAGTATACCTTATCTAATAATAAAAAATAATAATTATAAGTATTAGGAAAAGTAATGTCATTTATTTGATAACAAAATCCACCTATTTGTCTATTTTTACTAGATTTTTTCCCCATAGGTCTCTGTCTTGCATGATTTATAGAAAAAAATAACTAATTTAGTGAGATTAATTTTTCCCACCCCCCACTATCAATACATAAAGAGTTTCTTTAAGAGACTAATGCTCTTTGTAAAAATAGCTGGAAGAAAAGGGTGATAATATATTTAGTGTGACTATTTGTGGTGTAACCATTTTCTTAGGTGCAATATGATCCACTAAAACAAGTTATAGGGCTAGCATATTTGTGTGTTAGCTTCCTGGTTTCACGGTTCGTGAGACAGAGATACTTGTACCAGATGGAGCTTCATTTCAAAATAGCTGTAGTTCATGCACGTAATTAAAATGGACAGACAAAAAACCGAAGTCCTCCATCTCAAAGCATAGGTAGCGATGGAACCACAGTATTTCATTAGATACAATGTACTTTTAATAAAGCATTTGAACTGATAGTATATAAAGTTCTTAACCAGCTCAATGACTATGAACAATAGGGGTGGTAAAAGAGAATGACCCTGTCATACTTAAAAATAAGAAGAGTAAGGCCTCACTTAGAATAATTCAGTAAAAAGGCATTTATGTAAAAGAAATGGAACTTTAACCTTGACCAATACAGGTCTTTATGTTCTCGAAAAGAAAGATATTTTATGTACATTCAATGGAAATTCTGAGCATACATGTGTATCAGATGTGTGAAGGTGCATAAAGTTCTGATGTGGTCAGTTTCTATTCTTCCTTTAGCAAAGGCCACTTTCTCAAAAGCAGAGTTAGAAAGTGACACACTTTTTACCAAACAAAATTCACAATTTTTGAAAGGATTTGGAAATGAGGGTGCGACATGCCTATAAACCTGTAGATTATGCAAATGACAGGATCTTTTCCATTTCTTTTATTTCTTCAGCACAAATAAAATTTTCAAAAGTTTTTAATGACTCAGAAGTCGAAAGCCCATTTTCAAAAGGGATTTAGGCACTACAGATGAAATAGTTAAAAGTGCTTATGTCCAATTAAAATTCAATTGGACTTAGGTGAGGAGTTACTTATTTAAAATTTTCGCCCCACATCTTTTTTTAAGGAAGTAACTTGAGGCTGCTAGAGAGCTTGTTTAAAAATTCAGAAATTTCTAGAATGAGATAATTGGCTCAAACATGACAGCACACATTAATGTATATGAAATTATTGAGGATAGGCATGACTAAAGAGGATTTATAGAATTTCAATGAGAACTAAACTAGAAAACAGAAATGGTGGATTAAGTTTACTAACGTCACGTGGAGTGTAAAGCGCATTGAAAAGAACAGTTTAAACTGCAAATATAAACTAATGGGTCCTAAATTAGCTGTAACCTCTCAGAAAAAGACTGAAATGTGGGCAGCAATACCAAGATGTCAGCAATGGTTAAATAAAAACAATCATGATGCCACTGTAACCTGTATGAAAAGGGCAACAGAGAAAAGTATCAAACACAATAGGTAAATTAAGTGAGGAATACTTGTAGCACCTTAAAGACTAACTAGTTTATTTCAGCATATGCTTTCGTGGGCTATAGCTCACTTCATCGGATGCATAGAATGGAACAGAAGTAAGATGCATTTATACACACAGAAAGAAAGAGGAAAAAAAAAGTTGTACATTAGCATACCAATTCTAAGAGGCTGTTAAATTTAGATGGGGCATTATCAATAGGAGAAGAAAATACCTTTTGAAATGGAAGTGAAAAAAACAGTTTGACAAAGCAAGAAGAGTATCCAGAAGCCACCTACTACAGGACAGGCCCAACAAAGACAAAAACAGAACACCATTAGCAGTCACCTTCAGCCCCCAACTTAAGCCTCTCCAACGCATCATCAAAGACCTACAATCTATCCTGAAAGATGATCCCTCACTCACACAAATCTTGGGAGACAGACCAGTCCTCGCTTATGGACAGGCCCCCAACCTGAAACAAATACTCACCAGCAACTGCATACCACACAACAAAAACACTAACCCAGGTACCCTACCCTTGTAACAAAGCCCGATGCCAACTCTGTCCTCATATCCATTCAACTGACACCTTCATAGGACCTAATCACATCACCCACACCATCAGAGGCTCATTCACCTGCACATCAACCAATGTGATATATGCCGTCATGTGCCAGCAATGCCCCTCTGCTATGTACATTGGCCAAACCAGCCAGTCTCTACGCAAAAGAATAAATGGACACAAATCTGACATCAGGAATCATAACATTCAAAAACCAGTAGGAGAACACTTCAATCTTCCTGGCCATTCCATTAAAGACTTGATGGTGTCAGTTTTGAAACAGAAAAACTTCCAAAACAGACTCCAACGAGAAACTGAGGAACTGGAATTAATTTTCAAATTGGACACAATAAACCAAGGGCTTAACAGAACTTGCAAACGGTTCTCTCCTTACACTAATTTATTGCATTTCCCTCGTTAATTTACCTTCAATGTAAATTTAGCTTCAGGTGTTAAATCCTGCCTGACAGAAATCCATTTCAAAAGGTATTTTCTTTTCCTATTGATAATGGGCCATCTAAATTTAACAGCCTCTTAGAATTGGTATGCTAATGTACAACTTTTTCTTACTTTCTTTCTTTCTTTCTGTGTGTATAAATGCATCTTGCTTCTGTTTCATTCTATGCATCCGATGAAGTGAGCTATAGCCCACGAAAGCTTACGCTGAAATAAACTAGTTAGTCTCTATATTCCTCGCTTTCTTTACAGATACAGACTAACGCGGCTGCTATTCTTAAATAGGTAAACTGCGGTTACTATAGTGTTCATATTGGTCACCTCATCCTTTATTATTGCATTCATATTGGTCACCTCATGGTAAGAGAAAAGGCAATGAAAGTTATTTGATACACTGCGATGGTGGGAAATCATGCATATATCGAAAAGGCTAGGATTAGTTTGAAAAGAAAGAGTAAAAAGATATATATATATATATTTGTATTTTTAAAGCATTCATTTTCAAAACAGAAAAACATTTGGACACTACAAATATTCAAAATCAAATTTAAACCATAACTTGTGCACCTTGTAGCAGTGATTAGGCATGGAGCTGCAGAAACTGCATCCATAAATTATGTTTTTTGTCACCTACAACATTCAAAATCTAAGTCTGTATGAATTCTAAGACGAAAGCAATGGCCAGATGGAAGTTATAGATGAGAGTACATAATAGTTATTCATAGTCAGTACATTGCAGGTATGTTGTAATTCTCCCATAACTGATCATTATAAAGCCAGGAAATTAACAATTAAAATTAAACAATGTTATGAATTGGCAATGCACAGATAAGGATATTAAGCCTTAACTAGCCCTGTACCGATGCCATACAATCATCTCACTATTATGAGTACAGTATTTTCATGGTTGTAGTTCCATATATGATTAAATTCATTTTCAAAGATTATATTTTGCCCCCCACAAGTTATAGAAAACTTGTGATTAATCTTTTTTAAAGTATTCAAATGTAATCCAGGCACAAGATTTAAGCAAGTTTCAACTATATGGAAAGTCTGCATTATTCTGTTATTAAAATCCTGAGGAGGTTGGAGGGGGGAAGATTTGGGAGGGAGAAGAAGTTGGAGTGACAACTTTCTTTAAGGACCCAATTTAAAGCCTGCACTAATTAATAGAGTTACTTGGAAATTCCCATAAAATAGTATTCTATACTCAAAAAGTACTATACTTAGCATGAAGATATCAGGAATTTTTTCATAGCTAACATAGCTAACCTGGAATCCCTGCTCAAAATTGTGTTGATTTTGCACTTAAGCTATAAAACTACAGACCCTATAATTAGCTACTTTAAGATAAAGTTAAAAGATTATATGAAACCCTCTGCTTCATGACAAACAGATCATTTTCATATCTGAGTAAAGCCATGTTTTTATAAATAAGAGTACACAAATAAACTACATCTACCTGATATGTTACTTCATCAGAGTTTGTAGATGTTGAATGTGGTGTATGGCTCACCAATATGACTTGTTGTGAGCCCGAACCGCTTTGGTTGGAGAGACTAGAATCTGTGAGTAAAGCAGGGAACTGCTGACCCTAACAAAATAAAATTATTCAAGTGATTGTATTTACAAGCACAGTCAATTATCATAATTAATCAGTAATCCTAAAACAATTATAAAATGGGGTTAAATAGAAACTCATTTTATTACTCAAGACTACTCTTTAAAAAGATTACTTCAAACATCAGTCTGAACAAATTACTTAAAAAAAATAAAATAACTAGCACTTTCAGGCCAGTGGGGGTTAAAAATATATCCGAATAATCATATAAATTCTTCTAAATTCACATATTTTAGTGTCACATTATCTGAAATGAAACCACATAATACATTACTGACAACTCCACATAGCAGGAAGTCACCAGACCAACAGCATAATATGTTATATCATTATATATTTTGATATACCATTTGTATGGTATATCATGCCAGACATACCTTGTATAACTGTTTGGGAAGCCCACAATTTTTATTTTTCCAACTCAAGATAAATATTTTTAATGCAAAATTGAAGAGATTGGAGGATAACTGGGCATGTAGTCACTTCCTTAGACTTTGTTTCACTACATTTAATCATGCTGTATGTATAAGTGTGTGTGTATATTTACACATCCCTAATCCATAGAAAATAAATAAGTAAACAACTTAATCCTAGTTCATCAAGGACAGAAACCAGCAGTGGTTTTCACATATTAAGATTGAAGGAAAATGGCAATCACAGAGGAGCTGGCTGTACATTTGGCCTATGAACAACAGCTAAATGTAGTCAGTGATATTAACATCTAACTTTCAAGGACAAAAATGTAATTCAGCTAAAAATTATATGAAGAGGTAAGTTATTGCTAAATGCACAAATGGTTTTGCTTTGCTACCAACCACCAAAGTTCTTTTTAATGTGAAGAAATAGGGATTTTTTCTTCATACTATTTGCGAGTGCACCTTTAGTTCTATTGACATACTGGAAAGGTTCCTAAACAGTGACTCATGAACCATGGGCAGACAGCGTTGGAGAGCTAAGTAGTCACATGGTGCTGGCTTTCATTATTTATTCCAGCTGCAAACTTATTTTAAAATAAGTCAGTTACCAACTAGAATATATACTCTCGTATTATTTTCCACAAAAGAAACAGGTGTATTGACACAGACATTATGTAGTCATAACTGGATGGACAGCAGGTTCACAAGATAATGTACTAAAGTCTGGGCCACGCTATAAAATATTTTGGAGGCCTGGACCTAAAGTCACTGATTACTATGCACCAGCATTTTCAAGATGAAAATAAATATCTTATTTAAGTCTCTATAGATTTATTCACATTCACAAATACTTGCTCCTAGAGGAAGGTACCACTTGTCAACTTTTACATAATGTGTTGTGGCAAAGCTTTGGCCTTCTCCCTGTGGGTACTGCACTTCCAGGTGATTTGTGCTAGCCTCAGAGACTCACTGTGATTAGTTAGGGGAGGTAGAAAGGGGGGGAGCCCGGGCCCACCCTCTACTCTGGGCTCCAGCCCAGGGACCCTAATAGTATCAGCTAAGATGACTGACCTTTGAGGCACCAAACACAATACAATTCCCTGGGCTACTTCCCCACAGCAGTCCCCCACTTCTTCAAACTTCTCTTCACCTTTACCTCAAGTCTCCTACCATGCGTATGATATGTTGTCTACCACTCAGTCTCACCAACAGCACAACCTCCTCTCACGGCTCCGGACATCCACACCCACCTGACTAACTAGGAGGGTTTTTAAACTGGTTTCAGCCAGTCCCTGATTGGCTTCAGGTGTCCCAATGAGGCTAGCTATTTCTACTGCCTTCTAGAATCTTCTTAATTGGCCCCAGGTGTCTTGATTGGCCTGGAGTAGCCTTTGTTTGGCTATCTAGGGAACAGAGACCTGCACATCCTGAGGCTGATATACCTGCCTTCCAGCACTCTCCTGTACCCTTCTGGTCTGACTCCATCACAGTGTCTTCCATCACTATCTCACACTGGTGTTTCTCCTATTAATTTTCCTAACTGGACATGAAATGGAAGAGGTCACTGGGATTTGCTGTTAACATTTCTAAAATGTGTTTTTATATTGTGAGTAATTTGTCTAATTTTGATTAAGTAGAAATCACTATTACAAACTCAGTGAACTTTCTCTTGTACTGCAGTGTACTGCTAGGTGGTATAATGAACATTTTGATGAAGGATCAAAGGGAGGCTTCAAGTGCCACAGGGGTCAAAAAGAGGAGTCAGGTCTCTAACTGGATATCAGGCATGAAAGAAGCTCTAATTAAATCTCACCACTATATGGTGTGAAAAATTGGAGCAACATATAGTCCAGAATCTGGACTTTTCAATCAGGGTTTCAATCAGATTCACATTATTTTGGGCTGTCTATATGGAAAAAATTCACCATTTTGGAAAAAAAGTTCTGCTAGGAGTTTTCCTGCTCCTAGAAGAGTTTCTTGCACTGCCACAATCTGTGTCATGAAGGCTCATTCACACAATATCCAAGGCAGCTGTGTGCAGCAAGTGAAAGTACAGGTGCAGTATCTGTCCCAAGTTCAGAGACACTATGTCAGGGAAAAGAAGGGAGGCATATCAGAGGTTGGCTGAATATCTAGAATAGGTCTGACAGAAAAAATTGTCACTGTCAGTTGGAGGCTATCATGGTAATGGTAGCCTTGTACCCTCTGATCTTGGATATTATCCTGGGGATTGGTTGGAAGGAATAAGAGAGATTGTGAGTCTTTCAAAGAAAAAAAATATCCAGCAGAGACCCTAGGTATATGCCTCCTTTGGAGAAGGAAGCCTTCCATTTGGCACTCTCTACTGTGGCAAAAATAAGTCTATGGTTTATTTGAATGGGTCCCTCATCATCAGATTATTTGGTCTAGGATGGATTCCACAGCAATCACTCATGGTTAGTTACCACATTTCTGCTCAAGAAGTCTGTAAGGTCATGGCTGACTTGTGGAAGAAGAAAGTCTGGTGGAATCATCTGTATTGGTAACGCTATTCACCAAATTTGATGGATTCCAGATAAAGTGTGGATCATTTAGTATCCTGCTTGTTGATGCAGTGTATAACTATTATACTGTCCATCATAGGTTGCACTATATTGTTTCACAGACCAGGCATGAATGCTATGCAGGCCAAGCAGGTGGCCCTCATCTTGATGACATGTAACTTCAGATTGTCTGGTGACCACACTCCTTGTATTTGGAGTTGATTCAGGTGGGCACTTCAGCTTGTCCCTGCTTCATCTGTAATAAGCTTCACTGTTAGCGAGGGGGCCAAGAAGGAGACCCACCTTTCCTCATATCAAGAGGTTTAGTCACTCGGTAAGTTCTCACAAGATTTGGGGCAGGACAGTGACCAGTAAGTTACTACTGTGTTTGGATGGGGAGTGCGCAGTCCTTAGCCAGTGCTGTAATGGCCACAAGTGAAGTCAGGCAAGCAATGTCTCATAATTATAATATTATAATAATTATTATTATAATCCCAGGCACATGCGAAGGTTCATGGACAGTCTCATCCTTATGTCACACACAAGCAACTAAAGAGATCTCAATTTGTCTTTTGGCATGTATGCTTGTTATATCTGTGACTTGAGCAGAGTTCCTCTGAATTCTACATTCTCAGATGGCATGAAAGATGATTTTTCATAGCTCACCAGGAGCCCTAACTGAAAGAACAGGAGGAGGACTTTCTCTAGGGCTGTCTTGTCTCATCCTGGAACTTGCCCCTGAACAGCCAGTCATCTAGGTATAGACAGACATGATGTCACTGTTTCCTTACAAGTGACACTACTACGGCCAAGCACTAGGTGAATATTCTTGGTGCCATGGAGAATCAAAAGGGTAGAAAGTTGTATTAATAATGGTTGGGACCTACTAAAATTTGCAGTTCTCCCAGTGAATGAGATGGAGAGCTCTCTGGAAGTAGGCATCCTGCAAATCATGAGATGTGAGCAAGTCTTGAGCTGGGAGCAATGGAATGATTGAAACAAGGTGTTACTATCCTAAATCTGAGGTGGCATATGTATTTGGTTAGTTTCCTCCTGCCTAGGATAAAGACAGGGAATAAAGCCTCTCCTCCTGTAGTCCTGAGACACCTCCTATATGGCTCCGAGGTGGAGCAAGAAGGCCAATTCTGTTTGTAAAGGGCTCTTGTGAGAAGGGTCCCTGAAAAAGGGACATTGAAAAGGAAACAGGTCGTCTTCGCTGTGGTCTTGGCATTACCTGCCTGCTTGATGGAGTGTTGGATGGTGCAAATTTGACCAATATGGGGGTACTAGAGACTAGATCTTCTGGGTCTCGCATCTCTTGACCTTTAAGATGAGTAGAGAACGAAAGACAAACCGAACACCTGCTGCTTGGATAAATTATACACCTCAAAAACAGACAACTGCGGTGTCCATCTTTAAGAAAAATTAGTCAGTCAAAGGATGGACAAGGCTTGAAGACTACAGGTTTTGACCCCACCATCTTGAGATTTCTGTATAGAGGGGTATATCCTGGGGGAATAGGGAATGGAGAGAGAGAGTGTTGTATAAGGGGATCAAATCAAAGAAATTCAACCTCGACAGGGATTATGTAGTTGAAAATTAAAGAACTAAAAGCTGTTCTAAAGATTGGTTCCATTTTGCTGCCATAGGCAATAAGAGGAAACTCAGGGAGGGTCATGGGAACTCTGGTCTTCATACCTTCCGATGGGAGCATGAGGTGGCATAAGCAGCAGTTCCATGTAAGAAATTTTGTAATGGTTCTAGCAACAATATGCACACTGTTAGAAGCAAAAATCTTTATTGCATCTTCATCTACTGCATGTAAGTGGTAAAAATTACTTTCTGAAGTAACTGAATGGGGTAATTCAGACACTCCAGTCTCTGTTGTACTATTACTTTATCAGACGAGTAGAGCAGTAAATTCCACTAACCTGTGAAGTGATATTAAGTGTAACTGAATCAAGACCACTAGATAACATGCCCTGAGTATCAGCCAAGGTCAAGGTGACACTACCATCTCCTCCAACTCCTGATGAAGACATTACTAAGTTCTGAGCAGAAACTGTGGATTGAGACATTGACGGTGTTGAAGGAAGATTTCCACTTGATGTATTAAGTTCTGCAAAAAATAAAGAATGCACAACATTAAAAAAGGAAACTTAAGCATCAATCCTAACTCCAGTGTTACCTTATTTTAGGTGAATAACTTAGGTGCTAATTTCTTGCTTGTTAATTCTTTAAGAAGAGTTGGTGGCACTACTGCAGATCTTTCTCCTCTTCTAGTCAGACAGGTGGCAAACAACAGGAAAAACAATTTGCTTTCTTGTACCTGGAGCTTGCAAGATATGTAACATCACAAAGGTGTATGTGTGAGAGCCTTGCACTGTGCTGCATGGACATAGGTCCATTACAAGCAGTATAACTGAAGACAAGTTTTCAATGATAGATAACACACTATGGAACACCCTACCACAGGAGATCAGAATGTGTCTTCATCTGATCACCTTAGGAACTCAGAGGAAAAACTCACCTTTTTCAAATGTCTACTTACACCAGAAGCCAAGATGACAACAAAATTTAAAGAAACTCAACATAAGAAAATTCCAGTACAAAACAAAAACCAGTAAAAGTGACCAAATATTAGGATAGCAAGAGCAGAGCCAAATCTTATTTTGCTGTATAAAAGGCTCGGATATTAGAGTGAGATATGTCTACTCTAATATAAATATAATGACGTAAAACCCAAATTTTGTAAACAGATTAATTAATGCATTACAGAACATGGCCCCAAAAATATAAACCTACGTCAGAACACATTACAGTATAAGAAAATAATAGAAATGTAGTGGCTTGAAACAGCCACAAGGGAGTTCCAACAATGTCTATATAGACAAGCTGCCTAGTTAGGAACCAATTTATTATGAATCTGAAATAACTGGGGATATGAAAAAGTCATCCTCAAGATTGAAAACAGTCATTTCCTATTGACTGCCACCTGCCTGAACAGTATGCGACACAGCTACTTCTTGTTAGTCTGCAGTGTGCAGAAATATGTTTTAATACCTATTACTGTTGAGAGAAAGATTACTTTATTCATGAAGTTTTAGACCTTAGATTTATTGAGAAAGTTCAGCCCTGTATGGTATAGACTTTTATCTTGATTTGACACAATGAACACTCCATGACAGAGCGTTCAGAAAATTTAGATTATTCCAATAAGCTGCACTTCCACTATCTAAATCTAATGAATTCATTTACAACTATTCAGAGCCAGTTCAGACACTGATGCAAAAGGAGATGTTACTTACCATGTTTAATAAGCTATTTGACATGTGTCCCCCAATGAAGGCTCCATCTGAGGTGTGCATACACCCCTTGAACATTTGATTGGAGACTTTCAGCAGCAGTGCTCCTTCAATCCACATATGTACCCTAAAAATCTTCGTGTCCTGTACTGAGGATACTTAGGACTGTGATTGACAAACTATCCTCAAGTTCTCTTCTACCACAGAAGTCCCAGTGAGAAAAAACACTGCAGCTGAACGGGAAAGTCGAGTATTCATAGGGAGACATCTTGAAGAACTTTAGTTACTGTACAAAGTAATTTCTCCTTTTTCTTCAATTAGTGTCCCTATGCATTCTCTACTTGAGGTGACTCTCAAACAGTATCCTCTGAAGGAAATGGGCACTTCAGAACCCAGCCTAGAACTGTCTGTAGAACTGCAGAACCAAACGTAGCATCTGTTCTGGAGGCATGCACAAGTCCTAACGTGCTGAGAAAGTATGAAGTCATGCCCATGTAGATTTCTGCAAC
This sequence comes from Sternotherus odoratus, assembly GCA_032164245.1. Taxonomy (NCBI): domain Eukaryota; kingdom Metazoa; phylum Chordata; order Testudines; family Kinosternidae; genus Sternotherus; species Sternotherus odoratus. The sequence continues at coordinate 86,442,549 of JAVMKO010000002.1, read as the reverse complement.
AGGAACCTTTTTCAGTATGGCAATGGGCATAGATTGAAATCTAGTAAAGTGGGCTATTACCCCAGTTGGACATGGCCCATTAGCAGCTGCATATCAGGGAGAGGATAAAGATGAAAACCCATTTAGAAAGTATCTGGAAGGACACGAATGTTCATTTAGGCTCTTAGGCTCTTCTGTATAAAATATGCATAGTCTCAGCCCTGATCTACACTACAGTTAGGTCAACATAAACTGGTTTATGTTGACCTATGGAAGCGTACACACTACAGCCTTGCTCCTGCTGATGTAAGTGCCCTACAACACCGACACCATAACTCCACCTCCACAAGAGGCGTAGGACTTATGTCGTTGTTGTTAGTGTGACACAGTGTCCATGTAGACACTGCCTTACTTACGACGACTGTTGGCTACTATTCTTGTCAATTTCATGTCTCCATGTCCCAGCTGGGCTGCTGCCCTGACTACCCACTCAGAGCCAAGCTGCCTCCAGGGTTTGGGCTCCCAACTCCACACCGGGAGCCCGGGTGCTGCTCAGGCTTCTAGATGGGAGCCCAGCTGCGTTTACACTCCCTGCCGGGACTCTGGGGTGCGGCTCCACTCCCACTGGGGAGCAGGGAGGCAAGAGCCAAGGCAGCTGCAGTGCTCCTGGAGAGGAGGTGAGAGCCCGGGCAGGGCACCAGCCTCTCGGCAGAGTGCAGGGAACCAAGATTGTGTAGGGGAGGGCAGCTGAGCAGGAAGCCAGCAGCCTGTGGAGCACCCGGAATAGGTCAATGGAAGTGCTCCTGTTGAGGATGCACATCACTGACCGAAGGAGGGTAGTATGGACCTGAACTACTGTAGTAATTATGTAAGATGTCTAGGGAAAAAAGTTATGATTTGCTGAATGAGATTATCCTATTTGTATGCATGCATCATTTTTGTATCTGAAGTTATGATTATTAACTAGGTATCTGTATTTCAAATGTTTGCTCCTGTGGTAGCACAAACCAAGTATTTATCCAGCACATTGTGAAGGAACTATCCAAATTGCATGGCCCATCAAAGAACACTTCACTCAAAACGAACCATGGAAGACACCTATCTACTTAATGGACTTTCCTGGGAACGATCTAACTAGAGTAGGAGTAATGGCCTCGGCTATAAGCAAAGCAGGCATGAATATGTGACTTGCCCATGTGACTTCAAACTCCATCTTGTTACTGTACCTGTATTTTTTCACAGACTGGACTGAGGGCTTTGTTTGAAACAATGGGTTTTCCTCCACATGGCAGAAGCTATAAACAGTCCTGGAGACATCTCCATTTTGTCTCTTTCCTACTCTAACCTCTGGACTACGGACTTATACTCATGGGAGCATTCTAACCAAAGGACTGAGGACCTTCCAATGATTTGGAAGCAACCAGAGACCTAACAAGCCATCAATTAAATTCCATCACTGCTACAATCCTGATCCAAGAACCTTGCAATTATTGTAGGTAGTGTATTTAATTCCTTTAACCACTTTTAACTCTCATCTTTCTTTCTTTTATAAATAAACCTTTAGATATTAGATACGAAAGGACTGGCAACAGCATGATTACTAGGTAAGTTATATATTGACCTAGATCAATGTGGCTGGCCCTTTGGGATAAGAAGAACCCTTTGGTTGATTAAATCGGCTTTAAATAACCACTTATCATTAAGCCTAGTGTTTTTGCTGGTGATAAAAGGATTGGAACAACTAAGGAGACTGCTTTTCTGACTTCTTGTTAGCCAGTGTGGTGAAACATCAATTTACTTCTGTTGCTGGTCTAGTATATCTTGTGGAAGAATAGCCACCAGGTTTGGTTTGGTTTGGTTTGCCTATTTTTCAACAGTTTGTCTTGAATTTGGTATTCTCAGTTGTGACCCATTGAGGCACGGTTACAAGAGGTATTTGCCACTAGAAAAACTATTTTCATGGAAAGATTTAGAAGCGTACAAGAAGCTAATGGCTCTAAGGGACATTATTCAACCACATGTTCACCTGGGAATATAAGCATGCCCCAAAACAAAAAAGGCTTCCCAAAAACGGACACTCCTGTGCAAAGGAAGCTGAGGCCCCAAGGGGCCAAAGCTTCGGCTAGTGGAAAAGATCCCAAAAGAAATAAAACACTAAGCTAAGGATAAAATGATTAACTATAAAAATAAAACTAAAAAAGCAACTAAGAGGCAGACATCTGCACAAGCGAGTACCACTGAACTCTGCCTCTGACCATGGCACCTGAGAAGGAACTGAGGACAGTTCATCTGTCACAACTTTATATGCCCTCAGTATGGGGCACAAGGACGGGTAGGCCGCATGCGCAGGTCAAACAGCACTGCTGCCAATAATCTCCAATTCAAGGTGCATGCATATTTCAAGTGGAGCTCCCAGAGGGATGCTCTCAAAGAAGATCTGCCTGCTTATAATTACAAAGGACCTGCATCGACTCAGAGAGGAAAGCAAAGCAAAAGGGATCTACCACACCAGAAACAGACAGTGAATGTCACTGTTTGTATACGAGTATGAAGTATGAATTGTTTCATATTTACAGAACAATATGATAACTTAAGTTCTATGGGAAATTTGAATCATGATCCCTGTAGTAACCGGAAGATTATTGTGACGGCAACCAGTAGGGGAAGTGGTTACGCTTCTGAGTCAACTCCAGGAGAGGGCATAATGGTGTTATCAGCTATGAGAATGGCCTTGCATTCTTGTTATGTATGTGTGTCTGAGAACTGTTTCTCAGCTGTGTGAGTGTTTACCCCGTCTGAGTGAGAACGAGTGCGTGGGAAACTAAATAGGTAAATTGAGGCAGGACGGCATAATCAACAAGTGCTAAACAGCGTGTAATCAACCAATTATTAGCTTGCTGCTTGCTATTCATGAGATATGTGTATGTATGAGATGCAAATGAGCATGGGTATATCTGTGTTGGCACACCCTCATTTGTTGGGCTTCTTCTCTGGACATCGCTTGGGTGTGCCAGATCTCCCGTATTGTGGCAGTGCTGACCGGGGCCCCCAGCACGGTAATGCCGCTCCCTTCAATAAACTCACCACTTTCCATCTAGCCATCTGTGTGTAAGCCTCGTTTCTACCGGCTACGAGATAAGCATCCTGCAACAATCCCTTTATCACTGTTTGTTGGCCACATGACAGGCTCCCTAATGCCTCCAGTTTAATAGGAAACCTCTGTGCATTATTCCTTTAACTATCTCACTGCACCAGCTTTAAATGCACTCTCTTGTTCTCCATTGCTCCCTGTCCTATGGGGATGAACATTTTAATTGGTATGAAACATGACTGAGTCAGGTGAGAGAACAGACAAAATCTTGGGCTTTGTAATCAGGGAACTAAACAAATTTAACATTTCTAGATTTACTGAACAGGCCCAGCAACTATTTTTCCATACAGAATGTTATTATTTCTCTTAAGAAATCAATTAGCATTTACCTGAAGCATTCAGTGATGTACCCTGAGACAGAAGTTGATCATTGCTTATAGTTAACGTAGCACCTGCTGATTGATTGCTGATTGTTGGTGTTGTCAGTCGTAAACTCCCATTCAACTCATTACTTCCAGAAGAATTATGCTGAATAAGATCTTGACCTAAAGAAAAATTACTTCTATGACATCTGGAAACTCCGAAGAGCAATTTTTCTGCTAATGTACTTAGTACAAACAAGTTCTCATTAAACAATATTAGGACAAATTGTACATCCAATCAAAAGGATTAATTTTGTACTTGGGGCAATATTAATAAGGAAGACTATGAAATTGTAATGGTGGAGCACATTACAATAAAATCTCCACCTGGTGGCAATGTTGTAGCACATTCTTATACAGGAGGAAAGAACCTTCTACCTGTCTTCATATGCCACAAGCACTTACGATGATGACCTAAATGGTCTAGTCCTGTCCAAGTAAAAAACGAATGCCCTCATGGAGTATGCAGTCTCTCCTCACTCTTATGAGAATAGGGGTATGTCTTCACTACCCTCCAAATCGGCGGGTAGCCATCGATCTTCTGGCGATCGATTTCTCGCAGCTTATGACCTCCTGTACGAGCAGTTGCTCGTGAGAGGGGTCCCTGAAGAGGGACGAGGGAGGTGGTTGGGTGGGAGGAGTGGAGGAGAGCTGGAGGGAGTATCCTACCTCCACCGTGCGGAGGACCCACTGGTCTGATGTAATGTCCGACCATGCACGGTGGAAGTAGGACAGACGGTCTCCGAAGGGAGGATCCAGGACTGTGGTTGGTAGACTGCCCCCGGGCGCACCATCAAAAGTTGGGCTTAGGCCCCTGGGGAGGCTTAGAGCCTCGCTGTTTCCCGCCTTGCCTGGGCCCCTGCCTCTTGCGGTAGGGGCGGCTTCTCCTACTAGAGGAGTCCTGGGGCGGGCGAGCAGGTGGGAAGAACCTCCTTCGTGGAGGGACGAAGGGGCGCCTTTGTGGGCCAGGGGTGTGCATACCCAGGCCCTTGAGGGTCACCCCTCTGTCCTTGAGGGCCTGGAGCCTGGTGTCCGTGTCCTCCGAGAAAAGGGCCTGTCCCTCAAAGGGGAGGTCCTGAATCTTGTATTGCATAGCCGGGGCAAGGCTGGACGAGGAGAGCCACGCTGCCCGGCGGAGGGCTATGCCCGAGGCCATTGTTCGGGCCGCTGAGTCGGCCGAGTCCAGGGCCGCTTGCAGGGCATGCCTGGATATGTCCCTGCTCTGGAGTAGTAGGGCCCTGAACTCCTGTCTGCTCTCCTGGGGGAGAGCGGTCTCAAATTTTGTAAGGGCCTCCACCGTGTCGAAGTGGTGTCTACTTAGTAGTGCCTGATGGTTGGCTACTCTAAGTTGTAGGCCCCCGGAGGAATAAACCTTCCTGCCAAAGTGGTCCAGCCTTTTGGCTTCTTTGGCCTTAGGCACCTGCGCCTCCTGTCCATGGCGCTCCTTGTTATTCACCGACTCCACCACCAGGGAGGAGGGCGTGGGGTGAACGTATAAGTACTCGTAGCCCTTGGCCGGGACAAAGTACCGTTTCTCTACCCCCTGGGCAGTGGGGGGGATGGAGGCGGGGGTCTTCCAGACCGACGCCGTGTGTGCCTTGATGGTGTTAATGAACGGCACTGCCACGCGTGCCGGGGTGCCCTTTGTCAACATGGTGGTGACCGGGTCATCCACCACCGGGACCTCCTCTAAAGGCAGATTCATGTTCTTTGCGACCGCCTGGAGGAGGTGTTGATAGTTAGAGAGCTCCAGGGCGGGCGGGCTAGTGGAAGAAGTGCCCGCCACTGCCTCTACCCCTACTGGGGAGGCGTAAGGACCCGGCTCTCTAGGGCTGTGCACCGCCGAAGGCTGACTGGCCGATGGTGGTCCCGCCAGCTCCTGCCTAGCACCCCCTGCACACACTGGGAACCCAGGTTCAGATTGGGTTTCCCCAGGCTGTTCATACTCCCATGGCACCCATTCTGGCCAAGCAGGGTGTTGGGTGGCTGGGGCTGGTCCCGTTAGTCGAGGGGACACTGAGGCAGAGGAGTGCCATGGGGCAGCTGCAGTGGTCGACTGCAGGGCCTTGGGCGGAGAGTCATGCCGGGTTCGCGTGCCGACAGACTCTCTACGCTCTCGGTGCCGAGGCCTTCTCGACCGATGCCGGGAGAAGTGGTGGCCCTCTGAAGAGCGGCTACTGCTGGATCGGCTCCGTCTGTGGGATCCATGGCGCCGATATGACGACCGGCGCCGGGAAGATCTGCGGCGCCGAGGCGGGGTCCGGTGCCGAGGCGAGCGTCGGTGCCGGCGAGAGGTGGAGCGCCTACCTCTGCGGTGCCGTGACGACGACCGGTGCCGAGGTGACCGGTGCCGGGTCGAGTAGGACCGGTGCCGTGACGCCGAGCGGTGCCGAGATGACGATCGGCTTGGCGAGCGGCATCTGGAGCGGTCCCTGCGGCAGCTAACGGACCGGTGCCGGGAGTGCGACCGGTGCCGAGAGTACGACCGGCACCTGGCTGTACATGGGTGCCGGGACTCTGATCGGCGCCAGGACTCGGACCGGCGGCCAGAGCGCGATCTGCGCGAACGGCCATGAGGAGACCTGGAGCATGGTCTCAACTCCGTGCGGCGCCGAGACTGCAACCGGTGCCGGGAAGCTGACCGGTACCGGGAGTTCGATCGGCGCCGCGAGATCGATCGGCGTCCATGCCCAGCCGGGCTTCGAGCCGCGATCTTGGTCTCGGTCATGGGCGGCTTGCCCCTAGACCGGACAGGTTGCTGAGGGGTATCCTCTGCAAGCAACCTCCTCGCAGCAGCGAACGCCTCCGGCGTGGAGGGAAGCTGCTGCGGAATCGGCACCCTGAGTGGCGAGACCACTGGCACCGGACTCGACGGGGCCTCCTGCGGCGCCGGAGTCATCGGTGCGGGTGCAGGCGGCTGGGCCTCAGGCCGGCTCCCTGGCGGCGACGGCGGACGCGTGGGCGGTGCCGGCGGCTGCACGCGGTCCGGTGCCGGAGCGGAGCGAGGTTGGGAGTCCTTCCTGCGCTTAGCGCTGGGGGAGCGCGACCGGTGCCGAGGCTTCGATTTGGCCGGCTTGGGTGCGGGGCCCGGTGCCGCACTTGAGTCCGGAGTGAGGGCCGCCTCCATCAGGATCTGCCGCAAGCGGGATTCCCTGTCCTTGCGGGTCCTGGGTTTAAAGGCCCTGCAGATTTTGCAGGAATCTGCCAAGTGCGCTTCCCCTAGGCACTTGAGGCACTTGGAGTGTGGGTCCCCCGCAGGCATGGGCTTCCCACACTCCGCACATTGCTTGAATCCCGGAGCCTTGGATGACATGGGCTCCGGTGGCAGGGAAACCCCTGCACTTAACTATTTACACTATAAAACTATGTAAACTAACTAACAACTACTTAACAAGAACGATAGAGATAACAATAGAATCAACAGCTAGGAGATAAGGAGAACGCTTAAGAGCAGGACTCCTGTTCGGACTACCAGCACCAGCGGTGAAGAAGGAACTGAGGGCCAGACTGTGTCGCAGGGGTATTTATAGAGTGCCTCAGTGGCACCACTCCAGGGGGCCCCCTGCTCACCCAGTCTGCAGCTAGGGGAAAAATCTACCCGGCAACCAGGCCCGCAGCGCGTGCCTAACCTATAGTGGAATGCATGTGAGCAATCACTCGAAGAAGAACTCCAGCTTGCTGGGAGGCGCAAGCTGGAGTTGACGGGGAAGCGCGCCGCCGACTGCTGTCGCCATGAGGACAGATGGTAAGTCGGCTGCAGATACGCAAACTTCAGCTACGTGATTCACATAGCTGAAGTTGCGTATCTGCAGTCGATCCCCCCCGTAGTGGAGACCAGCCCTAGGATTTAGGAAATAAATTTGGAAAGTATATTGCTTGATTAATTGGAAGTGAGAGAATAATTTAGTCATAATTTTCAGATGGGGGCTAAGTATAGATTGTCCTTGTAAAAAACTGTATAAGGTGGGCCAGCTACTGAGACTTGTAACTCTAGCACCCTTCTCACAGAATTAACAACCATCAAAAAAAACTACTTACACTAACAGAAGTAACAAACAGATAAGCAGTGGTTCAAAGAGTGAACACATCCACTTTGTTAACACCGGATTTCAGTCCCAAGAGGAAAAGGATCCTCTGCTTGGGGATATAACCAGTTCAGTCCTTTAAGAATTCGGAGAAAACTGAGCGATGAGCTAGTGGAGGGTGGAAAGTGAAGACAGCTGCTAGGTGAACCCTGATAGAACTAATGGAAAGACCTTGCTGTTTCAGGTGAAATAAAATAGTCCAGAACAAGCTACACAGAGAAGCCCAGTCTGATGAACCTCCTTTCTGCTGTGACTACAAGGAGAACTATAAGAAAAACTTAAATAGGTAAGTATACCTATTCTGCTGTTCAGGAGAATGTTTTGTACATCCCTTGAACAGAACTCCTGAGATTTTAATCATGAAGCATCCAGGCCACAAGATGAGGCACATCTGGGTTCGGATGAAGCGGGTGACCATAGTCCTGTGAGCTTTGATCTGGTTCTGGACGAAATGTAAAAGGAGCCCTGGTTGAGAGGCTCAACAGACTGGAGAACCAATGCTGGCAAGGCCACGCCAGTGCTATGAGGATCTCAAGCATGATCCTGCTTGATTCTAAGCAACACTCTGGGAGGGAGCGAAACATTAGCTTGTCTTTCCAGAGTAATAGGAAAACTTCCATCAGAGACCCTTGAATGTGATCTACTCTGGAATTTAAAAAAAAAAAAAGATGTCACTTCCTGTTGTGATGAGTTGCAAACAGGAGTATGCAAGGAACACCCCAGGTTTGAAAAATCAATCTTACTCTATCTGGCCAGAGAGACTACTCATGATTTCTGTGGAAGATTTGCTCAAGGAATCTGCCAGACTGTACTGAATATCCAGAAGGTGGGACACTTTGAGGTGAATCCTGTTGGACATACAAAACTCCAGAGCTGTATCATTGCCTTATGATCTGATCTGGCCCCTTCCTGTCGGTTCACATAGAACATTGCTGCTGTACTGTCCATAAGAAGAAAAGTCTTTTACTTGATGTGGGGGAAAAAAAGCCCAACAGGCAAGATGAAGGATTTCAACTCTCATGTTTTTGTGGACATCTAAATCTTAGTGAGACCGAAGACCTTGAGTTTGTATATTCCTCAGGTGGGCTCCCAATGAAGAGAAGTGTCTGTAACCAGAGTCAATGTGGTTGTGTGGACATGAACAGAACTCCAACACATACATTTGTTAGATCCACCCACCAATTCGTAGAGGCTACAATTCCTACGGGCATTCAAACCAGCATGTCTAGTGATGAGTTGAAGAATACATTGAGATCCCCCACCAATGCAACTTCCGTAGATAAATTTTGGCATGTTGAACCACATATGTACACAAGGCCATGTTATGCAGTAATAAGAGGCATCTCCTTACAGTTGTGACTAGATGGGCTTTCAGATTCAATACAATGACTAACATCATCTGGAATCTGGTTTGCAGGAGGAAAGCTCTTGCTACTATAGAATACAAGACTACTCCTATAAACAACATTCTCTGAACAGGGGAAAAGACTGACTTGTCTTCATTGATAAGCAGTCCCACAGCTCTAAAGATGGACGGGATGTTGAATACACAGAATTCTACCTGGCTCTTGGAGAGGCCTCTCAGCAATCAGTCATCCAGATAGGGAAATACTTGTACTCCTGTTTTCCTTAGGAACGTAGCCACCGTCACCGTGTATTTTGTATATACTCTCAGGGCCACAGATTGGTCAAAAGGCAGGACTGTGGCCTGATAATGGGAGTCATTTACTAGAAATCTTACAAATCTCCTGATGCTTTAACTGACAGCCACATGGAAATGTCTCTCTCAACTCAAGGCAGTGTACCAGTCCCCACGATCCAGGAAGGGAATAATGGATGGTAAGGTCACCACACAACATTTTACTTTCTTTATATATTTGTTCAGCTCTTGCAGCTCTAATATGGATCTAAGACCTCCTTTTGACTCAGGAATTAGAATGCAGCATGAATAAAACTCTTTCCTTCTGTGAAGAGGAGTGACCTCTTCTACAGCTCTCAACAGGAGAGACTGGCCATCCCAACAGGAGGAGAGACTGGACCTCACAAAGGTGGACTGCCTCATGAGAGTAGTCCCTGAAGAGGGATTGGGGAGGTATAGAAAAAAACTGAAGGATGTAGCCTAATTCCACACTGCTTAGGACCCATTGATCTGTGTTATATAGGTACAAGCATAGGATAACTGTCAGAAAAAACAGGGATAGGAACTGATGTAAGGCCAACCTGACTGCCTTGTCAAGGACAGCTTCCAAACAGATTGCTTGGCATTTCCAGGCTGTCTAGAAGAGCTTATTGACCACAAAAAAGTGAGGAGGGTGGACTCTGATGACTTTTCCCTTTCCTCCTAGTCAGGTTGCCTAACCATATAGGATGCGTAGCACTGGAATGACTGAGGGTGGAATTGCTTCTTTTTAGGCAGTGGAGTATAAATCTTCAAAGCAATGCCATTCAACATTTAAAATCTGGGGAAGCTATCTTTAGCCATGGAGAATCTAAAATACTTAAAACTAAAGCAACATTTGCACTAGGAATGCTTTATCAGTAAAGGTGTACAGTATATTATCCCAGCAAAGCACTTCTAGCATACACACAGCTATACCAGGAAAGCTGTACTAGTAAAACCAGCCTACACAAACAAAACAAGATTTATCAGTGAAGGCACAGTTTTGGCCAGTAGGGCTGCATGTATGCTAGGGACTTTCTCCAGCATAGCTATGTCAGTCGGAATCACATTCTTCACATCCCTGACCAATATAGCTAAGCCAGCATAGGTCTGTAGTGTAGCCTTAGGCTAAACTTGCAGGCAGTAGAAAAAATTATTTCATTCTCTAATAAATTTATCCAGCAAATGTTATTGTATAGCGAGATTTTGGAAGGGACCTAAGAATGATCGACCAGTGATAAAAATACTAACCAGATATGGTGAGGGTAATTTCTTGTGGGCTTCCTGATGAGGTTGTAGTGGTAGAACCAGCAGCATGAGCCAGAACTTGACTCAAACTTGAGTTATTTATGGTTAGTGTTATCTCATGCTGACCATTTGAAGTGGACACCATACCCTGTGAGGTCATGACTTGAGAGAGATCCTGTGCACCTAAAATATAAGTTGGGAGGGGAAAAAATAATGACAGTACTTTTTTTGTATAATTAATACAGATCTTTCTTTAAAAATAAAATATTTTTAAACCACCAATGAAATTCTGGGTTTTACAACAATACTAAGCTGTTTAAAGTTGTGCTTTGAATAAGACATTATTGCTAACCAATCTTTACTTTCCTAAACTTTTAGATCTTTTTGGTAACCATATTTGTGCTGCAAGTTATGGTACATTTTTATAATTATATAAAAATAAAACTCTGCCAGATACAGTGCTAAGCTTATTTTATTGTAGCTGGACAGCTAATGAGTTATAGTTTTAGTACCTCTATTCTAAACCCCACTTTCCATTTTTCCCATTTCAAAATCTTTCACCAATGTTTTCTAGGCTGTTATTTGCAAATTTTCAAAAATAAAACAAAACACCTAGGCTTTTTTTGAGAATGAAACCTTCATGTACTACACTTTGCATATAAACAGTACTTAACAACTACTAATCAACATTCCAATCAAATTAGGTTACTCTGGACACAGCTAAAAGGCTACTTTGGTTGTTTTCATTCTCTGCTTTCAGTTCATACAGGATTCCTATATTTGCTTTCTACAACTAACTCTCTGTGTAACTTTTCATGAGTGATGTACCCAAATATTCAGATTCTAATATCTAAACTGTATCATTACAATTTATCTAAAATTGGGTTATTGACGATTATGTGCTATATGTATTTTATGAGTTTTTAAACAAACTTTGTATTTGTGGATAATCTAAGCACTATACGCAGATACTCTTTTCTCAATCAGCGTATTATATAACTTTAACATTACCTTTAATACAATTTTTAAATCTGTTCTTATAGGTTTAATTACTGAGGCTAAACATGCAGTTCTAAAGTTATAGAAAAAAAGTGTACTACATGAGAAAAAGGATGTTATCATGTAAACTATCAAACACAGTCAGTTAAATTATAACTAAAGCCGGTGAAAATTTTCCAACAGAAAAGATTTCCATCAAAAATCAAATTTAAATATTCTGTGGGAAGATACAGATTTTGTGAAAACTTTGATGAGATAAAGTTCAAATGGCTAGTTTGGATCAGGTCAAAACATTTTGTTTTGACTTTTATATTTTTATATATTATAATACAACAAATCAAAACAAAGTTTAAAAGTTTTTACCTTTTTGAAAAAACGGGTTACTTACCTGTAACTGTTGTTCTTCGAGATGTGTTGCTCATATCCATTCCAGCTAGGTGTGCACGCGCCGCGGGCATGATTGCCAGAAGATTTTTCCCCTAGCAACAGGCTGGGTCAGCCAGGGAGCCCCCTGGAGTGGCGCCCTTATGGTGCCGCATAAATACCCCTGGCGACCCAGCCCCACCTCAGTTCCTTCTTGCCGGCTAATCCGACAGTGGGGAAGGAGGGTGGATTTGGAATGGATATGAGCAACACATCTCGAAGAACAACAGTTACAGGTAAGTAACCCATTTTTCTTTTCTTCTTTGAGTGCTTGCTCATATGCATTCCAGTTAGGTGACTGCAAGCAATACCTAGGTGGAGGGGTCGGACTGACCCATTGCTGAGTGAAGGACCGCTGAACCAAACGCCGCATCGTTCCTGGCCTTCTGGACTATGGCGTAGTGGGCGGCGAAGGTATGGACGGAGGACCAGGTGGCCGCCCTACAGATGTCCATGATCGGAACTTTCTCCCCGGAAGGCCGCAGAAGATGCTTGCACTCTTGTGGAGTGCGCCGTTATCTGCTCGGCGGGTCTGCCTGCCAGCTCGTAGCAGGTGCGGATGCATGCGATTATCCAGGAGGAGAATTGCTGGGCGGAGATCAGTTGGCCTTTCATCTGATCCGCTACCGCAACAAAGAGTTGTGTCATTTTCCTAAATGGTTTTGTGTGATCTAAATAAAATGCAAGAGCTCTTCGAACATCGAGCGTGTGCAATTGTTGCTCCCATCCGGAGGTATGGGGCTTCGGGTAGAAGACCAGCAGGAATATGTCCTGATTAATGTGGAAGGGAGACACCACCTTGGGAAGGAAGGCTGGGTGGGGGCGCAGCTGCACCTTGTCCTTGTGAAAGACCGTATACGGTGGTTCGTAGGTTAGCGCCCTGATCTCCGACACTCTGCGTGCCGAGGTGATTGCCATGAGGAAAGCTACCTTCCAAGAGAGGTACAGCAAGGAGCACGTGGCGAGGGACTCGAAAGGGGGCATGGTAAGGCAGGAAAGCACGAGGTTTAGGTCCCAGGGTGGGACGGGATACTTAACCTGTGGGTAAAGTCTGTCCAGCCCTTTGAGGAATCTAGAGACCGTAGGGTCTGAGAAGACCGAGTGGTCTGCCGAGCCAGGGTGAAACGCCGAGATGGCCGCCAGGTGGACTCTAGCAATGGAGGTAGAAAGACCTTGCTGTTTAAGGTCGAGCAGGTAGTCTAGGATGACTGGGATGGACGGTTCCCTGGGGTTTGTGCTGCGCTGCCTACACCAAGCAGAGAAACGGGTCCATTTTGCGGTATAGGTGCTTCTGGTTGATGGCTTTATGCTTCCCAGAAGAACATTTTGCACCGCGGCTGAACATAGGAGCTCCGGGCCCTTCAGCCATGCAGGAGCCACGCTGTGAGATGCAGGGACTGCAGGTCTGGGTGAAGTAGGCGACCGTGAACCTGAGAGATCAGGTCCGGCCACAGCGGGAGGCTGATAGGAGGGGCCTTGGACAGCTGGAGGAGGGATGCATAGCAGCACTGTCTGGGCCAGGCTGAGGCTATGAGGCTCATGCGCGACTTGTCCCGTTTGACCTTGATGAGCACCTTGTGGAGGAGCGGGATCGGAGGGAACGCGTAGAGCAGGTGGCCCGTCCAGGGAAGGAGAAAGGCATCTGTTAGGGAGCCCCGGGAGCTGCCCCGGTAGGAGCAGAACTGGAGGCACTTCCTGTTCTGCCGAGTGGCAAAGAGGTCGATCTGGGGAAACCCCCACTGTAGGAAGATCGGCCGGATGACGTCCAGGTAGAGGGACCACTCGTGCGACAGAAATGACCTGCTGAGGTGGTCCTCTAGCGTGTTCTGAACTCCCGGGAGGAAAGAGGCCACCGGGTGAATAGAGTGGGCTATGCAAAACTCCCAAAGGAGAACAGCTTCCTGGCACAGGGGGTTCAAGCGCGCTCCGCCCTGTTTGTTGATGTAAAACTGGGCTGTGGTGTTGTCTGTTAACATCGTTACACAGTGGCCTGCTAGCATGCTCTTGAAGGCCTGACATGCTAGTCGAACCGCTCTCAGCTCCCTGACGTTTATGTGGAGGCAGAGATCGGCCTCTGACCAGCGGCCCTGAGTTTTGAGTTCGCCGAGGTGGGCTCCCCAACCCAGAGACGAGGCGTCCGTCACTAGGGACATGGATGGGCGGGGCGGAAGGAAGGGAACTCCCTGGCAGACGAGGTCCTGATTTTCCCACCAGGCCAGAGCATTGAGGGTAGCCCTTGGGATAGTGAGAAGGGCGTCTATGCTGTCTACGTTCGGCCCGTAGACCGACGCAAGCCAGGTTTGGAGCGGGCGCAGCCGCAATCTGGCGTGCTTGGTGATATGCATGCATGCCGCCATGTGACCCAGTAGGCTGAGGAACACGCGAGCCGTTGCCATCGGGAAGGAGCGTAAGTCGCGGACCGCTGACTGAATGTCTAGAAAGCGAGGCTGTGGGAGGGACGCCCTTGCCACGGTAGAATCCAGGAGGGCCCCTATGAATTCGATTCTCTGGGTGGGCTCCAGGGTAGACTTCCCCTCGTTGAGGAGGATACCCAAGCAGTCGAATGTGCTTATGATGAGCTGCAAATGCGCGCGCACTTGGTCTCTGGAGGTGCCCCGTATCAGCCAGTCGTCCAGGTACGGGTAGAGATGCACCCCATGGCGGCGCAAGAACGCTGCTACTACTGCCATACACTTGGTGAAGACTCTGGGCGCAGTTGACAGGGCCAAAGGGTAGGATGGCAAATTGGTAATGCTCCCCTGCTACCAGGAAACGGAGGTATCGTCTGTGGGAGGGCTTTATCGCAATGTGGAAGTAAGCGTCCTTCATCTCGAGGGCAGCGAACCAGTCTCCGGGATCCAGTGAAGGGATGATAGTACCCAAGGAGACCATGCAGAACTTGAACTTGGCCATGTGGCTCTTGAGCCCGCGTAGGTCTAGGATGGGCCGTAGGCCCCCTTTCGCCTTGGGGATGAGGAAGGAACGGGAGTAGAACCCTTTCCCCTTGAACTCCTCTGGGATGGGCTCAATGGCTCCTAGCGAGAGGAGCGACCTCACCTCCTGTACCAGGAGTTGCTCGTGAGAGGGGTCCCTGAAGAGGGACGGGGAAGGAGGGTGAGGAGGAGGGAGGGTGGAAAGCTGGAGCGAGTATCCCAGCTCCACCGTGCGGAGAACCCACTGGTCCGATGTGATGGATAACCAGGCACGGAGGAAGTGGGACAGACGATTTTGGAAGGGAGGATCAAAGAATGTGACTGGTGCTCCGCCCCGGGCGCACCTTCAAAAGCTCGGCTTTGGGCCTTGAGGGGATTTAGGAGGCTGCTGTTTGCCCGCCTGTCTTGAGGAGGAGCGCCGGCGGTTGCCACACCCCCTTTGATGGAAGGAGTCGGGGGGGGGGCGAGGAGGGAGGTAAAACCGCCTCGGCAGGGGCCGGAAGGGCCTTCTCTGGATGACTGGAGTGTGCATACCCAGAGTTCTGAGGGTCACCCTTTTGTCTTTGAGAGTTTGCACGCGTGAGTCCATGGTTTGGGAGAAAAGACCCTTACCCTCAAAGGGGAGGTCTTGGATAGTTTGCTGCATCTCCATAGGGAGGTTAGAAGCCTGGAGCCACGCATTACGCCTGAGTGTGACTCCTGAAGCCACTGTTCTGGCTGCGGAGTCGGCAGAGTCTAGGGCCGCCTGAAGGGAGATCTTAGCCACGTTTTTGCCCTCCTGAATAAAGGTGCCAAACTCCTGTTTGGCCTCTGGGAGAAGAGCGCCCTCAAACTTGCGCATAGACTCCCAAGTATTATACGTATGCCCGCTCAGGAGGGCCTGTTGATTGGCCACCCTGAGCTGCAGGCCACCTGCTGAGTACACCTTCCTCCCAAAGAGGTCCAACTTTTTGGCCTCCTTTGATTTGGGGGCCGGGGCTTGCTGCCCGTGGCGCTCCTTATTGTTTACGGAGTCCACCACCAGAGAGGAAGGCTGAGGGTGAACATACAAGTACTCATAGTCCCTTGCTGGGACAAAGTATCTCCTTTCCACCCCCTCTGATGTGGGGGGAATGGAGGCCGGTGTTGCCAGATGGTGGCCATAGACCTCTTTATAGTGTTGATAAAGGTAGCGCCACCCTGGCCTGTCCGCCCTTGGACAAGATGTCAGCCACCGGGTCCTCAAACTCCACCACTTCCTCCATAGGGAGGTTCATGCCCTTGGCTACCGCCTTTAAAAGGGTCTGGTGGGCGGACAAGTCTACGGACGGTGGGCTAGATGCCGACGTGCCCGCGACCGCCTTGTCTGGAAAGGAGGAGGATGAAGCCCTTGGGTCTGCAGGGAACACAGGTACTTCCTGCTGAGCGGGAATAGGTGGCATGGCTATTAGTGACCCCGCGGTGGCTGTAGCTGTACCGTCCGCTCCACTGACTGGTGGGCAACCAAGAGACGCCTCCGGTACTCTGGGCTCTGATGTTGAAACACCTGATGGGGCCCCTTGAGCTTGGTGATATGCCCAAGGTGTCCAGAAGGGCCAGCTCGCTGAGTCCTGGGCATGAGGGTCCTGAGGTGGCCAGTGCTGCTGTGAAGTCACCTGCTGGCCGTCCATGGAGTGTGGCGAGGCCGTGGCCGATCGAGAGGGCCATGGGGGTGCCGAGGCCGTGAATCTCTGCGGCAAGGACAGAGAGCGGTGCCGAGATCAGGACCGGGCAAGCTCTCGACGTCCTGAGCGGGAGCGGCGCCAGCTTGGGGAGCAGTGCCTGGGTGATGCTCGGTGCCGGGTCGGAGAGCGGTGTCAGCTCGGAGAGCGGTGCCAAGGTGGTGACCGGTGCCGGCACGGAGAGCAGTGCTGGGGTGAAGACCGGTGCCAGCTCGGAGAGCGGTGCATAAGAACATAAGAACATAAGAACGGCCATACTGGGTCAGACCAAAGGTCCATCTAGCCCAGCATCCTGTCTACCGACAGTGGCCAATGCCAGGTGCCCCGGAGTGAGTGAACCTAACAGGTATGATCGAGCGATCTCTCTCCTGCCATCCATCACCCCCCTCTGACAGACAGAGGCTAGGGACACCATTCATTACCCATCCCGGCTAATAGCCATTTATGGACCTAGCCTCCATGAATTTATCCAGCTCTCTTTTAAACCCTGTTATAGTCCTAGCCTTCACAGCCTCCTCAGGTAAGGAGTTCCACAGGTTGACTGTGCGCTGTGTGAAGAAGAACTTCCTTTTATTTGTTTTAAACCTGCTGCACGCCAATTTCATTGAGTGGCCCCTAGTTCTTCTATTTTGGGAACAAGTAAATAACTTTTCCTTATTTACTTCCTCCACACCACTCATAATTTTATATACCTCTATCATATCCCCCCTTAGTCTCCTCTTTTCCAAGCTAAAAAGTCCTAGCCTCTTTAATCTCTCTTCATATGGGACCCGTTCCAAACCCCTAATCATTTTAGTTGCCCTTCTCTGAACCTTTTCTAGTGCCAGTATATCCTTTTTGAGATGAGGAGACCACATTTGTACGCAGTATTCAAGATGTGGGCGCACCATGGATTTGTATAAGGGCAATAAGATATTCTCCGACTTATTCTCTATCCCTTTTTTAATGATTCCTAACATCCTGTTTGCTTTTTTGACTGCCGCTGCACACTGCGTGGATGCCTTCAGAGAACTATCCACAATGACTCCCAGGTCTTTTTCCTGATTGGTTGTAGCTAAATTAGCCCCCATCATATTGTATGTATAGTTGGGGTTATTTTTTCCAATGTGCATTACTTTACATTTATCCACATTAAATTTCATTTGCCATTTTGTTGCCCAATCACTTAGTTTAGTGAGATCTTTTTGAAGTTCTTCACAGTCTGCTTGGTCCTTACTACTTTGAGCAGTTTAGTATCATCTGCAAACTTTGCCACATCACTGTTTACCCCTTCCTCCAAATCATTTATAAATATGTTGAATAGGATCGGTCCCAGGACTGACCCTTGGGGAACACCACTAGTTACCCCTCTCCATTCTGAAAAAGTTCCATTTATTCCTACCCTTTGTTCCCTGTCTTTTAACCAGTTTTCAATCCATGATAAGATCTTCCCTCTTATCCCATGGCAGCTTAATTTACGTAAGAGCCTTTGGTGAGGGACCTTGTCAAAGGCTTTCTGGAAATCTAAGTACACTATATCCACCGGATCCCCCTTGTCCACATGTTTGCTGATCCCTTCAAAGAACTCTAATAGATTAGTAAGACACGATTTCCCTTTGCAGAAACCATGTTGACTTTTGCCCAACAATTTATGCTCTTCTATGTGTCTGACAATTTTATTCTTTACTATTGTTTCAACTAATTTTCCCGGTACGGACGTTAGACTGACTGGTCTGTAATTGCCAGGATCACCTCTAGAGCCCTTTTTAAATATTGGCGTTACATTAGCTATCTTCCAGTCACTGGGCACAGTAGCCGATTTAAAGGATAGGTTACAAACCCTCGTTAATAGTGTCGCAATTTCACATTTGAGTTCTTTCAGAACTCTTGGGTGAATGCCATCTGGTCCCGGTGACTTGTTACAGTTAAGTTTATCAATGAGTTCCAGAACCTCCTCTACTGATACTTCAATTTGTGACAATACCTCAGATTCGTCACCTACAAAAGACAGCTCAGGTTTAGGAATCTCCCTAACGTCCTCAGCCGTGAAGACTGAAGCAAAGAATTCATTTAGTTTCTCTGCAATGACTCTGTCATCTTTAAGTGCTCCTTTTGTATCTCGGTCATCCAGGGGCCCCACTGGTTGTTTAGCAGGCTTCCTGCTTCTGACATATTTAAAAAACATTTTGTTATTACCTTTTGAGTTTTTGGCTAGCTGTTCTTCAAACTCCATTTTAGCTTTTCTTATTACATTCTTACACTTTATTTGGCAGTGCTTATGCTCCTTTCTATTTACCTCACTAGGATTAGACTTCCACTTATTAAACGATGCCTTTTTCTCTCTCACTGCTTCTTTTACTTGGCTGTTAAGCCACGGTGGCTCTTTTTTAGTTTTCTGGCGTTGTTTTTTAATTTGGGGTATACATTTGAGTTGGGCCTTTATTATGGTATCTTTGAAGAGAGTCCATGCAGCTTGCAGGGATTTCACTTTAGTCACTTTACCTTTTAATTTCTGTTTAACTAACCCCCTCATTCTTGCATAGTTCCCCTTTTTGAAATTGAATGCCCCAGTGTTGGGCTTCTGAGGTGTTATTCCCACCATCGGAATGTTAAATGTTATTATATTATGGTCACTATTTCCCAGCGGTCCTTTTATAGTTACCTCTTGAACCAGATCCTGCGCTCCACTCAGGACCAAATCTAGAGTTGCCTCTCCCCTTGTGGTTTCCTGTACCAGCTGCTCCAAGAAGCAGTCATTTAAAGTATCAAGAAATTTCATCTCTGCATTTCGTCCTGAGGTGACATGTACCCAGTCAATGTTGGGATAATTGAAGTCTCCCACTATTATTGGGTTCTTTATTTTGACAGCCTCTCTAATCTCCCTTAGCATTTCGTCATCCCTATCACTGTCCTGATCAGGTGGTCGATAATAGAGCCCTATTGTTATGTTCTTATTAGAGCATGAAATTACTATCCATAGTGATTCTATTCATCATCCCGGTGCCGGGATGATGACCGGCGCCGGGAGTACGACCGGCGCCTAGATGGGGAACGGCGCCGGGACTCCGATCGGCGCAGAGACTCTGACCGGTGATGAGGTGACCGACGCTGGGATCTGGATCGAGGAGACCTGGATCGGCGATGGGACCTTGGTCTCGAGGCTGACCGGTGCCGAGACTGCGACCGGCGCCGGGACTCAGACCGGTGCCGGGAGTACGATCGGCGTCCGGAGAATGATCGGTGCCGGGACTCCGAGGGTCTCACGGAGGGGACCGCAGGCGCAATCATGGGCGGCTTGCCCCTAGATTGTACTGGCCTCTGGGTCACCGGGGAGGGATCCATCAGCGCTATAAGCTCCCTCGCAGCAGCAAAGGTCTCTGGGGTAGACGGTAAGTGCTGCTGCATCAGCGCTCTGGGAGACGAGCTCACACGCATCGGACTCAACGGGGCCGGAACCGGCGCCGGAGTCGATGGTGTCGGTGCCGGCGGCTGCTGCCCTGAACGCTCCCCCACGGGACGCTGTACTAAGGGCACCGGAGCTGCGGGTGCCGCGACAGAGGTCTCCGTCCTCTTCTTGCGGGCCGGGGAGTATGAGCGGTGCCTGGGCTTCGATTTTGGTCCCGGGGCCGACAGTCTGGTAGGTGGCGCTGGTACTGCCTTCTGGGCGGGCACCGGGGGGAGTTGCTTACCCGGCTCCAGTGACGGAGCAAGAGCTGCCTCCATCAAGTTCTGCCGGAGGCGAAACTCTCTCTCCTTCTTGGTGTGAGGTCTGAATTCTTTGCAGATCTTGCACTTGTCGGCTAAATGAGCCTCTCCCAGGCACTTAAGGCAGGATTCGTGTGGGTCGCCCACGGGCATAGGCTTCCCACACCTCAAACAAGGTTTAAATCCCGGAGCCTTGGGAGGCATAAGGCCCCGGGCGAGCAGGGCGAGCAGGGGAGGGAACCTCCCTGCTCTAATAAACTAACTATCTAAACAACTATTAACTTTAAGATAAAAACAATTAACAACTAATCTACACTATTTACACAAGAAAGCTAGGAGAATGGAGCTCGCTTAAGCAGCAGAACTCCACCGTTCCAGCTACCCACAAGGGCAGTAAGAAGGAACTGAGGTGGGGCTGGGTCGCCAGGGGTATTTATGCGGCACCATAAGGGCGCCACTCCAGGGGGCTCCCTGGCTGACCCAGCCTGTTGCTAGGGGAAAAATCTTCCGGCAATCGTGCCCGCGGCGTGTGCACACCTAACTGGAATTCATATGAGCAAGCACTCGAACAAGAACTAAATGTTTTGATTACATCAAAATTAAATGTTTCAGCATATTTCATTTCATGAAAAATTCTGAGATTTTGACTTTTCACCCCAATTCAAAATGGAAACAAATTTTGAAAAAACTCATTTTCTATGGAACAGAAATTTCATTTTTCAGCCAGCTCTTCCTATAATCCTATGTCTGGGATTTCCTCAGTTATGCACTTAGCTATGCCACCTCTGTTTTCTCAGACTAGGATTGTTGATGAAATTATTGTTTTGTTGAGTACAAACTACATGTTTAGCACAGCACAGCACACAGAAGATGGCAAAGTCTTTGGGCTTCATAGGATCTTCTAATCTAAATGAGTCACATTTGTACAAAGAAATAGCTCGCATTCCATGGATCCAGTTATAAAAGAGCCTAGACCTGGCATCAACTCTTACTTGTAGGCACAAACGTTAACATTTAGATAACTAATTTGCAAATACAATCACAACATTAGAGGTCAAAGTGTTCCTGGAAAATACAAGCAAATTTTTTTTTAAAAAAAAAAATCAGGCTTCAGATGTCTACGTTGTACAAATAGAACTCTTTTTACGGAGCTGTGTATTTTATCATCAAACTTAAAGCAGCAACATATTTAATATCAATATCAATTTATTTATTTACGAAGTCCAAAGAGCTAAGAGCAAGTTAACCAATACCAAGATTTCCATCAATAAATTATTTAAGAATTATGGCCAAAAAAACCCCCAAAAGGCAAGAGAAAAGGGGCTATTAGCACTTCTTACCACTACTGTTAGTTGTTAACACAGAGTCTTGCTCAGACAGTGGTCCTATCGTCATATTAGCTGAAGATGTAACTGTGGGCTGTAAAGACAAGCCTGATATGGGCTGGATAACCACATTAGCTGGCACCGTGCTGTCTGTTGTCTGGAGGGAGTTGTTCTGTGGAGCCATACTGGGATCCCCAGTTAGATGCTGGGCAAGTAAGTTACTCTGCTGTAGTGTCTGCTGTAAAATACTGGGATCAATCTGAAAACCAAGAGAGTCAGATATCAATATGTAAAAGTTACTATAAATCCAGAATTCCAGGTCACAGTGCCTTAATATGCCTTTAATTCCCTCTGCCTTTTTAGACATGAACCTTTCCTTTTGAATCTGGACCTTGCCATACTTACATGTTGCTTATGAAATCTGGTGCAGAATGCAGCTGATGATTTGTTAAGCAAGGAAATAGGATTTTTAAAAATGTAACACCAGTTCCTCGGCCATTACTTTGGCTTCCTATTTGTTTTTAATGTAATTCAGAGAGAATTGCCTATGAACTACTGGAGACATTAATGGCTTGCACCCCGGCTAAGACAGTGCCTCTTTATCCAGGTCTGCCATAGCAATTGAGATCAGCAAATTTGAGCAATTATAACAATTAGATTTAAAACATAAGGGGACTAGTTGCAGGATGTTCTCTTGTTGGAACTTGGTATTTCCTCTGCACTGCCTTCAGATCACTTTCCTAAGTGCTTTGACAGTGAAGGTGAAAGAGAGTAGAGGAAAAGGATGGACTGAGAGTAGGAACTACTTATTTTTCCACCCTTGATAGTTATATACTTACTTTTGTATTTTATTAAATTGTGTACATCCACCCTCAAGCTTTATAAATTGGTATCTTAGATCACTTTCAAAATTTACATTTATATATGTTTATTTTAGAGATCTCAAGCAATTAAAAAGACTAATTGTGATTAATTGCACTATTAAACATTAATAGAATACCATTTATTTAAATATTTTTGGTTTTCTACAGTTTCAAATATATTACTTTCAATTACAACACAGACTACAAAGTATACAGTGCTCAGTTTATTTTTTTATTACAAATATTTGCACTGTATAAAACAGAAAAAAAAATCTATTCACCTAATACAAGTACTGTAGTGCAATCTCTTTATCATGAAAGTTAAACTTGAAAATGGAGAATGATAAACAAAAAAATAACTGCATTCAAAAATAAAAGAATGTAAAACTTTAGAGCCTACAAAAGTCCACTCAGTCCTCCTTCAGCCATTCTCTCAGACAAACAAGTTTGTTTACAATTTGCAGGAGATAATGCTGCCCGCTTTTCATTTACAGGTGTCACCTGAAAGTGAGTACAGGGATTCACGTGGCACTGCTGAAGCCAGTGTCACAAAATATTTATGTGCCAGATGCACTAAGAATTCATATGTCCCTTAATGCTTTAACCGCCATTCCAGGGGACATCCGTCCACGGTGACCATGGGTTCTGCTCGATAACTATCCAAAGCATTGCGGACCGAGCATGTTCATTTTCATCATCTGAGTCAGATGCCACCAGCAGAAGATTGATTTTCTTTTTCCGGGTTCTGTAGTTTCTGGACCTGAGAGCTGTTTTTTTTAAGACTTCTGAAAGCATGCTCCACACTTTGTCCCTCTCAGATTTTGGACAGCACTTCAGATTCTTAACCCTTGGGTCGAATGCTGTAGCTATGTTTAAAAAAATCTCACATTGATGTACCTTCTTTGCATTTTGTCAAATCTGCTGTAAAATTGTTCTTAAAATGAACATGCACCATGTCAACGTCCGAGACTGCTATTACATTAAATATATGGCAGAATGTGAGTACAACAGAATAGGAGACATACTATTCTCACCCAAGGAGTTCAATCATAAATTTATTAATGCATTATTATTTTTAACGAACATCAGCAGCATAGAAGCATGTCTTCTGGAATGGTGGCCGAACATGAAGGGGCATGCAAATGTTTAGCATACCTGACACATAAATACCTTGCAATGCTGGCTACAAAAGTGCCACGCAAATGTCTATTCTTACTTTCAGATGATATTGTAAATAAGAAGCAGGCAGCAGTAACTCCCGTAAATATAAACAAACTTGTTTGTCTTACCGATTGGCTGAACAAGAAGTAGGACTGAATGGACTTGTAGCTCTGAAGTTTTACATTGTTTTGCTTTTGAGTCCATGTATGTGCCAAAAAAATTGATATTTGTAACTTACACTTGCACAATAAAGAGACTGCAGTACAGCAGTTGACTGAGGTGAACTGAAAAATCATTTATCATTTTTATAGTGCAAATATTTGTAATAAAAAATAATATAAAGTGAGCACTATACACTTTGTATTCTGTGTTATAATTCAAATCAATATTTTTGAAAATGTAGAAAAACATCCAAAACATTTAATACATTTCAATTTTAAGATTAGCAGCCATGTTAGTCTGTATCTGTAAATAAGACTAGGAAGACTTTGTAGCACCTTAGAGACAAAGCAGTTTATTTCAGCATAAGCTTTCGTGGCCTATAGCCCACTTCACCGGATGCACAGAATGAAACAGAAGTAAGATGCATTTATACACAGAGAAAGCAAAAAAAAGTTGTACATTAGCATACCAATTCTAAGAGGCTGTTTAATTTGGATGGGCCATTATCAGCAGGGGAAAAAAATACCTTTTGAAATGGATCTCTGGATCTGGCAGGAGATAACTATTGAAGGTAAATTAACTAGGAAAATGCAATCAATTAGTGTAATGAGAGAACCATTCCCAAGTTCTATTTAGCCCTAAATTTCAATTGGTATTCTATTTTTTAACAGTGCAATTAATTTTTGAGTTAATCACTTGAGTTAACAGCAATTAATCAACAGCCCTAGTTTATTTATACACACACTGTATTTAAGTATATGCAATTCAGATTTACATATGGGAGTTCTTGTTTCAGGTTTAAAACCAATAAAGGTACACCAAGTCCATTTTCTCCCACAGTGCGTTCAGAGTAAGCACTGAAAAGTGGTTGTAGTCAAGAACTTTCTCTTGCTCCTTTTTCTAAACAAACATTTCTGCTGGATTACATTCACAACTTTGTTGTCAAAAAATTAAATAACAAATCTAGAGATGGAGAGTGCTGAATAAATGCAGGTTTCCTGCATTAGGGAGAACATTCTGTGAAAGAAAGACTATAAAAGGAGGAAAATTTGAACTAAAATGCTTTGGAAAACCAATGTTATTAACAGATAAAAAGCAAGTCACAATTTGCATTAAATGTTCAGAAAAAAGGTCACTGAAAACCAGAAACCCAAAGTTTTATTTTCAACACACACACATGCATATATACAAACAAAATATTTTTAATGCTGTACAACATGGAATCATTATACCCTGTACATTGAAGTGAAGTGAACAGGGCTCTGCCAGGGCACAGGTAGTCTACACACATGACACTCCATCCACTCTTATTAATAGAAATTAACAGTAACCTACCTGTAATGTGATGTTGTTAATACTGGCAGCATCTATTCCAGAAATTTGAACATTCTGTCCAACCAGATTAGCAGCAAGCTGTAACTGTATGCCTTCAAGGGTGGCCAAGCTACCATCTGTCAAGGACACAGTTAAGTCACCTCCAGCTACCAAAGAAAACAGTCATATTGTAATTTTTTCTTTATCATTATTGGGCTCCTATCTAAATATTTGCAATTCTGTGAACTAAGAAAAATTAAATAGATTCAAGTAGTCAGTGCACCATTTTTTAAACCTATAACAAATCTGTATAATTCATTTAGCGAAAAAATAAATCTAAGTATTTAGGAGTGACCAGCTTCATTCATAAAGTAGAATAGTTTGGAATTCTAGACACAATGGTCCAAATATTTCAATATTTTCACTTTTTGAACATCCACCTTCTCTGAATGTGAAAAACACATTTGTAAATGGATGCACCATAAAGTCTGAATATGCATACATATGAAGGTTCTTTGAAAGTTTACTCATAGTACAGCAACACTGTAGTTCAAAGTCCCACCTGTGTCCCAATAAATGCTTGTGTGGGTAGAATTTAAATACATGTAAAGACTTCAAATCTGACCTGTGTTAAACTGTTATAATTTAGAAGGATATTTCATTCAATACTGGATGTATCTTTTAAAAACTATACAATACGTAAAAAATGTCCTTTCACAAGTCAGGTAAGAATCATTTTAACAGCCAGATGGACTGCCATCTGTCCTGTTTTCCCTATTTTCAATCTTTGTGCTGCCAGAAAGAGAAAGTTGCTCTCCACTACATCTATAGGAAATATCTGTGGAGTTCTGGGCAACCTGCAGTACCATGAATGCTTTTTGATACTGCGTACAAGGTTCACTACCCGCATTCTGAGCTATATGAATATTCTGAAGACCCCTCTTTCTGCTCAAGCAAAACTCAAAAGGACATAAAACTCCTATAAACTGAACCGGCCAGTTCATGTCTACCAATATTGTGTGAAATGAAACCAGCCAGTTTCACCCAGTTCTACATAACAGACTAAGATCCAACCAGACAGGCTAGAATGGTGATGGTTACAACTTGATAGATATGTAAGCATTTAAGAAAATGGAAGTAACTTTGTAGGAAATCCTCGCTTATAAAGAAGGTTCAAATAGGCAAAATTTTCAAAAGTGCCTTAGAAGCCTAAATCTCATTTTCAAAAAATGCTTAGGAACGAACATCATTTATTTTCAATAAGAGTTAGACTCCTAAGTATCTAAGTCACTTCTGAAAATATTATCCTATATTTGAGTTACTTTCTTCTGCATCGCTCATTGTAACATTTTTCTTAATTTTTGCTTTGAACAATTGACTGTAGGGAGGGATCTGTACAACTGAAAAAGTTCTGTATTTTAAATGCTTTCTCCATATCCACAACAAACGTAAATGAATTTTCCTTTCTTTATAACCTAACGCTAACCTATATTTAAAAAAATATATTTTTAAGTGAACGGTGTACATAAAACACCAATTTTCTCTTATTTTACAGGAAAAGGCAACAGAATTTAATTAAAATAAATCAGAATGTGGAATCTCTAATTTAGGCTTCTATTTCATCTACATTGTCTTCATCTTTATATACAGCAGTACTGCAATACCAAAACAACATGAGGAGCTTTTGTTTTTTTAAATCATAACTAGAATATGTTGGCTACTTGCATGAGAATAATGAATCCTTAACAGACAGACTACATGATATCTTCACTGCTGAAAGCACCACCTACATCCCTGAAAGCACTACTTTATGAGAAAGAGTCAAATCATGGTTTCAGCGGAAGTCTTATCTGAACAAGAACTACAATTTGACATATGTCGGTAACATTTCTCTAACAGAAATTAAAGCTTAGTATTTTAGCTGACTAAACCCAATAGAAAGTATTCATTTTTACCTGACATAGAAGCAGGAAGGATTGCCTGGCTCACAAGTCCTTGCTGAAGCAAATTTTGATCAAATTGACCTGTCAGAACAGAGTTATTCATGATAAAAACATTGGGGTCAGTCGTGGAGGAATTAAGAAGATTCACTGGTTGTAAGCCCTCAGAAGATGTACGGGTCACAGGCTTCCTGACCCGTTTGGTTTCTGGTTTATAGTGACATTGTATGTGGGTTTTTCTGCGTCCTGAAGTACGAAACCGTAAGTCACAGTGTGGACACTTAAATGGCTTTGCTCCTGTATGCAGGCGCATATGCACTTTTAGACTCCCTTTGGTAGAAAAAGAATTACTGCATACATGACAGCTGAAGAGCTTCTGACCTGGACAACAAAAAAGAGAGAGCAAAAGAAGAAAATCAATAATTACCAGTACTATATAACAACGTAAACAGTCAGAGTTATAAACAAATATGAAAAGGAAGTTCAATTAGCAGTATTGTAAAAAAAAATACTGGACATTTCAAAAAAAAGCTGATATGTTTGGTCTCGTGCCAAGTCCAGAATTTTTTCCATTTATGTAGGTAAGTATAATGAGTTGTTGAATGTCTGCCTTTCAAAGGAATCTCCTTTACATCTTCTTAACGGATTATTTCCAGATCCTGTAACCATGAAGGAACCATGCCTTCAGATATAAAAGTTCTAGAATCAGATGGAGAATTTGGCCTGCATCCTGCAAGAGGAGGTTTGGAGTCAACTGCAGAGTGATTGGAGGGCAGACTGCCATAAACACGAGATAAGGATACCATCTATGTTGTGGCCCTGTTGTAGCTATGAGAATGACTCTGGCCCATTCCACTTGTACCTGGTGAAGCCTTTGAACAGTATGGGGGGAAAAGTGGAAAGGTATAGAGGAGAGGTGAATCCCATGTAATGAGGAGAGTGTCTACCACACACTGATAATCCAGACACGCTCTTGGCAGAATAGTAGGCATTCAGCGTTTTCAAGTGTGCTGAACAAATCTATGTTGGGAATCCTCAGTGGTTCAATATTTATTGTAGGGCTCTTGTGATAATAGCAGCCGCGGCGGGGACGGGAGAGCGGCGCGCTCCCAGCAGCCCGCCCGCGGCGGGGACGGGAGAGCGGGGCGCTCCCAGCAGCCCGCCCACGGCGGGGACGGGAGAGCGGGGCGCACGCTCTTTTTGTGTGTGGTTTTTGTTTTTTGGGGTTTTTTTGTAATCCGGCTTTTTTACTGGAAAACTCGGGGGTCGTCCTATACGCCCCATCGTCCTATACGCCGGAACATACGGTACTTCAGAAGTGGCTGTATATGAATAAGCTGCAAAAGTTCAGCCACAACAAACTAATACAAAAAGGTACTCAGAAAAATAATTTTATTAATTCATACACATAGTATGGTGGAAGTCTATTAGTACAGGTATTTACAATCTACTGATGCTAGTCATGATCACACACTGCAAGTATTGTAACAATTTATAAAAAGACTATTAATGCCAGCCCAAACTCCTTCTGCAGAAAAATGACCCAAACACTTTCTACTTAGTGTTCCAAGATAGTTAAGTCGGTTTCATTTTTAAACTCATCAGACAAGAAAAAGTACCTTTTGAGCCATGAGTTGTATAAAAAAACTTTTCTAATTGTATATAATCCACAAATCCTGCCCTTCCTGGCCAAGAGCATCACTTAGGGCTTGTTTTCACTATTTGGATAAGTCAACCTAAGTTACGCTACTTCAGCTATGTGAATAATGTAGCTGGAGTCGACCTAGCTTAAGTCGACTTACCCCGGTGTTGTCACTGCATCTTCTTGGGGAGCTGGAGTACTGGGGTGGACTGGAGAGAGCTCTGTGGTCGATTTAGTGGGTCTAGTAGACTCACTAACTCAATCCCTGCTTCATCAATTACAGTAGCATTGTTCTCCCCTAAGTATTGGGCTGTTCCAGCAGGTAAGAAAGTAAAACATATATGTAAAGCATGGCTATATTTCCCTGATACGGCTTATTATAAACCTTTTGATACATATAATGTTAAAACAATAGGCTTTATCAATGACCACTATGAAAGATATTGTGGACTCAAAAGTGTTAGCTAATGTTAACATTGTGCTTTTAATAGTGAAATATACCATATCCGCCAATACCTACAGATAAAAGAGTCCATTAAGAAGATAGTTAATGGGGCTGCAAGTACACAAGTTCAAAATCTACTGACCTGTGTGTGTTTTTACATGGCAATCCAGAGTAGACTTCACAGTAAAACTCTTTCCACATTCATCACATTTATATGGTTTCTCACCGGTGTGGATACGAACATGCCTAGACAAAACCATGCTTCCTTTAATATTTGTGTCGGTTAACTTTCTTAAACATATCAATTTCCATACCAAACAAAGTGAATCACTTTGTATCTTAATATATCTTTAAGTTTAAATTCTTCAGAACTTTTTAAATTTATGATTATACTACATACTCAGAGCTCTTGGAAACAAGGTCTTCCATTAGGGGAGGGTTTTTTTGTTTTAAGATTTTTGCAATTCATTTTCATTCTCCAAATAGATTTTTCATATTACATATCAAAATTTTACTATAATAAAAATCCACAATGTTACCAAACACTTGCATACAATTATTCATTGTAAGACTTTAAAATAACTAACTTAATTCAGGAAAATGGAAATGTGAGAAGAGAGCAATTGTAATCAATTCTAGAGAATGAAATGGCAAGGAAACATTACAGAGATCAAAATATGTCTGTAAATAACTTTGGAAATAAAAATAATAACTTTGAAAAAAAAGAACTGCTAGTTAATCCCCATAACACATAGCGAGATGATAGACAAGTGAACTGAGCTATAAAAAGTTTGACGAACGGTTAAATGTCCAGTAAAGAGCTTAGTACACCCAAAAGCATGACCCCCTGCTTCGCCTTACCTGACTAAATCGCTGGGTTTTTTAAAGCTTTTCGGACAATAAGTACAACAATTGGCATATTTGGGCTCTGCTTCCAGTTCTGCATGCTTATCTTTGATCTCACTAATTCTGTCCTTTTCCGCAGCAGACTGGACAAGAACTTTTTCTGAGACTGTGGCACTTTCTCGAGGTCTAATTTTTGCCAGTTCTGCAGTTTCTTCCTCTGTGAAAGTGATGACACCAGGCCGAGACTTTCTGGAAGCAGTTCTTTCAGAATTTTCATCATCTTCTTCCACACATACAACTATTTAAAAACCACACAAATAATTAGTTTAAACTAATCTGCAATTATGAACACTAATATGCCTTAATCAAAATCATATAGTTATAGTATGATGTGTCCACGTGGCAGAGCTAAGGCTGTTTGGTGTCTTAACTGTGCAAGTTTGGGTTTCCTTTAAGTTTAACCTTAAAAGCTAAATTTCCTGGTTTTAGAATGCTTGTTTTTATGATAAATTACAACATCTTGATAATGTATTTGACACCAAATTACTGATAGGTTTTCTCAACCTTAACTCCACTATAACATAGCTATATTCCTAATGGGAGACTGACTAGTCTGGAGAACACAGTTGTGGGAGAGAGTACCCTGGATTACTCTACCTACATCAAAATAATTGCTAATAAAGTCTCAAATTCAGAATCTTTATAATTAGTAAATTAGGAGCTAGAAAGTACCCTACTTGACTTTCAGATTCCAAGCAGAGTATGCAGGGATGGTGGTGTACAGAAAATAGTTTCTTTACTTATACTTAAAAAAAGGAACTCAATTTAGATAAAATTTAGATGAAGTGGGCTATAGCCCACAAAAGCTTATGCCAAAATAAACTGGATAGTCTCTAAGGTGCTACAAAGTCTTCCTCGTTTTATTTACGGATACAGACTAACACGGCTGCTAATCTTAAACCTGTCTCAGTTTAGACAGTATGGAATTCTCAATGCCATTTTTACAAGTCACGTTTTTAGAGTAAAACTGAAATTTAAATTTCCATAGAAAATACTGAAAGTCCCTCCAAAAAATCCACTCTTGTGGGATCTTGAATTCATGGAAGTGCCCACACAGATTTCCAATAAAGAGTGAGCCTTTTTGCTTCTATATGGTATGAATGAAAATAACCCTTCTTTTAGCTAGAGATTGCAACCAGAAAAAGAGCAGGTTGACAGAATGTGAAAGGAAGATCTTAGTCAAAGCAGAAATATGAAAAATATTCTTACACGTCACTTGATATCTGCCCCATGAAACAATTTTTAATAAATTACTGTAAGGTGCAAAAACTATTAAATACATTGGGATGGAATATTACATAGAGATGTATTGTAAACTACTGCCGAGTTGATTATGTCAGACCTGTTCATGAGTGTGTTCTGTTTCCTCTAGTAGTTAATGAGAAAAGCAATTTTGCCGGCTTATTTGGCATAGTCTAGAGCAGGGGTCTCCAAACTACGGCCCGCGGGCCGGATGCGGCCCGCGAGGCCCTCTCATCCGGCCCGTGGAGATCGGTCGGGAACCAGCCACGGGGCCGGGACGCGCCGCGTGCTCCGCGGCCGCCGCCGGCCGGGACGCACCGCGTGCTCCGCGGCCGCCGCGGGGCCGGGACGCTCCGCGGCCGCCGCCAGCCGCGGGGCCGGGACGCGCCGCGTGCTCCGCGGCCGCCGCCAGCCGCGGGGCCGGGACGCGCCGCGTGCTCCGCGGCCGCCGCCGGCCGGGACGCACCGCGTGCTCCGCGGCCGCCGCGGGGCCGGGACGCTCCGCGGCCGCCGCCAGCCGCGGGGCCGGGACGCGCCGCGTGCTCCGCGGCCGCCGCCAGCCGCGGGGCCGGGACGCGCCGCGTGCTCCGCGGCCGCCGCCAGCTGCGGGGCCGGGACGCGCCGCGTGCTCCGCGGCCGCCGCCAGCCGCGGGGCCGGGACGCGCCGCGTAGTCCGCTGCCGCCGCCGGCCAAGGACGGCTCAGAGCTGGGGCCGGGACGCGCCGCACCGCCAGAAACAAGGAGCCACCCACTGCCAGGCGGCGAAACGGTCTGTGGGGAGAGACCGGGTTGAGCGGGTCAGTTGGGGGGGGGGGGGGAAGAGACCGGGTTGAGCGGGTCAGTTGGGGGGGGGGGGTTGGAGGAAAGGAGGTTTTGGGGGGAGAGACCTGGCTGGGTGGGTCAGTTGGGGGGGGGGGAGGGTTGGCGGAAAGGAGGTTTGGCGGGGAGAGACCTGGCTGGGTGGGTCAGTTGGGGGTTGGAGGAAAGGAGGTTTGGGGGGGAGAGACCTGGCTGGGTGGGTCAGTTGGGGGGGGGGGGGTTGGAGGAAAGGAGGTTTGGGGGGGAGAGACCTGGCTGGGTGGGTCAGTTGGGGGGGGGGAGGGTTGGAGGAAAGGAGGTTTGGGGGGGAGAGACCTGGCTGGGTGGGTCAGTTGGGGGTTGGAGGAAAGGAGGTTTGGCGGGGAGAGACCTGGCTGGGTGGGTCAGTTGGGGGGGGGGGGTTGGAGGAAAGGAGGTTTGGGGGGGAGAGACCTGGCTGGGTGGGTCAGTTGGGGGTTGGAGGAAAGGAGGTTTGGCGGGGAGAGACCTGGCTGGGTGGGTCAGTTGGGGGGGGGGGTTGGAGGAAAGGAGGTTTGGGGGGGAGAGACCTGGCTGGGTGGGTCAGTTGGGGGGGGGTTGGAGGAAAGGAGGTTTGGGGGGGAGAGACCTGGCTGGGTGGGTCAGTTGGGGGGGGGGGGTTGGAGGAAAGGAGGTTTGGGGGGGAGAGACCTGGGTGGGTCAGTTGGGGGGGGGGGTTGGAGGAAAGGAGGTTTGGGGGGGAGAGACCTGGCTGGGTGGGTCATTTGGGGGTTGGAGGAAAGGAGGTTTTGGGGGGAGAGACCTGGCTGGGTGGGTCAGTTGGGGGGTTGATGTGTAGTGTTCATGTGTAGTGAACAGGTGTTCATGTGTAGTGTTCATGTGTAGTGAACAGGTGTTCATGTGTAGTGTATCAATGTGTTATTAAATAATAACTGAATAAAATAATATTAAATAAATAAAAACAACATCCATGTTTTGATTCTTTTTTATTTGGACCTCAAGTGTGTTGTCGGCCCCCGAACTGCTATTTGATAGTTAATGCGGCCCTCGGGCTGAAAAGTTTGGAGTCCCCTGGTCTAGAGTCTTGAAACAAGAGGGCATAAATTATAGCACGAATATCACATGAATGCATTTATGAATTATAACACTAATATCACATGAATGCAATTTGTTGATAATCATTTTTGCCTGCTTTGCAGTCAAAGTTTATTACAGTTTAACAAAAAAACAAAAAAAGGGTTGTTCACCTCCTCCTCCAGCCTCTCCAGTTGCTGCCACTGCAGGGGAGACCGTTTGGTGTTTTTTCATGTGCTTTTTGCAGTGAACAGTTGTTCGGAAGCTTTCATCACAGAATGGGCACTTGTAAGGCTTCATGCTCATATGAGTTGCCATGTGCCTGGTAAGGCTGCCATTGGTAGTGAAAGCTGTATTGCAAATGCTACAGCTGAATGCTTTAACTCCTTAAAGAAAAAGAAAAAAAAGTATTTTACTTATCTGATTCACCTACACACTGAGAACATTAAGAGATCACAGCAACTTCCAAGATGGAAGTCAAATAAACAAATATGTATTTTCATAAGTGAGGCTTTTGTGTACACCATAATACAATGTGTACAACGAAATATTAAAAAGGTCGTCCATTACCTGTGTGAGTCTTCTCATGTGATTTAAGAACTCCCGAGGAAACAAATCCACGGCCACACAGCTGGCATTTATAAGGCTTCTCGCCAGTATGTGATCGCACATGCTGCTTCAAATGGCTGGACTTCTTAAAACCCTTGTTGCAAAAGTCACATCTATTTAAAAAAAGAAATGGTAGTTCTCAGGTTGTGCTATATTGACAGTTATTATTGCCTTTTATTTGAACTCCAATTGACATAAGCCATTTTTGCTTAAATGAATGAAAAACGGCAGTGTAAGTGTACTCCTATTCTTGAATGCATGTATTTTAAATCACATGTCCTCAAAGTTTTCCAGATTGGAGAAAAAAATAGATAGATTGCCTATGAAATCTTAGATTGCCTAAGAAAAGATCTAAGTCCCCTATTCTCCCATCCCAGAAATAGGCCTTTATTCCACTCAATGTCAAACACCTCATGTCCTCATTTTGAAGGAAGGGGATTGAGAAATAACCACCTATTCAACGTAGGGTGTACTTGAGGTGTATATCCTGAGCACATAACATTCCTGGTTTCAGACCCTTTTTTGGGTGTTTGTAGAAAAGTGGTCAGGGCTATAATCCTACCATCTGCTCTACGAAGGGGTCAACTTGCCATTTCTGTATACTGAATTGTCGGCATCTTCTGTATGGCTAATGTGACAGCCATTCAATGGTACCACAGATTATGTATTTTGCACAGGTTGCACCCATATTTATCCTGTTATACCCTTGCAAACACAAAGGAATTTTATTTACAATAACTGGAGTTCTTTGAGATGTGTTGTCCATATATTATATAATATATAATTGTCCATATATTATAGAATATATGGACAACACATCTCAAAGAACTCCAGTTATTGTACAGGTAAGTATATATTATATACAGGTAAGTATATAAGGAATATATATACCGTATTTTTCGTCATATTGGACGCTCCGGCGTATAAGACGCCCCCGACTTTTAAAGTAAAAAAGCCGGGGGGGGGGGGGGGGAAAAAAACCAAAAAAACCCCACCACACACAAAAAGCGCCCCGGTTCCCCCCTCCCCGCCGCGGGCGGGCTGCCAGGGGCGCCCCGGTTCCCCCCTCCCCGCCGCGGGGAGGGAGGAACCGGGGCGCCCCCGGCAGCCCGCCCGCGGCGGGGAGGGGGGAACCGGGGCGCCCCCGGCAGCCTGCCCGCGGCGGGGAGGGGGGGAACCGGGGCGCACGCACTGTTTTTTTTTTTGTTTTGTTTTTTTTTGTGATGGGGCGAATAGGTATATTCGCCCTATAAGACGCACCAACTTTTTCCCCCCCGTTTTGGGGAAGAAAAAGTGCGTCTTATAGGGCGAAAAATACGGTATTACTCTTGGTGTGAACGCGCCCCACGTATTTCTGATCAGAGTTTTTTTGGCCAGCAACCTCCTCTGGGGATACACGTGCTCCCTGAGTGTCCTCAAGGTCTGTACCAAGGGCATAAAGAGCAGTATGGCCCGACCAGCTCTCTCAGTTCCTTCTCATCACGCTTGACTGAGAGAAAGAGTGCTCAGCGTCTACATCTTAGCACACTTACCTTAACTGTTTTTACTATACTTCTTGCAATTAGTGTTAAATTAGAATGAGTTAATCTATTGACCTGTAAACATATCCTTTTTATAGGTTTCACATGCACTTTGAGTATCATCATGCTCCACACCATGGGCATAAAGGACAAAGGAGCCCAGTCACCTCTTAATTACTGCACCACCACAGAAGTTGAGTGACAAATGACTCCAAAGTGGAGGGGAAGGAGGGTGGATCATGAAATATTATATATATATACTAGCACAAATACCCGGTGTTGCTCGGGTCCATTGGAGGGGGGGAGGGGGGAGAGAGCTGAGTGAGTGCGGGGTCCGTTGGAGTGGGGGGAGGGGGGAGAGAGCTGAGCGAGTGGGGGGGCTGTTGGAGTGGGGGGAGGGGGTGAGATTTTAAAAATTTTCGATTCTTACCTGAGGGGGGAAGAGAGCTGAGCGAGTGGGGGGGGGGCATTGGAGGGGGGGAGGGGGGAGAGAGCTGAGCGAGTGCGGGGTCAGAAAAAGGTGGAACTTGTCCAACAGGTGGAGGTGGGACTAAAATATTAGGGCACTTCTGAAGCCAGTCTTATGAAGCTGTCGAATAAAAACATCTGCAAACATACTTCCTTGGCTCCTGAGTCCTTTTCAAGAAGAATTTACGAACAATACATTTGATGGGGATGTGGGAGTCCCCCAGCCAAAACAGGACAATAACCTAACTAACCCGCTCTAATTTAACATTAACATTTACAAGACGTAAAAAAAAAAAAGTTAAGGTAAACATATCAAGTCAAGGACACTAGGAAACTCATCTCATAGTCATGCGCAGTGAGAAGGAACTGAGTGCTAAATGGGGTGCTCTGCCCTTTATGCTCTTGTAATAGACACTCAGGGACCATACACAGTTCTGAAGGATATTGCTGGCCAAAAGACTCATATCTCAATTGCAGACAGCACATGAACACCAGGAGTGGAATATGTATTTTTACACACAAACACTCTAAAGAATATACGTCCCTACAACCATGATGCT
Source organism: Sternotherus odoratus (assembly GCA_032164245.1). Taxonomy (NCBI): domain Eukaryota; kingdom Metazoa; phylum Chordata; order Testudines; family Kinosternidae; genus Sternotherus; species Sternotherus odoratus. Next base: position 86,406,296 of record JAVMKO010000002.1, on the reverse strand, counting down.
AGCTTACTGAAATCTATTTGGAATAGTTCTCAGTGGAGAATCTCCATCACCAGAAGTTTTGTTAGGCATGTTGTAGTGCCTTTGTTCTCTACAATGAACTAAGTGATCATCAACATGCCTTCAAAAAAGTATTTTGTATCTTGATTTTCTGCAAAAGTCATGGATCAAATTTTAGATGGCACTTCTGGTTTCCAAAGCACTTTATGATGCTGATCTTGACTGCATTTAAATGCTAGTAATGTAAGAAAATAAGCAAATCAGGTGACAAAAACTATAATGAAATATTACAGACCTGTATGAACGTCTGCTTTGATCTTCACTGTCCTCAAGAAACTGGGGGCGTTGCGCATGCAGTTCAAGTTCTTCTTGTGACTGATCTTGTATGAGACAAGTAGTCTAGAAATCAAACAGATATCCAAGATAAATCTTAAATGCAGCAATACTAAAATCATGGCACAGAAGTCTGTATCACAGACTTGGGGCAAATGTACATCTCAAATATTCAACAGAAATGGTACAAGAGCATAAATTTATAAATACACAAATTCTCTAAGAACTTAGACAGTGAATCTAAACATTTAAAATGGGACCAATGCGCCTCTACTCTAAAGCGAGGAGAGCAGCAAAAGTGCAGAGACAGAAAGACTACTGGGGCTTACAAAACTGGATACACAGAACCAGTATAGTACAAATTTCCCCTTTCACTGGGAGTCCCAACTATGTCAAATCTCCAGTCAGGTCTTATCATTCAGGTCATATAAAGGGGAGAATCAAAGAGCAGTCATTCTAAATTGCATGTTCCCTACCACTCAGTTGACAGCCAGATGAAAAATAGTGCTTACGGTCTTTACTAGCTTTCCATGAATATACCCCTTTCATAGGTACAATGACAGCATAGCCTCACAGTGAGGCTGGTACATCATAAAATTTGAAGGAAAAGGAATCTCCAATGTAGATAGCTAGAAAACACTCACCTAACTCCTCTAGAGCTACTAAAACCCATCTTCTGAGGTGAACTGGGGGGGGGGGGGGGTTCGCCTTACTCTGCAGCATGGGGCATAGGTCATTTGCAGGTTTAAACAACAGTGGATTTTCTGTAACATGACGTCTTTACATCAAAATTTGAGGACTTCAGTAATTCAGCCAGAGCTTAAGAATCGATTATAGGAGAGGGTGGGTGAGGTTCTGTGGCCTACATCGTGCAGGAGATCAGACTAGATGATCAGGATGTTCCCTTCTGACCTCAAAAATTTATGAATCTAACTTTGCCGAGTTTCTCCGTTTTCTGATCCCCACCCACCATTCATCACTGGAAGATATGGTGAGGTTGTATACTATATAGTTTTATAGCACAGCTATCAGGAAAACAATCCCAAAGTAGTTATAGCATGTATTCAAGTTAGATACAGTAAGGTAATGCTAAGATTATATAATGGAAAAGCATGTCATTTGCTCCAAAAACTAAAACTGAGAAACATTTAAAAGAAGGCTAACCCATAAGAGTTGTATAAATTAGCATAATGAATTTCAAATCTCCCTATATAGGATTCTCTCAATAACTCACATTAAGTGTATCCATAGCATACACATATCTAGATTTTTAGATTTAAGAAAGGAAACTGCCAGAAAATAGTAAATAAAGTGACATGTTTTTATATTCTTAAACATGTGGATAGGGGAAATTATTATTGTGCCTTTTCGGGGGTTTTCTTCCGGTTTGTTTTTCTTTTGTGGTATCTTAAAGAAAAATGATTAAGCAAGAAAAGTCTTCTTGAACCTTCCCTCATTTTCTTGGTGCTTACATTAACATGCCCTGGAAGAGGCTACTGTCTTCACAAGGTCAACCTCACAGAATGAACAACAACATATTCTATCTTTCATAGATACTCACCACATTAATAGTCTCTGGGTTAGGAACCTGAAGCAGATTTGGTTGATGGTAACTTGTTGAAAGAGCCTGAGACTCAAGTGTGCTTGAATCCTGTAGCTGCTGTACAGCTGAAAACTGATTCTGTTGATTGTAGCCATCATTCACTGTAAAACGGTCATAAATTAAAGAAGGTTAAAAGCCCAGAACAATGGAAAATGTACAAAATGGAAAATGGAACAAATAAGTATTGCACTACTTATTTAAATAGTAACTTCAAAAAACAATTAAATAATCATTTACAGCAGAAAATTATAACATTACACTCTTCACAAGGAAGCATTAGCAAAATGCATTAGCATTCTGGGCATCTACTAAATATTCACAATAATAGGGTTACTTACCATTAGCTGGAGTTCTCTTAGACAATCTCCTCCATAGAACAACAGTTTGAAGTTTCTTCAAGATGCCTCAATTATCTCAGAGCCATTGAAATTTTGAATTTCTTGTACGTAAGCATGCATGTGTCAAACAGGTTGACCCAGCTCCCTTTATCCATGTTGATATCACGCTCCCTTACTTACACTGGAAGCCAATCACAAAGATGCGAAGCTCAGAGGGGAGTATGGCGGGTGAGTGAAGGAGATGACCCAATAGGAGAACTCCAGTTTCAGATAACGTAACCCCATTTTCTCCTACTTTGGATCTCCTCCACGTATTCCCACTCCTTAGATTATAGTAAAGTAGTGCCTTTTAAAGGCAAGTTGCAAAGTAAAAATAAAATTGTGTTTATGTACATTACTAATATATAAAGATGACCTCAAAAATGGGTTTTCTCTGTGGTTTTTCTTTGGAAATATCAGATCGGAACCTTCCTCTTTGTTGAAGGAACAAATGGGACAGTAACATTACAAAAGGCTAATTGAAAGCCAGGAAAGTATAGCTCAGATTTCAGCCTGTTCAGTCATCAACTTCAAACATAACCCATTAATAACAACAACCACCATAACAAAAAACAGAAAAAGATGACAGGCTCTGATATTTCTAACATAAAAAACAAGTAGAAAATTTTGGTGGAAAAGAATCAGGCCATAATTATGCATCATTAAGGAAGAGAAAAGGGTACAATTTTATTTTTGCTGTGCAGTTTGCCTTTAATGGACAACAGATGAAGATTATAAATATAATGTAGACCTGTACAAGCACATCAAATGACCACAAAAGCATCAGAGCCTAAAGAGCATTGCTTACGAAATGTTTGCCGATTCTAAGTATCATTAATTGGGATGCGTCAGTGAAAGCAGAAGTTTCCTTCCAGTTCCTCATATAGTAGTTCTCACAGCAGAGAAATACAGTTATCAGTATAGTAAAGTTACAAATAATTGTAGGTAAAACCTGCAATTGGCTCTAGTTCAGTTAAAACTAAGCGTCCAGTGTAACTGTGAAGCTTATATAACTATTTCTTTCCGAGATCAATCAAGGTTGGAAGAAAATAAGATTAAAAGGTGAAATTCAGATGAATCTCCAAGAAGAAAAGGATTCAACTTTTGAACTACAACCCCTCTTTTTTCTAATGGTCGACTTGCTTAACCAAGGCTGTAGATCATTTATTCACCTGGCTGAGGTAACCGACAGACAAAAGGTAACTGAAGAACAAAAAAGGTACCCTGAAGAACAGTCTCACGGGAGTTTAAAGTAATAACTGAGAAGATTGTTTGGGATCAAATTTACATCTGATAGCAAAGAAAATATTTCAGCAAGAACATATTTAAGCCACCATTGAAAAGATCAAGAAATTCAAAAGCAAAAATTATGACCTTTAGGAGAACTTGCACAATGCCTCCCCCTATGCAAAAAATCCCCAAACAGTTGATAAGTATACCAGAAAAGATCACCTAAAAATCCAGTCAAGCCATGAGGTAACGGAGTATCTTTTTCCTTAAACAAGGGTGCTAAAATGTCACTATGACTGAACATCATCCATTTCACTTCATGTTTTTTTTACAGTAAAGAGATTATGGACATCTTGAACAATTTCCAAGAAATCCTGAACAATTTCCAAGAAATCAAAGTTTCCACACAAAAAAATGCTCAGAAGGAAGATCTGTACAATCAATGTGGTTGTTTGGTCTCACTGAATAATTGGGCCCTGCTTGTAAAAGAAGTTCTGGATGAGTATAAACTGAAGGTATAACAAGGAGTATGAGAGACTCACATTGGTCTGATTTAATTTCTTGTATTAATATTTCACGAGTTAAGATTTTAAATGAATCTGTGAATTCAATACAGCAACTTTACTGTTCTGAAGATGATGAAGGTATCTACTACTACTGTACTTCTACAGTGCATCTATTTTATAGATGGGATTACAATGAATGAAGCAATTATGTGTCCTACAAACCACATATGAAGTCTGTGATAAAGCCAGATAAAGAACACAGATTTCCTGGACTCTCAGTTCTGTGCTTTAATCAGAAGACTCTCCTGAAGACCCTTCAATACCCTTCCTTCATCTGAGAGGGAATAGGGGATACTTGGAATTGAGTAGAGTCACAGGGGCCTATTACTAGAGAGTCCCTGTTTGCAGTGTGTTGTCTCTCTGATATCCTGGGACCAGCACTGGTACAAGGTGTGTGCAGTCATTTCTTTTACTTGGCCAACTTCTGTTGGTGAAAGAAAAGCTTTTGAGCTTACACAGAGCTCTTCAGTCCTTCTCAGTCCTGGATGAGATGCTATACCACTTCCAGCATGATGATCAGTTTGTGAGGCTTGCTCTTTCTTGGCTTGAGGACAATGTCCAAAAAGTTTTCTTTCACTTCCACATGAAGTTATTAGAGAAACACTCTGGAAATCAGCTCATTATCAGAAAAAAAATGTCTTGCATATAAAGGATCACAGACATACTTTAGTATCGTATGGAAAATATGGCATTTGAATTTTCAGTCATGATCTGCAGGCTTCACTTCCAAAACTGATATCCTTTGAATGGTAACAATTTTCTGGCAAAGGACTGCCTCTGAACCTCCAAAAGAGGTCTGAAAATGAAGAGGAATGGAGCATTCACATGTAGAAGCTGTCAAGAAAAACTCAGCACTTCATCATTCTTGAAGTTGTCAAAACTAGCTCAAGTGAATAATGGATTATGGTGCAGGCCTATACTGCCCTCAGGGGAGAAAATCAAACTCATTAAAAAGTCTGAATGGTAAAAGGAAGGAAGTCTAGCTGAACAAAATATGCACCCTGTAAAAGGCTGTGATTCCCTACAGGAAAAATGTAATGTATGATCCTGATAGACCTACACAGGTCTATATAGACCTATGTCCATTCACTGACAAATACAGAGGGTGGGTGGTTGTTTATTTGAAGTAATAATTGTGAAAATGTCAGAACACTCCAACATTGCTTTATTAAGAAATTAAACACTTAACCAATATATTTAACAAGAATTACAGCCTATAAATACCAAGTAAAGAAAAGACAATGCCTGGGACTCAGATGTCCTACCTAATTGGCAGGATAAAGGAACTAAGGAGCATGAAGCACAGATGCAGACATAGGGAGAGGGTCGACCAATTTAACGCATGCATCCGCGCATATGCTTACCTACCTGAAATTCAAAAAAATTGAAGGGCTCCAGGATCTTCAAGGAAACTTCAAAGAGTTGGGAATCTGTGGATGAGATTCCAAGTAGAATAGGAGAAATCTTATATAAATGAGATTTTTATCACTTTTTATAAAACATGTTGAGCAGCATAAATTTCTGCGGTAAAAATGAATATTACTAGGATTCTAAAAAGACAATTTTTTTTGGAAAAAGCATTTACCAATCTATATTTGCCAAATGAGAAGAAACTAAAGCATAAATTATATAATACTTTGAGATGAAAACTGTAATTTCTCAATTTGAAATGAACGACCAAATCAGAAAATTAACAATGGAAGAAAAATCAGTAATTCTGCCATTTTTTTTTCCATTTGGAAAGATCTCAGTTGGGACGGCCAATCACCAAATTCCAATGGACTTTACTGGATCTGGATTGGGCCTGTTTAATAAATCTAGAGACATTAATACCTTCTCTCAACTAAAATGCATTGTAATAAAGTATCAAAACCGGCAAAACAAAATAAAATATCCTAAATTGTATAACACACTGAAGTAATAAGAGGCAGTTATATCTTTATAAAGGGAGTTATTTAACTAGATAAGGAACCAAATTAAAAACTGAGGAAATAAAAAACAATAGTAATTCAAATCATTTACGTATAATTAGAGAGCACCAATAGGTATTATGTAATTAAGGTTGAAACTAAGTGCCCATAAGTCCAAATTTTAAACCACTCCCCGGTCACAATCAGAAACAAATTATCTTCAAGTTTTGCATACCACATTCTATATTGGATGGATATTTTTCTGGAAAGTTTTGTAAATACCAGAAAAAGTTTTCATATGACCCATTAATAACTATAGGCCTTACTGTTACAGGACTTCCATGAGGGCATGTTTACACTACAGAATTAAGTCAGGAGTAGGGGACAGCTGCCCGGGCTTCTCACCTACCCACTAAGAGCAACACCCTGAGTGAGGAACTTGGTAGGTCATAGCCTGGCCAGGAGCTGGGGGCAGCAAGGCACTAGTTGCCCAGCTTTCTTGTCAATTTCAGGGCTCCAGCACTAGAAAATATGAGATGAGGACATGGGAGATGGGTAGGTCATCCATCCATTGTTGAATGAGACCTAAGGGTGCAGAAGAGATAAGGCACAGAATGGTAGCAAGGCAGAGAGGAGAAAAAGATACATAGGTGCATACAAGGGACTAATGTGAGGTGATGAAAAGACGTTGCATGTTTCAGAAGTAGGGAGAGTGATGCATACGAGGAGACAGGAGAGTACAGAGGTCTTGGGTAGGACATAAGGAGTATTGGAGGAACCTTCAAGAGATGTATCTGCGTTGAGAGGGGCAAGAACAGAGAGAACAAGGAACCAAAAGGGAGGGAAGAAGTTTATCAACATCAGAAACTTCTAACTTTTGAACACTAAAAGTTTGATCTCTATTAAAAAGTTACTGAAGTTTTCTATGTGGATAAGAGCCTTCCTATAAACATCTGCATCATCCACTACCCACCTCTTATCCCATCCAGGTATATATTTCCCCAACACATACATTTCTCTTCTGGACTTGCTAAAATTTGCAAAAGATGAATCCTGCTTTGGTGGGCCTTGTAAAAGAATGAAGCTGCCCTTCTGAAGACTTTATGTGACAGCCATATTAAAAACTTTTGGTGTTCATTCAAAGACATAACCATTCCTGAACAAAAATTTATTTAAAAAGAACTGAGGTTGAAAGTAAGTTCCAGTGGAGCCTGGAGAACATCCAAATGTATTATGCTTCCTTTAAAAAACTATTTTACAGCTTCAAAAAGCTCAAATGTTAAGGCATCTAAAATGATGAGTTCAGAAAACCAGCCAGTTCTTAATGTTGTTATCCTTCCCTCGCGCACTCTAATACCACCAAATTTACACCCCTTGTCCAACCTTGATAACACCCCTCCCCCAAATTTGCAAAAATACATGTAAATGTCAATTAATAGGAGATTTTTGTATTTTGACTTTTGCATATATTTTTGCAAATTTTAAAGGGCATTGCTATGGCAATATGTAAATTTGATAAACGAATGCTGTGCATTTATATTATCTAATGCTTTTTCATCAATAATCTCAAAGTTCTTTACAGATATTATGTAAGCCTCAACACCTTTGGAAGGCAGGCAAACATTACTGTCTTCCATTAATATACTGTTTAGTTGAGACAGATGTTATGAAAACTGTTCATCGTCACTCAAACTAGGAACAGAAAACAAAATACCTGACTATAAATCTCATGTTGTAACCACTAGATAAATATCATTTTAAAGGAAAATCTAGATAAGTTTAAACAGCCAAAAATTCAATTTTTTCAGATTACAAGTTCTATTTTCAAAATAATTAAGATTAGGGTTTCAGCAGGTCTCCTTTTTGTGCATGCACAAATGGGATAACTAAACACATGGTTACCCATATTTGGTGTGCACAGAATTGAGGCTATTAATAATTCTAACACTTTAAGGCCAAATTTACTAAGAGCTGCAACTTAATTTTTTTTTTTTTTTTTTTTACTATAACTGACCTTGTGATAACCCTTGCTGATCAAACGACTGCTGTGTTAGACTTTGCTGTTCAAATTGACTGATGTTCTCCTGTAAAGCATGTTGGGATGTCACAAACCTATCTAAAATCAGGAACATAAATTCAAGAAAAGAAAAATGGAAATTAATTAGATAGATATACAATTAGTCACAAATAAATTTATTTAATGTGTCATTATTAAAAAGCTTTTAAAATCTTTTTATTTTTAAAATTATCTGTCAGACACAGTCCTGCAGATTTTAATCTTTAGGTGTTGTATTTTTTTTTTTTACGTTTTTTAATCAACACTATTGATCAACTGTGAAAAACAATCTCATTTAACTAAATCTACCTAACTTTTTGATACTGGTAGTGGCAACTAACAAAATATTTTGTATTCTTTCCACCAACTCTGCACGTGTACTTTGATAATAACCTGAATAGTTTTGCTTGAAGATGGTGATTCAGAAAGAAAATGTTTGTGTCAAGTATTACATAGCCTATTTTTGTTATATATTGTTTAGATTTGTTTGCCAAACAGAAATGGGTAAGGGTTGATATAAATATTTCATATTTCCCAGTATATTTTACACAATTATGCAGCATGAGAAAAATTAAATCATTTACATAAATTTTAAGTACACTTTTACAGAAAATATGTTTTTCCAAACCATTAGTTCAAATGTCATAACCAAATTCATAAAAAAATGTCAAGATACAATAATTTGAGAACTTCCCCTAAAACTGATTTTTTCTTTAGAGTAGTTTTTGATGTTCTGAATATATACCTTCATCTTGCTCTAAAGGTTGGTCAGTCAATTGTTGTCCCAGTCCTGTTTCTTCTGTGGCTACCACCTGCTGCTGGTCTAGTTCTAAAATAGCTTCCTGATCTGTTGTGACAGTTTGTGGCTGCTGCAGCTCATCACTTTCAATCTCTACTTGCATCTGAGTGGAAACATGAATGCTTTGCTGATCTACTGTTGAATCATCTATTGAAGCAGCTTGCTGGTGCTGCTGAAGCTGCTGTGCAAGCTCATACCTGAGAATGAAAGAAGAGATCTTTTATTAGCAAAGGATCCACACATCTAGACACTATTTTAGCTCTTTATGACAGTTTTACTATTTTAGGATCATTTATTTATACTAAAGTAGTACTTAGGAACATCAGTTATAGACCAAGACCCACCATGCTAGACGATAACAAGGGCTTTTTCCTAATTAATTACGCCAAATTACTCTTAACTCTTTAGAACCCAGATAATAATACATAGCTCCTAAATCAAAGCTGGGTTTCAAGGAAACTTTAAGGATGAACTACTGCAATGCACTGAAAGAGTTAAAAAAAAAGTTTTATACTTACCTATGAGTTTTCATGTGCTTTTTGCAGTTTAATGAAGTTTTGAATGTTTTTTGACAATATGGACACATATATGGTCGAAGATCATTATGGATCCCCATATGTCGTCTGAGGCTACCACCAGTAGTGAAGGCCCCATTACATATAAGACACTTAAAAGCTTTCAATCCAGTATGAGTTCTAATATGCGCTTTTAGCACTCCAGCCGAGACAAAACCTCTTCCGCACTGAGAACACTTAAATGGCTTCTCACCAGTGTGTGATCTTTTAAAAACAAAAGTGAAAAAAAGTACATATTGGGTATGATTTCTCAATGTCATTAACAGCAAAATAAGAAAAACCATAACCAAAGAGCATCTAACGTTTTGTTCCACAAAACCTGAAAATATAAGTTAAAAAATGGTTATATAATTACACTAAAGTGCATGATTATAGGCAGAATCTGTAGAAACTTCTCGCTTATAACTTTTCCAAACTTAACACATTTGAGCTCAAATTCTGCATGCCAACCTTCTGGCTAAGGTTGATTATTAAGTATTTACTACTACTGGAAAATTTCAGCTAAAACAATTCAGCCATTTCCAAGAACAAGGTCAGGAAAAAAAACTGGTGACCTTTTTTTGACTTCTAATGCCACCATGCTTTGGAGTAGGGACTTGAAATTGGAATGGGGGTAGCCTTTATATCCAGGATATGTCTTTTGCTGTTCCCATGAAAATACATGCAAATTTAGTCAAGTCTTTGAAAAATCTCAGTTCACAAATGATCAGTTCAAACTTGCAGCCAAATTCCCTGAAGATTTTGTCCACACTGAGCGTTCTCCAACTCAGGGCTGAGCAGGTCCTGTTGTGAGCTGAAAGCAAGGAAACTGTCTCTTCTATGCCAAAAACTGCCCTCCCTGAACCAGTTGGGTCCAGCAACTCCCTGATTAAAATACAGCACCAGACAGGAAGGAATCTGAAGAAATGAGGGCAAGGAAATGTAACTAAGAATTGGGGTTTTAAAGCTGGAAGCCAGTGGGTGAAGGTGAAGACAGATCAGATGAGGAGCAGATGGGGAAGGAAAACGAGATCAGCTGTGCAAGGAGACCGGGGCTTGTATGAAAAGACTGAGTGGTAAAGAATGGAACTCCTCGAACTAAGGAGACATGGACTAGAGCAGGCACAATTTAGAAGCGATGGGGCAAAAAGGATCCATCTTGCAGGAGAGAGGAAGTAGAATTGGCAGAAGAATGTGACTACTACAACACACTCCCCTATAGAGCCGGGGATGGAATCCAATACTCCTGAATCTCACCATTCCTCTATCAGCAAATAACTGTGAAACCTACAGGCAAAATGTATGTCTCATTGCCACTACTGCTGATCCCAGAGAGGATGACAACCTACTATTGCTATAAGTAACTCAGTGAGCTCAAAAGGCAGAGGTTTGTGTAGTGGATCTAAAGGTTTCAGCTCTGCAGATGAACCATGTGGGTGCCAATATGATGACAAATGAAATTTTGTTTTTCAATTTGCTTTTTTTAAAACCAAGAAATTACACATACAGCCCCATACACACCCCATACACACAAAGCCGACCTTTAAAGAACATTAAGTTTGTAAAGTCAAGCACTAAAGAGTTTGGAAATGCCAGAATTAAGATTGCCTGTTTAACGTTATGGTATTTAATTACATGATCAGATTTTTTCCCACAGGAATTATACTGCATGCATAATGCATACCCGAAATTATTTCTTGAACTGAACTTCAAACAACAAGAAAGAAAGTATGCATTGATAACCACTAGCTGTGAACTGTGCACGCAGAAAAATGTACATGCAGTTACAAGCCCAGTTTACTTTTCTAATTACAAGTTAAACACATAATTGGCCCCTTTAACATAAACTCACTCAATTTGTGCAGTAAATGTCCATAAAACTGCTTGCCCATTTTTGTACACAGTTTAGAAAAATCAGACGCTTAATAGTCAATAGGATAAATTCTGCACTAATACCCCCAAAGCAACCTCACTGATATGGATGGCAGTGCACAGAGTACAAATTACCCAAAAATCTGGATCAACCTGACTGTTTAAAGTTAATTCTGTAGTTTCGCTAGCTAAGGAGAGGAAAATAGTAAAGCTAAAGCCTTAGCAAGGAGTCCTATATAAACACCTCCCACAAATTATTCTTCCATTTCAACTGTCCTCATATTAAATTACTTTTATTAAATACAATTCCTTTCTCTTTTGTGTTTATTTTACCTGATATGTTGCTTAAGATGGCAAGATTTTTTATATGCTCGACTGCAGTAATAACACTTGTATGGCCTGTCTGCTTCATTTCCAAAACTATTATTAAAATAACTTTGGAAAAACTGGCTATTCCTTGGGATTGGCTGGATAAGACCTGCATGTATAAAACAAAAAAACAAAATGGGATCATTTGGTAAATCTGCAATGGTATAAATAGATTAACCATTTTTTAAAACAATACATATTATTAAATATAGTAAATCGGTAGTAACAGAAAAAAACCCTAAACATCTTTATAGTATCTATTTAAAATTGCATGTGGTATCTTAGCTGCACAGTTCCTTCTAGCACTAATGGCTCTGACTCCTTACACTAAGCTGCAAATATAATCCTATGAGTCTATATTAGACATTTTTTTCCAACAAAATCCATAGTAAGTTCAATAAAACCCAATGTATTTACTAATTCACTACTGACTGACTGAAGTCCTATATAGGGAACTTAGTTCAGTCATTTCACATGACACTTATTTTATCCCATTGCTGTGTAATTTTGTTACATAAGATTTAATTAGAAGAATTTATATAAGTGATACCCCATCACTGTAGCACTGATCTTCCTCACATTATATAAATATTTGAAACAGAGAATGGAAATTACCAATGCTTGTTTGCACAACATCTACCTCCACTAATTGGTGGTTATCTTTTCAGTGCCATCAGAAATTCATTGGGAAAAGAAAAAAAAACGTATTTAAACAGATGCTGTTTATATACTGTACCCTGAAGACAGCCAACTTCAGCACCGCAAAATGAGGAGAGTTCCTGCTGCTAACTGTCCAAGTCTTAGTCTTAGAAAATTCACAAAAGAACCCCTTCTCAAATCATGTGACAAAATGTGGCGTAGTAGCAGATTTCTCAAGTAAAAAGGTCCAAAACCATTCACACATCTCTGAATCAAAAATAGAGTCCTGTGCATAGCAGTAGTGTGCACTCTTGTAAACAGTTACTGTACAATTTACATTTTTACTAAGAGGCTACATAAATCTGTTTGTGTTGCTTAAGTTCACAGATATAGCCAGTTTTTGCCATCTTCTAACTCAGGGGTTTTCATCGCACTGCGACCCACTTCCAACAACAAAAACTACTACACGACCCCAGTGTCCTGTGTTACTCTATATTCTAGAGTTTAGAATCAGGGCTGGCATTAGAGGGCAGTTAGCAGGGCAACTGCCCTTGGCTCCATTCCCAAGGGGGCCGAGCGAAGCTAAGTTGCTCATCTGGTGGCTTCAGCCCAAGCAACAGGGCTCAGGCTTCAGCTTCCATCCCTGGCAGCAGGAAATCTACCACCATCCTTGGCAGCCCCATTAAAAGAAACTTGCAACACACTTTGGGGTCACAACCCATATTTTGAGAACTGCTGTTCTAGCTCTTCAACCTCCCAAACCACTATTCTGCGTTTCTTCCTTATACCGGTAGGTGCTTTATTTCTCCCCACAAAGGAAAGTTTAGAGCAGTGGTTCCCAAACTTTAACAACCCGTGAACCCCTTTCACTAAAATGTCAAATCTCACACACCCCCACCTAAAAATGAATATTTCTAGCAATTTTCTCCCTAACCTGATCATAAACTATAAAAGCAGTGATCTTGGAAATATAAAATTTGGTTTTATGACATGCTTATTACACACTATTGATTATTAATTATTACTGATCATTACCATATTTTTATTATATTATGAAAATGGTGGCACTCTTCCAGGGGGGGGCTGGAGGAATAGCTCAGTGGTTTGAGCATTAACCTGCTAAACCTAGGATTGTGAGTTCAATCCTTGAGGGTGTCATTTAGAGATATGGGGCAAAAATATAGATTGGTCTTGCTTTGAGCAGGGGGTTGGACTAGATGATCTCCTGAGGTCCCTTCCAACTCTGAGATTCTATGATTCTAAGATCTCACTTCCGTAGCTTACATCACTTTGATTAAGCCTGTTTATAAGATAAGACTCCTCTCTTTCATCAAGGAGTATCAGATGCGAAACAGCATTAAGGTACAGTCGGACCCTGCAATATCGCGCCCCGCGATAGCACGAATCCGCTTATAGTGCGGGGCGTGGCTGGCTCCCAACGTCAGCGGCGGGCACTGCTTTGATGCAGCGGGACCCCACATTTATCACGATTGGGTTTTTTTGGATGCTGATCGTCGCAGTATTGCAGAATCCGACTGTATTTAAGAAGCCAACTCAAAGAGTTCCTCCTACACAAGCATCCAGGTCTTGAGCAGTCCAGCCAAACAACAAGCTTTATAACAAAACTTAAACTTGTTTAAATAATAATTTAAAAAACAATACTAGCTGCCTATTTAATTTTAGGAACAGCAAAATATACCCATCTCCATTTCCATTTCTGATAAGGAGTCTTGAAGTTTAAATCTCCTCAGTGTGATAGATATGCTTGCTTTGATCTGCTTAGCTCGTGGAAGTCTCCAGGGCTTCAGGCTGCCAGCCCCGCGCTGCCCAGGGTTCCTAGGGAGAGCTCTGTCCCCCATTAGGGAACTTTTTCTCCCGAGAACCCCCTGTAACATTTCTCAAACCCCCAGGGGTTCATGAACTCCAGTTTCGGAACCACTGGTTTAGAGGGTTTCTTCTACCTGGCTCCATACTGCTAACTTTGAAGGCACAAGTGGAGAGAAGCATGCTTTGGGATTAAAAACAATAGCTAAGAAGAGAATATGTAACCAATGAATTTCTCTTAGCACTGTCTTGGGGGTGGGGGGAACCAGGAGAGGCCTACAGGAGATTATATAGGTCTTCTAAATTAAGCAGGAACAGAGCTTCACTTGGCAAGTACCTTTCTTGCTGTGCAGTTCCTAAACTCTGATAGAAGTGGAGCTCCTCTCTGTAGAGATTTAACAACTATAGATGGCAATCACCTCCTCCTGCAAACCTATCCTTGCCCCTCTCCAAAACAGTGCTTCTATCCCTTTTCTTGCTGCTTAGGATTCATACCACTGTGATATGGAGCTATCATATCAAATTTTAAACTGTAGAGTTGGCTGCACACAAATTAGTATTTGGAGATCTCTCTCACACACACACACACACACACACAAAACAACCAACACACTACAGGCAGGTGTACAGTAGTGGAAAACCATGTGCCCAGTTCACACTAGAACTATCACTCATGATACCACTGGCACTGAACAAATATTTGGAAAAGTAATGAAAACTCCTACTGTGAACACACCCAAATGTTCTCTAATTATATCTATAATTGATCAGATGAATGAGAAAATGTTTGAGGTAGCCGGGAAAGACAAGAGATGCAGCAACTGAACTAGATATTTTTGAGAACTTATTCTTTAAAATAACATTTCTTCCCAACCAAAAGCAGGAATCAATAGTATTGGACATCAGTCAAATTCAGAAAAATGATTGAAGACATAACAATACTTCTTGGTTAATACTTCAATAAAAAATACCATAGGGAACTATCAAGAAAACTGCTTAAAATATCTGGACTTAAGAGCAAACAAATAGATAGATAAATGAATATATAAATAAAATATTTTCAACAAAAAATAAAACCTAAAATCTTTTTAATTTTCTGTTAAGAAACAGTTCAACCATATCACCACCAAAGAGCAAAGACGATTGGCAACTTGGATTTTTTTGTCACCATTCACAGAAAATAAAATTATAGTTCTCAGAACACTTAAATATCACCAGAGAGAAGGTGTATGTGCCACCTGTTGTAGGAGTAGTAGAAGTTCAGACCTATACAGCACATTTCAAACCCAGCCACGTGCAGGAATTACAATGTCCACTCTTCCATAAATTTCACAATTTACAGAAATGTAAATTCAGAAATGTAAAATTTAATCAAATCAATCTAATCACTGAAGACATTTTAATTCCACCACAGAACAAAATATGCTTCTATTTCTTCTTTGATCTAAAAAATCAAGTTATATAGTTGTACTTGAAATTCACTCCAAGCAAAATTCCTGCTGATCTGAATATTACATCCTATGACTAAATTTTTTGATGTAGTCTAACATGATTACTGTCAAGAGATTCTGAAAACAAAAATATGTAGGAGGGTGTGGAACCAAGATGTATATATTCCATTTCCAAACGGAAAAAAGATTTTAAAAATTCAATAGGACACACTGTCTTAGGGTAACAGACAGCAAGTGTAAAAAATCGGGCTGGGGGTGAAGGGTAATAGGAACCTATATAAGAAAAAGACCCAAAAATCAGGATTGTCTACTCTAATATATTAGCAACCTGTAAGAATTCTTCAAACCAACAGAAGCACAATGATCTTTCAAGACAAGCAATGATAGCAGAGTAAAGATACTATCAAAATACAAAAAAAGGAAATGTGTACAGAGTGGCTATAGACAGCACAATAGACAAGCAGAGGAGAAACTGACAGATCATTAGTGAAGTTAACAGTCAGTTTGCTACATCACATATCAAGACATGACCATCTAAATTTCATAGCACTCTCAGTGATGCCCTGTTCGGTCACTGATTTGCAGTGGCAGTAATGAATTCTATGATGTTGTCAATGGGAAGAACTGACCTAAGAAGAGAAAACTGTTATTAACCTATTCTATAACTGTTGCTCTTTGAGATGTGTGGCACAGGTCCATTCCACTTTAGATGTGCACACCCAGTGCACAACAGCTGTAGATTTTTCCCTTTGTGGCACCTATGGATTTTTCCCTTTGTGGTACGCAGGTGGTCTCTGCTGCTCCATGCTGTTGAACAATGGTATAAACGGTGGAGTCACCCCCATCCCCTTAAGTTCCTTTTTACCAGACAGACTCCAATAGGAGGAGGAAAGAGGGTGGACATGTGCAACACATCTTAAAGAACAGTTACAGTACAGGTTAGTAACTGTTCTTTCTTCTTTGACTGATTGCACATGTCCACTCCATTTCAGATGACTCCAAAGCAGTTCAAACTCCCGGTGTCATTCGGAGTCTACCTGAACAAGGACTAAAGAACTAATTGTCCAAACTTGGCATCATTTCTGGAATGCTGAGATACGTATACAGAGCTATAAAAGGTATATTCCAATAACCAAGACAAATGTCTGCTATAGGTAACTTGAGCCAAAAACCTGCATAACCTGCATGAGATCCTGTAGCGTGTGCTACCATCCTGGCTGGAAGGGACACATTGGCAATATAATAGTACAGGTATAAGCAGGACAAAATCCTCTGCACTGAGAATGAAAGGCCTTTCATCCTGTCCACAACTGAGATGAATACGATCTAAAAGACCTAGTTCCGTCCAAGCAAAAAGTCAATACCCTTCTAACATCCAAGGTATGGAGCCTCTCCTCACCCTTATGAGAATGAGGATTAGCAAAGAATGTCAATAAATACATGACTTGATATACATCAGCTACCAATGCTCCTAATTCTGCAACCCTTCTTGCAAAGATAATAGCTACTTTCATAGAGAGCTGCAGCAAAGAGTAGGTAACCATCAGTTCAAAGAGCGGAATCATCAATCTTGTCAGCAGCAGATTTAAGTCCCAGGGAGAATTATAGTGAGCAGCCTGTAGTGTAATTGGTGGATGGAAAGTGGAAGTAGCTACCAGGTGAACTCTTACAGAACTAATCAATAAGCCTTGTTGTTTCACGTGGAACAAGCAGTCTAAACCGTGTTAGATACAGGTTCAGATAGGTAAAACACCCATCTGCTTTGACCCTAAGGAGAATCATTTCCACTTCAACAGGTAAGCATAATTAGTAGATATCTTTCACCTTTTCAGGAGAACATTTGGTACATTCCTTGAACATCGTGCCTCCTGAGGCAATAACAATGGAGCACCCAGTCTGTAAGATGGAGAAGAGCCAAGTGGAGATGTAGAGGTGATCAAGGTCTGGGAGATCAGGGTAGATTTCAGAGGTAGTGTCAGACTGGAGAGCAAATGCTGGCAAGGCCACATTGGAGCTATGTGGATCATTCAAGTGTGAACCTGCTTGAGCTAAAGCAACACCCTGAGAGGAGCAAAATGCAGGAGAGGGAGGGTGAAGCAGACATACATCAGATTGCCTTTCCAATACAGTAGCCAAGCATCCACCAGAGTTCCCTCTAACTGTGCCCTGCCCTTGAACAAAAGATCGGAGATGTTCTGTTGAGATGAATTGCAAAACAGGTCTATGTGAGGAACCCCCTAGGTTTAAAAAATGAATCTCAATATCTGGCCTGAGAAACCACTTGTGATCTCTGCTGAATGATCTGTTCAAGGCAATTAGATGTATGGTATTTGTGATACAAAACTCCGCAAGATCTATTGCCTCTTAACAGAAAATCTGATCCGGGCCCTCCTTGTCTATTCATGTAGATCATCACTGCAATGTTGTCCGTGACGACCTGTTAAGTGTCTTTCTTTACGTGAGGGAGAAAAGCTAGACAGGCCAAATGAACAGTTCTCCATGCTAGAGAAAAAGTGACTGTAACCAAAGTCAATGTGGGTAAGGAAGAGCAAAAAACTCCCATACACACGTTGGCTGAATCCATCCACCGGTGCAACAAGGCTAGTACTTGAATGAGCATATCCAATGGGTGATGAGCCAGGGAGTACAATGATTTTAACCAGCTCAACAACTTCTAAAACAAAGTCTGTCATGCTGAACCACATATGTGGTGGACATGTGCCCCAGAAATCTGAGGCAGATGGGGTTTGGTTGTTTTTTTTAACTGTTTATGAGCATTGAGATCTATGGAAATGTTTAACATTGTCTGGCCTGTAGAATCTGGGATCACCCCTATAAATTGTATTCTCTGAACTGACAAGAGTGACTTTTGATCAACAGATCCAGAACCCTGAAAAGGGATAAGTTCCTGCATAGAATGACTTACCTGGAGGTTGGCTCAACCTCGTAACAGCTAGTCATCCAGGTAAGGAAATATTTGCATATCTGCTTTCTTCAGGAATAAAGCTACCACAGCAATGCATTCTGTAAACACAGGGAAGCAGACAACCAAAGGGTAGGACCATGAACTGATTATGAATGTGGCTGACCAGAAATCTTAGGAATCTTTTGTGGCTTTAATGGACTGCCACAGGGAAATGTGTCTCTTCCAAGTCAAGGGCAACATACCAATTGCCATGATCCAGGAAGGGAATCCTGGAGGCCAGGATTATAATTTTAAACCTTATTTTCTTTATATGTTAGTTTAAATGTTGCAAGTCCAACATGGGTCTCAGACCTCCTTATGCCTCTGGACACAGCAAGTAAGGTGAACAGAAACTGTTCCCTAGCTAAAGAAAGGGAACCTTTCTATAGCACCCAAATGGAAAATATGCTGTACTTCTTGAAGGAGGGCATCTTCATGAGAATGTCCTCTCAAAAGGGTCAGGGGAAAAGGAAGTTGGGGGGATGGAAGTAAACTGCAGGTGTATCCTTGTTCCACAGTACTTAGGATGCATCCATGAGTGGTAATATGGAACTAGGCATACAGAAAGTGGGAAAATCTGTTGAAAAATACAGCGGAGCTTGAAATGGTTATGTCTTGATCTGTCCTCGACAAAGCAGTCAAACATACGGTTTCAGATTTTGAAACTGTCTTTAAGAACCTGCTAAAGAGAAAAAAAAACTGAGGAGGAGGAGGTCTCTTCCGGTGGTTTTCCCTCATTTTCTAGACTGGTCAGGTTTCCTGGATGGGAAAAGCAGATATCTCTGCAGAGACTGAGGACAGAATTTCTTTCTTTTAGGGAAAGCTGTATAGATTCCCAATTTTTTCAACATGGCCCTCTAAAAGGCCCTGCCAAACCCATACCCTCTACCAGCCTAAGAGAACTCTCCTGGACCATTTCAGCTAGAATACAAAGAAAAATAGCTATTCTAACAGGTCTTGGCAAGCCCTGAAGTCATCCTGGGCAAGTGAGGAATCCTGGTGAACTACCGTTTCATCAAATCATGAGGCGGAAGAGTGAAGGGAGTCTGAAGCTGATTGTTCTGAAGCACCGTGGGTGAAGTTGCTGAAGTCTGCAGGCCTTCAGGATCTTGCTCAGTAGTAATGTTGAGCAATTATCTCCAAGGCCGCCTCATGTGTGCTAGCATGTCATCTGAAAAGCTGAGGAACCGGGGAGAATCTGGAAGTGGAAGCATGCCCCATGGGTTCCAGTAGGGTCATGGCTATAGTCCAGCCATGACTGCTCCAAGGGTCACTGTCTCTGGACAACCAATGGGTACCAGGAACAGAATTCTCTTAATGAAGAAATGGAGTGCCATCTTATATTCCAGGAATAAGAGCATACCTCAAACCTCAAGTTTCCTGACCACAGTGGAGCTGTGCCAGGCGGTGCAGAGGTGGAGGGTGTTGCTCTCGGGACATCATGCTGGGTTTAACCCTGGACTGCACAGGTCGAGAAAGCGCCGGATGCTCCAACAATCTAGCCCCACAAGTACTGAGGATTGATCACAACCCTGAGACAAGTCCATAGCCAGGATCTCAGGATCCATCAGTACAGTACAGCTTACCTCCTGTATCATCACTGAGATGCAGTAGTTCTTGTGCTGCTGAAAAGAATTCTGGCATGGTACTGAGAGATTTTTTTGAGCGTTGTTGATGCACAAAAGTTTTCTGTATCAGAGCAGAGGTTGATCCCAACAGCCCTTGATGAGAAGAAGTTGGCATCTGGAAGCATCTCTTCCCAAAGTACACCCTGTTCTTTCCTGAGTGCTTAATGGTGGATGGTACTGGGGACTTTGATCATCTAGTGGAGCTAAGGCTCAACTGCTTGCATGAGTTTGCTCTTTTGCATTTCTTTCTCAACACCGGAGAAGGGGATCAGTACCTACTTTCAGAAGCCAGGTCCATAGGTCCACTCCTCACTGATGCCAAAGTACTCGGTGTGTTCCCTGAGTGGAAATGTTCTGAAGGGGGACACCAGGCAACCTCCCTAAGGTTGTGATACAGTCTCACTTCTCTGTCCTTTTTGTCCAGGGCTTGAAGTCCCTGCAAATCTGGCAGAGTTTTCTAATGTAACTCCTGCCAAGGCATTTTAGGCAGATGAACAAGGATATCTCACTGGCAAAGATTTTTTTGCAGCCAGCACACAGCTTAAACCCCAGAGACTGACGCAAATCCCTGTGCCGAATGTTGGCAGCCGGAGAATTAAGATGGAACTGATGCTCCATTAAAACAAAGACCAAAACAAACAAACAAACAAACAAAAAACCAGCAACAAAAAACTACTAATCTAATGTCTACCACTAACTATGTACAGTAAGGAAGATCATTTTTCTGTAACAAGAGAGAAACTTGCAGTAGAAAGTCAATGTCCTCTGACTACAAAAACGAGCAGTAAAAAGAAACTGAGTGTCTAGGATGGGTCCATCATTTATCCCATTGTGCAGCAGCATGAGACAGCAGAGAGTACCTGAGCTTCCCCCACAGGTACCACTAGGGGAAAAATCTCCAACTTTGGTGCATTGGGTGTGCATACCTGAACTGGAAAAGACACGTGAATCACTTAAAATATAACTATTGATGCTTCCAAAACTCTGAACAAATGGAACTTAATTGGCCTCTATGGAATTGTAACTATAAGAAATAGTAACCATTTGAATATTATTTTTTTTGAGAATGATGGCAGTCTAAATACAAGTTTGAAAAATAACTGACTGCTGAATTTACTTTGTCAGTTCTAAGAAACAGCCAAATAAATCTTACATATTCTAATTGTATAGCAAGAAAAACCCTGAAGTTCAATAGACAGAAAATGAGAAATCACTTCACAAATAAATATAAAATATTTACAATTATTTTAACTCACAGTAACCAAAGCAGTTAAATTTAAAATAGAAAACAAGTTTTGTGAAAACAGCAGTAAGGACATCAAATATATACATTAAGCTCTTAAAGAATGCTAAAGCTTTTTTTTTTTGTGGTAAGATAAACTCAAAAAAAAGTGTTACTTCACTGTGGTTAGAACTAAAATGAACTGATCAGGCCATGTTCAAGGGAAATGAAAATGTCAAAGAGAAAAATGTTTTGATCAGCTCAGCCCATATGTCACTACAGCAAATTAATAGGAAGCTGCCAGATCTCCCTTGCTGGATTCACCCAGAATGGTGGTGAAGCAGAACTAGCATAAATAGTTCCTATATTGCCCCACCATTATTATCCGTGGTCCGGTGGACAGGGGATGCTGGGTTGGGGAGAGGGTATGGCTGGAGCACAAAATGTTCCAAGAATCCCAGCCTAGATGAGAGCCCCTTAGCACAGGGGCTCTAACAAATATTGTAGATCTCCCCATTATAAATAAATATATATATCCAAGATGTCTGGACTAAGATTTAAAAGGTGTATTGTTAAAACATGTTTGTCACTGATTCTCAGCAAACTATGCTGGTCCTGATACAGTGACAAACTGTGCACAGTCGTGCATTTTAGATGTAAATTTAAGAGCTTTTTAGATACTTGGGCCCAAATTCTCTTCCATGTCCAGTCTTCACTTCAATATACAGTGAAACCTCGATTTAACGGACCTCCATTTAACGGACTTCGGATGCAACGGACAAAATTTTTCAGAGTCTGATGCATCCGAAGTTTGCCCGAATTAGTCCGTTATATGAAGGTTTTACCGTCAACCCGCCCGCCGGGGTCCCCGGCTGCTGGGACCCGGCGGGAGCTGTCAGCCCGCCCGCCCCCGGCTCAAAAGCGCGGCGGCCGCTGCGCGCGGGCAGAGAGCCCACCGGGTCCCAGCAGCCGGGGACCCCGGCGGGCGGGCTGCTAACTGCCGCCGGGTCCCAGCAGCCGGGACCCGGGCGGGCCGCAGTAGCCGGGCTCTGCCGCGCTGCACCATCGCCGGCGGCGTGCTGGGGCCTGCCCCCTCCCGCTCGCACGTTCCCGGGGCCGCGGGAAGCTCCAGCCCAGCTGCCTCGGCCGCCGATGACCTCCCGCTGCCGCCCGGTGCTGCGCTGAGGACTCAGGAGGCGGCGGAGCCGGGAAGCCCGTATGGCCGCTCCCAGCGAGCGGGTGGCGAGCGCGGCTGCCCCTGCCGCCACTGCGGGCCGGGGGCTGCCGTGAGCCCGGGCAGGGAGCGGGGACCGCGGATTGAGCCAGGGGCGGGCTGCCGCCTGGCCCCTGGCAGCAGTAACCCTCCTTGCAGGGTCCCGGGAGCCGGGACCCTGCGGGGCTCTCAGCCCGCGCGCGGAAGCCGCCGCGGATTGAGCCGGGGGCGGGCTGCCGCCTGGCCCCCAGCAGCAGTGTCCTTGCAGGGTCCCGGGAGCCGCAGTCCCCGCTCCCTGCCCGGGCTCACGGCAGCCCCCGGCCCGCAGTGGCGGCAGGGGCAGCCGCGCTCGCCACCCGCTCGCTGGGAGCGGCCATACGGGCTTCCCGGCTCCGCCGCCTCCTGAGTCCTCAGCGCAGCACCGGGCGGCAGCGGGAGGTCATCGGCGGCCGAGGCAGCTGGGCTGGAGCTTCCCGCGGCCCCGGGAACGTGCGAGCGGGAGGGGGCAGGCCCCAGCACACTGCCGGCGATGGTGCAGCGCGGCAGAGCCCGGCTACTGCGGCCCGGTCCCGGCTGCTGGGACCCGGCGGCAGTTAGCAGCCCGCCCGCCGGGGTCCCCGGCTGCTGGGACCCGGCGGCAGTTAGCAGCCCGCCCGCCGGGGTCCCCGGCTGCTGGGACCCGGCGGCTTCTCTGCCCGCGCGCAGCGGCCGCCGCGCTTTTGAGCCGGGGGCGGGCGGGCTGACAGCTCCCGCCGGGTCCCAGCAGCCGGGGACCCCGGCGGGCGGGTTGACGGTAAAACCTTCATATAACGGACTAATTCGGGCGAGGGGGGTGTCCGTTAAATCCGAAAGTCCTGTTATTTAATAATTTAAAAAAATTATTAAATAACGGACTTTCGGATTTAACGGACACCCCCTCGCCCGAATTAGTCCGTTAAATCGAGGTTTCACTGTATTACCATTTGTGACTCCTTATTTCTCAGCCACACTCTGTGCTTGTGCTGGTGTTAGCATAGTTTAAGCTTGGTCTTGACTAGCATTTAAAAATGTGCTAGTCAAAAGCATTTGCTAACCCAATGCCTTGTTCATAGTAGAGCTTTGGAACCTGTTAGCAAACACATTTTACTAACTCATCTTTAAATCCTAGTCAATACAAAGCTTAACCTATGCCAGCACCAGCAGTTTGACTGAGAAAAAAAGGAGCTGCAGATGGCAATCTATTGCAGTGAAGACTGGACACGGAAGATAATTTGGACCCAAGTCTCTAAAAAGCTCTTAAATGTTACATTTAAAATGCAGATGACCAAATGGGTTTTTGTCAAGGCTACCTTTATTATATAAGCAACTAAAATAGGTTTGTAGAACTATGATCTTATTGGCAGTTTCTCATTTAAAAACAAGTAATTTGTGGGGTTTATTTTAATTAATAAAATAATGTGATACATCTGATTGTTATGGCCATGTTACTAACTTTAACAATTTAAGAATATTCTAGGTCTATAGTTTGATCTTTTTCATTCGAAACTTAAGTGGTTATTGTATTCTGCATGGAGTTTTGAAAATAATACTCTGTTTAGTACAGCGGTTCTCAAACTTTTGTACTGGTGACCCCTTTCGCATAGCAAGCCTTTGAGTGTGACACCTCCCCCCCCTTTAACAATTAAACACCATTATAAATGCTGGAGGAAAAGTGGGGTTTGGGGTGAAGGCTAATAGCTCAAAAAAAACCTGTAATAACCTCGTGACCCCCTGAGGGGTCCCGACCCCCAGTTTGAGAACCCCTGGTTTAGTATATCTAGTTTAAGATAATCAAAGCAGAAAACTCCCCATTGCTAATGGAGTCTAAATCAACTATTTTTAGGTGAAAATGTAAGTACCTACATATCATAATATCTTGGCCACTATCACCAATCTCTTATTTACAATACAATCTTTAATCTAAAGCTGAATGACAACTAATCTTTTCCAACAAAATGGTTTTAAAAAGTGATAAATAATATAACATCCTATGCCAATATAGAAAGATGCCATGTGAGTTTTCAATAATATATTCCTATGTTAAAATGTTATAGCTAATGGAACACTACTTCAACTGAGTTCCCACTTACACAAAATCCATTAAAGCCACATAAAATTAAAATTGTATTAAGAATAAGTGTGATTAGCATAAGGACCTCTTAGAATATGTTCTCTAAGCATTAGCTCATTAAAAATCTGAAGGAAACAAACGAATATGTTCACCTTATATACACTGCATATTTTACAATTTTTTCCTAATAAGATTTATAGGAGTCTATCAATATAATAAATTCATAAACTACACTTTCAATTCAAACATTGGACATAATACAGCTTTCTCTGCAGCTGCTGAACAGTTAATTGCAGGTGCATCTTCTTAGAGTGAATTTATAGACTGCCTTTACCTAATAGTGTACTCTACTTCATTCTAAGCCCAAATTTCAGGATTACAATATGTAAGTTACAACACATACTAACTGAGTCTTCACCTAAATCAGTGATGAGTATAGGTTCTTGCAAAGGAATATCCGGTACTGGAACACTGGTCTTTCCTATTCGAACTTTTGCAGGTTTACGCTGATGTCGCATTTTTCGTAGTTCAGTGTGTTTAAAGTGTGAAGCAATGTGAGTCTTCCTGTGCCCAGATGTTCTGAACTTTTTATCGCAGTGAGGACAAGCAAAAGGTCTAACACCTGAAAAAAATTAAAATATATTATTTCATGGTTTACTTCCACGTCCCCAGGAATAAAAGCTATGGAATCCAAGTAGTAAAATCATAACCATGTGTTTACAGAGACTGACATCAAATGCGGGGAGAATGTGTGTGTAATTTTTTTCTTGGGGGAGAAAGCAAAAATGGGAGATTGTGTGTGTGCTGTTTAAGTACATAGCGAACAAAGAAAAAGACAGATATTTCCATCCAAGCTCCATAAATGAGAGGGAAACTTAGCACAAAAATTCCCAGGTTGATGGAAAAAGGGAGTAGTGACTGTGTGGCACCCTCTTCACTAACAACTACAAGCCAGTAGGACTACCTGAAGGGTGAACTTCATGCTAGAATACCACAAAAATTGGAATCTCAGAACTACTGCACTCAGCAGCTTTCAATTCAGCAGAAAAAAAGGCGTGAAAAGTCACACACCAGTGAGAATTGGGACATGAACATGTTAACATATTTGGTGAATAAAAGTTTATAATACAAGAATTCAACAGGGCTACCTTTTTAATTCTTATGAAGTTATTTGTCAGAGACAAAATACTTCATTCTATAGTTGATATTTATGAAGGTGCCTGATCGCCTTCATATCTGCACACCAAACTCTGTCCCCTGTTCTTGGAGGTCTTCTGAACATCATATAAAACAATACAGATAACTCACAGGCCTCACCTGTATGCAGACGAATGTGAACTTTTAAGCTTCCTGAGGTGGAAAAACATTTCATACAATACTGGCACTTAAAAGCTTTAATGCCAGTGTGTGTTTTTGTGTGTGCTGTAAGAGTACTCTTCACAGCAAAGGCGCGGAAACACTGGGGACACTTGAATGGCTTCTCATGCGTATGAATTCGAATGTGTCGCACTAGGTCACTGGGCTTTTTAAATTCTTTAGAGCAGTATGGGCAAACATGCCATCTTATTCCATTCTCTTCACGTACAGAACCTGAAATAAACAACACTGAAATTAGATGCGTCTCCACATATTTGTACATTAATAAACAAGCTGATAAACTGACATTGTTACACAAAAGATGAGAATTAAAAATGAGAACTGAAAACTCTTGCCAAGACTTAGTAAACAAAGCATAATGCACTTCTCAGATACCTTAAGAGTCAATACTGATTATAGAAATATGATTAAAATAAAATCAAGATAACCCTATTTAATCATAGTTACGAACATACCTATAATGAAGGACAAAAATCCAAGGTAATACACCTATAGTAACATTTCATTCTAGTGTGGAGTGTGTGTATGGGAATAGCATATCATGTATTATTGTACCATGTATACCATTTTTGAGCTGTATATTTGTGTTGACAGGATTTAATCTTAGCATAACTGGGTGGATAAAAATCAATGATTTAAAAAAAAAACTGGATTTTTTTGATAAAATGCTTTTTGAGGGAAAAACCTATCTAAAGATAGTTTTAATTAAGATACATTACAGCTCAAAGATATCTCATCATGCAATAGGTATTATAAATTCTAATTCTGAGACAATATATTCATATAATGTTTAAGCAAAGTTTTGTAAATGAGTTCCAATAGTTCGTGGATTAGGAACCCAGTCTTATGGGGCTCCAGGGGCTTCTGTATAGATTATTTAGGTTAATCTTTCCATCTACCCAACGGGACTCAGTGCTCAGTCTTAAAGATACCATCAGAGATGCTTAGTTTTACAGTTCTCAAACTCTGGATTTGTTTCTCCAGACATAACATGCTTGTTAACAGCAAAAATGTTTTTAAATAAATAAATTAAATTAAATATATAGAGGTGAGAAATAACAGACTTCAACCCTATTGTACCTTTGCAAATTTGTGCATACAGAATCAATCCCTTACTCTCTCTAAAGTGCAAAGTTTCAAAAAGTTCAATGAATAGATGGATTGTTGGGGGCAGAATAGATCTGGAGAAGAAGTCTGGAGATAAATGTAAGAAGGGAGGGACAGGCAGTAGAAACAAAAGTGAAACTGTTTGAGAAGCATATTCCAGAAGTTTTGAGGTCTTTCTAAGGGTAGCCTTCACTGATTTGAGATCTACCATACCATTCGCTCACTACAAGGGAAAACCTATCATGGCAGCAGGCTGTAAAAGAGACTCAGTTAGGGAATATTTTAATGAAGTTCCTCTACCTGTGGGTAAGACAGGCACACGTGCAAAATGCAAACAGTGCAACAAAGAAATGCAATGCCCAAATGAAACAACATCATGAGAAGTTTTCCTTCTCAAGAGGAAGCTGCGTTGAAGATGATGAAAAGAACATGTCTGAACATACAGGATCTTCAGGTCAGTAAACTTTTTAATTCCATACTTCTTTCTTAAGGACTGCTTGTCTTCCTTCTGGACTATTCTTGAATGTTCACGTTTGAGCAAAAAATATAGTTGTTACTCTATGATATTATCATTAGATGCAGTTGGGATAAAAACTAAACAGCTGCAACAGGCAGATCTTCCTTTTACAATTTCACCTTTAAAATGGTACTGTCAGTGAATGCAATGAGTAATACTAAATGAGCAGTATGGTAATAATAATTAAGTAACTGTATTGACTCATTTTGTTTAGGAGAATCCCTCCTCAACATACAGGATTCGGAAGACTATCCTCCTTCAAGAGCATCATCATTTTCTATAGTTTCAGAGTTATCTGCCAATGATAGTGGCTCAGTCACAGTTATGTCACATAGCCACAGTATATCACCTATAGCAAAAAGAAAAGATAAAACTCTGTCATCCAGAAAAAATAATAGATAAGTTTGTGATAAGAACCATCAGATTACAAAAAAGAGGTAATTTATGAAAAAATTGCCTCATTTATTTATGCCAGGGGTCTGCAAACGTTTTCCCCCCGCTGCCCCTTTCCACGGAGGAAAAGGTCTGGCGGCCCCCAGGGCGGGTACGTCCGCCGAAATGCCGCCGCAAAAACTGGAAGCTGGCGGCGGCGGCGGCGGCATTTTTCAGCGGGACCAAAATAGCCCACCTGGGTGTTCGGTGGTCTCCCAGGAGGTCTCGCCAGCAGCACCAGGGTCTTGCGCACCCCCTGGGGTGGTCTCGCGCACCTGCACCCCAGTTTGACGACCACTGGTTTATGCAACTCTCCTTTCTGTATGACTGAGAACCCATACTTCATTAACATGGTTCAGTCATTAAGACCAGGATACAGCCCACCCAACAGAGCAGATATTGAAGGCAAATTGCTGGATAAAGTATATGAAAGAGAAATTGAACAGCATGCAAAAGGTCTAGAATAGGGGTGGGCAAACTTTTTGGCCCGAGGGCCACATCTGGGTATGGAAATTGTATGGCGAGCCATGAATGCTCATGAAATTGGGGGGCTGGGGGCTTCCACTGCATGCATCCAACGAAGTGGGTATTAGCCCACGAAAGCTTAAGCTTCAATACTTTAGTTAGTCTTTAAGGTGCCACAGGACTCTGTCACTTCTGCTATTCCAGAGATCTTTGAGATGACTGCATATTCACATTTATGGGTAATGAGTCAAACTGTGCGGCCTACTGGTGGAACGTTCTCCCAGCCATTCCTGTTGGAGTAGACATACACTGCTCTTCTGCCCCTCTCCTCAGCATTCATGAACATTCTGAGGATGAAGCTATATAAGGGGGTGCTATGTCCTCAACAACCTCAGTTCCTTTCACTACTGACTCAGAGAAAGCAAGCACTCTAGACAAGAAGGGAAGGTGGATGGGAAGAGTGATTATGCAGAATCATCTCAAAGAATTCTGATTACAAATAACCTTCATTTCTTTTCTGAGTGACTCTGTATATTCCCATTTATGAGTAATTTGGACAAGCAGCACTAAAAAAGTCAGGAGGTGGGCATAGAGTCCTAATTAAATAATGACTGTAAGCACAACTGAACCAGACCTGGCTTCTGAGGTAGGAGAAAACCCGGATCAGAGAGACCAGCGTGGTTCACTTCTGGCTGGCACTTGTGGTTTGAAAGAACTGAGGCTATAGAGGGAGCAGTGCCCCTTTACACAGCCTCGCTCTTTGTGAACACTGGAAAGCAGAGGGAGGGCAGGAGAGGAGGAGGAGGAGGAGAGAAAGCACCCCAAGAGGCACTGCTTGTGAAGGTTCCACCATCAGATTGCACCAGGTAGGGAACATGCAGAGCCACTTGAAGAAAAATTCTCTCTTATATTAAGAACATTGTCTAAAGAAATTCTACTTAGTGCACACCCTGAAAGAGCTTACGACAACATACTAGATACGTACCACTGAATTTAACAGAATTTAGGCTACAAATTAGAAGTTTGTTCTTATTACGTTTATAAAAGGAGAACAGAACTGAAAGATTAACTTTAAGCAATGCACTTTTTCATGGAAACAGGATTCATTCTTTGATGTTTAATCTTACATTTAATAAATATTATTAATATCTTTCATATTTTACCCCCTACGTTTGCAAAACAGTCTCAATGTTTAGAATCCTGTTTGTAGATTATGTGTCATTTTCAATGCCTCACTTTGTACTAGGTGCAAATACCAGCCCATCAGGTCTTCACAAACTTGCTTGATGCCTATTCAAATGCAGTACAATTCCCTTCTTTAAAAACAAGTTTCATATGACTGACACAGTATTTTTGAAGTTTTTCCTTTGTTCTAGCTAGCTTAAAAATATCAAAATTAAAATAAGTTACTTTTGATATCAATGTTACACTTCAAAGTACCTTGGTATGTATGAAATGGGCTCTAGATACCTAACAGGCTTTTAACTCTCTCTCACACTGAGAAGCGTCAGACAACACTGGGATTCTCTAAATAAGCAATATATTTTTCAGTCATGTTAGCTCACTTGAGGTAGCTAAACTCAACTCAAACTCCCCTCTCAATTCCCATCTAGACACAGTTTAACATCATTTAAGATGGTTGCACAGTAGACTTGATTAGGCAGTGAAGACATAATACTGACTTGCTCACATTCCATCCTTTTCCAAAGAAACAGAGTGTGATGTCACAAACCCAAAATTATTATCACACTGATATGAGACGACTAGAAGAACTGAAGGCTGAACTAGGAGAAAATAATCTTCAAAGAAATTGTTATTAATACAATATTATAATTGAGAATTTACACTTACAAAATTATAATGCCCACAGCAACCTTAATTCGGTGCTCTTACACATGTAGTATTTTCTATACAATATATATAAGGTGTTAATTTTTATGTCTTGTTACTTTACTGTAATGTACCACGTGACGGAAATCACATATCTCAAAATGTGTAACTTACTAGTTGGAGTGTGTTATCTCTTTCCCTCTGTGCCCAATCAACTGTGGATGAGACACAGTTAAAGATGTAATCTAGAGAGCCAGGCTCTTTAAGCTGAGGCTGTAGAGACTCATGCTTTTAGCTCTGGCTCTAGCTTCAGTTCAATCTTTGGTTTCAGCCAAGATGGCAGCCATTCCACAAGCACTAATATGTAAGCAGATGATTTAGAGCTTGTGAGAACTGAAACTCCCCTTCCAGAGAGTTTAGTAGATGCACTGGAACTGGTCTTTAGCAAAGCAGAACTTCAGCCTGTGCCACTCTGGAAAAGAAGAGGTTACTTATCTGTAACTGGAGGTTCTTCGAGATGTGTGGTCTCTATCTCTATTCCATCAAGAGTTGCATGCATGTTCTGTGCATCCCAAGAAAATAGTAGCATCCATTGATCCGTGCATGCGCTTTTGTTCTGCCTCATGGTTTCATCCAAACAGATAAAGGACAAGATGGACCAACTGCACCCTCAGTTCCTTCACCATAAATCAAACAGATCTTCAACAGAGGGGAAGGAGTGCAGGGTTGGTATTCAGATAGGGACCATACATCTCGAAGATCCTCCAGTTACAGATAAGTAATCTCTTCTTCAAGTCCCTACTGTATTCCACTGAAGGTGATTAACAAGCACTACCTAGTTAGGAGGAAGGAGTGAGGAAGACGATGAAATCACGTAACGTAGAATGGCCATGCTGAATGAGACATCCATCGTAGAGTTTTCCACTAAGGCATAATGGGAGGAGAAGGTATGTACCGAACTCTACATGGCCACCTTAAATATGTCCATAATCAGTACATCGTGAAGCACAGCTGTAGTCTATGCTTGCACTCTCGAGAATGGATTTATACAACAGTGATAACTAATGATAACTAATAGTAGAGCATAATGCACCCCAAAATGCATGTAGAAGGTCACTGCTAGAGTGATAAACAGTCTCTGAATGATTTCATCCTCTGCAGGTAGAAGGCCAATGCCCTGAGGACACTGAGAGGGGAGCGAAGGTGCCGTTCCTCCACTGAAGTGTGAGGCTTCAGAAAGAAAGCAGGTAAGTGTATGGACTGGTTCATATGAAAGTGGGATACACCCCAACTTTCTGCCAAAGGCTGTAAGTGCAGGGAAACTTTGTCCTTATGGAACTCAGTAAAACTGGGGTCCGTCATCAGTTCGCCTACCTTTCTTGCAGAAGTAATAGCTACCAGGAAGGCAACCTTCATGGAAAAGAGAGACAGGGAGCAGGAGGCCATACATTCAAAGGGCAATTTCATCAACACCGAGAGGACAAGACTGAGGTACCATTGTAGAGCACAGGGTTGAACAGACAGCTAAGTCTAGAGGAGACCCTTCCAAAATCTGGTAGTCAAGTGATGCATAAAGACAGAAAGTGCCCCTCCACAAGGAGGTGCAAGGCACTGCCAGTGGCTACATGAACTGATAGAGTTTAGAGCAAGTCCTGATGCCTTCAGAGACAGGAGATAGTCCAGAAGAAGAGGGATGTCCACGTGCTCAGGGGCAAAACCACTCTGCTGGGCCCATAGGGTGAAACGCTTCCACTCGGCCCTATACGACCCGCCTCATGGACTCTTTTCTGCTACTTGATGTCTTGTATTGTTGAAGAAGCTTCCTCCTCTAGAGGAAGATGGCTGTTCAAAAACCAAGGTCTTAGGTGAAGCATCTTCAGATTGAGATGCCTGATCCTGCTGCCATGTTGTGTGAGGAGTTCCAGGAAAGCTGGCAGTGGAAACAGGGGACACGTCGACATGCACAGGAGGGGAAACCAGAAACAGTGAGGGCAGAATGGGGTGATCAGAATGACCATCACTCTCTCCTGTCTGATCTTGCGTAGGACATGTGGCAGGAGCAGTAGGGGAGGAACGTCATAAATGATTTGGTCTGACCAGCAGATAACTGGAGCACTGCCTTGAGAAAGGGTACCGATCTCCTTCCCCCACCTCCCAGCGCAGTACTGCGTGCATTTTCTGTTGGTGTGGGATGCAAGAGGTCCCAGGTCAGAGCCCCTCAGCAGTCTAAAAGATCAGCAGCCACAGTGTCATGAAGGTCCCATTCGTGGTCCTCCATAAATTTCCTGCTGAGAGAGTCCACAATTACATACCAAGTCCTGGGAAGATACACTGCTGACAACAGTATCTTTTGAGTAATGCAAAAATCCCAAAGACAAATAACTTTCACACAGAGCACTGACAACTTCATGCTCCCATGTGCTGATGCAGGAAATGGTGGGGGTAGCTGTCCAACACGATGAGAACGTGACAGGAGTGAATGGATGGGAGAAATGCACTAAATGCTCTTCACGCTGCCTGAATTTCCAGGATGTTGATGTGCATTCAGGATTCCTGAGTGTAGGGTTGCCAACCCTCCAGGATTGGAGGGATTAGAGGGAGGAGAGAATCTTGGGGGCAGGGGAACTGTCAGTAGGAAATCCATGGTATGATGCACAGGAGAATTGGCCCTCACAGTCACACAGTTGCAGGCAGTGAAAGCAAAGACGAGAGAAGGAGGTAACGTACATGCAGGTCGCCATGTGACCAAGAAGGGAATGGCAAATCCTGACCAGAACAGAGGATCAGAAACCACCTTGGTATCTGGTTCTTATAAGGCCTGGAACCTGTCCTCCAGTAGGCACATGCATAGACCACACTGATGTGGACCCCAAAAAATTCTAGAGACTGAAAACTTGATTTTTTTCAACCTTTACACCTTCCCTCAGTGAGGAAAGGAGCGTGAAGAGCATATAGGTCAAGATTCGAGCCTCTGCTACTCGATCAGGCTGCTATCAGTCAGTCTTTGATATAAGAGCATATAAGGATCCCTTGAAACCAAAGATGGGTCCCCACTACTGAGAAAACTGGTGAAGACCATGGAGCACTGGTGAGTCCAAACAACAGAACCCTGTATTGGAAGCATTGAGGATGTGCTTGTCTGTGGGTAGGACGGATGTCCTCATGAAAGAAAGCATCCTGCATATCAAGAGCCGTAAATCATATGCCCTTTTCTAGCAAAGGTATGATGGTTACTAGGATGACAATATGAAAACTTTGGCTTGCAGTGGCTGAGATGATGGAGGTATAAGATCAGTCTCTACCCACCCTCCTTCTTGTGAACTAAGATGGAATAGAGCCCTTCGCCCTCATAGGAACAGGTTCAACCATTCCCCCAGAAAGGCTAAGTCATTCCTGGTGACCCCATCGATCCATTTTGCGGTCCGAACCCGCAGTTTGAGAACCACTGATTTAGTGAATAGAGCCAAGTAATTTGAGATTCGAAATTGAAGGCTGACAGAGGACGAGACCTTGAGACCCAGAAGGTCCAGTCACTTGCCCTCTTTATCCACTAAGGTGGAGCATGGGTGGTGTTGCCAGACTCACTTCATTGCCGTCTGTGTGACCAGGGAATTGGATGGAGGGTGAAAGAACAGTAACTCAAACCCCTCTGCAGGTATATAGTACCTCTTCTCCACTCCCATGGGGGTGGGGACGTTAAGTGGTCAGAGAGTGTCAGACAGTCTGAACTGGTTGAAGACTGGTGTAGGGTATGAGATTCCTGTTCTGGGATCAACTGTAAGTCTCTGCTTCCTACACAAAGAACAAGCAACATAAGGTGACTGTTAAACTCTGAGCAACAGGAGCTTAAGTATTGCTTGTCACAGAGCTTCAACCAACTGGCACTGAAGCAGTACCGACAATGCCTTTACTGTACTGATCTTCAATCTGAACTAAGAAAGAATAGGAAAAACCCACACTTGGATGCACAGAATAGGGTAGAGAAAATGGAAAGCAACGCGCACACACAAGTTCTGTTAAAAACAAATAAATAAAGTGTTAGTGTTTTTGAAATTCCATGAGCATTTTATTGATATATCTACTGTATGTGTTTTAGGAAGTTCCTATACACTACAGTGACAGGTGCTACAGAAAACTTAAGATATTGTGGTTATTACTGCACAAAAGTTGTATGTAGAAAACATTTCCAACATTACCAGGTAAAAATGGTGACTTTTTCTTTATAACCCTTTTTTCTTTTTTCTCCATCTTATCTGGGCTTTCTTGCTCTTTATCTTGTTCTGCATTATTAGAGTCAGGTTGGTGATTAGAAAGATTCTGAACATCTGGATTTTGATCCGGAATTGTAGAATTCTTAGCCTGGCTGCAGTCTGTAGGATGCGCTGACACTGGAATTGAAGATAGCCCACTGTTTTCTAAGGCTTGCTAAGGCAAAACAAAACTAGAAGATTAGGAAAGAAAAACTACACAAGTTATTCTAAATTTGCTCTGCTCAAACAACAACTATATAGAAGATTCAATATAGTTATGATTAAAGGCATTTACAAGTTTCTTACAACTATACAATTTGAGCTGAATTTCAAAATTGCAAAGATTTAGATATCTTTCCTGTACAAAGGTGGTAACCAATAATATATTTATTCAATTGGAACTGTTTTTTCCAGCAGTACGTGTACATCACATTATTTAACTGGAACTGGATTTTAACTGGAACTGGTAAAAAGTAGGTAAGAAGAACTGGTAAGAAGTAACTGGTAAAAAATTCTCATTTTTTACCAGTTACTTCTAATTTAAAAAACAAGAACTAGATTTTTTTTAAAAAAAAATTTATTCCATTAAAATTGGGAGAGATTATATGTTAAATTGTACTAAAAAATACAGACTCATACAGCCAATAACTGGAAAAACTAATCTCAAAGCAGAATGTTTTTCTCTTTTAATGGGGAAAGGGTAGTTAAGATTCATAGACTAATATGGATATGTTTACACTAGAAATGCCAGCCCCTTCGACCTAGTGGTGTCTACACTGAGGCGTATATCAGTTTAGTTACATCGCTCAGGGCTCTGAAATTTTTCACAGCCTTCAGCACTATAATTAACCTAACCTAACTTTATAGTGTAGACAGCCCTTAGGCTTTGACCCTATAATTCACAGAGAACCTCACTGACCTGATAGGGCTCTGGTCAGAGATAACAGCGCATTGCAGAATTAAGGCCTGAATGTTTCAAAAAGGGGTTCAGATGGAGAGTGTGGTTGATTGGTGCTCAAGAGAAGAGAGACTAATACATAAAGAGTGTGCAACCTTTTCAGCTTGAAGACTGAATAGATTTGAGAAAGATCAAGGGGCCAAGACCACTATTTAAGATGAATGTTTTCTACCCTGTTCTGTTCCCTTTCTGCCAGCTGAGCCCCTGACACTACAAAGGAAGCATTAAGAGGCAATTGGAAAGCAACGGGTTTGAGAGAGGGTTGGAACAATTGGGCTGATCCAAATATCCCATCTTAAACACCACAGGGAACAAATTCTCAATTCATAATCAAATACAAAATTTCTTAACATGCTCATCCTGGATGGCCACAATTTACATCATTGAATGCCACAAGTGGTCCATGGATCACAGAAAAACAACACACACAAAAGGACCATCTTAATTTTAAAAAATATTTAAGTCATTCATTTCCAACCAGTATTTATTGCATTCCAATCTGGTCACATAATGGGGCCAAAGAAACATCTTACTGCACTCTATACAGTGTATATTTATATTTTCCCCATTAGGCAAAAGAAGTCAATGCAGGCATATGAACAACTTATTGTTGAATCAACTGCTGATTTCACTAGAAGGAAAAGATAATTACAGAGACACTGCTGAATGTAAAACTACTCAATATGTAAATACGCCCTACCTGCAAAATGTCTCGATTGAGTCCCACTGCAATATTGAGTTGCTGGCCAGGTTGGTGGGGCTGGTTATTTTCCACTGGACCTGGCTCCGACAGCTCAAGGAGCTGCTGGATGACATCTGTTACAGCCTGTTGCCCTTGTTGACCTGAAGCTGAAGTTACTTGGTTTTCTGTCTGTTGAAGAAGTGGAGACCGAAAATGTGTGGCCTGAAATATACAGCAGTAACTTGTAAAGGAAAATGAAAGAAATACTTATAAAGAAAGTTCGACTTACCAGTCTATTTTCTTTATCTGAAATATGTCTGCTAATTGTCCACTGTGGGGATGTCCACTCATGTAAGACTGGGAAGTTTACAGAGCTGTCATTTAAGGACTGCTGATTCCACTAAAGGACTGCTCCTCTATTCTCCTTCCAGAAGGAGTTTTTCCAAACTACACAGCTGTAAGCTTACAGCTTGAATTAAGTTTATGATAAAATATTGGCCTCTCACCAATTCACACAGCTTGGAGTCCTATGCTGAATGACTGACTTTTGCAGGTAAGGGTACACAAAATAGTAAACGTAATCACAAAAAATACTTCAAAAAGCTTTTAATTTTTTATCAAAAATACTTTAAGTATATTAGTAAATTGTCTAGCATATTTAATAAAAGTAATGATATCTCAGTGATGCATAGTTTCACAGTTAAACTCAACTGTTAAGCCTTTGTGAAACAGAGACTATTGTATACATGTGTATTATATAATTTATATATTGAATAAACTCTCTGTGAATAAGTGTATCATCATATTGGTAGACATATTGCTGAGACAAAGTCAACAGTTGAAACAAATTTCCCTTTTCCCCTTGAAACCATGTAACAGGGCTGCTTGAAGCTGGAGACCACCTTTTATCACTTCCTGTTGACAGATGGTGCTCTTCCATTTATCTGACACTTTGTTAGCTTCTGCTGAATACCAGTTACTTTACTTGGCTCTCTGTTTTACAGTGTCTCAGTCACTATAGTTGAGCCACATATTTTCTGCCAGCAAACCATCTGCAGTTTGTTTGTTTTAAGAGAGTACCTGGGGGGCACCTGCCACAAAGAAAAATAATATAGATATGATCCAAAATATAATTTTATAATTTATCCTTAGAGGGGATCAGGTCTTCAGTTCTTTGCAGAAATATTTTGGTCTAAATGAATAACAGGCACAGTGTACTGATTGCTTTCTTCTTAAAAGCCTCCCTTACTTTATATGCCAAGTCCCTTGGAAAAATCTCCTTCAATAACAATAGCAACATTGTTGATTAAAAAAACAAAACACAACCAACAACTAGTGACCTACAGCAACATTCTTCAGACAAGTCAGATTTAGCTTTTTGATTTTGTTTTAATCTTCTGCCTTTATATGAGGAAGTTCATTCTTCTTGTAATAACCTGTTCCAGGACAGAGAGTAGTGGACCATAAAACTTCCTCTCTGAATATTTAGGTAATGCCTCCTTCAGTTTCTTCACTTCTTTGATTCAACCTCTTTTTTCTCCAAAAATTTAAATAACTTTTGAACAGAATAACAAAGTACAATGCTGAAAATAGTTTTTATTCAAGTCTAAAAATCAAATTTCTCCCCAC
This sequence comes from Sternotherus odoratus, assembly GCA_032164245.1. Taxonomy (NCBI): domain Eukaryota; kingdom Metazoa; phylum Chordata; order Testudines; family Kinosternidae; genus Sternotherus; species Sternotherus odoratus. The sequence continues at coordinate 86,368,352 of JAVMKO010000002.1, read as the reverse complement.
ATCTATGCGGTCTGCAAGAGTGTTTCAGTTTGGAAAAAGAGCCATGGAGGAAAAGCTTTGCAAAATAGAAAAATGACTCTCTCCCTCTTTCTTTTCTTCTTTATCCTTAGAAAGAAGGATGAAGAAGAAATCCAAGGACTCATTCTTCAGCTAATTTTATTGTTTCTTTTTATAACCTAGAATAAAACAAACAGGGTGGCTATCCTTATTCTTTCCACTTAACTTAACTATTTCTTGGGCTTACCAACTCTTTTTCCTCACAGCAGATTCAGTCCTGTGAATCTACCAATGGTTTTCAACCTTTCTTCATGTATGGATCCCTAAAATTTTTTGAATGGAGGTGCAGACCCCTTTGGAAATCTTAGTCTGCAGACCCCCAGGAGTCCACAAATCAGAGTCTGAAAACCACTTGAACATACTCTTACTCAGAGAGTTTTTCTTTTATTTCCTTAACAATAAAAAGGATACCACAACATACATTCTCAGACCATGCAGTTCTGTTCTTGGGCATATGCAGGCTAATATTCACTTCTGTTCCTCAAGCAATGAGAAGCCACCTTATCACTTCAGGGTGCACTAAGAGTCCTGTCTGCATATTACTGAAGTGGCTTTAGGATGAATTTCACTTAGTCTTTCACTGTAATTTTATTTTCCATTTTGCAAAGCTTTTCCTCCATGGCTCTTTCCATAGCTGAAACACTCTCTTGCAGACCGCATAGGGTAAAGACCTTGCCTTCACATTTTGTGATGATTCCAAATAATTAAGGTAAAAATAATTGTTTCACTTGCAGTTCCCTCCTTGGAACTGGATGAATAATTCTGAATCAACATTTTTAAAAGTCACTCTGTACAAACATACATACACACACTCAAAGTGTTTCATCTTTGTTCATCTTGTTGAGAACCAGGATCTCTTCTCAGATCTCAATTTGACAGAAACTCCGTCTAAATAGATTAACAACAATATATATCTTCTTCATTTTGTACTTACTGCTGTTAGATCGCAGAGAACAATTTTATATACAGAGGTACAGCAACAACTTCAAAAATAGTACTTTCTGGGAGTAGAATGTAGCAGAAGTCCTTAGAGGAGCAAGCAGTCCTAGATTGACAGCTCAATAAGCTGCCCATTCTCCAGCAAGAGGAGGACATTCCTTCATTTAAGGGCTGGCCGAACATAATATTTAAGGGGGAAACACTCAATTTGACAACCCTTTCATATATATTTAGACAGCATGTGTGTGCTAGACTAAGTGTTATGTGTTTGTGTATGTTCACACATAGATCATAATGTTTCAATGAAACCACAGAAAAGTTTTAATTATCAATTCTATAATGTTCCCCCTTTATATTTTTTAAAGTGCCAAAGATTTCCTTCCAGTCTGTAACTTGGAATGCTTATGTATCCAACTTATAATCAGCACAAAGAGCCAAATATTTTATTACTGTTCTGTAATAAAGATGTCTGTGATCCATTCCTTGTAAGAATAAGAAAGCATAGTATTGTTTAGCTTCTTTTTTTAACTTTTACTCTTTCCTAGCATAAAAATAGGAAAGAACTGTATTTCTCAGATCCTTAATCAACAAGGGTTTGTACCATTTACCCAAAAAAAGTGCATTTTAGTGAAAGCAAAATATTTATAAAAGTTTTCAAAAGTGCCTATGCGACTTAAGAGCCTAAGAGACTTAAGATCCAATTTGGAGAGCTACAGCCCACTGACTTCAAATCTGAGTTCTAGGAAATAACATGAAAATCAGCAATAAGGCAGTTATGATAGCTTTACCAAGAGCAAATGTATATAGTAGTGGCAATGCTAATCAAGTGACTATGTGCCTGAAATACCTGTCCTCATCAACTGTTCTGGGGATGAAATCCTGAGGAAAAAAAGTACAACAGACTAAAGTTTCCCCCTCAATCACTACCACTTAGGCTTTGGTTACACTTACAGGATTATAGTGCTTTTGGTTATAGCTGTACCCATATACAGCAATAGGTATAGCGCTATAGCTGGGGCTGGCATGGCCACATTCGCGGCACTTGCCGCGGCACAGGGAGTGGTGGATTATGGGCAGCTACCCCAGCATTCAGCTGGGTACAACGTGCTTTCCAAACGAGGGGGGTGGGGGGAGAAGGTGTTGTGTGTATGCGGAGGGAGGGAACTTCACGCTGTCAGTGAGTTTTATCTAGAGAAAAGTAGCAGGCTCTGAATTTCAGTCACACAGCTCCATCCGTAAACATTTTCACTGCTTATGTCCTGAGTTAAGAGAGAAACTCTGAAAATGTACTTCCGCATTCCTCCTGCCGTTTTCAAAACAACACAGAGACCTCAATTGCCTTAAATGGCTCGTCAATTGCCTTAAATGGCTTGGAGCCCTGCCAGAGATCCCTTATAGCGTAATGACTGATTACACTTGCCATAACACGCAACAGGGAATATGCAACAGCCCTTATTCCCCGTGTTTAAGTGGTTTACCAGTAGCGCGATAAGCTCGGACTTATAGCGCAATATGTGCCTTGCCAGTGTGTTCGGGTACAGTTTTATAGCGCTCCTGGAGGCTTTATAGCGCTACAAAGTGCCAGTGTAACCAAGGTCTGAGTCTTTGCTAGCCACCTGCTCACTGTTGATTCTGTTCTGGTTGCTGAGTTACTATATAGCTGACTCCTTTCTCTGTAAACCTGTTTCTTTCTAAAAACCCCACTTAACATGTCTGTCATATTGAAGAAGCAACAAAGGCTCAAAGCAGTGTAAATTCAGACCATTCCATTAGGGTGCTCACTGACTGCTTAATGACCAGCTGCATAAGAAATGGCTTCTCCTATCCATTAATGATAAAGAGGAGAGAATGAGTGACCAGTTAAGAACATAAGAATAGTCATACTGGGTCAGATAAAAAGGTCCATCTAGCCCAGTAGCCTGACTTCTGACAGTGGCCAATCCCAGGTGCCCCAGAGGGAATGAACAGAACAGGTAATCATCAAGTAATCCAGCCTGTCCCCCATTCCCAGATTCTGGCAAAATTTTGCCTTGAGTATTATTTGAAATCTTTTAAATAATCTGGCATATACATACGTCAACTGTATCTTATTCATACTAAGCCCTTGCCTTTCTTAAGTACCAACCTGTCATGCAAAATAGATAAGGAATGCCACTTGCAAACCTAACTGACTATGTACACTGTATTCAAAGCATTCTAGCTAAAATGTCATTCATATGAAAGTATTTTCAAGTCCTAATCTTATTTCTTCTCTATAACAATACCTTTCTCCTCTCAAGTAAACTACTTATTTTTGATTTATAACTTCCTCACTTTCCACCAAACAAAGCTAGTTGAGCTTGTAGAGAATGATTCAACAAAACAAATTAAAATCTACCAAAGAAAGTAATATATTTTAAAAGACAACTGTCTTTAATGAAGGTCTTTTTTTTTTTAATTATAAAATGCATATATTAAAAAAGTATTTCAAAGTACACCTTCTGCCATTCGCTCTTATGCTGGGACTTGCTAGAGAGTCCTGGGAAGGCAGCCTTGAAGTTCTCTTCCACAGTTCCTGAACTGTAGGAGTCCTCTCTAATGGATGCACTCCCTAATGCGTTTAGAGCCCTTTTATGGTGTGCTGGTCATCTTACCTGCCATACAGACACATCTGACGTGTTTTCCAAGATTTTTCCATGGAGTTGTGGCACACAGTTATTAGGAAACATTTATGAATTGATTTGTTATACTTCTAATTAACCATTTACAAACATTAACAGATTTGCATTCACAAACTGGACACAGTATTATATAAGGCCCATTAAACAAATATCAACCCACCTTCCAGAGAACTGTGTATTCAATACATAATATTAATAAATGTTTGCAAAGTTCTGAAAGCTGCAATTCCCTTTTAACGCCCCTGCCATCTCAGTACTGACACAAATACATTAAGAAAATCTCTATACTTACATTCTTCCATTTATTATCAACAGGTTGCATCAAGTTAGCAGGAGACGTCATTAGAGGCTGTGCCACAGGATCCTACAAACAAAAGAATGGCAAAAGACAGTAAGCTACGGTATTAAATTAAAAAAGACAACTTAATATTAAGTGTAAAATTTACAAACCAGCTTTCAATAACATCAAAACCATGGCTAGAGTAAGAGAGACACTTTTGGACAGATTTTTAGGGTTCTCTTCATAATGCACATACATTAACTTACGGGCTCTCACAACAAATTTGTAAAAAGGAGGATCAGATTAACAATAATAGGAAATAAATACAGATTATGCATTTACTTTTTGCATAAATTCATAATTCTGTATACTATAAAATCTTTGTTTTAAATATCAGCAATCTGCACTGTTTTTCTCCTGGGCCATTATCAGCTGATCACCTGCAGGCACAATTGTAGAAGTGTTCTTAAGAAGAGCTGAAGGACAGGTTAGTAACTTTATTGAGTGGTTCAGGACGAGCATTCCATACATAAGCATGAAAAAAGCACACACACGTGCTTGTGAGTAAAGCAGGCTGTTGCCATTCAAAGTTGGTATAGTCGGTGGGGAGATAGAGCAGATACAAGTAAATTTACTTTAAAAAATTGAAATTATCTCTGCTGATTATGGTGGTTAGGAACAGGAGGTTTAGGCCATTTCTTGCACAACACTGTCCCAGGACTTCCAGCAGGTGAGCTGATAGTTCCACAGGTGCTACATCAAAGGCTTACTGGAGACATCTGTCTATGTTCAGTATATGGTGTCAACGTAGTAGAGGTCTCATGTACAGTCAGGTATGAGGAGTCCCATAAGATGATGATGTCAGGAGACCATGAATCACAGGAAAAAGTAACAAATCTGCTCTGAATATGTCCATAAGGTGATGAACACTTATCGGATGCTAGCAAATTTTTCCTCTGAAAGGAACAGCCTGGTTTCTACGGAGTTCAGTACTGCACTTATAAAATACTCTTCATGAGGGAGTCGGAGACTAACCTATTCCATTTTATTTGCAGCCTCGTGATGGAACAGGCTGCCAGTAGTGGCAATGGCTCATGTCGAGTCCTGTTTTGTCTTGGTTTTTAAAAGCCATTCATGAAAGTATGTGCACAGGTATATCTCAATATCTGAGGATAAGATACCACTGTAACTAGGCATTTGGTGAAACCCAGTGGGACTCCTCACAGTCCAAAGGGAAGAACCTTGAATTCAAAAGCACCTGTCTTCTAAGAAGACTCATTAATCTCACAAAACATATATGGCAATTTTACAGTTAAAGTGTGGCTCATGGAGCCCCATGCTCCCTCCTATCATTCTCTGACTACCAGACTGGGGGAGAGAGATCAGGGCTTCAGCCTTGCAGTGGAGTGGTGGGGCTAGGGCTTCTGCCAGAAATGACTGGTGCCTGCTGAAAGTGGGGGCCGCAATTTAAAGTACCCCCCCTCCACAGCTTGAGTGAGCTTCCCCAGGTACATCCTCCCCATCTCCTCTCAGTGGCCCCTCCCTGTAGTTCCCAGGTGTTAACTCTGCCTGGCGAGGTAGCAGCAAACAGCAGGCAGCTGCAGGGAAGGGCCACTGCTTTAGCTCCAGGGGGAGGCAGCACCAAAAGCACTAAGTCTTAGAGAGGCTCTCAGAAAATGCAGTTAAGCAGAATGTATCAAATATGAACAATTATATCTGAAAAAGTCCCATTCCGTTATTTTCAGTGGTTGTCAAATTATAGAAATGTAAGGTTGAAAGGGACAGTAAAAGATCACGTAGTCCATCAAGTCATATTGAGGCAGAACCAAATATATCTAGACCATCCCTGGCAGGTGTCTGTATGACCTGTTCCTAAAACCATACAATGAGGAGGATTCCATAACCGTCCTTGGTAACTTATTCTAATATTTAACAATCCTTATACAGTAGTTAGAAATTTTTCCTTGATATCTAATCTAAATCTCCCTTGCTGCAGACTAAGTGGATTACATCTTGTTCTATCTTCAGCAGACAGAGAACAATTGATCACTATCCCTTTTGTTACAATCTTTAACATATTTGAAGTTTGTTATCAGGTCTCCTGTTAGTCTCCTTTTCTCAAAACTAAAACATACGCTAAAAAAAACCAAAACACCTTTGCTCCTTTTATCATTTTTTGTTGCTCTCCTCTGGATTCGCTCCATATGTCTATATTTTTCCTGAAGTGTGGTGTCCAAAACTGGACACAATACTCCAGTTGCATCCTCAACAGTATTAAGCAGAGTCAGATAACTACCTCCCAGGTCTTGTAGTTACAAAAAAGGCTAATATTCTAGAGGTTAATACATCCAAGAATATTAGCTGTTTTTGTAGCATATTGTTGACTCTTATTCAGTTTGTGGTTCACTAAAACCCCCAGATCCTTTTCAGCAGTATTACTGCCTAGCCAGTTATTCCCCATTTTTATTTGTGCATTTGATTTTTCCTTCTGAAGTGTAATACTTTGCACTTGTCTTTATTGAATTCCATCTTGTTGATTTCAGACCAATTCTCCAATTTGTCAAGCTTCTTTGGAATTCTAATCCAGTACTCCAAAATGCTTGCAACACAGCCCCCAACTTGGTGTCATTCATTATTTTTTTAAGCATACTCTCCACTTCCTCATCCAAGTCATTAATGAAACTCTTAAAAAGTACCAAACCAAGACAGATGACTGAAGCCTACTAAACGTGTCTCCCAGTTTGACAGCAGACCACTGATGACTACTCTGAGCCATAACTGATGTCTGTAAGCGGAGAACATGAGGGGCTTGATTTGCAAAAGTGTTGTACACCCAGAACTCCAACTGAAGTTAAAGATACTCAGCAAATTCAAAAAAATCAGGCCTGAAAGTTATTGGACCATGGGGTGGAAGGGGCTGCAAAAAGGTAGAGCTGTTTTCCCCTAAGAAATAAAAGGAAATTCATGAAACAAGACATTTTCAGTACTTGTATGCTCCATCATTCATCTTTAACACATTTTCCTATTGCATGCACCGACTTTTCATAAACTTGAATTTTCTCACACAATTCTGTACTAACATAGCTAGTTCTTTTAAGAACTCAGAAGAAACAAATAAGAAAGATATTAAGAGTTCTAATACCATCGGAAGGAGAATCATATCTATTAAAAATATCCAATTTTATTAAATTCTTAAAGTCACTAGCATAGCATAGAAAGTTAAGTTTACCGTTGTAACATGAGATGCTTCTGTAGTGGTGCTTGCTGAGTTCTGTGGACCACCCATATGCATCTTGCTGATGTGAGTATTTAAGCTGCCTAAGCTTTTGAAAACACAGCTACATTCTGTACAGTTATAGGTAGGGCCATTCTTCACCTTAAGGAATAAAGGAAATATGTTTTTAGCAAGATTTTCCAGTTGTAATTTGTTCTTTATTTATAAACACAATAAATATACTATAGTCTCAGCTTATTTAGAAGAAAGTTGCCTCTTTTCTCAATGTTATTTACCTCCGGCTAACAGAGCAATTCAGTATCACGCTTTGGACCAAGGCCATCATCATTCAGTGACATGATCATCATCTGTTATCATGGGGAGCTTTTGTGGAACTTCAAGGTATGTCTACACAGCAAAGAAAAAATCCATGACTGGCACGTACCACCTGACCTGGGCTCATCAGGCTTGGGCTCCAGGGCTCTGGGACCCACCCACCCCACAGAGTTCTAGATCTCAGGCTCTAGCCCAAGCCCGGAAGTCTACACAGCAACAAAACAGCCCTGCAGCCTAAGCCCCGTGAGCCCAAGTCAGCTGTTACAGGCCAGCTGAGTGTTTTTCTTTGCTGTGTAGACATACCTGCAGAGAGTAAATTAATATAAAAGAAAAATACCCTTGGCCTCTGCTACTAACAAAAATGTTAATTCAGACTAATGATTTTAGCAACTCTAAATAGTATATCAAATTGAGCAAAACTGAACGGTAATCTCTGGTTTAGCCTATAATCCATGTTGGGAGCAGGCAACAAGGTTAAATACGGAGAGGAAGAGGTTAAAAACTGAGGAGCAATATATTTAACAGCAGTCATATTATTAGCAAAATTGTATTTACCTCTGAATGAACTCTCTGTATGTGAGACTGAAGATTGCCTTTTTGAGAAAAGGCTGCTGGACAAAAGGCACAGGCATGGGGTTTTTCACCAGTATGCTTAATCATGTGTGTCTGTAATGCCCCCTTCTGGTTAAAGGCTTTTCCACATTCACTGCATGTAAACGGTCTTTCACCTAAAAAAAAAATACAGAAATCCATTACCAATAATCACATTATGTATTAGGGAGAAAAATAATGCCATCATAAGCAAAGCACATTACATGTATAGTAATAGTCCATCTGTTGTCATTGCTAACTCAATCACTAACTGGCCATTTGTTCTTATTTGGATGCTGCTTGCTAGCTAGCATATATTTTTGAAAACCAAATAATCTAATTTACAATGTTACCTTTAATGTTTAAGTAATCCAAAAAGTAAGAGATTAGAATTTAGATGATGCTTTCTAGTATCTGAGACCTTTTTTTAGAGTGATTAGATGACCTAAGTAGCAATTCAGATTTTAGAAAATATTGAAATTGCTTCCATGGCCCTACAGGTTAATTCCCCCCCCCCCCCCCCGAAAGTGCTTGAATACAGCACTGAAACAAGTGTTGTAACTATGGCTCTCTCTGGTGAGATGTTGTACAATTATAAAGAACACATTTTATAAAAAGACAACAAAATTGTTTTATTTTTATTACATTTGTACAGTATCTAAATAGTGTTTGGGGCCCCTTTGTGTTATCTATAGATTTATCTACTGATAGTGACTAACCCATTTCATGAGCAGTCTAACCCATTTCATGAGCAGTCATTTCAGTCAGATCATATCTTCTCTCCCCCATGCCTCCAACCAACACATACACCCTTTTTATTCTTCCTAGTGAACTGCTAATTTCTAAAAGTTCAAAGGATTTAAGGACTTCTGTTCTCTATATGAAGTACAATCTTGTTTCTTAAACTTACATTAGAATATATAAGTATGTAGATAAATAAATTCAAGACAGAATAATGAACTCAACAGCAAAACAACTTTGGAAGTACAATAACGAATTGTGAGACTACTTTTAAAATCAGTTGCAAGAGTGACCTCTTGTGTTTCTTTTCTGGATCTTCAATATATAAAACCAAAAACAGATGTCCCTATTAAAAAGTGAACTGGCACCACAATACTAGGAGCAAGTTTGACTGATAATTTGCATGTTCCCCTTTTCAGCAAACTAAGCTGTCCAAAGGTACTATGGCTGTTACAGTGAGGAGACTGGTAAAGAAGGAACTGGTTGGAAATATTACCAAAATGATTCACCTGTGTTCTCCTAAAAATTTGAGAAGAGTTCATTTATTCCTGCTGTGTATTGTTCACCAGGAATAAGCTATCTACATGAGTAGGAAGAGCTAATCTCTGCAATTTTTGTTCATGACTGCAGTTAGAACCCAATGCATTGGAGAACCATGTTGAAATGTATATATTTCTAGCTCTGTTTGCCATAAATAGGGCCCTTCATTTTCTATTTTTATTTTATTTATTTTTCCCAGAAATGTATCAGTCTTTATTACTACTACAACAAAAACAGCTCATAAATTGGTGCAAAAAATATAAATTTTTCTGGGTAAACATTGGCATTTATTTTGGTGGATGTGTATGCATTCTGGAGCTTCCGTGCATGCCTATTTATTGTGTGTATCTTCTAGGCTAATACATAGTCTTAATTCAACAGACAGCTTTGTATATACACACAGACAATGTATTATCATTAACATATCTCATGCAATTTACTGTATTTTTATAATGAAATAAATTATTTTTGATATATTTGAATGATGCAAAAGTAGGGTGAAATCAGAAAAAAAAAAATATTAAGACCTGGGATTTTTTCGGTAAAAAATCAGTTTAAACTGAAAACTAAGGGCCTTAGCCATAAAATCCCTGAAAACATACAATATAGTGTAGCGGGCAGACGGCTTACAAAAGATAACTGCCCCATTCATCTCAATGTGTTAAGTATGAAATCTAAACAAAAGAATGTAAATGTAAACATCTATTTATTTCAATGTTGATAATTTTAGCAGAAACATTAAGCCAATGTGCCAATCCTACAATTCTGAAGTGCCTCCCACTCATCTTCCCTCCACCAACAGCTGAAGGTTCACCACTGACAACTTCAACAATGCAGTTATACCTGAAGCAATCAACAGAAAAAACTGAAAGTGTAGTGATGGCCTTAAATAAATAGACTTAACATAAAAATAAAAATGAGACTCTGTAGTATTATTCATTTTCACATTCCACACTTTTTTTTTAAAGTCAGCGTGCTGTCGTATTTCCAGTCTGCCTTACCACACATCAAGAGAATGCAAGAATTCTGACACAGAATTTAGATCCTGCTTTCAGTAGAATAATTTTGTTTAGAGTATTTAGATGAACTATCAAATAATTCAGATTTAGAGAATATTGAAATTGCTTCCAGAAGTATGAAAACGAGTATTCCCAGAAAATGAATTTTGTAAGGCACTTTGAATAGCAGAATCCAGATTTGTATCACCATGAATATTAAAAAAAAAAAAAAAAAAAAAAAAAAAGATTTCCTTGGCTTAATACAAAGAAAATTATGCACAATATGCACTAACTGCAGTACATAAGTCTCTAGTAGAAAGGTAAGTAACCAAATAGACTGATGTTACTGCGAGAACCAGCTAAGAGAAAACAGCACTTACCCATCTCACAATTTATTTATTTATTTTACAAGACAAACTCCTACTCCCCCTTACCTGTATGTATTCTAACATGTCGGGTTAACTGACTTGGTTTTTGGAATGTTTTTCCACAGTGCGGACACGAATATGTAAACCCACTTCTGTCAATGTTTCGGTTGTAAGATCTAGTATTGGATACCCTGGAAACACACACAAAGTAGATACAAATAAAGACTTTTAATCCTCAGATTAAATATTTGAAAAAAGATAATTTTTCATCACAATTACTTTTGCTGGATTTACAGTAAATTTAGATCAGAAATGCAACTTTGTTGACACTATAGCATGTGCTGTAGTTTGTTGTTAACATTACAGAACTAATCAAGAGCTGGAGCACCAGTATTTATTTTTTAACCCTATTTCCTCCAACAGTCACTGATAATTTTGAATTTATTTCTCCAATGACAGTGATGGACATTTCATGAACTACCTTAAGATCTTCTTAGTGCAATTAGGTAAGTGTAGTGGAGGACACTACCACAACTTTACAAAGTTGCTTGCTGGGTAATTTAGTAAGAAGAGAAAAAGCCTCTGTCACTGGATTAAGCTTCAAATACACCCTTCACAAACTAGGTTAGTTTAATTATGTCAGCTAGGTCCATATCTAAATCTAATCAATTTGAATAACTGGTATTCTCTAATCAGGTGATAAATGAGACTACGGTGGAATGAAGCAGTTCTGCAAGATTCTGTTAAAATGCCTATGACTTTGAAAACATCAAGCATCATAGTAAATGGCAGATGAGCAAATTCAGTTCCTGACGTGGTAAATTTTGCAAGGTTGATAAAACGAACTGCAGTATCTCTTTCTATTCTAAATCAAAGTGTGAGCACTTAAAGAATCTTCTCACTCAAGAAAGAAGCTTACTTTAGTGACAAAAATAACTTTTTACTCATGTTAGCCTAGCAGAACCAGAACAGCTAAGAAAAGGCTATATTGTTCCATTTCATGCATTACTACAGCCATGAATATCCACTGACAATAATGAGGTAGAAGTTGAATGAACAATTTTAGAACACGGTTGCACACTAAAGAAGGGTTTAGCATGGCCTTCAGACTAGTGAAGAAAAACTGAAGAATTCAGGAAAAGAAGAAGGTCTAGATACTCATAACAACAACAAAACCAATCAATCATCTGCAGTTTTACCAGTACTGTTGTGTGTTCACTTAATAACATTACAAACTTAAAAATCTGAAAAAGAACAACCTTTTAAAGGTTTCTTTTCAGAAGAGAGAAATAATCCTAATACATAGAAAGAAAATGCTGCCTTTTATTGCACAAACCACATATTAGGTTCCTTAACCATCTACAATAAGTAACTGTCCAATAAATTACAGTTACATATTCATTTCATTCTTTGTTTCCCTTAATCTTTAAAAATTTGTGCATATTACAAGAAGGAGGGGTTATTTTCCCAATACAGCAACTGAAGTTCTTCAAGATGGGTATCCTATGGGTGCTCCACTTGGAGTGCACATGTATCTTTGACCAGAGATTTTCAGCAGCAATGTCCCTTCAGTCTGTGCATGACCCTCACTATTCTCATGCCCTGTACCAAGGATATAGAGGCAGACAAACACCACTCAGTTCCTTTTTTACTACAAAATCCCACAAAGATCAGACTCCGGAGCAGAAGGAAAGGCACACCCACGGGCATAGGTGTAGTTTGGGGGAAAGGCAAACTGCAAGTCTCAAGCAGGCGCAGAATTTCACACACACACACACACACACACACACACACACACCCCGTATTGGCCTGACTGGAGCTGCCATTCCAAATATAGAAGTCAAACTATGTCTATGCCCATAGGGTCACATATCTCAAAGAATACCAGTTATTTACATGCTAACACCAGCCCTCCATACAATTTTGGAACCCCAATATGGCCCTTGGGCCAAAAGGTTTGGCAGCTGGTATCAAGCGGAGTGCCCCATGGGTCAGCCCTAGAGCCAGTTTTGTTCAATATCTGTATCAATGATCTGGAGGTTGGCGTGGACTGAACCCTCAGCAAGTTTGCAGACGACACTAAACTGGAAGGAGTGGTTGAAACGCTGGAGGGTAGGGATAGGATACAGAGGGACGTAGGCAACGGGCCAAAAGAAATCTGATGAGGTTCAACAAGGACAAGTGCAGAGTCCTGCACTTAGGATGGAAGAATCCCATGCACTGCTACAGACTAGGGACCAACTGCCTAGGCAGCAGTTCTGCAGAAAAGGACCCAGGGCAGGCCTGCACAACATGCGGCCCGGGGGCCACATGCGGCCCACACGGGCTCACTGTGCGGCCCGTGCGGGGTGAGTAGAGGTGAGGCAAGCCAAGTGGTGGGGTGAGGGGAAGCACATGTGGGTGGAGCGATGGCGGAGCTTTTCAGCCCACAGCTATTTTTTTTGCAGTAATATGGCCCTCGCTGCTTTCCGAGTTGTGCACGCCTGACCTAGGGGTTACAGTCGACGAGGAGCTGGACATGAGTCAACAGTGTGCCCTTATTGCCAAGAAGGCTAACAGCACTTTGGGCTGTATAAGTAGGGACATTGCCAGCAGATCGAGGAACATGATCTTTCCCCTCTATTCGACATTGGTGAGCCCTCATCTGGAGTACTGTGTCCAGTTTTGGGGCTCACACTATAAGAAAGATGTGGAAAAATTGGAAAGAGTCCAGAGGAGGGCAACAAAAATGATTAGGGGGCTGGAGCACATGACTTATGAGGAGAGGCTGAGGGAACAGAATTGTTTAGTCTACAGAAGAGAAGAATGAGGGGGGATTTCATAGCTGCTTTCAACTAGCTGAAAGGGAGTTCCAAAGAGGATGGATCTAGACTGTTTTCAGTGGTACCAGATGACATACAAGGAGTAAAGGTCTCAAGTTGCAGGGGGGAGGTTTAGGTTGGACATTAGGAAAAACTTCTTCACTAGTAGGGTGGTGAAGCACTGGAATGGGTTACCTAGGGAGGTGGTGGAATCTCCTTCCTTAGAGGTTTTTAAGGTCAGGCTTGACAAAGCCCTGGCTGAGATGATTTAGTTGGGGTTGGTCCGGCTTTGAGCAGGGGCTTGGACTAGATGACCTCCTGAGGTCCCTTCCAAACCTGATATTCTATTAAATCCACATTAGCAGCTCACCAACAGGAGTTTGCATGTCCCTAGGTTGGCATGGTACATTAGCAACTTCATAGTGGAAGAGGTACAGGCAGAAACCCATTTAGGAAGTCTCCAGGTAGACAATGGAGCCTTTGGCTGGGAATTTTTTTTTTAATTTAACCTCTTAACTTTGGGGATGGCAGGGGAGCAGGCTGCAACAGTAGCTCATTCACAGAAGATGGACGGTGTAAAATTTCCAACAATTTATGCTGGATCTCTGGGACTTTTTCTAATAGAATTGGGAGAGAGTCCACCACTCTCTTCACCAACTCCTAGAAATCATCCCCAATAGATGAGTGGACCATAACCGCTTTAAGCAGAGGTGATGATGAAATATTTGTCTGAAGAGTAGCCTCCTCGTTACCCCTTCTTTCTTGCTCCTCAAATGTTTCCAATGCAGACTGCGGAGGGGAATGAATGGGTGCAGGGAATGCTGGCTCGAGTGTTCCACATGAGAACAGGCAGGGCGTATAAGCATACCAAACAGTCATTGCTGCCAAAAAATTCAGATCAAAAGGTGCACGGGACATGTGCACACCACAAGTGGCACACCCACAGGAACACTACTCAAAGACAGGACTATAGATCAGGAACTCTAAACACATACTTTACAGATATATGTCAACCGGAACTACAGTTTATATTAATAAAGTCCATAAATATTAAAGAAAAAGTATCATGGCCTACTCCAATGAGGAATTAAAAATCAAAAATAACATTTCAGTTCCTTTTATATTTCTAAACTTACTCAATAAATTATCTCATAGAACTTGAAGTTAATAATGTCATTTATTTTAATGCTCTTCCTTTGAATTTTAAAGCCAATGTTTACATAAGGCTAGTGAATTCTCTCACAAACACAATAGAAGTTATCTGCGTACACTTAAAGAGAGACAAGCTATAGTCTCAGATAGTAAGCAATATCATGGAAAAAAATAATCCCACAAAAGCAACTGATTTGTTAAGTCCACATTCAAGAAAAAATTCAAGCTAAATCCACAGAGGTTTTGCTTGAGAAAACTCAGCAGCATGAAGTCCTACAGCACTGCCACTTTCTCGGTAAGACACTTAGAGCTGATGTGCATGAATTTAAAGTGCTAGGTCTTGAAGGGAGATGGAAGACCCTCACAAAAGGTGCCCCTGCTGGACAATTCCCATTGCCTGTAATAGGACCAGGCACTGGAAGTCAATACTGTGCGAGATGGAAGCAAAATTCTTTTCAGGCTTCTCTATATTCCACTGCGGCAAAAGAGCTTCCCTTATTACATGAATAAGCATAACTTATCGAATGATTCACACCTTATTTTGTAGTGAGTTTTCATGTGCTCCTTAAGCTGTGAGGAAGTCTCAAATTCCTTCTTACAGGACTTGCAGCTATGGGTCTTACTTCCAGCCAATTCCTGACGATGTTCTTCCATATGCATGGACAGCTGGGTCTGCAAAGTAAACTCATCTCCACACTCTGAACAAATAAGATTCTGAAAAAGAACACAGATAACTTGATTCTCTAGATCATGAAACTCTTAAAATATGACCATAAACATGAGCGATTTTTTAAAAACCTATTAAGAAGCTACACCGGATCAAACTTTTGCTTAAGATCTGAAAAAGTGGCCTTTCCTCCTTGGTCCCTCAGGGTATGATATATAGCAATTAAACACCAGCAACTGGCTCAGGTCAACTAATTGGGGCTAATGGTGTTGTAAAACTGTAGTGCAGATGTTTCGGCTTGGGATAGAGCCCAAATTCTGGCATTCCTCCACCTTGTGGGGTATTCCAAAGGTCAGGTTCTAGCCCCATGTCCAAATGTCTACATCACAATTTTTCAGCCTTGCAGCCCAAGTCAGCTGACCCAGGCCTGCCGCAGGTGCTTTTGATTGCTGTGTAGACATACACACAGAGAGACGATTGCTCATGCCCTGAAATGTAAGGGTTTAAAAACCTTCCAAAACCTGGAATTTTTTAAAAAAACTTTAATAATATAACTCTGTTTTTTCTCATTACAGTGAAACCTCGATTTAACGGACTAATTCGGGTGAGGGGGTGTCCGTTAAAGCCGAAAGTCCGTTACCCATCTCTGAACAAAAGCTTATGCCACTGAACAAAAGGGAGCGGGGCCATTTGACATTCTAATAGTATAAAGAGCCAACTTTTACCCCCGATGAGACATGAGATATTGGACATTAAATCTGTCCCTGGTCCAGAACTGAACATTGCCCATCCTGAACGTCAGTCAGGGTCATTGGTAGGATATGGGGGAAGAAACAGGAATTACTTTGTGAGGCTGGGGAATCAAACAAGTAGTAACATTTTTAAACTGCTAAAAGAAAATTTTAAACTTCTATTGTTAGAAGTAATAACAATAGAACTATATTATTTGACACAGAACAAAGAAAAGTTCAAAATGATATGGCTAAATAGCATTTTCTCAGCACTGTATTTTATCATAAATAGGGTACTACCAAATTCACAAGCATGAAATCTGGTCTCTCCATAATATCTAGTCTTTTGTGTACTTTTGTCTGGTCTTTCATGTACTTTTACCCTAACTTTTATACCTTTCATGCTAACTTTTCAGGCCAATATTGTATATATTAAGGATGCAGTCTTCAGAGACTACTACAGGTTTAACCAGTGATTCCATAAGCTTGATAAGTACATGCCACAGGAACGTATTTGTACATGGGTGATGGAGTCATGTATCACTGATGGAAATAAATTTATAACAACTGATGGTGCAGAGAGATTCCAGGATGAGAGGAAAAATGGTGTTGTGATTAAAACACTGCACTATTTTAATCACAATAGGAGCTCTGAATGCAATTCTGGCTCTGCCAGACTTACTGGGTAAACACTAGGCAAATCACTCATTATTCCTATGCATTAGTTCCCATTATATAAAAGACATCAAAATACACAGGGGTACTGAGAGGATAAATTCATTTGTGACTGGGGGCTCACAAAACCCTCCTCTACCCTGGCTGATAGGCATCTAGTACATTTTTAAAGCCTCACTTGCATGATGAGTTCTAATTGACTCCAGGGATAATCCATGTCTAGGAGAACCAGAGGCATGAAAGATGAGTGAGCTTTGCTCTACTGAAACATCAAAAGAGCCCTCACAGTTGAGAGACATTAATTAATACTACAGATTCAACACACACAACCAGCATTAGAGCAGACTCTGCTGGAACTAACTCAGGAAGAACAGAAGTTGATTATGTGAGGCATCACCGACATTATTTCCCTTGGCTTCAAAGCCACACTGGGTCCATAACATTTATTTATTTCTGGATCAAATGTACCGGGGAAGTTACCCCACTCCTGAACAAAAAGCCATGGCTGACTGGGGAAGCAGCCACAGCTAGCCCGATAAAAGGGCTGGGAGCCAGGAGCTGGGTCAGTCTCTCTCTAGCCCTTGAGAGAGAGGGTTCTGGCTGCCTAGGAGAGAAGGCTGAGACAGAGCAGTGCTGGGGAAAAGAAGGAGGAGCTGGGGAGCTCCAGCCTGGCAACTCCTTGGGCTGCAGGCCTTGTGCAGGGCCTAAAGAAGGTACTGGGGTTATAAGGGTACTGACCGGGGTTAGGCAGAAGCCGCAGGTCCAAACCCCCATTGCCAGTGATAAGCGGGTTACAGACTGCAGTCTGCCCCAGCAAGCAGGGGCTAGATTTTGACTGGCAGTAGCCACTGAAGCAAGGTGGGGATCGAGGATTGGGGGTTCCTCTGGGAGGGGAGATCCAGATTGTGGGTTACTGCTGAGGGCAGAACCCTGAGATAAAGGGGCACCAGGGTCCAGAAGGGACACAGGTGCCAGCAGCAAGCAAGACATCAGCCAGCAGAGGGTGTTCCGAGGCTGGTGAACAGCTAATTCCCAGACAACCAGCAGGAGGCACCGCACCGGTAATTTGAAGCAGTGGGTATGCTTTTGTGAGACATGTCCCTCACCAAAAGAGCATAAGCACCATGAATGACCATCACTCATGGGAATGGCCTCATGACAGGAAAGCCACCCCTTCAACACAGGGATGTGGGCGTAACCCCAAGAAGGGAGAACTTTCCAATTGGGAGAGACATAAAAAAGGAAACCTACATTAAGCTAAAGAATATCAGGGAGCGAAGAGCAAGGGAATTTTTTCCCCCACCAGGGGAAACAAAAATAAAGGAAATGGCTAGTTGTAAGTAAGTGATAGAATCCAACCTCTGGCAGATTTTACAAAATGAGCCTCTAGATCGCTGTGAAGTCATCTCTAGGGAATAGGTATCCACTAGGGCAGATGCATGCAGACTCAAAGGGCACTGCTATTCTAGAATGTTCAAAACTCTGCGCTGCTAAGGGACTGAGTCCAAAAGTGAGACAAGGTATTTTTGAAATTTGAAATAAAGAAAATTTAGGTTTCGTCAATATCAAATTTTTGAAACTAGATGATATAAATAGCATAAAAGATTAAATAGATACAAGTCTTGAAATGTTATTAAATTCTCATTGAAAACACTTTCAAGTAAAAATGATTGAAAAGCATAAAATAAGAAATTATGCATTTGATCCTGCTGTCAGAGAACACAAATTTACAAAAGGTAAATATTTATTTTCTTGTTACTGCCCTTGACTCTTAGTAACCTATTTACCAAATATTCAGGGATACATTAGTATCAGCAGATCAGAACTGAGGCAGTTAGTGTACATCAGGTATGCCCTTTTTAGCTAATATTATTAAACTGTTTATGTTCTCCATTATCAACTTTATAGCTCTGCCTCATTTACTCACCCTTTTGTGCAAAAGCACAGGCTTAAATTTCTTGACTGTAACATTCATATCACATTCTTTCTTTCAAAAATAAGGTTAAGAATTACCTCTTCTTTTTCATGTAGCATAATATGAGCTTTGAGACTAGCCACTCTGGAGAATTTCTTGTTACACACAGGACATGTAGGATCTTCCCCATTGTGAGTACATTTATGAAGTGTCAGGTTGAACTCAACATTAAATGACATTGGACACTGGTCGCACCGATGAGGCTATTTTGGAGAACAAGATAAGTATATTAGGTCTACTCTTCTCATAGATATACACTACAAAAAAACCAAAAACCCTATTATTGATTAAGCATAATCAGTTTACTATCTAAAATCTTGAATAAAAAGATATATTTTTACCAGTTTCCTTAGCCCACCTAAATACTTTGCAAAGACAATGGATTATCTGTGGATATCTAAGCAAAAACTGCTTCAGCTGGGAATAAGATCACAGCAGAAATGATAGCCAATGCAAGATTTCTTTCATTCCTTACAGACTGCACATGTGATAAGGGAGAAGTGGAAAAGATGTTTTGTCCAACCAAATTGCAAAGTTTGGCTGTCAGCACTATCACTGAACATAGTTAAACATGTCGTCAACCTCGTCTATTAAAACGCTGGATTTAACTTTTGATGTATTAATATTTTTTAGATTTTTATCTAGATTTACTGAAATACATACCTTGTCATTTCGCTCATGATCCCTCATGTGGCGCTGGAACTGTGTCACTTTTGAAAAAGACAGAAAACAGATCTCACACTTATGGAAGCCTGGTACTTGGTGGGAACAATTACTGTTCTCTGTATTCAGTGTCAGAACACCATCTGCAAAATAAGTATTAAATCTAATTTAAAAATTGAATATATAACTTTGTACAAAAGTGTTTGTTTAAAAAAAAAAAAAAAAAGGTGAGGTCTGAAGTGGCAAAGACCCATGGAAACTTTCAGAAGATTCTGACTGAACCGGATTTGCAAGATCTCAGGAACAGGAAGGAATATGTCCCTGCTTCAGATGACCCAGAAATTAATCACCATTCCAAACTTTCTATCTCCCTATCAATTTGTAGTTTTATGGGCATACTTTTCCCTTTATTTTTAAAACTGATTCTCTCTCCCTTCTTGCATCTATATAAAAAGTCCACAGAAACAGGGGACGGAGTAAAAGACTTGCAAAAAGCTGTCAAATGAAAAAAATTCCCCTCCAATCTCTGTTATAATTAACATATTTACTTTTTCAAAAAATGTTTTTGGATGACCATTTAAGACATTATTGTTAGTGGTCCTGAATGTGCAATGCCATTTGTAAATGTGCACGTAGGGGCCTAGTTGTACAATGAACCTTCACTCTCGCTAAAGAAGCATCAATTAAAAAAAAAAAAAAAACCACAAATGTAAAACCTTCAGACACGATTACAACACTACTGAATTAAAAAAAGAAAATATGCAGGCACCTCTTCTTTCCCCCACCTTTGGTCACTGTGATCACTCCATTTCACCAGTCACACATCGAGAGTTGTGTAGCCAATACTGATTGTTCAAGATGGTTGAGACATATGAAATCCATCAGAGTGTTATTGCACTGATGGTATGTCTACAGTACGAAATTAGGCCAACTGTCTTGAGTCGATTTTTGGAAACATATTGTATAAAGTCGAGTGTGTAGTAAGCACATTAAGTCGGCAGATCTCGTCAACAGCACGGAGGCAAGAATCGACATTCCGAGGGGTGCTATCCCACAGTTTCTGCAGTCCCTGGCAGATGCCATTCCAACCAGTGCACTGTGGGTAGCTATCCCACAGTTCCGCAGAACTTAAGAAAGAGTTAATTTGCCTCTCCATGTCCCCAGCAAAGGTCCCACTGATCTTTGTGGAGAATACAGATGGCTCCCTTTGGCCCTGGTGTGGACTATCAAACAACAATCCAAAACCAGTACCCATTACTGCTATATGATTGAAAATGACCATTTACATCTCAAAAAATTTTGTAGTGATGACCCCTTTCACATAGCAAACCTATGAGTGCAACCCCGTTAACAATTAAACACACCTTTTTTGTATTTAATACAATTACAGATGCTGGAGGCAAACTGGGGATTGAAGTGGAGGATGACAGCTCATGACCTCTCCCCCTCCAGTAATAATCTTGAGACTCAGAGGAGTCACAACCCCCAGGTTGAGAACCCCTGATTTACATCATACAACTGAAACAAGTCTTGTACAAAATGTATCATGTAAGGGGTCAATGGAAAAGTTGCAACATGTCAAGTGTGATTATGCTGGTTAAATCCATGTATCATCACCATATCTGAAGTTCTGAATATTGCCTACATAGTTTTATCTGTTCTTGGGATGACATGCACAAGGTAGTTTATACCCAGTCTTGCCAGCCCATTGTGAATGGACTATTCAATATACTCCTGGTGGAATTCCATGCCAAAAAATTAAAAATTCTACACACAGTATTTTAGAACTGTGCAAAATTCCACACATTTTATTTGTCAAAAATAACACAATATAATCATGCCAGTTTCAATTATTTGGTAATTTATTTCAAACTATTGGTCAGTAAGTATGTCTGTAACAATACAGGGGAAAAAAATCCTGATTTTTTTGAACAGATTCCTTACTAGGCAATGAACACAGAACTTTGAGTAATTAACTTAAACTACAATACAGAAACATATTTCCCACACCCCTCAGAAGTAGTGCAAAGGCTTGGGGTGAGAGAAGTATGGAAAGGTGGGGAGGGGAGGATTGTTAGGGAGTTGGGGAGTCTCCTTGACTAACTCCTAGCCTCTCCCATTAAGTCAGGTGTGTCCCTGCACCACCCTTCCTCCATCTGTGTGGCCCTGCAATCCACTATCCCTCTTCATTCAGCCCCTGGCTCAATGCTACCACCCCACTAGCTCCTGAGCCGCTACCCCAGTCTGTCTTCCCCCTAGCCCTTCTGAACCCCAGTCTGTGAACTCCCAGCAGCTCCATGTGCCCCACTCTGTCTGCCCGCGCTCCTCCCTCATATCTCTGGCTCTGCAGGTAGGATGTTGTGATGCACGCAGCCAGCTGTTATTGCCAGTCAGCCACTGCTGGCTGTTCTGGTGCCACAGTGGCCTCTCATGGACGAAAGGCAGAACTGTAGCACTTCTTAGGCAAAATGTATTTTCTGCACAGAAAAAAAAATTCTGTGCTAGACATTAATTCTGTGCATCCATAGTGGTGCAGAATTCCCCCAAGAGCAATTCAAGCTTGATGGGCTATTAAGAAGAATCAATATTCTAGACAACTCTTCCTAAGTACGCCTAACAAACAAACATGTAAGGGCATGCAATGTGGACACATGCCATTGGAGTTCATCAGTAACTTTCCATACACAGGAGCTGTGGGCTTTGTTTGGGACAGTAAATTTCCATGCACATGATAGAGGATATAAAAGACACCTGAGACATCTCCATTTTGCCTCATTCCTTCTCCAATTCTCTGGACTGTAGATTTACAACTAAAAGGAGTATTTTGACCAGTGGACTAAGAACAGACTTTTCCAAGCAACCAAACTATTCCATCCACTATATCTGCCCTTTTCCAGTCCTTTGGAAGCTCACCCATCTTCCACAACTTTCCAAAGATAATTGTTAATGGCTTATATATCTCCTCAGTCAGCTGCTTCACTATTCTAACTTGTTTAAGTAATTTTAAGCTTGTTTTTTCCCTATTTTAGTCTCATTTTCACTGGCATTCATTAGCGTAGATGTCCAATTTCTACTAAACTTTTGGTGAAAACTGAAACAAAAAGTCATTTAGCACTTTTTCCATTCCACATTTTCTGTTATTGTTCCCTCCCTCCCTCTTGAGTTACAGATCTACTCTCTCCTTAGTTTTTCTCTTGCTTCCAATGTATTTGTAGAATGTTTTCGGGTTACATTTTAAGTCTCTAGCTAATTTAATCTAATTTTGTGCCTCCATACGTGTGTTATTTATTTTCATGCTTTATAATCTGACCTAGTTTCTACTTTTTGTAGGATTCTTTTTGGAGTTTCAGATCATTGAAGAGCGCCTGGTTAAGCGATGGTGGTCTGTTGCAATATTTCCTATTTTTCCTATGCAGGGGGATAATTTGCTCTTGTGACCTTAATAATGTCTTCAGCTCATATATTTACAAAACATTAGTAATTAGTGAATACTTCTAGATCAAATATCTGTTTGGAATAATTCCTGGATCCCAATTCTATTTAAGGTAATTATGAGTGGGTTCCACATGTGCAGTATTTAAAGAAGGGTGGTTGGTTACTTAGTAACTGTGGCTCTTTGAGATACCTGAACAGATGGATCCTACAACTCTTCCTCCTTCCCTACAGCTTGGAGTCTTATATATCATTGATTCTGGGTAGTGAAGAAACAGAATGACAGTTGGGCCACTCTGCTCTTGAAGTCCTAGGGAGGGGAATCTCACGGGGGTGAGGAGCACAATCATGACCCCTAATGGATGCTAATAATGAAAATGTGGCATGTCAGCAGAGTAGCGTGGAACACCACTGGGATCTACATCTCGGAAAACCACAGATACTATAAGATAAACAACTGTTCTTTTCAAGAACTACTGTATAATTCAGATGTAATTGTGTGAGTTGGGGACCCTCACCCCCCACACGATCAGAATCAGACCTTCCGTTTCTTTTGAAACTCTAATTGCAAATATCACCAGTTTTGTCTAGTTTTCACTGGGACCATCCCCAACCAATTTTTGTAGAATTTAAGCTTCTATTTAAAAATTAAAGTTTCTAGCCAAAATCTCTGTAAATATCTTTTAAATGTATATTCAATGTAAATGGAGCCAAAAAATCCTTTCCCAATATGCAGCTTCAATATCTCTTCTTTTGATAACAGCATTTACTCAGCAGCAAAGTGAAACAAACAAGGCTATTGTCCGTTTCTCTTGTGCTATTCAGAGATTGCAGGCAGCAATGAATCTGCTGCAGTTATTTAGGGAAAGCTAAGACTAGCAGAAGGGTGGGGGAACCTATTTGTAAAGGAGGAAGACCCAGAAAAAATATGAGGCCGGAGATAAGAGTAAAGCAGGTGGGATGGCATCTTCTCCCCCCTACAAGTGAACCAAACAGAAGTCTCAACGACATGGCAAAGTATGGACATGCACCCTCCAATTCCATATGAATGGGCTTGGCAGAATTCATTATTCTTTTAAAATGTTGACAGATATTGATATTTATCTTTGACTTTGATATTTTAGCAATTTCAATTTTCAGTTTCACAGCAAGACTGCAAGGGACTTCTTGCGTGGCTGCAGGCTAATGACAGTGGAGAGCAAGGAGCTCACTGTGGGGCCAGAGATATGTGATCCCTGCAGTTGCTATGTGCGTGTAGGGCGGAGCTGAGACACACACATCCTCCATACCCGGTTGGGACCACAGCAAGGACTCTGAGCCCCAAGCTGCAAGGAAGGCTATGTTGCTGCTGAACAGGGATGGCCCCAGGCCTCTGAGCCAGTAAATGTGTCAGGAAGACTGCAAAGCAGGGCTACAGAGAGCTCCCTGTGCAACCAGAAGGCCGGTGACGATGGTGTTGCAGGGACTTACTCGTATGGCCAAGGGCTCTGGATAGCCGATCTCTGTAGCTGCTTGATACAACAGAAGACTGTATGATGGATTTTGTTTCTGTCAATTTCTGTGTCAGGTGAAATTAACATTTACTGATCCTGCCATGCCTACAGGTGAGTAATCTTCAAGGGTTAGGAAATGATGTAAACACTCTCCTTCCATACAAAAACAAAAAACAGGGGATGAAGCTTCAAGTTTACCACATAACTACCAGCCAAAGGTTTTTGGAACTCCCACACAAGGTCCAGGGACAGCAACCTGGAAGAGCTCCTAAAAGCGGCCCAAGAATTTGCAGAGATCATAGCTGAGACCTCTTTTCCTTCTATTTTGTATCTAAATTCTGAATAGTAAATGTGGTACTTATTCAATTTAAGAGCAATTTACTCCTGAATTCATTACCCCACAAAATTGTTTTTTTCAAATGAAAGCTCTATAAAATGACAGATACCTTACTTTAAGAAATTCTTTAATTCAAAATGTCTGTATATAATCCAGTACATATCAGTTAAAGTTGTTATACTTTTTTCTGAGTTGATAGAAATTTCAGGCATTTCCATCTCCTCCAACCCGAGATCCTTGTGAAATGAGGTTTTACTGTACTTAACATACTAAAATATACCATCACTGTTCAGGGTGAGTTAAAACACAAGTTACAGAGTACATCAGAAGCAGCCAACTATGCTGCTCTTTTCATTCTGACATTAACTAGGACAAAGAGTCAAGGGTATGTAACTCATTGTTGGCTTTCAGCTTCTCCTTATTTTCCTCTTTCCTAGCTGACAAAGTGGGAGAATGCAGCTAGAGCCCTACGTGGAACTATTTTTTTAATCCTGCTCCCATCCCATATCATTTCTTGCTTATATCATGTAAAAAATCCCTTAGCTCCTATAATAGATATAAAATCTTTCTAATCCTCACTTAAATTTAAGTATTAAAACCTTTATTTTTTTAAAAAGAGAAAAAATTCCTTTACTGAAATTCCATTTATGGAGAAAGATTTAGCATTTTCCTGCAAGTTACCACAATCTGTTGGGTTTTTTTGCCCACCCGATCCCACCCACAACAAAGTGCATTTTACCTGTTCCTGCTATTATAGCAGCAGATACTGCCGGACCCTTGAGATCCCAGCCTCACTATACAGCTGTAAACGCAGGCATATTTTCCAGGTCCTTTTCTTGGATTAGAACAGGGGTCTCAAACTCAAATGACCACGAGGGCCGCATGAGGACTAGTGCACTGGCTCGAGGGCCGCACCACTGACACACACCCTGCCCTCGCTGCCCCGGCTCTGCCCCCACTCCACCCCTTCCAAGAGGTCCCACCCCTGCCCCACCTCCTCCTCTGAGCACGCAGCTCCCCATTCCCTCCTGGAAAGCGCTAGGCACCGCCATCAGCTGTTTGGCAAACAAAAGCAAGAGCAATCTAGGAAGTCCAGAGCTAGAAACACACGCGGCCCAGCCAGGCAGCAGAGAAGCCTCCACTTCTGGCCCCTCCGTCCTGCAAACTGCTATGGGGGGACTGGAGGGAGGGGGCGCCAGGAAGCTTGGCGGGCCGCAGGGAAGGGCTTTGCGGGCCGCATTTGGCCCCCGGGCCGCATGTTTGAGACCCCTGGATTAGAAGCAAGTAAAGCCCCTACCTCGCTCTCCCTAAAAATACCACAGCCTAGCAGGGAAAGAGGTCAGGGAAAAGCCCAACCTATCCCTACAACTGATGAGAACTTGCAGGAGGATGTGTACTCAAGCAGGGGAAAATCAAATCCTTAGCCTGTAATGAACACACCATCCCAAATTCAAGAAAACTGAAGTTATCTACTGCTCACGATGTTTGTTTATTAGCGATCAATGAAGAAGGCACATCAAAAGCATAACTGTTCGCACATCAAAAGCATAACATACGCTGTCAGTTTCTTCTGTACATATTAACATCAACATATGGATTAGTTACTTGTAGAGGTGGGCTGAGAACAGCAATTCTGTTCTGTAGAGCATTTTAAGATTAAAATAAATAAATTCCAATTTGGAAGTAAAACAAAAAATTTCAAAAATCTCTATGAAATGTTATTTAAAAAAAAAATCAGAAGCTTATGTTTTGATATTTTCTAAACAAAATTCTATCTTGTCTGCTGAAGGAGACAGTGGAAACTGGGAGTTTAAGAGCTAGGAAACTAGTGCCCCCACAAACCCCAACCCGAGACTGAAAAGGAACTGGGAAAAAGTAAGCCCTAGGGGTACCAGCTGAGACCAGGCTTCCAGTCTCTCAATTCTGACCACCTTATAAGCCTCTAAGGAGCCAAAGAGCTGGGATTTCCAAAGCTCCCTGACTCCCTGGAGCCTCGGGGACTGTAGGGGTATAACTATACTGCAATTAAAAATCCATTGCTGGCCTATACCAGCTGACTCAGGATAAGGGCTTGTTTAATTACACTGTAGACATCTGCAAGGTGGGATGGTCCCGGAACCCAGGCTGTAGCCCGCGTCTACACCACAATTAAACAGCCCTGCACACCCATGTCAGCTGGCCTGGACCAGCCACAGGTGGCAGACATACGTCCCAAGGTCCCTGGAATGTCGGGTGTGGTCTAATTGTTCAATGATAATCAATATAAATGCCTAGAAACAACAGCGGGTTAGAACCGCGCAGGATTTGAGGTTGATGGTTTCCTTGTGCACCACACAGGCGGGGCGACCTTTCAAACTCTCTTAAAAGTTATTTCTTGCGAGGAGAGCCCGCGTGGCGCACTGGGTCGTGTATTTCACGCCTGAATTTGTTCAGTTTGCGGGGATGAGGGAGGAGAGCAACAGCCCCCCCCCCCCCCATATATCCCCATCCTGCCCCCGATCCGGCTCCGGGCTCCGCTCGCCGCCCCGCTGGGTACTGCAGCGCCCGGGCGCCAGCGAAACGCGCACCCGCCGGGGAGCCAACGCGCCTCCTCGTCTCGCTCCTACTTGGGCACTGAGGAAGCCCCGTAGAAAAGCCGTTCGGACCCGACCCCCCCGGGCAGCGAACACAAACGGGCCCCGGGGAGGGACAAACCCCGCTCCCACGCGCGGTGGCTCCGGCGGCCGCGCCGCTGCGACTGAACGAGGCAGGAAGAGCGCAGGGCCGCCGGGCCGGCATCCGCCCGCTCAGTATCATTCCGCAGGGCCTAGCTCCCCCTCCCCCACACACAATAGACCCGGCCTCCCTCCCCCATATCCGGGGACTATATGCGGGACGCGGCGGAGGCTTTTCGCCACCCCTAGAAGCCCGGGGTCGAACCCCAGGGCGCGTATCGAGCCTGTCCGGCCGCGCTAGTTACCTGACTCGGTGCCGGCCTTGCTGTCCTCCCTGCTGGGTTTGGAAGGCCGCCCCCTCGGCATGGCTGCGCCCTCCCCCCCCCACCCCCGCACGCGCGTGCGCGCGCACTCCCTCCCCACCACCACCCTGCAACGGCGGCGGAGGAAGAGACGGTTGAAAGGGTGGGGCAGGCGAGGAAAGAACGTACCGGCCCTATACACAGAGATTGAGGCACTGCAAGGAGCGGCGCGAGACGAGTGAAACGCGCACGCGCGTGAACCGAGTGTGGCGAGGGAAATGCGCAGGGCGAGGGCGCTTGCGCTCCACCCGCGCGAACGCGAAAAAGGTCTCAGGTCGCGAGGGAAAGAAAAGTGATGCTAGTGAAAGGCGGCGGCGCATGCGCCCTGCCCATGATGATGGGAGGAGGGGTTCTGCGCGTTCCCTCGCGAGCGGAGGGAGGGAGAGGAGAACGATGACGGGTGGCTTGGCCTCTGTGACATCCGGGTACTGTGGAACTCAGAGCCGAGCGCCGTTCTAATCCCAAAGCGTCCGCTCCTGGGCGGCTGCAGAGTGGGAGCTGGAGCCAGGGAGTGGCGCATGCGCACACGTTACCCTCCCTTTGTTCCCCTGGGAGGCGGGCTCAGGAACTCACGCCAGTAGCCACTTTGGGTGGGACCTAGAGTCTCCTCACAGGACACGGCCTTGAATTAAAGCTTCATCGTTAACTCCTGGAGACTCCCCCACAAAATCCTTGAGAGTTGGCAACAGGTCACAGGGGCGACACTAGTATTGCTACACACCAGCCTGAGTCAGGCCCGCTCCCCGCCCCATCACAAGTGGCTCAACAAGGAGGTGTTTTTAGCCAGCAGTGTTGGGCTCTTTTTCTTTGACAGCTGGGGTTTGGGAGACTTTAAGGCAGGGTTGGGCAAACCTTTTGACCCGAGGGCCACATTGGGGTTTAAAGTTGTAGGGAGGGCTGGGTAGGAAAGGCTCCACCCCTTATCCGACCCCCCAACCACTTCCTGCCCCTGAAATCCTCCACAACCACCAACTCAGGACCCCACCTCCTGACTGCCCCGACCCCTATCCACCCCTCTGCCTCCTGACAGACCCCTAGGACTCCCCCACCCTATCCAACCCCTCCTTCCACATCTCCTGACCACCCCTCCAGAGCCTCTGCCCTATCCAAACCCCTCCCCCCCCCCCGCTCCCTGGCCCCTGACTGCCCCCAGAACTCCCTGCTCCATATCCAATCCCCCCATTACCATGCCACTTACCCCCACCTCCTGTCTCTCCCAGAGCCTCAGCGCATTGCATCCAGGAGCGGCCGTGGACTACATTGCAGCGGTGGGGCCTGAGCTCTGCTGCTTGGCTCGCCGGAGTTTGCAGCCCTGCCCCCTTACCATGCCGCTCCCAACGGCAGTTCAGGCCCTGCTGCTGAAGTGTCCAGGGCCGCTCCTGGACACGGTGCACTGAAGCTCCGGGAGGGTGGGGGACGGGGGACAGAAGGAGAGGGGCCAGGAGTAGCCTCCCCAGCTGGGAGCTCAGGGGGCTGGGCAAAATTAGCTTGCAGGCCGGATGTGACCCATGGGCTGTAGTTTGCCCACCCCTGCTTTAATGGGTTCACATCTCCAGCTTTTCTCCACCGCTCTGACAATTAGAAACAAATTTAAAAAACAATCTCCCCATAATCCCTTGTCTGCCTTAGTTGGGGCTTTAAGAAAAAAAAAAAATCACAGTGTGAGACTCACCCAGAAATCAAGTGGGCTGGCATCCCTGCAGTGTTTGGCTATTGTCTTCTGATCTTCAAAGTCAGTGAAAAGTTGCCCTTGAAACACACACATGCAACTTTGAATATCTGAGGGAAGTGGGGTATAAAATGTACTCACAAACACTGGAGTCTGCCTGTGCCTCAGCAACGAGAGGGACATGCTCTCTTTTCTGCCTCTAAAATCCTTACAACGTAGGATTGTCAGTTTTGGTTGGACATATTCCTGGAGATTTCATCACATGACAATCTTTAATTAAAAGATTAATCTTTAATTCCTGGTCTACTCTGAAAACATTCTCCCCTGTACCTCCCATCTCAATGCTGCCCTGAGTCATACACCCCTGCCCACATGTGAAATCCAGCAAGCACAGAGAGCTTTCATAGCCCTTGAGATCAGACAGGACCATTAGATTATCTGTCTGGTCTTCAGTCTAATCCAGTAGCGATAGAATTTCACCCGGTTACCCCAGCATTGAGCTCAGCATTTGACTAAAGTATATCTTCCAGAAAGGTCTTGCTGGAGACCTCCCCACATCTGTTGGTAGTGGGTTTCAGTAATTAATCATCCTCACTATTAAAAATGTCTACCTTGTTTCTAATTGGAATTTGTTCAGCTTCTAATCTTTGGTTCTTGTTATGCCTTTCTCCATTAAATTAAAGAGCCCTTTAGTAACCCATCTGAAGGTGTATTCTGTAATCAAGTCACTTCCCAGTCTTGTTTTTGATAAACAGCATGACTTCCTTAAGTCTTACTGTAAGGCATTTTCTCTAGCCTTCAAATAATCTCAGATCCTTTTCTGCACCCTCTCCAATTTGTAACTTTTGAACACCAGGAGTGTATGCAGTATTCTGTCTCAGTCTCACAGATTCCATATATAGTGGGTAAATCCACCTCCCTACTAATCACTAATTTTCTTACATCCAAGGACTGCATTAGCCCCTTTTGCCATTCCATTGCACGTGGAGCTCATGTGTAGAGCCCTTCATGGATACAAAATTTGTGTCTGCATCAGATCCACAAACATGGACCACGGATGTGGATATAAAGCAGATGTCCACAGATTTGCATGCTCTACATATGATGAGTTGGTTATCTACTGCATCCCCTAAATCTTCTTCAGTCACTGCTTTCCAGGATAGTCACCTATTCTGTAGGGATGGTTTGATTTACCACCATTCCACCAATCTGTGTGTCAGATACCAATTTTAACTGCATGGATTTTATATTTATTTCCATATCATTGATGAAATTTTGAATAGTGTCAGCCCAACTACCTATCCCTGCAGATCCCCTCTCCCATTCAGTGATGGTTCCTCACTTATAATGACTTTTTGAGATGTTACCCAGTTCTTAATCTATTTAACATAGCTCCATACAATAACAATGAAACCTATATTAACCAAAATGTCATGTAGCACTAAGTCAAGCACCTTACAGAACCCTAATTATATTACACCTAGACTGTTGTCTTTATAAACAACATTTGTAATCTCAAAGAATTAAATCAGATTTGTCTGAATGTACTTGGGGCTTCTTTCCAGCGGGCTGAGTTTACAATGAGCACACTTAATTCTTTCTCTTCCCCTGCTCTGCCAATAGATCACATTTGGTGTTTAGCCCACCCCAGCTTGGTGGAATGAGGGAGATGGGTTGGAGTTGATGCTACTATTGCATTGGATGCCTTTGGATTGATTTATTCCTTGCCACTGCCCACTCTACACATAACAAAGGCAAAGAGCAGCAGTGGCATCTGGTGGCTGTAAGCTAGAACTGTGCTAATGTTGCCAATGTCTGCAGCAGTAAACTACAACCCCATACATTAGCCAGTGATATGGCAGGTGTTTACAACAGGCATCTGCTAACTGGGCTAAGAAAAAACGCAAGCGGTGACAACTCGGATGTCAGTAGCCAAAGCCCACTTCATATGTTCATTAACTGGAAGCTATTAGCCTATATCATATCTTGCCATGTTGCGATGGATCCCTTTTGAAAACAATTGCACTTCTCTTTTGTCAAGAATCAGAGAGGTAGCCGTGTTAGTCTGGAATAGCAGAGGTAACAAAGTCCTGGGGCACCTTAAAGACTAACTATAAAGTTTTGAAGCATAAGCCTTCGTGGGCTAATACAAAAGCTTATGCTTCAAAACTTTATAGTTAGTCTTTAAGGTGCCCCAGGACTTTGTCACTTCTCTTTTGGTTGTTCTCAAATGTCTCAAGCTCAAAATATTAACACATAAGAAAGAGAAAAAGAGCTAAGACACTGCAACATTTAGGTTTTATTACTTCCTCCACATATGCACAGTCTTCTCTCATTGAGCACTTCCTGAAAAATAGAGTGCTCAATGAGTATGTCTACACAGCAGCTGGGAGATCTAATTGCCAGCTGAGATAGATGTACATACACTAGCTCTGCTCTAGTTAGTAGCAAAAAATAGAAGTGAGGCTGTGGTGGCAAGGGCAGTGTCTTGAGCTAGCTACCCAAGAACGTAGCCAGGGGGTGAGGAGGGACAATATTCAAATGGCATCTCAGATAGCCGCTCATTTTGCTACACCCACACTGCTATTTTGAGGCAGTAGCTCAAGCAGAGTTAGCAGATATACCACGGGTGGCCAAACCATGGCTTGTGAAATGCATGTGGCTCTTTGACAGTTAAAGTACAGCTTGCCAAGCCCCCACATGGGTCCCCATTCTCGGCCTACCAGACTGGTGGAGGGGCAGCTCGGGGCTTCTGCTCTGCAGCGGGGTGGTGGGGCTAGGGGTTTCTTCTGGACAATAGGGAGGGGGTCTCGAGGCTTCAATCCCATGGGGCACGCCTGCCGGGGCTCAGGGCTTCAGCCATAGTTGGCATCTCCCATTGGGCTGAAGCCCTGACACCCCCGCCACCCAGGACAGAAGCTCCTAGCCCCAGCACCTCACCGCAGGGCTGAAGCCAGGAGCCCCAGCAGATGTACCCTGGCTCTTGAATTTGCAAAAGTTGTCATATTTGGCTTGGAGACTCTATAAGTTTAGCCACCCCTGACATGTAATTCCTACTCAGGTAAATGTATATTTCCTAGCTGCCATGTAGATATACCCTGCCTACGCCATTATCCTACATCTAGGCATACCATCCTACTATAAAAAACCCCTATTGTAACACAGGCCATAAGTACAGACTGGTTTAAAAGAAAATATGCTGTTAAATATACTAATAAACTCCCATGTGGTTGCATTGGCAGCAGAAACTTGTTAAAGGCTGCAAATTGTATTCTCAGTGCACTATGCATGAAAGCTGGATGGGAACTGGATTATTGCTGCATTATTCCTCTGTGGAGGAGTGCAAGATACTTGCTAGCATCAGGTAGGTGGATGAGCTAATTATCTGCAAAATATACGCAGAAAGCTCTTAACGCGCAGTATTATTTAGATAGGTAGTTGAGTTATTTTAAATTACAGAAATTGTTTTCCTAAATGTTGAGGAGATAGTGTCAGTCACACTATATCACACCCACAGCATAAAGTGATGTACCGAAGATGACTGTTAGAAGTCATTTTTAGAAGTGTTTCCTTAAAACAGTAGGAAACATTTGCTCCTTTTTTAAAAAGTCAGACATCATTAGTTTTAAAATCAAACAAACCCGAAACTGTACAACTGAACATAGTTTCTTCAACTTGAGTTTTGCACCAAGTAATATGGTATATTAAACAAAGGTTTACATTTCTGAGGTGTTTTTCACATGAAAGCAATTTAACTGCTATATACATATGATACAACTGAAATGCAGCCAGCTTGGGATGGAGTAGAACAGTCCCTTGGCAACAGTATACTGCAAAATAGTGGAAGGAAAAAATTTGACCAGTAATATCAAGGCAGTCTCCCGTCTGACAAGATGTACCACTTAATCATTAATATCCACACATAGCAGAACCTTGTTTTTTTAAGGTCTCATCAGAAATTTCCACCCAATAAGCTTTGTGGTACCCCATTTGTCAATCACAGAACACACAAGGGCAAAATTTACCTTACCATGGTAATAACATTCATGAAGTGCACAGAAATAGAAGGCATTGTCAATAGAAGAGATGGATACAGCCCCTGGGTGCTTGACTTTAGTTTGGTATACCTTCCCCTAAACTACAGAATATTATGTGATGAGATACTAGCCTGCAAATATGTATGTTCTTAATTTGATACATGTTAGTTGTGCCTTTGCTCTCTGAAACAGCAAAAAATAGTAAAATTAAATATGTACTTAAGTGATTGCCATATAGGACCATTAATCTATTAACCTATAGTGGGGGCTGGGGTTCCCTCCATATTCTATGAACCAAAACTTTGTTCGTAGTTTGTTTGGTGGCTTAATGACTGTGTTTAGAGACACTAAGATTTTGCCAAACCATGTAAGAAAACTTGGTAGAAATCAATTTTCATTGTGTATAATTTTAAAGGATAAAAATCAATGCTTATTTTAAAGCATGCTTTTCTATTTTTTAGCAATTTGAATTTTCATGGCTGCAGGAAATTATGGAAGTCGGGGTCAGACAATTATTAAATGACAGTATACATTGACATTCAAAAAGTTAAATCTTTATAATCACTAAAATACAGATTGTCAACATCACATGTCAAAATTTAAAGAGTATATATTTAGCCTTAAATCAAACTCTTAAAAAGTTCTCAAACATTTTTCTTATTTGCCCATCTGTAAATTTCAATTATTAGTGATGGAAATATCGCTGTCAGCCTTTGACCATGTGTATGATGAAATCAATATTTGCCAAAATTACTGATAAATATCTAGTTGTTCTAAGCCTACATGTAGGACCTGCAATGTTTCAGATGTTGTAGGATTTATTTTCTCATCAAAAAGGAAGGAATTTGTATTATTTTGTTAAAGTGTACCCTACAAACATAAATTATCTGATTTCTTACTTGAAAGCACCAAGCTCTATTGACATAAATAGGCAACTTGAGTGAGTTGGGTAGGGTATAGTCTTTAGTTGGCATTTGCAGGATATGTAACCCCAACAGGAAAGGATGCAAGGTTATAACAAGACAAATAATATTCACCATTTCTAAATTCATCATCATTTTAAAAGTTAAAAGTTATATTCAACTCACTATCCATTGCTAATTCAGCTCCCCCCCCGCCCCACCCAAAATAATAACATTACCTGTCACACTGAGACAACAAGCTCATTTCACAGAAGCCTCCAAAAAAGCTTCATATAGTAAAGTGTTGCTCTAATCCAGTGGGTTAATAATCTTGGTCTGAGGTTAAAGTCTCTGCAGGTGTGCATCTTAATTAGCTTAAATGGGTAGCAGGTGACCATAAAGCATGCCATATGTGTCAGACGGAAAAGTGTCAGTGTTGAGCTGCATAACACCAAATAGAGACACTGAGGCGTGAACTTTACTCATATTAATTGTAGTTTAGGTTATATTCAGCTTCTACTGACCTGGCCCAGAATTCAGCTGGTGATACACAGGTGAAATGCTCTGTGAACAATTATATAGTTACAGACTTAGTTGGAGAGTCAAGAAAATTGCCATCTTTAAACATTTTCTTAATGATACATTGCATAAATTGTACAGATTCAAGCAGTACCAACCTCAGAACTTCTTAACTACACCAATGTCCAGTCATATGAAAAACTCATAATAATACTTCACTTCTGTCTGAGAGTTTCAAAGCATCTTACTAACGTTAATTAAACTTAGCCCCATAAGGCAGGCTGTTTTAGTGATAAAAAACAGATGCACAAGAGGACTTTTCAAATGTCATATAGAAGTTTGTGGAAAACCCAGAATTAGAATTCATCCATGTTTCCTAACTTTAACTCCTGTGCTATCAGACCATCCTAATTATTTCTTTAAACTCTTGTTTAGATCCTAGTCAACAGTATCTCCTGAACAATAACCATTTTAAAGGTTATAGGAATTTGTATTGGAATTACTTGAACTGTATGACTAAGAATTTTTTTCTAGTTTGTCTCTAATACAAATAAAGTACTCTTATTTTTTGTAAAGAAGGAAGATGTTCTTGTGGTTAACTCAAAAGATCTGATCTTAATTTCCAACTATGTCACACTGCAGACAATCTTAATGTCCATATTTGCCCACTCTTGAGGGATTGACTCTGTAGCAGTTTTTTTTTCTAAATATAATTTCCTACATTTTTAAAAGGGTTATTTGAAAACAAACAGAAAAAAACTAGACTAATGGAAATAACAGACTTAAAACTGAAAGGAACA
This sequence comes from Sternotherus odoratus, assembly GCA_032164245.1. Classification (NCBI taxonomy): domain Eukaryota; kingdom Metazoa; phylum Chordata; order Testudines; family Kinosternidae; genus Sternotherus; species Sternotherus odoratus. The sequence goes on along the minus strand of JAVMKO010000002.1, from coordinate 86,332,759 downwards.
GGGGCCAAACAGAGCACAGTACCTAAGATATATTTGAAGAACTGTACTAAGAATGGAAAACATCTAGCAGAGAGAGTCAGTGAAGCATGTAACAATACAATTAATTATTGGAGAGCTAGTTGAACAAGTTGTAAGCAGTTAGTGAAATGAATCATAATTAGGAACACCTGATAACTAGTAAAATAGTGTTTAGAGGGGAAAAAATAGAATTTTGCAGTGCTATTATCTTGGACTACCTCTGGGCATTGTCTTCTCTTCTATTTTCATTCTATCACCTCCAGGCACCTACTTCTATGCTGAGTGCAATCAGATGTTTTTAGAAATGCAGATCTTTGGAGCTGCCTGTTATAGTCTGTCCACCTTTGTTTCCTCTCCGTTGCAACTTTCCCAGCCCCCACATTGTCAGGATAGGTAACAAAGTCCTGTGGCACCTTAAAGACTAACTATAAAGTTTTGAAGCATAAGCTTTCGTGGGCTAATACCCACTTCGTCAGATGCAAGCAGTGGTCACTGCTTGCATCCGACGAAGTGGGTATTAGCCCACGAAAGCTTATGCTTCAAAACTTTATAGTTAGTCTTTAAGGTGCCACAGGACTTTGTTACCTCTGCTATTCCAGACTAACATGGCTACCTCTCTGATTCCTGATTGTCAGGATGTTTAGCTTTCATTAGCTGAGATAGATGCTTGTGAACTTTTCTGCGTAATTGTCAAAAAGATCTTTTTTTTTTTTAAAGGCAGTGGTAATCATAGTTGGGACAATTACAGGTGTATGCTATAACAGATCAAGTAAGAGGTAAAAATCTTGATCAAGGCAGAGGCCACATGAGAGAAGAAGTTCTACTACCTGAGTTTTCATTAAACAGATCTGCTGTATATATCCTTATGTGTGTATGAGGGATGCAAAGAAGCTGGAAATCAGCCACATTGTCCCAGCTGAAAATTCCCTTATCACAGTGAAACTCTCAGCTGATGCTAATCTGATTTAGTGAACCCCATCCCCACCCCCATCTTTTGGGGCTGGGGGGGGGGGGGAGGAAGCATAGCTGCAGGACAGTGCCCTTCAGCTATACCCAGCTGATGTGCATTAAAATCACTTCCACCAGGGTTTAGGGTGAGGTTGCTCTGACCTGAGCCATAACTACCTCTTCCTCTCTCTTTGCTGTGCCAAGTGAATCTGAGCCCCACTCCATCTTAGGAACTTTTATGGCCTTGTTACTGTAATATCTTAGTACTTCACAATCTTTAATGTATTTTATCCTCTCAATTCCCTGTGAGATAGGGAAGTGCTATTGTCCTCATTTCATGGGTAGAGAATTGAGGTACAGAGAGATTAAGCAGCTTGCCCAAGGTGACACAGGAAGTCTAATGGAGCAGGGAATTGAACCCTATTCTCCAGGTTAGTACCCTAACTACTGGACAATCTAATATAACTGGCTGAGGAAAGGTATTAGCCAGCATCATCTGTTGTCCCTTGATGTAGTTTCAATCCAAGATTCTATATGGCTGGAGCTGATTAAAGTGCAAAAGAAACATGCTATACCTTAAGATGCTTATGACCCCTGCTGAATTGCCAAGGGAATCTTATAACTGTGATGCTGGCAAACCATCTAACATGCACATGATCCTTAGAGGCTTAACAAGTGGCATTGCAGTTGTAATTAGGACAGCTCACTTGTGTGTGGGTATCAAAGAAATGTTAAATAGATCAGCAATCACTCTCCCATTCATTTGTAGTAGTAGGAATCAAGAGTAGATGATAAATGTGTTTGTCTATGTGCCTATGTCCTGTTTGAAGTTTACCAGTGTCACCAAATTAGCTTTTAGATGCTAAATCCTTTTTATGTCTTAATTGTCTTTACATTATATATGCATCTCTGTTCAATCAACCTTAAGATGAAAGATGTATAAACACTGCATGAACTAATGATATTACTTATACGGTCTTCAGCTTAACTATCTCTATTATAGCAAGCAACCAGCAATTTTCTTATGTAAATGAGTTTAGAGGAATTGCCTGTGTATACATAGAAAATATTATCTTAACTTAAAAGGATGGGTCCTTATGGGCTCAACAAAGAGGAATCTTTGAACACATGCTGTGCTTAAGATACCTGATAGCTTATTTCAACTATAAAAGAGAGGCATTGATTATGATCCTATTATCTCTAGTCTGCTGAACTTTTAAACAGGGAAAGTTTAAGCTATTAGATGGCAATCTCCAAGTAACTACTTGGATTGCCCTGGATAATTTTGGGAAGGCTTCTAACAGACTCTACATCTAAGCTGTTGTTTGGACTCTAATCTTTTTTGGGTGATCTAGAGAGACTTATTTATTACAAGCTAGCAGATTTAACATCACTGCTATTATGCTGATTTAAACTATTTCTCTGTCCCGCCAGTTTTTTTAATATTCTAGCATTCCAAAAACATGGGGACCCTGTGCTACTCAAAGCCTCATATCTCTATCCCCTGTCCTTGTCTTTGATACCACTTACTTTTTGTTGTTATTGTTCTATGGATCCAATATAATTTGAAAATTATCTTTAGTCCAATAATATTCAGTGCTATCTATAACTAACTAGCTGAAATACCCGGCGTTGCTTGGAGTATTTGTAATTGGAAACTGGGATGTAAAAAGACTACAATGTTTTTTATTAATACAAATTTTGTTGTTATTGTATATCAGTACATTCCATAAATTACTATTGTAATGCTTTATCATAAACAACATTTTTTGTTTTGTTGTCTGGGGTAAAAATGAATAATCCTTTGGGAGTGCCCACTCTAGAGCAAGCCACATATAGTTAATTTCATTCTCTTGCATTTAGATGTGGTTTCTTCGATACATTTACGCGGCATAACAAATAGGGTTCTTTTAAAGAAAAAAAACAGTGTATTTAATTATGTTTGCGCTACACAACACTAAGCTCTCTGGTTATCTGTATTATTACATCATAACTATGTCACAGACAACAGCATGTGTTAACCTGCTGCCCAGATGATATGTGAGCTGTGTAGTTGATGTTAATGAGCTTTAAAGAATTTCACCCCTAGGGGGTGTAGGAGGTGAGATTTTAAAAAATTTCGATTCTTACCCTGATTAGGACCCTAAAGCCTATAATTGTTCCAAATTTCAAGTATCTAGCTGAAACAGTCTGGAAGTAGTAAGGGAACATACATACATACACCATTTGACTTTTATATATATAGATGATTGCAGTCTCTCATTTAATGGTGTGAAAAATTGGCAGACAGTCCCATAAGAGCATTGGTTCTCAAAGTGAGGGTCGAGACCCCTCTAGGGGTCACGAGCCAGTTCTGTGGGGGTCACGAGCCCCTCCTGCCAGCAGCCAGCCCCGAACAATGCTGCCGCCGCGGGCTGCTGACATCCGCCCCTGCTGCTGCAGGCAGCCCGTGCCCCGGCCGCGGTGGGCTGTTGGTGGCCCCGCATGCCTGGTCCCGGGTCCTGCCGCGGCAAGCTGCTGGTGGCCCCGCGAGCCTGGTCCGAGCCCTGGCTCCTGCTGCAGCGGGCTGCCGGCACTGGCACATGCCCGCCCCAGCCCCTGCTGAGGTGGGCTTCTGGCTCCCCCGTGTGAGCCCGGCCCCTGCCACGGTGGGCTGCCGGCACCTCCATGGGGCTGCTGGAACCCCCCACACACACACACACACTGGCCTTGGGGATGCTGCTGGAACCCTCCCCTCACTGGCCTTGGGGGCTGCTGGAACCCCCCCCCTATCCCAGCCCCTGCCACAGTGGGCTGCAGGCACACACATCCGGCCTGACCCCAAGAGGGGGGTCATGCTTAGAAGCCTGGTGTGGGAAAGGAGTCACAACTACAAAAAGTTTGAGAACCACTGCATAAGAGCCATAGTTTGAAATATATTTTGGGTTTGGAGAAGTACAGCTCAGCTTCCATATACAATTTCCTTTGTTTAAAAATGCAGAAAGCATTCACAGAATAAAGTGACATGATGTTGACTGTATATAATAGCTTGAAATAGAGAATCCCAAGGAAATATCTGTGTTTGTCAAAAAGTTCTCTCTTCCTGTGTCAAGGTTGCAGAATTTCTCAAAACTATTCTGGAGGTACCTTGTATGTCTGCCTCAAATCTACTTGCTTTACTATCTAGCTACCTGTCTTGGGACAGATACAAAATTAAATTGCAAGTTATTTGCCACTAGAATTTGTCTTATAAGACATTAGCAGAAGGATTCTGTCCCTACTATGGAAGAATGTATGGAGCCCATGGATACTTGTCTTTCCATGAGCAAAATAGTCTACATAATAAGTAGACAGAAGAAGGTTGTGTTAGTGGTTAGACTACTTGCTTGTGACCTAGGAGACCTGTGTTCAACTGCCTGCTCTCCCAGAGACTGCCTGTGAGAGTTTAGGCAAGTCATTTAGTCTTTCTATTCCTCATCTGTAAAATGGGGATAATTGTAGTTCTCTACCTCACAGGGATGTTTTGAGGATAATGATTGTGAGGTGATCAGATGCTGTAGTGATGGAGGTTCTTAAATATATAAGAGGATCTCCCAAAGTACAGGACTCTGACATAGGTAATATATAATGCTGAACAATCTTTGAGTTATTACAAAGATAAAAAATATTGTCTTTCACCATTCTTATATGAAGACGGTGCAGAATTATTGCATCTACCACAACATTCAGCTTTAGAACTCTGAAGTCTTTTTATGCATTGCACATTGCAGTGGCCAAGTCACTCCTCTTTGAATGTCCTTATTAGCTTCTCCTTGTCCAAACTCCAATGTGTCATGTTTGAGCTTCTTTATTGCATCTTTAAAGCCTTTCACAACTCTGTTCCTCCCTAGTTATCTGTTCTTGTATCTGCTCTATCACCCCACCAACAATGCCAACCTTGAATGGCAACAGTCTGCTTCACCCACAAGTACGTGTGTGTTCTTTCCATGCTTATGTATAGAATGCTCACCCTGAACTACTCCATAAAGTTACTAACTTGTCCTTCAGCTCTTCTTAAGAACCACTTCTACAATTGTGTCTGCAGGTGATCAGCTGATTATGGCCAAGCAGAAAAACAGTGAAGATTGCTGATATTTAAAAACAAAGATTTTATAGTGTACAGAATTACTAATTTATGCAAAAAGTAAATGCATAATCTGTATTTATTTCCTGTTATTGTTAATCTGATCCTCTTTTTTCATGTACCTCTTACTGTTTGTTACATTCACTTGTTGCACCTGGTCTTAAACTAGATAGAAAGACATGGTCCATACCCCAAAGAGCTTACAGTTTATTCAGTACCTACCACATAAAAAGAATGACACTCACTCTACACCACTGGAAGTCAATGAGAGTTCTGCCGTTGACATTGGTGGGAGCAAGATCAGGTCATAAAAGCAGCATATTCAAAATGATGCTGACAGGTACACCCTTCTCATCTGCTGAATAATTCAGGCCTTTAATTTGAATCCTTTCCCTCATGTGGGCAGTCTATCAACCCTAAATCTAGTCACACCACCTAAATTATAAGAGGAGAAAAATATGAGAGTATTCCTACTTTATAAATACTTCCTCCCTTTGGCAAAAAAATCAGCTCTCCAAGTCAGAGAAAATAACATCAATGCGGTGTGCAGCAATGGGAAGGACACAATAAGAGAGGAAAGGGTTAATAAACTGTCTGAATAAATAGGTTCACTTTTTTTCCTTTTAGGTATTTGTTTACTCAAATTTTCTTGACTGACTTGCTCTTTATTTTCAGAACTAGTTAAACCTCTGGAGCCCAGGACAGGTCAAATAAGGACTTTCATCACAGAGATGATATAAAGCAACACTTGAAGACTATGTTCATGTCAATAATTAGCGTAAGAATCCTTAGTGAATTGTTGTTTACAAAGGTGCTAAAAAGAATGATGCATTCAGAGGAATCTGTGATCAGCACATTATAGGGTATTTTCATGAGCTTCCATGATGAGATTTTATTTACACAGATTTTATGCACACAGAAAATTCCAAACAAACGCTTAAGGCAGCTTGACTAGCCCTCAATAGGAAGGAAATTAGAGAGCTCATCATATTCTTAACTGACTTCTGATATCCAAACCTTGCAACAAATGTGGTACAATAACATCATGCAGTGATCTTATTCATGTAATATTGCATTTAGTGAACAGGGTAGATGTGGTAAATCTGCACTGATGCTTTTGTGTGTTCAAACATGAAAGTTATATTAAGAAAAAGGTGAAACTGAATTAAAAAAGAGAAAAAAGTACTAAGTTCCAAGCCTCCGACTTAAAAAACAAAAATTTCTAAACTTTTTACTTCTGTTCAGTTCCATCAAACTACATTTTTTCTTATTCTAACATTAAAACACCCTGGCCTCTAAAAGCATATGCTAGTGCCATTTCAGCATACTGGGAGACCAGCAATATTGTGCTAAGAATCTTTTAAATTTAGTGAATAAAATCAAGAGGTATGGTTAAAAGAGTCCATTACCAGGTCCCTCTTCTAGATCTGTCACTGAACTTCCTGCTCCAAAATAAAGAGTTTGAGTTTGAACATCATGATAAAATAACATTGTGTATTTTATTGTTAAACACATTATGCATAATTCAAATATCATTTTTCCTGGTAGCCATGAAAAAAATGATTCACTTTGTTTCTGTAGGTCTGATAAATAAGAATGACTCAGTAAATACAGTCCACTAAGAGGAGGCCAGAAAGAAAGAAACACAGTGCCCCCAATTTATATAATCCAAAATAAACACAGTAGTCCCATGTAATCACATGACTCCAGGTGCTGGGGTTTCAAGAAAAACAGATGCGGTGAGAATCATCATAAAATTCTGAGAAGTGACAATATTGGAAAGAGGTTACTACAGAGCCTCCTCTAGAGCTGTTAACCCTTTCCTGTTCTGTTTGAAACACATTTGTCAAATCTTTGTAAGAGCCAATTTATGGTCCTTGAAGTTCAGAAAGGTTCCTGATTGAAAGAAACCAGTTTTATTTTGTGCATTTATAACTGTGAGACAACAGGCAAGGACTAAGAAGTTCATGTCAGTTTTTTGAAACCAAAAATGGACCAACAGCTTCAGCTCTGACAAACACATTTCCTCTTCCTCTAAAGTAATAATGAGAATACCCTGTAATTACAGAAAATAGTGATGTACTTGGGCCACTGGCATGACAATGCTATTCTGCATACTTGTGATCCAAGAAGGAAGTGAGAAATAGGTAAAAGTCTATGATTAAAGCTCATGTTCTGAAAGATGACAGGATTACATAGATAAGTATTGCTCAAGAACCAGCTAGAGAGAATGGCCCAGGATAGAGGAATCTGGAGGTCTGTGGTTGGTGGCCCATACCCTGACTGGGGTGATGGGCATAAGTAAGTAAGTAACTGTAAGTGAGGGTTGCAGCATCCACCCCTAGGAGAGTAATAATAAAATACCAGAAAGATGCTTCCTTCCCATCATTATTGGAACAGACTTCGATATCACTGGCAGGGAGCTGACTGTGGTGAAGAGGGTATGGAATGTGGGAGAGGAGATAACAGTGCCTAACAGAGAAGTCTTCAGCTGATAGACATATATTACAGAATTATGCTTAGTCTCTAACAAAGACTAGCATTGTAAAGGCAATTTCATAGTAGTTTGTTTCTTTAGTTCTTAGCAATCGTTAGTCCACATCACACTACTATGTATTTCTGGATTTTTAGAAAATGTATCGTTCCTATGCAAGCAGTGGAGCTGCAGGTCACATGCAAAAAAGAGTCCCAAGTAATATATGACAGTTTTTTCCCCCTCTCATATCTGTGATTCTTAGCACACCTTACGGACTTGCAATAAGATACTTCAGATTGCACTGAACTGGTTGTCAGAGCTACATCATGGCTAAAGAGTAACAGCCAAGCTAAGAAGAAATGTTAGTTAGATTTGTTTGTCATTTTATTTATGTTAATTATAAAGGCAAGCCCTAGGGATAGCATGCGTATAACAATATTCAGTGTGCACACTGTGAGGAGGTGGATGTGAATGCCACCTGCTTACATCCAGGTGCTTCACTTCAAAAAGCAACAAGGAAAGAAAAAATGAGAGATTGTGTTTGTTTTAGTACTCTGCTGAAGATTGCAGGACCATCTTGTGTCACACATAATGCAAAAGGTAAGAATGTGACAGAAAAGGACTTATTGGACTCTTTAGTATGACATTAGCAATTACCAAAATAAAGCGCCAATACACGTTTGGGATGGCAGAAAGATGAAATGCTGATACCTGCTTCAACCCCTTTAGATTGGCTGAGAAGGTGCACTAAAGGTATGTCTATATTGCAATGTGAGCCCGGACATGTTCCTGGGATCAAGACAAAGCCCCTTGCGTCTACCCTGGAATTGCACTAACCCACATTTCGGACCCAGGATCTGAGGTCAAGTGATGCCAGGATTTAGGGTCCGAACCATATTGCTTTGCAGTGTAGATGCTGCACTGGCTTGACTCAGCTTCCAAGAGTAATCTATAAGTATCCACCTTCCCTTGGGACAACTTCCTTAGTTCTGTCTATGCCAACAATCTGCAGTGCACTCGATGGAAAACAGTGCTGCTTCCTGGTCACGCGAGCACAACCAGATTTTGGTGAATCTGTGGTGTGGGACCAGTAAAACTGTGGACTTCAGCAAAAGCACCGGGAATGACCACACTTACCAGCAGACAGCTAAAAATCTGGCAGGAGTGAATACGGGAAGAGGCCAAAGAGTGAATATAGGAAGATAAGGGATAAGAATCATACCTCAGATAACACACAGCAACATGCCTATTTTATGATGACTTTGACCGGGTTCTAGGCACTGCCCCCCCCTGCACAAAGCTAACTTTGCTTCATGCTGGGATGGCCCCATAATCAAGGATGGGGACTGATAAGAACCAGCAGCCATGGAACTGATGAAATTCCAGCCAGAATCATGAAATGACTTTTAATGAAACCAGTCCCAGGGCAGGCAGTGGATCAGGATCAACCACAAATTCTCGGTCCCTACTCAGAAGAGTTCTTTGATCCACATCCCACAAAGAGGAACAGCCAACTGCTGAGCCTACAAAGAACCTAGTGTGGAGAGAGGCTGCCCCAGAAACTGGTAAGTGCATGATTCAAATTAAAAATTTATTACTGTAATGCAGTGCTTCTCAATTGTTTTCTGTCGTGCCCCCCCTAGGAAGAAGAAAACATTTCGCGCCCCTCCGCTCCTCTCCGCCCCTCGCCGGCACTGCCCCTGCCGGGCGCCAGCCTATATCTAGGGCGCAGCGGCCCGGCGCGCCCAGTCAGGATGGCAGGCGGGAGGCGGGGGCGCCTCGCCCGGGGGATGCGCGCCCGGCCGGCCGGTGACTGAGCGCGGCTCTGCGCCGGGCCGTGTGCTGCGCGGGGCCCGCGGGAAGGCTGGCGGGGTGATGCTGCCGTGGCGGCGGAGCCGCGGCAGCCCAGCAAGCCGCAGGGCTACGCGGTGAGGCTGCGCCGCGCCGCGCTCGGCTCGCTGGCCCGCGCCTGCCCCTAGCGCGCGCTGCCCCGCGTGGGCAGCATGTTCCGCTCCAAGCGGCGCATGGCGCACGTCAAACGAGCCCCCCTTTACGGAGCCTCGCGCCCCCCCTGGGGGGCTCGCCCCACTATTTGAGAAACACTGCTGTAATGGAAGGGATTTCTGTTTTAAAAGGCAACACAAAAATGGTAAGCCCCTGCTACCAGCGTTTGGCCACTAATGGTGGATTGTATCACAGAGCCTAGGCATCCCTTCTCTCTCCATCTCCCCAACCCTCCACCAGGGGTAGTTCAAAATGGCAACTTGGAATTTCAAATTTTCATACACAGCTGTAAAGTTTATTTTAATTAAGTCACAGACGTTTGCTACAGTCATTCTTGTTTTCCTTTCAGTAATGAGAAATTTGCCACTCTGAAATCACTTTTCCTGGGTCTGTGCAGCTGCCTCTAAACCAGATGTGGGCAAACTACGGCCCCGCTGGCCATTTTTATCTGGCGCGCGAGCTTGGGCCGAGGGGTGGGGCCAGTGGCCCCCAGCCTAGCGAGGCAAGCAGCTCGGGCCCATGCTCCCGGCCGGCTCGAGAGCGGTAAACCCCACGCTCCCAGCGTGTCTTGCCACGCGGCCCCTCGCTCCCGGATGAGTGCTTCTTGCTGCGCAACCCCATGCTTCGGTGGAGTGCGTCTTGCCGTGGGGCCACACACCCCAAGCCTGGGTGCTGGGCCGACTGTGGTAAGCCACGAGGCCCCGGTCTCCCGACGGGGGTGCCGTGGCAAGACGCGTGGCTGGGCGGAGCGCTGCAAACCGCGGAGCCCCACGCTGGGCTGAGCAGGTAAACCAGTTTGTGGGGGCTTAGGTGGTGGGGGCCAGGATTGGTGGTTAGGGTGTGGGGAAGGGTCTCAGGAGGGGCAGTAAGGGTACAGATAGCAGGGGGGGCTAGATAGGGGATGGGTGCTGTGGGGGCAATTAGAGTGTAGGGGTCTCTGAGCTGTTTACAAATAAAGTATGTTGTGTTTTCAAGAGAGGTTATTGCTATCATTGCGTAATATCAAACAATCATGATTTTAGGTAATAAAGCTAAACACATGTTGTGTAATTAAGCATTACAAAGCAAACAGTATTCCTCTATTTACGTAGCAATTCAAATGTCAGTCAATTCTAACTATACAGCCATTGGGCCCAGCAAATCATAATCAAATTCATTTTTCATCATGCGACAGAGTCCTGTGGCATCTTAAATACTAACTAAAGTATTGAAGCATAAGCTTTCATGGGCTAATACCCACTTCGTCGGATGCATGCATCTGACGAAGTGGGTATTAGCCCACGAAAGCTTAACCTTAGGCTTCAATACTTTAGTTAGTCTTTAAGGTGCCACAGGACTCTTTGTTGCTTCTGCAATTCCAGACTAACACGGCTACCTCTCTGATTCCATTTTTCATCATGTTCATTGTGTCATGCTGACTTATATGGCATGGCAATCAAGACCACTCCTTTCATGAGCACTGCCACCCGCAAAAAATAAATCAGCCAGTTTTCCCCCCAAGCACATTCGGAAAGGTACTATCCCCCCTCTTCAATAGGCCAGGTGAGTCCATAATGTGAGACAAAGCATCCGTTACTTCTGCTGCCTGGATGCAACCAGCTCCTTCAGTGGTAGCTGCACTTTCTGGCTGAGGGTACTGATCGAGCATCCTCTTGCTGTCAAAGTCCATTCAGGGGGGAATGGCTCACCTCTGGCTTCACAACGGTTTTCAAGAGCACAGCAAACCACAGTAATGCGGACAGCATTGATCACACTGGCATCCAACATGATTTTAATCTGCCAAAATCACATTCAGTCATCATTTACACCTGCGGAGAGTGTAATTAAACCTTTTTTTTGGTGAAGGCCTCTGAAGCCACTTTTAGCCCCCCTTCTGCCTAGGCTGAGAGTTCAGAGTTCTGAGGAGCAGCACAGCATCTCACTCAGTGTTGTCACCTATAGAAGTAAATTGTGTCTGGGGAAAAAGGGTAGAAATCAAATTATGAGTCCTTCTCCAGACATAGTCAATGATTCTGGATAACTGCCTAAAGGTAGTTATGTCAGTGCTGCCTCCCCCTAAGAGCAGTAATAATGATCCTTTTCTAGTAATTTAATTCTGTGCCTTTAAAAAAAATACTGTATCACACTATACATTGTTAACATACAAGGATATTTTCAATACTTTTTTCTCACTCCAAACATGTTGTTGTTTGTTGTTTAACAGATGACTAAGCATGTATGTTGTTTTAAAAAAAAACTGCTTTTATTTTTATTTACCTCTCTGATTTTACTAGAAAATATTTCTCATTCAACTGGGTCATACTTCATTTCTGTTAGAATTTTATAATAAGGACTCTCGGTTGTTTAAAATATTCATATTGATTTCATATGTCAAATCACATTCTTGAACCACAGGATGATGAATCACATGGCAAAAACAACAACAAATCTTCACTTTTATCTTCTTGTAAGATACATAAATATAATGGCAATGAGTGTGCTGTAAAAACCTGGATGGATGGATGGTTCATTGGATACACAGCTAGACAGAGATATAGCTGTTTCAGTTATGCATACCGGAGAACAAATTGTTTCCCCTTTTTGGCTTGAGTGGTTGACCAACATTTGGAACCCTGCTGGGTTGTTTCTGTTAGGAGGAGAAATTGTTAGTAGTCAGATATTTCTTTGATGCAATGCTATTTATTTACACAGCATGTACACAAAGCCCTGTTTCCCTGAACACAATAAAAACAACCAGAAGGAGGCAGTTTCCCTGTTCAGATATCCAAGTCTGCCTTTCCAAATGAAGCTCTGTCTTTTGGCTTCCTCCTAAGGCCATGCTCCCCACTGCTTCTCTCACTTTTTGCTTTTCCTCTCCCCACAGAGCTGTAACCAATCAATTTGCATCCTCTGACTTTGCAACCGACCCCCAGGGAAACTCCTCCATCCTCGCAGTGTCACTTCTGATTGGCTTTGCCCCACAGTGCCTTGGGAGATGGCTTCCTATTATTTCAGCTATCACTATACAAAAGGGGCATTTAACTGCTTCTTCCTTTTAGCCTGAATAAAAAATATTTCCCACAGACTTTTACCAGGTCAGGGACTAATCTATAGAGTAAAGACATGCTTGATGGCAGCACCTTCCAGTGTAACAATATTCTGCACCATAACCAAATTATTATTGAGATGAACCTCTGCTTATAATAAGGGTCAGAACTTCACTTGGTGCTACCTGACTTACACCAGCTGAGGATCTAGACCTAAATATCACAGTAGAATAAACATGGAGAACCAAACTCTTCTCTCTGTTGCATTTGTGCAATTCAACCAACATTGAATGGAATTGCATTGTGGGCCTGCCAACTCTAGCGTTGCCAGGTTTTCCCTGTAGACTACAGGTTTTCAGACCTTCCTATATATCTGCAATGACATTCTCTTCTGACTGGTTATCCCTCATTAGGATGTAGGGGAAATAGCAAAGGGGAGCCAATCAGAGCTGCTTTATGTACTTAAGGTCAGCCTGGTCAATGGGGAACACTAGTGCTTAGAGCTGGCTGGAAAACAGCAGCTTGCTGCTGGCTCTGTAGCTACTGCTGCATCTGGCCCCTGCCAGATCTGGAAGGCAGGTTGATGTCCCCTCACTGTTTCTAAGACCTCCCCCTCTCCCCCCAAAGCCTAGGAGAGAATGAAATATCCTTCTATTCTTGTCCATCCTCTGAGCACCAGGAGGAAAGGAGCTGGAGCCACTGTATTTTTTTTTGCAGGAGAAGGAGTATGATGATCAAGGAGGACCAGTGGATATGAGAGGCCAAGGGACTGTAAGGGAGAAGGACCACCAATAACTCTGAAATGAGGACAGATTTCAATAGAGCTTGGAGAAGTGTCAGGATTAATTGGGATGGTTTGGTGTGCTTGGAGAGGTCAGCACCAGAATTAATTGAGGGAGCTTCTGTGCAGGTGGGTATAGAATACACAGTGAGAGGTAAACTGGCTATAATCCATGGTTATAGTAAAATCTATTTTAAAAAGAACTGGGGCCAGAGGGGAGGAGGTGGAGCGAGAGAGAAGAGACATTGCATACCAAACTGAAGACTGAAAAGGTGCTGAGAACAGAGGCAGGCCAGGCAGAACAAAAAGTGGCAACAAAAGCAGGAACACTTCATATTGCAGGATTAAGTGGATTGCACCCAGCTCCTCACAGATTTCATAGAATCATGGAATATCAGGGTTGGAAGGGACCTCAGGAGGTCATCTAGTCCAACCCTCTGCTCAAAGCAGGACCAATCCCCAACTATATCATCCCAGTCAGGGCTTTGTCAAGCCTGACCTTTAAAGCCTCTAAGGAAGGAGATTCCATCACCTCCCCAGGTAACCCATTCCAGTGCTTCACCACCCTCCTAGTGAAAACGTTTTTCCTAATATCCAACCTAAACCTCCCCCACTGCAACTTGAGACCATTACTCCTTGTTCTGTCATCTGGTACCACTGAGAACAGTCTAGATCCATCCTCTTTAGAACCCCCTTTCAGGTAGTTGAAAGCAGCTATCTAATCCCCCCCTCATTCTTCTCTTTTTCAGATTAAACAATCCCAGTTCCCTTAGCCTCTCCTCGTAAATCATGTGCTCCACCCCCCTAATCAATTTCTGGATGCAGATCTTCCACTGAATGAAAGTAATGGTCGGGTCACCATCAATAAAAGCTGCAACAATAAACTAAATAGTAAATTGGATTATCTAACTGAAGAAATGAACTCATTGAAACAAGAACACAGGGAACTGTTAATAAAGTGGATGAGGCAGAGAAACTGCCTGAAAGGTGGATACAAAAATCTAGAAGAGAAATGCAAATTAAAGATTCCTAGACCATGTTTGAGCCACTACATAATCTGGAGAACATATCAAAGTGAAATAATATCCATCCAGTTTGTAGTAGGAAACAGTAATTCAAAAATGACTTGCTAAAGTATATGTTAATATTAATATGTTAACATCCAGGCAGTGGTCATCCTATTGTGATAAGATAAGTGATACTCATCTTTAGGGTCTTTGTAGAAGTTGCTCAAGGGTGTTAATTTGTAAAGAGTATTATTAGGGTTTGTCACTTGGAGCAGTTATATATGGAAAATGTGGTAATAGCTGAAATAAATATATATAGTTTCATTAAAATACATTAAGATAAATTAAGAAAAAATCTATAGATGAGCAAAAGTATGCAAATATGAAAGGAAAGGGCAACACAACTGGCAGGACATTAATCTTGCTCTTGGAGAAAGTTGGAGGGATAAATAACATGGTCAGAGGAGTGGGAAAAGAGGAAGTTTATGGTAAAAAGACAAGAATACTGGATACTCTGCTTCAGAAGGTACATCTGACAAACACAAAACAAAACAAATGAAAAAGTGTGGGAAACAATCTATTAGTCTTACTCCTGAGCCAGAGGAATAGTGGAGTAGGAATAGCTGGGGGGAAGCATTTCATGCAAAATTAGGGCCAGTCTGTAACAGAGAGTATGCACAAGGTAGAGGCCTCTAGGAACTTTCCCCAAATATCTTGCATCCCCAGCCAGCAGCCACCCACAACTGCAGCACCTCCGGGTACCCTTAGTAGGCATCCAGAGAGGAAGGGGGGAGGAATAGGCAGGATGTAGAACTAGGGAAAGTAGGCTGGTGCAGAGGGGAGCACCATCCCACTGTCTCTGGGCATCAATATAAGTTGGAGAGGTGCTGTTTTTTCATTATTTGTAAACTGGCATGTCCTATTAAAAGTGTAATGTGTACACAGTGATATGGAAAATTTGGGAATTCTACAAGCTGATGAGGATACAAAGCATTTGAACAACATCATATTTAAGTTCATATGCTTTGTATAGGGTTCTTCCAGTAAACTATGAACATGAGATGCATGAGAAATGCATTCTGATAAAATGTGGATGAGTCTGTGTGGGGGAACTAAAACAATATCCATAAATGCTACGTACAATCTAGTGTACAATAAATGTATACACAATGCATTTGAGGCTGGATTATCAAAACAAAATAAGACAAATTTAAAATGTGCCCTGATGCAAGCTGCTGTCTTTCTTTTGGCCTGGGAGTGCCCCGTTAATAAGGAATACTGGTCCAAAGAACTAGAGATATTAGTGGGCATCATAAAATTCCTAACCCAGAATTGTATCTTAAGTAGTATTTCATTGCACCAACATGAAAAACTCTGAATTCCTGGCACTGACACTGCTCTTGGCAAGGAGGTAATTTTTATCTAAACAGAAGAGGAAAACCTGTATAAATGATCAAAGATGGGCTGAAACAAAGAATATGCAGTGCTGCAATGGAAGAAGTAATATGTGACAGACATGAAAAACAAACCAATGGCCCAAATTCAGACCTGGTGTAAGTGGTCCAACTCCACTGAAATCAATGGAGTTAAATGAGCCCTTCTTAATTTAGCCCTATATATAGATTATGTGGAAACAAACAATTTGGTAGATTATCTGTAAGGTGGACACAAACTCTTCTGGTCATGACACTTGCAATAACTGCACACACAGATTGGAATCGAAGACTGTTTATTATATGGTTACCGTTCTGGCTTATTAAAAATGAATGCTGAATTGTGTGCTTATATATAATTTAGCAAGCTATAGCACACAATAGTTATGTATTATTTTGTTTTTTCAAACCAAGGAGCTAAGAAGAATATACATAGACATTTTCATGTATTTGATATATTTAAGATTTGGTTTTGTAATAATTCTAAATCACATCATTTTATAGTTGTAATAGAATTTCTGGGAATGCAAACTGCAATTCTGTTTGTCCTCCTCTTACCCATTCATCTCTTTAATTTCTTTCATCACAGCTTTTTTAGAACATTGTTTTAAGCTGCCTGTATGACATATATGGTGGTACCTTAGCCACACAATCAAATAATTCACAGATTTAAAACCCAGATTTCATCTACAGTCTACACATATTTGATGTTCCCTTCCTTTTGCTGTTGAAAAATTATTTAAATCAGAAAATATCCATGACACTGAGGTTACAGAAAGAGTTACTATACTAAACAAAGGATTCCATAGAATTTTAATTTTGCTACATACATGATTATGTTGTGTCCCTCAGTCACACATTGGATCCCACATTTGGGCTTTGGTATCTTAAGGGATAGGATCATATCTATATTACCTAAGTGTGACACAGAGGCTTCTTGAAAAAGGACCCCATTTTTTGGGTTTTTTTTTTAAAAAAAAACCTCTTTCCTCATACTGGATGAATTCACTACACCAAATACATGTTCTACAGGATTTTAGCCATAAAGAGTAACATGTAAGCTATCTACAAAAGCACATAATGTGTCAATACTCATAACCATTGTGAGATGTACCTACGGTTAATATTTAGGAATAATGTATTTATACTGAAAGTATGCTTTATGGACATGGCGTAGAAATTAGTCACCAGGAGATAAATCTGGTGTTGATCTGGTATCCTAGATACCAGGGGGGGTGGGGGGATAGCTCAGTGGTTTGAGCATTGGCCTGCTAAACCCAGGGTTGTGAGTTCAATCCTTGAGGGGGCCATTTAGGGATCTGGGGCAAAAAATCTGTCAGGGGACAGTACTCAATCCTGCTAGTGTAGGCAGGCAGATCCTGCTAGTGTAGGCAGGGGACTGGACTCGATGACCTTCACGGTCTTTCCAGTTCTAGGAGATTGGTATATCTCCATTTATTTTTTATTTATTTATTTATTTTTTTAGATATCCGTTTGGCATGGAAAAACACAGAATTCACATTTTTACAGAGAATTTTTAGCTTTTACATTTTGTTAAAAAAATAAAAACATACAATAGAACTCCATTTATCCAAGCCTCCATTATCCAGCTCTCTGTATTAACCAAACCACCAGCCATCCGGGGCTGACCATCTGAGCCCCGCCACTGTCAGCTCCAGGTGACTGGTGGTTCGGTTAATACAGAGAGCCAGATAATGAAGGCTGAGATAAACAGGATTCTGCTGTATCTCAAAAAAACTTAGTGTTCAACTGATACCTATATATATTGTGACTAGGTAAACTAAAGTTCAACAATTTATTTTAATCACAGAAAAATTTGGATTTTTAATATTTTTTATCATGGAAAACTAGGATCCCTGGTGATAACCCATTCAAACAAGAAGCAGTTGTGATCCCTCCCTATTCAGCCAGTGAGATAATGCAAGCTTCTGTTGTCTATCCTTGTCACAGAACAGTCAATAGAAAACCATCAAAAACAATTGTAAATGATCTAAACCACGTGGAGGTGAAAAGGAACATTACAGCAGGCAGGGGATTGTCCTGGCTATGAAAAAAGACAAAAGACAGTATAACAGAGTCTAGAGACAGATACCCTGTGTCCATTCACTGAGAAAACACCTTATGGAGCAGAGGGCTTTCATGAACAGTTGAATCCTGGTTTATGAAAACATCCAGCTCTGCAATGGACTGAACTTTGGGGGGAAACCTTACTTCATTAGATAGGAAAGGTAACTGGGGATAAGTATAGACCCAGGTTTGCATTTTACAATGTTGTTTTGTGTTGTAAGCCGTGTTTCCATCACTTTCTCTCACTTATAGGTAAATCTTTATGCTTCCTTAAATAAACCTCCTTTTGTTTTATTATAAGTGCTTATAGTGCTTTACAGAAGAGGTGATCAAAGGGAAAACTGGTAAATTGGGGTGCACTACACCTCTGAGTGCCAGGGATCTGGAATTCCTGCCGTTAGCCAGTGGGCTGGATATCACCTCCATGGTGAAGTTAGGGCTGGCATAGTGCTTGAGTGGCTGAAATACGGGTTGTTTCAGGGAGCTGACACCCAGCTCCCACAAGAAACACTCTCTCTGGCTGGAGGCTGGGGGGGGGGGAAGGTTACAAGATGGCTCACTGTTCTGGGTACCTCAAGAACCACCACACATGCATTTGTAATAGCATCACTGGAATCAGTGGATCTTGACACCTGTTGTATAACAAGGCTATAACATTTTTAATCTTGCCCCAGATCATGTGCCTGGGGTGAGGAAATTAAGTCTCCTCTAGGCTGTGTCTCAGACCCTCATTACTGCTATATAGCTGGATATTTTACAAATGATCTGTCTGTGACAAGTCATGTTCTGTTAAATACATGCAGTAACAAAGTTAATTGCCTTTCATACTCTGATTTCTACTTATAGTCATTCCACACATATCTATAGTCTAAATTCAGACATGTTAATACTGAAATAAAAGACTCAGCAACCACTACTATTTATACCCTTAAAGCCTGTCTTTTTTGATCCTGGCTTGATAGCTAGATAGCTTTATAACTAATATCCCCCAGGCAAAGTACTGTAATGCTGCATATAAGAAACATTAGTAAATGGGATATGTGAAAATGAACTAAGATATGCTGTTGGTTTTTTAATACTATTTCTTTATATTCAATCTGGGTGACAAGAGGCCAAAACATTCATAATACTTCAGATGCATTTGAAGATAAAATAGGAAATAACCATTAAAAACAAGGTAGAGTTTTCGTCATTTCAAGAGTGATAACATAGGTAATCTATCCCAGAGAAAGAGAGAGAGAGGAAAGCTGAATACAGGGTAGGGGGAAAAAGAACCAGACTGCCTATGTGAAGAGTTCTCCATTACTCAGAAAGCCACTAAAAGTCTAAATACAATGGCACCACAGGCATTGGCACTGCTATAATCAGGTGTGTTAGCATATTTATTATCAACTCTATTTTTAGGGCTTTATAAATCTGTGATAAAAATTAAACCTGATCTGAAGCTTGGTATATAACATAAGCAATTGGTATTTAACGTGGGCAATTTTTCATGTAAATTGATGGGATTGTTTTTAATATGGGAAAAAAGCAAAAGCTTACTGATTTCAAATGTGGTTTTGTGCTCCAATATCAAAGAGAAACCAGGATCTACAAAGCAATCTCATTTCAAAGTGGTCTCTGGTATTGCACCACTCAGAATACACCCATAGCCATTTGGTGTTGCCTAAAACCTGTAAGTATGTGTGTGCCCAATGCACTGAAGCCAGAAAACTTTGCTTTCCAATACCAGTTGGAGTAGCACTCACATCCTCTGTCCCTTGTAGCCCTGTGCTACAAACACAGGCTCAGAGAGCTCCCTCTGACGTGGCGCAACCTAAACCACTGATGCTGTTAACTGTGTTATCACAAGAGATTCCAGTGGTTCCGCTTACTTTTTCACCAGATAATGCTACAGTGCCTGAGTGCTCATCTGTAGTACTGGCAGATTTTAAATTGTATCAAAACTTCTTGAGACAGATGGCATCATCTGTGGTTATTCAGTCTGCGTTTGTTCAAGAAAACGTCTATAAGGTAGTGGATATTTTTCAAACTTCAGCTCCTGGGAGAGTTCTCTCCCTATGAAGCAATACTGGAGCTTGCCAAATCTCTGTGAAATACCTCCGCATTTATAATATCTACAGCTAAGCATACTGGGAAGATTTAGAATGTTTTTTTCCTTTCATCTGATTCCTAATTCCCTGATTGTGACTAAGGAAAATGAGAGAGTAAGGGCACCTCTACACTCCAGTGGGGATAGATGGGGGAGATCAATCTTTCAGGGGTTGATTTATCGAATATAGTCTAGGCGTGATAAATCGATCCCTGAGCGCTCACCCATCGACTCCTGTACTCCACTGCTGCGAGAGGCACAGGAAGAGTCAATGGGGGAGTGGCAACAGTTGACTCACCACCTTGAAGATGCCACGGTAAGTCGATCTAAGTACATTAACTTCAGCTATGCTATTCTTGTAGCTGAAGTTGCGTGTCCTAGATCAATTCCCTCCCTCCCAGAAAGACCAGGGCTAAGGAAGGGTAGGTATAAATCTACTCCTAAAACAGAGAGTCTAAAAAGATTAGATTTGATAGGAAGAAAAGTATATTAAATATCCTCATTGCAAATGCACTTTGCCAACCAGCAAGCATTATTGTTTAAATATGACTTCATAAATAATTTACCAGAATCCTCCAAAGACGTATTTAAGACATTTAATACAGTGGGCTGTTTGGTGGCAGACAGCTTTACAGTCAGCATTGGATGTGGTTGATGCTTTGTTCAGATTTATGGCTTCATCTGTGACAATGAAAAGGGCCTCATGGCTACAGAACTCCAGCATAGCTCCTGAAGTTCAACATACCATAGAGGAATTACCGTTTGATGGTTGTTTTTTGAGAAAACTGACAAAACTTATGTAGGTGAAATCCTGGCACTAGTGAAGTCAATAGCAACATTCCCATTGATTTCAATGAAGCCAGGATTTCATGCACAGTGTTTATAGTATCAGTGGGAGGGGAAAGTTAAATTTAGTGGGTCCATATTGGAAGCTGGTTTTGAAAATCTGGGTTTAAATAGCTCAATTTTTCTGTATGAATATTTGAAAGTAGTTTGTCAGATAGGAAGAAAGTATGGTTTAGGGAATAGGGCTTTGGACTAGGATACTTGGATTCAGTTCTTCTTTGTTCAGCCACAGGCTTCCCATGTAACATTGGGAAAGTAACTTAATCCATCCTGAGCTGTAGCTCCTCAATTGTAAAAGTAGGGATGTTGAGAAGAAAAAATCCATTAGTGACTGTGAGGAGTTCAGATTAGCTATTTAGTGTTGCCCCTCTGCCAAGCAGTAGCAGAATTTGGGGCTTTACAAGTCAGTTTTCTCATGAGGAGCAGAAAGCAGTGACACAAAGCCAAGTATTTTATTAGTGTAATATATACTTTTTTAAAAAAACAAAAAGTCCTATTTCCTTGGACAGAGATGGGGACAGACAGCACACAGGCAACATTCTCCTGAAGAAGTCTCAGATCAAGCAGCTCTGCTCTGTCCTTGCTGCCTCTGTCTCTCTAGGGCCACAGCCAAAATTCACCATTTCACTTAGTGCCTTATTCCAGCATTTGTCTCTGGGATTTACAGTTGAGAAATCCCTAGTCGAAAGCAGTTTATGGATTGCATGGCTCAAACACGTGTGCTTGCTGATGCTTTGCAATACAAAGGAACCTCAGCACTTCAACTGCTGGGGGAAGGAAAGTGTTTTAACCCACATAATATCCTTAATGACTTTCTTGGTGCAGTTACTGCATGGCACCTTAACTCTGTCTGTGAGGAGTTTCATCCTGGATCCATATACATCAGTGACTCCCAATGGGCAAGCCATAACAAGAGATTCGTCCCTTTAACTTCAGAGGCATTGCAGATTTATTTGGCTCTCTGAGTCCACAATGCGGAATGATTACGTGTGATTCAATATTTTTAAATGACAATAGCCAAGATACGATATTGAATAATAAGTACTAAAAAGTAGCAGCCATGCATCACAGCATCTGCTTTGCTAAACAGGTTTTCCTGCAGAATCAGGATTATTGAACCATTGTTTGCAGTTCATTCTATTTTCAATGCCCATTCATGGCATCCACTAAGGAGTCTTGGAAACCTATTGCAAATTAATGCATTTTTTTGTTTCCCTCCTCCTTCACTCTTCTGTTAAGTAAACAAAACCAATGGAAACCAAAATGATATGAAACAAGTGCCAGAAGTCACTGCATTTGTAGACCTCTGTTTCCCACATTACTTCAGATGTTATCTGTTATGTTCATACCACAAACAATGAGGAGGAAAACACTTGGAGCGGTCACAAAGGTCAATAAACATCTGGCTTATGAAGTATTGCCCTGCTGCCTGCCTTATGTTCATAAAATTACTTTAGTCAGGAGAAATAAATATAATGTACTGAAAGTAAGTGGGAAATTCTTCCCTATCTCAAAGTGTGGGGGATTCACATCTGCAATTTCTATTAGCATAAACCTTTGAGCATCAAAATGAAAATTTACCCAAAAACCTCCCGGAAGAAAGACAAACACAGTGTGAAGTTTTAAGGAGATGATCCTCTTCTCAGTAGGGGTAAAGATTTATGAGGGCCTTATATCTCCCCCAATCAGGAGCATCTTTTCAAGCACAACACTTCCCCATATAGACAGAGGTTTCCTTCTGCCACAGAAACAAATCTGCATCCTCTAAATGCAGAGCAACAATGGAACCCTGCAGCTATGTGCGGTCAACTCATATTCATATTCTTCCCGAATTCCTCTTATTTATCTCTCAGGCTATTCAAATGCTAGGAAATTCTTGAGATTCCTTAGGCAGATCACCTGCATCCACTGGGAGCTCCATTAAAGAACTTTAAAAGAAAAGTGCCATATTTATCTGTATTGTCTAGAATCAGGAACATAACTGTGTTTTTGACAAAGTCTATTTTTATGATTTCCATTGTAGTACAGATTATATCCAGTTGTGGGCCTTTATGTTCTTTATTGTGTTTTGCCTCAGTAAAGACTGCAGGGTCGGGCTTCTTATTGATTTTTGAAAAATTCCACAGTAAAAAAGAAAACTAAATTCTTCAGTCCCTATTCAGGGGAAATGCATTTTGACTTTCAAGAAGGATGTAGTGTTCGGCTGTCCAACAGGAATGCATGTAACATCACAGGAAAGGATCTACTTCAATAATTCAGAGGCACAGTCATCCCATCATGTGCATGCATGCAACACCAAGCTGATTGGTCTCCATGAAAAGACTGCATGAATATTAATGTATGAGCTCTAGTCCTTGTGAAATGTGAGTTTAATCACATAATTCCTTACATGTATATAGTGACTTTATCTAAAAGGAGGGGACTTGAAGACTAGTGCTTGCAATGCAAACTACAAGGGAGATTTTTGTAACCTTACTGCAGCCACAAAATTAATCTCACAGTGTTTAAATTTAGACATCTAAATTTGAAAATTTATGTTTGAGTTTAATCCTTGTTCACCGCCCCACATCCTTATACTTTTCAAGACAACATCCTTATTATTCAACTTTGCTAATGAAGAGTATATAGGAAAACATTCTTAATATGTACCAGCAACTTCGAATGACACCTCTAGAATATTAACATGCAGAGACTAGTTTTATCTCACTTCCTCCTCCTTAGCATCAGTTTATTGTCTTTTTTCCTAAACAGACCGTCTGCACTAGCATTCTTGGTGTAACTGTGGTGGGGAAACCAAAATGAATATTGCTTGAGAGCTATACCACATTTTGGCATTTATGCCATGCATAATGATATAACCACAACCGGGTATTATGGTCAGTGACCACCTCAAATATCCTCCCTGACAGATAACACTGGTGTTTCTGTATAGAAGTTAGTCAATGGGGCTGGGATGATGCAATTGTTGCCATCAGGCAAATGTTAATAATGCCCACTGTCCCTAGGGAAGCCCTCATCTGATGCTTATTAGTTGATTTAGCCGTAGACAGTTCCTATCTGATCTAACCACTTATCCAATTTTACAAATAAGTCACCTCAGTCATACTTATTCCTCAATTTTCAGTCAGACTTCCACATAAAACATGCCTAAACATCTCGTTTAGATCTGTCAGCTACTCCAAAAATATATCACAATTTCATCATTATAGACCAGCAATTCCAACACTTTCTTACCATCCTCTGAAACATTGCAGAAGTGTTCTACATGCCAAAAGCCAATAGCCAACTCATAGGAAAAAGATAATGAATCTTCGTTTATTTTATATTACTTTACTGAATGACAAACAATATCGGAAGTGATGTTATTTAGAGCCATGTGTGAATTTTACATTGCCCCTCCTTTCATTTTAGGTGAAAGGATATTACATAACTCGATGGAACACCCAAGTTTCAGAGCAAATGAACTACTCATGTTGTGGGACTGAGTGATTCACTCATCTGAATGGTTAAGTGCCAATGACATAATTTGCTGAGATGCTGCACACCAACTGTTGGCAATTACTTCCTGAATTATATGGTATATTTTGTTGCTCCTAACTAATCCTCAGTGTCTGAAGCACTTACTATAATTTAGGTAGCTACAAATACTCAGCTACTCTTTTTTTAAGTACATAAAGTTAAAAGATGCAATAAATTAGCAAAGAGGAATGAGATTCTGATGCCTTAGTACTGACACAAGGAAGTGACTTCATGCTGAGAGAGCACTGACAGAATGAATGGAAGACATGTGAAGAGACTTATTAAAGACAAGCTTATTAAAACTAGGTAAGCCAAAATTTGCAAATATGAGTCCCCAAAGGTAGACACCTAAATCCATCCTTAAGACCTAAATTAGTGGCCTGATTTTTGGAGAGGCTTTGTAACAGCAGCTCCTGGTGAATTCAATAGAGGGATGGTGCAGGGCTTGATTAATTAGTTTTTATAAAGCATGCTGAGGTCTCAGGATGGTAGATATTAAGGAAAGGCAAATTATTATTTTATGAAGCAACAAAGAGTCCTGTGGCACCTTAAAGACTAACAAAAGTATTGAAGCATAAGCTTTCGTGGGCTAATACCCACTTCATCAGATGCATGCAGTGGAAGCATACATACTTCCACTGCATGCATCCGACGAAGTGGGTATTAGCTTGTGAAAGTTTATGCTTCAGTACTTTAGTTAGTCTTTACGGTGCCACAGGACTCTTTGTCGCTTCTGCAGATCCAGACTAACACAGCTACCTCTCTGATTCTTATTATTTTATTCTTGCCCTTAGTAACATGTACAGCATAGAGTCATAGACCTAAAACCTTCACCCACCAGACAAAAGACTGAGTTATTTAGCCAAGTTCACCCAGTGCCTGGCCACTAGTTGACAGAAATAGTTGTTATAGGATATCAACTCAAACACATCTTTGATTGAAACTGAATCCCTGTTGAAAAGTCCAAGCAACTGTGTGCAGCCAGCACCATCCAAATACCTAAGCATTAGTATGAGAAGTCAAAACTTTTCAGTGGTGACGGGGGACATACAAAATGCTTTTCAGTGGTGACTGGGGACATACAAAATTTACACCCAAAAATGTCTAATGACTTGGAGATCAAGGATTAGTCGGAAGGGATGTGTTGTGTAAACTTACCATTAGAGCGCCCCCTTGTGGTAGACCTTGATGTTGCTAGAATTTGCATTTCTATCACTACCTGCAAGTCATCTGTCTCTGTGTGCAATTCAGCCTTCTGGTTGAGAAGCATTTAAGTCCAATCCCCTTCAGGGAAACAAAACCTAAAACTAGTAATCAGAGTCTAAGCAAATCTTCTCTGGCCTCTGTCTTCTATCCTCACCATCAGCTACTCCAGAGTCTTCTCCTGCTTTCCCCCTGTCCCCCCCCCCCCCCCCCCCGTTCCATCACTGAGCACTGACCTTTCAGAATATATCATATAAGTCTGTCCTCTTTCAGGCTCTAGCTCGGGCCCTTGACAGTAGTCCCTCTGAACCCTGTAGTTCCTCCCTTTCAGAATGAGCTCTCCCCATTTATGGGGACCAGATATCCATTAAGTTATCATCTGATGCCTCCTAGTCCCACCCCCTTGATTGAGAACAACTAATTGGGTACATCAATTGCATCACCATACAAACTACTTCACTATTAACCCCTTTCCAGCCCATAATGGGCTGTCACCCAGCACAGGGGGTACTATTTCTACTCCAGTATTTTGTTGAATTAACTTCCTGAAATAAGAAACGACTCCCACAGCCTTTTCCTCCCCATTAGGCACTCTCCTTTAGTATCACACATTCATATATAGAGTGCCTTTCGTGGCATTTCTAAAAGGTACTCAACAGTATCATGCACTGTCTCTGCCTCTCACTGTTCTGTGAGATGTAGTGTAATCTTATCAGGACACGCCAAATTGACCAACATAGATAGGGACATGTGTTCTAGTAGACCAGTCTAATAATGCATTTAGTATCTTCTTTGTTTTGTTTTGTGTTTCTAATGACAAGCGCAAAAACACAATTCTCCCAAGCCAGGAAGCCTGGGTACATACTCTTGTTGCTAGCCGATGCTGAAGCTCCTGCCACCGCATCTATACTATGATTGTTGCCCATGTTAGCTAGATTAAAGCGAACATGGGTATGCCTAGCTGTGCTACAATCACACCTTCACTTGCAGCACAGACAAACCCAGAATGTGAACATTCTATCCTTGCAACTTAGGCCTTAATGGTTAACCATTCATTCCCACAGTGGTAGGTTACATTCAGATTTCCTTAATGCAAGGTTGCTTCAAAATAAATCATCAAATGTCTCCCTTATTCCCACCTCTTTTTTATTGTTGAAAACGCTGGCAGACTGAAGCAAGCCCTGTCAGCATTTTTCATGGCTGCCGATTGGATACATATGCCTAAAACCCTATCTGAATATTTCTCTACATGAGAAAAATCATAATTAAGCTTTCTTTTCAAATGGTGCCAAAACAGAATATTTTCTAGAAACACTACACTTTTCTCTCCAGCATGAAGTAGGATGAAAGACATTTGTTCTGTGCTTTCATATGCATTCTCTAAGATGATTTTGTGAAACGTTCTTTGATAATAAAGGAAGTTCTTGTTAGTGCAAACTGAAAACAAAGTGTCACTTGTCAGATTCCAAACAAATACATCCTCAAATGTAAAATCCTCACATGCAAAAAATTAGTGCTACTACAAAGTAAAAGTTGAGAGGTCAAGTACTCATGCATAATGCCCCTGCAGCATTAAATCCTGTATATTTTACAGTATTATACATTAGTAAAGAAAAAAAATTAACATTTACATTTAACAAGTGAAAGAGATGCAGAAAATACTATATGGGACCAGTATGGCTGAGTTAACATTGCCAGAGCAAAACAAACTTTTGGGATTTCCTGATTTTTACAATACTTTATCTTGAAACCTTAATGTTACACTGTTTCATTTTTGTGTTTTCATTTCCTTTTTATTTTTAAAAGGAAAAAAAAAAGAGAATTTAAATTAGGCATAAACGAATTGTGCAGCTTCCAGGCAATGCTAGTTTTTGGACAAGTACATGTAGGGCTACATTGTGGCTGTAGGATCAGCCAAGTGTAAGGGTCAGTACATTGTTGTGCTCTCCTTTGAGCAGCCCTTTCTGTCTCCCCACTGATCCAGGAAGAGAATAAACTGTGCTGGATATTGGTGGAGTGGAGTTACACTGCCAAGCACTTTGGGAAAGTGAAGCCAAAGCTCTTTCAAGTTCCAAACTCTTTCTGCCCTTTCTTGCCCTCCTACACATGGGGGAATACATATTTTTTCGTGGCGCCTGCTTCTCTTCCCACACTGCTACTCATGGTGTGGGTACCTGACACAGATGCACACAAGGGCACCTCGTGTGTTCCTGTATGCCCTGGAGCTTCAACAGTAGCAGTGCCACAATTTGGCCTTTAACTTACTGTGTATAGATACCTCACAGATTAATGGGCTTGATTCAGCAAGGTCATATATTATTTTAAATATGTGATTATTCCCATTGGCTTCAAACAGGATCTCATACCTGAAAGCTGAACTTAAAAGTTCATTAAAAATTCACACAAAAAGGCAGTTTGGTTGAAATATTTGGGTCAAACCATCATTAAGGTAAAACTTTTATTACTTAGAGGTGTTTTTGTAAAGGCACCTACTACTTACTTAATATCTATTATATTAGTTTAGGTTGTTAATTTTTCAAAAATATTCCGATTCTATTTTACCCTTTAAATATGCCAAATAATTACATGAATCAAAATCAAATCCACAGCCAAATTCTGTTCTCTGTAACACTGGTGTGAATCAAATGGGTTACACTAGACTTACTTCGGAGTAAGAGAGACCGTTGATCAATTCTCTTTGTGGGTTGATTGTATTTGTCATATTTGAATTATGTTTGTATTGATTTATAAGACAATAATTGATCCTTCAGTCAATAGACTCTCTATTCGGTGAAAAGTGTGCCAGAAGAGAAACAGAGTACTGTATAATTTATTTCACATAGCAAATCATAAGATCTGTCAATTCATAGATACTACAACAGTACTCCATTATCTTCTATTTTAGACCATTTTATCCAGGAAATATAGGATGCACCAGATTAGCAATGGCTCTGGAGTGAATACAAGGCTGTAATTCCCTGGACAGATTCTGCTGATGTCACTAACCACAAGAGTGAAGCTTGAGCTTTTTCTGAACAGAAAGACTACTCAAAGTGAAGTGATCCCAGAGAGAATGTAGTTATGGTCATTTAATCGTCTATTTAAAAAAAAACTGTGGGAAAATTGAGAACTTCTGGAAAAGTGGAATGAATGGTGCTGATTGGGGCCACAAATATAGAAGGAAGGAACTTTATACACTTTTTACACAACTCCCCCAGTGCAACTAAAACAACCCTGTTTTCAGAATCTCTGAGCAGAAATAGCAGATCAGACCAGCCTTTTCTAACGTGATGACGGTTGCATAGATCTCATCCAGGAGTGGAGTATTTGGCATAGTATCTGCATATACCGAGTCAACACAGAGGGCTGTCAACTTTTCTGAACATTACCCTCCCTGCCTTAGTCCATCACCTCTTTACTGTTTTTTTCTGTCCTCAAAACAAACCTTTAAGCACACACGTCGCCAGCTCCAATCCCGGGTTGTGGGAGCAATTCCATTCTGTTCTGGTGCTGCTGGATCAGTCACTATTTGCAGTTTTATTCTCTTGCTGAAGTCTTGCCTGTATCTCTGGGGGGAGTCCAGAATTATTAATAGCCATTCAACTCTTACCCCATCCACCCAGCCTACAGAGAAAAGCTCAGAACTCCTTGAGACAGATCCTCAGTTGTTGTAAATTAGCATAGCTCCATTGACTTTAGTGGAACTACACGGCTTTTACACAAGCTTGCCTCCCTAGATTCGCTCCTGCTTAACTTCTGCACATTCTCATGCCAGCAGCTTTCCTTGTAGCACCATATAAATGGCTCCTTCTCTTAACAGGGGAAGGCTGAGGATTCAAGCCGTTTCTCCTGCATTCTAGCAGATAACTCCATCAATCTTCTAGTTTCCACAAACTGATCATTGCACCAATAATCCCGTCCAGTCAGTGGAGCAGAGCTGCAAGAACACCTCCCGTTCCGCTTCTCGTGTTAAAGGCCTAGTTGCTAATACACTGTCCACAGTATGGTTAAAACAGCATTACCAATGATCATGCCTAAAACATAGTTGTTCCTAGCATAGTAGTAGATCTGACTGCTGCTAGCACAATTCTAGCATGCACAGGGCTTTTGGCGGGGCGGGCGGGCAGGGAGAGGAAGGGCACACTAGCCAAGCTGTGTTTTAGGCAAATCCCTTTCCTCTCCCAATAATCTAACCTAGATTTATAACATGATCTGAGGAGAAAAGGAATCTTTGTCCCCACTGGTCAGCAAGAATGTACTAGCAGCAACTGAATTAAAATATGTGAATTAGAGTTGTGGTTAGCTTTGTGTTATGTGCAGAACTGCAAAACATTTGAGGGTTTTCAGTACCTGCCTGGAGGGGAACGTTTTTTTCAGCTGCAAACTCAGACTAGTTGTGAGCTTTGTTTCTAATTTGTACAACCAGGGTGCAGGATGAGTCCACCAACCTCATTTCCACTTGGAAAGTGAGACAGCTGGTGAATACAAGATCTACATTCACTTGTAATTGAAAGGATTCGATCCTAGTCTGAGATGAGAAAATAGGTATTGTGTATCTTCAGAAGTGGAAGTTTTTTCCAAGCCTACGCAGCGGTATGGGGGCCTCCCAACTTTGCATTTATGCAGTACTTTTTGCCTTCAGTGCATTAAAAAGTGGAAAAAACAACAAATGCAAAGTAGTTCAACTTTTAGCCAACAGACTCAACTTCTAGGATCAGGAAAGGTGTGTGTCATATTTTTGTTCCTTTGCTAGGGAAATTACAGTCATGTCTTTGGGGGCTGTGAGTTTTCCAGTAATATCAAGACAAGTCATTTCTGTGTGTGCTATAAACAGCATTCTTTTTTATCATATGGCTGCAAGATGGACATAACGCATTGCAGTTAACAGTGTTGACTCACTCAGTGCTTTATGCTAATACATTAATGTAATTCAAACAAAACAACTGTCAGGTTCTACTTTTTCACCCACATTTTGTTATTTAATATACCTGTCACATACAAGAAGAGTTATTACAAGTTGGCCCTGCTTATTTAGCAATCTCCTCCATAAAATGTTCAGACCATATACCCGAGAGAAAGTTCTCTGAAATATCTACTTAGTTTGGTCAGCATTTCAGCTGAATGACTGCTGCATGTCTTTCAGACAGATAAAGACTCTCTCATAATCTGACTGTAACGACCATTTTGCTTAATCCAAGATGTAAAATTAGCTGTAATATCAATTGTTCAAGATAAAATCCCGTACTTGAATAACCTTGAACTGTGAGAAAACTCAGATCCAATTCTGATATTCACAGGTGGGGCCCATCTTTAAGATCTATTTAATGTTTTCCATTTGAATAACAAGATTGAGGGGATTAAGTACCTTAGAGCTGAAGCTTTGTTTATGTTAAAGGTATGTTTTACAAAGTCTAATATAATTAAAATGTAAACCATTCCCTGCAGTGTTAGAGTCCTTTTCCCTAGCACCGTGCTAGTTCATGAGAAACACAAAGTGAAATTCTTCCATCTGGGTTCATAGTTCAAGCTGAGTGATGAGCCAAACATAAACATTAGTCTTTGTGCCAGTTTGTGGCTGGCTTTTATGGGTGCGTGGAGGAATATGGGCAGCAGAGTCTCCTTTCACTTGCCATTTTGAACAAGGGTCAGCAGCACTTACTGCTTTATACTTAAGGGTCCCAGGGCTGTAAGAATCTAATGCTGTCAGGGCACCTATACATCCCATTCCATGCCAGGAACGGGAACAGAGTCAGCGCAAGGAGCAGTGCCATCTTTCTAAACGATATACAGCATGCACTTCCACAGAGTCCTGGAGGCATATTCATAATATAAGGATATTATCTGAAATAAGATTGTAGACTAGGGTTCTTCTTTGCAGGACCAATCTGCAGATCCATAACAATGGGTCTTATCCTTATTTGCAAATCTTAGGGTTATCTCCCTGTAGTGGGGAGGCTGCCCCACTCCAGTATAAATGGGGTTAAAATAGCCCTTTGCAGGGCTGTAGCTAGGGAAAGGCAGCCCAGCAGAGGGCTGCAGGGGTACGTTGCGACTGTGGGGTCTATTTCCGGTCACTCCTGATTTCACGCATCTGGGCGGAGTTCCACTGGGCAGCGTCCACTGGCTCCCTCGACAGCTTTGCGGAGCAGTGGGCGCTGTGCGGGGTTCTCTGCTCGGTGTCCTCATCCGGTACCCTCGTTTTTAACCTGTGACCCTCACTCCCTTCCCTGCATTTATTCATTAGTTGTCCCAAGTATTCAGTTGGCCCTGGGTCTAGTGTCCCTCCCGCAAGGCTGGGGGAGGGACTTTAGTCACGGGCGGGCTTAGACCCGCCCACCTCCTGGGACACCAAATAGGAGCAGAGGGCTGCAAGTCAAAGCAGCTGGGGTGGAGCAGCCACAGCTGAGGCTGGGTCAATTAGGGTGCAGCTGGTCTTGATATAAGGGACCAGAGTGTGGGGCTTAGAGTTAGAGTCTCCCTCTCTAGCTGAGGAGGCAGACAGGCCTGGTTGCTGGGGAGTTTGACAGGGTACCTGAAGTGAAACAGTGCTGGGGCAAGACAGGAGGAGCTGGGGAAGCTCTGGCTTGGAAACCCCCCAGGCTGAAGGGCCTAGGGGAAGGCCCAACAAAGGGGTACTGGGGTTGCTGTGGGCAGCCCATGGCTCTAGAGATAGAAGCAGCAGCAGGGCCAGCGACAGGAATTTTGGGGCCCCGTATGCAGATCGTGTGGGCCCCCCCCGGTCTCCCGCCACCCACGGCCCCCCCCCCCCGGCCGGTCTCCCACCGCCCGCGGGGGCCCCCCTGGCCGGTCTCCCGCTACCCACGGGCCCCAACCCCCGCATGCGCTCTGGCCGCATGGCCCGGCCGGGAGAAGCAAAGGGGGCTGGGGGCAGGCTGCTGGGTGCTGGGGGAGGGGGCTGACGAGCGCTGCAGCGGCTGCCTGGAGTCGCGCCTTGCTCACAGGCCTGGTGACAAGGGGGTACAGCTGCGTATCGGGGCCCGGTACAGCTGTACCCGTTGTACCACCCTGTCGCCAGCCCTGAGCAGCAGGCCAACCCCCCCTTGCTGGTGATGAATGGCAATGAAACTGCAGTCTGCCCCAGAGAATGGGGGGCAAGTGGTGACTGGCAGTTGCCTAGACTGAGGCAAGGTGGGGATAGGGGTTGGGGATTCCCCAAGGAGGGGAGACCGTGAGACTGAGGGGGTACTGCAGGGGTGCAGCACCCTCGGTAAGAGGGCACCAGGGTCTGGGAGGAACATGGGGCGGGCAGCAAGTGGGACATCAGCCTGCAGAGGGTGCTCGGGATGCTGTAAGAGCCAATTCCTGGATGGACCAGCAGGAGGCGCCGCAGGGTGTCGCCACCCTGCTACACTCCCCAAAGCAGTATTTTGAAAGTTCCTTTCATTTGGTACCATCTGCTCTCTTTCAAATGCAACAAAATTGTTTGGCAGAAATATTTTTATAAACCTCCCAGGGATAAATTGTCTCAAGTGGCTTTATTTAGCAATACAAAGATGGGAGAGTATCTAGTATCTAGAAACAGGGAAATCATCCCAACTTTCATTTTGGTGGAATTTTAACAAAGGGCTCCTGAAGTGCCCTCAAGTCCTCCTTAACACGTCACTGGGGCATTGGTTCAATGCCACCTGACTCTTTAGCACTACTTCTTCCAGCTGTTTATTGGAATTTTACCATCCAAGCCAGCCTGATCCTGCTGAATTTATGAGACCTAATAGGACAATAGCACAAGAAACTTTAAGCCTAGCATACTCTAGAAAATGGTTGCCGGCACAGCTATATCAGTATAACTATATCAGCAAACCCTCATAGTGTAGATGTAACCTATACCACCGACAAAGAGCTTTGGCTGGTATTACTACATATACCCTAGAGCTTTTCCAGGATAGAAACCTCTCTCTCTCTCTCGCTCTCTCTCACACACACACACACACACACACAGAGGCTACATCTATACTATGAGCTAGGGGGTGTGATTCCCCACTTTGTGCACACATATTCATGCTAGCTCTCATCGAGCTAGCGCGAGTATAAATAGAAGTGTATCCATGATAAGGTAGTGGCAGCCGTGAGTTGAAACCCACTTGAAACCATTGGGTATATGCTCAGCACGGCTCAGCTGTGCTTCTGCAGCCACTACTTGTGCTAGTGTGGCTACACTGCTATTTATACTCACACTTGCTCAATGAGATCAAGTGCGAGTATATGTACACAAGCAGGGGAATCACACCCCAAGCTCTTACTGTAGACGTAGCCACACACAACATGACACTCCTAACAGACATTGCTATACCAGCAAAAGTTTCTAGGATAGACCTGGCCTTACTTGAAAACATCCTGTAACTACCTCATTAGCAGCTATGGCTTCAAATATAAAATATAATGCCCTTTGTCCAAAGAGCCTTTCCACAGATGATATGGAATGTGATGTCTCCCAAATTCAGATATGTTACTGAAAGGTCAAACTATACTTTGACTGGTTTCATCTCAGTGATCCACTTCTTCAAACAAAAATTGCACAATTTTAAACCACTGAGGAGCTTTCATTGCCAGTTTCTGAGAAAAGGAAGTCTTGCTGTATATATGATTCTTTCAGACTGTTCTCACAAGAAACAAAATATTGTTGCTGTAAACCTCCTGAATTTAGTACATTTGTTTTGGACTCCCTTATGAAATCTATCAGGGGAAAGGGAGGAAGAGAGAAAACAAGTACAGTAGACTCTCGATTATCCAGGATTGGGTTAACCAGGATGTGGATTAACCAGAATGTGAAAAAAAATACACGTAACCGCAAGGCCAGCTCTGGCTTTGTTGCCGCCCCAAGCACACACACACACACAAAAACCCCACCAGGGTGCAGGGCAGCCAGTGAACCAACACCCCTCCCCCTGGTGCAGGGTGGATGGTGAACCAACCACCCTCCCCCATTTCCTATGGATGGTGATTATCCGGGATTTTATTAACCAGGATTGATTTTTTTCCCTATCATCCTGGATAATCGAGAGTCTACGGTATGCTTTCAGTAGTTTAGTCATTTCAGTCAGAAACATCATAGCCATTCTCTATGAATAAAAGTATATTTTCAACTCAAAACAGAGTTCATTGTCTTCTGCTTTTTATTGGAAGTACACTTAGATGTAGGGAAGGATGTTGTTCTGATTAGAGCATGTACTGGAGGTCAAGAAAAAAAAACTTTTTCTGGCTCTGCCACTCACTTTCTGTGTGACCTGTGCACATTATTTACCCTTTCTTTGCTTCAGTTTCTTCATCTGAAAAAAGGATGTAGTGACACCTACCTCAGAAGGGTATTGCGAGATTAAATAGCGTTTGTAAAACATGCCAAGATCCTCAGATTGAAGGTGCTATATAAATATAATGTACTGGATCTTTTAAAAAAATACATTCATATAAGAAAATCACATACAGGAGCAAAGCCTTTTAAGAGGAGCTTTGGTATGTGATCTATGCAGGAACTTTCCTACTCGCAGTTGGGCTTAACTGTAGAAATCAGACTTAAAAAAACAAAACCAAAAAGCCATTGTAGAGAGTTGTCGGGGATAACACACTGGAGTTAGTTTGTCTTTTGGCTTATTTTTATTTTTAAGAGAGAGAAAATTTCTGGGTTGTTGCCTGAAGAGTTGTGGGAAAAGTTGGAATTTCAGGAGAGATTTGAAGGAGATCCAGAACTCCCAATATCTTGGTACTTGGCACTGCGGTTCAAACTTTCATGTGTGATGCCCTCTGACAATACTGTTTGAAACAGAAATTCCAGAGCATGGCAACAAACTAGAAAGTCACCATGCACATTTGCTCCTATTGTTACTGCTTGTATTTAAGGACAGAGGTGACAGCCAGGCCCAATACAAAGCAGAAATAATGGAGTGGTTTCAAAAAGGGAGTTCACAATGGCTGGGAAGGAAAGAACAAGAGGCCTTGGGAAGTTTTGTGACATGGTTAGGTGAGAGAAGAGCTGCCTTGGGAAGATTTGAGGGCCACATCTTCAATTTGTAATGACTGTATGGACTACAATGTAAATGTTTGGCTTCCCATCACTGCATGGTATCCAGGCTAAATGGTTTAATTCCTTTCCTTAGGCTTCATGTTCTAACTGAGTATTTCCATGAATGTATCGGTTATAACACAGGGCGACTAACCTACCATTCTGCTATAAAACATCATTCTAGATTTATTTCCAGGGCTCCTATTCCAAAATAATGCATCATTTAAACCTGTCTCCCACAGTGTTTCATC
Organism: Sternotherus odoratus; assembly: GCA_032164245.1. NCBI lineage: Eukaryota > Metazoa > Chordata > Testudines > Kinosternidae > Sternotherus > Sternotherus odoratus. The sequence goes on along the minus strand of JAVMKO010000002.1, from coordinate 86,296,947 downwards.
TAACACACTGCTCTCAAAGTCAAGTCAGAGAAGGGACAGAGTATATCAAAGGGGGGGGGGGGAGAAAGGGGAAGGCACAGAGAGAAATCATCACATTGTCAAGATAGACCTGAAATCAAACAGCAAAACTGGGTACAAGCTGGTTGAAGTCATGAAGCTCTGGATCTTTCTATGACAGGGTCTGCAAGTACAGGCTTCCCTAACTCAATCCTGCTTATTATGAGCCAGATTGGAATGATGCAGCTGAGGAACTGCTCCTCAATGTGAGGGAAGGTTTCACAATCTGGCCTATTATCTAAAACCACAGTCAATCCTTGTGGAACTATTTTAGATAATAAAAGTAGGAGAAACAGACATTTTAAATCATGAAACCCTCCCCCACTTTTCCCATGATGCCCTTCCTATGCTGCATGTTTTATTATATTTACACATCTTTGTTTTGTTTAGTGTTACGATTTGTGTGTTAATTGTTTGGGAAGAGTCTGGAGTGCCTTGATGTAGGTGCGGGGGGGGGGGGGGGGGGAGGAGAACAAAAACGAAATACCCCAAACTCAAAACTTCCCAAATATCAGTAAATATATCTAGTTATGTTATCACAGAGAAACCCGTGATATGTCTTACTGCAGCAATTCCATATATAAGCCCTACCTGCCACTACAGGATTGGTGAGGTGTAGAGCTGCAATACCAGCAGCACTGATATATTCACAAGTTGTTCAGAAATGCTGATGCTATCAAATACTTGGATAATGTATATTTACATATGATCTATACTTACATATATCCCTACACATCTCCACTATGTACTTATTGTATACATATCTCTCTGTGTATATACATACACACCTTATGATTGCATTATGGCTCTAACAGTCAGTGAAACACAATGGAAAAGGAGATCTGAGTCAGGCATAATTCCATCTCAGAGCTGCTCAGAAATTCATAGATTCAGTGATTTTAAGGCCAGAAGGGATATTCCTGTCATACAGTCTTACTTCCTGCATAACCCAGACCACAGAATTTCACCCAATAATTTCTGCACTAAACCCATAACTTCTGTTTGAGCTATAGCATATCTCTTCAAAAGATATCTAGTCTTGACATAAAAACTGTAAATGATGGAGAATCGGCCTTGTCTCTAGGTAAATTGCTCCAATGGTTAATTACTCACACTGTTCAGCTACCAGCTACTGCATCTCATTATGCCTCTTTTTCTGCTAGATTAAAGATCTGTTTAGGATCAAAAATTTCTTCTCCAGGCAGGTAGTTGTAGAGCATGATCAAGTCACCTCAACCTTCTAAAGAGGACTTACTGTATCAGTGGAACTGGAGTCAGAGGGCACATGAATGCTGGATTTGATGTTCTTGAGGGGGAAAAGGAATGGGTGGAATTAGGCTGGAAACATCTCAGCCACATTGGACCGAGCAGTGCACAAGGTTTAATAAAGTTCCACTTGTTCAACTTCACCTAGAATTCAGCTTTGCTCACTGCTAATGAAACATGGTGGCAGCATCTGAGTGGTGAGTTCTCTGAAGTACAGCAGCTGTCAGCATGAGCCATAGAACTTGGTTTGAAGACCCTCAGAGCCCTGAATTTTGCAAACACAAACCTAGCCCAGTGATGGAGCTGGTGAAAGGAGAAGTTTGAGCTGTACACAGATTTGGCTATGCAGGAGGATGACAGGATGAAAGTAAAACTGTTATTTTACCTATTGGGGAACAAGGCAGAGAGGTCTGCTGTACTCTGAAGCTCACCACTGTTTCGGCTCTCCCAGCAGTTCTAGGAGTCCTGGGGACTTATTCCTCCACAAAGCAGAATGAATCTGTGGAGCAACACAGGTGTTTCACTAGAGACTCTTAGGTCTTCCAAGTCATAAGGGACCACTGTGGTCATCTAGTCTGACCTCCCGTGTAACACAGGCCATAGAACTTCCCCAAAATAATTCCTAGAACAGATCTTTTAGGAAAACATCCACTCTTGATTTTAAAAATGGTTAGTGATGTAGAATTCAGCACAATCCTCAGTAAATTATTTTAATGGTTAATTATTCCCACAGGTAGAAATGCATGCCATATTTCTAGTCTGAGTTTGTCTAGCTTCGCCTTCAAGCAATTGGATCATATAAAGCTTTTGTCTGCTAGACTGAAGATCTTATTAAATATTTGGTCCCCATTTAGGTACTTACAGACTGTAATAAAGTCACCACCCTTCAACCTTCTCTTTGTTAAGCTAAATAGATTGAGCTCTTTGATTCTATCACCCTAAGGCATGTTTTCTAATCCTTTAATCATTCTCTTTGAACACTCTCCAATTTAGCAACATCTTTCTTGAATTGTGGACACCAGAACTGAACACGGTATTCCAGTGGCAGTCACACCAGTGCCAAAGAGAGAGGTAAAACAATCTCTCTGCTCCTACTTGAGATTCCCCTGTTTATGCAGCCAAGGATTGCATTAGCCCTTTTGGCCACAGCATTGCACTGGAAGCTCATATTCAACTGATTACCCACCAGGACCCCCAAATCTTTTTCAGAATCACTGCTTCCAAGGATAGAGTCCCCATCCTATAAGTATGGCCTTGTCATGACCACTCAAGATGACCTCTCGAGGAGCTTCAGCTTCATCTGACTAGCCCCCGTAGTTTGCTGTCGGTGAGGTCAATTTTTGAGCCCGCACCCTCCTTAAAGCTTGTCAGCCTGTCCCTTCCTAGGCTCGTCATCTCTGCCAGTCACCTGGCTGTTTTCCTGAATGCAGCCTGGTGCAGGGCTGTCCCTAGCTTGCTACCCCAGGCCTTCATACCTCCCCTTCCTTCTCTGCCTTCCTCCCTGTATATTATGTCCTATTTCCTTTATTGGTTGCATCCGTAGGTGCCTGCCTCCATGATTGGAATCTCTGGCAGCTGTGAGGGGTTGTGATCAAGCTGCTTGCTTGTAAACAGGAAGGACTCTCCTCCCCTCTCTGTCTATGTTTAGTATGAGGTTTATAGACCCCATTACAGGCCTGCATTCTTTGTTCCTAGAGCTACGGTATACCTTCACCTTTAGTCATATTGAAATGCATACTGTTGCTTATTATACCCAGCTTACCAAGAGATCCAGATTGCTATTTTAGTGATCTGTCCTTTTTATTATCTACCACTCCAATTTTTGGGTGATCTGCAAACTTTATCAGTGATGATTTTTTTGTTTTCAAGGGAAACTACAAAAGAAGGGCCGAAAGCCTTATGAGTCACAACTCTCCATGCAGCGAGACAACCGCAAAGGAGAACAGATGGCCAGAGTTACATACCCATAGTAAGATGCAGTTATTCTGGGATTCAGGATGAGCAGGTAAAAGTGAAGTGCCCCACAGATGGAAAGCATTGCAAGGAATGTGGCAATTTGAGCCATTTTAGCAGTGTGTGTGTAAGAGGAGAGGAAGAGCCTGAAAGATTCAGACTTGTACAAGAGGGGGATGGTACATCAGGAAGCGGTGATGACATCATGACTCTCCTTGAATCTGAGAACAGATTCAGGAAAATACTGTAACTAGGGTCAACAACAACCTCCATGTGTGCAGTAATAGGGAAAGGTCTGGTGCAATCTGAGCTGGTTAGGGGAACCTCTTCCAATGGGATTTCTTGGGTGAATTGGATTCAGACACGCCCATTACAGAGAGCAGGAGCCATCTAAAATGTTCAGTTGGAATATAATGTGGTCTGTAGGAAAATGTGACTTCATTTGGTCACTTCAGATGACTGTGCATGTTGAAGGACATAAGCCCAGCACCAGAGAAATTTCAGAGAAGATCCATAAAGTGTAGGAAGGCTGCCTGAAGTAAAAATAATTGCACAAAATATCCTTATTGTAGGTGAAGGGAGCAATGTTACAGAAGCTGAACGAGAACACAACAGAGAATGACAAGTTTTTCTGCAGTGACGCAAGGACAAGAATATAAAACGAAACCAGAAAAAAGCTTGACTTACATTGGGCCTCTACTCACAGAAAAGGGACTGAAAGCAGATCCCAACAAAATCAAGGCAGTCCGACAATCAAAGATAATAGACACTAAAGCAGGGGTTCTCAAACTGGGAGTCGGGACCCCTCAGGGGGTCACGAGGTTAGTACATGGGGGGCCTCCACCCCAAACCCCACTTTGCCTCCAGCATTTATAATGGTGTTAAACATATAAACAAGTGTTTTTAATTTATAGGGGGGGGGATCGCACTCAGAGGCTTGCTATGTGAAAGGGGTCACCAGTTTGAGAACCACTGCACTAAAGTATGACAGGTCAATCAAGGACCTCCAGGCCCCACAGACAGACACTTCTGTGAAGATCCAGCCACTAGAGAGACACGAGAAGGAGGGGGCTGAAGATGTTGTGAGGGGTGCAGTGGAACTTAGATCAAACAAGGTGACTATGCAAGAGGGACAAGTGATCCAAAGGACTAGGAGACATTTATGAACCAGCAAACACGACACCCAGAGAGAGCGAGCCTGCATAGGTCATCACAGAACAGAGAACCATCCAGAGGCTCAACTCCCAGCATGGGAGGAGACTCTGCAGAGAAAGAGAGTTTGCTAGACTCAGAGACAGGTGACCGAGAGAAGTCACTCCTGGTATGGTTGCCTGTTGCGAAGACCAGACTATCTCAAAAGACTATGTCATCAGCTGAGTCTTTGGTAAAGATATGATTCTAGCTCAGCTATGTGGTAACAACCTCTGCCCACCTGTGGTAGTGGTCTGGGTGTTAATTATTTGTTTTTAATGAGTATATTAAAGTATTTACAAAATAGGGAAGGTGTATCACGATAAATGGTACTGGAATCAGAGGGCAAATGTTCCCCGGAGGGACTGTTATTGACAGGGGAACAGAGAATGAGTGGAATTAGGCTGCAGTTGTTTCTTTTGTGGCAAAATCAATGAACTATTAAAGAACTGTAGGAATGTAAGGATGCTATATGAAAACACTTCAGTACTTTCTTAGCATTTTTTGAATTGCTAGTGACTATGGTGAGTCATTGAATTCATACCTTGGCATTGTGGTAGGACTGATTTAATCTTTCCTAAACTCTCTCTCATAAGAACATCTTCCCTATCCCTGATAGCTTTGACATCTAAATATTTCCACTGAATGCAGCATGTACAATTTCCCTGTATTATAGGTGTAGATAGTCATTGGGAATTGGATGGAGAAGCAGGGAGTAAATGAGCTTGCAGCACAGGAGACAGAGAACTTTTAATAAGAAACGATCAGCAATATTGGTCAAATTCAGCCCTTGGGTGTAAGCAATTGCAACTCAATGGGCTGAATGAGTTTGAGTGGGTAATTCAGTTAACTCACTCTTGTACATGGACATCACAAAGTCATATACATTGTTATATTGCACTAATTTGAGTGCCTTAAAAATGAAGACAAGAGAGATTAACCCCAGGCATGATTGCAGGGGGTGACAAAATGGTGGAGTGAATGAGTGGCTCTGGTGCTGGGAGAAAGGATCAAAGGGGGAGATAAGCAGCTGAGATCCTCTGAGGAAACACATGCCTGAGACAGAAGCAACTTTAAGAAAGAGCATGGCTGAGGTCAAAAAGCAAACTAAGCTGAGATACTTAACATCTGTTATGGTGGCTGAGGACAGAAATCTGCTTTTGCCCCACTCAATTAAAATAGACTAAGGGCAATGGACAAGTAGCTTTACGTGAAACACTCAGGAAGCTACCCTATTCTTTTTTATGGAGGTGGGGAAGGGGAGATAGGGGGAGGTAGCGTGGAGTATTATATCCGCGTTGTTTTCCTTAGCATTTGATTTAAGGAATGATTTAAGTTCATGTTTTCCTGAAAGTTCATGTACTGTTGAGTGGCAAAGTCTGCTACTCAGTGAACTTAAAAAGATAACTTTTTTGTTTAAAAATTAAAAGGTGAGAGGTTTTCTGTAGTGCAGCCTACAATATGCTGTTCACAATTTTCAGAAGCAGCGACTCTCCATTACTGTTTGTCAAAGAGCCAAAAAGTCTTGAGTGGGAACCATTTCTTATGTTAAAAATATATATCTACACCAGGCTGCTTTCAGCGGAATTGCAAGCAGGAGAAACAGCTGTTACTTCTGAAGGGTTTTTACTACCGCTACATCCAGATTTCTATTCAAAACTGACTGAAAATAATTTCAGAAAGAAGGGTGTAAATAAACTCTTTCCTGACCAAAAGCATTCCTAAATGGCTGTGTGGGCTCAAGTTAAAAGGGAAACAGTTTTCCTTGTTAGAAAAAGGAAAGTAGCTGGAGTTCAATTCCACTCCCACTAAAGTCACTGAATTCACCGTACATACACCAGTGCAGGGGGAAAGGAATTCACCTTGTTAAAACTCTGCTATTGGAGTTTTCTATTTTCTTGCAGACATGTATATTTTATGTCAGCTATTTACTGTCTTCCCTGCTGTTTTTTCTTGCACACAAATTCCAGTAGGAACGCATACAAATAAGGACTTCAGGAATATCACAGCCAGACAGGCCACCTCTCAAATCTCCATCCAGAGAGGCTATTGCAGCTCTCTCCTTATGGCAGGCTGACAATACTGAACATGATTATGGTAGATCTAGCCTGTGTATTTCTGAAAAATAAAAATAATGCATGTTCAACCTCTAGCCTGATGTAAGCCTTGTGTTAAAGGTGCACATAGACCACAGTCAGTCTGCCTCCTGCAGGGCTGGCGACAGAAATTTTGGGGCCCCGTACTTTAATCATTTGTGCCCCCCCCGACCCCCCAGGGCCCCTCCCGGTCTCCCCCCATCTAACCGCCTTCCCTCCCCCACCCCTGCCTGGCCTGGCCCACCCCACCGAACCCAACCTCCTCCCCACTCCCAACCCAGCATCCTGCCCCCCATGCCTGACCCGCCCAGCTCAGCCTCCCTCCCACCCAAACCTCCTTCCCTCTCGCACCCATGCCTCGCCCACCCCGCCCAGCCTAGTCTCCTGCCCCCCTCCCCGCCCACCCAGCCTGGCCTCCCCGCCGGCTACCAGACATACCTGGGGTGGGGGTGCGACTGGTTCCGGCGCGGAGCTCGGTTCAGCGGGAGGGCGGGCGGGGAGGAGGCAGAGGGAGATGAAGTTATAAGTGGGGCGGCTGTAGGGTGACCAGATTGGAAGACCGAAATATTTGGCGGGGGGGGGGGGGGAAGAGGAGGGGAGGGCGCTGGTGCGGAGGGGCAAGCCGGGGGGGGGGATATTTTGTGCCCCAGGCAAATTTTTTACCTTGCACCCTCCCTCCCCTTTTCCCAGAGCATTGCTTATTATAAAATTTTAAAATGAATATTGCAAAGTGTAATGTAGCATGGGGCACAGGATTGGGGTGCAGGGGAGCCCTGACTGGGACTGGGGATAAGGTGTTTGGATTCTGGAGGGGCTCAGAGCTTGGGTAGAGGATTGGGGTGCAGGGGGGATAAGCTCTGGCTGGGGGAGTGGGCGCTGGGCTAGGGCAGGGCTGGGGATGAGTTTGGGATGGGTGCAGGCAGGGTGCTCTGGGACTGGAGCCAGAGAGGAGGACTCCCCCCCTAGGGTTGCCAGATGGTATCCAAAAGGAGGACATGTCCTCCTTTTCCATGTTTTGTCCTCCCGTCCTCCCTTACCTACTGTAAGTCCTCCTTTTTGCTAAACATCGGGCGGGACTGGCGGGAAGCGAAAAAGGGGGCAGGGCGGCTGAGCGGTGAGTCACCGCTCACGCCTCCACGCAGAGACGCAGACCACGCACCAGTCCGGTTTTTTTCACTGATTAATATTCAGTGGAGCAAAGAGAGGAATAGACTAAGTGTGCAGTCAGTTAAATCTTTAATTCTTACTCAATACAACTTCAAAAACATGACATGTGAAGATTTTTATAATTATTTGTTAAAAAACCAAGAACTTCTTTCCAAAATTGGCAGCTCAGCTAAATATGATTAAAATAAAGTAAAATAATATAAAAAATTTGTTTAATTTCTGAATGTCCTCCTTTTTTACAGAAAATCCTCCTTTTTAGACCCATCTGCCCTCCTTTATCAAATTATCATCTGGCAACCCTACCTCCACCCAGCCCTTTCCCTGCCAGCAGCAGCAGCAAGCTCTGGTTCAGCTTCCTCCTTTCCTGCCCCCACCCCCCAGCAGCAAACTCACTCACCCCCCTCACTGGCAGAAGAAGCTGGAGGGCGCTAGGACCCTGCAGCAACGGAGGCAGCATGTTGCTGCACAGAAGGGAAGAGAATGAGAAGGTGTAAGGGGGCAGCAAGGGGAGGCCGGGGGACCCTTGGGGGGGTAGAACCAGGTTGGGGGGGCTCTCTGGGCTCTTCCCCCACCCCGTGGTGCAGTCCTCCTTCCCCCGACTGTCTGGGGGGGGGGCTTTCTGCCCCCTCCCGCCCCCCTTCTGCTGCCGGCACTGACCAAGCCGGCAGCAGCAGCTTTCCTCCTGCCCGCCCCTACAGACGCTGAAAGCCGGCGGCGGTGCTGCAGAGACCCGACCGCCCAGTCTGTTCCTGCCGGCGCGCGCCCAGGCTCTCTGGTCACCCTAGGCGGCCGGGGCGCGCGGCGTACGGACGGTGTCGAGGCGTGCTCTGGGTGTGAGCCCCACCCGCGAGGACACGGCGGCGGCGGCTCCCCCCTCCCCCTCTCACCAGCTCGTGGCGGCAGCGGCTCCCCCATGGCAGCGGCGCGAGCATGGAATCCCGGGGAAACCGTCTCGTGCCGCCCCCTGTGTACCGGGCCCCGGACTTAAGGGGGGCCCCCCTTAAGTCCGGGGCCCGGTACAGCTCTACCCGTAGTACCCCCCTGTCGCCGGCCCTGGGCTCCTGTGAGGGTCCTTACATCTTTTCTCCCACTTCCACATCCATATAGCCTAAGCATACGCTTACCCTGTATGTGGCATGTGTATTAATTTATGTGTGTTGAGGGAAAGGTTTGAACCTGTAACAGGATGACGGAGTTCTTTTGTATACCTATTGTGTTAGAAGTGCTGGAATCCTGCAGGGAGATTTTATCTACCAAGGGTTCTTATATGGCCCCTGTTATCTGAGCCGTTCCAAAGCTTTAATATACAACACTTGTGCTATTATTCTCATTTTACATATGGGGAATGGGGGCCTAGACTGTCTAAGTGACTCGGCTGAGGTCACACAAGAAGTCTGCTGGAAAAGGGAATTGAACCCTTCTCTCCAGCTAGCACCCCACCACTTCCTCTAATGAGCCCTGATTTACTGTGCTAAATTCAGCCATTATGCAACTCTGGGCATAAAGGGGAGATAAAAGTAGCCTCTCTGGTCACTGATATCTAGGACCTCGACCTGAGCAGTGAGGATCCTAGAAACAGCCAACCCGGGGGGGGGGGGGGGGGGGAGGGGGAGGGGGAGGGTGGGAAGCTTGGGCAGGAGTTTCAGTCGTTAGTAAAGCCAAACCGGAGGGAGGGGATGAGATCGCACTAACACATGTGCTGATGATTTTGGAGCGGGGTAGCAGGGATCACCACCTGCTCACAAACCTGAACTGTTTTGATGTGATTTTTTAAAACATTTTTTCCCATTAATGAACAGCAAAAGGTCATACTGTGAGAGCTCTCTTCTGGCATCATGTTTATATCCAGTAGCAACCTCAGATTAAAGTGATTTTAGAAGAAGGTGCTGAATAGGAAAATAAATCAACATTGGTGTCAGTTTGTTTTATTTCAATAATAGTCACCATGGAAACAAAGTCACTGACCTATTTCTTTTCATACATATACGTAAACAATAGGGGTTCCAATTTTCATACATACAACTTTTAGTACCAGCAATTTACCTTACAGAATGTCCATAAAGCGCTATTTTATTGAACCTACATTTTTCCCCTTAAGGCTTATTTTTATTTATTTTTCACCAGTTTCCGTCACCAGGGATCTATTTTCTTGTACAGAGACAATGAAAGCTCAAGCGCCATCATTAGAAATCCAGATTGCTTCTATTTTTATTTTACCTACCTCGCATGTAGGTGCAGAGAATTACATACCCGGAAAGGAAAGTTCATCATAGCAAACACAATAAAAATAGCAGCTTTAAGTAACCTTTGTCTATTTCCTTTTAATACTTTTGAATCATACACACAGAATATATAATACACATTTGTGTATAATATATGATGATCATAAAAGCAATTGTGTGTGTGTGTGTGTGTGTGTGTGTGTGTGAGAGAGAGAGAGAGAGAGAGAGTAATTGTATATGGAAATGTAAAAAGAAATAGGGCTTAATGACTATTTTTTATGGTCTTTTGCCACCATGGCTTTGCCTTCTCCTTGTACTATCTCAATAACAATTAAGTTATTGGCACACTTGCTAAGTATTCTGGGCCAAATGCTCTTCTGGAGTAACTGTACTAAAAGTCATAGGCCAATATTTCTCTCACTGAAACCAGTAAAAATTCAAGTAACACTGCAGTCATGTTACTCTAAATATGAACCGTAATTATAAACAAAATGTTGCCCACAAACCAAATCTAAGCCAGACGAAAGAGAAAGTTCCTTTTAGCTTATTGCTCTCTGAGACATCTAACTACCCTTTCAGTCACATGGATTGCAGGCTTAAGTTAATGGCCTATGAAAACAGTTTTGTGAGCTCAAGTCTCTCTTGTCTGTACATAACTGTCCACATTACAGTCACTGTATGCATTTTGGCACAGCTGAGAAGTGGATGTTGTCTGGGATATTAATGGTTATGAGAAATATTACTTTTAGAGATACAAATATACTCACATTTTGGCTGTTGTGATTTCTGTAATATGCTGGACAAATGTATTTACAATTTCTTAACCCCTATTTCCCAAATTTACTTAAACTGCCTCAGAAACAAAATATTTTAAAAAAATATTTAGCTAATGCACAGTCGATAAAACCCTTCTTTTAAAAGGCATCCAACATCTCTTTTCCAGCTCTGGATTGAGAGCATTGACCTTAAAAATAAATAAAACATGTTCTGCTCCTGTTTTTTCTCTCTCTGTATCTCAATGGACTGACACGCAGAGACTATATGCAATCTTCCTTATTGGGTATCATTTGTCAAGTTTAACTGTTACTGTCCAATAAAGGAAGTGTTCTGTAATGACATCTGCCTATTAATTATATCAGCAAGGTAGAGTCTGGACAGCCACTTGTGGTATCAACAAGAATAAGTAAAAGCCTGAGACTGCGTTTCTGAGCACCCTCAACTTCTGTTCATCTTGATGTGAACTGAGTATTCTTAATACCTTGCAGGATCAGGATCTAAGAGCAGAAGCTCTCTCATTCCCACCTCCCCCACCCTTTTAATACTGCCATTTTCAACGCAGAGCTAGAGCTGCTAGTGGTGTTGTTGTTGTTGTTGTTGATGCTGCTTTAAGGATGAGTTGATATGTGTTTCTCTGCTGATCAGGGATCTATCATCAGAATGAGAAAATTACATAGTGGTACCCCATGAATTGGATTCTGGGCCTCAATTAACCAGTAGAACTCCCATGTGATATATTGCCTTCACGGGTTCAAGAATAGCAGCCGTGTTACTCTGCATCGGTAAAGAAAACGAGGAATACATGTAGCACCTTAGAGACTAGCCAGTTTATTTCAGCATTAGCTTTCATGGACTATAGCATCCGATGAAGTGGGCTATAGTCCACGAAAGATTATGCTGAAATAAACTGGTTAGTCTCTATGGTGCTACAAGTATTCCTCGCTTTCTTTATTGCCCACACAGTGTCCCCTCTTTAAAGTGCAGGTTCATTCAGAAAAGTAACTAAAATGGTACAATCTTATTTATATGTTGCTCCCTGGATATCCTGGGAGTTATCTTTGCTTATTTTTCTAACAAAAATAAGTTTCTCCTTGTTAGCACTGTAGACTAAAATAATGGCTGCAAATTGGATGGGAGAAGCTATGTGAAATTGTTAAGTAAGATGGTACCATGTTTACACAATTACTTTGCTGACTAAAAGAGGGTACACTGTATATCCCCCACACTACATGGATAATCAGCTGGATTCTATTCCACTTCATATATCATAAACAAAATTGTCAGGTAAATTCTAATTTCAGAATTTAATTTGCCCAAGAGAAGATTTTTCTCAGTTTCCAAGTTGAGCTTGCTGAGCTGACGGTTAAAAAGAAACCATTTTTGAATTGATGCACTAAGCAAATTTGATATGGAAGTCATCAATAAAATCTTTATCGTGGAACAAAACAATGAAATTTTAAAGGGTTACACTGTAAGACAACTGAAAGAAGTAATCTGAGAGAGAGAGCCATGACTAAGCATATGCAGAGACTCAAAAGACTAAATCACCATTCCTCTTCAGAACTAGTTTCCCTCTGACTTTGGCCAACACCAATAAATTCTAGTCGTGAGATCCTTCTCCTTTCCGCCCCAAGCAATGAAAAGCAGTATGGTGCGGTTCTACCAAGAATGCATAGAGCAGTGTGTTTCAACTCTCTGACAGTTTGTAAATGATCACTTATCTGAGTTAAGCTCCCTGTATTGTAAAAAATTAGTGACCTCAAAAAAGAGTCAATTGTATAAGGAAACTACATTTTAAAAGTTCGGTTGGAAGTACCTAATTGCCATTAATTTTCTGCACTCCCTGCCAGAATAAGCATTTTATAACATCAGAGCTTACATTAGTTAGCCAGCAGGGCACTCCCTTGCATAAGGCCAAAGATTTAAAAGCTGGGTGTGTACAGTTGACTAAGTAAAAATGGCCTCATTTTCAGAGGTGCAGAACACCCGCAGCTCTCACTGACATTAGTGGACTTTTAAGCGGTCATCACCTCTGCATATTAGGTCACTTTTATTTAGGCACCTAACTATGGGTTGTAGAGTCTAACCATAAGCACCCAGTTTGGAAAAAATGTGTTCAGAGGTCTGTCCTACACCTAGCTTTTGTACTGATGTAACTATTTGCATTAGAGGTGTGATTTTCTACCAGAATAGTTACAATCAGTATATTCTCTAGCATGGACACAGTTGTATTGGTATAAAGGTGCCTAATGCCGGTGTAGCATATTTCCCCTCCTATTCAGGACTATGCTATATCAGCATATGCACTTTTATATGAGCATAACTGTGCCCACACTAAGGGAGTTGCACTGCTTTAATTATACAAGCATAGTAAAATAGTACAGGTTTTGTGTGTTGGCAAGCCCTCAGGCTAGAACTGATTTCCTGTGAAAAACTCTCAAAGCTGACAGGTTCAAGAATAGCAGCCGTGTTAGTCTGTATCTGTAAAAAAAGCGAGGAATACTTGTAGCACCTTAGAAACTAACTATTTTATTTCAGCATAAGCTTTCGTGGGCTATAGCTCACTTCATCAGATGCACAGAATGGAACTGAAGTAAGATGAATTTATACACACAGAAAAAGAAAGGAAAGAAAGAAAGAGAAAGAAAAAGAAAATTGTACATTAGCATACCAATTCTAAGAGGGCTGTTAAATGTAGATGGCCATTATCTAGGAGGAAAAAAATACCTTTTGAAATGGATTTCTGTGTCAGGTAAATTAACTCAGGAAATGTAATCAATTAGTGTAATGAGAGAACCATTTGCAAGTCCTATTTAGCCCCTGGTTAATTGTATCCAATTTGAAAATTAATTCCAGTTCCTCAGTTTCTCGTTGGAGTATGTTTTGGAAGTTTTTCTGTTTCAAAATTGAAACTATCAAATCTTTAATGGAATGGCCAGGAAGATTGAAGTGTTCTCCTACTGGTTTTTGAATGTTATGATTCCTGATGTCAGATTTGTGTCCATTTATTGAGTTCTAATGTGCATTTTTCAGTATCACCAGATGGCGTTGTGGTGAAGTTCTGCTTTGCTCTTAGGCGAATGTAACTTTTGTGATGGCTGCTGTAATTTTGTCATGTAACATATTATAATAACAATGTGGTTTATGTTTTAGGGATTTATTTCTTTAAAAGAATCTGTAAATTGAGCATAGATAAACTAAAGATAATTCTCTGTGCAATCTCAGTGTGAAAATAACTCCGCATGGATTGAAGGCAACCTACATTAAGGAAAAGACCACTTCCTGACAATGGTTGTTAGCAATGGATCTCTCCTAGGCTGCATGCACCTATCTATCCTTCCCCCACCCCCACCACACACAAACTATTGCTGAAACTGTTAAACTGCCAGTGCAAATGGCGTTTGTGGACAAATTGGATCTATAGAATTTAGGAAATGGGAGACACAGAAAACAGATGAAAATAGAGAAATGCCTTAGAAGCTGGGAATGTGGACAAGGTGAATTGTTTTGACCTGAATTGCCTTCGGCGAATTAAAAGTTGATCCTTTCCTGAGCTTCAGCCAGTGGCAACGTCAGAATTATATATGTGTTATCTATGCATGACCTAGTGTATTCCAGAGGTAATCTTAATCAGGGTAGAAGTCTGTCACTGATTTATTTTTACTTTGTAATTCGTTTCTAGTCATTAAAGTTCTAATATAAGGTACAGTATTCCTTGTGGGCATTTGTCTTTATTAACAACTGATATTTGTGCACTACAAGTAAATCCTAAAGCTAGGTGAATTGGTTACAACTTGATGACAGCAGGTTATTACAAAGTACAGAGTACCTCTAGCTGGCAATCTTCTCATGACTTTTGTCTAACTGTGAAAAAATCTAGAACTGAACGCATCTCTGAACCTTGATCTCCTAAATGCTACTAAAATGAACCAATGCATTAATTTATAAGTTACAAAGGACAGCATGGGTGGGTTTTCTTTTTTCTTTTCTTTTTTAAAAGATTCTAGGCTGGCTGTTGACTTGTTTTTGGGTCAGCAGCCACAGTATACAATTCAGACTTGCCAGTATGATTGTATAAAAAATGTTGATTGTTGATGTTCTCAGATCATATCTCCTGCAGAAATACTCTCAAACCAGACTTTATACAAAAGCCCTTAGACGTTCTAAAAGAAAAAAAATCCCATTAGATTAAAAACTAATTTAAAATGATTAAATATAATGTTTACCAAGCAAAAGCAATATGGATGAGCATGCAGTATATCATCCTCAATTATTTCAAAGGAAATGCATCAGGAAGCTCTTTTTCCATACTATAGTTTTCCACCTTTATGAAACCAAAGGAATTTTTGGTTTTTCTATGCATATATTCACCATACCCCAAAAAGTGCTTTAAGGAAGAGTCAGTGGGTTACACTTTATTTCAAGGGTTTATTTACATATAAATGACTTCTGTTTATTTCAAGGGATTATTCAAAGAGAAAGGCCCCAGACATATTTCAGTCCAATTGTAAAAAAGTGCAGTATTGTGGGGGTTTTCTTTGTTGTTGTTTGTCCTTTACATGTGAGAACCTAATGAATTGCCCATGGTATGTGGGTGCCCAGGGAGGTGAGAGTGGGGGTTGACACACACACAAACACAGCATATGGGCCTGAGGATATACATCTTCTTTTATGCTCAGAAATGAAGGTGATCTTTTACAAAGGAAATCTCTAACAGTTGATCCCTGTTCCTTGTACTATGGGAAAAACACATGTCATACTAATGCCAGGGGTCTGAATTTCAACACTTGTATCTCACTAACACACATCAGTGTGTGATGAGTTTATGTCATCGCTTCATAACCAGTCAGTGTGTGTTGACATTCTAATCCCACCATGCTGTCTCCATGCACTCAATGATGGCTGAAATAAATTGGGAATTTTCAAGTGTACTGCAAGTTGAGCTCACAGATGCAGGGCAGTTCTGTCAAAATTTGAACTGTTCAGCAAGTTGAGGGGTCGATGGCTATCCTGGCCATAAACTGGCACCTAATTCTTGTGGCTACCCAAGAATTTCAACAAGGAAGAGAGCACAACATCCTCCCTGACATGGCTGTTAAGGTCTTATTTCCATGCAAGAGACTTTGTTTCCCCATTTCCCAGGAGATGACATACACCTCTCAGAAAATATCTGTTGACTTACCAACAGGAGAGAAAGGTGTGGGAGAAATACTTCATTTCACCATTCAGCCCTGTGACTTCCACTTGAAAAGTGAGCATTACTGTGCTAAACCCTTGGATGAAGATGATGCACAGAAGAGAAGATGCATGAATAGCTCAGTGGGAGGAAGGTGAAAAATACACATCCAGCAGCAGCATTTTCTTTGTGGCCTAATACATGCAAGTACAATGCCCTTCACGTTCATCTTTCTATATTGCCACTGATGAATCAGCATTTCACAGATTTTAGTTAGTAAAAATGTTGCGGCACCCAGAAGCCATAGTGCTCTAGTTTCTACAACAAAAAACAAAATCAAGCCTCTATTCTTTGTTTTGTATGTTTATAACAGCCTTCCCATTAAGTTTGCTCTCACAGCTCCCCTACCCTTATTCCCTGTTGGACTTAGATCAGACACACAAAAGGTCAGACTGACTTTCAAACCTTCCTGTGGCTTGGCAGGCGCAGAAAAGTAAAACATATAAAATCCTTCTTCCTGTTATTTCTTGAACAGCCCTATCTAAAATGAAATCCTCCAAGTCACCCTAACATTCTAGCCACCCATCTTGAATGTCATGAACACAGGAGTCAGATTTGTCAGGAGAGGAGATCTATTATTAATTATTAACATTTATTCAGGCCAATATATTCAAACTTGGGTACTTAAGGTTAGGCTCCTAAATCCATATTTAGGGCCTTGAGTAAGAGTGGTTGGTTTTCAAAGCACCTGCAGCTCTAGTAACACACACTGTAATTGCGTCCAATTTTTCTAAATTTCCTCAAACTATGGAAATGTTCTTTGAGGCAGTGTAGGAGTAGCTGATCATGGTATTGTCAGCTGAACGGCAGTGTGCAAGTGTTTATAGCAAACATGAACAGCTATGTCACAAGCCACTCACTATCTGCTTCATAGTAACTTTAAAAAACAACAAAAGAAAACAAAATCCACCTTGCTGAAACAGAGTAATGTGGATACCAATGGCAACGGATGAAAGAAGCAAAATCCAATCAAACAGTCACTTTACCACATCCTCATAGCCAAGACTATGAGGGTCTAAATTAGCTGTTATCAGTCAAGAGAGAGATCTTGGAGTCATCATGGATAGTTTTCTGAAAACATCCACTCAATGTGCAGCAGCAGTCAAAAAAGCAAACAGAATGTTGGGAATCATTAAGAAAGGGATACATAATAAGACAGACAATATCATGTTGCTTCTATATAAATCCATGGTACGCCCACATCTTGAATGCAGATGTGGTTTCCCCATCTCAGAAAAGATATATTGGAATTGGAAAAGGTTAATAAAAGGGCAACAAAAATGATTAGGGGATGGAATGGCTTCCGTATGAGGAGAGATTAAAAAGACTGGGACTTTTCAGCTTGGAAAAGAGACAACTAAGGAGGGGATATGATAAAGATCTATAAAATCATGATGGGTGTGGAGAAAGTAAATAAGGAAATGTTATTTACTCCTTCTCATAATACCCATCTAGGGGGTCACCAAATGAAATTAACAGGCAGCAGGTTTAAAACAAACAAAAGGAAGATTTTTTTCACACAACGCACAGTCAACCTGTGGAACTCTTTGCCAGAGGATGTTGTGAAGGCCAAGACTATAACAGGGTTTAAAAAAGAACTAGATAAATTCATGGAGGATAGGTCCATCAGTGGCTATTAGCCAGGATGGGCAGGGATGGTGTTTGCCAGAAGATGGGCATGGATGATAAGGAATGGATCACTTGGTCATTACCTGTTCTGTTCATTCCCTTTGGGGCACCTGGCATTGGCCACTGTCTGAAGACAGGATACTTGGCTAGATGGACCTTTGGTCTGATCCAGTATGGCCATTCTTATGACCTTATGACTAAGTAGCTGCACTGAGGAAAGCAGTGCAACATGTCAATCACTGAGAGGAGCAGCAGTCAGAGGTAAAAAATACTTCAGAGTTCATGGCCCCACTGCAGCAGCCAGCACACTTTGGAACTGAATAATCAGCTTAGCAGCAAACAGCTTGAAACACAAGTTTCATCTCAGCCAAGGTATGAGTCTCCGTACTTGCACCAATATGAATGATATGCTGAAAAGAGCATTTTAGCTACCTCCTGAACTACACAGCTCTGAGTCTCCTGCTATCTCCCCCATGTTAGCCCCATTGTTAGAACCTCGGACTATGGGGGAGTGGTGCTGCTGATACTGTTGCAGCACCACTGGAGGCTAGGGCTGGACTTCTCCAGGTGGACCCTGTGAGGCTGGCCTTGGCAGGAAGTACCGCCCAGAAGAACCTGAGTGGGGACATCTCGCAGCCCACCAATTGGCAGGAGCCAATACTTAAACCAGGAAGCCATGATGAGACACTGTCTGAACAACAACAAGACAGACTGCTTGTCTGCCTCCTCTCCAGATCCTGCTTGTAACCTTAAACTTCAGGGTCCAACTTTGCTTTGTCCTTGGCTTTGCTCCTTGGTTGTGATCTTTAACCTGGTGCCTGACCCTAACAATCTCCTGGCATCTGAACCTTGATCTGTCCGGAATCAGAGAGGTAGCCATGTTAGTCTGGAATAGCAGAGGTAACAAAGAGTCCTGTGGCACATTAAAGAATAACTAAAGTATTGAAGCCTAAGCTTTCATGGGATAAAACCCACGTCGTCGGATGCAAACAGTGGAAGTGTCCAGGGGCAGGTATAGATAAGTAGGCAAGAACCAGGTAGGACATAACAAGGTTAGTCCAATCAGGCTGAACCAGCTTGTTATCTCAAATCAGGGAGGCTGAGGTATTCCTCTAGCAGCTGAATTGGAGGTGTGAACTCGGAGAGAGGAGAAACTGGTTTTGTAATTAGCAAGCCATTCAAAATCTTTGTTCAATCCCAGATTGATTGTGTCAAATTTGCAAATGAATTGCAGCTCGGTAGTTTCTCTTTGCAGTCTGGTCTTGAAGTTTTTTTGCTTCAATATGGTGACTTTTAAATCTGTAATTGTGTGTCCAGGCAGGTTGAAGTGTTCTCCTACAGGTTTTTGTATATCGCCATTCCTGATATCTGATTTGTGTCCATTTATCCTTTTTCGTAGGGACTGTCCAGTTTGGCCAATGTACATAGCAGAGGGACATTGGTGGCATATATGACATTGGTAGATGTGCAGGTGAATGAACCGGTGATGGTGTGGCTGATCTGGTTAGGTCCTGTGATGGTGTTGCTGGTGTAGATATGTGGGCAGAGTTGGCATCGAGGTTTGTTGCATGGATTGGTTCCTGAGTTGGAGTTATTATGGCACGGTGTGCTGTTGCTGGTGAGAATCTGCTTAAGGTTGGCGGGTTGTCTGTGGGCCAGGACTGGCCTGCCTCCCAAGGCCTGAGAAAGTGAGGGATTATTGCCCAGGATGGGTTGTAGATCACTGATGATGCATTGGAGAGGTTTTAACTGAGGACTGTAGGTGATGGCCAGTGGTGTTCTGTTGTTTTCTTTCTTGGCCTTGTCTTGCAGCAGCAGGCTTCTGGGTACACGTCTGGCTCTGTTGATCTGTGTCCTTATTTCCTTGTGCGGGTATTGTAGTTTTGAGAAAGCTTGGTGAAGATCTTGTAGGTGTTGGTCTCTGTCTGAGGGGTTGGAGCAAATACAATTGTACCTCAGTGCTTGGCTGTAGACAATGGATCATGTGGTATGTCTGGGATGGAAGCTGGTGGCATGAAGGTAGGCATAGCTGTCGGTAGGTTTTCGGTATAAGGTGGTGTTGATGTGGCCGTCATTAATTTGCACCGTGGTGTCTAGGAAGTGGACTTCCTGTGTAGACTGGCCCAGGCTGAGGTGGAAGCTGTTGAAATCATGGTGGAATTCTTCCAGAGTTTCTTTCCCATGTGACTTTATCCTAACATACAATTATTTCAAATTTGGTGACAATATATACCTCCAGACCAGTGGCACTGCTATGGGCACCCACATGGCCCCACAGTATGCCAACATCTTTATGGCTGACCTGGAACAACACTTCCTCAACTCTCGTCCACTCACACCCCTTCTCTATCTATGCTACATTGATGACATCTTCATCATCTAGACCCATGGGAAAACCTACCGACAGTATGCTTACCTCCATGCCACATGATCCACTGTCTACAGCCAAGAACTGAGGTACAATCGTATTTGCTCCAACCCCTCAGACAGAGACCAACACCTACAAGATCTTCACCAAGCTTTCTCAAAACTACAATACCCGCACAAGGAAATAAGGACACAGATCAACAGAGCCAGACGTGTACCCAGAAGCCTGCTGCTGCAAGACAAGGCCAAGAAAGAAAACAACAGAACACCACTGGCCATCACCTACAGTCCTCAGTTAAAACCTCTCCAATGCATCATCAGTGATCTACAACCCATCCTGGGCAATAATCCCTCACTTTCACAGGCCTTGGGAGGCAGGCCAGTCCTGGCACACAGACAACCTGCCAACCTTAAGCAGATTCTCACCAGCAACAGCACACCGCACCATAATAACTCCAACTGAGGAACCAATCCATGCAACAAACCTCGATGCCAACTCTGCCCACATATCTACACCAGCAACACCATCACAGGATCTAACCAGATTAGGCACACCATCACTGGTTCATTCACCTGCACATCTACCAATGTCATATATGCCATTATATGCCACCAATGTCCCTCTGCTATGTACATTGGCCAAACTGGACAGTCCCTATGAAAAAGGATAAATGGACACAAATCAGATATCAGGAATGGCAATATACAAAAACCTGTAGGAGAACACTTCAACCTGCCTGGACACACAACTGCAGATTTAAAAGTCACCATATTGCATCAAAAAAACTTTGACACAATCAATCTGGGATTGAACAAAGATTTTGAATGGCTTGCTAATTACAAAACCAGTTTCTCCTCTCTCCGAGTTCACACCTCCAATTCAGCTGCTAGAGGAATACCTCAGCCTCCCTGATTTGAGATAACAAGCTGGTTCAGCCTGATTGGACTAACCTTGTTATGTCCTACCTGGTTCTTGCCTACTTATCTATACCTGCCCCTGGACACTTCCACTGCTTGCATCTGATAAAGTGGGTATTGATCTGTCCTGTGACCTATATTGGACTCTGACCTCCCAGTACCTGACTTTGCCTGACTTCTGCTCCAGCCACTAGGTATGACTGCCCCTATTCTGGTCATGACACCCATAATATATGCAGAGTAACTTTTAACTAAGACCCTTTTGGTTTGCCTGCTGTAAGCAGATCGCCTTCTCGCCCGTTCGTCACAGATAGGCAGGAGACTCTTCTGTGGCTCCCAACAGTGCTCTTTATTTATAGTGCAGCTTAGTGCAAACCCACCACCTACTATACACAGCTCTACAGTCCAGCTCAGTACTTCCCAGCTCAGGGAGAACAGGCTATAGCTCAGGTAGGCAAATCTCTTCCTCCTGACTCACAGGGATCCAGAGTCTGTTTTTACTCCTCCCTCCTGCTTCCCTAGCTTCCTTCTCTCTCTATCTCCTTCTCTCTACACCACCACACTACCAGCACCCTGGGCTTCCTTCCTGGCAGGCTTTTATACCCCCTGGGGAGGCTTCCAGGTGCAACCCATAAGGCTGATTACCTTGCAGCCCAGGTGGCTGATTAGGCTTCTCTGCAAGGGGGTTTGCAGAGGGTTTTTCTCCCTCCTAAAGGGGCGGCAGGCTGGGTCAGGCCCACCCTGCCACACTGCTTAGAGGTGCCATTTGACTCAGTAATGAATGGAGGTCCTCAATTTAAAGAAAGTTAAGAGTTTAGTTGTTGGTAAGTGGCTTGGGTCATATGTTTTGATGCCACTGGTGTGAAAGATTACCTGATTTGCACATACAATGCTTGTAATAGCTCATAATCTGAATGTGCACTTCTAACTTGCTTAAAGATCAGACTATGAATGTGCAGAGCACACCAACACCATATTCATCCACCAGATGGGGTTCTCCACTAATTGATTGTCTGTTCTGATGTCTGGCACCAGTTGGCAGATACAACATGGCCACTCAGACACACCAATAAATCTTAAGCCTCTTGACAGCATGCTTCCCAGGCTGAACTCTTAGCTTGCCCCTTTTCCATATTGTGTAATATAATGGAGGCGGAGCGGGCTTCAGACTTTGGCAGATGTAAAGGACAGAGATGAGCCCATACTAGCCCCAGTAAGATAAAAATAAGTAAAACAGCTGGTAACAGGTGAATACTGTATTTCAGAAGGTCCCAGGAGATGTTTGAAATGCAGCTATCTTGATTTCACCAGATAGTTTTAAGAGCTCCCTGGATTTGCTGCAGTCATCTGTTTGCTCACTCTACCAAATAAATGTAACACACAGCTTCTCAAGTAATGAAACGTTAAACTGGCAGTGATCCACAGGAAATAGGAGTGTAAGGGTGAGTGTGTATTTTGAAATACGGATGTTACAATTTCTACTCCAGCTTGCAAAACAAACCCAGACCATGTCAGTTTAATGATTTATAATCATGTCTTTAAAAATCATTTATTCAGTTTCTCACAATGACTCGCTGATACATGCAAAGTTCAGCAGTCTGCTTATTTCTCATGCTACTAAGCATGGGCTGCTTGTGATTATTTTTTACTAAAGGCCAGGTTGTGGCTGCCTGTGCACAGGTGTATGAGGGGAAAAAAGTGCAAGGAGCCTTCATCTTATGCACCTGTTTGATGAAAGGGTCACCACAACCTCAGTCCTTGCAAACCCAGAGCTCAAGGATATGGAGGAGTCAAAGCACTGGCTGCTTTAGGGGGTCTAGTCAGGGGGATAGAGCAGTGTCCAACCTCCCTCCTACGCTGGCTGTTGGCCTAGGGTAGACTTGGAGAACCGCATTCTCCACCCCATGAAAGGGAGTAATAGCAGGCATGCTGGGGTGCATTACCTCAGTGCTTTAAAATAACAAGAACACTTCCAGGACCTTTCATGGTGGGGAAGCCCTTGTTACTTTAGCCCTCTATTCATAGGGGGATCAATCCTGCATCTCTGAAGTCATCAGAGCCAAAATTTTGAAGACAGGCCACAAAATCTGCATGCACTGGATTTTGTATGTCCAGCTCAAGATACCTTGGGTCCAATTTCGAGAAGTGTTGAACACCCACAACTCCTGTATGAAGATAGTGGAAGCTGCCAGGACACAGCTCCTCAGAAAAATCAGACCCACAATGTTTCAAGTTGGGCACTTAAAATCAGCAGTGACTCTTGAAAATGTCTCTGGAGGAGTTTTGCCATTGACTTCAATGGGAGCAGCAGCAGGTCTAGACCAGGCACTACATGGGCAGCAACAAGAGTGGGAGAAGAAGAAATTGAAACCACAGATGTAGGCAGAGGTGGAATTATTTGTGTTCTAAATGATGATAAACGTGAAGTTAAACAAGGTAAGGTGCTTGTAACATTTTTAGAGGCTGAAACCTCTAAAGATTGTCATTTTTAAAATTGTAATACAAACCCCAAATGATCCTTAACGTAACGTAGCATCAGACTGCAGAGAGAAACGTATCACATTGCTTTACAGCCTTTATTTTAAGACATACTGCCAATTCTTTCAAGCTAAAATATAAAGGGTAATCCTCAACTGGTGTATATTGTCATAGCGCCAATGAAGTCAATGGAGCCATAACTAGACAAGCTGAGGATCTGCCCCAAAGGGTTAGAAAAATTGCCAATGGACCAGCACCAATGGCTGCACCACAACGTCGATATTTTGTATCAGTTTTTAGGTACCTGGCATTTGAAAGTGCTAACACGTAATATGCATTTTACCTTCCAAAATGACGTTCTCAACATGTCCAAAAACCTGATACAATACAATTTCCCCCAAAAAACTGAAACTATTTTCTTAAAAACATTAAAGTATTATGTTACTGAGAAATACTATTTTTTAAAAGGCAAATTTCTAAGTTTAGATGTTGAAATGCTGATTTTGGTCTGAGCCTGCCACTTAGAAAGTAAGAGCTTTCAGTACCTCTCGGAAGACACTCAGCACCTTGCAGAACTGGTCCCACAGAGATTAACATCACAGTTTCAATGGTTACCATTGTATCCATCTCAAATATACCCTAGGGGAGTTTGTCACATCCTGTATCCAGAGTTAAACTGATTTTTTTTTCTATTATAGAAACGCCTATGAAGATTTTCATTTCTCTTTTTCATGTGCAACTGTTTACCCCATTTGCACAGTAAAGTTAAAAAATTAGTAAAAGCAGAAATGAAAATGATCTCAACAAAAACACTTCAATGGTTAAAACTGAGAGGGTTTTAGGATTAACTCTGGCTATGGTTAGGGTGCCCAGATGTCCCAATTTTATAGGGACAGTCCCGATATTTGGGGCTTTTTCTTACATAGGCTCCTATTACCCTCCACCCTCTGTCCTGATTTTTCACACTTTCTGTCTGGTCGGCCTAGCTATGGTGAACAGCAGCAGTCACCCTGAGGGGTAGAACATAGGATGGATAATGATTCAGAAGACATAAGCAGAGACTAGTCCTCATTGGTTTGTATCACCAAGAGAACACTTGGATTCTATTCAAAGGGAACATTTGCCAGTTTTGAGCTGATTGGAATAGATAGATAGACATGAAGAAGATTAATCATTTGCTATAGACTGAATAGGGAAACGTGTAAGTTCTCCCTGGGATCACCCACTGTACGTACCTAAGATTTATTTGATAATTATTATATTTTTTTAAAAATTATGAGGATAATGGTTTCCCATGCCACTTTTTCAACAGGTTTGATACCAGTACAAAGTGGGATGAGATGGTCAAACATGAAAAGTTTGAAATTCAGCTATTAAAATGTGTATTGGGTAAATGTTTACTCTATTGCATGTTCATTTATTTTTCTTTCGAACCTTTGAGTCTCCTTAATGCTTCACTGAGACAATTAATTCTCTTTGGAAAACAGGACATGGGTAATTAAACAAGTGAGAGAAACTAGTATATTCAACTGTCTGGAGATTCAAAGAACCAACTGCATTTAAATGGAGTTAAATCACATTCAGTTGACACCATGTGGAATCAAGGATTCGCTGAAACTATAAGCATATTAATTCTATGGAAAATACAACTTACCGTATTTTTCGTCTTATAGGACACTCCGGCCTATAAGACGCCCCCTCGTTTTTTAATAAAAAAGCCGGACAAAAAAAAAAAAAGGCGCCTCGCTCTCCCGTCCCCGCCGCG
The DNA here is from genome assembly GCA_032164245.1 of Sternotherus odoratus. Taxonomy (NCBI): domain Eukaryota; kingdom Metazoa; phylum Chordata; order Testudines; family Kinosternidae; genus Sternotherus; species Sternotherus odoratus. The sequence goes on along the minus strand of JAVMKO010000002.1, from coordinate 86,271,825 downwards.
CGGGCAGGCTGCCGAGGTTCCCCCCTCCCCGCCGCGGGCGGGCTTCCGGGAGCGTCCCGGTTCCCCCCTCCCCGCCGCGGGCGGGCTGCCGGGAGCGCTCCCGGCAGCCCGCCCGCGGCGGGGGGGGGAACCTCGGCAGCCCGCCCGCGGCGGGGAGGGGGGAACCGGGACGCTCCCGGCAGCCCGCCTGCGGCGGGGAGGGGGGAACCGGGGCGCACATTCGCCCTATAAGACGCTCCAACTTTTTCCCCCCCGTTTTGGGGAAGAAAAAGTGCGTCTTATAGGGCGAAAAATACGGTAATTAACTGAAACTATCTTCTTAACGATAAGAGAATTAACTTTGGATTGTGTATAGCATAGAGTATTTGCTTGCTTTGTGTTATTGGGAACTATACCCACTCATACCGTTAGCTTGAGAACTGCTCAGGACAGAGATTATATTCTTTATACTGCACATTAATCAATTGTAAAGATCTGTGCATGCCCTATGAGGCTCTATAAATGACTGTAAACATTTTGGGGCAGGGACTGACACCTTCTCTAGGTTTGTTCTGCACCTAGCACAATGGTGCCACTGCTTGCATCCGATGAAGTGGGTATTAGCCCACGAAAGCTTATGCTTCAAAACTTTATAGTTAGTCTTTAAGGTGCCACAGGACTTTGTTACCTCTGCTATTCCAGACTAACACGGCTACCTCTCTGATTCAAAACTGGCTAGCTTATAGATGCTACTCTTGAATGGTAAATAACAGGTGTTTTATACCCACAATATATAGGGACAGTCCCGATATTTGGGGCTTTTTATTATATAGGCTTCTATTACCCTCCACCCTCTATCCTGATTTTTCACACTTGCTGCCTGATTGGTCTAGCTATGGTAAACAGCAGATCTAACTGAGCATCTAGCTTTATTTGCATCAGCAGAACCGGGGAGTTACAAAGAAACATTGCCTGCCTAATCTGGACAGAACAATTTTCTAAGCATGCTCTGACAAGGATGAAAGATTTTATTATTATTGTTTCTAATTGTGGTAAGCTTTTTTATTTTTTATTTTTTTAAAGCAGAACAATCTTCCCTTTACTGTCAATCATAAACAGTTCCATGTAATGCAATGATTATGTAAATCCCTTATATTTTAACTTTTTTGCTTTTATTTATTAGCGATGGACAAATGCTATTGTTTGTTTAGGTTAGTCTCAGTTATGTGTGGAATGTTTCTATGGTCCTTGTTGCTTGGGGCAGCCAGTGCCTAACTTTACAATTATCTCAATTTTGGAAAAAAGTGTCCTCAATCACTTTTAAAAATCTTTTTTATAGCAGTCAGTGAAATATTATCAGCTATACATCTTCATTTCAATACCACTGCATCTGCAAATGTGATTGAAAATAAAAGTTTCTTTCTATAGCAACAAGTTCATATTCAGTTTTTTATTTGTTCTAAAACTCTAAGGGTCAGATTCTACACCAACATATTTCCTTTTTATTGCAAGTTGAGTAAGATAATTAAATTTTCTATGTACCTTAGAATCCATCTGATTTTGGCACCTTTTAAAACACTAACCTTTCTCATCTACCTCTTGATCATGAGTGTGTTAATGACTTTCTAGAAAGGCATGGGATATATTTTGACTGACTCTTGACAAAAGTAGCAAATGAAGATCTGTTTCCTAAGGGAGCATCTGTCTCCAGAGGCTTTAGAACCACTTCCAATGCATATATGACTGCTGACTCTTAAGTGGAAGATTTACACCTTTGACTGACTTCAGACTTTAACCCTTAAGAGAATATGTATTTAGGCCAATTTTTCAAAGGCATTTGCCTATCTATACCTATTTTTGCATACAGACTGGGTGTTTAGATGTACAATTAGCAGATTTGCCTACATAAATGACTGCGTCTGCAAATATTGTGTGTGGTTAGAATAAAAAGTCTGCTAATTATGTTTACCAATACCCCAAAAATGTATGTTGGGGGTTTAATTGTGCTTTTACACACACAAAAATCACCACCCCTTATTAACTTCTCCACATAATATCTCTAATATCATCAGATGCATCCGATGAAGTGAGCTATAGCCCACGAAAGCGTATGCTGAAATAAACTAGTTAGTCTCTAAGGTGCTACAAGTATTCCTCACTTTCTTTACTAATTTGATTGTTTCAGCAAGGCCCTGATTCAGTAAAACACCTAAATGCCTAAATGCATGCTTCACTTCAATGAGACTTAAGTGCATACTTAAAGTTAAGCATGTGCTCTTGTGCTTTGCTGAATTAAATCCTAAATTATCTAGGTTTGATTAACTATTCTCCATTGCCCCTAACTTTTTAATAACACACTATTAAGGAAACACGTCACAATGGAAATTGCTTATAGAGAATGCAGCAAGAAAGATTGTCAGGTATATTTTATGGCCAAGTTTCTTTTGTTCTCAAAGCAGACCTGAGTGAGGGATGAGAAATTCAAACGCATGCTGTGTATTTTGTATTTCCATAGTTGTTAAGGAAATGAGGATCCTATTGATCTGCAGGTTTCTTAATAGTTCTCCAAAAATGAAGTCTGTAACATTTATCTATCTAGGAAAATTTATGAGTTGGCCTTTGAATGTTATTTGACAGGACAAATATTTATGTGTACTAGAACTGACCAACTTATTAACTGTGAATCACATTATTCAGAGAATAATCAATGTGCATCTGGAACTCCAGAGTCCCAAGAGCTATTTCTAAAGAACATTTAGTCTAGGGAAAATCCTGGATGTGGTTTATAGGACATTTGTCCTGATTTCAAACTGGGATAGATAGATATTGTATAGAAGCGTTGTACGGATTAGCCATCAGCTAGTGTTCTTTAAGGTCTTATGAGTGACACTCAGGCACAGCCCTGAGCAAGCAGCTGCGAGAAGTCAAACTGCCCTGGGCATAGGGTTGCCAGACATCCAGAATGCCTGGTCAAAAAGGGACCCTGTCGACTGCAGTCAGCACTACCCACTGGGCCATTTAAAATTCCAGTCAGCAACGCAGCAGGGGCCTGGGACAAAAGCAGGCACCCTGCCTGCCCAAGCTCCGCACAGCTCCCAGAAGTAGCCACCAGGTCCCTGCAACCCTGAGACTCATGGATGGGCAGGGAGGCTCTGTGCACTGCCCTTGCCCAAAGGGTTGGCTCTGCAGCCATTGGCCAGGAACTGCAACCAATGGGAGCTTCAGGAATGGCGACCTGCGGAAGCAAGGGCAGCACGCGGAGTCTCCGTGGCTGTCCATGTATCTAGGGACCTGGCGCCACTTCTTGGGAACCGCAGTTAGTGCCACTGAGACCCCTCACCCCTGGCCCGACTCCAGAGCTCCAGCTGGAGCCTTCACCCCCTCCTGCACTCCAAATACCTCAGCCCCAGCCCAAAGCCCCTCCTGCACCCCAAACTCCTCACCCTCAACACCAAATCAGATCCTGCACCCCCAGCCAGAGTCCTTACCCCACTCATGCACCCCAAACTCATGCCCCAGCCTAGTGAAAGTGAGTGAGAGTGGGGGAGAACGAGTGACATAGGGAGGAGGGATGGCGCAAGCAGGGGCGGGGCCTCGGTGAAGGGGTGGGTTCAGGGTGGGGCAGGGGTATTCAGTTTTGTGGGATTAGAAATTTGGCAGCCCTACTTGGGCAAGGGACTCCTTGAGGCACAGTCCCTTCCCTATTGCCTCAGTCCACTGGCGGACTGAACGCTGTGCACCATTCAGCTCCTACCAGCAAGCTGGCAGTGCTGAGGGGGAGGGCAGGCCATCATCCTGTCTCCTTCCTAACTGTGTTGCGGGAAAAATTAGAGCACCTTAGGTAAGCAGCGGAGTTCCTAAACTCCCACAATTGCAGGAGCTGCAGCTATCTATCCCTGGCCCTCATATAGGATGCACAGGGGGGAGAGAACATTCTTTGCACCTAATCATACTGTGAACCTACTAAAAGGCAAAAGTCAATGACCTAAAGAATTGCGCAGGGGTGGGGGAGAAGAAAGAAAAAAAAGGGGGGGGGGAGCAAGGACTGCAGAAATCTAGAAACATTTAAAGTTTACTCTGCACCCCTCCAGATCACATGACTTGAAAGATATTGTTTGATTTCAAACTAATTTATACAAAGTTTTTGTTATTATTTTTAAAACTGACAAGTCAAAGGGGTGCAGAGTGATTTAGAGCAGAGGTTCTCAAACTGTAGTCCGTGGACTACCAGTGGTCCGCAACTCCATTCAGGTGGTCTGCGGATAGTTCCCTCTAAGGTGCGCGCCTGGATGGCCGGACACAAGAGAATGAAGGGCCACCCACTTAATTAGTAGAGCCGCGCAGGTGTGGCTCCACTAATTACGTGCCTGGACCCTGGAGAAGACACACATGTAAGGTGAGGTGGTGGCCTTGGGGAGAATAGGGGATGCCTGTGAGGGGGCAGTGCGGTGAGAAGAGAGGGTGGGGTGAATTGGGGACATGCAGGGCAGCGGCGGCCAGAGAAAGAGGTAACTTGCCCCATCTCCAGGGCTGTGAGTGCTGGGGAGAGAGGGCCCTCCTTCCCAGCCTCAGCTCAGGGGGTGTGCGTTGGGGGAGAGAGGGCACATCCATCACATTCGAAAGGTAAGACTACTGATATTCAAATATGAGTTGTGCGCTTTTATTTGTAAAACAAAAAAAGGTAATAATTAAGGTTTTTTTATATAGTACTTTTTCCAAACCTCTTTGCAATAGTTAGCTAACTGTAGAAACCACATTTGGAAAGATCATTAAGTGGTCCATTGAGATCCTCAGCTATTTTCAAGTGGGCCACGAAAAAAAAAGTTTGAGAATCACTGATTTAGAGAGACTGTTCCAAACTATGGGAAGCAGTTCTCTGGAACAAATCCACTTCTACCCCTTGCCTGCACCCCCCAGTTACTCAGGGTCCCCTGGCAGTAGAATTGATGTCGTTTTGCTGCACAAAAGCTGGGGTGGGAGGACTGGATGATTGGGGGCTGTGTGAGGAGAGGGGCACATCACCAGCGCAGCATGGAGCTCTGTTCTACACACACAATGATGTGCAGATAGCGGGAAATGCACAGGCCAGGGAAGGGTGGGCTGGAGATCTTCTGCTATGTAGATTCTCCAGTACATACCTTGACATTGTCTGGGCACCATGGAGCTCTGCTCTTTAAGGACCTGAGCTTAAACCCAGTGAATGGAAATATTCCTCTGGTGATGTGCAGATGGCAGGGACTGGGTGGAAAAAGGAAACGCTGAAGGATCTGCTTCTGGGTGGATCATTGCATCTGCTTCTCCCTTTCTCCTTCATTCCTCTCTGCTGGAGGGAACAGGGACGCATATAAGGGATCTCCAAGTCAGTCACTGGACTGCAACTGCTTTGCTGTCTGAGGGGGAGGATTCCTTGCCCATGCCACACATCTGTTTAGCTCCTGACCTAGGCATTCAGGTTGGCATTTGGCAGGGCATTGCTCTATATGTCTAATTCAACCTAAGACCTTACACAGAATATATTGAATGCCAAAGAGTTGCAAAGAAATAGCTTAACAGCAGGGATGTCTTGGAGAAGTGAATGATCTGTAGAGAACTGGACTCTCCTATTATAGTAATGAGAAAAAAGTGTGCATACTGGACCAAATTTCCATGTGATCAGTTTGAGATAATGTTCTGATTTACCTTAAGATTACCTTCCATTCTCCTCCATTCTGATTCTTTAATATTGTCTACATCATCCACATTTTAAAACATGTGCAGATATAGTTTATTTTAGGTACAGTTATGATTGCGTAAATGGAGTAACAATTTCACACCTACAGTTCGAGACTGGTTCATTGCACTGCTGAAATTTTCCAGAGAATGTATAATTTTATAAAATACAAAATGAATGATAAGGAAGAGGTCTAATTTGGGGACATTTCTAGAATAATAGTAAGCATATAGGAATATCTGCATTTATATTGATAACTTTCTCTCAAATCATAGTATTCTGGAGCTTAGGATAACACACCAGGTACTTATTTTATGAATTTGAATTATTTGTTTTTTAAAGAGCCAAATCCTCAGGTCTTAAGCTTTTACTCATTCATTATGCCAACAAATTTCTGTTGATTTCAATAAAAAAGGAGAAAAGTACTCAGGATCTGGCTATAATATTTAATTTCTTCTGCACAAATGCTAGAACCTAGAATCTATTCATATGCTCTAGGCATCCTTAACATAACTTTAAAATGCATTACAAGTAACTCCCTAAAAGTACAGCATTAAGTTCAGTATAACCCACTATCAGCAAACCAGGGATCTTAAAAAGCTCAAATCTTCCTTCCCCAGCACCCCCTACCAACAATTCTCCACCACTATAGTTAGCATTGTCCTACCCATCATCCCCACATTAAAGACCTATGGAAAACAATGTGTTGTCAAGTGCTTTGAACATCATCGGAGGGGGTTGCAAATTTGATAGCTGAGGAGTCCTGACAGAGAACACCTGGTCAGCAGCTCCTTCTCATTGATATGGATGGTGCTCCCACTGGTTTTGCTAAAATGATTTTAACAGAAAAGAAAAACTAAGAAAAAACAAAAATCTCCATGCGAACGTGCACAGCATATGTCTGTGTCCACTGAAAGAGGCCAGGGCAAAACAGAATAAATTGGAATCTAAAATCTGCACACAGTTCATAGAAATTTAAAAGTACATTGCAGAGAAAACAAAAGACATGACAGTTTCATTTGCCTCCCTCATTTTCACCTATTGCCAGATTCTAATACACTTAAGTAGTATTGCCAAAGTGTACAACTAGTGTGCCTAAATGTGTGGGGTTTTCAGATGAGTTGAGCGGCTTGAACCACATTTATTAGGGCCCTCTTTCAGCAAAGTAGCTACGCACATGCTTAACTTCACTAACTTAATTTCAATGTGATTTGAGTACTTAACTCCCTTAGACTCTTTTGAAAATCCAGGCCTCATTGTAACTTTAGGCTCTCTGGTCTGAATATTTTGGCTTAAATGATTTGCTTGGGAGACACCAGGCTAGTGAACAAAAGACATGAGCTTGGCAGGCAGCAGAACAGAGTCCTAATTTTTGTTCCCACACTGTGTGGCTGTATTACGGGAGACTTGTCATTTAATCTCTCTGTGCCTCCAATTCCCTTTCCCATCACAGATCTATGAAGTCCAACTAAATGATGTTTATAAAAAGCTAAATAAGTGTACAGTATTATTAAGGCAGTCAGCAAGAGAGGTAATGCTCAGTTTCAAGATTTACTGTCTCCTATGTCTGTGCTTAATTCCAGAGGCCACTATTACCTACTTTGCTAAGAGATTCAGTTGAGAAGGAGACAGTGGGGGGGTTTGTTTTGTTTAATGTTATTTTAATATTTTTGTAAACACATTGACAATAAAAGTATTTGGCACAAAGAATTATGAATTTCTCTTAACTTGCTTCAAATTCACAAATGTTTTGCTAACTGAAAACCACAGTTTTGACCAACATAACTGTGCTATAACAGGGTCTCCCTCTACTTCCCACAGCCCACTGGCTACCCAGATGAAGCTTCACGAGGCTTTACTGAGTCCTTTATTATTTACAATGCAGTGCCCACCACCAGTGTCAAGCTATATACAACTTAGAGGCTTACTTGGCTCCTAACAAACACAGGAGCCAGGAGACTGACCTTACCCTGGCCATTTCCTCTCCCCCCTCCCTCCTTCCAGCTCCTTCCAGCCTTTATAGCCTTCAGGTCAGCAGGTGTAGCCAATTGACAGGCCAGGCATCAGGCTCTCCCCAGCCCCAACCTATCTCCCCTGATTGTGGCTGGCTGAGCAGGGGCTGATTAGGTACCTTCTGCAGCAGCACCCTGCTACATGTGCATTAATATTTGTGCAGCTCTCATAAAAACTCACTTGCTAGTCACGCTTAAGCATTTCTTTTTTTTTTTTAACTCAGTTGTCAGAGAGGATGAACCTACAGCACATTTTTAACACGTAGGGTCTCAGGTAAAACAATCCTTATCCACCAATCGGACAGAGAAACCTAGTTAGTACCCTGTTAACAGCAATCACATTTATGTCAGCAAGGTTCTGTTTCATTGGGGAAAGGGACATGGAATCAAATGAGAAAAGAGGAGAAACACTTTCTATGACTAGTATGTTTTGACTTGTTTCAACAGGCTTTATTACTGGTGAAATCTATTTCTACTTGCTGCCACCCTCTAATTTAACAATAGATTGCATCATATGGTTCCTGCAATTGAGATAACTAGTTACCATCTTACACTGCTTTACTTAAAGGGGAAAAACATAAGATAAACAGCAGTACAAAGGTGATATACCTAACAATTATTTTTATGTTTTATATCTCAGACAGTGCAATGATTTCTACTGTGCCTTATGTATTAAGTTTAACATAACCCATATATTCAATGAAGACCTAATTTGGGGGCAGTCAGAATTTGTTTATGGAGGTCATTCTATGGTGCACTAAAACAACTGCTGGGTTTGTTAGAGCAATTTTGTTCATACTAGAATAGTGGTTACCAGATAAATTGTGTAATGAAAAGGCATAACATTTTCAAAATGGAAAAATAAATAATAATGAACCTTTAGCTTAAAAATGCAATTCCTTTCTTGTAAAGAAAAATCTACATTTCAAAGGAATATTTTTTTACATATGGAAATGCTTATTTTCTAGCAACTGAAGATGTGCCAGGAAGTATTACAGAACATCATGTTCAGAGTTTTAGAAGCAAATTGCTTCTGCATACACTTTATCTAGCAGTCAGCTTTATGGTGCTCTTTACCTGTCTCTCATAACTTCATCAGTCTTTTTCCCAATGCATCTAAAGCCTTTGAAACTTGAGAGATGTAACAGTGCATCTTCACATGGTGTGTGCATTTGTGCCATGCTAACTTGGCTAACATGTAAACATAAACAGCAGGTTTCTGTGCATGAGACCCAATTATTAAATGTTTCTTTAATGAAAAGCCACTTTTGGAATGAGATGCTTGTGTGAGCATGAAAACAATGATTCTGGAATGCACATATCAAAGGACAAACAACAGAAGGGACTTTACACCTTTAAAATGAGTTTCAGATGTATTGTAGTATATTAAATTATATCACAGCAGTGCTGGAAGGACCACCTTAGCTGTGGAGGATTTGGCTTTTCCATTATAAACATTGACTTTTAAACATCTCAGCAGCATTTTTAAATCATCACAGTGAGCTGAAACATGCATGGTGTCAACCAGATGGGAAATTTCATATACTTTTTTTAAAGCCAGTTACATCATTTTTTTTTAATTGCAGAGAAACAAAAAAGCTAGTAGTAGGAATCAGGAAGTATTTTTAAGTGCTTCTTTGCATCAAGTTCCATACACAGAGAAGGTTTTAATTTGTATGTATTTAATTTATTTGTTAAAAAACAGTCATTTTGGCAGTCAGTTCTTAATCTAGATTAAGCCATTCTGGTATTTTGACAAAAACAAATTGTCTTGAAACTGCCAGGATATGAAAGTTTGAAAAGCAGCTTCGGAGACTACATGGGGGCTATCCGCTGGACTTCATATCAATGAGAGTTTTAACTGATTAAGGACTGCAGTCCGTCATGGCTGACAGTCACTGCTTGGATGAAAGATTGCTGTTTTTTATCAACACTCTGTTACCATTCACTCAGCCTGGGACTGAGGAAAGAAAAACAGCTCTTATCTCTGTATCTGTTTGTTATTTCTGTTGTATTCCTAAAAAGTTCTGTTACTTATTTTTGGTTGCCTCTAACTACAGAGTTAACTTTGGTTTTGCTTATCTTACTGGCATAATGCAAATAAGATTGCCACTCCAAGCCTTCAAGGAAATCATATCAAAATAAAAATTAATTTCTAACTGCAAATAATGCACCTGGCCAACCAGCAAGGGGCGCACTAAAACCCACAGCAAAAGAGGAAAGACTGGAGAACTATTGGGGACAGCTTGTCAGCAGCAAGGAGCTTCCTTTAGATGAAAAGAAAAATGAAGCTAATGCAAATGTTTCAGGAAAACTGACTTCAAAGACGAAACTGAGGGTTGCACAGTTACAAAATGTTACAAAACCTTATTAAAAAAATCCTTGGTAACTGAAAAAATCACTTGGTTGAAGTTCACACCCACATTTTTAAGAACAGGCTCCGGCGACGTAATTCATAACACCAAAATCATTGATGTTTCATGCAAGAGAAAGCACATTTTGAAATAGCAGGAGCCTAGAATTGCAGACATGAACTTGGATAATTTCACTTTAGGGAACTTATTCAGAAAATATTTATGCCCCATTTTAGAATCAATAAACCCCAAACTCCTGCCTAAAAAGCACTGCTCTTAGATTTTAATAGAAAACACCCTTCCCAAGCCATTGTTTTCAATTTTTTAATTACTCTGAAGCGAGTAGGTGAAATATAGCCAGAGGCAGGCAGAAAGTCAAAGATTTCCCACGCCTGCTGAAATTGCACATATTTGCCAAGAGAAAATATTGGAAGTTTTAGAAAAATGCCACTATACCATACCCTTCTGCTATAGCAGGGGCAGCTTTGCAGTATACCCTTTCCTTTTCCCTTACCCTTTCCCTTTCACATCATTAAAAATAGTTATTCATCTTGATTTACTTTTTTTCCAGAAGCCTTACATCTCAGAATGAATAGGGCCTTCTCCAGGTCATTTCTCATCTCTCCCTCCTACATCTCCCATTCACCACCCTTTGTTTGCCTTCCCCTCCTTCCTAGAGCTTTAAGTTCCATTGTGAGGTTCTTCCTCCTAACCACTACTTCTCTTCAGAGAAGGAGGATGATCCATGGCTTAGTGGGCTCATCTGGGACTTGGAAGAAGGGGGTTGAGTTCCCTGCTCTGTCACAGACTCTCTGTCTAACTTTGGACATGTCAGTCTTTCATTTCCTCATTTATGGATAATGGCACTTCTTTGTTGTGTGTTAAAGATGGCGAGGTTCACAGATACCACAGTACTGGAGGTCATAGAAGTACCCTAAATAAACAGAGTCTCTTTTTAAAAATAACTCTTCTTTGAGAAGTGTGCTCAGCCCACACTTCCCAGCAGCTCCCGGCTTTGTTTCAATTACAGTAAGCAGGGCTTCCTTCTGTCATGAGGGAAGGTGCTCACAGGGTTGTTATTCTAACCTCGCCCAGAGGAGGGACAGATTGTTATTACTGATATATAACAATTTGCAAAGATTATAAGACGGCAGGCCAGAGGTCTCAAGGACATTTAACCTAAGGCCCTGATCATGCCATTTACAAGACTGCCTGCACAGGGCCCCATTGAAGTCAATGGAGTTGCACTAGTGTAAAACCAGAGTAAATGAAATCAGAATATGGTCCCTAGGGCCAAAAGCTGTGCTATGTCCCTCAGAAGGTCCAGCCCAGGAGCCAGAGCTCAGGAGTGGGGCAAAGGTGGCTTTAAAACATAATATGCCTCATAGATTCTGGATTACTCTGGAAACCTATGGGCTCGTCTTCACTCGCGCGGTGCGGGATCAATCTTCTGGTGATCGATTTATCGCATCTGGTTAAGACGTGATAAATCGATCGCCTGCAGCTCCCCCGTCGACTCCGGAACTCCAGCTCGCTGGGAGGCGCAAGACTGCCGCCGCCATGGGGATGGCAGGTAAGTCAGCGGCAGATACGCAAACTTCAGCTATGTGATTCATGTAACTGAAGTTGCATATCTGCCGTCGATCTCTTCTCTCTCCCCCCCCCCCCCCCCAGTGAGGGCAAGCCCTATATGTCCCCTGCTGGTGTAAATTAGAACCACTCCAGGGGCTGCTCTAATTTATAGCAGATTTGCAGCCCAGAATAGCCAGTGTGCAGAGTGCCCCACCCACTCCCATGCCTGTGATAATTTTTCCATGTCGAGTTTTTTTTCTGAACATGTTCCCATTTTTAGACCAGCACTAACTGGGAGAATTCTGCTGGTGCCATTCCGTTCCCTTTACTCTGCTGGTGTGACAAAAAGAGGCCTTAGCAGGGACTACAATCTTGCCTCTTGTCTTTGTATTTACTTGTAAAGTGCCATGCTCAACTATTGCTTTCATCTGATAAATAGTTATAATAATACGGTGGTGTCTGGATATTACTATGGCTACTGACCCACCCAAAGCAGGATTTCTTAGCACTGCTTTCACATTTCATTTAGCATACTAAAACCAAAACTATAAAAAACAAGAACCAAGCTCCATTACATTTACTTGGGCTTTTCTTAATGTTGCAATTCAACACTGGGTCCTTTTGAAGAAAAATAAATTAATCACCCTTTTGCAATAATAATTCCATGGGAATCCCACAAAAGATACAGAACACTTTCTTTGCATAATTTACTTTTTCCTCTGACTCATTAGAGCACATTTCCTTGGTACGTAAGTGAAACCCAACACTTCTCATTACACACCCTGGGAGTATATAACTCCTAAGAAGGTTACCAGAGTATTTACATATTAAACATGTGTATTCATTAAAAAACAATGTCTCAGGCCAGGAATAACTTATGCACTGACAACTTACAAGGGGTTTTTTGAACACCCATTTTTCTGTTATTCACAAAAATGTCTTCTTGTTACCATAGAAACTGACACACTTCTCAAAGAAACAAACCAATACACTCCTTTGTTTTTTGTTTTCCTTCCCCTCTCAGAACCTTGAGGTACATCTGGGATCCTATTGAGTTAACAAATTGCAAAAGGAGTGATACAGAGATAAGTGACAGTTTACTGTCAGCAAGCCCAAAAATATGTAAGCAAACAAATTTGGCAAAATCCACTCAGCAGAGTTGATCTGAAGTTCAAACTAAGGCCCAGTCATGCAAGCTGCATTTCATGGGCAGATCCCAGTACCCACATGGGAAGCTTTCAGGATTAGGGCCCGCTGTCCTCACAATCAGCATTGTAGCAGGATGACTTGGAATATAAAGATTCACAAATTCTCTAATTAGAAGACAGGTTATAATTATTTTTAATAGGCAAGATCAATAGTCCACATCACCATTTTTAATTGTGATGCTCAAAATTTACATTAACCATTTTTTAATTTCCCTTCTGATTTTATTCCATCTTCTAAATTCTATCATCACAGCTTCATTGTATTATGGAAGGAAAGAGCTGTGACCAAGTGAGGTAGTAAAATCAGTCTCACCCTTATGTTTTTATTATTTCTGTGGATTCTCCTGTCAGTAAAATATTGCATGAATTGAGATCCAAGAGGCCAAAGTGAGGGATGGGGGCATAGTGCTCCCCAAGAGGGTCTTTGGGTACATTAAATAATGAGAGGAATGCAACCCAAAGTACAAGTTATTGCTATGCTACTATGTAGAAGAAGATGTTAAAAGGTGAAAATGTCCCGTTTAAGTATGAAGCAAGTAGTGGTTATTTAAAGTTTAAACCCGGCCTTTGACTTTTTGGTTTCTGCCTATAAAGCCCCCTACCTAGAGGTGTTAAGATCACAAGATTTTTAAATGAATAAAAAAATTACCACTGTGGCTATCCATTAGCCTTTTCTTATAATTACCTGATTCCTTTAATTTAACACTAGTTGTGGAATGTTTTTGGGGTGCATTTTACAATGAAAGTGCCTGATCTCTCCCCCATGGAAATCAATGGCAAATCTCCCTTTGAATTCAGTGGTGCAGGATTAGGCCCTCAGTTTGATTATAGGCAGAACCCAATGTTTTCTGTAGTCCACTGGCTCTAAATTCCAAGGCTAACTAAAAATTTAAAAATTGTATAGCAGTCTAAAACAAATAGTAGAACATTCACAAGGAAAGTTTGTTGGGGAATTAAATATTGATTGCATTCTTCATTATAGTATCAGTATAGTACCTGGTTGATATTGTTTCTGCCATTTATTTTACACAGTGTTTAAACATTTTGTTTGGCCATGTAATGCATTATTGACAATATATGTAATTGGACTGTAGCAGTGTATGGGAGAGGTAGGAATTGGGACTACTGGTAGGTTGGAAGGGAGGTTTTTGACATAAGCAGAGGGTTTTGCAGGTGGCGGTCCGATGATGTCACAGGTGGTGGTAACCTGGAGGAATCTTTTCCAGCTGCACGGATTATGGGAGAGAAGGAATGCTCCCAAAGTGCAGCAGTGTGGCTGTGATAAACCTGTGTAGCACCAGCAAGTAGCTTTAGGGCTACTCATGCAGGTAAATGTTATAGGACTGGGGTGTACAAACACAGTTTTGACTCATTTCAAACCTAATGGAACAGTGTGGGCTTGATGGCTTGATTCACACTCAAGGATTTGTGTTCTTTTTACTGGAGACTATGAATAAAGGAGAGGATAGGAGGCAGGATGAGATAGATGAGTGCATAGGGTGGAAACAGTTTTTTGTCTTTCTTTCTGCCTGCTCCTGAGAGACAGTGGGTGGAAGGAGTAGCATATGGTGAGTGAGAACTGTAATAGAGAAAATAAATTCAGTCTTTCTTTATTCCATATACTGGGCCTAGCTCCTGGGATTGAAGGGAGGTTCTATACTTCCTACATAGGACTGACTTCCTTTTAAGCAGTGAAATATTGCCTTGGTCCTATAATTGAGCATGTGTTGAATCCATATTTGTATTTTTAAATTGATTGAGACATGGGGGTTAGGGGATCATGTGATTAAGTTAACAGGGAAATGTTACAAATTCAGATGAGTTTTGTAGAACCAAGAAATAATTTGTCTTACAGGGCCTTGAACTCACTGAGTGTTATCTTCAGAAGGAAGGAAGGAAGGAAGTGAAGATGTGAGACTACAGATATGTGAGATTTAATAGTTCAGGTGTGAATTATTTTCTCTGCTTTGATTTCCAGGGATTTGCTTGGCTCAAAGACATAATAGGTCAATTCCTCAGGTCCTTACTTAAAAAAAACACAAAGTGGGTGTTATAAACAGAGCTTTTCCCAAGTAAGGACTCAGTAAAAGCTGACTGGGTGGGGTAAACATGTCCTATCATTGATAGGGAGTCAGTTACCTCTCCAGCACCATCCTCATCTTCTGTGGAGGGCACTCTTCCAGATTGAGAATCCATGCAGGGATGGAGCAGATACTGGATGGGCAGGCCTTTGTAGCATGTGGGTGGGGAAAGAGGACCCTTTTGACATCTGGGGGGGGGGGGGAGAAAGAGTCCCCTGCAATGCCCAGCCACAGAGAACAGCGATGCCCACCTACCAGGAAAAGGAACGCAGGGCAAATGGAGATGCACATGATCCCTCACTTTATCCACCTGTATTTACATGAAAAGATAATAGAGTCTAGAGTTTTATTTCCCACAAAAGGGAAGAGAGAGTCTTCAAGAGCATACATGACCCAGAGATGTCCTTGATAAGATGGCTCCACTGGAGCTGTGCTAAAAGGGAGTGACTGGGAGGACATGGAAGTTTTGGAGCAGCTATAGTGATTTGTGCCTCTGCAGATAGTCCCTGATCTTCTGAAGATCCCCTAAGATACATATGGATCCCAGCATATTTGTGCAGTTTGAGGGCCTACCTCTAAGGCACATTCCAAAAGGGGGCAAACCTTACTACCTTCCTCTTGTCAGAACAATCAGGGAGAAACTCACCAAGTGGATCCTAGCAGAACTTTCCTTTCCCTTGGCCCCTCCTGTGGATTTCTTTGGACAAGGGGACAATCTGGGCTAAATAAGGACTTCAAGATTTAATACTTTGGTTGAAGTTTTAGGTTCAAACACTCCAGCACTCAAACTTAACTTTGTGCAAACCACGAACGTCTGCCTTATTTTATGCTTCAGCCATGCAAAACCATTAACTTTGCGATGGAATTTCCACACAAAAGCATACATCAGTTCAGGCTCACTCAGAAGGCTTGTGGAATTGGTGAACCTGCTCTGAGTTTTGAATTTGTAAAAGAAACCCAAGCCAAGTGAGTTTCATCTTGAACATTCCACATGGCTCTGTTTAAAGGCAAACTTGGCTCATGCCTTGTCTCCCACCCTTTTCCAATATTTAAGAGCATGAGAATTAATAAGACAAACAAAACACCCCAAACAGAATTAGGCACAAATTGCATGAACCAAGCTATTTAGTGCTATGGCAGAAAGAGATTAGCCTTAAAACATTTGTGTAATAACCTCAGGATTATGTTAGTAGTGTCTGAGATCCCGGTATGAAGAAAGAGTGAATAACTTAATAAAAACAATACTTTCTGTGACAGAAAATGTGCTTGAAACATTTTAATACAATAGGAATTACTTGGAAATACTACAGTTCCCCCTATCAGTAATGTCATCATGCAACCAAGAGAGAAGATAGTTAATACTGACATAGTGGGGCATGTATTCTGTGTAACAAGATCTATTTCAGTATATATGTCTCTGGGGATTGCATTTTCAGTATATTAAATACGTTACTGTAGGTGTGCGTGCATTTCTAGTATGAGTCATCCTTGTTTCGGTACATGCAGGGTATCTCTGCATTTTCTGTATAATATGTAAGCAATAAGCATCAGCAGAAAGTAAAAAAGTTCAGTTTTGGAGTGTATATGTATTCCGATGGGGCAGAACAAAAATATTTTTAAGACACTTTCCAAAATGGAGGAGAAAAATCTCCAAAATGTTCTGTTCTACCCCAGAGGGATATAATATAGATGTCATCCTGACTCCTTTACAGCACCATTAAAATATATACAGTGGACAGCTTGGCCCAGTTGTAGGGACAGAAGACCTAATCCATCTCCATTAAAGTTAGTGGAAAGACTCCACTGACTTTAATGGGAGCTGAATTGGGCTCATACTTAGGTCGCACATGTTAACTATGTTGTAATTGGGCTGGTGGGGACAATGCAGGGTAACCATCTTGCAACCCTGACTTGTTGCAGGGTAGCCAAGCCACCTAGGGTATGTCTACAACACAGTCTGCAGAAGAGAGCTAACAATCCTTGGCTAACAATCTACAAATAGCCACATAGGCAGCACCTTGCTGTGGTGGCTTGGGCTGGAGCCCAGGCTCCGAAGCTTAGGGAGGAGTGCTGCCCACAGTTATTTTTAGAGGGTTAGTTCAAGTCTATCAGCCCAAGCTGTTAGGCTCTCTTCTGCATCCGACAAAGTGAGTATTAACCCACAAAAGCTTATGCTTCAATACTTTAATTAGTCTTTAAGGTGCCACAGGACTCTTTGTCACTTCTGCAATTCCAGACTAACACGTCTACCTCTCTGATTCTGCAGGCTGTGTAGACGTACAGGGTACCACCCTCTTTCAAATTTCAGATGGACAACAGCAGTCCTTGCCCCTGCTGGACTCCCGGGCAAGCATGTTAAGGAAAAATTCTTCCAGAATGTTAAGGTTTTGTTTTGACTAAGAAAAAATCTGTTTGCTTGGGTTTTAGAACTTGTTAGCTAGCATGTTTTAGGACTCTAGTGTAGGCAAGGTAAATTGTTGAGTTGAAGCCTGTTTTAGAATGTGCTATACATGCTGGTGAACATTCTAAAATACACACCTTTTATTCTCGTCAAGAAAAACTCTTACATGGTGTTGCTCAAGAGTTCAGGCTTTATTAGGCCTTGCTAAAATCTTTTCCTCTTTCTTAAAAAAAAAAAAATCACAATAACCAAGAATTTCTCCAATCTGCATTTCACTAAACCCCACACTGTATAATCTCCCAATCTCTTGGCAAATAGCATGCGCTGCTGCAAGGCATTGTATAATTAAGATTGCATCATTTTTATGGCATATATTTCATTTACTAGGAAATTATGAAAAATCATTATCAGCAATTTAAGCTCAACTACAGTTGACAAAAACAAACGAACAAAGAATATTTGGGATGGAGTATCCCTGCCTTTTATATTGTATTTCTCTGCTAGTTGCTGGTTTATGAAATTAAGTCATTTGCAATGGGTCTCCCAGTCAGTGTGAATCAGTAACGTCAATGTAAAGCACTATGGCCCTGATTTGGGGAACATATACATGCTTAATCTTGTTGATGTGAGCAGTCCTATTGAAGTCAAGGAGACTTCTCCACATGAGGGGAAAAAAGTGCATGCTTATACTGTTAATGGTACACATTTAAATAAAGATATTTTTTTAAAGACTAGCAATTAACTACTGTAGCTATATACAGTATCTGGATATTAATACAGACTATCTAGTTATCATACTATTACAATTGTGCAATATACATCTGTCAATATTTTAGGAGGAGATTTTCACAAGTGAGCAATGGAGTGACTTTCTGTCACACTTATACTCCTGTGTCCCTTAAACATGTTTGAAAATTCCATCTTTATTTTTGAACTGCAGATAATGGTTACAATATCTGATGTACTCATGTGATCCTAAACACCTGTGATGGAAGAATAGACAATCCTGCTTTCCCTTTTCAAAATTAAATAAAGAAATCTAAAGTTCACAAACCAAAAATTTGAAACAACTCACTTTAAAAACTATTATAATGATATTGCCTACAATACATGGAAACAGTGGCAGATGGACTGTGTGAAAGGCTATCTGATGGCAGGGAGTAGAAAAAGTGTACATAATATCTCTCAAGAAACTAATCCAAGGTAAAAGGAACAAATAGTACACTTTGATGAGTCATTAACAAAGGTTTTAGCAATGGTGAAACTGCACTAAGCCAGCACTTTGTTAACAGGAGTGATGCATCTTCATTTTGTGCTTATTCTGCTCTGTTAGTGGAAAAATATTTCCACCACAGGAGCAGTGAGCATATGTAATGCAAACATTTTGACAGTGAATGTAAACAGTTTTACTGCATTTTAAACCATTAAATCAAGGACACAAACTTCCATGCATTTGCAGATTGCAATCTTCTCTGGCTATAGTGAAGATCGTGCTGCATCTGTTTTGTGTTTGTAATTCCATGCTGTGTTGTGTCACTTTGACTGGATTTAAAACTATATGGATATATAATATTTGTATTGTCATGGACACCAACGCCATGCTTGTAAACATAATGGGGTGATTCAGTAGTATATTCTGAATAAATATGTACCCGGTATATCTTAAACAAATAAACAGTTGGACTCGCAGCATTACTCGCTTTTGATTTGTGGCTTCTCGCATTTTGATTTGAATCAATTGGCTCAAGCTATATATTTTTGGCTTAGCTCCCGAATGTGAGCCTCGGGGGAGTCCATTCTTGTAAGGCTGCCATAACTAGGTGTCTAACATTGTTTCTGTCACAGGAAAGTGCACATAAAGGGGCTGTTTTGGAATGCAACTTTTTTTCATGTTACCCCTCTTCCCCCACCCCTTTACCTTTTTCCAGAACAGTTCTACAGGGAAATTGAAAGTATTCTTGAACAGGAAAGGAAGGTGCATGTCAGGATGGCCTTTTATGTGATGGACTGATGCCCCTGGGAAAGAAACAGTGACAAATGTGTGGTGCAGGCAGCATTTTGTGGAGGAGGAAAAGTTACTGATGACAAAAGAAATGATTTCTAAAGGAGGTAATAAGATGCCTTCAGATTAAAGGGAAAGTTTTCCTTCCTAATAAATTATTTCTCTCCCCTGTTAGTAAATCATTTCCCCCTCTGAATACATTTAATTAGCTATTCCTTTTAATTATTACTTGTCCAAGTGGATCTCAAAGGATACAGCTTAAAAGGAGCCCAACAGAAAGAACCCTGTCAAAAGCCACGGCCAGTCAGACATGTCATTAATTGGGAGACAATTATACTCTGACTTTCCTTTATAAAAATATACTACAGTTAGGGTCCAAAATGCTGCTGTAGCACCATTGCAAGCTGTGACACCTTGGCAGGGCTAATAGGAAAGTCTCCCATTGATTCTGATGGGCTTTGGATCAGGCAAGTGTGGTATGCTAATATCAGAGTTTGCAGCCTTAGTATACCGCCATCTTGGAGAGTGGGTAATGATGTGTTCTTAGTTCAGGAAAAAATTGTCTCTGAACTCTTCTTGCTTACTTGTGAATCTAACACATTACAGTGTATCAGAGCATATTCCTCTTGCCCTCCAGCAGGAAACAAACTGGGAATACTCGTTTTATGGGCAATAAGAGGTTTTTGCCATCATGTCATGCCTGTAAGTGCTGAGCTGCGGTTTACCTTATAGCCCTGCCTCTGTCTCAGTATGTGGCTGGCAGTCTCGTACATTGAGATTTATTTCTGAATAAGCAGCATAGCAGTGTCGCCTGAGTTCAGAATACACACGGGCTCACAGCTGGCTTGTCCTGATATTTTAAAGTCACTTCCAGTGGTGCAGGATTTGTTCCCTGGCTGTTTATATTTGTCTAAAGACAAGACATGAAAACGATTTGAAAATTGAACCTTAAATCTTTTGCAGTAGGGGTTTGGTAGTGTAAGCATCCAGTGGTTACCTGATCCCCAGTTTTACCCCACCGCTCCCCCAACTGGCGTGGCTTCCTCTACTTTAAGCAGCTAATTTGTCTATGACATTTATAATATGCGCCTCACCAAAATATCTGGGAGTCACTCTTTATGAGAAGAAAGCTGCCCTCTCTCCCTTCTTCACCATTTGAAATGTGAAGATGCTCTGGGGTTTATTTGCATTTAATGACCCAGAGCACATTGCATGCTAATTTCCTGAGAAATAGCAGAGGAGGATCTTAGGAGTCTTGGAATGTACAAGAATATAAGATTGTGTGTACTCTGGGGCCATAAACTGCAGAGAAATTCCAGAGTGCCTTTACATTTTAAAGGGCTAATATGAGGGCAAGGAAGGCTGCTACTCTGATCATCAAGAGAGCTACTTGACTTCTCTGCAGAAATTTGGGAGAGAGAGTACCCACCCTCGGCCTAAAGCTCATAGCTGGGAAGAGCTTTTAGATTGCACTCTGAAATGAAGAACTGACTAACCCAGGGGTCGGCAACCTTTTAGAAGTGGTGTGCTGAGTCTTCATTTATTCACTCTAATTTAAGGTTTCGTGTGCCAAGAATACATTTTAATGTTTTTAGAAGGTCTCTTTCTACAAGTCTATAATATAGAACTAAACTGTTGTATGGAAAGTAAATACAGTTTTTAAAATGTTTAAGAAGCTTAATTTAAAATGAAATTAAAATGCAGAGCCCCCCAGACGAGTGGCCAGGACCTGGGCAGTGTGAGTGCCATCTTGCGTGCTGCCTTCAGCATGCGTGCCATAGGTTGCCTACGCCTGGACTAACCAGTGGAAACAGGCTGTTGGGGAGCCCCTGCCCTGCCACTAAAGAAGGGAGTGACTATCAGGCTGTCTCTGTGCCAGGCCAAACTTGTCATTGCAAAAAAAAAGTTATTGGTAGGTTTAAATCTTAATCGGACTTTCAAACCTTCCATGTGATTTGGGTTCAGCTGTACAAATAGGTCAAGGTTTGGGAAGGAGCTTAATTTAACTTAGCCAATTTGTCCACCTAATTAGGGCCTTTTTAAATCAGTCAATTAATCACCCCCTTGAATAGATCTCCTTTAGTAGCTACACTTGGTGCCACGAGTTGTGGCCACTGCTACATCTGTTTTATGCCAGCTCTGTAATCCTTTGCCAGGCTATAGGGGGAACATCTTCCAAAATCTGATTTGGTGAAAATTTCATTCTGTTTGACCAGCTATAGAGCTGGTTGGTGAATTTAAAAAATTCAGCACAATTTTTCATTTTAAGTTTTCATGATTTTAAAAAGGAGGGGGCAGGCAGGGAGGACTCAGTATTGGATTTTCTTGCTGTTATTTTGTTTGCGATATTCATTATTAAATTTTCTGTGTGTGGCACGATACTGAGTGCCCTACTATATCTCAGTTTCTATCACTCCATGGTACTTGAATGAGCCCCATTACCAGGATATCTGAGCCCCTCACCATCTTTAATGTGTTTATGTTCAGAGTGCTCCTGAGAAGGAAGGAAGTGCTATTATTCCCATTTTACAGATAGGGAACAGAGGCACAGAGAGACAAAAGGCCATGTTTTAAAAGGTGTTGAGGTGCCTAAATGCCACTGACTTTTAAACATCTGGCCCTACTTGACTTGCCCAAGGTCACCCAGGAACTCTGTGGTAGAAAAGGGAATTGTACCCAAACTAGCACCGTAACCAGGGGACCATCCTTCCTCTCCTTCTGTGCCCTGTTAGAACACACACACTACATAACAGGTGGTTCCATTTGTATTTCCCCCCACATGCGGTCCGCTTTATTAAGCCAAAGCAAGAAAACAAAGTTTGGTTTGGTCCACCCAAAGCACAATCAGTTCCTTCTCTGATCAGTGAGGTTGTACAGATTAGCTCATCTACCCTTCCAAGGTAACAAAGTCCTGTGGCACCTTAAAGACTAACTATAAAGTTTTGAAGCATGAGCTTTCGTGGGCTAATACCCACTTCGTCGGATGCAGGCAGTGGAAGTGTTTCATGGGTATTAGCCCACGAAAGCTCATGCTTCAAAACTTTATAGTTAGTCTTTAAGGTGCCACAGGACTTTGTTACCTCTGCTATTCCAGACTAACACAGCTACCTCCCTGATTCTACCCTTCCAAGGATCACAAAGTCTTTCCAGCTCTCAGATGCCTGTTTTATTTTTTGCTTTGTGAGCAGAAGCAAGCTCACTACCACATTTTAATTGCAGTTGTTTAAAAAGAAGGGGGAGGGGCAGGCAGGACTCAATATTGGATTTTCTTGCTGTTATTTTGTTTGGGATATTTTAAAGCTTGTCATTTCCTGGAAGAAAAAAGTTTCTTGTGTCAAAATATATCAAGCTTTCTGATTTTGAACAGGGCTCGCTGAGTTTTCTTGCTAGCTGCTTTAATGTTCTGCTGGAAATTAAATCTGTTATGAGCAGAAGTGTAACTCTCATTAAATGGTAAACATCTGTGGAGAAGACCTACAGTGTCCTTCCTTATTTAAAAAAGAAAACTCAGGAAAATCCATTTTTAATGGTAGTTGTTGCTAGCAGTGTTAGGATGGTCTCATTTTTTACAATATTTGAAAGAATCAATGTTTGCATAACAAATTAAAGAAATTCAGATTATCAATGCACACCTTTGTAATATGTCCTCTGGGCTCTAACCTTACCCGCAAATTCAAAGTCCTTGTTATGATATGCAAACTAACGAATCAGTTGAAGGAAGTTTTTGTATTATGATTGTTTTAACTTTCTATTCTGATCTGAAAATTAGTTGTGACTGTGGCTGGTACTGTGTAGATTCTGTGAACTTTCTAGCTAAAATTAGTCTTTCCACTTGTGGATGTTATCATGAGAGAGAGAGAGAGAGAGAGAGAGAGAGAGAGAGAGAGAGAGAGAGAGAACAGGTGAGCCTGCACTCTGATCACTTAGATGCCAATTAGTTCCCCAGAGAAAGTTAACTGAGGTAATTAGAAAACCAGTGGTCTGAGTGGAATAAAGAGCCAATCAGCCCTCAACCCACATCTGATAAAGAGGCACAGGAAGGAAGTTGGGATTGGGGTAAAGAGGGAGAATATGTCCAGGTCAGCCCAGCCATACAGAGGCCTCAGGGAAGGGAGACCTCTGTTTCCCTCAGGTCCTGATGAGAGGGTGGAGAGCACAGAAGATATTGTAAACAGACTGTTGCTCGGGGAGTGGAGTAGTAGAGGGAACTCAAAATAAAAGGCCCTATGCAAGCACTATTAGTGAAGTCTGCACAGTTTCTGTGGGGCAAGAAGACAGGAGTACAGGTGTGCCCTGTTGCATATAGAAATAACTTCTCATCCATTGTAAATCCCTTTTCCCAAATTATTTTTCTAAACTTTAACAATTCCAGAAAGTTGCAACCAGATGACTCTCTTGATCCATGAATTGGGACAAAAGCCAATTGTGTCTCCATGAAGAGCTTTATCCTACTTTTATGACTTTGTAACTGTCCATGTAATTTCCAACCACTCACTCTATTCATCCTCCTTTTACTTCTTCTAAGTCTCCTCTTCATACTTGGTGGTTCCTTTCTCACTCATTCTGGGGCAGCTCTAGATCTTTTCCACTTCACTAAACTCATCTTTACTATCTTTGTTCTGGGATATAGACTTTTATTTTTTACTTGGGGATGGCTAGAATTAGAAAATAATAAAATAATAGCTGTTGGATGTTTTAATCTGTTATTTTGTATCACAATTAAATGGGTTGTCATCATAAGAAGCTGAAAAGGTTTCAGCTTTTATGATGCTTTATGACTTATGGTGCAAAGATGTTACCAGATTGTAAGGATTTCTGATGGTCTAAAAGCAGGGATTGGCAATCTTTGGCACATGGCCCACGAGGGTAAACCCCCTGATGGGACGGACTAGTTTGTTTATCTGATGTATTCGCAGGTTCAGCCAATCGTGGCTCCCACTGGCTGCAGTTTGCTGCTTTAGGCCAATAGGGACTGCAGGAAGCAGTGCGGGTCAAGGGATGTCCTGGCCGCTTCCCACAGCCCACATTGGCCTGGAACGGTGAACCACAGCCAGAGTGAGCTGCGTTCGGCTGAACCTGGGGATGCGGCAGGTAAACAAACCAGCCCGGCCTGCCAGGGGGCTTAACCTGGCGGGCTGTGGGCTAAAGGTTGCTGATCTTGATGTAAAGTCTTATGCTGCCTTAATATTAAAGGTACTTTAGGTGCTTATATTGCATTAAGGATATTTTCTTTAAAAAAACAACCCAAAGGAATCCCCAAGAAACAAAATGCAACCCCCACCTCCCATTAATACATTGTTAAACAATCTAAAAGGGCCTAATCCTGCACTAATGAAGTCAATGGTTGATTTTCAGTGGGACCTATGCTCCAAGGCCCAGCCTTTTAAAACTATTTAGGCATTACACTTGACAGTGTCGCAATGGCTAACTGATCTAGGAACCTAATCTCATTTCCAAAAGGGATTTAGGCATGTAGGAGCCTGAATCCCATTGGAAGTCAATGGGGTTTAGGCTCTTAAATTCCTAAATCCCTTTCATTGACTTTCAGTGTGATTTAAGCTCCTAACTCACTTAGATTCTTTTGACATGTTTGCCCATAATGATTTTCTTTTATAAAGTTTAAAATACCCACATAACATGAGCTGTTGTATAAAAAGAATTTATACTGTGTCGGATGCTTAGTCAGAAGGATATAGCTCTAGAATTTTCCCTGCATCTCTCTGTGTGTGTGGCTTTACCACACATAAATTATCTGGTTTTGCTTTTTCCTCTTACATATGGAAAAGTATATGGAAATTTAAAAGATGAGAGAATATCTGACATTTGAACCAGTCTCTGTTTATTCACATTTTAGATTCAGACTGGAAGGTAATTCATGAATCCATCTAGATCAAAAAGCACTGCTGTGCAAAGTAAAAGAAAAGAACAACAAAAGTAACCCCCCAGATTTTTAAAAGCTAGGGACCTGCAACTCTGTTTAGCATTCAAGAAACTACCTCTAGAAGGGGAAGCATGTTACTTGGTATCATATTGCAAAAGGCTGTTCAGCCCTGTTGCGCTCACTCAGACTACACATTTACTTTTGTCACTGTGTAGCAGCGATTGCATTATATCCTTCCTGCCTGGGCACCAAAGAGAAACAGAAGGTTAAGTATAAATGGGGGAGGGGAAAAGAAGGATGGAGAAGTGGCAAGAAAGAAGCTTGAAGGAGAGGAAATAACAGTTGGGGAGTAAGGGAAAAGGTCTTAACTGAGTAAAGAATAAGTTATTAAGGGAACAGGAGAAGATCAAGTGTTGCCTATTTGGGATTACTATCGCAATTGTGTTTCTTTTGCTGATGTCTCTGAGCTGGAGATAATTTGATCAAAAGACAATAGATACATTTGTATTAAACATACATAAAAATGGGAGGCACAGAATCTGGCTCTGGGGTGGCCTAGAGGAATTTCCATGATTTGGACCATGAATGTTGAATAAAAGAACTTGTAAAAAGTATGTCTCCCTAAAAAAATTTTTTAGGGAGTTTGCAAATATAGCTAAAAGAAGCTGAACAAAACAATGACTACCCTGAAGGTCTGATCTCCAAGCATGCAAACTCTCACCCAGACATCTTCTTATGAGTCCTTCACCTCACTGGGTGTGGTGAGGGGGGCTTCAGTGTTGGATGTAACACTTAAAAATAATCTGCTGGAGACAATCACAGCATGACCCAAAGCTAGGGTGACCAGATGTCCCAATTTTATAGGAACAGTCCCAATATTTGGGGCTTTGTCTTATATAGATTCTTATTACACTCAACCCCATCCCAGTTCTTCACACTTGCTGTCTCTTCACCCTACCCAAAGCCCACTGAAGTCAGCTGGACCAACATTTTTAAAAGTGCAAAGTGATTGGGGGGGGGGGGATTGCTTGAAATTGCATGAAATTGCAACTACTGCTGAAAAAAAATATTTAAACATAGCTTATTGGGGGCACAGAAGACTAGTGGATCTAGACAATCAGTTGGAATCAACAATGTGAGAAGAGTAGGGCTTTCTGGTGATTAAAGACAGGAGTGAGAATGGGACACCATTTATGGGAAATCTGATTCCTGTTCTACTGGAGTTTGATGTGAAGTGTGACCCAATAATCACTGAAAGAGGTCAGTGAATTCTGATGAGAAAGTAAAGCAAACTCTGCTTTCACTAACACTGTGTAAATCAGGAGTAACTTCATTGAAGTCAATGGGGTACTCTGGTGTAGGGGGAAGCAGAATCACATCCAATAAGTGGGCTGATATTAGAGACTGGACAGCCTGATTCTTCATTGCCTTGTACAGTTATTTACACCTATGAAAAGAGGAATTGAACTTGGTTTACAAACACTCTCTAACCAGAATTTTCCTCTCACACTAGAGGTTGCATTTTACCCTCCCTTTGCAGCAGTGTAAATGGCTACACAATGTGCAAGGCACTGGAGAATCAAACCCGGGTGTTAGTGGGTCAGATCCTCTGGTGGAAATTACCAAATGGAGCAGTGCCCATTTACATCATCTGAGGATCTGACCCAGTAATACTGCAGGCACCAAGCCTGATTCTCCTCTGCACTGATGTCAGTGGAACTGCATCAATGCACATCAGCTGAGGACCTGGTCCATACAGCACAAGGAGTGTGCATGACGCTTTAAAAATAAATAAATTACAGTTTCCTGCCCTGAGGATCTTACAATCTAACTGAGACATAACACAGCAAAAAATGACAGTAAACAAAAGGAGGAAAAGGAGGAGGATGGAAGGAACAGTGAGAAATCACCACAAGCTTACTTTATATACACAGGCCATTACTTCCTTCGCATTGTAAGTGTTTTGTTTAAACAGGGATGGGATATTGAGTGTGCATAGTTGCATTAAAGTGAATGTTGTGTATACACAAAGAGCAAAACCTTACCTGTCAATCAGGCTGTGAAAGGCAAGCAACAAAATGATCACTAGGAAATTTCTGAGCCTGGTGTGTTACTCACTCTGCAACTGCCATCCTGCATTGATTCTCAGCACTGGGCCCGTTCAACCAGCAGGCCAGCAGGGAGTAGACTCATCCAGCCTGAGTCGCCATTGCCCTGCCCCACAGAAAACACTACCATTATGAGTGTGGTCCATGTACACCCACTTGACCCTGGTGTAACTGACTACACAAGGTGTGGGGCGACAGGGCAGCAGGTCCATTACCATTTAAATAGGCACTATACAGAAAGCAGATTCTTGCTCCATCACCTATATTTACATAGCTACATGGACAGCAATTAATAAACCAAGAACCAAGGGAACTAAAGCAGATAAGTGGTCAGGGTGGATGGTGCTGGTGTGATGACTGGTGTGGGAAGGCTGAGGAAACACAGCAAGGCTCTGGGCAAGATTTGAAGCAGGTGAAGGAGGCTCTCTGGTGTACAGAATCAGGGACTGTATTTGGGGCACTGGGGATGTAGTTACCCTGTCAGACATTCATGCTAGGGAGAGAATTTTGAAGACTGTCTCTAAAAAATATAACTCCTGGACAAAGGATCCCAATTCCAAATCCTTTTCTTCCCAGGATTGCCATACAGACCTGATGGAAAGAATATATTCTTTTGAGGCAAAGAGAATGTTCTACTAATTCTCCCCCGCTTCCACCCCCTGCTCCACCACCAAATGGAACACTCTGCAACAGTAAAAACTAACATTTTCTGCAGAGAAACTGCTAGGAAAATATTAAAGGAGGTGACATTGATGAAACATGGAACAGAGCAGAGATGTGTCATGAAGAGGAAACAGGTGAACTAGCTGTTTGTTGCCTTTTAGGGTTCTTGCTCAAGTATAGTGGTGACAAGTGACATATTGACCTGAAACTCAGGGTTTGGAGATGCTCCTTCACTTCTTTGGATTTGTACTTTCCATTTGCTTTACCTCTCCTGAGTGAACACTGCAAATCTGAGATCATTTTGATTTGAATTTTTCTTCTCACTTGATACTTAGGACTCAGTTCTAATCCCACTGAAGTCAAAGGAAGTTTTGCCATTTGCCAGGATTTGTCTGTAATGGGATTGATCTTAAATCCAGACTGATCTTTATTCTGTGTATATAATATACAAAAAGCTATCGGCACTGGGGAGAATCCTGGACCTCAAAGAAGATTCACCCCCAAAGAAGTACAAGTGGTATTTGCACCACTCTTCTCTACTGGAGATCCTGCCAGTGAAGGGCAGCTTTAAATTGTGGTGGAGTTTCTGTAAAAACTGCTCAGGGGACATGATGAATCAGTGTCTTGATAATGTCACCTCCACAGCCTGCACTGTCCACTTAGTGACTACAGTGGTCAGCTGCATCATCTCTGGAGAAGGAATAATTGCTGGCACCTTGTGTCACTGTATCTCTCTTTCCACCAGCAGGGACACTGTATTGGTCACCTTCTGTCTTTTGGTATCATTATTGTCAAGCAGCCGTTGTTCGTGCAGCTCATGCATTGCAGAGAGAATGTGTTGTTCCAAGCAATGCACTCTTTTGTAGGGCAATATAAAAGTATCTTGCTCAGTCCAGTCTTTCTGAAAACATTGAAATGAATCCTTTCATATGATCCATTTTAAGGTGTAAGCCTGATTGTATTGTTTTAGCAAACATCTGGTTCTGCTGAAGAGTACTGAATAGCATTTGTGAAACATAAAAATATGAAACATGAAACGTATTAAGTTTTTCCTGTTTAAAAAAATATTTGAAATAATGGGACCAATCTGATAGTGTGTTCAGAAAGACCTCAGTGGCTGGCAATCTGTAAAGGAAAAAAAGCCAGACCTAGGTCTCCTTCCATCATAGAAACTTCTGGCCAGACTTGCACTTCTATATGTTTTTTAAAATATTATCTTTGCTAAATTGCTTTTTGCCTTAGGAAACATCTCTCAGATGTTTTGTGTGTGCTGTAATGATCACAATTAAACAGTATATCAGATACCAAGCATAGCATTGAAAGCAGAGATGGATCAGTGAGGCCCTGTTTAGATCAGTATCTGCATCAGGCTCAAACTTGGGTTTGAGTTTGAACAGATTAGGAATTGGATTTGATATATGAATTCTTGTCCGCTGATTTTACAAGATTTCAACATCTAGTGGCAGAAATTCCATAGGATCATCTGATCTCAAAAAATTTCTGTCAGTCATGACATCATTTATCCTCATGGTTAATCTTAAGAATCAGAGAGATAGCCGTGTTAGTCTGGAATAGCAGAAGTAAGAAAGAGTCCTGTGGCACCTTAAAGACTAACTAAAGTATTGGAGCAAAAGCTTTCGTGGGCTAATACCCTGCTTGCATCCGACAAAGTGGGTATTAGCCCACGAAAACTTATGCTTCAAAACTTTATAGTTAGTCTTTAAGGTGCCACAGGACTTTGTTACCTCTGCTATTCCAGACTAACACAGCTACCTCTCTGATTCTTGACAGGACTCTTTGTTACCTCTGCTATTCCAGACTAACACGGCTACCTCTCTGATTCTTGACAGGACTCTTTGTTACCTCTGCTATTCCAGACTAACACGGCTACCTCTCTGATTCTTGACAGGACTCTTTGTTACCTCTGCTATTCCAGACTAACATGGCTACCTCTCTGATTCTTTAAAAGACAAGTCTTCTAACTGGAAGTTAGAAGTGTGTTTTTAAACTCTTCACCAGTGATATTCTGGGCTTCAGACTGAGATGTTTGAAAATAAGTCAGATCTGCTACTGTTTTCAAAAATGTACCCCAGAAATATAGCATGACTGGTTGCCAGGTATAAAATTCTGCGTTTTGACTGTTTGCTCCTCGCAAATACAAAATGGCAATAATCCACCTCCCTCCATTTTAAGACAAGCAATTTCAATTATTTGTCATATTTCATTATTGGTGTTGGAAGAGAGATTGACATGTATAATTCTGTTATGGTGAGTTTTGCACATCAAGTGTTACAAATTCATCATTTCACATTAGAATTATAAGCATGGTAATTAATCACAGATTGTTGTCTCCTAACTGTCTTTCCAATTGTGCTGTTCTGAACGCTAAATATTGCAATCACACACGTGTTTTGCTATGTATCTCTGAACTGAAAGCAGCCATGGACCATTGGGTATATTTTGAATACTTGATTCAAAAAGAAAAACAATCCGGTCTTGACACAATGTAAAGGTTAGATGCGAATACTATGCTTGTTTCTTGACAAGATTTTTTTAATTTATAAAATTGATGAAGGTATAAAAAAGAACATCTATATTGTATACCCACAGCAATATGAGCTGGATTTTTGTATATGTATAGTTGCTCATGAAAATTAGGAACAGGCGGGAAAAACTTTTTGAGAAAGTACTGCTATAGAAATACATAGCTATTAAGATAAAAGCAGACGAGGGCCTGGCTGGCTCAGAGGACTGGTAATAGGATATGGCACCTTTTTCTTTCAGGTTGCTGACTTGAATCAAGTCCAGATAATTAGTAACTGAAAATTCCTGAAGCACCATCCAATGTGTGTTCAGTGGCCTCTGTCAAATGGGCTTCTGGTTGCAGTCCAGTTTCTTGTAACAGGTGTCCACCTCTCCAGGACCAGCCATGATGGCATCTTTGGGCCACTCTGAGAAGAGAGGTCATGATTTATATGGACACTGAGAATGAGCACCTTCTACATTGCAGCTTAGAATGAGCTTCCTAGCCCAGGTAGGCAGACTCACATTAGCTAGTGTTAGGACCGCAAGAAATTGTGACGGGCAACCACTAGGGGCCGTAGTTATGCTTCTGAGTCAACTCCAGGAGAGGGTGTAATGGTGGTATTAATCGGAAAATGACCTTGTTGTTATCTGTGTGTTTGGGAACAAGTTCCCAGCTGTGTGAATGTTTACCCTGTCTGTGTGAGAATGAATGAGTGGGAAACTAGATGGAGAAACTGAGGCAGGACTGCATAATCAACAAGTGCTGAACAGCGTGTAACCAATCAGCTTGCTGCTTGCAAATGAGATATGAGTATGTATGAGATGCAAATGAGTATGGGTATATCTGTGCTGACACGCCCCTGTTTGTTAGGCTTCCTCTTTGGGCTTCTTCTCTGGACATCGCCGGGTGTGTCAGACATCTTGTATCACGGCAGTGCTGACCGGAAGCCCCCCAGCACGGAATGCCGCTCCCCTCAATAAACTCACCACTTTCCAACTAGCCACCTGTGTGAAGCCTCGTTTCTCCCAGCAATGAGATAAGTCCCCTGCAACAGCTGGGCTCAAGGTAGCATGCTAAAAATAGCAGTGTAGTTGCTGCAGCACAGACAGAGACCCAGGCTAATCACCCAAGTTCAGACCCAAAGGATCAGATGAGCTTGAGAGCCCAAGCTGCTGGCTGAGCCATAACATTCACACTGCTATTTTTAGTACCCTATATTGATCCTCACAGTCTTTGTTATACTCGTTCTGTTGATAAATATGATTCTGGTTCCTATAGCTGTCAGTCAGCACCTTTTACTAGCAGTGCTTCCATTTTAAAGAGGTTCTTTAATGATGAAGTTCTGAGCAGATACAGTTTTCTCTGTTCCTAAATCAAAACTGGTTCCCTGGTACCAGTCACTTCCCTTCCCTCTCATTTGTTTCACCACTTTCCCTCTCCTTGCGACATAACACCCTTATTTATTAAAATGCTGTTTAAATAATGACATGAAGAGAAGAATATGTCAGCCCTGCTTTTGCCAGTAACATATTCTAAATTAAATGGCAAAAAAATTGCATTACTGTGGAGGTCAGATGGCTTGGTGGCATGTCGCCTCCTTGCAGAATGCTAAGTTGAACATAACTCAAATTTCTGAAAACCAGCATATGCCCAGGTAAGATTGCCCATGCAAACTAAACTCTGCCCCAGTATGCCCTGTTAACAGCACATACCTTTACTCTGCCAACCCCACAGTTGCTGAAATGTACCTACCCATTCACTCTCACCCACAGGATTCCATCTAAGACTGCTAAAGCACAAAAGGTGAGGGGAAGAGAGAAGGTTGAGTGTACCATCTTTCTTCTGTTCCCCTGGAGCTGGCAGTAGCCAATGGTAATGATTTTGATACACTCTTGGTGCAGTCAATGTGCATAGGCATGTGCAAGGGGTGTGCCGGGTGTGCCCAGGCACACTCTAATGCAGGGGTGGGCAAATGGCCCCGCTCTCTCAGCACGGCAAGCTGTGGGCCCCGCACTCCTGGGCTGGAGTGCCCGGCCGAGCGCAACAAGCTGCTGGCCCCTCCCCGGCCTTCCCTCCTCCCCTGGAGCCATGCCACCACGTGCACAGCGCTCTGGGGGCCGGGGCTGCGTGCTCCCATGGGGCAGCCGCACATGCAGCACTCTGGGGGGCGGGGTTGCATGCTCCCACGGGGAAGAGTGTCTGTGGAGTAAAAACATGCTGCTAAGTGTCTCATGATAAGGGGTTTGGGACCTGGGGGGGTTGGATAAGAGGTGGGGCAGTCAGGGGACAGGGAGCAGGATAAGTTGGATAGAGGGTGGGATCCCAGGGGGGTGATTAGGGGAAGGGGGTCTCTGAAGGGGGCAGTCAGGGAGCTGGGGGGGGGGGGGGTTGGATGGGGCCTGGGTTCTGCCAGGGCAGGGGTCTAGAGAGGGGTTGGAGCAGTCAAGGGACAGGGACCAGGGGGGTTGGATGGGTTGGGAGTTCTGGTGGGGCTGTCAGTGCGGAGGTGTGGAGAGGAGTCAGGACAGGAAGGGAGTAGGGAGGGTTGGATGGGTCAGGAGTTCTCTCAGGGGTCGGGGAGCGGTTGGATAGGTGTGGGAGTCCTGGGAGGTCTGTCTGGGGGCAGGGGTGTGAATAAGGGGCGGGGAAGTCAGGGAACAGGTAGTAGGTAAGGTCCTAAGGGGGCAGTTAGTGTGGGGGGATTTCATGGGGGGGCAGTCAGGGGATAAGGAGCAGGGAGGCTTAGATAGGGGGTGGGGTCCTGGGGGGGCAGTTAGGGGCAGGGGTCCCAGGAGGAGGTAGTCAGGGGACAAGGAGCAGGAGGTGTGTGGGTTCTAGGAGGGCAGTCACGGGGCAGGAAGTAGGAGGGAGTGGTGGGGGTGGGGTAGGGGCGGAGCTTCCTGGGTTCACACTCCAATGAAATGTGCTGCACACGCTTATGTACAGTGTGTTACACTAAATGGTGGAGGCAGAGGTTGGATCTGCTTGGTAAAGATGTGTTTGGAATATGAGGACATGTGGATTACTTTGTGGTGTGTGACAGCTGTGATGACGGTATGAGGAGACCTATATTTTGCACCCTCTGATGAGTGTGAGCAAAAGGCAGGGCTGCAGGTGTACCTTCAGTATCCAGTATGCTTCATTTCAAAGCAGTATTGTGTATGTCAGATAATTACTGTAAGAGGACACAGGTGTTTTATTACAATGGGTATTATCAGTAGCAAGCTGCGATATGAGAGTCGTCTACGCATTTATTATCTGCATGCACATCAGGTAAAGTGAGCATGGTCAGTGTCAGGTGTAGCTGCACTAAATGATGGAGGCACAGTTAGCTCTGCTTGGTAGAGGTGCGGATTACTCTAAGGTTTATGACAGAACTGTGGTGGTGATGTGAGGCGATCTATGTTTTGCACACTATGAGGGTAAGCAAATGGAAGAAGTGCATATTTACTTTCAAGATGCAGCTGCATCATTCCTATGCAGAGTTATGTAGGTTACACCAGTAGTATGGCATAAAGCTTCTATTACAAAGGATATTGCCAGCTGAGGTGGAATAGGAGAGGACGCTAATGCTTTAATGACGGTTAAGTGAAAGTGTAGGGCGGCTGAGCTGCTACCCTGTGAGAGAGCTGTAAAAGGCTGTGTTGTGGTTCTTAAATTGTACAGGTGTGGTAGTCGTTCTGGGGAGCTGTCTAAATATGTGAGTGTATGCCAGGCTCTGGAACCTCCTGAATCTCATAGTGCCAAAGGCCAGGGTGAGTCTGTGCTATGTGCCTAATGAGGCATTGCTCCAAAGAGGGTAGAGGGAAGGAGGCATGAGCAAACATTTTTTTTCCTTTATGTCCTTTAATAATGTTAGTTGGAAACCTGTGGGTGAAAGTGAACAGGCTGCAAAATGAGCTGAAGAGCTTATACCTTTCAGCAGCTGTAGTGCTAACAGACTACGTGTGTTAGCAGTGTGTACTGGGGCGTGGCTGAAAGATGGTTTTCAGTTTTGAGTTGAGTTGTGCTCAACACAGTGTTCTGCCAGGGAACGACATACCACCAAGCAACCTTAACTCTGCATTAACACAATTTTTTGGCCCTTGAATTTCCTGAACAGGAAAAGATATGTTGTTGGTAGGTGTGAGTAGTCATTGAGACTGTTGTGCATATCATGTCCTGCACTTTTCATACTAAGCCAGCCATCCCCCTCATGCCCCTACACACACACACACACACACACACACACACACACACACACACAAGCTGACCCCCTCCCCCCATGCCTGCTTTGGAACACCTCCCTAGCCATGCCTGACCCATTTATTGTATTCCTCCTCCAACCTGACCCCCACCCATGAGCATAGTTTTGGGGGGGATAGGGGAGTGTTGCCCCCCCAAACTGCGAATTCCCCCACCCGCCCCTATTAGCCTGACTGGAGCTGCCCCCGCCCCCTAATATAGAAGTCAAACTACGTCTATTCCCCCAACCCATTACTCCCCCATCCGAGCCCCTCTGCGCACCCCAAATGGAAAGCAAGGAATTCATCTCCCTGAGGTGTTCACTCCCTGGTATATATACCCTTCCATTGTTGTTACTTCCCTCTCCCCCCATAACTTTATTCACATGTAGTGTCTGGAGCAAAGGACAATCATGATACACTGGAATGTTGTTCCTGGTCATTTCAGAATGGTTGGAGGATGGGGTTTGTGGCAAGGCCGGTGAGAGAAACAACAGAAAGGGTTTCTGTTTCAAAATTCTGGACGTTTTATGTTTGAGTGAAAGATCCTTTAACCTCTGGTAACAGATGTACCACATCTCTGAGAAACAGTCAGGTGTCAGAGTTTGTCATGTTTCTATGCCATACAGCACATATTCTCTGGTCAGCCATGAGCCCTCCAATTTTCTGATTCATTCTTCTTGTAATACTTACTAAGAGTTTTCATTCAGTTGCTGTAACAGGCATTCATATGCTCAGTCCAATCAGAGTCCAACCTCTCAAGTCACCAGTTAGATGCTGTAGTGTAGAGGAGGCATAGCACAATGCCAACACAGGTATTCTTCGAATCAGCCTACAGTCCACAATCTCCATGTCATGGTGTACTCCTTGCTGTCTTGCAAACTTCTACACCTTGTGATCCAGAAATCACCCAGAATCCACACATTGGAAACACTGGTAGGCGCACATTTCTTTTCCCTCAGAGGTCAAGGGAGCTGTCACTTCTAAAGCTCTATGCTATAGGTCTTTGAAACACCACATTAACCTGCCCTGAAATCAGAAATCAGACACTTTCCCTCCCTGCTCCTCTGTAGGGGCTAGTAAAATACAGATTTTTCTTAAACAACCAATCCAAGGCTTCCCTACCACCCGTTCTCATACCCAACCCTTCTGCAGCTGCAACCCTTCTCTCTGGACCCATTCCCACACAAAGTCCTCTGGATCTGGCACCTCCCCCACCTGATAACAAAATTAGGGTTAGACTGGCTACTGACTGTTCTCTTGTGTTCACAGTAAGCATCCCCATAAATTAAAAGACACATACTATGAATACAGACACAACTTGTCTCAAGCAACCGGAGTTATTAAATCTTTATTAACAGGTATACAAAGGTTTGGACTAGAAACGTCATTGGTGGGGTATTTAGTGGGGCAATGGTATTGGCACACTCCCAAGAACTACCCAGGCAAGTACAAAGTGCAACACCTAGCCCAAATGGCACTAGGTTTGGGCCACTAACCCTGCCTTGCATCCTCTTGAGGCGTACTACATTTCAGAGGAATCTGACTAAGCATGTCAATTTTAGAGGACTTTAAAAGGTCAACCTTTAAACAAAAGTCTAGACACAACCTAAGTTCCCTCTAAGGTACGCAGCCGTGCAGCTGCCTATTAAGCCCCACGTAGGGATCTGCTGAGGCGGGGAGAGGCTCCCATCCCCGCCGGCCCAAGCGCAGACCTGCCCAGGACTTGTCATGGCCGGAGAAGAGCCCCTCCCTCAGCCTGGACCAACCCAGGCCCG
The DNA here is from genome assembly GCA_032164245.1 of Sternotherus odoratus. NCBI lineage: Eukaryota > Metazoa > Chordata > Testudines > Kinosternidae > Sternotherus > Sternotherus odoratus. Next base: position 86,235,326 of record JAVMKO010000002.1, on the reverse strand, counting down.
CCAGAGCTGCCACAGCCGAGGAGAGGTGCCTCTCCCCCGGCCCAGAGTTGCTGTAGTGACAGAGGGCTGGGGGGAGTCCTCTCTCCCTACCACTGTCCTAAGGCAGCCTGCACCCCTCATCCCTGGCCCAACCCCAGAACCTCCCCAAACCTCTGCCCCAGTCCTGAGCCCCCTCCCACGCCCTGCACTCCCAGCTGCAGCCCTTACCCCCTCTCACCCCCACATCCCACCCTCTGCCTCAGCCTGAACCCTCTCCTGCACCCAAAACCCTTCATCCCCAATCCTACCCCAGAGCCCACCCCCCCACACACCCCAACCCTCTGCCTCAGCCCTGAGCCCCCTCCCAAACTTTGAACCCCTCAGCCCCACCCCCACTACATGAATTTTGTTATGTGCACCAATATGAAGGTGATGTGTATTCATTCATTCCGTACGTGGACGTAAAAAATTAGAGGGAACAGTAGACGCAACCCTAACTATAGGAGTGCTGCTGCGTCATTATGATTTATTTTTAACAACTGTGCTTTTCTTATTTGACCTCATCACATTTTACCTATTTCAACCTTAAGCCACTTTCACTTAGCCAGCACTCAGGATCCTAGAGAAGAAAATTGAAGTCATTATTACTATTGTTATTTTATTATTATGAATCATGTTTATTTCAGTAGTGCCCAGGGACCAACAAAGAATGGGGTCCTGTTGTGCTAGGCACTATAGAATACATAGTCATAGAGAGTTTGAGGCCAGAAGGAACCACTAGACAGTTTGAGGCCCGAAGGAACCACTAGATCACGGAAGGAACCACTAGTCTGGTCATCTGTATATCACAAGCCACCAACACCACCCGGGACCTGTCCACTAAATCCAAGCAAAGTATTACAAAGACCAAAGTATTACAGCCCACTGGAGACAATTATTTTGTGCCACAGGCAGAGAATAGGAGAGATGAAGGGACACCATCCCCCCAAATGTCAGGAAAGTGATTAAGTCAGATATATCCAGCTAATCCCAACAAGTGATCCATGGTCCATGCTTCAAAGGAAGGGGAAACCCCCCAAATTACCATGAACCTGACCTGGAGGAAAATTCCTTTCAAATCTACATATGGTGATCGGTTAGACCCTTAGCATGTGAACAAGAACCAGCTAGCGAAGCAGTCCCTGCTCTGAAGAGTTTATTATATTCTAAATAGGCAAGATAGAAAAAAGAGAGGAGAAAGGGAAATCAAATAAGTCATAAAGAAGCAAGAGAGGAACCACTTGAGTAATTCTGTTAAAATAATATTGGACCTCAAATTTGCTGAGATACTGATTTTTATTTTAGTATTTTTAGGTTGTTCAAGGCTAACAGTTCTTGAAACAGTTTCCTAACTTTTTAATTAACTTTAGTAGAAGGATAGCAGCAAATGTTTTATGATCCAAGATTGGCGGTCTGACCCAATGTAGTGCTGAGTATCTGTAAACCCATTGACTTCAAAGTACATTAGGAGTGCTGAGTAATTTGTAGAACTGTGATTTTAAATGCCTGAGAAGTAAACTGTAACCGTTACCCTGTCCAGTCCAATCAAGCTGATTTTTCCTTTCTCAAGTTGTTCACTCCTTTTACACAATAGGTCATAAAGCACAAATAAAGAAGAAGAAAATTAGCACTTTTTGGTGTCTCCCTATACATAAATCCATATACTAACATTACAGCTGGTTGGAAAACAGGCCACTTTTTTCCCCCAAAATTCATACTCCTTTTTATTTTTATTTTTTATTTTTTTTGTTTTTTTTCTGGGTTTTTTTAATGGTTTGTTGAAATTTTAAAACTTTTTGAAATTTCAACTTTTTTCAAAAATTGAAAAAAAAAATCCAGTTTTTTAACCGGTCAGAACCAACCAATCAAAAAAATAACTGAAAATGTTCATCCAAAATGTTCAAGGTTTTTTGTTTTTGTTTTCTTTTGGGGGCAGGGTGGCAATTCAAATGTTCAACAAAAAAAGTCAAAAAATTAAAATTAAAAAAATGTTGATCAGCTCTACTTGCCATTATTTTTCTACCCAATTATCTCTCGCTCTCTACATAAAAAAATACTATTTTAGAAGCAGCAGCCATTTAAATAGAATATCACGCCAAGTAATAAATAAGAGACCAGTCTTGCTCTCATTCAGATCAATCGGAGTTTTGTGGATTATTTCAATGGGAACATAGTAGGCTCAAAGTTAAAAACTGCATACAATAAATAAAGAGGCAAATTCAGTTATGTAAGCAGACTCCAGTTTTAAATTCCCAAGAACAGGGCATTAGTAAAATGAATGCATTAAACATATTTTTTAAGTTTTCAAACCACGGACTAATAAAGCACATTCTCTTATTTTGCATCTTAAGTGTCTATAGAGTTAATCCTTATGAGAGATGAAATTTCAAGAAAATATAAGGGAAGACTCATTTTAGCTTTGCAGAAACTTGGATAATATAATATTGATTACTATGGCAGTAAAAACGTGCACTCCCCCTACATACATTACTGTACTGTCCATGCAGTTCCTGCATACATTCAGATGTGTGTACTTGGTATGCAGCATTTTGCTAAATCACTACACAGGAGATGGCATATCCTCATTAAAACCTGCAGGGCTTTTTCATAGGGAATAATGAACTTTTTATAGCCTTTTAAAACTAGCAATATCATTTAATGGAGAATTATATCTCTGCTATAGAATTATATAGATTCATTTTAAAATGTTATAGAAAGTCTATAATTCTTCATTGCATTCTATAGCTTTTTATAGCAAATTCTACAGAAGGCTATTGATTTTACATTCTATAGAAGTTTTCTATAAGGGAAGAGAGTATTGTAGTGTTTTCAAAGAGCGGTTTTTTTGAGAGTCCTTTTTCTCTACGCCTAACCACTGTTTTAGCATCAATGTTAATTAAAAACAAAACTAAGATAAAAATAGTTGTTTAGTTTCTAGTGTTCATTACTTGAGACGTCATGGACTGTTAGTCAGTTGATACTAGTGCACTCTGAAACCTTCATGTTATACACAGAGTGTACCCAGCCTAGCTGATAATGTAGAATTAAGGAGGCAGCATAATCTAGAGAGTATAAGGCAAGGAACAGAGAGTTAGGAATGGATTTGTGCAAATGTCTGCCATTTCTCTTTGTAGGGGATTGAGCAAACAATTTATTTGGAAGGCTCACAGTGCCACTGCCCAAGGTGTAGCAACTTCATGGATGAATAGAGAACCTGAGTTGTCACTTGCTTAAAAAGGAAGAAGAAAGAACATAGAAATCCTACACTGCATCTTGTGATACTTCTACATTACAACTGGAAGGGGACTGTATTTTCCATTTCACAAGAAATTCCTTGGGTTTTTTTATTTATTTTTTTCATTCCAAAAATGGAACAAAGTCACTTTTAAAAAAAATAATTCCACAAAATGAAATTCAGAAAAAAAAAGTTTCAGATTGAGTGAAACTAACATTTTGTTTAAATTTTTATCTCTTTTAAGATTAAAGAAAAATGATATGTAAAGTGAATTTTGTTTTGAAAATTTGTTCTGAAACAAACAAAAAAACCAAACCACGTTCTGTTCCCAAAATGCCAAAGCAGGAGATTTTGACATTATCAAAACATTTCACTTTGTATTTTTTCCAAACAAAATTGTCAAAACTGACTTTAAAAAAATGATTTGATTAGGGCTGTTGTTAATCGCAGTTAACTCATGATTAACTTAAAAATTAACCGTGATTAAAAAATTAATTGCAATTAATTTCACTGTTAAACAATGTAATACCAATTGAAATTTTAAAAATATTTCTGGATGTTTTTCCACAATTTCAAATATATTGATTTATATTACAACACAGAATACAAAGTCACTTTATATTAATTTTTAATACAAATATTTGCACTGTAAAATGATAAACAAAATAAATTATTTTTCAGTTCATCTCATACAAGTACCATAGTGCAATCTCTTTGTCGTGAAAGTACTACTTACAAGTGTAGAGTTTTTTTGTTACATAACTTCACTCCAAAACAAAAACATGTAAAACTTTAAAGCCTACAAGTCCATTCAGTCCTACTTTTTGTTCAGCCAATCATGAAGATAAACAAGTTTGTTTACATTTACGGGAGATACTGCTGCCTGCTTCTTATTTCCAGTGTCATCTGAAAGTGAGAACAGGCATTCACATGGCACTTTAGTAATCGGCATTGCAACGTATTTAGATGCCAGATATGCTAAATATATTCCTATGCCCCTTCATGCTTCAGCCACCATTCCAGAGGACAAAATTCCATGCAGATGATGTTCATTTAAAAAAATAGTATGTTAATTAAATTGATGACTGAACTCCTTGAGGGAGAATTGTATGTCTCCTCTTCTGCTTTACCTACATTCTGACATATATTTCATGTTATAGCAGTCTTGGATGATGACCCAGCACATGTTGTTTGATTTACGAACACTGTCACTGCAGATTTCATAAAATGCATAGAAGACACCAATGTGAGATTTCTAAAGATAGCTAGAGCACGAGACCCAAAGTTTAAGAATCTGAAGTGCCTTCTAAAATGTGAGAGGGACGAGGTGTGGAGCATGTTTTCAGAAATTTTAAAACAGCAACATTTTATGCTGAAACTACAGAACCCGAACCACCAAAAAAACAACAACAACAACAAAACCAGCCTTCTGCTGGTGGCATCTCACTCAGGTTTTGTTCTATAACAATCCAAAGCAGAGTGGAATGATGCACGTTTTTCATCATCTGTCATCAGCATGGATGCATGTCTTCTGGAATGGTGGTTGAAGCATAAAAGGATATATGGATCTTTAGTGCATCTGGCATGTAAAATATCTTGTGACGCCGTTTACAACAGTGCTATGCGAATGCCTGTTCTCATTTTCAAATGACATTGTAAACAAGAAGTGGGCAAATGTATTATCTCCTGCAAATGTAACCAAACTTGTTTTTCTGAGAGATTGGCTGACGTAGGACGGAGTGGACTTGTAGGCTGTATAGTTGTACATTGTTTTATTTATGAATGCAGGATTTTTTGTACATAATTCTACATTTGTAAGTTCAACCTTCATGATAAAGAGACTGCACTACAGTACTTGTATTAGGTGAATTGAAATATACTATTTCTTTTGTTTTTAAAGTGCAAATATTTGTAATAAAAATAAATATAAAGTGACACTATATACTTTGTATTTAGTGCTGTATTCAAAATCAATATATTTGAAAATGTAGAAAACATCCAAAATATTTAAATAAATGGTATTATATTATTGTTTAATGGTACTATTAATCAGAATTAATTTTTTTAATTGCTTGACAGCCTTAGTTTTGATGAAAAAATTCTGTTCCAGCTCTATGCTTGCCAATTGGTCCATGACATTGATACAATGTGGGTCAAATATTTTCCTTTAATGGAGTTACTCATATGAATAAGGAAAGTGAGGTTTAACTCTGCTTTTACAGCTCTGCTTGTACAGAGGTTTTTCATAGTAACTGAACCCCACAATATTTCCCAGAGCTAAGTGATAGTCATGCTGCATTACAGTGTAAAATAGATGATTGTTTCCTAATACAATGAATTATAATCTTTATGAAGCTATCATTAGGGGTGGAAATAAACAGGTATCAACTGGCAGTCAGGAATAGCACAAACATATTTAGTCTTCTAAATAAGCAGTTGTTCAGTATCAGGCAAAAATGAGATGCCTTTGACAGGGTATTAAAAGCATCTGGCAAAGGATTGAGAATTTTTTAATTTTTAATTTCAAGTCTAACTATCATTTGCTCTAAAAGTGGACTGCAGAGGCTTTATATATCTTGAAATAATCAGGTGATCATCAACATTCCAGATGGGTTTATTTTTTGACAGTGAAAGCTATTCCAGCTTGCATTGTTCTTTTGCAGCTTTTTTCAGTAAGTGCTCTGTGTATAGAAAAATGTGTGGTTTGTGTGTTAAAAGAATAAAATATGTGTACTTGGGAACAGGGAAAGGTGGTCCCTGTTCTTCATCAAACTGACTTTGTCCTACGCAGAAGGGCTATGCTCTTAGACAGGGGCATGCAACTCACATGAATAAAAAGAAAAATTGGGATTAATTTCTTAGGAACAAGGATGGTTAGTGTGTCCCCCATTCTATTCCCTCCCACTTAGGGCCCATTTCGGCCACCTTCACTCAGTTTAAGGCATAGAATCAGAGAGGTAGCCGTGTTAGTCTGGATGTTAGTATGCCAACATCTTTATGGCTGACCTGGAACAACGCTTCCTCAACTCTCATCCACTCACACCCCTTCTCTATCTACGCTACATTGATGACATCTTCATCATCTGGACCCATGGGAAAGAAACTCTGGAAGAATTCCACCATGACTTCAACAGCTTCCACCCCAACATCCACCTCAGTCTGGACCAGTCCACACAGGAAATCCACTTCCTAGACACCACAGTGCAAATTAATGACGGCCACATCGACACCACCCTATACCGAAAACCTACCGACAGCTATGCCTACCTTCATGCCACCAGCTTCCATCCCGGACATACCACACAATCCATCGTCTACAGCCAAGCACTGAGGTACAATCGTATTTGCTCCAACCCCTCAGACAGAGACCAACACCTACAAGATCTTCACCAAGCTTTCTCAAAACTACAATACCCGCACAAGGAAATAAGGACACAGATCAACAGAGCCAGACGTGTACCCAGAAGCCTGCTGCTGCAAGACAAGGCCAAGAAAGAAAACAACAGAACACCACTGACCATCACCTACAGTCCTCAGTTAAAACCTCTCCAATGCATCATCAGTGACCTACAACCCATCCTGGACAATAATCCCTCACTTTCACAGGCCTTGGGAGGCAGGCCAGTCCTGGCCCACAGACAACCGGCCAACCTTAAGCAGATTCTCACCAGCAACAGCACACCACGCCATAATAACTTGTGGCAGGGTGGGCCTGACCCAGCCTGCCGCCCCTTTAAGAGGGAGAAAAGCCCTCTGCAAACCTCCCTTGCAGAAAGCCTAATCAGCCACCTGGGCTGCAGGGCAATCAGCCTGGATGGGTTGCACCTGGCAGCCTCCTCGGGGATATAAGCCTGCCAGGCAGGAAGCCCAGGGGTGGTGGTGGTATGGTAGTGTGGAGTGAGAGAAAGAGCTGTAAGCTGTAGAGCTGTGTTTAGAGCTGTGTGTAGAGCTGAGCTATATAGAGTTGTGTAGAACTGTGAGCTGTAGAGCTGGTTAGAGCTATAAGCTGAAGAGCTGAACTGTATAAAGCTGTGTACATTGGTGGTGGGGCCTTGCACTGTGAAATAAAGAGCACTGTTTGGAGCAAAAGAAGGGTTTCCTGCCTGTTCCTGAAGAGGGGTGAGAAGGCGAGCTGTCACAAACTCCAACTCAGGAACCAATCCCTGCAACAAACCTCGATGCCAATTCTGCCCACATATCTACACCAGCAACACCATCACAGAACCTAACCAGATCAGCCACACCATCACTGGTTCATTCATCTGCACATCTACCAATGTCATATATGCCATTATATGCCACCAATGTCCCTCTGCTATGTACATCGGCCAAACTGGACAGTCCCTACGAAAAAGGATAAATGGACACAAATCAGATATCAGGAATGGCAATATACAAAAACCTGTAGGAGAACACTTCAACCTTCCTGGACACACAATTACAGATTTAAAAGTCACCATATTGCAGCAAAAAAACCTTCAAGACCAGGCTACAAAGAGAAACTTCTTCTTATCCTCTTCGCTCCTGGTGGAGCATAAGGCGCCAACCATTCTTCTCCATTCACTGAAGATTTGGTTGACGTTTCTGTAGCATTCGTTTTTTACATGGTGGGTTGCTAGCCCAACGCAAAACCCTCCTCCTTTCACATCTTGGGCTTGGGATCAAGCAATGGTGGAGTTGCAAAGAGAAACTGCAGAGCTGCAATTCATTTGTAAATTTGACACAATCAATCTGGGATTGAACAAAGATTTTGAATGGCTTGCTAATTACAAAGCCAGCTTCTTTCTCTCCGAGTTCACACCTCCAATTCAGCTGCTAGAGGAATACCTCAGCCTCCCTGATTTGAGATAACAAGCTGGTTCAGCCTGATTGGACTAACCTTGTTATCTCCTACCTGGTTCTTGCCTACCTCTGGCCCTGGATACTTCCACTGCTTGCATCCGACGAAGTGGGTATTAGCCCAGGAAAGCTTATGCTTCAATGCTTTAGTTAGTCTTTAAGGTGACACAGGACTCTTTGTTACTTAAGGCATAGCTTACTCCATGAGCATGCCTGCTGAGTTCAATGAGACTTCCTGGAGAGTAAGATACTATTCAATGGGCCAGGGTAAAATGTCCTAGCTTCATTGACTTCAGTGGAACTACCAGGATTTGCACAAGCAAAGGAGCTGTCTCCCTATGAATAAGAATAGTAAAATCGGGCCCTTAGTGTTTCCTTTCTTTTGTTCTCCCTCTTTCCCTCCCCCCCAGTGTTTTCTTTTCACCTCTTTGTTTGCACCCAGGAGGAAAAACTTGTATAATTATTAATGGTTAGTATTGGGAAACAAACATTTTTATCTTGTTATCTGTGCAGTCTCTGTTTGATTTTATTGTTGCCAGAGAGAGGTTTAGATTCAATGCTTCTCTCCCTATTCCTTTTATTTGAAAATGGTTAGAATAATATATGTTCGTGTAAAAACACAAGATATGACCCCCATCTATTGTTACATAAAATAAGAGATTTCTGAAATATGTCACACTTTATAAAGAGGTGTTTTAGACCATAGCCAGGATTTTCAAAACTAAAGTCAGGTTCCTAAATCTATGTTGAGGCATCTAAATAAAAGTGGCCTAATTTTCAAAGGTGCTGAGTACATGCATCTCCCATTGACTTCATTGGCATTTGTGGGTGCTCAGCATACTGATAATCAGGCCAGTTTTATTTTTAGCCTGACTCTTGGCATCCTTGGTATGAACATTTGAGTCTAGATGCACTGGCAGCACTGCCACATGTAAGAGCCAGTTCAAGACGTGTCATGACTCCTGCTTCAGGTGGACAGGAATGGATACAAGCATCATGATTTGATTCTGTCTTTGGGGTGGGGATGGGTGCAGTCTATTTCACTCTACAACTCCCATCCATGATGACTAATTGTAAAAGCTGCTGTGTATCCTCGGAGGGAGTTGTTTCCTTTTTGCCTCTAAGATGAATTCAGCATGCACAGTGTGGATGCAGAGTGTTGCAGGGTAAAAAATGATGAGCCAGGCAATCTGACTCTGCTTCATTGAGAGCACAGCTGCATGGCTGCCTCATACTTCTGCTTAGCAGCAAGAGAACGGTCTGAAGGTTTGATCCAAAGCTCTCAGAGTAAATGGGAATCTTTTCATTTCAAAGGGCTTTGGATGAGGCTCAGAGATGAATGAATAGTCTCTTTTTAGCTTGCTATCACCCTTAAACCCATGACTACTCATATATACTTCTCTGCCTACAACCCACCTCTTAATTACCCTGCAGAGTTGTGAGTAAGGGGGCAGATGCAAAAAGAACATAGGTCACAATGTTAAGGATTGTGCTTAGTGCTTAACCCTTCATATGTCCTATGCATGGCCTCCACAGACTAGTACCAAAGTACAACAACTTTGCCTTCCTGGCTGCATGCTGCTCAAAATCTGGGAAGGTCAAGAGGAAGATTTTCAAAGGTTCCCAACTCCTATTGACCTTCACTGAATGAAACTCATGGAATTTCACTCAGAGGCAATGAGAGTTAGGCACTTAGCTGCCATGTGAGCTTTTGAAAATATCCCCTGGATATATTCATACTCCCGGCTGTTGGATGAAGGTAGAGGCAAAACATTTCAAGGGATTCGGGGAACCTCATTTCCTTGGGATCCCTTGAAAATCCCAGCCCAAGAGGGTGGCAGAGAATGAAGAGGTGGTTGGAAAATTTGGTAGAGAAATTGAAAATAAAAGAAAAATGCAAAAATGTTTTCCATTTTCCAGACACATCGACTTATTGACCCTTACTAAGATCAGCTTGTGGTCCTCAAATCACTGTCCTCAGAGGTGGGAGGCAGACTTTCAAGGTGTACATTGTGATTGTCATCAAGTAGGGAGAGAGGAAAGCCTACATTCAACTGTCTGATGCCCTATTTTGGGAAGGGGGGGGCCCAGAATCTCCATATAAATTATAACCCTATCCATGGGAAAACTCTTGCTATTGTTATCCCAAGAGGATAGATGTTTTCTTGTACAAACAGGAATTAAGTATGCACACATTTTTTAATACCTGAAGAATTCAGTTTGTACTCTGAAATGACATGAAAGTGTGGAAATTAGTAATTTCTCTACATGCCAGAATTCCATCTGCAGGCAGAACAATATGCAGTCCGACCCTCTAACATCTGGTCCAGAACAGGGTGGTGATGTTATGAATCAAGATGAGTACAACGTTCTTGTGCCTTTAAGTTCAGACTAGATGATCACGGTGGTCCCTTGTGACCTTAGAGTCAATGAGTCTGCTAAACCCACACTAAAAATTATTGCATCCACAGGACAAAAGGATGTCTACATAACTGACTATAGTTTTCATTTATATTGCTTGCTTCAGACTGGGCTAGCATACCCATGGACATTACCTTTGTTATAAATTATACCAATCATAATGTTGTCATGATTACTGTTCTCAGCATCTTTGAAATGGAAGGCTATAGGTCCAAATCTCAGAATTCTTACTCAGCAGTTACTCAGTTCATACGCAAGCAAAGCTCTTAGGCAGGGACTGTATCTTTCTATATTTTTGAGACATTCCTATAATAATGGGACCTGATCTTGACTGGAGCTTTTGGGCATTAAATAAATGTTAAAAATTATTAATGGGGAATTTTACCCAGACAAGGACTGAATAAATGCTAAGTGTTTCACAGTCTGTACAAAGCAACTGTTACCTTTAAAATAAATATCTAGATAAGTATTATTTCTGATGCCAAAGGAATATAACATTCGGTACATTTTGCCCTCTTTAAAAACAACTTTTGGGTGAATTTTTGTACTTGTGGAAAGTACCAGCCTGACAAAAGGTATGCAGTGTTATTGGTAGCCAGATCAGTGCCAGAATACTATAGAGACAAGGTGGGTGAGGTAATATCTTTTATTGGACCAATAAAATCTTGAGGGAGACAAGATTCTGAGCTTACGGAGCTCTTCTTCAGGTCTGGTGAACTATGTTTGAAATAAGGTCCCTCACCACCAGAAGTTGGTCTAATAAAAGATATTCCTTACCCACCTTCTTTCTCTAAAGATCTATATATATCACTAAATGGATACAACCCGAGAGTCAGTGTCACTCTGTTCCTATAGTCTGACTACTTCCTTCAGACATGGTAGTATAGCTGAGTGGGTAGATAGTAATTTATTTAACCAATTTCACCTCATTTTCAATTTTTAAAATGTCTGTGAGTAGAGCTGTATGAAAAATAGGAATTTTTTCATTAAAAATTGTCCCTTTTTTAATCAACATGTTAAAATGTGGAAAATTTTAACCAGCTCTAGTCATGATTAGATTATTTTTCATGTATTTGCTATTTATAATATTTGATTAACTGTTTCTAATGTTGTTTACAGCATGCTATTAAATGCTCAGTATCAAAGCTCCATTGATTAGCTGTGATTGGTCATATAAGTCACATGGTATTGCTTCTGTTCCGTTAATGGCTGAGTGCAATCACATATGCAAATTTTATATTCAAAAACTCTATTAAGTGCAACTTAATTGTCTGAATGTTTATGACAAGTGAACACAAAAGAGGTGTGAACATGGCTGAAGAGAATTTATATTTAAATTTGAGCAAATAGTCACAGAAAAGTTTTGCATTATTCACCCAGCTACATGCTATGTACTTCTGGGCCTTCTCCAAAGCACACTGGCATCCATGAGAATCTTTCTATTAACTTTAATAGCCTTTGAGTCAAGCCATCCAGGAAGGAGAAATTAGAGATACTGAGAATGAGTGGGATTTAAAGATGGGAAAGTTGAGGCACACAGAGTTTAAAAGATTGGTACATGATCACAATGTGGCAGACCAAGAACTCCAGCAGACTCTCTTTGGCAATGGTTGTTTCTGGGACTCCACTCAAAAAGGATGTCTGCTGTGGAGAGGACTCCATGAAACAGGGAACCAGCCCCTGGGGGAATGCACAATGTGCATCCATGAACCCTGCCCTCACCCAGTGCAGCGCTGCTTACCACTCATCTGCAGATCACCCAGTCCCCTCCTCCTCACCTCATGTGGATCCAGATCCTGCAGAGGGTCTCCACGTGATTCTGAGAAAGGAAGGCTGTTGCTGCCCCAGTGATCATTAAGTGTCCCCTCCCACATGAAGGGTCCTTCTCCGTGTGGATTTGGGGACACATCTGGACCGTTCTCATCAATATGTTTAACCCCTTAATCCCTACTAGTCACATATGTTCAGCAGTAAAGGCAATTTGAGTAAGTGCTAGATACCAGGATAATGGTTTTCTCTAGTGGTGCTCAGAAGGACATAAATTTAGTTCTCAAGACAGACTTTAAACCCTAGTGAATAGTGTCACATATGTATGGTCCACAGTTCTCATTAAGGTTCTTTTCTCACTGTCCTTTCCTTCACTACAGTTGTATTGTTCAATTTACTTCATCCTGTGTATATTCAGAGGGAGGAACAGGCAAGTAAGTGTACTTTTCACATTGTCAGAGCAAGCTGTGCCCCTATCAGTTTCGGTTGTGTCTGATGGCCCTTTGCTCCTCACTGCTAAAGAAAAATTATTAAGATTAATATTTGTCACATTTTATTTATATTTACTGACCTTGCCTCAGTGAGTTTTTAAAGAGGCACTTCCCTGTTAAAATCCCTTTTTGTCTTACTAATAACTTAGATTATTAAAAATGAAAGATCTTTTAAAACCTAGGTTTACTTTTCACCATAGTGTTTGTTTACTTTCTGCACATCATTAATGGCCTCAACAGGCAATTTTACTCATGTGAATAAGGATTACTCAGATGACTAAGGAATGCAGGGTCAGATCCTAGGACTCCAGCCTTGCAGATAGTTCTGCAAGATTTACAACTGTCAGTAGACTGAGTAAAATTACTCATACAAGTAATTTTATGTGCATGTGTTTGCATCATTGGGGTGTTGGGCTCTGATACGGCAAACACGTAACAAAATTAATTTTACTCACCTGAGTAATACCACTGAGATTAAAGTTACTCCCAGAAATGAATGCTTGCAGGATTGGGCCTTTGAAGTCCCTGGCAAAATGCTTGTTCACTTCAGTGGGTGTGGAATGGGTGCCTTTCACTGTGGCTTCTTGTCATGCTCTACACAACACTGAGAAGTTAGGGCTGTAAATGCTTCAGGGGAATATTTAAATCCAAATCAAAACCTTTAAAAAGCAAAATTATGAAATATTTGATAATTAGGAATATATCTCATTTTGTGAAATCATTTGTATGAATATCACTATCCTATTATTATTAGGTTTTGTGAAGAATTATATATTACACAAATGCTACATTTTGGGCTTTAAGTATATGCCATACCCCTTTAAAAAACGTGGGCCAAATCTTATAGTCCTTACAAGGATTTTTAATGGCAGTCTTGCCTACGTGAAGACTGATGTTTTTGGCCCAAATTAGGGAAATCTAAATCCTCTCCTTGGACATCTTTGTATATTTATGATATGGAGATTTTCCACTCCAAGACTTCTTTTAGCCCCTTTGATCTCTCAAACTGAATGCCTCTTAACTTCACAAATAAATTAGCCAGTCCCAGCCTCATCTAGCCTTGAGACGACAGTGGCTTTTTATCTTTTTTTCCCTTTTCTCTCTAAATCTGCATCATCATGTTTTTCCATTGCCATGGCAATGCAGCTAAGTACACAGAGAAGTGCAACAAACCAACTGGATGTTAAAAGTTCGTGCAAAGATAGAATTACTAACTAAACAAATACCATTGGCAATATGGTTCCAGCAGGGATACTGAGGGTTCTCTCTCTTTATCTTTGTCTTCTTGCAATCCGATTACAGGTAAAAGTGCAAACAGTGAGATGAAAGCTGACACATTAGGGTTTGTAAAACAGGCGTAAGAGGAAATCTGCATAAATGATATTATGGGAACTTGAAAAAAAGTGGTGTTTGGTTCGAATTGTAAGCATTTCTGGCAGCTTCTAATGAAAATATGGATGATTTAGCACTTCTTTAGTGAAAATAACCCTGACCTGAACTTCAGATAGCCGACTTATTGTTAATGAAGAAATGGTGGAGCAAACAATCAAGGGCATAGTACAAGCAATGAATCAGGGAAGAGTTCTTTTCATTTAGTCTGATAACACTCTCCATATTGTTATGTGTGAAATGAATAATAATTGGCCCTTCAGTAACACTGCAAGACAGCTACCTGCAGGGGCATATTCTTTAAAATAAAAAATAAATAACTAATAATAAACATGGTTCCCTTTTATGGTTTCTAAAATAAGGTCTTATTTTTAGTGAAAAGCATTCTGATTATTCTTCTAGGAATCTTACAACAATGCCAGGGAAAGCCATAAATATTTTATAAAGAATGATAATAGAGTTTTCTGTGCTGAGGAAAAGTCAATGATTTTTTAAAAAGGGATATGTGATTATTTTCTGACTAACTGCAACAATGATGTGACATTAATTTTAATATTACTTAATAATTATTGACATTATTATTTAAATGAGCATAATCAGGCTTTGGTTGGATACTGGAAATGTTATGATTTTGTTCATTATAAAAGCTTGACTATTTCCACCGATGCAATTATACAGTCTTTATGACAAATCTCAGTCACTTTTCAGTATAATCCAATTGTACTTTATAAGAATTGTCACTTATCTCTCTGTGTTATACCATGATCTCATCAACTTTACAATCTGACTTGGAAAATGAGTTGAAAATGCCAACCAGTCACCTATGGCATCCTCACACAAATTCAACTTTGATGCAAGATTTTTAAAATTATTGTATCAAGCATAGCAGTAATCTGATCTCTTCAGCCTGCCTTTGCCTTTTAGTGCTCACAATTACTCAGTGTAGTATCTGTTCTTATCAGTTTAATATCTGATATGTCCTCTATCTGAGGATGATATATTAAATGGATTACTCAGAATGTTATTGGTATCTGTTTTGCAGACCTTAGAAAACAAAGGTAGAAAGCACCTAGTAGGTCATCTGAACCTGCAACCATGACTCAAGCCAGTAGTTTTTATTTACAGGAGTACCCTGTTTCCCCGAAAGTAAGACATCCCCCGAAAATAAGACATACTTCCAGTTTTGCCTCTCGCTGTAATATAATGTAATGTAATTTTGGGAGCAAAAATTAATATAAGACACTGTCTTATTTTCGGGGAAACATGGTAGTACCACTATAAGCAATGAGACTCTCATACGAATAAGAGCTATTTTATGAGTAATCATTGTATATTCTCCAGTGCTTTGTCTTGGTCAGTTTTAAAGATGACCAGAAAATTATTTGTTTTTGTGCACTTTTAAAACTTTTTAAAATGACATGTAAGGAAGGCCTGAGAGATTTTATTTTTAAAAGAGAGAAAATGTTTTTTCTGCTTCTTTCTTTAATAATATCAGGAACATTAAGTCTGCTTTTTCCTTGTTTGGCTGGGTGACTTCTTCTGGGTGTCAGCGATGGGTGCTGTGAGTGCTCTCACCCCTTAACTAAAATGGAAGGATTCTTCTAGCTTTAACAAAGACATATTTCCTCCAACATTTCAATTACATGCTGAATTTAGATAGCCATTGCAAACAAAAAACAGAGTTTTTTGCCCATTATCTACTGCATTCTCTTTGTCTGCTACTTCTGAGATTCCATCAGACAAGGCTATTAAGCTTGTCCAACATGATTTGTTTTTTATAAATCCACGAGGCTAAATTCATCCCTTGCGTGACCCTGCTGATTTGAATGGTGTTAGAACAGGGATGAATTTGGCCCAAACTGTTAATTGCTCATGACTCCATTATCCTCTGATACTTTTCTCTCCCCCTTTTAATACTTGTTTCATTATTTTACTAGGGATATAAGTTAGATTTGTGGTCTGACAATTGCTAGAACTGCTTTTTTGTCCCCTCGCCTGTTTTGAAGATAAGTATTTCATGGGAGTGAGGTAGGTGTTTGCTTTTTCCCAGTCTTCTGGAGGTGACCTAAGTAGTAATAATGGGAGTTGAAGCATGTTGCTTAGTTTCTGCACTAAGGTCGGGGCCTTGTCCTTGCATTCCTGGACCAGCCAAAACAACCCTTACACCAGTAAAATACAGAAAGAGCTTTACTTCTGAAATCCTCTTACTCCAAAATACCACTGTGGAAGGCCACAGAGTAACAAAAATGGGGAAAAATACAGAGGCTCCTGGAGAACCTGGCTCCTTCAGAACAACTCCCCCCAAGCACTGAGCTCAAACAGAAATACTAGTGTACTTTAAACCGTAATAGAGATGGGGGAAAAGAATGGTGACAATATGTCCACGGGAAGGCTGAGGAGTGCCATCAAATGTGAATGTGGTTCTCCTAACTTGAACACTGCCTGATACCATGTCCCGCAAGGAACTGTTTGCGATACATGACAACACCGGGTCTTGGCTGTAGTTTTGGAGCGATAAGCTCTGCTGATGATCAGTCAGCTGCTCTATCTCATTTTATGTGATCCTGGAGAGTCTTTCCAGGGGTGTTTTGTTTTCTGGTTATACAAGCTTGTCTTCATGTTTCAAATTTACCTGGAGGGTAGAACAATAAATATGTTTAATCAATGGGCCAAAATAAATGAAGCCTGCAGGGGGAGATGCAAAATACTCCTCCCTGTACTAGAAAAACCCTTTTGCCACATGTGGGATTCATCCTGAGAGAAAAAATAATATTCCCACTAGGTCTTCCTCCTTTTTATTAGGAGCTTCTACTGGGATGGGAGCAGTGAGCTTCTTTATTTTGACTGTGGCTCTGTTGGGACTCTTGGCAGATACTGGGTCAGCACATTTACAGATACGGATACTGGGTCAGCATTTACATCAGCATAAACCAGTATAAACTCTGGTTGAATTTAATCCTCTATTTATAGCCAAACAGCACCTAAAACCATCATAAAATTGTAGACAAACATAATACACATGCTTATACATACTCCATTACAAGTACAAGTAATCCTCTTGGTAGCAGTGAAACTAAGGTCTAAGCACTACCATTATAAAGGCCAGTTTTACAGAATTTAAAACTTATCTATTAAATTTTACTCTTTACTGAAACCTGCCAAGAAAGGTTTTGGATTCAAATGGAAACTGTCCAAAAAATACATGTGGCCATTTTAAAGTTATGCAAATACAGAAAAAAGGTAAATTGGGATACTGAATGGCTCTAGGGCTAGGTAATAGGCTAAGTGAAATGTGAAGTAATGCTCTCTCTCCCCTACAAGCATTCCTTGCAGAGCAAAGTTGAGGCTAGTTGGTAAGGCACTCTCAGTAAGTTTTTGTGACTACTACCTTTGCATTACCTGTTGGTTAAGCAGAAGATGTCAACCTCCAGATCTATCAGTGGGCATTGCCTGGGATTCTCTGCTTGGTGTCTCCATCTTGATACATTGTTTTGGCCTCTGACTTGCACCCCAGTCCCTGTTTTTCATTTTTTGTCTCTCATAATTATTTAAATTCTAGGTCGAGGTGGGCAAAATACGACTGGTTGGCTGGATCCGGCCCACCAGCCATTTTAATCCGGCCCTTGAGCTCCCGCTGAGGAGCAGGGTCTGGGTCTTGCCCCACTCTGGCACTCCAGTAAGGCAGCAGGATTGGGGGACACTCCATGCTGCTCCTGGAAGCAGTGGTATGGCCCCCCAGTCCAGCTCCTATGAGCAGAGGTAGCTAGGGGGTTCCATTTCGCATGTTGCCTCTGCCCCAAGCGCTGCCCCCGCAGCTCCCATTGGCTGGGAATCACAGCCAATGGGAGCTGCAGGAGAGGTGCCTGCGGACAGGGCATTGTGCAGAGCCAGAGAAGGTACATGCCACTGCTTCTGGGAGCCGCTTGAGTTAAGTGCTGCCTGGAGCCTGCAACCCTGAACCTCTCCCCAGCCGCACCCTGCCTCCCAAACCTCTCATCCCTGACCCCACCCTGGAGCCCATCCCCCCAGACGGAGCCCTCACCCCCACACATCCCAAACCCCTGCCTCATCGCTGATCCCCCTCCCAACCTCCAAACCCTTCGATGCCCACCCCAGAGTCTACACCCCCACACCCCACTTCCCAGCCTGGAGCCTCCTCCAATACCCTGAACTCCTCATTTCCGGACCTACCCTGGAGCCTGCACCCCCAACCAGAGCCCTCACCCCCGCCTTGCATCCCAACCCTAATTTTGTGAGCATTCATGGCTTTCTATACAATTTCTATTCCCATATGTGGCCCTCGGGTCAAAAAGTTTGCTCACCCCAGTTCTAGGTTCTGTGACACTTCCCCTCATCTGAACGGACAAACTTTTGTTTGTTATTCTAGTGAGTTCCACCCTCCTCTGCTCTCCCAGATTTAAATATAGTGACTTATTTTGCAAACATGGCACTTACAAATTAGAAAGAAAACTAGAAATTTACCAGATATGATTTTGTAGTCATAAATGGTTTCAGTTTCATCAGTGAAATTTGGTGATCACTTGGTCTTCTAAGTAATCCTTTCAGGACAATTTTAAGTACTTCACGGAGAGGCCTGTTGTTTTCTTCATTATTAAAAATGAGGTCTAAAAAGAAAACGCCCACAAAAATGAAACTGAAATCAAAGCTGCGCTTATGATTTCCATCAAAGTCAACAGCAATTTTGCAAGTTTAAGGCCTTTTGAAGCCAGTGTAAATTAAAAGCCAGGACACTGGAGGTTAAAGCTCAAACAGTTTTTAAACTGCCTCTTTGTGCCTATGAATTATAGCATGAACAACATAGTATGTTGTGAAGATAACTCTCAAATCCTGTGCAGAGAAGCCTGCAATATAGATACAAAAGGGCACGTTAAGGGTGGACTTTCAGCCTTGACTATATAATTACCTAGCCATTGCTGGTTAAAGCCAGACATCTAAGGTTCTTTAGAATGTAGCTTTTTATTGGTGGATGTATAGATCTGGGGGTTTTGTGTTTAGTAAATTTAATATTACTATAAATATGTTTCAGTAGAGATTCAATCCATCTAATGATGCACATCATTTATACCTATGCAAAGTAGCTGTAAAGTGCTACCATTCTTTTTTGGTAGCATTTTATTCCCACGTTGTACTTCCTTTGCACAGTTGTTAATGACTGTGCAAGGTGCAAGGTAATAGAGAATCAGGCCCAGAGTATGTAAATGTGCTATAAACAGTATCTATGAGGTTAATTTATATTTGGCTCATGTTTCTCAAGGGCTATTAACAATATATTGCTTTGTATTCTTAGAAATCAGTGATACCCATGTAAATTGGCATTGTTATTGAAATAACAAAAGAAATCCCCTGGAGGCCATTTAGAAGCAGTCTGTTGTAGCCAAGGCTCCCAACTAGTTTAATTGTACTCTTCCTGTTAGTTTGTTAAAACATGTATGCAAAGATACAAGGAATGATTGAGAAAAGTATTCAAAATATGTGATTCATGAGTTATATGTGCCTGTTATTCTTGTTTCTCAGTTGCTGCTATTCAATGTACTTACATATGCCTACAGCATTGAGGTCACCACTGTCAAACAAATAATTGAAAATTACAGACTTTAAGACAGCATGAGCTGGTTTATTCCTTGGTTTATCAGCATCTTGTGGTACATAAGAAGTGCAGGATTGGGCCTTATATTCTGAAGGACAATTTTTGTTTCATACTGTTAGAAAAACTAGTGATGATTAAGAATGGATAGACAGGTGCGTAATTTATTACAAATGAAGTATTTTTTAGAGAGACTGAGGGTTTATTTTATTTTTCTATGTTATGAATTTCATGTTTTTGGTCATTCATTTAGCCTTTCTTCCAAATACATTGGGATGGGTGTCAGCCACTTTAAATGTCATTGTAATCCAAATCCCCCACAGGAATATATAAATGTTGCTATCATGGAAGAATGTAATATACAAATATTTCTTATTACACCATAGTTTAAAATGTATTTTCCAATTACAACAGTATATAACATTTTCTGAACAAATAGTCTAATTTTGTTTACACAGGCAGCTTTTTTAATAGAATGCCACAATTGAAAATGACCATATAATTCTTAAAGTCCACTGACATAGGCACATTATTAATCTCTTAATGAGAACATTAGGACTGAGCTGTGTTTTTCAGTGGAAATCACCTTTTTTCACTTTTTACTAAGAGCGGGCAGCAGATTGTTTTGATCAATTGGAAACAATTAAAACAAAGTCCGTGGGGTTTTTTACAGCTGTGTTTAATAGTGAAGACCAGACTCTTTAACTCTGATTAAACTGGTTGCTGTGATGCCCAACTATTTTTATGTTTGTCTGAAAGAGGTGAGTTGAAACTTTAAAAGTTAATCACGAACTTGACTGAAAAATACTCAGTTGTATTTCAGCGTAAATATAATTCACTAAATTTATTGTGTGGCATGCATATAAAATTCTCTTTTGATTCTGAAAACTACTCTGATGCATTAAACTATGTTTGGCTGGAGAATAAACCAGCACTACCTGTTTCAACTGTGAAGTTGAGTTAAATAAGATGGGTAAGAGGAAAGCTGAATACCCTATTTGCACATTAAAAGCTGATCATTAATCCTATATTTTAACTCTACAACTGTCAGGAGCTATTATTTTTCAAAGAGCCTGACAGTTCAAGGGATAAACTAGAGCGGGTCCCATTATAAAGGTCTATGAATAGATGTCAGAATAGTTTGTGCATCAAACCTCAACAGCTATTAAATGTGATACTTTAAGAATCAATTTGTAGCTAAATTAAGGCTGAGGGATGTGAGTCCTGGGACAGATTCTAACAGGCATATAACTTATAGTGTGGCTTTTTAAATACAATTAAGCAGATGCAAAGATGTAAAGAAATGGTTTTTAAACCTTCCAACATCCATTGATATTATTCCCCCTATGCTTGGAAAACTGTTGCAGAAAAGAGATCAACTAGGTGATGTGCTGAAATATTGCCTTCAAATTTCTGTTTTCAAGTAACTTCAGTGCAGATCAGTAAGAGAGCTGATCGTTTACAAGTATTTGAGAATATACAATAAATAAAACCAGATAAAACCAAAGAGCTCTCTTTGTAGAAAATGGTAGTTTCTAACAGGACATCCTGCTGAGTTTTATCTGTGTTCATTAGGCTTTAAAGCTGGGATCGGCTAATTCCACATGAAAAGATTTGGGGACCTGCAAAACCAAATAAGGGGTGATGCTGTACTTAAGCTTATTAAGAAGTTTTAGGTTAACACTAAAACCTGTTTAAAATGGTTTGTTCATAAATAGTGGCTCTTGTCACAATACTGTACCACCAGTCTGATTCTTAACGGGAACAAACCAAGCTATGAGGAAATCAGGTAAAACCCATACAATTGCAGGTGAGTTTTTAAAGTCCATGGACTTTGCTTCCACGCCCTCAGCAATTAAAATCTTAAACATAAAAGGCTCCATTCACCACTGTGTTTCCCCAGTATTATGCCAGGGTAGCTTCAGAAATCAGGGAATTGGGCCCACTGTATATAAATATATGAAGGGGGAAGACTAGAAAAAGATTGACAATCGCACTTTACCAACAGAAATTTTATAGCTATCATCCATTTGTTTCTGTAACATTTTTTTATTTAACAGTTTGCATTTCAAAGTACTAGAGACATTAGAGACCTTTATAAAAATGTGATGATTTGTTTAAGATATAACTGCCTCGGTACTTAGAAAGTTAATCATTATTTATTATTCAAAGTAGGTCGTAGATATAAAATATTATGCATAATGAGGCCACAGATCATTTTAATAGCTGAAAATGGAATCCAACTCTTTATTTAGGCTATAGAAGAACAGAAAAGAGTTTATTACAGTAAATACTCATTCTTTATTCTGTTTAGAGCAAGCTGAGAAATGAATGGAAACTCCATAAAAGCCCCACTTCATACTTCACTGCTTATTACAGATTTTAATATTCCATTTGAGACAGCTAAAAGACCCGTACTATCCTGGACCATAATATCTAGTGAATCATTTTCTGTTTTTGATAATTTTGGATTAATTACTTCTGCCTTTTCTCATACTGTGAAGCACAATTAACTGTTAATCACTGTACAGCCTATCACCCCAGTCTCTTTTCTCAGCCAGTTCTAGTCTTCTTTTCCAGGATCACTGTCTGAATCCCATTCTTCTCGCCAGGCCCAGCCACTTTGCTCAACCAGTTCCACCCCCATCTTGCCCCAACACCTTGCCTTTTGTCTTCTTGCCCAACCAGTCCCAACTGCCCACTTCTGGATCCTCATACTAGTCTCCCTCCCTTATCCAATCTAAGTCCCTCCCAACTCCTTGTCCTAGTCCTTTTGCCCAGCCAGGCCTAGTTCTCCCCCCACCTACCCAAACTGTGTCCTAGTCCTAGTCTCCTCACCAGCCAGTCCCAGTTTCGATTCCCACCCTCCAGTCCCAGCCTCACTAGATCTCTTGATCCAATCTACTTTTTCCCTCTCCCTGGTCCAGCTTTTGGACTCCCTGCATTTGAATCAAACAGCTCCCTCCTCCTCCATGCTGCATGGGTGCCACTGAAAGCACAGGAGAAACAGGCTCCCTGCTCTCAGTTCCAGTGCCTGGCCCCACCCAGGACCACATCAGCCATTACAGAGAAAGTCTGGCTTAATTCCTGTAGCCTGGGGCTGGAGAATGCTCAATTGCTCTGCAGGGTGGTTCATGCACAGTCTGGTTAGCAGTAGGAGATGTGAGAGACTTAAGGATACTCATGAGCAGAGGTGATGCATGAGGGAGGGCATGTGGGGACCTGTGCCACTTCAGGGTGGATGCTTGACTTGTACTGAGCATGCTCACATGGGACTGAGCATGCTCAGTAACACCTGCTGAAGCTGCTGCCCTCACTCTGCCCCCTCGCGCCCACTATCTGCAAGTAAGGGTCATCTCTGCTCATGAAGATAGAATCTTAGAAGATTTTAGCTAAAATCAAAGAAGTCTCCACTGAGCACGTGCAAACTCTGATTTCCCCCCCCCCCAAAGGTTTAAGCCTTGGCCAGATTAGGGCATATTTTCATCGAGAGGACAAAAAGGCCCTACCCCTGGCTGCTCCAGGAAGCGGACGGAACCTGGGAGAGGAAGGGAATGGGGGGGGGGGGAAATCTATGTGTTGCCCTGGCCTCTCCTCCATTTACCTCTCCCGAAGCTCCCATTGGCCAGGGTCCCCCATTTCCGGCCAATGGGAGCTGCAGGGGGCAGTGCCTGAAAGCAAGGGCAACACACAGACCCCCTGTTCCCTCCCTCCCCCAGGTTCCGGCTGCTTCCCGGAACTGTCAGGAGAGCAGGCGGGGAGCCTGCCCTGCCCCCTGTTCACATCTGCGTGTTTGAGACCCCTGATTTAAAGCATGAGGGAGCTAGAACTCTTCAAAGAAAAGGTCGTTACAATGTTTTAACATGGGCCAAACTATGTATTTTTCTCCAGAACCATTCTCTGAAACGACTGAACAATTTTGGCTGAAATTTTACAAAACTATTCAGCCTGAGGCAGACACCTCAGAAGGTAAATTTCAGTGCTGAATGGTTAAAGTTTGGCAAAGTTATAAGCAGGGTTTTAAAATGGAAAGTGGGAACCTTAATAATAGGGCATGCTTCCAGCCCCTCCTATAATATATTTATTTATATGCACACAGAGGCTAAATGACTATATTTGTAAGCGTGGGTGTGTATACATACACATACTTAAACATGCCTGCATACTGAAAATTTGTCTAGTGTTCAAAATAATTTGTTTATATGTGATATATCTATCTATAGATATATCTATAGATAGATAGATATATCCCACTGACTTCACTGAGAGCAGGATGATCAGTACTGTAATCTTATTAGAGGAAAATCGGTTCAGAAACCATGTCCTACTTTTTTTAAATGCAATAATGGAGGGTAGTTTATACAATTGACTGTTTATATTTTGACATGTTAATTACTCATCTAGCTTGTGAAAATGGGTTGATTCATTAAAGAAAATCTAAATGTCACCATTAAGAAAACATTTCTTTAGAGGGTAATAAATCCAGGTATATAAAAATAGGCTTCTGTTTGTAACCTTTAAAAGAAGAAGTAACTGTTCTTACTGTCTTTCTTGTAGGAGCTAAGTAGAATCACCACTAGAGGAAATGATTCAGTTCAGATCAGTTTCAGCAGGAAAGTTAATTGTGATGTGTGTAAAATGTAAGAATATCTGTGCCTGCTATGCACACACAAAGGTTTTGATTTGCATAAAAACAGTGCTGAATTGGAGTGGAAACAATGAAAGAGTGTATAGGTAGTCACCTGCCCCACACCCTGTCTCAGTCTATTGAAAGGGAGTTTTTGGTTTCATGGCAGAAACACAAATAAAGCATGAAGCTAAATAATTAAAGCCTGGCATTATGGGCCAAAGTAGTTTATTGTTATCTGGAGAGTATATGTCCATTACTGACAAAGCTTATTTTGAAAGATTTTAACTGTTTTCCTAAGAGAAAATGTAATCCTGTCTAGCATTTGCAAAACTTATATTACATCAAGGAAAAAAACAACCAAAAAACCAGCAAAACAGCACATCTGCTTATCTGAAACCTAATATTGTTATTGTAAGGTTCTGTAAAACTCACTTCCTGTCTTTATACTTACACAACAGGATATTTAAATTACAAAGACAATGAAGAAGCTAGGCAAAATGTGCAAGTATTACTCTTGACATCAAATATATTGTGGTTAATTTGATGCTATGATACCTGATGAAGTAACTTGCAGAAATAATTAGTAAACACAAAGTCACTCCTAGAGTAGTTTTAATTAAACAAGCTATAATTATTAAAATCAACGAGCACACAGTTTAACCATTGTATCAGCTGTTCCACTATTCTGTGAAAAACTAATAACTTCCTATTATAATGCCAGCCATTAGCTCCAATATACTTAAGGGCCGATCACTGTTCCATTGTTAACTTGGTCTTCAAGGTTTAATATCACAGATATATCAAATAGCACTGGGTTGACTCTTAACACACAGGTGTGTCTGGATATTACTCTTTCTAATACATCAAAATTAAATCACATCAGCCAGATAATATATACAAATAAAATTCTCATTTTCAGACACTGTTTATTTGCTTCCTAAATCTGAACATCAATGAAGTTTAAGTCCATACACAAAGCCTCTAAGTTAAAAAACAAACAAACTTGCCATCATTATCATTTTATTTATATGCAGTTTATATTGATGAAGCTATTTTTAGCCCGAGTGTCCTTATTCGTGGGCACTTATGATTTATATGCTTTGCCATCTTGGAATGCTAACGGGAATCAAGCTTGCACCCACTGAATTGCCATTGACAACTGCTCAGTCTCAGAGGCTCTGTCTACACTAGCTTGTCTTTGAGAAATCCCTCACCATTCTACTATTTCCACTGAAGCTCCTCTGGAAACAGCAGTGGCGAGAAAGTTAGGGGAGAACAAGACACAGGCATTTTTAACCATCATGTCATATAAACCTGCTCAAAGCAGTCTTGTCTATGCTTGCCTTCTTGGGGAATCTTCCACCATTGAATTAATGCCAGTGCATCTCCACTAATGGTATTTGGTGGTGTTAATTCAACAGTGGAAGATTTCCCAAAAGAAGTCTAGCAGAGACAAGGTGCAGGTAGCTACTAGAGTTTTTGCCACTGTGTGGTCTAGATCTGCTCGCAGTAAGGTTAACCCTATTTAATTTGAAAAATTAAACTGGAGGCTTCTTCATGATGTATTTAAGAATAAACTGTCATACTAGTAATCTGTAGCTCTCAAAAAGCTTTACAAAGTTTAAGTATCACAAAGCCCATTTCACAGCCAAGGAAACTGAGGCACATCAAAAGTGACTTGCTTAAGATCACCCAGTGCCAGCACTGTGAACAGAAACCAGGTTGCCTGACTCCTTGTTTTTCCCAGATGTAACAGACTTTTATCAAGGTAAATTTAGCTTAGTTCGGTGACCTCATGGGCATCATTACACCATCTCAGGAGAAGCCTCAAAGATAATCCTCTCTGAATCATATTTTTTCCTCTTGGTCCTGGGCAGAGTAATTTGCTAGAGCCCTTACTGGGTGTAGTAGCATACTCCCCTAACCCCCACATTGTTCAGCAATACTGGATGACATATTGGAAGGGTCAGAACCAAGACTCCATCTACTCTTACCCGCTTCTTTCCCTCCCTGACTAGTGAGGGGAGGGATTTGCTGAGCAAGCAATCCATTCTCTTCCCCCTGTGCCTGGACCCAAGGTCTGGGGAGCCCTAAAATGGTCCCAAAGGAGGCAGCTGGGAAAAGTCTCACTCCTCCTTATCCACCTGAGTTAGTGCCAGGCAAATCTATCCTATAACAATGATGAGCACTAAGATAGAAATAAATCTTTTGGCTAAGCTAAAGTGTATGTATAGCTTCTGTTAGTATATATTTAGCATGCCATTATACTTAGTTTAGTAAATGGATGCTATCTATATGAACATAAGAACGGCCATACTGGGTCAGACCAAAGGTCCATCCAGTCCAGTATCCTGTCTACTGACACTGGTCAATGGCAGGTGCCCTGGAGTGAGCGAACCTAACAGGTAATGATCAAATGATCTGGCTTCTGCCATTCATCACCCCACTCTGACAAACAGAGGCTAGGGACACCATTTCTTACCCATCCTGACTAATAGCCATTAATGGCCATCATCTATATACCTTATATATCACAGATGAAAAATATAAATCAATATAATTCATTCATAGGTTTGTGGACTCAAAGTTCTCCAGGGAGCATTGAAAATCCACATAAAGGATTTGAGGACTGCATTTTGCATCCATATCTCTGATTTAGCTTAAGTAAGTGTAAAAATCATGTTGTTCCTCTATTGACTACACATCTGAGGAAACTGAGATGCATGAGTATGCTAGTTAAGATAAGACACGACTTTAAGTTACATAAACTGGCCACACATCCACTTGTTTTAGACAAAGTGTAGGAAGAACTATATGTATGCTGAATTCAGTGAGTTTTGATCAGATAATGCCCTTTTTTGGAGATTTTCCACCTCACATTTGGAAGTCATGTGGATCTGGAAAACTACATTTCTTTGTAATATGCTGTAACAAGGTCTGGAAATTTACCAGTGGACTGCTGAGGGAATTTTTTTTTCTCTTAATATGGACTAAACATATCTGGTAGTCAAGGAAAAAACACTTGGCTAAAGACCAAACAGATATTTCCTTTTCTAAATGTCCTTGTGAGCAAGTGCAAAAATGAATGGGATATTTGCATGAATGACTTCACTAAGACTTTATAGAGCAATTCTATTGCACAGTATTATAGCAGAAAAGTGTGCAAAGTAAAACAAATACAACTATATAATTCTTTGTAACCACTAAGGGTCTGGGGTGGAAATGAGTGTCAGTTCACTGGGCAACTGTTAATGTTCTGTTGCATTGTCCTCACTGAGTGATGTCTACACTATAGTTGGATGTGTGATTGCAGCATGTGTAATCCAGCTAGTTTAGGCACCAATAGCTGTGAAGCCACAGCAGCACTGACTTCAGTACAGGCTAGTCATGGAGTATGTATTCAGGGCTTGTACTGTCCGTGCTGCTGCGGCTTCACTGCTACAGGTACCAAGCTGCCTAGATTAAAGCTATTTTGGGCATGCCCAACATGGCCACTGCAATGTAGAAATAGCCTGAGAGACAGGACTAGTAGCAGAACAGCACTGAGGAGTGGCAATTAAGACTAACAGCAGTCAGAGATCATTGAAAACAGCTGGCCCACCACAGCACCGGAAACACAACTTTTGACCTTGCCACGCTGTCACTGGCTGGGCCATCACTAACCAACTACCCCTACTCCTCCACAGCGCGTAAAAGCTGCTGAGAGGAGCAGTAATTTACAATACATTTGCATCCGAATTTATGCTTCCCTCGGAGCGGAGTATACAAGATGCAGTATTTCCTATGCTTTTCCCCTCTCCACTTGGCTGTGCCCCAGCTGTTACTAGTAACTGACCTCTCAAATAATGGGCACTGAGACAATAAAAGGGGCAGTGCCTGCATCATGAGAAAATATCACTACATGGCCTCCTTTCCCCTCCATGAAATCCCTTGATTCACAATCTCTCTCCTCACTAAACAGTATACCCCTAAATTAGCTACTGGTATTTTATACTGGGTTGGCCCTTAAGGGAGCTAGGCATCCAAATCACATTAAACTGGACACCTAACTCCCTTACGCTCTTTGAAAAACCCAGCCTAAGTGTCTATGTAGGCAAACCAAATGGACTTGCCAATGTGCACTCACACATATCTCTGGACATTAGTACCTGTTTTATTGAGAGATGGAAAGTTGTCTAGGAGAGCTTTATCAATAACATTCTGTTAGCAGAGGGGTTTTTTTTGGCAGCATTGTCACTACACATGATTTTGCCACATGTGTTTATTACACTTTGCCTCATTGAAATTAATAGGATGTGTGCTCCCTTTGATATCAGTGGGATTTGGCATGATATTTTCATCTAGGAAGAATAATATATTGGATATTGTGTAATATTACATGGAAACATATTGCATAGTAATAACAGTGTGATTAGTGATGCATCTTATGTTATGAGAACATTGTTGTACCAGTGATGTGGGCAGCAGCTCTACTGCATATGCATATTATGCATAACTCTTTTACTGTGCAAAGCCTCATTTAAATGAATAGGACACTTGCACCATTGATTTTAATTGATTTTTTTTTTTTGCAATAAAAATCATATGAAGGAACGTTGTGCACAGAAGGACTATGAGGGCTGCTGGTGTACATGAGAACTGTTTTATGGTGTGCACACTTGTATATTAGTCTTAGAGGGAAAAAAGCATGATGCAAATACAAATAAAATAGATGAGACATTAACCCACAGTAGCAACATTCAAAATCAAGGATTCCCCTATCTCTTTAAATTACCCTATTGTGCCTCTAGAATAAAGTGATTTTTGTTTAGGAGAAGAGTGTCCACACAAGGAGCTATTCCAGGATAGGGTAATTAATTCATAGATTCCAAGGCCCGAAGGGATAATTTTGACCATCTAATCTGACCTCCTGTTTAGCACACGCCATAGAACGTCTCCAAAATGATTCCTAGAGCATAGCGTTTAGCAAAACATCTACTCTTGATCTTAAAATGGTCAGAGATGGAGAATTTACCAGCTATTGCTCCAGTAAGCTAGGCCACTCCATTTTCTTGTGTAAATGAGATCCCGTATTAGTTCAGATGTTCTTAACATTACACAATCTTCTGTTGCCTCGGATTCAGCCATATTAGTTGCCACACAGGACCTAGACGCAACAAAGTGACAAGGATTAAATAGCAGCCCAAATGTGGAATGCCTTTACATTTCCAAAGCCATCTGGACATCCTGAAAACTTACTTGAACAAAGTTTTTGTACTTCATAGCCAATTGTACAGTAGAGTGACTCTCAGTATAGTATATCCTTTCTTTACTTATTTTAATAACACACTGAAAAGAAGTAAATGGGATTAATCTGTAGAAAATAAAGAGGTAGAAGTGTATGCTCAGATTCTGAGCGCATTGCATTTTACTGTACTAAAATATCTTTAAGTCCTCACCACAGAGGTTTCTGAAAACCTAGCAGTCTCTAAGTAAGGCCTTTGTTGACATGAGTACCTCACTTGTTACAGAATGCTCTGGATTTATTAGCTTTGGAGTTTAACAGGGGAAAAAAAAGCAAACGACTCTCAAATTCTGTAGCTAACTGACTTTAATAGCTCACTTCTGCCTTTCAAACCAAATGAAAAAGATTACCTAAAAAATCTTCTGAAATTTCTGTTCAACATTAGGACATTTTTAATGCTAGTAATTTTGGGTATTTGTTTCAACTTCTTTCTCATAGTAGCAAGGGATAACTCACTCTGGTTCACAGTTCTGAATGAGGTAAAAAAGATTTATGATTTTTGTATGATTTATGTATAAATTAGGAGATTAGCCCATTTGGCATGAACATTCAGAGAGAAAAGAAACAGTCTATCAGCAATTAAGAAAAAAATCAGTGGCAAGTTTTTGGAAGAATTCCCATTCTCAGAACAGTTTTAACTAAAACTGCATATTTTTCATTACTTGGGTTTATTATTATTACTGTTATTACAGTAACATAGGTATTCATTGTACTTTTACTGTTTTTACTGTATATAATATTATTTCAGAAACACAAACTACAATGTATAGGTTTAGAAGTAATAGAGTTAAAATAACATCCTACCTACCTTCAGCATTCCATGATTCGATTGTAATATGCAGGCAGTGGTATATTAATAAATGGGTTACAGCCAAAAACATCTGATTTGAATACATATCCAGTATTTGAGCAAAAGTTCAGAGGCCTTCAGATTCAGGGGTTTGGTTCAACTCATTGTAAAGTTGGAAGCCATTTATAAAATTTGGCTCCGGACTGAAATGGGATCTGCATGAATGGGCATCTGTGCTGTTGTGAAGCCCATGTGGATCTGATTGCATATTACAGCCCTGGATTTCAAACACAACTGAAGTTTGAAGGTGTTCAGATCTAGGATTCTGATTTGGGCACATCTCTAATTACTATCTGAACATTTTCAAATTTACACTTAGATTACACAATTTTGGCAAATTAAATACATTATGCTAGCTTCCCCCCCCCCCCCCTTTTCCTGCTTGTCATTACAGGCCTTCATCTCAGTGCTTATGACATATTATGTTACGATGCTAAAACTCCAACAAACTTCCTCTTAAACATGTTACTTCTACTCTGTTGCTCTTGATATTGATGGCTATTTTGACCTTTGCAGTTCTCTAATTACTGAAGCTTTAAAATAGTTCACATCAGGTAAAATGTTCTCTTTTTGAAGTTCCTTTTTCCTTGCATGCCTGAGTTGAAAAACCATATAAACCAAGATTATTAGAACACAGAGACTATTGCATAAAAGTTGAGGGAAAATTTAACCAATGTTTGCAAAAACAATTAGCAGTTTTGTTCCACTTTTACTTCTGGGGGTATTTTTCCCCCATGTGATATTTAACTCAGTAGAGGATGATACATACATGAGCTTCCCATGCTGTTAAATAAATTGTTCAAACCAGCCTGCTTATTAAAATCTACAAATGAGGATTTGTGCAGTCTCTTTTCTGCTTTCCTTTAAGTGTATGAAAGATCACCAAATAATATACTGTTTTAATGGTAGCAATCAATCTATTTGGTTTTATGATGAGAGTTATATTTGACATGTTATAGGTCATTTTACTTGTTGTACTTTCTTTGTTCAGTCTAGTTAGAAAAGAGTACAAACACTCTGGTACAATCAGTTATGCATGGGGGAACATAATAAGATTTTTTGGGGCTGAGAAATAGCCAATTGTTTTGCCTTTACAAGACTGCAGCACATTAGTGGTTCGGGTTCAGTGTGCCGAGTGATTAGCATATTGTAGTTCCATAATCAGCATGGAAAGAAGAAAGACCACTGAAATATGACCTACCAAAGATAGGAACTCTTTAAAAACAGGCATCACTACTGAATTTGTTTTTCTTAACATTAATTCTACTTTGTGGCCTAGTTCCTTTTATTTCTAAAACTATTATGGGCCACATCTGTGGAATCCCGTATCTGCTATTTTGAAACCAGCTGCAGTTGAGATTCTTTCAGTTAAGCTGAAATGAAGAACAGGTTTGTGGGTTCCCTACCGGCTGTGAAGCCCTGATGTAGTTTATAAAATTGCATATGGGTGAAAAAGTGTGACTGCCTGGGTTGGAAAAGTTGGTATTTTTATATAGTATGACTTAGTATGACGTTAAAATAATCAGGTGAACTGAGGCTGTACTTACTTTGCAATATCAACTTTTTCAGCTTTCTTCTTCGGTGCCAGTGTAAAAGCACAACTGAATAAGTGGATTTAAACCAGAATGTGAAACCTAGATTTAATTGAACCAAAGTGTAGAAATCAGAATCCTTCTATAGCTTAGCAACGGTGTTTATGTTAGAGGGGAAAATGACTGACATGACAGTTAAAATGCTGATTCTGTGAGAGAGTTCACAAGATTAGTTCTGTCATAATGAAGAATTAGGTTGATTATAATATGGGTCACACATGGGGCTACAGAAGAGTCAACTCCTGCTCACTTTACTCATGTGAGTGGTTCCATTAAAGGCAATAGGATAACTCTCATGAGCAACGGAAGCAGGATTTGACCCACATCCTCACACACCCATGAAATAATAACTTGTCATTAGACTTGCCAAAAATGCTGGGGTGGTTACATTTTGAAGGACTCTTCAGATGTAGAAAGGTTGTGTACACACTTTAAGTTTGCCTAATGGAAAGTATTATTTCAAACTATTTGCTGGATTTATGCGTGACTAAACTAACAGGGCACGAGAATTTGACCTCCAGCTCATGCAGATTCACAGAACATCCATATGTAAAACTGTGCTGGGTAGTGGATAATGAATTGGCATCATACACACTTCAGAAAGGATCTGGCACTGTACAGTTACTAAAAAAAATCTGGATGTTTGTGTTGCAGATTACAAGTCAATTTATTGTACCAGAAGAAAAATATTATTTGTTACTGATTGAAACCCTTTTTGTTTCACAGTGGAATTCAAGGCACAGATAGAAATGAACTGTGATAGTAAACCAGCTGGTTAGAATGGCATTTAACAAGTTTTAATTGAAAATAGTCAGAAATACTGGTAAAATGTTACTTTAAAACATAATCATGGATCATTGTTGTGCACAATAATCGTGGTTTCTCAGATATATATTAATTCTAGGGGTGGTATAGATACTCATTTATGTAAATTCTGTCTATAATATCTGAATTTCTAAATTCAGTAGAAAGAATCCATTTTAGAAAGGTAAATAATAGATAGTAGAAGCTCATTGTTGTTGTGCTTTGTTCTATCCTGGGATGTACTTTGTATGCAAAAAGCTTGGGTTAGATAAAAACAGGAGAGGAAGGCAGAGTTACAGACTGTAAAGCTGAGGGGTTTGTTTGGTAAGGCATGTTTTCAACAAACTTGATGAGAGACAACAAGAAAACTGCCAGTTTGAATGAGTCCTGCAATGGGGAGGTAGAATCTTCCCCAGACTAGGGGCCTCAGGTCATCCCGTTAAGTGTTATTTAGATGTACTTTATAAATTTCAGATGTATTTGTACCAAAAAATCATACTCGACAGTACTAGTATTAAATAACTCTGAATTAGCATACAGTAGAAACTAAAACAACAGACTTCTCTTGTTACAATTCATTGAAAGTATATGTATAGATGATACAAATATGTAATATTTAATCAAAATTTGGTTTGTTTGCCTGCCTTGAAGTTTTTATATATGTTTTCATCTCCGCTTTTCCTTGATATTCTATTATAGTGTTTCTCAGGAACCTTTCTTATCTAAACTTCCACCAATCATTCCTAAGGCTAAGTTATGCAGACAAGTCATTGCACAGATTTTCATCAAAATGCCATTTTCCTTAGCTTGAGAAAGCCTAGTCCCAAATGCTGAACAAATAATTTATTAGACTGTTGCAAAAGTAAATAAATGTTTTCCTGCTCCATGTATTTCATTAGCCAGACTTATTATACATACAAGCCTATAAATAGCAAAAACATGTATTGAGCCATTAATATCACTGACAATCTCATACAAAATACTATAATTTAACCAAAGAATTTTAAATGGGAATACTTCTCTGGGAAGATTTCAGAAAAAGATAAAATTGGTAAACAGTGCTGATAAGCAGATTAATCAAGTAGGATAGTGCTATGTTAACAACCTTAACAAACATCTTCTCTACCTGAAACTTCTAGCAATACCAGTGAGGTTATACTAATTCAATTTGCATATTTTGTAAGTATTTGAATTTGTACATTGTTCTTCTCATTTTGCTTTCTGAAACCAGAAATTCTGGAATCAATAGGGGAAACATGACAAAATCTATTATTTAAAGTTATAAGGACAGATGGACTCTGATAATGACTTACTGCATGATTAATATACAGCTTGTCATTAATGTCTGTACCTCTTGTGAATTTGGGATTCCATTAATGTTGAGTTCTTCTCATCTACCAAACTTAAGGCCCAATTCTTCAGTCCTCCTTCGGAGACCCATTCCCTACTCTTTATTGGAGTAACCAGTGCAGGACTGAGTCCTGAGGAAAGGAAATGTGGAAAATATTAAGTATCTTAAGGGCTCTGTATTGAGATGCAGTAAGCACAGCTCTGAGTGAGCTCACATTTTACTGTCTAAAGGAAAGAATCTATACA
This sequence comes from Sternotherus odoratus, assembly GCA_032164245.1. Lineage (NCBI taxonomy): Eukaryota > Metazoa > Chordata > Testudines > Kinosternidae > Sternotherus > Sternotherus odoratus. Next base: position 86,200,805 of record JAVMKO010000002.1, on the reverse strand, counting down.
GACTAGAGAGAAAAAGAGGCAGGTCACAAAAATCACATTTTTATGTGGAGGAGCTTGGAAATCTCATGCACCTTTCATTGCTCTAAACTGTCAATTTTCACCATATGGAAATTATTAGCCTAATACTGTAGTTTTAAATACTGCCCAGGAATGCTGATTTATAATGGAGATTTTATTCTTTGTGTAAAGAAATGCTAAACTGCTATATAAACTATAATGATTAGGAAAATCTGCACACTGCATTGGGTGTGCCATTAGTTTTAAAGGGATGAATTCCACTCTTATCTATCCTTGTGTAAATCTGGAATAACTGAAACCAGTGTCCTCACAGCAACTGGAGTAATAGAATTTGGCCTTCAGTTTAAAAAAAAATCTGTAGGAAAGGTTACGAAGCATAAGGAACAAAACACAGACTTCAGAATATAGATTATCCACCATGATGAAAACATTTAAAAACACTACACTAAGGTGAAGAAACTGCTTCTGAAGTATAGGCTAAGTGCATTTTAAAAAGTGTCCTTTCTGTGTATTTAGACAAGCTATGCATATGCCTAATATTTTTCTGTGAATTAGAATGAAATTTGATTGTTCCAACAAAATACATCCCACTCAGGCATTCATGCTGAAACCAGCAACAATTGTCAATGACCTTTAACATGCCTGCTATTCAAATTAGTGCAGATCATTAATCACACATAGCTTACATTTTATGATTCGTGTATCCTTCATTACAAACTTTCTCTCTTGCTTGCTGCCCCCTCTCTCCCTCCTTCCCTCCCTCCTCTCTTCCTTTTTTTCTTTATTTCAAGTCCTCTGGTAATAACCATTGACTATTGAAGGGGTTCAGAACATTTTTGAAGCGGTCTGTAGTAGTTTCTGTAGCAAGTGCAAGAAGTTGGAGGGGTGACACAGCAAAGTCAAACGTTGAGTGCACAAATACCACAGCACTAGGTAACCGTTTTCAAGCGCAGAGCTTGATTGTTTGGCAAGAACCACGTTCCGGGTGGTTTGGACAGTGTGTTCCTCTTAAACTGCTAGTTAGTCCTATATGAAACATGGCAGAAAAGGAAAGCTCTGAGCTGTAAAGATAATACTAACCCGCCTCAAAAGTCCAGCATGACAATTCTACATTGTCATGCATTATTACAACAAACAAACAACAAACAAGCTCTCACAACCCTCAACACGCTCTAGAAGTCTAGCACCAAGCTTCAAAAGATTAATTTAGGGTTTCCAGCCATAGACTATACATATTCCAATCGCCTATGGCACACATACTTTGGGTGATTAAATTGAGCTTTGCAAACGTACAGGAAAATAAGGTTTGAACTTTTCAAACATAGGAGTGGATTATTTTTTTAAAAAGCCATATGGCAGATTGATTTGCTCAGAGCTCTTTCAACTCTTCTAGCGTAACTGTTGAACACCATTACCCTTTGATCTTGATTGAGGACTTTAATGTTTTTGTTACTGTGCATTTGAATAAAACTATAAATATTTTACCAGTGGAGTTAAAAAAGGATGTTTCTAATATAAATGCATCTGGAGCAACTCCAAGCCCTTACATTTCAGAGTTTAGATATGTGGGGAGTGTATAACAGTTTACACAAACATAACTTTTCACACAAAACAATACACACACACATATATCCACCTCTATGAGAGCTTCCAGTAATTCAGCTCCTGAATGTTTGTCATTTGAAAGAAGGCGAGATACATAACAAATCTGATAATGATTCAGTCCTATTAGTGGAATAATTATTTGTATATGACTCATTTCGAGCATCTAGACTTTCCCCGCATTGTACCAGAACTTTGCTGATGAGACAATAGTAGATAGTGTGTGCATTTAATACAGGACAGACCATTCTCCCATCTGGGGGAAGACATCAACCTATACATTGGAGGAAGCCAACGAAAACCAGCCGGGATTCGCCAAAGCCACGCGCGATCTTTGGTCTGGTAGTCAAAGCAGCCCCGGCTGGCCAAAGGGCAAGGGAAAGTTTGGCGCTGAAGGGGCCCCGGGGTTGGGGCTTGGCACAGAGGGTTTGCAAGTCGCCCCCCTCCCCCGTCCGCAGGAGTGGAGCTGGCGCAGTGAATCATGTGCAGTTCTTTCCTTATTGCATTCAGCGCATGGTTTCACCTTCAGATTCTTGTTTGTCTGTGTGTCCTTTCCCAAATATTATTACCTTGCGCGAACGAGGTAAGGCACAGGGGTGGGGTGGAGTGGGGGCAAAATCTCCGTACGATCCTTTTCTTTTTTTGGAGGGGGGGGGCGGTTTGGGGGGATGTGGATCCTCTTAATACGCCCGTGGGAAAAACTTCGCTTTTCCAATTAATGGTTAGTCTTACTCTGTAATTGAAGGGATGTAAAAATGGTAACTTTGTACTGTTTGCCGAGAAAGAGATCATTGTTACTGCAGTGGTGGTGCTGTGGGGGGAATTTATGGGCTGTATGAGTCTTTTGGCTTTGTACACTTCGTCAAAGGCGGGGGGGGGGGGGAGCTTGAATGCTATATTCATCCATGAAGAAACAAAGAACAAATTGCCTTACTTTAAAGTAAAATGCTTTGGCTGATGGAAGGTGGGTGATGGGACTTCAAGCTTTCGAGCCTCGAGTCGGTACTTAAATTATTAAGGGTTTTTGCTGGGTAGTATTGATTCAGTATATGTATGAAATGCTTGGTGTGTGTGTGTGTGTCTTTTCAATTTTTTTTTTTTAGTTGCACTCTCTTCAGCCGCGCGCATATAACTGAATGATCAACATTAACAGAAAGTACACAGCTTATCAAAGGAAGTTGGGGCGGGTGGGGGGTGGAAAACAAGTATTCACGAATAGACACTGGAACGCTGAGAAGGGCTTGAAGGACAATGTGTAGCAATTACTTCCAGAAGATGAAAATAGCTCCTGGGGTGGGGGAGGGAGTTGAATGTTTATATATATATATATTTTTTAAAAGGACCCGGAGAGAAAGAAGAGTAGAAATAATGCAATTCCAGACATTTTGTGCGATAAAAGCTTTCCTCCTTCCCTTCCCCCTCCTCCTCCTCCCACTATCTCCAGTGAGAATTAGCATACCAAATAGTTGCGATCCTAATTTGAATTAAAGATGCTTCGACAAGTTTAAGAAACTTTGTCTGGCTGAACTTTGTGGTAAGAGAGCAAGTTGGGAGGATATTAGCATAGGCTGCATGTGTCTGGAAGCTTGTGTAGAATGACAGTCACTCTGTTATTTTTGCTCTAAAACCAGCTAACCTCTGCAATTAACTACTCCCGAGGAACCCTGGCTTTTAAACTGAAAAGTGCTGGTTAGGAGTCAGCACCATTTGTTATGAGCGTTAATAAGCTCCCAGCAGTAGACAAGTATCTTCTGGGGAATGTGCATTGTGTGTCTATGTCCATTACGCATATAGCTAAAGAGGCACTTGGACACTAGATGTTCAAAAATAAATTTGTTCAGACTTCTTCCTAAACATGAACCCTGGTCTTTATTTAATCCAGATGCAGGATTCCACCCCCAACCCCATATTTGCTGCCTTATTGTTGGTTTACATTTTCTGAAAAGGCGACTGGTGTAACCTGTGGAATTTGAAATGCAAATAAAAGCCTGTGGGAGTTGTGGCAGAACAAATCAGCATTTATAAAGTGAAGAAGATTTAATGTCTTTGAAACCAGTGCAAGATTTTTAATAAGAACTGAATCGTGACGTCAGGTCGTTGGAGAAAGATTTTTTTTTTTTGGTAATGTCTGAAATGCGGGTATGTGAAGTACTTACAGGAAAAACAGATTACAAGATTAACATCTGTTAACATGATCGTTTATCTACAGCCAAAAATAGGTCAGCCCTTTCTTAAGGAAACACGACTGCTGGGCGCATGATTAAATAATGAATTTAGACTAATGAGTTAGATACAGTCCGGGTGTGTTATAATCTGAACTGTGACCAAAATATTTAATTCAGAGACCTTCGGAGATCATTGTAAGGTCAAAGTCCCCTTTTAGGGAGAGGCACAACTCTTTCTCCCGCCCCCCTTTCTTCTTCTTTCCGTTCCTTATTGCTAAATGTTCTCCATCTCCTCCCCCACTGAAGCAGTAATGCACGTTTTCCATCTCCAGTACTGTTAAAGGACACCAACTCTTTGCGTGCAAATGGCTAAATTTCCTAAGCTCTGGGGTTGTTTTGTCATTAACTGAGACAGTGGCAAAGAAGAATAGGAAACGCCGATGCAAAGTAGCTCTCTGCTTTGCATCTGCCTACCCTCTAACTGTGATTGACAGCCCAAGTCTCCAATCGCCACTTCTTCCTCTCCCTAGCACTCAGTACGTTCCTGTTACTACTCAGACCTAGAACCAGGCTGCTTTATTTATTTACACATACCTTGGTGTGTGTGGATAGATAGAAATCTGCATATGTAAATCAAATCTCATACAAGACAACCATGTACCTCTGTTAGGTCCATAATAATGAATATGTAAAGAGTCAGCATATGAGGAGATTTCAAGGTACAAGTTGAGACCTGCTGGAGGAGAAGAAATATATAAAATGATCTCTGAGTACATTTTTACAACAGCGTTGCAGTCATACCTATGAGAGGCAATTGGTGTATGGAAGTTCAAGTTACACCCATTCTCAAGTCATCATTGTTGTTTATATCTTTTAGCAATCTTCACAGTAAATTATTTTTTTTAAAGTGACTGCAAAGTGCTTTTATGAAAATCACTTTGGGCCCTATGTGGGCAATCGATTTTTAGACAGAATTCCTCATTGATTTCAGAGAAGATTGCTGCTGAAAAATTAGAGTGGCCTTTTATACTGGGAAATAAAGCAAAATTGTCATGTCTCAAACTTTCTGAAGTTTTTGTAAAGTTTTTTTTGGGGGGGAGGGGGACACAGCAAATATTTAGTTCAGTGCAAATCCTTGAATTTAAAGCTCATTGCTCTAATACACTAAAAATGCTGCTGACCAACAGACTATGAATAATGGTCATTTCTAGACTACACAATAGGCACATTCAGTAAAGGAATGCCTGTCATGAACCATACCAGGTTTTGTGCTTAGTTAATCCTCTTCCCCAACTTTGCTCCAAATATTGATATTAAAATAAATATTTTATTTTTGTTTGGTGTATCAGGAATGTGCTACTTGTAAGTGCAATGATCCAGACCTTTCAGTTAGAGTTTTAGCATTTTCTGTGCTTCAGGGTGGATTGTCATTTATATGTTGAGCTCTCATGTTGTGTAATTGCGGTAAAAGGATGGGTGGGTTAGAGGTAGGACAGTTAAAGGACTAAATGCAACCTTTTGTATGAAACAACTGCCCAATTCACTCCAGAGATGGCCAGAATCACTCCTTGTAGAGGGAGCCCCAAGGATGTCCAAAGAGGAGCCTTTATTCTTTGGCCTTGTGCCATATACTTTATTTCATGCCTGCTGCACTAAATGAGTTAACTACCAAAGGGTTTTTCATTAACTCGACTTGGCAGCCACATATTTAACTTTTTTTTTAATTAAAAAAAAAAAAGACCTAAACTTAGTTTAAAAGCGGATCTGAACAATGCAGTGTGGAAGACTTTTACTCCCATTCAGCCTATCTTAATACCAGATTACCTCCGTGCCCCTCCTCTTCTCCCCAACCCTGTGGGTCTCGGGTGCTTTCAGAGAGGCTTGTTGGGATGGGGAAGGGAGTTGCTCGACTTTGTCTTGACCGTTGCATTCCTGTGTTGCATTAATAGCCTGCATCGCCTAGAGGAGGCCAGAGGGATGCAGAATACGCATGCAACACAGAATGCAACGGCCTGGAGAGGTGTCGCTGTGGTAGAGGTGGTTTTGCAGGGCTGATGTGGCTGGAAGGTGTGTGGGGGAGCGAGAGAAGGGGAGGGTTTGTACCTGGGCTGGCCGCACGAGGGGAGCGGGCCAACCCCGGCAGCAGCTTGTTGCTGTGTGTTCAGAGCCGAGGGAGGGAAGCAGGGAGGAGTTTGGCGCAGGCGGCTCTTGCCTTCAGTTGTCCGCCTTTATCATGTAGCCAGGACGTCACAGCCATGTACTGTAACACAAGAAGTTAAAGAGGCAGAGGGGAAACAGCCACCCCTCAACTTCTAGCCCTTAACAAAGGCGGAGGCAGGCAGGGATCTGTCAAGAGACCCGGGCGCCGGGGGGAGAGGAAAACACCACTGGGGGGACTCGGAGAGATCCAGGGAGGCGTAATTAATGGAGGAGGGACGTTTTGAGGAGGCGAGGGAGGGGGCAGTTGCGCCCAGGCGGCCCCAGCCTTGCCCTATTGGATTACGCGGGGATCTGGTTGCTGGTGAAGCATAGTGGCGTGCAAGGTAATTTACTTTCTATTTTAAACTCCGGTTTGTTATTGTTGAAGGGAAAGCTGGGGGGGGGGGGGGGGGAGGGAGACGACTTGTTGCAAGGCGTGGCGTGCCCAGAAATAATTACGTAAGTATTCAAAGAGGCTTTTTGTTGCTGACAAGAGGGGCAGTTTGTGCTAATGGCAAGGCTGGAGTTTGTTCCTGACAGTGTATCGATTTGGAAAGCTGGAGGGGAGGGGAGGGGAGAGAGAGAGAGGAAACATCGCTCTCTGTCTGTGGACAGATGAAACTTGCTTGCAAGGAACCCAGATGTATTTCTGGGCGTGGGATAAGGCACTAATACAGTGTAGTTCTGCAAAACAAAGGGGAAGGATGGGAGCTGAATTGCAGTTTTCTTGCGTTGACATTGCACTCTCGGTCTTATATATATTTTTAAAAATCTCTGATAACACAAATGAACTGACACAAGTTCTGATTAGTTCTCCTGTATGAGTGAGTCCCAGAGAACCTTTATCTTTCGATATTATGGTGCCACTTTCTCATTAGTGAAGGGGCACTTTTACAGCTTGTTTTCAAGTGTTTGTGGCTGGAATGCCCAGGAGACACTTAAAAGTGGAATCCATTTTTTAAAATGCTACTAACTCCAAAATGTCACACTCAAACAAAGGTACTTCATTTCATGTACTGATGTCCATTAATCACATAGACGTGAAGCAAATCCCATTTAAAATTTTTCTTGCAAGCTGAAGGCAATAATTATGTTCCTTTCCCCAGTAAAATCTTGTCTTTACAGTAATCAAAATGAAGCTGTTTTTCATGTAGCAGATAAATATTTGTATAAGCTCTTTAAATATTTTTGATGCTAAGGTAATATAGGCATCACACATATGTTTTGGCTGCCTTAGAAGGAAAAAAGCCCTCGTTTGTGTAGTGTTGCTTCATTTTCTGTCAACATGTCCTATAGTTGTGTCAAAACAAAACCTGAAATAAGCTGTCCAGTTTATGCTTTCGTGTGTGCGTGTGTGTTTATATATATAATATGAATGTACTCTGTCAGGTGGTGAGAAGAGATAAAGAATGGAATTTATCTGAGGTTTTTCTAGTAAAACTGGAAGCTGAAGTTGTATAGGAACACCTGTGGTGTAATTAGTATTACAGTTCAGTTATTCAAGGAGACATCTTTAGTTTCACAAGAATAACTGCCATAGCCATCTTGAATAAGCTCTGTGTAGTAAAGTGATCTGCATGTATATTTGTTTTACTTTGAAATAGTGGTATTATGTATACCTTCACTAGTTCTCAGACATTATGAAAGACTCTTTTCAGTTATATCTAATAATCCTCTTCTGAATTAATTTACAGGGCCTTGATCCTTTCAGGTCCGATGATGTATTATCCTGGTTAGCAAGTATTATTCCATATTCTGCATTACTAATGAAAAAAATCAAACCCAAAACTATGATCAGATTGCATTAATTTGAAGTAGCTGAACAGTGCTCATAGAAAAAAAACTTAAGAGAAAATGTAAAGATATTTGAGAATAAAGTGGTCTTAAAACACTGACTGATATAACAGATGGGTGTCCAACACTTGTTGTGTATCAACAAAGAAGTGGTGTTCATAAATTAGCATAGCTTCTTTCTAAGAGGTTTTATAGCTCATCTCGACCTCTTAAATTGATAAACATTACTAAAACAATATGCACCAAGAGCTGCAGTCTCTCAGTAAATATGACTGCTTATTACTCAGTACTCTGGGGAAACAAAAATAGTTTACATCACTAGTATTCATGCTATCTATTGTTATGACCTCAATAACTAACTTGTTGCCTGGAATAGAGTTATAGCGGTGACAATTAACTTACAGAGATTAAAGTTTCCTGACCCAGTGAATATCATCTTTTAAAAAAATTCAGCTACATCAGATTTTTCTATAAGGAGTTAGCACACTGCCATTACCAAGATCTAACAAGACCAATTATCATCACAGGAATTTTCAGTGAGCAGATAAAAATGATTGTCATCATTCTAAATGTTCTTTGCTTGTCTCAACATTTCTCAGTTCTTTACTCCAGCAAACAGAGACTCCCCCTCCCCCCCAGCCTGAGTGAAAAATAAGAGCCCTTTAAATATACTTTTCTTGGTGATGTTTGTAGCATACATAAGATGGCACAATGTATGACAGACTGGAGGAGTATAATCAGATGAATGATGTAGATGCTAACTTTTGTAAACTTTGCGCAGTCTGTTTATTTAGCTTAGTTAAGGTCATTAAGTGTGCAGTGGGCTAATACTAAGCGGCCGGTGTACATTCAGGCAGCTCCATTGACTTTAATGGAGTTATACCAGTTTATACCAGCTGAGGATCCGACCTGATCACTTTTACAGCGTGATTTTTTTTCTACCCCTGTGAAAGAAAATATAATTAGCATACTTATTAAGGGCTTGATCCAAAGTCCACTAAAGTCATTAATAGATTTGGAGGGCCCCAATACCACAAAGACTTATGCATATCCTTAACTTTACACACCATGTACTTAATTGGGATGATTCACAATGTGTTCGCCTTTTTTTTTTTTTTTTTTTTTTTTTTAAAAAGCAACTCAAACCCATAAGTGTGTAAGCTTGGCTCAAGTTTGTAGATCCCATACTCAGATTGGAAAATTGTGTTTATGGTGTCCAACTGCGTTATGTCTTAACCCCATAACAGTAGGAAGCTGAAATACAAACTGATTGCATTCAGTGGGAAGAAACTTGCCTGAGCCTGTGTATTTAACTTGTATAATGTGCTTATTTAAATTTTTAAGACACGCGTGAATGTGTAGATGTATGTGTTTTAAGGATGAGCATGTATTAGATTTCTATCAGAAATGGCATTAAAAAAATCTCCACTGTTGCTCTTTTCATAACTGTGTATTGTTTGGCAAGAATGTATGAGCCTTTTTATACTTGCTTGTTGCCTATGAGCTCAGTGCTGTCCTCTGATATACATGTCCTCTGCTCCTATTCACTTCAGTGGGAGTTGCATGAGTGTCTCTCTCCGGGTAAAATTGTGCTCTATATATTTCAATAGAGGAGATTACAACTGTTTGGAATCATGATAGCTTGGAAACTATGGTAGCTATCTCAGCTTACTTTTTCTGTAGCCATAAACTGCATCTAGATAATTAATAACTGGATGGCAAAAAACAGCAGAAAGTCAAATTTATTTGATTAGACATCTGCAATATAAATATTTTAACCTTGCAGCAGCATTCCTTTTTCAAAGCAGACATCTTACATGATGTAAATGTTTATACATTTCAGTGCTAGGATAAAGCTGTTATGATTCAGTCACTTAGGGCAAAATTCTGTTTTCGGTTATACCTGTGTAATTGCACAGTAACTCCATGGTAATCAATGCAGTTACTGTGGAGTTACATGGGTATACATGAGAGCAGAATTTAGCCCTTAATTTCTTAAAAGAAAAAAATGGAACCTTCTCTTTCCCAAGATTTCTACTAGAAACCCTCTCAAAAGAAATGATTTTAATAACCTTGGTATTGCTGAGCCTGCTCTAAAATGTACTAGTGCAGCGGGTCTCAATCTTATTGAGCCCGCGACCCCTTTTCGTGCGCCGTCGGTGTGCCATGACCCCTCCGGTCCGGCGGCCGGCTGCGGCGCGACTCCCCCGCCACGGCCGGCCGGCTGCAACGCGACCCCCCACCCAGGCCGGGCGGCCGGCTGCACCCAGCGCCTCCCCCGCTCCCCGCGGGCAGGCTGCCGGCTGCGCCCGGGCCCCGCCGTGGGCTGGCGGCTGCGCCCGGGCCTCCCCGGCCCCACCGCGGCCGGGCGGCCAGCTGAGCGCTGGCCCCGCCGCCGCAAGTTGTGGCGGCAGGAGCTCACAACTCCCCGGGGGAGCTCTCGGCGACCCCCCGGGGGGTCGGGACCCCCAGTTTGAGAAACCCTGTACTAGTGGATCATGACAGGTTTAAGATTAGTATCCGTAAATAAGACAAGGAAGACTTTGTAGTATCTTAGAGACTAACCAGCTTAGCTTTTGTGGGCTATAGCCCACTTCATCGGATGCATAGGATTCCACAGGCCATTCTATTAAAGACTTGATGGTGTCAATTTTGAAACAGAAAAACTTCCAAAACAGACTCCAAGGAGAAACTGAGGAACTGGAATTAATTTTCAAATTGGATACAATAAACCAAGGGCTAAATAGAACTTGCAAATAGTTCTCTCATTACACTAATTGATTGCATTTCCCTAGTTAATTTACCTTCAATAGTTGTTATCTCCTGCCAGACACAGACATCCATTTCAAAAGGTATTTTTTTCTCCTGCTGATAATGGGCCATCCAAACTAAACAGCCTCTTAGAATTGGTATGCTAATGTACAATTTTTTTTGCTTTCTGTGTGTATAAGTGCATCTTACTTCTGTTCCATTCTATGCATCTGATGAAGTGGGCTATAGGCCATGAAAGCTTATGCTGAAATAAACTGGTTAGTCTCTAAGGTGCTACAAAGTCTTCCTTATTTTATTTAGTGGATCATGGTTCAGGTAGTTAACATTGCTAGCTTTCATTAGTATTGTCGTACTTGAGTGCATGTGTTTAAAGTCAGGTAATGAAAGTAGTCCTGCAAATGTCCTGCCTCTTGGCTTGCTAAACCTGCTTTCCTGTCTGAGGCCACTGATGATGATTACCCAACATCGATGATTAATTTTGCTATTACTGTTGACACCTTAAATCAGATATCAGTAGAGCTATGTCAAGATTGGTACACATTTCCTATAAACAGTTTCTCTCTACGTTCCAGAAGCTGGATTACAACAACAGTTCTTATGCAAACAGTCTCAGGATATTATGCATGTGTTACTTTGTTTTGAGGGGATATTGGGAAACTGTTTGTCCATTTACATGATGATAAAGTTATATATTTAGGTTTGTTAATGAATTGTTTAAAACCTTATGGGATGAGTGAACAGAGGCTTTTAATGTGGATTCAAAATTACTTACATTGAGCAAAGTATTTGACTTTTGCTAGCCTTTCACTAAAATGCTGACTTATTGGAAATAACTGAATTAGTATAATCAGTAGAATATTATATTTAATATGCGCTTAACAAAGTCCACATTTTACTACAGACGGATATAGAAGCCATAGTTGAATTTTTTTTTGTCATGTGTACCAGTGTAAATCCAATGTTACTCTGAATTCACACTGATGTATGTGGGAGCACAATTTGGCATACAGTGCTTTACTTCACATTAGGGTGACCAGATAGCAAGTGTGAAAAATCAGGACAGAGGGTGGGGGGTAATAGGAGCCTATATAAGAAAAAGCCCCATATATATTGGGAGTGTCCCTATAAAATCGGGACATCTAGTCGCCCTACTTCACATTAAAGCTTATACAGAAATGAATATAGTCTATCTCTTGTCTGTTAGTGTGCTTTACATCTTGCTGTCTGGTGTTTGAGCTTTCCTTTCCACATGGTGGCTGTCATGCTTATGTCTAGAAGGAAATGTTTTCCATCAGCATATTTCCAAATTGCTAAGTAGTGTAATTTTGTGGCTCCCAAAAATTTTAAGGGCAGTCTCTGAAGTGATCTAGCTTTTAATCTCTTTCCCCCCCCCCCAAAAAAAAAAAATTGAATGGAAACTACAAAGCATGTACAATCTGCAACTATTTTTAGAATTCAGACATGTTTGGTATATACTACAGTGATGAGAACAAATACTTAACACACAGAGTAATGGCTGGATACAGGTTATTTTTTTAAAAAAGCATTTACTCCAGCAACAATACATCTATTTCATATATATATTCACTCTGATAGATTGCTTCTGCCTTTCTTTGGTCAGTAGCTAATGAAATAATATATTTCATGAAATTACTGAAAAGAATGTAAAGAAGATATGAAATATCTGTTCATCAGGCAGTTCTGGATCTGAATGTTTGCTGAAAATAAGACCAAGTAATGTATTTTAGTGTTTTCAAGGCACATATCATATACATATTTTTCTTTTCCAACAGGTAAAGTAAAAGGAACACTGTTGAGTTGGCATGTCACTTTTGCTCATGTCAGATCAGGCTCCTTGATATGGCTGCACTATTATTATTTTTTCCCCCTCTGTTCATTTAAAGGGATGGTGAGCAGGGAAATGGTGTTAGCTTTCAGGACATACTGTGACAGAGTGATGGAAATTGAGGTGCTGTTTTTATTTTATTTATCAACCCTGATTTAAAACAGTCCTCAGTTTTCAGATTTTTTTCCAGTAGTATGACACTTTCCAAAATGTGTCTTGATCACAGTTATAGTTAAAATTAAAAACATTTTCTGTGTTTATGTTAAAAATAGAATTTTTTTAAAGGAAATTATTCATGTTCTTTGTTTTAAAAAGGGCAACATGTGTGTTTCTTCACCATATGGTAGTAGTTAGCCCATATTGTATGAAGTGAGTAGGAGTTGCATTTAAGTGTTGATTTATTTCAGTACTTCAAAATGTTCTTTGTCTGAAATCTAGTATAGTAAATGATGCTTTTAAGGTTTTGCAATGGAACTCCGTGTTTACCAGTTGTGCTTTGCTGTTACAATGATACTAGGTTAATGAGTAAGCATTTTTAAAAAATTCTCTCTCAGATAATTTTCTTAAAAAATAATCCAGCTCTGAATGTTGAAATGATTTGTGGGAAGACTTATTCACAAGAGTCAGTGACACAACATGGTGTCAAGAGTTGCAGGGTGAGATGTTGCAGTTTCTGCTGGCTGAAACTAGAGCTGCTCCTTCAATGCTTGAGGGTATGCTAAGTAAGACTTAGTTTTAGTGCCCCAAGAGTGCCCATATTAAACGGTGCATTTTTGTTCACTTTGGGCGTGTGAAGTACACGTGTTGGTGAGCAGACCAGTATTACCCATCCCAAGTATTCTAAAACCATCAGTCAGCTCCCCCAAAATGATGGGATAAGTTTAAAATATCATGTTGTTTTTTAAATTGTTATTTTTAAAGAAAATACATTTTGAGTTCTTTTGTTTGTTTTCTGGTTTTTGAGCCTTTACGGCTCACATTTTCAGTCTTCGCTGCAGCCATGAGGGCTAGATATTTTTACAAGAAAAGCTGACATTCTCTTCTAGTTATTTGGCTTCAAGAATTAGGACTTTAATGAAACACCAAATATTATTAGACTTGAGATAAAATGGTCACAGTTGGCGACATTTAGTTACATACATAAGTAGTCCCACTGACTTCAGTGGAACTACTTGTATGAGTAATCAGTTACTCTCCAGTATGTGTAAGGGGCTCACAGTCCGTCCCTTAGGGTATGGTTAGACTGGCGCTTTGCAGTGCTAAAACCCTCCAGGAGCGCTACAATTATCTAACCCTACACACTTGCAAGTAACATTTTGCGCAATGTCACCGTTTAAAGCGCAACTATAAAACCTTCTCTCCCAGAGTGATGAGGCTTTTTGCGCTAGGGCTATAGCGCAACGGTGCAAATGTGACCACCCATGGGATCTCTTGCATGCCTCCGAGCCATGTAAAGCAATCAACAAGCCATTTAAGGCAATCAACAAGCCATTTAAGGCAAATGACGTGTAAGTGTTTGCTTTGAAAACGGGATGAAAAATGCGCAAGTCCCTTTGCAGTTTCTCTCTAACAACTCACAGCAAATAAAGACTGAAAATGCTTGCAGAAGGAGCTGTGAGTCTTGAGTACAGAGCCTGTCAGTTTTCACTAAGGAGAACTCACTGACAGCCTAATCTTGTCTCCCTGCAAACAACTTCCCAGTTCTCCCTCACCCCCCTCCTTTGCAAAGCACGTTGCACCCAGCTGAATGCTGGGATACCTGCCCTATCACGCTACTGTCACTGCCGCCAGAAGCGCTGCTAATGTGTTCATTCTTTAGCGCTACAGAATTCCAATTTGCACACGCTTTAGCGCGATACCTATTGCGCTAAATTGGGAAGCGCAGCAAACAAACACGCTATAATCGTTAGTCTAACCATAGCCTTAGTGAGGTCTTTTGTGGCCTTAAAGTATATGCTTGAGTAGAAAAATATTCCAACCTATCCCTAATGGTGCTCCATATAAAAGATATGCTGACTTTTTTTGCAGTTTCAGATTGTACTTTTAAATTAATTTGTACTATAGTGATTGTACGTATATGGTACGCTACTCAGATCACGTCACTGGAAGAGCTCTGTATTATAATACTTCTATTAACCTCAGTAAAATAAAACATGAAATAAAATTTCCAACTTCCCTCCAGTTTTGAAACCATTGAGGTGTGCACTGGGGGAATCTGTTGATCATCATTATGCTGTCCTCTTGATATCTTCTTGAATATCACTACAGGTTTCATATATTTTTGTACCTGGTCCCTTGCAATATTTTGTATTTAGTCCTCCCTATCATTGTTTAACAGCAATACCTTGTTGACACCATATTTAATGGCAATACTAATGTTGATTTCAGGGACAATGTATTTCAAGGGAAAAAAGAGATAAATGTGTGTTCATTGATTTTTCAGGAAAACCTGTAGGGATGGAATAAATACATGCTTTATGTAGATATACCCTGGTTCCTTTTCTTATTTCCTAGAGGAGTTTTACCTCTGTACGTGAACGCTATGAACTGTGATGCATAATTTATATTGACATTAACAGTGATACTAGAGGAATGTTTTAATGCCAGTTTGGGAAACTATCACAATTCATGTTGATAACCCTGGCCCCATTTAAATTTAAATTGATTTTAGTAGAAACATCCATGCCCGTGGCATGACCATAAGTGGTATGATGAAATAATTCACCCCCTTTCATAATGCCAAGCATATTGGAGAGTTCATGTTATCATGAACAGTGCACACCAGGTGTCAAATGACTTGACGGATATACAGCTTCGCTTCTGAATGGTTCATTCCAATTAGAAAGTAACAGTTTTAAAGGGATCAACGGAGGAATGGGAGTCTCTGAATTCTGTAATGTCAACAGGTGTGTTTTTGCTACTCTTATTTATTCAGCTAGTTTTTAATACACCACAAAACTATTTGATAAATCTTGGGTAAAGTTAGAAAACAGTACTACATGGAAGTTGTAGGATTAATGGTTTAGTGGTGGGGATTAAAAAAGTGGTCTCAGCAAATTACCCCGTTGATAGAGAAGCCAGAATCTGTTAATGGTATTACAAACAGATTGGTTTATCAGTCAGTTATTTTCTAGGTTGATTAGGGATTATAGGTTGCTCTGTATTTGTACTACAAAAGTACATTGTGTTGGGACTGCTAATATTCCACACATGGTTATTTTAAATATTAAAAGCAATGTCAGATAACTTTTAAATCTTTATTTAGATGAGCATCAGCAGTGGCCAGAATTTTCCAAAGTGGATGCTTATAGAATTTGGGTACTGAATAGGTGACCTTTCTGAGGTGCTGAGGAATGGAAGCTATAAGTGCTTGGAATCTCTGAAAATAAGGCCATCTATTTAAATGCTTAATTTTAGTGCTGAAATTTTTGGCCTGTGTCTTTATTGGTTTCTTTGCAGAACTTTAGCATGCTTCTGATGTGCACATTCTTTTAAACCAGTGGTTTTCAACTTGAGGGTCACAACCCTGGAGGAGGAAGAGAGTTATGAACAGGTGTCAGGGAATGGTGATCACTCTGCCCTTCCCATTTTGCTGACTGGCAGTTGCAGGAGTCCCAGCTAGCTGAGAGGGAAGGGGGCAGGGGTGAAAGTAATTATTAAACTCTTACCGGTCCAAAGGCCGGGCCTTGGGTGGAAGGGGTGGGGCAGGGATCAGCTTCCTCCAGCCAGCCCATCGACGCTGCCTGGCCCACGCTACCAGGGGCTTTGGTGGTGATTTAAAAAGGCCCAGAGCTCCAGCCTCTATTGCAACAGTGGTGACCAGAAGCCCTGGGTCCTTTTAAATTGCCAGCCCAGGGACAGCTGCAGTACCAGCCTACTTTCACCCCTGGGTGGGGGGTGTTGGTATGAACTTGGACAAGGAGGTTGAGGTATGGAAGAGGTTGGTTGTTCTAAATAGTGACTCTTGTATGCTGTATTCTAATTTGTAGACATAAAATTCTCTTCCCGTGTACACGTATTTCATGTTTTTACCATTCATACTTATAGGTCATATGCTCCTCTATGCCATACAACACTTGGTGTAAACTGGTACATTCTGAGAGTCTCCCTGACAGAGAGGAGTCACAATGGAGTCCTTCAGATACTTGCTGCATCTTTCTACATTTGTCTTGGGAGATACTGTTGCGTTCACTTCGCTGCCTTGTGCTGATCTGAAAGCTATAGGCTTTTTCATGACTAGCCACATTGGGAAAATGCAGTTGTTTGCCACTGGAAGTGAAATGGCAGATGAAGAAAATTGCCAAGTATGATAACTTCTTAGATATGTCTGGAGCACGGCAAGGAAGATTCACGCACTAGACAAAATCCTAATTGTTCTCTAATACTTTAGCTCTTACAAGAGAAGGGGAGGATTCTAGTGCAAGCAGAGACATCTCAAAGTGGTTTAGATGGAAAGTGGAAGATCAAGGTCGCTGCATAGAAAGCTGGAGGTTGGGCTGCCAAATTTACTTGTTCTCATGTTATATGAATGAATAGCTGCAAGGACATTGGTGAGTTGAGTAGTTTGAAGGGAGGAGAAAGGAGTGGAGTCCTTGAGAAGTGTCATAAAAGTTAATTCCTTGCTTTTTTAATACCAGTCTCCTTTTTCTTCTAATTAAAAATCTAATACTCCTGACAACATTGAATGTTCTTAGTTATTTTGAAGGAGTATCTCTCTTAGAATGATGAGAAAGATCAAGCCTTGCATCCTCAAAGAGTGTAGGAGGAGATAGATGGTTAACCTTGCTCTTTTGGGTACAGCGTGTGAATTTTGCAATTCTGGAGCACAGGAGATCAGATGCAGAGAGAGCAAAATGAACACAGTGAGAGATTAGTTTTTCTTTGACAGGGTTCAGGGTAATGGCAGGAACAACAAGTCTGCCTGAATTTTGGCTTGGGTCCTATCTGTTCCATAACCTAATTATGTAGACTGAGACACGTTATTGAGCAGCATATGGGGATCCTTCATTTCTCAGCCAAATCTAAGATGGGAACAGTGCCATTTGGGTCACATAAGTCTCGAGAGAGAGAGAACACAGTCAGGGAGCCTTTGTCTTCTCTTTCCCCTTTTCGAGAAGATGCAGGCTCTTCTCAGATCTCTAAATAAAGGGAAGAGGCAAGGAGATATGTGACCGGTAAGAGGATATCAGACATCAAGCAATTTTTGTTGTTGTCCATAAGTTTCTGTTTTCACTTTGGTTTGCTGAATGTATTTTAAGGAGGTTCGTGGCATTTAAAAGGCTGAAATCCATTTGCTTCATACTCTGACTGAATTTAGTCTAAACTTTTGGCACAATAGTTCTTCATAGGACAATTGAATTTTCCTCAGTAACTTTTGAAAAAGAGAATATTTACTACCTTTTGCAGAAGAAACAAAAATACTTTTTCCCCCCCAGCCGCCCCTCCCCCCCACCAAAACAGATCAACTTTACCCCAATTTTCTCATGTGTGTAGGCAGTGGTTGTTTAGCTAGAGGAACCCACACTTCTCCCATCTAGGACATACACACTCTGATCACATCTTGGAGCTAGGCCAGTTTTGAAATTCTGAAGTTGAACACACACTGTCACTCCTCTCATTCAGGATAAACTAACAGAACTCGGCCAAGATTAGCTGATGGAACTGTCAGGTTCTGTCAGCTGCCTCTGTTTTCCAGTGCGGAAAGCCTGCTTTGCTTCCTCACCAGCTCTGCTCCTCACTCAGACAATAGGGAGCTGGGCTTGGGCAGCAGCAGGTAAAGTAAGAGCTGGCGAAGGCAAAGTGAGTGAGGTTTGAGCTTTGGAGTGAATGGAAGATTTAATAGGAGATGCTTGTGGACGGGATCCATTTCTATGCAGGGATGCTGGGGTGGTTCTGGGAACCCAGAGGGTCTTTATTTGGGTACCAGTGTAGAGACACTTGACCTGAGCTCTGTGGCACACGATGCAGCAGCACTGTGTGGAGGGGGTTGTTGGATTGTTTTGTGTGATGCCCAGCATGGTGAGAATGTGGTCCGTGACCAGGGGCTGCTAGGTGTTATAGTAATTACAACTGATACATCATAATAAGAGGCAGAGTGGGGAGGGTGAGTAGTGGAGATCTTGCGGTGGGGGAGAGAGGAGTGGTGCATAGAGAAGGAGGGGTTAGAGCAGGTAGATGTGTGTGTGTGTGGTGGGGAGAATGGAGAGGAGTTCCACTTTGATTAACCACCTGTGGTTCATCAGAATTTAGATAATCGCTGATGACTGACTTATGGTTTGTCAGAGTGCATATAGATCTCCTCCCACTGCTCTTTGCCCCTCACATTGCCCTGCTCCTGCATACGCATCCCCAATCTGCACCACGACTCCTACTCTCTGGCCATATTCAGCTTTTAAACACTGACATAAGAAGCCTGAGTAGTGGAGGTGGGGCTGTGGGTTGAGGGAGCGTATTGAGGCATGGGGCTGTAGGGAGACATGAAGGACACAATGAGGGCAATCTGGGTTATGCCCTGGAGTCTGTGGTAGGAATTGTGCTGTCCCAGGGAACAAGGAGAAGGAGTACAGTTGGGATTGGGGGGCAGGGTATATGCTTATCTTGTATGCACGTGAATAACATTTAGCATTTGCAGAGATTCCTTAAATAAGTTCCATCAAAGACATACACAATTTTTTTTTTGTTAACACCAGTTACGATTGCTCAAGAGTTCATACCACCAACACATTCTTAAGAAAAATCAGGAGTTGAGTCACTCGTTAAGTACATACACAACCTTTGAAATCTACTGTTGTGATTACCTCTTGCATATCCACCGCCCACACCTGCTGCTTCCCTTCACAACCCTAACTCTGACCAGAAACATTGACTGTTTAAAGAAGGAAACACTGGTCTTCCTCATAACATCACCTTAATAACATTGCTATAAATATAAACTATAACACTGAACAACAATAAACATGCTACAACGTTTTCCACTTAAAAACAATTCCCTTGATTAACAGTCATCCAACAGAACCCACTTAAACACAACCATTTACCCCATACACACTAAACACCTACACTTCTGTGTGACACAAATTCTATATTTTAGATAATTAGAAAAGCTCCATTTCTAACCACTATGCTTGTTTGGAGTTAAATTATGATTATTTCTTATTTGTATTATAGTAGCTCCTAGTGGCCATGACTGAGAGCAGAGCTCCATTGTGCTAAAGCTAGGTGATGTACATACACAAGTCAGAGTCCGTCCCTGCCCTGAAGATTTGGCTGTATCTTTTGTGTGCATCTGGTGATATGGATTTGTTAAACGTGTCATTGAAATTCTTCAAGGCATATCTGCTATCAAGTTAAATGTTAAAAAATAGCTGGTAATACCAAATTTCAAATTAGTATTAAACTATCACAAATTAAAGAAAATCTGCATAATCTCAGAATTACTGTACATTTTCCAAGCAGTTAGAGAGTGGTGAAATATCTGGCTCCATGCTGACATTTGAAAGATGTGCTGTATGTGGTATTTGGACATTTGGCAATAATCTTCCTGGCATCAAATGCTACCTGGATGGTCATGCTATGGAAATGCTTTCTGTTTGTCTCCAAAATCCGGTAGTGCCATAGAGGGAGTGTGAGTGCCATCACATCATTCCTAGGACTCCTAGGAAAGTGGCAATGATAGAGAAGCCTTAACTGATTATTCTGTTGCTGTTGGGGAGTGCTTAGACACTTGATAGATGCATGAGAATATCCTGGCTGTTGAGGAAATGAGTTTGCCAGATACCAGGAGACTGATTCCATGCTTCATAGTGAAAGGGCACAGAGTACTTTCTGAAAAGCAGGAAAGGGGAAACATTTGGCTTGATGTGTTGTATAGCATGCATTCATGTAGGGTCAAAGTGTTTGCATGCTCAGACGGGGTAGCATGGTGTACGCAAGCCTCCTGTCTTTGTTCAAACTTTAATGGAAATTTTTAAACAATTGAAACTTTTTTTTAATAATATCGGGATATTAGTGGGTTATACAGCATACTTAGTCCTCAGATAGAACTGAACCAAGGGTCCTTTCTGTATGTTCTGTGAACCAAATGCAGATGGGAATAAACAGTGCAACTTCCTGGGCAGCCTTTGGGCCAAATTCAGTGATGATGTAAATAGTGGCGTAAATTACAAATTGGGCAGAAATTTGTGTATTTTGCAAAATAATGGCATTTGTACCAATTTGGCATTGATTAGGAGCTATGTTTTCTGCTCGGTTACTCTAGATTTATATTGGCACAACTCCATTGACTTCAGTAGAAATTTACATCTGTATAAGTGAAATGAGCATTTAGTCCGAAGTCTGCAAAATGAGCATAATCTATATGCTAGGGCATAGAAGATGCGGTGGGGGTAGGTAGCCACTTGTTGCAGGAAAACTAATTAACAGGAAGAGAGAAGATAATGGAGGACTCCATGTTTTAGTGTAATTTACATCATCCTCAGCACTCCCAGATGTAGTCCTGGTGTAAGCAAGGGCAAACTTTGCTTACTATCTTATGGTAGGTGCTGAATTTGGTTCCCATAGAATACAAAATCAGTGTAATTGAAACTCACTTTCTGAAATGTAATTCTGATCTCATTTATTCCAGGTGTGTAAATTATACTACCACACAGATCATTGCTGAACTTGGCCCGTTTGTGTGAACGCACATTCGTCTGTGCACACACACGCTTGATTGTGTAGCCTGTAGTGATATTAGTGAGTACTTACTAATCACATGAGTAGTCCCATTGACTTCCATGGGACTTCTCATGAGAAAGTGCTCACCAATTTCAGTAATGATTGCACAGTCCTGTCCTAAGTGGGGGTAAAATTGCTCGGTAGTCCTTGGATTGGTATTTCCTGCAAAAAGAGCTTTAGTATTACTGGGCTATAGTCTTACAAGTGTGAGATTTGCATGTTGTTTTCACTTCTATCACCAGCATCAGCAATCATTTGAAAATGGAACTGAGGAATGTGTATATAAAAATCTCATACACAGTACATGAAAAATACAATCTATTGTTACACTGTTATCTGAAACTGAGTAAAAGATAAAAATAAATATTCATTTTCTTCCCTTCCCCCCCCTTCCCAGGCCCTTCCTTCTGTCTGGCCAAATTTCCGTCCTTGGTTACATGCCAACAACCTCATTGAAATTGCAGGGGTGTAACTAAGGGTAAGTTTTTTGTTCCTCTGTGTATATGGGAGTATATGCGTGTGCTATATGAATGAAGTAGGAGTTGGTTAATTATGAAAGAAAAAATGGCACATGAATGTAATGCAGGTTTAGGAAATGAGAAGAGCCATGGTAACATTGTTTTCCCAAAGATGTCATCATGGCACAGACATGCTGTATGTTTCTTTAGTTGCTAGAATATGACAAAAGAATAACTTAAATAACATCAGAGAAATGTACTTGCTCAGTAGACTAGCAGCAAATGTACAATACAGTAAATGCCAAAGGCAAGGATTCAATTTAATAGTGACTTAAGAACCCTGCAATAGCTCAGAATTTTGCTTTCCACATTTCATGTCTTGATAAAAGAGCAGAAGATTTGACTTTTTTTTTTTTTAACCTCTATAAGAAACAGTTCCATTTTACAGCAGATGTGAATTGATTTTACCAGTCTTAAATTTGAAAGATTATACCTGGACAGACTTCCTAACATTGAAACTGTGTTTGCAACATTGGAATTGTTACAGTTTAAGGGGGGGGAGAGGGGAGTGAAGACACACACACACACACACACACACACACACACACACACACACACACACACACACACACACAGAGTCATGTCTCCGATTTATTTTCAAAGTATAAAGGTGTGTGGTGCCAATCAGAACCAAGAGGTACTCTAAGGCATCTTTACATTTCCAGTTGGGGTTTGAACTTTTGGACTACTAAATGTTATTGTCCATGTTAAGAGAGACAGTCAGTGGAGTCAACAGAGTTAGACCAAGAATTAATTTAAATATTTTTAATTAAATAATTCAAGTGTGTGTTTTTTCTAATTTGATTTTTAGATTAGTTTAAAACAGGCTAGAAATTAAATTGGTTTAAAATCATTGCCTTGGGGCATCCATATTGCCACCATTTTCAATCAAAATAATTGTCACCAGTATGAGGCTTGGAAATGCTTTCTGTACTTTAATGGCCCTGATATTCCACCCTAATTCATGTAGGCAGACCCTAGTCGCCACTGGGTGGTCCCACTGAAGTCCGTGAAAAGGTTTGCTCTCCCGGGTCATCGTGTACAGTCGGCGGCTTGATTTCAAATGCAGCCGGAGACTCATAATTGGCCAGTTTTTGAACTCAAACTTATCACATGGGTTTTCATGATCTTTTTAACTTCCAGAGTATTTGAATGTGAAGAATGTGTGTTTTACTTTAAATAGTTTCCCTTCTATGTTTGTCTTGCTGCTATCCAAAAAGACTATATTTTATGCATCAGTGTATCTATCCATTAGTTTATGGCTCCAAAGTCTTCCTGGAAGTGTCACAAATCCACAGTGTCCCTGAGAGCTAGATTTAGTATTTGAAGCTCATATTTGGTTTTAAACTCTATAAAGTGTCTGTACTCAGACAGCTCCCAACCAGTTGTGCTTTCAAAGAAGCTCAAGAGCTCAGATTATTGTTTCTAGAGTCAAGTTTAATTTACGTTTAGTCAAATGGCTCGCTATCCATCTTCAAGGGTTACTGTCAACTTGAAAAATCACATTTGCCTGAACATTTTGTACCTAATGTAGTTAAAAGCATAGTTACTCATTACAACCAAGACAGAGCTTTACAGTGGTCAGAACTGTGTCCTTAGTGCAAATGATCCTTGGGTCCAGTTCTTCCACCTGGAAACCTGAATCATATCTATGACAGGGGCCGGCCAGTAACTCAGTATGGAGAATGTTTCTCAAATGAGGTTGTGCATTTATTAGGAAAAAGTGGAGAAGAAAAAGAATTCGGATGGGTGGGGAGCGTTCAATAACAAACATAGCAAAATATTTAATATACCAAATTTTTATTTCAATCAGACGAACGGTAGCAGTGGCCCAATTCTCATTCCTTTGCCCACCTACCCTAAATGCTGCAGCATGATGGCATCTCTCTGTCCTAAGGTGATGCCAGGATGTCCTTATCCGCATGCTGCCTGCCCATTGACTCTTAAGGGGCACATCACTCCTGAGAGCCTCTCCTCCCTGATACACTCAGGAGCTATCTAGATGCTGGGATGAGGTGACAGCCAGGAGACCTGGTGTCACACACAATATTTAGCATTACTACCGCTGAAAGGAGTTAGTAAAAAAGTTATTTTTCTCAGTTTATTTTGTTCATTTATGCATGGTCACTATCAATTTCTTCTGTATGGTAAATTTCTTCATTGCTGAAAAGATCCTTGTAAACATTGATAAGGAAGCAGAAAAATCATTTTCATTTCATGTTTTTAAAAGTAACCCCTGCCCTCTCAAATTATAAGGTGCTTTATCAGAATCAGGATTTTTTTTTTTAAATTAGACATGTTTTCAAAAAGTTTCAGGTGACGGAGTCCCTTCGAGCTTTTTTATTGACAAGACTTCCTTGCTTGAGCAAAGTTGAATTGCTTTTATGGGTGCCATCCAAAATGGCTGCTTAAATCAGTAGGAGTTTTGGATGAGTCAGTTACAGCCATTTTTATCAAAACTACACTCTTATAGAGATTAGCCACTGTAAATGCCCAAGACTGGTGCAAATGGAGATTCAGGCTCCATGTGATGACCAAATATACATATATATTAAGCACATAACCAAGACTGATGCATTCATTTGATCACATTTAGAGATCCAGGGGCAGATCAGAGCATGGAATTTGCCCCTCAGTTTGAATGGAGAAAATTGTTCATGTTGCAAACAAAACTGAAATTCAAATCTTGCAAAGATTTATACACCTTCTTACCATCTCAATTTGTTAGTAGCCCCATTGACACTCCAATTGGACTTCTCACAGTGCACAAAATTAACCAGTGTAAGTCTGTAGAGAATGGGCCCAATTTCTTTTTAACCCCTTAATGCTTGGAGTCAGGTTTGTCGATTAAGTATGATTTTTATTGCTAACAGTATGCTATGCAAACACCACCATTCCATCAAATTTAGATGGATTTCTATTATGGGAGAAAACATAACTCTCCATTTAAACAACGAGGAGTCCAGTGGCACCTTAAAAACAGATTTATTTGGCCATAAGATTTTGTGGGTAAAAAACCCACTTCTTCAGACACATGCTACTGTCCACTCAACACCCAATGCATTTGATTGTGTTACCGTATTTTTCGTCCTATAGGACGCTCCGGCGTATAAGACGCCCCCGAGTTTTTAAATAAAAAAGCCGGGAAAAAAAAAACAAACCACCACCACACAAAAAGCGCCGCTTTTTTCGCGCCGCTCTCCCGTCCCCGCCGCGCGGCGGGCTGCTGGGCACGCGCCGCTCTCCCGTCCCCGCCGCGCGGCGGGCTGCTGGGCACGCGCCGCTCTCCCGTCCCCGCCGCGCGGCGGGCTGCTGGGCACGCGCCGCTCTCCCGTCCCCGCCGCGCGGGCGGGCTGCCGGGCACGCGCCGCTCTCCCGTCCCCGCCGCGCGGGCGGGCTGCCGGGAGCGTCCCGGTTCCCCCCTCCCCGCCGCGGGCGGGCTGCCGGGAGCGTCCCGGTTCCCCCCTCCCCGCCGCGGGTGGGCTGCCGGGAGCGCTCCCGGCAGCCCGCCCGCGGCGGGGAGGGGGGAACCGGGACGCTCCCGGCAGCCCGCCCGCGGCGGGGAGGGGGGAACCGGGACGCTCCCGGCAGCCCGCCCGCGGCGGGGAGGGGGGAACCGGGACGCTCCCGGAAGCCCGCCCACGGCGGGGAGGGGGAAACCGGGGCGCACATTCGCCCTATAAGACGCACCAACTTTTTCCCCCCCGTTTTGGGGAAGAAAAAGTGCGTCTTATAGGGCGAAAAATACGGTATTTTTTTTTAAGGGAAGAAGTAAATATCAATGCTATTTAAATATGGTATATTTTTATATCTACTATATTTAGATTGGGAATGTTGCAGAAATAATCACCGGGCTGACACAGTCCTTATTTTATTCGCCATTGGTTTATTTCCTGATTTGTTACTCTATCTGTACAGGAGTAACATTTTCAAAACCACTTAAGACCGCTGAATCCCACTGACTTTCGATGGCTCTGTGTACACGATGAGTGGGTTATGTTTCCTCTGGGTCACTTGCTCACGTTAGCTCTCATTAGGCTAGCACAAGTATAAGTAGCATGGGCAGCAGCAGTGGAGGCATGGCTTAGTTGTGCCAAGTATGTACTCACCTGTTTCAGTTGGGTTTGTACTTTGTATGGCCAAGCCTCTGCTGCAATTGCCTGTGCTACTGGGACTATGCTTTTATTTATAGGTGCACTAGCTTGATGAGAGTTAGCAGGAGTAGGTATACGTGAGCACACTCCTACCTTGTAGTGTACATGTAGCAAATGAGACTTGTGAGACTTTTGAAAACTTTACGTTCATATAATCAATCGATTCAGTGTTAGCTCAGTTAAAGTAAACTTGTTTGTGGTGGGCATGGCCATTTTGGGGAGAACTCAGCCAGCTGAAGCTTTGATGGATTCTCATGAAGCTATTTCTTACTGAGCTAATCATTGTGGTTTGTAGGCTGCAGAAACTAAATTAAGAATCACATCGGGCCAGACTGTGCAAATTATATGTGGCCATGACTAAGCGGTGGTGTGGAGCTGCACTTCCCAGAGGGAACTCTAGGCAGGGTTAAGGCCTCAGGAGACAGTCCATCACCTTGCACATCCTTGCCACACAATGGTAGTGTGGTGCAGCTTACTCCCAGCTCCAGCTAGCTCTGCAGGTCAGTGTAAGGACAGCATGATCTCACCTCCTCCCTTTCCTGTCCCTGTTGGGTTGGCTTGTGCCCTTAAGTACAGACCCTTATGGGAAGGGACTTCAATTGTAACCTGTCACTATGAAGGTGATATAAGACAGGGAGGAAGGTGCTTTGGAGCCTCTGACATCTACACAGGGTCAGGAGACAGTTTAGCCCATTCGTTTTGTCTGCAAAGGATCCATCATCTCTTGATATAACTTCTGTTATTTAATGAGAGATTTTTTTTAAAACTTTCATGCAAAATCCATTCTTCAGCTGTTGTAACTGTGGGAAGGCCTTCTCAAAAGTGGGGTTCTGGCTTTTAAATGGGCAGGCTCTGGGTTAACTTGATATCTGGTGTCAGAGTTGTACAGCTCATGGAGTTTCACAGCAAAGCAAGAACACTCTGTCCTCTTTTCTGTAACGTGCAGTCTTGAGCATCATCACATGTATCATTCTTAGCAGACCACTGTCATCTCACTGGATCTTGGATGGACAAGAAGTTTCAAAGATAGCTAGTTCATAACCCAGTAAGGGATTTGGGTATTCAGACCAGGATGTTTAAATGAATGGAGAGCCAGCGGAGTAGAGGAATGCTAGTGTGATGTGCTCCTGTCAACCTTGTGAAAGGTGACCAGTGCCTGCTGGAGTTGTGATACAGGCCATCACCATCAGCCCAAGGTAGAGTGCACTGCAGCAGTCACCTCTGGAAAAAGTGATTGAAAAAAAGTATTGATCTCAGGCTAGATCCTTGTCCAAGAGAAGTGAGCATATTATCTTGTCTGGTCAAAGGTGGAAGAAGGCATTTCTCCTTACTGTAAGTAATCTTTGTTTAGAACAGTGACGAGTCCAATAGGACACACAGATTGCATGTTACCTTGAGTATTAGTGGACACGTACTCTTAATAAAGGTCAACCAACATTTTGATTATTTCCTTAAAATGTCATTCTCTTCCTCTCAGCCATACTACTTTCTGATATGGTTAATATTAAGCCAATTTCTTGTTAATCCATTTGCCTTATTTTTCTCATGTATTGTGACATCTAGGTGTCTCTGAAGTTTGTGTCTGGTAAAAAGAGATGTATAGGTAGGTGAGTGCCATTAGCACATTAGTGGCATTGGAGCCGATGATGTGTTATGAAATGAGCTAGATCCTACATAGATTTTTGAAAATAAGGCCAACTTTATGTAATTAACAAAGTATAGTGAGATTTAGCTGGTCTGTACTTGGTTACTACCTCCTTGGTTGTTTGAAAAGATGACCTCCATAGCAGTGGCAGGTTAAAGGTTTTGTAGTTATTGGTGCATCAGAAAATCCTGGCTTCCCTGAGGACCTCTGAGTATTTAAGAGGTAACCTATCGTATATTATACATGTGGTATTGATTTAATAATCTGCAGGGGGTTTTAAAACCAAATTAAAAAATGGAGTTTGTAGACTAATTCAGATAAATCAGGTCTTTCTATTTAATGCAAATGGATTAAAATATAACTTTTCTTTATTTACAAGAAACATCCATTATATTAATGTACAATAGACAATTTATACAAGTCGTCCTTGAAGGCTTTCCTTTTCGTACTTAAATTTTAAAAAGAATTATTGACTTCTCTGGACTAGATGATTGTATCTAAAATGTTGTTGTTTTAGTGCATCAGGTGACTTCTAGTAAGTAATCAGATGACTTTTCTGTACATATATAAGATCTCATGTAATGGCACAAACTCAGAACAAAGTGTTTTGTTTCAGGTTGGGTTTATCTGAATTGAGATACTTTGGTTTGTCATACAAAATCAAAAGGTTCCATTTTGGCTCAGTTCAATATTAAATTATGTCTTCCCTGATGGGAAGCCTGATAAGAACTCTAATTCAGGTTATTTATGCCTTTCTCCACCCTATGGGCCACGCTCTCATGCTGACTAAATTTCTCGTGATGCACTATGGGTGGGGCTAAACTACAGCTTTCATATGAGGGATTACACCAATTCAAGAAAACATGGTTTCATGTTGAACTGAATCAAAGCTAAACATTTTGGTTCGGCAATGTTGAAATGCTTAATTTTGATTTGGGAATGTTTTGGTATTTCCAAATGAAAAGTTTGGGTTTTTCTATAACAAATAAACTTTTGCCACAGAAAGCAGGCATTTTTCACCAGAAATTTTGTTTAGTTGAAATCCCAGTTCTCCATCGTAAAACAGCTTTGATGGAACTTTGAGCTGGCCTAGTATATTTTTTTATTTAAGAAAAGCTATCTGAGAAAGCGTACTCTTCTGCATGAACAAAAACTCATAAAATACAGTTTATTATCTTATAGTCATAGTGGCAAGAAAGTATTAGAGAGTTGGGGGCTCGGGAAGGGGGGAAAACAGCCTATATTAGTGTAATTGTGATGAAAATTAATGAAATAAGGAATTCATAATATTGTGTTTATAGTATGCGATGCCTACCTTAGTATGGCTTGCTCTCTCACCATTTAAAGTCACAATTGTCATTTCTGTTGCAATAACAGTAAGGTTGAGAGACGGTGCGCTTAATACCGCTGTTCATCAGACTCCATCTTGTTGATCTCTAGTACACATGTACATAATTTCTCCGAACTTGTCCCATATCAGTGCATAAAAGTGGCTTTATTTTTCACCTTTGTCCCTTTCAGCTAAGGTAGATAAGAGAAAATCAGGTTTTATTCTTCTGCTCTTTAGACCAAAGGCATGCTGCCTTAATTAACACAGTAGTTTCCTGACTTCAGCAGGTGGAAGTAAGCCTCTTAGTGGTTATGCAGAAGAATTTTAATTTGCAGTTAGACTTTTAGGCAATTATGCCTGCCTGCCTTAGGGTTATAAAAATCACTAGCTCAGTGGGTTTTATCAGATTTTATCAGGTTCTTTTTCCCCCCCGTGTGGCTCTGAAGAACAAAACATTTATTTGAGAATATGTTGATACTAGAAACATAAAGCTCTAATTTCAGTTGATTAAAGAACACTTCAGTTATTCTTAAAAGTTAAAAGGGAAGTGATGAAACACCAAGATTCTTGGTGTGCTGATAAGGAAATTACAAGAAAGTTTGAAGCCTAGAGAAGGAGGAAAAACGGAAGAGTCACTGGTGATGGGGGAATCGTGAGAGGGTGAAATTATCTGTGTTTGGATGTTGAAGAGAGAGGAATCATTAAAATTGTCATCTGTTGTGGAGGGCTTTGTTTGCTAGAATGTAGAAATTTCTGGTAGACAGACAACATGGTTTTAAATAAAGATGGCTAGCTCCTCTTTGAGTCTACGCAGTGTTGAAGTCTCTGCATGATTGTTTCTGATTCTGATGGTTGTAAATGTAAGAGCTGCTGATTAATATGTCAAACAGGTGATTTATATTTTGTGATTGCCAAACATAATTGAATGAATTTATCTGACTGTGTGTGCCAGTAGTTGAAAGAAATGCTAGTAAATAAGTGATTGAATGAAGTTTTTTTTTAAAAAAGGTATTATTTTCAAGTAAAATGTATACATTGTTAAGTAGCAAGATGTCAAAAAACTGCTCAAAAGCTATTTACATAGATTTCATTTAGGATCAGTGTGTCTGTTCATTTTTAACACCCCGAAATTGAAAATATCTGTCAGTCATATACAATAAAAGTTGCAGCCGCCTTTATTACCTATAACATAGCAAAAAATTGGCAGTTTAATGACATGATTGAAGCACATCACCTTAGATAAACTTGTCACATGCCTATGAGTACATTCTGCAAATGAAAAATCAGAGGAAAAATTAAAGGAAATACTGTAGAAATAAACACTGACGTTATGCAAGAGAACATAAGAAATGATTCAGTAATAGCTACAAGTATTCAAACCACTCAGGGGAGGAAAGGAGAGGTAAGCATTCCCACTTAATAGTATGGATTTCTATATCTGAAAAGAGACTGCCAAATGCGGTGTCCAATTTGTTGACAATGTCATCTAAAAATAAAGTGAAAGTATGATGGGGTGGTTTTGCCATTTGCTTAGATGACAAAGATAATAAAAAAATTAAGGAACTTCTCGGGTGCAATCATGCTAACTTCTGATGTATGGATGTCAGTACACTAGTTAAATCTCAGTGAAAGGTTTACAGTTTTTTCCACCACCATCATCAGCCTCATGGTTGGTTGACTGAAAGGAAAATTGATGCCCTAGCGTTCCATTGACACCTTTTCACTTTATTTTTGGAAAGAAGCATGCATTTTGTAGGTTTTTGTGATACTTTATTGCACAGATTACTGATTTAGGCAAAAATTTTCAGGCCTCGATGCCTAACATTAGATTCCTAAGTCCACCCATATGCACTTAAGTGTAAGTAGCCTGACCATCAGAAGTGCTGAGTGACTACAGATCCCATCTAAGCCCATAGGAGCTGCAGGTGCTCAGCACCTCTGAAAATTGGGAACTTTTATTTAGGCACTTAACTGTGGATTTAGGAGCCTAAATGTGGACACCTGGACTTGGAAAATGTGTACCTATATTAGTAATCTGTGTTGTGTTTCTTGATCCAGTAAACTATCTTTAAAATGTTAGCACCTAGATTTGAAAATTTCAGACTTAGTTTCAAATAACTTTAAACAGTGCAGTTCTTGTTTATAGAAAAGTACTCCCGGTATTTTAAAGCACTGTCTTTTGGGAAAATTGTGCAGTTACATATGGAAGTTTTTGATTTTGGCTTCAGTTAAAATGTAGGACACAATCCTGTCAACACTTAATATATGTGAATAATTTTAAATGTGTGAGTAGCCTTATTGGACTTAATGAGATTATTTATGTGGGTGAAGATACTCAAGTGCATACATGCTTGAGGGATTGGACCTTGGTAAAGTGTCAGTTAATGGCTGATTGATAGCTGTACAACTTCATATTTCTTTGATTAAGTTGAACAAAAAGAAACAAACTTCTTTTTCAAATATATGGAAAGCATATCAAAGCAGCATGGCACCAATCTAAACATTCAGTTTCAAAATGAAAATCATGTTAGCTCTTCTGTTGTTTCAGTAGAAGGAAAAAAGTAATCTGGAAAATAGGGTGAGGTTTGGGTTTTTACATATTTCACCACTTAGCACAAGAAATAGATTCATAGACCTTTACCAAAATGTATCTTCATGGTGTTCTCTAAATATAGAAAATGTAATGGGTGTCGTTTTTTCAGTAGCAGTGTGAAAAATAGAGCATAAAATCCTTAATAATAATATTTTTAAGTTATAATTTTGAAGTTCTGCCTTCACCATACTGAGCTATTTAATGGTTTTACATAGAATCATGAGACGGATCAAGCTTTTTCTAATGAAGGGCACTTTAATACACTATAATTTGAGTGCATCAGTTATTTATATGTGGGCTGCGTACAGCAAAACATGTAGAAATGTTATGATTTCATCTTTTAAAAAACCTGTTCATAAAATAGCAGTTTTAAATACACCCTGAAATACCAGGATACAATGTGGGCAAAATATGAGTGCAGAACACATACATTTCCCTGTTGTTGTTAAACTTTTAACAGGATTCACTGTGTGTCATTTTAAAATTACTTCCAGGTATTATCCAGAATGGTTTTATAGCTTTAGCTACTTTTTGTCATGTTCTGCAGAAGAAAATGGGCCCTTTCTAACTAGCAATTAGAACTTATTGAGACCTTTTATATTCTAAGAGATAGAGGAAAGCGGGTTTGCTTTAAAAACTTGGTCAATAATTTCGACTATAGTAGGTGAGAGCCTTTTCTCTAAATCATATTTATTTTTATTTTTGTATATGCACTGCAGTGGTGCTTATCACCATAATCTATATATATAAAAGTCAAATGGTGTATGTATGTATGTATGTAAGCTTACTCCTTCCACACCGTTTGAGCTAGAGACTTGAAATTTGGTACAGTTAGAGGTCTTGGGGTCCTAATGACCGTAAGGGTCGAAAATTTTTCAAATCTCACCTCTGACGCCCCCCAGGGGTGAAATTCTTTAAAGGCCAATCACATCAGCTGGGCAGCTGCTGTTCTCTGTGACATAGTTATGATGTCATAATACCCCCTCCAACAGACACCGCACTCGCTCAGCTCTCTGCCCCTCCCCCCTCCAACGGAACCCCGGAATCCCTCAGCTCTGTGCCCCCTCCCCACCTCCGATGGACCCCGGAATCCCTCAGCTCTGCCCCCTGCCCACCTCCAACGGACCCGAGTTGGGTTTGGTCGGAGGGTAAGTGAGGTAGGGGTGTCGGGTTTGGTCGGAGGGTAAGTGAGGTAGGGGTGTCGGGTTTGGTCGGAGGGTAAGTGAGGTGGGGGTGTCGGGTTTGGTTAGGGGGTGTTGGGGTTGGTGGGGGAGGTGACGTGGGGGTGTCAGGTTTGCTCTCTGCCCCCATCCAACGGACCCCGCACTCGCTCAGCTGTCTGCCCCCTCCCCACCTCCGACTGACCCGAGCAACGCCGGGTATTTTCGCTAGTACTTTATATAAACAAGTAAATGAGAGAGTGCTGTAAATCACAGCTGCGATTTCCTAGAGGAGCCCTAGAGAATTGGGCACCTAATTCCCTCAACCTACGCTGACAATCTCAGCCTACTTGTGTGTGTATATGCAAACAAACTATAGCATATGACTGTCTGATTAAGCTTTGCTGTATTAATTATAGCAGTTGAGGAAGCAGCTGCTACTATAGTTAAGGTTCAGTTCCATCTCTTATTCTAATCTCTCTGGTTCAATTGGTCCTAATTTTTCCAAGCAGCTCCTTGGGACTACGATTTTGCATGCTTTGCCTTAGTTCACAGCCAGGGTTTTTGGCTTTGAAATGTGAAGCCTTTTGGGGGAGTATTCAGCATGAAAAAATATACATTTACCATTTTAAAAACGGGAAGACTCCCATTGGCTTCCGTAGGCTTTGGGTCAGACTGTAATTCCACTCAGAAATGTGTCTCTGTGGTAACTAAAATTTTACTGTCAAACCTTCTATCAGCCACATCTGACATTTCTAGAGGAGACAAATCTGAAGTGTCTTCGCATAGGTATACGCAAGAATGATTGGCCTAGAGAAGGTGAATAAGAAATAAGAATACAAGGAAAAGAAAAGTTTTAATCTGTGGAACTCATTGCCATAATATATGGTTGAGATGAACAACTGCGGTTACACTGTCTACGATAGAAATTAGGATCAAGTTGCTTACTTCAGGACATACACCAGCCATTAACTGCCTGGAGATAGGAAGATATATCCCTCATAAGCATGTTATCGTAAACTTTTTTTTATTGCTTTGTGCCTTCCTCTGAATATAGGTATTAACCAC
The DNA here is from genome assembly GCA_032164245.1 of Sternotherus odoratus. Taxonomy (NCBI): domain Eukaryota; kingdom Metazoa; phylum Chordata; order Testudines; family Kinosternidae; genus Sternotherus; species Sternotherus odoratus. The sequence continues at coordinate 86,167,226 of JAVMKO010000002.1, read as the reverse complement.
TGTGAGTTGAAAGGATTCATAACTAGAGAGTCCAGGGGTCTGGTCTTATTTGGCTGTTTTTATATTCCTAAGTAATACTCTCTTTTTAGGAAAAGTGTAGACTTTTTCTATGTATTTGCTGTTTGCGTTACTCAAAAACTTTTAAAAAAGAATTCATCCACATTCTGTTGCAAACTCTACCTCCGTATCAGTTGTGAGTTGAGGACAGCACTTGATAACTTTCATTGTTTTTGATTTTACTTTTACATATTAGTGCAGCCAATAAAGGTCCAAAGATCCTCAGCTGCTGTAAATCAGGGTAGCTCTGCTATCAGTAGAACTACCAAGATCCATGTCAGCTATGGGTCTGGCCCCACATGTCCTAGATTAATTTCTAATTGATAGTGTTTTGTTGCTGTATTTGAGACTTCAAATGTACTAGAAACACGCACTGATATATTGGGGAAGTAACAACATCTTGCACTGAAATATATGCCTCCTTCGTTTTTTGAGGAATAGCAACACTGGTCCTCCAAGTGTTACTTGGTCTTCTTCAGAGAGGCCAGAGCTAAATTAGTTTCAATCTTCAAGGTGCAACAAATAGAAAGGGGGCAGATTTTATGTAGCTTGCTTCTAGGTTCACAGGAAAGTTAAATTCTGTACTACAGGATAGCTTCCTGTTTAAATCATTGGGTTTTTGTTGCCCACAACTGGAATTCAGATAAAGCAAAATCCAGCTATTTCTCTCTGACCTTGACATGTGTTTGTTTTTCTTGGCACAGCTGAAAAAAATGTTAGAACAACTTCATGGTAAGACACAAACAGAATAATTAAAAACTTTTACACGGCTGTGTAGCTTATCAGTTGCTGTTTACTTTTCATTAGATCAATGCCTCCATAAAAAGAAGTATGACACTCCCAGGAATTCTTTCTGGAGATGCTGGAATTAATCTGTAAGAGTCTGTGATTTTGTACTTGTTTTTGTTTGATCATCATGGAGAATCTTCCTGGAAAGCTTTTATAGTGCTGGGTCAATAAGAACAACTTTTGGCTTTAGCCTTTGTTCTCTGTTGTTCTATACATTACTTTGATTGAGGAGTAACACCAATGCATGACAGTTGCATGTTTTCCTTTAGCGTTTTCACCAGTGGAGAACAATAATAATGTGGAGATAATGTAGTTATAAAATGCATGAATATTATTTCACTTATTTGAACAAAAGATAGGAGAAATGGAAAGATGAATCTGTAAAACAGTAAATATTCTTCTGATAAAGAAGCATTTTAAAGTAAATGAACTTTCAATTCAAGTATTTCTGCACTGTGCTAAAGAGCTATCTTGTGGTTTTATGCCTTCAAGTTTAGTCTGTTTATATCACAAAAGGATATCTTAGTGGCTTAAATATTTTTGGTTTTCACATACCTTATAAGGAAGTGTAAGGTGATACAAACTGTTCTTTCTGTTGCTCGCTGCAATAAGTGCATGTGTATGGAAACACAGAACAGCACATTCTAGGTTTCTGAAAAAATATGAATCAGAAAATGAATTAAACATGTGAATCTGCATGCAGTAGTCACGCACTGTGCAATTGAAACTAAGATTGAATTGAATATAAATATATGTTGTTGCAGTGTGAGTAACTAGTGTAATATTACACTAAGGTGACCAGATGTCCCAATTTTATAGGGAAAGTCCTGATATTTGGGGCTTTTTCTTATATTGGTTCATATTACCTCCTACCCCTGTCCCAATTTTTCACACTTGCTGTCTGGTTACCCTATATCTCTCAGCCTAGCTCAGTTCAACATCAAGCTATCTCATTGCCTCAATTAGCTTCTAACTCTATAGGTAGGCAGTAAAGTGTTCTGTATATAGTATCACAAATGATTCTGATATCTATATATATAAAAGTCAAATGGTGTATGCGTGTATGTATGTGCACTTACTCCTTCCACACCGTTTGAGCTAGAGACTTGAAATTTGGTACAGTTAGAGGTCTTAGGGTCCTTATCAGGGTAAGAGTAGAAAATTTTTCAAATCTCACCTCTGACGCCCCCCGGGGTGAAATTCTTTAAAGGCCAATCACATCAGCTGGGCAGCTGCTGTTCTCTGTGACATAGTTATGATGTCATAATACCCCCTCCAACGGACCCCGCATTCACTCAGCTCTCTGCCCCCTCCCCCCTCCAATGGACCCCGCACTTGCTCAGCTCTCTGCCCCCTGCCCACCTCCGACGGACCCGAGTTGGGTTTGGTCGGAGGGTAAGTGAGGTAGGGGTGTCGGTTTTGGTCGGGGGGTGAGGTGGGGGTGTCGGGTTTGGTCGGGGGTGGGTGGGAAGGGGTGAGGTGTGGGTGGTGGGGGGGTAAGGTGGGGGTGTCGGGTTTGGTGGGGGGGTAAGGTGGGGGTGTCGGGTTTGGTCGGGGGGGGGTAAGGTGGGGGTGTCGGGTTTGGTCGGGGGGGGAAGTGAGGTGGGGGTGTCGGGTTTGGTCGGGGGGGGAAGTGAGGTGGGGGTGTCGGGTTTGGTCGGGGGGGGGAAGTGAGGTGGGGGTGTCGGGTTTGGTCGGGGGTGGGTGGGAAGGGGTGAGGTGTGGGTGTTGGGGGGGTAAGGTGGGGGTGTCGGGTTTGGTGGGGGGGTAAGGTGGGGGTGTCGGGTTTGGTCGGGGGGGGAAGTGAGGTGGGGGTGTCGGGTTTGGTCGGGGGGGGAAGTGAGGTGGGGGTGTCGGGTTTGGTCGGGGGGGGGAAGTGAGGTGGGGGTGTCGGGTTTGGTCGGGGGGGGGAAGTGAGGTGGGGGTGTCGGGTTTGGTCGGGGGGGGGGAAGTGAGGTGGGGGTGTCAGGTTTGCTCTCTGCCCCCTACCCCCTCCAATGGACCCTGCACTCGCTCAGCTGTCTGCCCCCTCCCCACCTTCGACGGACCCGAGCAATGCCGGGTATTTTCGCTAGTTCATATATATTGGTCACTTTTACAATGTTAGTATGGATAGCAAACATGATATCTTAGTGGAAATTAAGAAGTCATCAGTGTAAATCTATAAGCATATGAAATTATCTGTGCAATTTGTTTTACTTTAAGTTCCAAGAAGCATTTTTATGAAGAAGTGGAAAGAGCAGTAAAAACAGGTTAATAGTACATAGTGAAAATAATTTGAGCTTTTAATCAAAAGCACATCTACTATAACTATTACAGTTTGTATTGTTCATAAATGTACACATGTATTTTACAGTGTCTAAACTACAGTATTTGGAAGTCCTTGTATAGATGTTCTGTTAGGAGAATTATAAACAAATAAATAGACTGATTACAGTAAATTAATGGGAAAAGATCAAATAATTAAGTTATTGCAGTCAATAAGATTTTGTCACACTGTTTACACAATTTGTCACTACCTTGCTTAACAATATTGCTCTAATAGCTATGCTGTCGTTAGCAGCTAACTGTGCGGCCATAACTAAATGCTACACTAACATACCATTCATATCAACAACATACTAGTGCTCAGATGTAAAAATACTTGTAACTACAGTGCATTTGATTGAAACACAACTGCTGTGATTTCAAGGCTCTTTTACGTGGCTGTAATCTTATCTGGCTTTTCAATATGGACAGTCACAATAATGAAACAGTGATGCCTTCTCAAAGTCTTTGTGAAACACAATTAAAATTCAGAAACAAAACAAATGACAATTGAAGTGGAAGAAATGTACATGTGCAATCTATTCTGGGTACACCAAGGGTGTTCAAAACGGGTCCAGCTGAAGGGTTCGTGTTGGCCGCTTGCTTGGAGTTTGAGGGCCCCCACAGATTTGCTTAGAAGGAGCAAATTCTATCGATCCTGGTCTTAAATGGGGTACTCCCAGTGCATTGGATAAAGATGGACTGTTGCACGCTGGATGTAGTAATGCTTTTTATCTTGCAGCTCCCTGTTAGAGATAAGAGAGCCTTCAGTCACGTTGTGGGCCACCCATAAACAATACCAAAGCTAGAGCTACTGTGCTGAAATTAGAACAGAAAGGACTGGACCAAAACCAAATCTGCATGCAATCCTATTCTTGTAGGGAGAGGGTGCTTTAGGGTTTGGAGTGAAGGCACCCTGTTTATCTAAACAAAGTAGCATAAAGGTCAGAGAATAGAGAGAATTTTTCTTACTATTTTGGGGCCTGATTCTCTGGCTGCTGTGTACAAGGAACTGTCATAGAAGCCAGTCTATTGGTCCTTTTCTAAATTAATAGTTTTAGGATATAAAAGGGAATATAGTTATTTTTAAATTTAGAAATATCCTTAATATAAAGGAAGATAAAATGGCTGTGCTGTAGTTAGAGAGGAAAGGCTGAAGTTTCCTCTCATGCTGGTGTGGTGACTTCACGGAAGTTAGTGTAGTTACTCTGGATTTACACCCATGTGACTGAGATTATAGAAACAAAAGCTGTGTGGGTGGTGGGAGGGCAGGCGCTCCTGTGAGCAAAGAACTTCATCACTGGCTCTAAGACTGAATGGGTGCCCCAGGACTCTGCTGGCATAAGGGAGCTAGGAGGCTGTTATAAATCCCCCTTAAGGAATACTGCCATCATAGGGGAGTTTCTACCCTGGCCCAGTGACACCACCTGGAGAAGTCCTGGGTGAATGGGGTTTTCTGGGAGAAGAGGGTTGTGGCAAGGGCATGGCTATTCTTTGGCTATTCCTGGTAGATAGACATAAGTTAGAGCAGCCTGTGATCTGACCTAACCTCTTTCATGGCAATCCTGTCACAGGGGAGGCGCAAAAGTGACATAAAACCACCTTCCCACCTCTCTCCAGTCCCAGTTTGGTGCATAGTCCAGACGGCCAGTGTATGGTGATTCCCTCCTGGAATTGAAGTTAGTTACAAACTAGAGAACAAGATAAAGTCCAATCCAAGCCTTTTCTCCAGGCTTGGCTACTCGTTGGGTTTACAGTGCACTATCTGTGCCTCATTACCAAGTCCCCTGTATCAGGGCAACAACTCTGAAGACTGCTCCTTCCTTTGTTGTGCCCTCCATGATCAATATTGTTGGCAGGTATTGGCTTCAGCTCCTATATTCAGGTCAGGCCATTAACTTCTTAATGACTAGAAGGTATCCAATGAGATAGTTAATGTATTGCCAATATTTAAAAAGGGCTCTGGAGGTGATCCTGGCAATTACAGACCAGTAAGTCTAATGTCCTTACTGGGCAAATTAGTTGAAACAATAGTAAAGAATAAAATTGTCAGGCACAAAGAAGAACATAAATTGTTGGGCAAAAGTCAACATGGTTTCTGTTTAGGGAAATCATGTCTTACTAATTTATTAGAGTTCTTTGACGGGACTAACAAACATGTGTACAAAGGGGATCCAGTGGACATAGCGTACTTAGATTTCCAGAAAGCCTTTGATAAGGTCCCTCACCAAAAGCTCTTACATAAATTAAGTTATCATGGGATAAGAGGAAAGATCCTTTCCTCTATTGAGAACTGGTTAAAAGAGAGGGAACAGAGGGTAGGAATAAATGATACATTTTCAGAATGGAGAGGGGTAACTAGTGGTGTTTCACAAGGGTCAGTCCTAGGACCAATTCTATTCAACTTATTCATAAATGATTTGGAGAAGGGGTAAACAGTGAGGTGGCAAAGTTTGCAGATGATACTAAACTGCTCAAGATAGTTAAGACCGAAGCAGACTCTGAAGAACTTCAAAAAGATCTCACAAAACTAAGTGATTGGGCAACAAAATGGCAAATGAAATTTAATGTGGATAAATGTAAAGTAATGCACATTGGAAAAAATATCCCCAACTATACATACAATATGATGGGGGCTAATTTAGCTACAACGAATCAGGAAAGAGATCTTGGAATCATTGTGGATAGTTCTCTAAAGACATCCACGCAGTGTGCAGCAGCAGTCAAAAAAGCAAACGGGATGTTAGGAATCATTAAAAAAGGGAATAGAGAATAAGACAGAGAATATCTTATTGCCCTTATATAAATCCAATGTGCACCCACATTTTTAATACTGCGTACAGATGTGGTCTCATATCAAAAAGGATATACTGGCTTTAGAAAAGGTTCAGAGAAGGGCTACTAAAATGATTAGGGGTTTGGAACTGGTCCCATATAAGGAGAAATTAAAGAGGCTAGGACTTTTCAGCTTGGAAAAGAGGAGACTAAGGGGAGATATGATAGAGGTATATAACATTGAGTGGTGTGGAGAAAGTGAATAAGGGAAAAGTTATTTACTTGTTCCCATAATATAAGAACTAGGGGCCACCAAATGAAATTAATGGGCAGCAGGTTTAAAACAAATAAAAGGAAGTTTTTCTTCACATAGTGCACAGTCAACCTGTGGAACTCCTTGCCTGAGGAGGTTGTGAAGGCTAAGACTATAACAGGGTTTAAAAGAGAACTAGACAAATTCATGGAGGTTAAGTCATTAATGGCTACTAGCCAGGATGGGTAAGGAATGGTGTCCCTAGCCTCTGTTTGTCAGAGTGGGGTGATGGATGGCAAGAAACAGTTCACTTGATCATTACCAGTTAGGTTCACTCACTCCAGGGAACCTGGCATTGGCCACTGTTGGTAGACTGGATACTGGTCTGGAAGGACCTTTGGTCTGATCAGGTACGGCCATTCTTATGTTCTTCTGTTATGTTCTCTTCTTGCCCTGGACCACAATGGGGTTTGTCCATCCCAGCACAGCTCACAGCTATGTTGCTTATGAGAGTAGAAGAAATGACTTTTTTTTTTATTATTTTCTTTGTATGGCAATACAGGATTAATGATAATATCATAGTCAATCCTAATTATGATAGTGAGATTATACTTTTCAAGGAAAATTGTGGTAAAACCAAATGATCAAGGCATCTTTACTGACATTTAAGTAGTCAGCATTGCACAAGCTTATCTGGGTGAAGATGGTTTTTAAATTTCATCTATTTTGCTATTTAGTTTTACCTGCGTATACACCTAATGCTTTAGACTAAGGAAAAGTTTTTCAAATTTGGATGGCTAATTTTAGACATTTGATTTTTTTCCCATATATGGAAAACTAAAGTAGCGTGATTTTCAGAGAGTCTGAGCATTCAGAGCTCCTATGAAGTCAGTGGGAGCTGCAGGTGCTCAACAGTTCTGAAATTCAGGTCACATTTCTATATATGCCAAAACATAGATTTAGGTGATTAATGTCAGGCCACCTACATTTGAAAGTTTTGGACAATGTGCCGTAACCTTCTGAGAAAACTGTTATATAGATGAAATGGAGGAATGGGCTTGGGGAGTACATTTTAACAGTGTTGCCAACTCTTTATGATTTTGGAATAGATGGTGATTTTCTGAAAGCCTCAGATTCTGGAATCAGATGATCACAAAAGAATCTTAGTTTTAATTTGAAACAAAAAGCGAGTCCTAGACCTTATCGTTGTGAAGAAAAGCTTGCCATCATGCACTGAAAAGCTGAAAAGTCAGCAAGCAAATAAAAATAATAATAAAAGAAAATCTATTATTTTTTAAATATCTCATGAGTTTTAAGCCAGTTATAATTTTGGGAATCCTAACTCCTGATTTTTCGAATGCTCAGAGTTGATAACAGTGTTCATTATTTTTAATGTGCATGAGATGCTGAAATTTAAAACATATCTGTTTTAAACATATCTGAAGGTAGGTACTGTTTATCAAATAAAATCTCCATCTCATTAATAAATAACATTAAAAACAGAGAGTTCTGAAAGGGCAGTGTAAAGCTTATCAGTAGTGAAGTAAAATGATATTTTTCATTTCCTAGTGAAGCTGTATTTTAAGAGTGTGACATTGAAAGGAATCCTACTAGATTACAAGCCTGCAACAACATGTTTTTATGAAAAGAACCTCCTCGTGTTTAAAAAATAAATGATATAGAACTCTCTCTCAGAAACCCTGCACACAATAGTGGTAACGTCTTTTAGGTTTTGCTGTAAATAATGCTTTTTTCCCCTTTATACTGATTTTGAAAGATTGTGTAATTTTTTTTTACATAACATCTTTACATTACCATTGCAAGTAAAATAGATATTAAGCAATGACTTTGATAAAACTACCATTACCTAAGAAAGTAAATATAGGTGTGCTTATCTAAGCTTGGAGGTTGGTTAAGAAGGTGAAAACCCTTTTAAGTATTAGCAAATACTATGGCTGCCTGTCAAAAACTTGCCAAGATAGATTTGTGAAGTGTCTTTTTATGCAGATATTGTTCATTTGTTTTATGATCATTATAATAATAAATAAAACTTTAAAAAAAGTATACTGAATTCATCTGGGGGTATTCTGATCCTTTGTATACACGTGCTACATTTAGTACTGAAAGTAAAGTAAAGTAGATATGGGATGCTAAAGGTATTATATAAAAATATATGGTCTATTTTGATAGTTTGAAGTACTATGTAATGATAGTATAGCTAGTAATTTATATAGAGATCAAGAATTATATCGTGCAACTAACTATTTATTATTTACTACTCTCTCAGATGTACAAGTTTCTTAAAAGTAATGGGCAGGCCATAAACTGGTGGCACAGAAAAGTGAAAGCTAATAAAACCACATAACATAAATAAATATGGTGATGGCATTTAAATATGTAGCAAAGGGAAACTGCATTTATGTGTTAGGAATAGAATCACAAAGCATCCCATAATGAATCAGTCATACAGTAATCCATGCTTATTTGTTGTGTAACAGGTTTAAGGATTTAGTAGTATGGTTCAAATTGTACTCTTAGAGTCACTGTTAGATTGTGCCTCCCTGGTGACAAATCTACCGGTTTAAGCATCAGCTGAAAGAGCACAGGAGTATTTGTATTTATAGAAAAGTAATATGTAAGATATATATGCATGTGGCTTCATTTGTGTAAAGTTTTTGATAGGCTTTTAAATCAAAGCTGTAGTTGTAAGAGCTAGGACTAGTCTAGATGGTGGGCTAATCCCTTTAAAAAGAATACATCAACCCTGAGATTTTCCACTAGAAATCCCATACGGTAATTTGATGCTGGGCATCGCCAGTTCTTTCTCAGTTATTTATGTATTAAAAAGATGTAGAGAAATCTTTTGCTAGCATGTACTTGTGCCTGACTTCACATGTGCTGTTATTCTTCTTGCTTAACACACTTAACCAATGCCCCAGATTCTGCTATACAACAGTGTAGCTAAATGGGTAAGACTATCTGCAACCCCAGGGTTCAGAAAGGCAGTGGAAGGTTCTGCTTGAGCTGCTTAAGCTTCCCAAGAAATCTGGTTAGTAGTGTGGGTTAAAGTAAGCATCAATTGTTTCACTTTAGCTAAGGTTTCTCAGAGGAGGCAGAGAGTAGCAAAGCTGTCTTTATTTGAAGTGACAAAGCTTTATTCTTCAAGGAAACTGAGTTTAATGACATTTGATTATTGCTTCTTCCATGCCATGGATACCTGTCTATTTTTTTTTTCTTTTTAGTTCAGTAAGAGAGGAGTTCTGGCTAGGCAACGGAGGTGTTTAGTTTTACTCTGGGGGCTGGATGAGACGAATGGATGTTTTCCATCCATTAGCAGTTCCCACTGATGAATGGAGAAACTTTGACTGTTTGAAGGTGAAGCAGCAAGTACACATGGCACAGATGTAAGCTTGGGGGCAAAGGGGATGAGGAATACAGGGTGGCAGCTGGATAGGAATGTGGGTCACATGTTTATTTCTTAGGGTGAAGGCTGTGTGTGTGTGTGTGTGTGTGTGGAAAATGAGCTAAGAGTTTTTTGCATGCGTGAACATATGTACTAAAATGGAAGGTTCCCCTACATAGAAGCTTCTATAAGAAAAACACTTTCTATTGGTGAAGAACAGTATTGTATTAGTCATTCTGTCAAGTTCTCAGTTCTAGTGATAAGAGCATTTCAGAAACTCAGTATGTGGTGTGGTGGCATTTCTACAAGTGGCTAGTTAAAAATCTAACTACAGTGTTACTGTAACATTTCATGGTGCTTGCACTTTTTACTTGTTTAGTGTGTCTTGGTATGTGTGTGATACCTATTTATCGCCAAGGAAAACAATCAGATATATGCATGATGGTGCGGTTTTACTTTAAGAACTTGGACAGTGGACTTCCTTTTTAGGCTTATTTGCTTTCCTTTGTGAGTGGCAATATCAGAATGTTTTGTGGCACATGTTGAGAATCAGATAACCTGGTAGAATCAAAATGAACAAAGCACAGGTCGGGTTGGGAAGCATAGGGGCTTAAATTTCTCCTTTGCCTACCCCTGATCCTGGTGCTGTTCAGTGTACAGCTCTTCCTACCTCTCCAACTTACATTGCAGCCATTAGCAGCTACAGGAGGCCAAAAATGCAGCCCGGAATTAGCCTGGTGTATGCCTGTTCTACCCTGCCCTCTTTTCCTTCTGCTGACAGCAGAGAGGGTGCATGGTGTAAGAGCCATTGACTATTCCAGGATCATTCCTGCACGTGGGTAATCTTCCCAGGTCAGGTTCTGGCAGTGCAGCACAAAGCCACATCATTGCACCCTGGTCCATAAATTTAATGGTCTTTGAATAAACAATCTTCTGCTGCACCACCTGTGCTGTGTACAGTCTTTCAGAATCTTCATCTGTCTCGCAACAATATATTGCACATTCTGTTCACAGTCATGAGATTTGGACTGTGCAAATGAGAGAGAGAGAGAGAGAGAGAGAGAGAGAGAGAGAGAGACTGTGTGTATGTGTGAGAGAGACAGACGTGGAGTGCAAAGGAGATCAGGAAAGAACAATTTGGATACAGTGTTCCTTAAGAACATATTTATAAGAAACTGATAGGATTCCTGTTTGTCTCATTCCTTGACCCTTTTCAGTGATACTAGACTGTAAACCAGACTAGACTGATAGCTGGAAAGTTTGATTTCAGGTTCAGTTTCTCCTCTCCTCCAGGGATTATTGTGGCTGGAAGCTTTGAATTTCAAGAATGGTCAATTTTTTGTTTCAGATGTATTTGGGCTCCAGGATTCTCACTTTGCACATTTTTCCCCTTTATGATGATAAATAACTCCCCTGTTGTATAAGCAGCTCACACAATGCAGTAACTTTGTTTTGGTTACACAAGCTAGAGATGAAATGTTTGCTGTTCTAGACTAACCATGATAGAACAGTGCAAGGTTCAGTATATTTCATAATTAGGTCTTAAACATGCATTATGTTGAAAGCACTCATATGCTCTGGTGATGGGAACTCTAGATAACCCTAAAATAGATTGATTAGATAATAAAACAACAATAGATGATTCTTTGGTTTTGAAAACTACCGTTGAACCCAGGAACTCATTAAATCACTAGTAGTCACAGATATCTTAACAACTAATGCTCATAAAATAATTATGCTGTACTTGTCAGGAATTGCTCTTTGTAAATATACACTGATATCACTCATTTTAGCTGCAGATGCAAGTGATCATCAGAGGTACTATATATATTAGCGATAACTGGGTCAAGTTACAGCCTTTTGAAAGTGCTGGATGTCTCCAAATTCGCATGCTCAGGGCCTGATTTATCACTGTTACTCCTGGTAATTTGGTTGAAACCAAAATTGGTATAAAATAGAAATAATGCAGTGGAGCATCCTATACATATAGGGCCAGTTTCCCTGTTTGTATATTTGTAGAACTTGGTTGTCTTCGGTGGAGCAACACTGACTTACTGTAGCTGGGGATCTTGATCCATAGAGCATATAAGAAATGTTTGTGTTTGGAAGGGGGCATACAGTAAACATTTGGCATTTATAATATGTTGATGTAGTACAAATGATAATCAAAAATATTAACTCCAAAATCAGATTAAAAAAATCTCAGAAAAATAGACCAATTTTGTACTTTTGAGAAGCTTATTGTAAGAAAACTTTCTAGAAAACTGATACTGTGTTTTTTGGTGCTGTGTATTCTGAGATTAGATTTTTATGTTGACTTTCTGTGCTAAATAGTGCTACCTCAGAAGGTAATGTTTAACAGAATGTTTTTATGGGTTACTGCACATAATTATCTCTCTATATATTCTAGGCCACAGTTCTTTCTTTTTGATGAGGGGATTTTTTTTTAAAGCTCTTTCACAAAATGGAACTTTGAAAAGAGATAATAATGGCAGTCAAGGAATTTGTTTGTCTTTTGCAGTTTCTATTCTAATACTGGGTGAAAAAAGTAAACTAACAGCTTGCCACTGCTGCTTTGTGACTTTAAAAATCTTTTTTTTTATTACCCCCAAAATTTAATAGCTAATCAAACAACAACATTGTAATCTTAAATCGATTAACAAGTTACTGGATGGCAATAATTTGATATGGTAGAATCATTATTTTGTGTTTGTTTGAGCAATAGGACATATTAGGTGTGAGTGGGGGTTACCAATTACTTACCTTGAATTTCTTAATTCTCTCTGCACAGCATATCTCATGTTAATTTATCGGAGAAATAGCCCTATAATGTCTGTTAACCCACTGTAAACATAATTGCAGTTATTATTATTAAATTTTCGCTGTGTTGTAATATATGGTTCTTTGCATTCAGGAATGCAGCATGCTTTTATTGGGTAAGTCGTTCTTGTTATGTATGTATATAGTACATGTATAGTAGATCCGACCTTGCTGTAGCAAGGTCATCAACATATATTATAAATAGGGTGACCAGATAGCAAGTGTGGAAAAATTGGGACGGGGGTGAGGGATAAAAAGTCCTGACTGTGCCTATAAATCAAGACATCTGATTACTCTAATTATAAATCATTAGATCCAGTTTCCCATTGGTATAACTGCTACTGGCATTAGGGAGAGATATGGCCCTTTGTGACATGCTATTGTTTCGTTTTAGTTTGTAACTTGTACACACATTTCTCTGCCACTGAAATCTTGACTCTTGATGGCACAATGTTTTTCCATTTTCAGTCCGAGGTCCCGATTCTCAGTGGAGCTATGCTGACTTACACCAGCTGTCCCTTAATGTGTACACGTGTTCACAACATTAATATTGAGCAAATCTGAGAGGCAATAGTAAGGAAGTGTGTGTGTCTGTCTATGGATGGTGTATCAATGGAACCACCACAATTTACACAAGCAGAGGAACTGGTTCCTATTTTTCTACAGTAAACGGAAAAATAATTAAATATTTTATTTTCAACCATGGCGCTGCTAATATCAGCCTATCAATAATATTTTTATGCATTTGAAAATACTCCTAAGCAACTTTATATTAGCATCCAGACTGACAAATTTTGGACCTATGTGATTTAAAGGCCAAGTTGTAAGTCCTTGTAAATTAGGTATATAATGGAAATCCTGATGAGATAACATTAACTACAAAGCAGTATTAGGTGTGGTAAAAATTCTCTGCATATTTTATTCACACACATGCATGAATAGACAGCATCAATGCTATTGATTAGAATAAGAAAATACTGTACAGTATTCAGTTGGATTTGCTCCAATTTGGGAATGAATTGTTTTATTTTTGCTTTGATATCAGATTTGGGGAGTTCCCCCTTCCCTTTTTTAGTTTCAGTACAGAACATAATAAAGTGGCTTCCTTCAGTGGGGTTTAGCAAAATAGGAAATGGGTACATTAATGTCCAAAAGTGAAGTAAAATTGACTCTTTTCCAAGTCATTTATTAAAATTTAAAATGTTTATATTCAAAATTAGAAATGATGTTTATAACACACCAAAATATCTGCTTTTGACTTCCTAATATAGATCATTAATGACCCCAGGAAAAAACCTACATCTGCACTGGTTCAGTTCTTGGCCTTTCTAGGTCTAATCAATAATCACATTGTGTATTCAGCTGTGTGTTTTTTCTCTCCTGTGAGGTCAAATTTAACTATAAGTCTTTATATTTCAGAAGAAGGACATTGACTGCCTTATGCTTAATACTATTGGTCTCAGTGTTTTCTTCTGGGTCTAAATTGTTATACTCTCACCAAATGAGTAAATGTTAAAAAGTGTATTTTTATTTAAATATTTTATCTGAAATTTAAGATGCTCTTTTCCAGCCTCTGCTGTATACAGAATCTTTAGAAAATTCTAGGAAAGTATGTTGATCATGAATGGAAAAAAGTTTGCTCTAGTTTTAATGTACACAAGGAGATTTAAACTGATCATCACTCTTGCGTACTGCGGGATGCGAAAGTGGCAACGAGGTAAATAGTTGCAGTGGTTCTTGCTGGATGATAACACAACTGCTGCAGTAAAGCCATGTTATGATCTACTGGTTACATTTGGGCCGTCACCTCTAATTCAAAATAAAACGAGGAATACTTGTGGCACCTTAGAGACTAACCAGTTTATTTCACAATAAGCTTTCGTGGGCTATAGCCCACTTCATCAAATGAATAGAAATTCTAATTCAAAGTTCTTATTTAGTCTGGATTAGAAAATAAATTAAAGGAAGCCATTAGATTTATATATTGTTTCTTTTCTTCCCCTTGAAGATTTATGCCTTTTTTTTTATTCAGTCCTGTAGCCAGAAGAAGTACTTTTGAAAGTGGATTGCCTTTAAAATAAACCTTAAAATTTTTTTTTAGACTGTAATATAGTGATCTTTAGTAACCGTCTTAAAATAAAAGGGGTTATTGTAGGCAATTCTGTCAGTATCATGTATCACCACTAGTTTAAGTCTTGTGATGGTGGCATTTTGTGATGTGTGTGTATGTATGTGTATTTTTTTCATGGAATTATTACTGATACTAGTTCCCTTTTATTCATTTCTTCATATTCGAGTCGAAATGTAGTTTGTTCATAATGGATTATTGATTGGTCTGAGAACAGCAGAAGCCCCAAGGCCTTGTCATCAATGGTACTTACTCTCCCAGTAGTGAATGCATCATTTCATGCAGCTATTTGGGACCCGTGTCTGTATACTATAAGCCTGTAATTGTTAATCTTGTTCAGAACAGTTTTTAGGGAGAGGAACTCTTTATTGTTGTTGTGGGGTTTTCCCCTCCTATTTGTTCAAAGAATAGTCCTTTTGTTTTGGTAGTAAAATAAGCTTGTCCAGGATGTTAATGATGTATTTTAATTCATTGCTTATAATACTACAGTGTAACTAAAAAAGAACATTCTTTGTCTCCAAGAGGACAAACATGCACAGTACACTGAAACACAAAATATGTACTGAGTGGGTGACAGCCCTGTGTTTCTCAACATACCCTGTAGCAGTGCAGAAGAATAACCTTTTCATAGAACTGCTGCTTTAGAAAGCACTAAAAACTGTGTTATGGACTTTTTATTGTTCTGCTAGCTTTTGGTTTGAGACACATCACCTCTTTGCAGATACCTAAGCCTTTTCAGCATTAAGTGTCTTTCTTATTATATATACACTGTATATATATATATATACACTGCACTCCATTTATAAGAATCACTGATATGATAATCAACTGCATATAGTGATCACATGACTATGCTCCACTTATAAGAATCAAATAGTCCAGGATGGAAGTGATTCTTATAAAAGGAGTGCACTGTCTGTATATATAAGAACATACACACTTATATAAGATATACACTTGTATAAGATGTACACACTTTCCTCTGCTAAGGGTGTGATGCTGATTCAGAATGGCCTGACTCTGATTTCTGAGGCCTGGCTGTCCGTTTGAGTCTTGCTGTGGGATGTCATTAGATCAGAGCAGGAGAGAGTCAAAGAAGCTGAAAATAATGTCTGTGTTAGAACTGCAAACTTTTCAATACAAAAGGAATAGACTCTTCAGGGGAAAAAGGAACAGAGCAATTAACAAATACGGTAAAATGCTACTCTAGGATTTAAATACAAACATATAAGTGAGTTGAAGTAAACTCAGAGTAATGAAAACGCCTGGTTTATTTTCCTAGCAGCCTTTTTAACTCTCTCATTTCCAGTCCTCTATGGCAATTTTGGAAGTTTTAAACAACCTCAAGAGATGTGCTGTTAGGATTTTGAGTTTAAATAATTAAATACTTTAAAAAGATGCAAACTCTTCCTTTATAACTGGCTCCGTTTTTTTGGATGGCTTTTTGGCAAAATTAACTTAGCTCTCAGGAAATCAATGCAAAGTCATATTGCCTTTACCTAATGCTGGTTTACTTTGTAGGCCACAGAATGCCAGGATTTCCTGTGAATTTAAGGGTAGGTTTACTATTTAAAGACACACACTTTCTTCCACCCTCCATCTTGGTCAAAAGAATGTTATCTGCTGATGACAGAGTAAAAGGGATATAGACAAATGAAGCTGTCCATAAAAGGACTTAAAAAGGCATTTTCATTAGGACCTTTGCCCAAGTATGAACAGCAGGATGGTGACTTTGATCAAAACAATATAAAACTAACCATTGTAATGTTCTTGCAGAAGACTATAAATTCTGCCATGAAATCAATGGGGATGCACAGGTGTGAGGCCTATAATGTGGGAGTATTCATTAGTATAGGATCATTGAGGCTGCAGGGCTGCAAAATGTTGGACATTTCTCTCTCTTATCTCCTGTTTTTAGATGCTTTAGTTCTCTTTTTCCTTACAGTGAATGCCCTTGAACAGAAAAGTCTTTCAGCTATCTAATTTGAGCTTCCTGAAAACTGGAAGGCCTGGTTGTTGCTATCATTCTTTTGATGTATGCTACTGCTTCATCTGAACAAATATAAATTTGTTATGTATCATTGCTCCTTCACCAGGAGGATCCCTTCTTCACACAATCATGTGCCAACCCGTAGCCACACCCCGAGCACCTCTCAGACTCCCCTGCCCTCTATCCAACCTCCCCCCCCCCCCCCACTTATCCCTGTCTCCTTACCAGGCTGCCTGGAGCACCGGTGGCTGGTGGCGTGACTGCAGCAGGACAGGCAGCCGCACAGCACAGAGCACTGGGTCAGGCCACGTCTCTGCAACTGCACTGCCTCAAGAGCAGGCAACCCTGCCACCCAGAGCATTTTGCTGGCGGCGCAGTGAGTTGAGGCTGCGGGGGAGGGAGAACAGCAAGGGTGGGTCTGGGGCTGGCCTCCAGGGTCAGGAGCTCAGGGGCTGGGCAGGGGTGTCCCACGCACTGTTCCCTCTAAGCTATGATCGTGTGCGCACGCATACAGATCCTAAACCCCGTGCACACGGTGAAACACCGCACACACAAAAATTTGCACAGGAGAAAGTTTTTGCGCAGAGGGCCTGTCAAAACTTAGAGGGAACATTGGTTTGCCCCAATAGTTTGCCCACCTCTGCTGTAGAGTGACTGTAGGGCTTGCAAGATCTGAAGGGGAATGCTTAGGTTGCTTGTGGCTGGTGTAGTCAGGGAGCTGACCCATGATAGGCACAAACATGGTTTCCTCACACTAAAGGCATGTAGTAGCAAGGTTCCTCACAGAAGCATCCCACTAATTAAGGGCCTGATTTTCAAAGGCGTTTAGGTACTTAAAGATGCGGATAGGTGCCTGCTGAGGGCAGGTCTACGCTACCTGCCGGATCGGCGAGTAGTGATTGATCTATCGGGGGCCGATTTATTGCGTCTAGTCTAGATGCGATAAATCGATTCCTGCGCGCTCTCCTATCGACTCTGGTACTCCACCACACCGCGAGGCGCAAGCAGAGTTGACAGGAGTGGCACCAGTCGACTCAGCGGAGTGAAGACGCCGCAGTAAGTTGATCAAAGTATGCCGACTTCAGCTATGCTATTCTTAGGCTTGGTCTACACGTGGTGAATAACGTAGCTGAAGTCGGCACATCTTAGGTCGACTTACCTGGTGTCCTCACGGCGGCAGCGGGCTCCGCTTGAGCCTCTTGGCGAGCTGGAGTTCCGGAGTCGACAGGGAGTGCCTTTGGGGATCAATTTATCGCATCTAAATGAAATGTGATGAATTAATCCCCCATAGATCAATCACTACCCACCAATCCAGCCGGTAGCAAAGACATACCCTCTGATCGATTTCCTCTCCCTCTCTCTCCCCCCTCCCCCCGAGTAGATTTGTGCTA
The DNA here is from genome assembly GCA_032164245.1 of Sternotherus odoratus. NCBI lineage: Eukaryota > Metazoa > Chordata > Testudines > Kinosternidae > Sternotherus > Sternotherus odoratus. The sequence goes on along the minus strand of JAVMKO010000002.1, from coordinate 86,149,313 downwards.
AGATTTTTCAAAAGTGCCTAAGCAGGTTAGGCACCAACTCCCATTGAAATCAATAAGAGTTAGGCAGCTAACCTGCCTAGGTGCTTTAGAAAATCACACTAGGTGCCTATCTCCATTTTAAAGAGTCTAAATACCTTTAAAAATCTGTCCCCGAGAGCTTGGATGCTTATCTGAAACTCTTGGTTCAACAAACTCGTCTGGAAATTTCCTGAAAACCGCTTTTCCCTTTACTTGGTTCCTGTCCAACATACCATTTTGACACTGCTTCCACGCTTGGAAAAATTAAAAATTAATAGGGCAATGAGACTGAAGCACAGGAAAATTTTGGTTATGGTTCAAGTTGGATTGTTAATTTATTTGAACTGCTTGACTCATTACTGCCTATGTGGGGTTTTTCTGGCTTGTTTGTACTTTTGGTGCATCTTTCTGGTTGCCTGAATGACAGATGTTATTTATTTAGCCAAGCATAGGGTGACCAGATGACAACAAAATATCAGGACAAGCAGCTGCGGCAGAGAACTCTCCTGGGCTGGGACCTGGCCGCCCTAACTCTGCTTGGGGCAGTGGGGTGTGCTCCTGCTGGCAGGCAGGTGCCGCAGCCGCCCCGGAAGAAGTGATGAGTGGCGCTGGTCTCTGGAAGGTCTCAATATCGGATCAAAGGGCGTCCTGACCAAAGTATGGTTGGGACGCGGGAAAAGTCCCCTAAAATTGGGACTGTCCCGAACAATCGGGACATCTGGTCACCCTAGCCAAGCATGTGTCTTGCAGGACTGTCCCTCAACTCAGTCCTAAACTGCTAATTTCAGGGATTAGCAGTTCACATGGTCTCTTTGTAAATTTGTTGCTCAGCTAGACATTTAAGATCTTGATTAGATGTGATTTCCCCCTGATATTTTAGTACATCAGTTCTGGACATAGTTATAATATAAAAATATTTCATTTGAAAGAAATTAAATGGAATTTGAGACCTGTTTCTTGCAGATATTTGTAGTTGTATTGGTCCTTGTGGAAAAGGTAGATAATGTGATGCTTACCTCTTAAACTATAAACAGCTAGTAGCCAAAATTAATTACCCTGAAGTTCTAAACTGAATTGTTTTTCAGAAAATGAAAAGTTAGATTAGCTTAAAAATAATTAGTGTTATTGCCAGGGAATGTAACTGAGTTCCTGAGATGAATAATGTAATTATTTTAGATTGTGTTAGTTTGATGATGATATTTATGGTCAGACTACATTTATTCACTTCCCAGTTCAGAATAATCTGAGGTGAACAAAGGGACAAGACCTTAGACTTTGCATCTGCAAATCTGTTTCTTTGATTTTTGAATCAGAAGTCTCCAGTAAAAAGTGTGTATGTGTGGTTGTAGTGGTGGTGTTTAGATCTGGCCACATCTTAAGAAGTTCCGTTCTTTTCTTACTACCAAAGAAATGGTAGTGCATTCATTAGTGCATACTCCATTCATTAGTGCATACAGTATTCTTTCTTTCAGATTGAACTTGCTGTTCAAAGTGATTAAGGGGGCTACAAATAACTAAGCAACTTTTGCTTTGTATTTAAAAGTTTATTTTATAACGTTAATAATGTTGTTTCTCTTTTTCTGTGTACTCAGGGTGGGGAGTTGATGGGCGATGTACATCTTGTGTAGTTGAGGTAAATAAGGGACCCAGTTTTAAAGATGCAACAACTTGACATACTGTCATGCAACAACTTTTAAAATTCTATTTGTTCATCACTAACCAATGTGATTTTAATAACTAAGGCCCTACTTCAACAAAGCATTTAAGCACATGCTTACCTTTAAGCTCCGTTGACATAACCTTATCCACCATTAACGTAAGTGAACATTTAAACACAGGCTTATTTACTTTGTTGAATTGGGGCCTAAGTCTTGAATCATCATTTTTTTCATACTGGATGCCCAATAGGAAATCATCTTTAAATATACAGAACACTTTGTGAATCTCTGTATTATGGTTAGCCTTTTAATCAAAATGTGAAGTACGCTGCAGTCTGCTTTCCTGTTACATGAAGTACGGTACACCCCACATCAAGCACAGCGGAACTTCCCGAAATACAGTTTAATGTAATTTTCAACATGGATACAATATTCTATAAAGAAAGTCTCCAGAAAAAGTCTTTTATCTCTGGGCAAGCAAATATTTTTAAATGAAATTATACATGGCTATAAAGCCACAGACTCAAAGTGTAACAACCACTTCAAGAAATGGTTTCCTAATGTAATATAAAATATATATAGACTTATAGATTCTCTCTCTCTCTCTTGGTTTTGAAATAAGAAGTATAAGAATGTTTAAAAATATCTTTTCCTGTTGAGACTTCATTCATGCTATTTTTAGGAGAGGTGTAGGGGGGGTGTAGGAAGGAGGATCACATGGACCACATGGTCAGAGGGGATTTGATTTAAATAATGATTTAAATTACTAGTCAGGAAGACTCAATTTAATCATGGATTTCTACATAAAAGTGCATTCCTGCTGGTTGTTATAACCTTAGTACATATTCTTCACAACTCAGAGATAGATGTAGGTTTCACTTTTAGAAGGTACACACTATACATTTTTAAACAGTGATTTATTTTGAAAACTTTTCAGATTAGTTTTACAGCTATATCAGAAAATGAATGGTTGGTTGGTTATTTCATTTACCAAAGATAATTGAAGTAGATATTTATGAAGTCAATGGGAGGTGAATTATCTCCAATTCAACAGGTTAATCATTAATATTTGGAGAATTTTCTTGCCATGATGTATTAGGAGGAGAACATCACAAGACATACATTTAAATTGTTTTATTTAACTAAAACAACAATGTTACATATTCCGGATTTTTTTCTTCAACAGCAAACCTATAATATTTTAACAAAACAAGGATATGTCCCTCACTTCTCACATTTACATCCAGACTACTTCTCCTTGTCCAGATTTATTCTGCCCCCTGCAATCTTCTAGTCATTGAACATTTTGCAACTTTGCACTTTTAAAGAGAGAAGTAAGGGATTAACTCTATGTACACAAATTTGTTGAGAGACAGTAGGATTGAGGTGTGTTATTTCTCTCCTCTATTTTTTTTTAAAATCATTTTTGCTGTTAACAATCATGTTACCTCTGGAGATGCAAATCCACACTTTGAGAACTGTAAAAATAAGCGTCTCTGATGGTATCTTCTAGAGTGAGCACTGAGTCCCATTGGGTAAATAGAAAGATTAACCTAAATACTCAATACAGAAGCCTGTGGGACCCCATAAGATTGGTTCATGAACTGTTGGAATTAATTTACAAAACTTTTCTTATACATTACATGAATATATTGTTTTATACTACAGAATTAGAATTTATAATCCCTATTCCATGATGAGCTAACTTTGAGCTATAATGTATAAACTTTGAGCTATAATTAAAACTATCTTTAGATAGGGTTTTTCCCTCAAAAAGCATTTTATCAAAAAAAGCTGATTTTGTTTGATTTTTTTTTAAATCATTGATTTTTATCTACCCTGCCCATGGCGCACATACCTCTTTTAAACCATCATGTCCCTTGTCCCTCTGTATAAGTCATTGTTTTTACCCCAAATTATATTTTAATGTTGCTTTGAATGCTAACCATTTAAACTAAAATTTGCATAATATGGAATATGAATAGAAGCTAATGCTTATTATTAAAATAAATCAAAGTATGTCTTTGAAATTGGGGCTGGTGACATAAATCACCCAAGGAAAAGTATAAATAATTTTAAACATATTGAATAATCTACTTATACAGTTTCTGTATTTTTGTTTCTGTTTGTTTCAGGTGCTCATTGCCATCCACTTACAGAAAATACACAAATAAAGCGGCACCTCAGACTCTTTTGAGCAATTGATAGGGGAAACTTTAACCCGAGAATGAAGAGAGAAACACTCAACAGAACCGTATGATTGAAACCACAGCCCAGCCCTCTGCTGTTGGACAAAGCTTTGTCCTTTTGCCCCATAAGACCCATGTTGCAGTAGTTCAGATGGATCGCAGCAAGGAGGCAGAGATGGAATTACGAAGATCTTCTAGTCCTAGCAAGGTAAACAAGCATGACATAGATGGAGACAAGTCCATGTGCCACAGCTGCTGCATCTGTGGTAAGAGTTTTCCTTTTCAGAGCTCCCTGTCTCAGCACATGAGGAAGCACACAGGAGAGAAGCCCTATAAATGTCCTTACTGTGACCATAGAGCTTCCCAAAAGGGCAATCTGAAGATACACATTCGGAGTCACAGAACAGGCACTTTAAGTCAGGGGCATGAGGTGGAAATGGGAGAAGCACAGCTTGGAGAGATGGGAGTCTCAGAAGGTCTTGATGGATGCACCAGCCCCACCAAAAGTACATCTGCCTGCAACAAGATTCTGAACGGGGCAACCCAGGCAGACAACAGCAAGATTTTGTTGAGAAGCAGCAAGAAGGAGGTTATCACAGAGGCACCACCTGCAGAAGATGGGAAGCTACCCACTTATCAGTGCACCTTCTGCAAAAACAAGTTTGAGAGAAAGAAAGATCTGGAACAACACCTACATCAAGTCCATAAGCCGTACAAATGCAGGCTTTGTAACTACATGACATTAAGAGAAGAGACGCTCTTAAATCACATAGAGAAAGACCATATTACAGCTCAAATTCCAAACGGGGAAGCTTACACTGAGAATTGCAAGAGTGAGCTGAATGCAGGGGAATTTCCTTGTGAAGTCTGTGGTCAGGCCTTCAGTCAAACCTGGTTTCTCAAAGCTCACATGAAAAAGCATAGAGGATCGTTTGATCATGGATGCCACATTTGTGGCAGAAGATTTAAAGAACCCTGGTTTCTCAAAAACCACATGAAATCACACGGTCCAAAGACTGGGAGCAAAAACAAACCAAAAAATGATTTAGAGCCCATAGCCACTATTAATAATGTGATTCAGGAGGAAACAATTGTGACTGGCTTATCTCTGTATGAAGTTTGCACCAAGTGTGGGAATCTGTTTACAAATATGGAAAGCCTAAAAGCACATAATGCTGTACACTTCAGAGCTCAAAGAAGCAGTACTGAGAACAAAGCTGAGGGGTTAATTGATGGAAGCCTAGATCCATCTGTAAATAAGCAATTTTTCTTACAGTGCCTGAATCTGAGGCCAGCTGTAGGGATAGATAGAGTTACAAGAGGACAGCATGGAAGAAGGGTAACTGAGCTGGATCCTGTCAGTAGCTACCAGGCCTGGCAGCTGGCCACAAAAGGAAAAGTAGCGGAGCCTTCTGAGTATATAAAATATGTGGGATGGGATGAAGTCCTTGCTGATGCAGATGTGACTTATGACAAGGATAAAAGAGAATATATTCTTGTCAGCCAGGAGAAGCGCAAGCGAGATCAGGATTCACCCAGCTGCTCCAGCAATCCCAAGAAGAAAAGCTGTGTCAGTGGGCGCTTGGAGAAGAACAGCGGTGTGCAACAAGGAGAAAACTGTATCCTTGCCCAGAGCGACCTGGACTACAGACCCTCCTCAAGGCAGAGCAGAAGGGCATCCCAAAACAAGTCCACTGAATGCTTTGAGTGTGGAAAGATTTTCCGCACCTACCATCAAATGGTGCTCCATTCGCGGGTGCACAGGAAAGAACGCAGGAGCTGCAGTGAGAGTGGGACCATTGCTCAGCCAGACCGGTATGGATCCAGCAGTGAAGAAGGGGATTCTGGTTCTGTTAGTGGGCCAAGCACTCCAGGCTCAGCATCTGCCCCAGAAGATTCTGTGACCTCTGGAATGGGTGAGGAGGGTGCTGAGGACAGCTCTGAGGAAGGAGTACCTGAACCATCACTAGGTAAGCTCATACACAACATTTTTCCCTCCCTTTGCCCATGTTACCTTTTCTTTGTCTCTAGCTCTTGTAGATCTCATGCCCCTTAGCCTCCTGGGGCCAGAATATGGGACACAGCAAGGAGCAAAGGAGCAAAATGATAGATGAGTAAAATACCATAAGAAGCTTAAAATTAATGTGGATCAATTTTGTAGCCTAATTAACATTGTTTATAGTCCCAGCTTGATGATTCAACATTTCTGATGTAAATAATAAAAGTGAGATCACAGGAGGTCTTTGCAAGATACAGGTACATTTGGATTTCAAATGAAGGACAACTGAGAGGTAGCTTAGTTACCCCTAGCAACGCAGTTACTTCTGCTGTTTACTTCAATATCTCTCCTGTTAACTTCAGTGTGGCAGTATCTTTCCCGGTCATCTCCGGGCTCACTTTTCTCCTGATTTACACCCCTTCTGCTGTCAGTATACGGCTGTAGTTAGAGCACAGTTTGCCTGCTATAACCTTGAAGCACATAAACTTGTTAATTGCTAAGGAGAAAGGCATTCCTTCCTCTTTTCTTTTTCTGTGCTCTGCTTCCCCAAACTTGTGTTATAACTAAGGCTATAATTAATCTCTCTGGATTAAAGCAGTCCTCTGAGTCCAACTCTAGCTAAAGGGAACAAATTATTCCCCAAATAGCAGCAAAGTAAATATTTAAAGAAACACTAAGCATTTTTGTATCAATTTAAAATTTTGTTGTTTACTCTCCTTTGTTTATAATACCCTGTTAGAAATGAGAGAGAAATATTTCTTTCCTTAATAGCCCTCTGCGTTTTCCATTTGGCAAATAATGACATTTCCCCCCATTTTCTTTTTCTTTCATAAAGAGCTAACTAATCCAGGTTTCGTAATGGTTAACTTGTTTTCAGGAGCATCAGTGAGGAAATCACCAGCAGAGTTCTAGGAATTTTTAAAGATATTAGTTAACATGCTTCCTCAGCTGGCTAATGAATGCTATAGAAGAACAGCAACATGTTCCAGGAACATGTATTAAGTTATATATTTGATCCTTATTGACGGCAGTGATGATGTGTTGTTGGATATATTTTGTCACTGGACATTTCCCATCAGATTTTGATCATTTTAAGAGAGATCAAAGTTTGAGCTGAAACTACAAGTAATGCTTAGATCCTCCCCGCCCCCCGGGTTGAAATCATTATAAAAATCAAACCATTTTTGTACCTAAAATGTCCTTTTTGGGAACAAAACTTGTGTGGGTTGATTTCACTGTGAGTTCTCAACTTTATTAGCTTCACTGGGATGGGCAAATCAGGGGTACATTAGATTAGAAGATTAAATTAATGAAATACAAAGCCTTATGTGCTTCCCTGCCCATCTTCAAAACCACAACTCTGATAAGTACCAGTGACAGATGAATCTAAGTATTTATGTCATGCTCACTTGACCAAATAGTAGGCCCACAATTTGGTCTGTCCGTTTATTTTATTATATTTATGCAATTTAAAAAAAGTTTATGAAAGTATACTCATTGCATTCATGTTAAAATCCATTGGGCACTCTCTGAAACGCTACTGTACAATTGATTCAATATGTAATTACTGAAATACAGCTTCATTCAGGGTGAAATAAGGCTGTAAAATTCTACCAGTGCAATGCACAATGCCTTTGTGGAAACAGTTGAGGTGGAAAGTCTTCTCCAGAGAAACAGGCTCAAAACCGCAAAATTCCTTTCATATAATGCTCAAACAGTAAATTCTTCTTCTGTACCGGTTTTCTTAATCATTTGATTTTGATCTATCTCTTTCCCACCTCAGTTCAGCTTCTGAACACTGATCACAGAAGTGAAAGCATTTTAAAATTACGCAGCAATTTCTCTCGTAATAACCCAGTGCCAATCAGAAACTCATTTTCTTTAGTTGGCAAATTGGTTCCCTATTGAACAGTGAGAAAGTGGCAAACTGATCAAGCTAAATAAAGATGAATCTCAGTAAACAGATGCATTTGCACTATTTGTCTGTGTGCTTCGTTTTATATTCCACAACTTCACATTTGAAGAGCTAGTTAATCAAAGGGACTACTGTATAGTTCAGGAACTTTCTTGTTGTAGCTTCATATTGTTAATGCAGCTGATTTAATATTTACTAGTGATATCAGTGAAGTAAACGTTTTTCACAGCTGACAAAGCTTTCCAATTAAATAGAACACAATCATTTATTATCCAAGATCAGTATCTCAATTTTCCTCTATTTATATCTCGTTGATAAGGTAGTTTAATGGATATGCTGTTCAACTCTTTTATACTGTCACCAGTTTTGAGATAAAGGATTGGGTCATTCTATCCATCAGGCTGTATGAATACTTTGTTCAAATAAAGAATTTTAGCCCTCTTGAGGCTGCATATTCAATTCACAAGGCTTCTCTCCCCCTCCCCCCTCCCCCCGAACTAAAACTTGAAGTCTATAGAATATAGGCCAAAATCTGCCTTCATTTACAACCAGACAGCCCCATTAAAATCAAATGCTTTGTTATGCTCTTTAAATTGTCTTTTGTTCTAGAAGTGTTATGGTTTCCTACCCTCTGCTGAGACTCTTCTAGTTAATCTTACAGGATCAGGTGGCCTTTTTAGTCAGTAGCAAAGCTCGAACAGCAACAGCAGTAGCCATCTTCAGTAGCTGTAAGTGAATGATGTTATCTATTTTTACAGTTTCTTTTCCCCATATTCACTTTACAGTGATGTTTTTATTCAGAATGTGGCTGGGCAAACCTTGTGGTGTTCATGAGTCCATTTAAAATTACATTATTTACTTTTATTTTCACATTTTAACTTCCTTTTCCCATAACTTGCATATGTTACTGTGGGACTGCGAGCCTGAAAGGCAACAGGGCCTTGATCCTTCAAGAGGGTTGAACATTCTGTCCCTGGTCCAACATAGCATTTAAGCATATAATTAACTTAAAACATGTGAACAGTACAATTTAGCTGAGCCTGTGCTTTGCTGGATTGGGGCCAGAATGCATGGCACCTTCAGAATTGAGTCATATTAAAGGAGCAAAAAGCATGCACCGAATGCAAAATATTTCTGAGTGTCTGAGGGTATGTCTACACTACCCACTAAAGCTGTGGGAAGTAATCGATCTATCAGGGATTGATTTATCATGTCTAGTGTAAACATGATAAATCAATCCCCTAGCACTCTCCCCGTTGACTCCAGAACTCCATCTTCACAAGAGTTCAAATCAGCAAACTCCTGATGGTCTGTGAAAAGCTGGTATGTCACATGGTGTTGGCTCTCCTCCTTTTATTCAGCTGTTAATCATTTAAAAGGATGACCAAAAATTGCTTTCCTAATATCATTTTTCCATGTAAACAGTCACTGCAGTTGCCATATGAATGTTATGCCAATGAGAGGGGAGTGATCTGTATGATGACCAAAGGGAAGAGATGGCCTATGAGCTATCCAGTCTGTTAAAAAGGAACTGCACTATGTAAAGATATAATCTCTGTGCACTGTTTGTCAGTGGCACGAATGGCACCGACAAATAAGGTTATGTCAGCATTTCCATTGTGTTGCATTTGAAGCTGCCTGAGCCAGGTGCAAGCAGCTGTTGCTCAGCACTTGCATTGACTTCAGTTTTTTATTTTTTTAATTAGTTTCAGATCTTAACTAAAAGTGTTAGGTTAGAGGTCATGTATCATTTCCATATAAGTACAAGGAGAAACAATCTCTATTTTTAGCCTATCTTCTTCTCCCCCAAAGTACATAATTTGGTGAGCCAAAAAAAAAAAAAAAAAAAAAAAAGTCAGGACATGCAAGATAATGTCTTTATTTTTATGCTGAAAGGGGGCACCCTAATTTGATCATCCCACGGGCAGTCCTTAAGCACAAAACAGGCAGAATTATTGCTCTCCATAGCTAAGTGATCGTTAAAACAAAACAGTATGGGAAGACACCTGCCCCATCATTCCTTCACCATTAACTTGTTGTGTTCCAGCTAGATCTCTGTCTGCAGGTACCTGGGTGGTGGTAATTACGGTTTTATTTGTTTTGTGTGTGTCCTTTTGAGCTTGATCTCTGAAAAGACCTTGTAAACCCCTCCTCCCCCCCCCCCACAAAAAAACAAACAAGCAAACAAAACTAGTGTCATGGTGTGTTTGAAGCTTAGAAAGTGCTACAGCATCAGTTTCTTCATTAAGGCATTATGGGCTATTTCAGTTTTGAAATCTAGAAATAAGCATCAACTGTGATGACATGGCTGCCAGATAGGTGCAGGTGGGAAAATGGGGAAGCAAGTTCAAGTAGTTTTAATTTAATATTTTACAAAGCAACAAGCAAGCAGCCAAAAAACAATATTATGTATCCTCCACTGTAGTGCTCAAGGGATTTAACAAAGGAAATACATTACTTCCTCCTACATACACATTCTCTCTCTGACTGACTGAAAAAAGTTATAAAGTAATTGTAGAAAACCAGGATTTTTAACTATTATAGGTGGGATAGTGGAGGGGGAAGTTTTATTATTCTAATTGGCCTTACCAAGAAAGGGAGGAAGAGGAGAAAGATTATTGTGCATGAGTGGGAACCCTGATTCAAGGGGGAAAGTTTCTCCTACACTTAGTTTACCCCCCCCCCCCGCTTCTACCTTTTATGTGTCTTGTCTGTTTGTCCCAGCTTCCTCCAGCTTTTTCCTACATTTAAAAAAGTGATTCCTTTTTACTGCTGCTGCTCATTGTAGCTGATGCGTTTGTTTGTTGTTTGTTTGTTGTTGTTTGTTATGTTTATAATGGTAGTGGCTGGGGGCTCACTGAGAATGGAGCCTCAGTGTGCTAGGCACTGTATAAAAAGAGTAGTAGGCAGCAGTTCATGCCTCAGAGAATTTACCATCTAAATAGGTAAGACAGCCAAAAGATGGGGAAAGTTTGGAGCAGCCAGTCACCACAGGGGACAGAATGTTTAATCAAAACTGTAGAAAATTCTCTGATAGCATCATTTGTTGGAGATTGGTCCTGCTTTGAGCAGGGGGTTGGACTAGATGATTTCCTGAGGTCCCTTCCAACCCTGATATTCTGTGATTCTTTTATCTCTGTTGGGACCCTTTGCTTAGACTACTTCAGCAGCTGCTTTGCTGGCTTCATTCTTTGAAGCTATACATGTTCTTTCCCCAAGGGCACAAGAGTTCTAGTGCTCCCTGAGGGGTCTCCACTGTAAAGTTCTGGGACTGGGAGCTGAACTGAGCAGCACAGTGGAGGTTGTGAGGGAAAGAGAATGCTGAAGAGGATCAGTGAGGGGCAAGACCCAGGATGTTTTGCTACTGCAGTTAAGAAAAAAATACATTAGGGTAGGATGTCACATCACTATTGTTTCATGGGCATCAGAGAGAGCTCAGAAAGAATTTACAAAAACTTTAGGATGGCAATGGAAGCATGTCTGGCAGCAGAAGCACCCCCTCTCCTGGTCATATAGTTATAGTTGATAGTTCTAGACTAACCTGAGCATTCTTGATATCAAGAACAAGAAGTCCGAGCTCTTAACCTCTTCTTGGTTATGGTTGAAGTTCTAGGCACTGGAGAAGTTCCTGTTTTGTTTTAGTTTTTAACTTGTCTGGTGGGGAATCAATGATTAGACACTGTTTTATGATCTGAAACGTGAGGTGGAGGGGGAGAAATAGCATATTATTACATGTACATCAGGAGGTGTGGCAAACACTGAGCGCATAGCCATAATAGAGACACATAACTGATAGCATATCATAGCTATAAATTGGGGTATTTGGGAAAAACTATAGGGAAATCTCTGAAATCTGTTGAAATTCTTAAGAGTAGGAGAGATTTTTGCAGGAACAGAATGGGAAATTGCTAATTATTTTGCAAAAAATAGGGACTGTCCCTATGTAGTGACCACTAGCCTTTTGGGAGGTTAGAAATGTGAGCAGGAAATAAAATGAGATTCAGCTGTGAAAATGGTAAATTAATACATTTTGGGACAAGTGGTGAATTCTTGGCCCCATTGAAGAAAGTGTGAATTTCTCAGAATTTCACCCTAGTATTCCAGTGGCAATGTATGCAGTGGGAGAGAAGTATTTGGAAAGCAGTTATCCTCAAAGAGGCATGGGGTAACAGTGGATACTAGAGCTGGCTGATGATTGTTTAGGATGGTCTAAGGAGATATAACTAAAAATAAGCACATTTTTGTCTAATGTTGTCTACATTTTCCTTTGCTCAGTGTCATTCCATTATTTTTAAAGTATGAGAATTTTTTCCCCCAGAAGAAGTGATAAAAGCCCTATTTTTTGAGTAATTTAAAAAAGCTAAAACAAAGCCTCAAGAATACAATGGTCTTATTTGTATGATTGATTACATTTAGGGAAGAAGAAATGAGTTATTAGTGGGGTTATCTGGGGAGATAATCGACAACATATTTGCACGTACAAGTGCTCCTTCTGTCTTGGTGCGGCTGAGGTGTAAGCAGATGCACATGTGGCTCTGTGTGCCCCTAATTCTGGCCCAGGGCTTCCTATCTCCCTGTAAGGAACAGGATATTTCAGTGTGGGATACTTTTGTGTCGGGGTTTTAAAGTTCTGTAGAACGCATCTATGTTGTTACTCTGCGGGCACAAGAGAAATAGGGCAAGGTTTGGGATCTGGCAAAGCCCAAAAGGTGTGTTTGGTTTGCACCAGAGGGGTGTAAATTCTAGAGTACACTAGTTTATCATGGACTAGTTGGTCTATTGGATCCTGCTGGCATGCACTAGAAGCTAACTAATGCATGGTAATGTAGTACTCGTTGAAATGGGGACGTTTAGTGTGCACAATACAGGATCCACATGGGTCGATTAGTACTCAGCACGCCACTACAATTTACACCATTGTAATGTGGATGAACGCACTGAATACAAAAGGCCTGAGATATTAAAATTAGCATAACAATACTTTAGCCAACCCCAAGCATATAAAAGTCATTCACCAAATGTCATGATAATGCCTTAAAAATCATGAAATTTTAAGAAAAAATAAATTTGGGTCTTCTGCCTTCTTGGGACACATTTCCAGCTCTTCCATGAGGATTAGAAACTTTCTTTTTCGAGTGAAAGTTTAGATTCTTATATTATCAGTTGACTGGGACTTTAAGAAGGATATCATGAGACTTGCGATAAAAATTACAAGAGTTAGCAATACTGCTTTATGTTTTCTAAGAGATTCCTAAAAAATGGCAAGGCTAGAATTGCTGAAGCTTAAGGGTTTGCCATGGAAGGGCAAACCATTGCGAATCTGAAAAGGAAGGGATAGGGAAATGACTGGACACTAAGCCATTTCGCACGAAAACATCTTAGACTTCCACAAAGTGCAAGAATTACAAATAAGGACAATTCCAGTAATATAGATTAGTTGTATACAAATGAAGAAGGAAAAAAGTATAATGCCACAATTGCACAATACATCAGCAAAATCTGACAATGTCTGAGTTGACTGTCAGTGTAGAACACTTCCCCCCATGCATACTTTATTAGCAAAACTAATTCAGAACCACACACAAAAGGGTGATTAATGACAGTACTTTCAAATATCACTGCAGGTTGATGACAGAAATGTGGAATAGTGGGGTTAAACAGAGGCCAGGGCCCAGTTCTTTGCAGTCACACACGAGAAATGATGTAAAGTTTGGAGTCTGGCAAAGCCCAAGCTGTCACTCTTGGCAAACTCACAGAACCAAGATCAGATCAAGATATAGCTTGAAACATGGTTGATTCTATACATTTCAAGAACCACTGGTGCCACCGGTTTCTCTTTGGTACCAGTCTTGTTAATACTCTGAGACCACTATTCTAACACACACAGGAAGACCGTGATATGACTGTATGGCCTGGAATGTGTTTGCAAATCATAGATGGCAGAGGGCCATTTGTGAGCAGCATTGGGCCAGTGGACCCCTTCATTGCAGAATCTTACAGCACCCTTTTTAAGAGTGTGGTATATTGCTCTGGACCAGAGTGGGAATGGTCATAGGTGGGTATCTTTCTAGTGTTATGGCCATTGATCACAATTTGCTTGGATTACCAGCGCTTAATGTGAATAGAGAGGGGAGCTGAGGGGACCGAACAAAACAGAAATGAGTGTTTTGCACCAAAAGGGAATGGATGACAAGGAAAGGTTTGGTAGCTAGAAGCACTGAAGGGTGTTGGTGAGAGATCAGAAGAGTCAGGAGATGTTTATGGGAATGACTGATCCTCCAATTATACTGGCTTTAAAGTCTACACCCCAAATTGCTTGGCCTTCCCTTATTTTAAGCTGAATGCAGGAGCTGTGTAGCAGATAATGGAAGAAGTGATTGATTAGAGCTGAACAAATACACATTGAGTATTGGCCTGCTAGCTGTGCTCTGTGTCATTTTATGTATTATACTGATATAATACAAACTAACCTTTATCCTGTAGGCATTTTGGGTTATTTCCATTGTGTTTCTGTTTGGCAAGTTCCTTTTTTCTAGGTTCTGTTTTACCGAATCTGAGGCATTGTGAGTAGATGAGTTCAAAGTATTTGCATACAATACAAGTTGCTTAAATTCCTCTCAGAGTGGAGCAGATAATGTGGTACAGATAATATCTGGTCCTGTTGAGTTGGTGCTTTAGGTATGCTGGTCAAGCTGTGGACACCTCAGTAGTTAAATGACTTTCTTTCCCAGAAATTTAAATCTTTCTTGCTGCTCCAAGAAAACTTCTTTAGCATCATTTGGAAGTTATAGATAGATTAATAGTAGGTTTGTTGCTGAGCCTGTGACTGTTCTCCCATTTCTTGCACATACCAAACTGCAGTAGATGATTTCACTTGAAGCATTTAGTTATAGTTGGTAAATTGTGAAAGGGCAGCCAACTCCCAAGCACACCCTCTGCCTCAGTTTCTCTTCCATGGGTTCTCAATTATAAATTCCCTTCCTGGAGACTGGTTTATTAACATAAAGTGAACCCAGAGTAAAGTCTAACCCAAAGTAAAGTCTCTTTCATCCTACTCTCCCACTGGGAGCAACCCCTCCTCCCAGAGGTTGCTCTGGCTCCATCTCTCCAACTCAGGTTATCTCCAGTTATCAACTCATCCCAGGCCCAGGTGCCTTCCCTTAAGCCCAGTTGTTAAGCAGCGGGTAGTTAGTCACAGGTGACCTGGATTCCCTGCTTTCTCTTAAAGGGACCAGACAGAGGGTTTCTTCTTATGCATTTGTTTTTGTGCACAAAGGGACACAGTTAGGCTAAATAATTTCTGTAGACCTGTGCTATATTGCAGATGAAGTGCTGTGATGGAGCAGCACATGACAGTGTATATCAAATGAGGCTGTAGGTATTCCACCCTTTAGAAAAAAGTTGTATCAATACATTCAGGGATTTCCTAATCTATGCAGCCATATGTGTTTGAAAAGAAAACTGGGAAAGCTTAGGGTATTGTGAAAAGATTTGGAAGATGGCGTAAGAAACTCTTACTCCCTAGACATGTAAGATTATACCAATTCTGTGGAAGATGTGCTAAGAGCCACAAGATCTGAATATAATTGCAGTAGCTTCTGGATGTAATTTCTGGAAAGCAGAGACAAAGTCTTTTATTGGACCAACATCTGTTGGTGTAAGAGACAAGCTTCTGAGCTACACACAGCTCTTCGGGTCTGGGAAAGGTACATAGACTGGAGTTACCTGCGTTTAAAGATTAGTCATGTCTACATTATTTTGTTTGGCCAGCATCCATTCTTTATTTACTGAATACTCTAACATTAAAAAAAAATATTTTAGGGTGAGATTCAGAAAAGCACAGATGGCAGTTAGCCACCTAACTCATTTGTTCCTTCAAAAATTTCCCCCTTTAGGTTAAACATTTTCTATGTGTTTTGATCGCTTATGTATGTAACTTTTTGCTCTTCTTCAGCAAATGTTAAGGACACCTGCATATATGCACCTTCAATTTCTGTATCCAGTTGGAGAATAACTTACTTGACTTCCTCAAGAACCTTGCCTCTTGATCCTTTGTCTAGTTGGTTTTCGAAAGCCTGTATGGCAACTATGGATTTACTTTTTACTGGGCTTTTGAATGTTTCTCTTACAGCATGCTGAGTCACTCAATGTGACATTTATATTCATTAAATCATGTCCTGAAATGTGGAGATAGATCTGATTAAGAGGTTCCCTTGTCTTGCAATGTTTTTTGTGAGATAAGAAACGCCAGCCAGTGAAACCTGATTCAGACAATAGAATTGATAATGTTTTGAATCTGATTTCCAAATATTTCTGTAGCACTGCAACTTCTTTTAAGGAGTATCAAGTGATCTGTAAATGATTGCTGACAAGGGATTTGTATAAATGTCTTTGATGTTACATCTTTTTGTGTCTCTGGTTCAGTCCTGGTTCAGTTTGTTCCTGATCCACCTTAAATCCAGACTCAGGTCTTTGTTAATGCTTTAGATTCAACATTGTGCCTCTCAGTGGATGCAATGGACTAAATTCTGAATGGTTGGAAACGATGTAAAGTTGGTGCAGGATTTGGCCCAGTATCACCCAATGGTCAACTTTTTATTGGAAGTTGCGTTTTACAATTGTGGTATTCACTAGGCACTCATTCTTGCCCCCCTCTTTTTCTCTCTCTTTCTCCCTCCCTCTCTGCACCAGTTACATACCCAGACAGAAGATTATTTTAGCTTAGATGGACATCCACTCACTCTGCTCAGACATCATACTGTCTGCTCTGAGTTAGACCAGTATAAGTCAAGGGTACTTCCACTGCAATGAATGGAATACACTTGTGTAAAACTGGAGTGAGAGCACCGTGAGGCCCATTGTTTTCAGTTCTCTCTTAATTGCCTACACAACATTGCAGGACCTGCATTGAGGGCGCTTGGAAGATGCAAAGTTGAACTAATTTGTGTTTGAATGTAACTGTTTTGGAGGTGACCGCTCTAATTTTTGTTACATCTTTTGATGTCTGGGTTGTTTAAGTGTTACGCCTTGGAGCTGCTTTACTCTTTGGATCAGATTTACAGAATAGACTCTCTCATGGCTTATAACACTGACCTGAAGACACACCCTTTTTGCTCATAAGATTTCAGGTTTGGGTTTTTTATGCTATGGTTGTACTTCATACACACTCTTCATAATACAGTCTCGAGCCAGATTCGTTATCATGCACCAAGATGGCTTGTGAAAGCATGCTTAGGACTCCGGCTTACATTTCTTGCTGTACCAAGTTTGTGACTATTGCTATTATGCCATTTCTCTTTGATACATATCTATGAATTACTGTAAATGACGCTGATGGACTGGTAGAAATGTAGGCTATTGTTTCAATGGTGGCTTTGTATTTCATGTCTGTATAAAGAGTGGGCTTGATGCTTCTAGTTGCTCAACACTCTGGCCCCAATCCAGCAAAACATTTAAGTACTTACTTAATGTTAAGCATATGAATAGTTCTATTTAGATTAGCGTTAAGTGTATTCCTGGAGTGCTCAGCACCTTAGGACTTCGAGTTTGTAGTCTCATTGGGTATGATTAGACTACTGATCGTAGGGTGTTTTTTTTATAGCGCTTCCCTATTTAGTGCAACAGGTGTTGCGCTAGAGGCTGTGCACATTGAAGCCCTCTAGTGCCAAAGATTGAACACATTAGCAGTGCTTCTGGCAGCAGTGAGAGTAGCGGGATAGGGCAGGTATCCCAGCATTCAACAGGGAGACAATTTTTTCAGGCTGTCAGTGACTTTTCAAACTGACAGGCTCCACACAGCTCCCTCCGCAAGCATTCCCCGTGACCCCGAAAAGCAGCAGAATTTTTTTTTTAAAAAGTGAGGATGCCCCAGTCCCCGTCCCCCCCCCCCCGCACCCCAGCCCCCAGTCGCGCCTCCTCCCCCGCCACTGTGGGCGGTCTGCCGGGTCCCCGCCGCTGCGGGCGGTCTGCCGGGTCTGCCCGGGTCTCCGCCGCAGCGGTGGGGACCCGGGTGGACCCAGCAGCCCGCCCGCAGCGGCGGGGACCGGGGCGGACCCGGCAGCCCGCCCGCAGCGGGGACTGGGGCCGGGGCGCGGAGGGGGGGGGTCAGTTTTTTGTTTTTTTTAAAAAAACCACTGCCTTATCGCGAAATTGACTGTGTACACTGTCCCTAACACGCTACAGGGAATACAATAAAAGCCTTCTGACTCTCTGAGAGGTGGTTTTATACTTGCGCTTTGAAGGGTGATTAAATGCGCAAAATGTGCCTTTCAAGTGTGTAGGGTCAGATAATTATAGCGCTAATTGAGGGTTTTAGCACTGCAAAGCGCCAGTCTAACCATGCCCGTAGGGTCAAATCTGTCTTTGATTTCATGTATATAATCGGTGGCTTGATTTGACTGTAATTATTAACATGGTGGTGCTCAACTTTGTTTTTCATTTTGGGAAAATGGGGTTCAAGAAACCAAAGCATGCCTCAATACTTGTGCCTCTATTTTTTAGTTATAGCTGTTGGAAGTTATTTCAAAGGTAAGATAAGCTACCTTGACTTGTTTACAATCGTAGTAGTGGCACGCAAACATCAATATGTTACAATTCCTGAAATCTATTTAGTGGACGTTTTCTGTAAAGAACATGCCAAACTGGAGGAATAAGTTCCCTGGTGAATTGTCATATTAACACGTGCTAAGCCAACAAATGTGACTATAGCATATTGCTGTTAACAAGGAAAAGGAACATTTTACATATTTACAGTGCAAAATTTCCGATTTCTAAATGGTAAGTTTCCATATAGCACAAAAAATAATAGTAATTACCATCACAATTTGATGCATATTGGAAACTCCACAGGAGGCAAGTTTAGTTAGACATGAAGAGTTAACCACTTTTTTTCCCTTTAGAGATGATGGCTGAAATATGTAAATAGGTCATTTTGGGGAAGTTTACCCTCGATAAACAGAAGACTTTGGTTTCAAGCTGCCTGTTCAATCTGTTGGCTTTCACAACACCCAAATTATTATGTTTTATTTTTAACATTTCTTGTTACTTTAGATAAGAGAAAGTAGTAGTATGGCCCAGGTCTGAGAACAGATATCAAATGAAGTGAGTTTATTGTCAGTTCATGATGCTATTATTAAGCTGTTGCGTAGCCACTAATATATAAAGTTATAGTAGTTCCAGAAGTATGGTGAAACTCCAAAAAAGACAATTATTTCCCCCCTGCAGGGATACAGAAACACTGATTTAAAACTGAATTTGGAGCTAGTTTATAATTGTAATAGAAGATGCTCCTTGTGTTACTTTGAGATAAGATTCGTCAGACTGTTGAAGGCACCAGCTTTACCTGACAGCACTTCAGAGGTATGTGTTATCTCAAAATAGCATATGTCTTGTCATGTCTTATTGCTTAAATAGCATTTGAGGCAAGTTGCTGTCAGCAATAAATAAATAAATAACAATAGGAAAAAACTCTGACGAAAGTCTGGATGATTATTTGCCCTATGGAAATTTTGTGAGTGTCCTTCTCCCTCCTCTTCCCCCAGAAATGGAAGCCTAAAGTTTAAACAAGAGAATTTCCCCCCCCCTTCTCTGTGAAACGGTTTGCATGTATTTTAACAATAAGGGCCAAGTGCAAATATCATCACGCTGGAAGACTAAGTATACCGTGTACTATAGGAATTGTATTCTAGGCTAGCCATTTCAAAACTTTGATAAAACATGAGTTCACAGAGAGACAGCCAAAAATGTTAATCCTTCAGAAGCTTTAAATATTTTGTGTATGCGTTGGACATTTATAATACTTTGTGCAGTTAAAGTATTTTATGTATATGTGTATACATGATACCATCACACTAAAATTGATCAGTTGTTCTGTTTTTTAGTTACTGCCTACTTTTGAAAATCTAATGGAGTGTACAAACCAACATTAATTCATCTATGAATAATGTCCCTTTTCTTCTCCAAAAAAGTTTATGTTCAGAGAACAGAAATGAAAACAGTCTGCCAGGTTGGAGACTGTTAGTAGCAAGAAAGTTTATTTAGCAGATTCAGTATTGCCAACCCCAAGTATTTAAAAATATAGACTCCAAACCTGAGGGGGCTGGATCAAGTGTTCAATAGACTGCTTAATGCTAGGAATAAAAGTACATTGCTGAATCAGGGTCATAATAGTACAAGTATACAAGGCTCTATCTGTCCCTTCCCCCGACCTACCCCAAGGTAAGGCAGCAAACCCTGCGTTTGGGGTCGACGGTATTTCCTTCATTCCCTCACCTTCTTCACATGTTGTCCTGAGCGCTCACAGCCTGGAAAAGTCAGTTGCGTACTGGTTTCCATGATTCAGCCTTTATTCAGTAGGTGGTAAAGTTTTCTTAAGCAGCTAATTAAACAAATGGATCCTTCTCTTCCATAAGAGAGAATTCAGGAAGTACAACTTACACAGCACAGTGCACATGGAACATATTCATTCTGAAAACCTGTAGTTATAATACTTTGAAGCAGTCTCTTTTGTTAAGTTTATTTCACACCCACCGTGAGAAACCTTGAAAAACTGGTCAGACAGCTGAAAATCAATTGAAACTTTAATGGGAAAGATTTAATTTTTACCTGCCAGAAAACAGTTATCTGGGCTGTTTTGAGTCAGGAAAAAAAGGATTTAGACTTGCAGGTAAACTGGGAGGGTCAAGATATAAGAATTTGAGGGGCATTTGCCTTTCAAGGTGACAAGCATGTTTGGAAGGGATACCGCAAATCTCACTAGTTGTGTAGGAAACATAGGGCCTAGGCAGAGGTTCCCATTTTTGCTACTTTATTTATAAAAATGCTGGTAGCAATTCCACCTTAATAATTTTATTTTACAAATGAGTTACTAGTTTTCATCTCCTGCATTATCAGGACACAAGAACCTAATAAAATATTTATGGGAATAGTGTGTTATTAATGTTTAACCAAAATATATTGTTTGACCTTTTCTTTGTGAGCTTTGTCACAGTGTGTATCTTATTTTAAAAAAAATCCCTTTTAAGATGTGTTGAGTAAATTGGAATATTTAATTTATTAGATTCACTCTTAAGTATTTACTCTGTGAGACTGATGAAATGCACAAAATACTAAACATTATAATGTATGTGTTTGGTCAGTGTCCAGTTTCACTCTTTACTTGTGAGAGTTTCCAAAGAGGGAAGAAATAAGGTACTAATATGGATATGCAACACTGCAGACCAGAATAGTCCAAAAATAATCTGTACAATAAAAACTCCACGAGACTCACCAAACTTTTAAGAAAGATAAAAAGAATATTGTATGCCTTTAGAAGAAAACAGTGATGTCTGTCTGTCTGTCTATATCTATATATATATACAGTAGACACTCGATTATCCAGGATGATAGGGAAAAACTTAATCCTGGTTAATAAAATCCTGGATAATCACCATCCATAGGAAATATGGGGAGGGAGGGTTGGTTCACCCGCCACCCTGAGCGGGGGGGAAGGGGGTGTTGGTTCACTGGCTGCTCTGCCCCCTGATGGTTTTTGTGTGCGTGTGCTTGGGGCGGCAACAAAACCAGAGCCGACCCTGTGAGTTATGCATATATTTTTTGTCATCCTGGTTAATCCACATCCTGGTTAATCCAATTCTGGATTATCGAGAGTCTACTGTATAAGAAAGAGCTAATGTTTAATGTTTAGGCTTCATCCAAATGTTGCAGGCTGAAGAATAAACAAACAATATAAATCTTTCAAGCTCATTAATACTTCCCACATAGACCTCACATGTGGACATACCTCCAAGGGTTCGTGTTGGGTAACAGACAGTACACAGAAATGCAAGCTAAAAAATTCCTTCATTACAATAACAATAATTATCCTGACTAGGAATTGGTTTCCTAAACGTAATACTAGTCCATTCTGATTTATGTATCAAAACTGGCATTCAACATATACAACATCAGGAAACTAAAACTTCCTTCATGTAAGATTTATTTTAACTCCTAAACAATGGAAAAAGAAATCTAATTTCAGGCCTGATCCCCTCACTTTTACATGCACACATGGAATTCCCATTGAAATTAAAGGGAGCTAAGTATGTGGAAGGACTGCAAGATTGGGGCCATTTTAAGGCAAAATGTGGTCTGCATGTATATAAGATGGGTGAAATTCTGGGTCTGTTGAAGTCAGTGGAAGTTGTCCCAATGACTCTAAGTATGTTTTTATGCTCACTTACTAAAAGAAATGTCAGTGTACTTTTTTGTACAGAGGTACACTCCATAAGTGAAGTGATACATTAGGGTCTTTAAAGCTTTGAAAGTCTATGGAGAAGAGGGTCCTAAAATATTTTTTTAAATGATTGTAAACATAACTTTTTATGTTATTGATATTACAGTAAGGCCTAGTCAGCTCTGTCATCCACACACCCTTCATTTGTTAGTTACCCCCAGTTGTATCAGGTCTTAATTTAAACAGGAAGCGTGCACTGGGGAGCTTACCATCTCTTTGTAGAACAGATGACATAATGGGACCCAATCTCACTGGGGTAGCAGTGATAGAAACATGATGTAGCTAAGGAGCATAGCTTTGAGTACAACTTTGCAGGTGATGAGTATTTATTTATAAAGGAGGACAGAGTAGTGGCTTTATGGACTTGTGTGAGAAAGGTGTTCCGTACCTCAGGAGTTTCATGGGAAACATGGAAGGTGCTTGTTGCAGAAATGGGAAAAGCACACTGTCAGGGCAGACAGTGCATGTCAGAGAGGCAGGCAGTAGGGGAGAAGTTAGGGGGGTCTGTAGGTAACAGGCACTAGGAGGGAGAGGGGAGAGAAGATTCTGAGTGGTGTTCAGATAAAGAAAATGAATGAGCGAGAAGGAGAGGGACGGGATGGAATTGTTAGGAACAAGACAGGAGTCCAAAAGCACCCCCACCATGTGTCTCAAAGGTCTCAGGCAAAGTTTGTGGGTGGAGATCCTACAAGTGCAACTGTCAAGGCTGTGTTCAAGAGGAAGAGCCAGGACTCAGTGAATGCTAGCTGGTAGAGGAAGTGAGAAACGAAAAGGGTATAGTTTCTTACAGATGTAGTGAGGTAGATAAAATGAAAGGGGGTGAGGGAGGGAAGTTAAGAGGAGGTGCAAACAGCAAATTCAAGTATATAAATACACAACTCCATTTTGATAAAATCCATATAAAATCACCATGTTGGCTGTCTTCCTCTATGTATGACTGTATATTGCCTTTTCTACAAAATATCACTTTTTTTATTCACCATTGAATAACATCAGTTGCGAGTGTCTTGAGGTAGTTGATTTAAGTTTGAAAAATAATTTTTAAAAAGAGATTTGTAATATTTTCAGTGTTTGAATTTTTTCTTGGTGTGTTGGACTGTTTATTTTCCACCAAAAATGTCACGGAGTAAAAAGACAGAAAATGATACAGGTTGAACCTCTCTAGTTCAGCACTCTCTGGTCCAACAACCTCCATGGTCCGGCATGATTTTAGTTAGCCAGATGTCCACTTATTGTGGCTGGGGCCAAGTTTCCTGTTGTCCAGAAAAGTCCTGCCAGTCCTGGTTCTCTGTGTTCAGTGTTGTGTGCTGTTATTTAGCTCTAATTTACTCCTAAATATGTCTTTTAAGAGACCACCTAGCAGTGGAAGTGGTGGTAATGCTGCTAAGCGTAAGCATGTGTCAATAGCCATAGAGCAAAAGGTGGAATTGCTTCAGAAATTGGAAAAAGGCACATAGCTACATGCCTTGTCTGAGTTTTACAATGTAGGGTCATCTACAGTGTATGATTTGAAGAAGCAAGAGAATCAGATCCTTATGTTTTTTGCCAAAAGTGACAGTAAAAAAAGTATGAGTGTTCTTAAGACATTGAAGGAAGGGAAAAACAGCGATTTCAGGCAAGATGATGATGGCACATGCCAAAATATCCCACAAGAACTTAACATGCAGCATTTGTGAGACTATTCGCAAAGTTGGCATCAGAAATTTAAAAACAGGCATGGCATTAGTCTACATCCTGTGTGTGGTGAAAAAAGAAGTGCAGATACGGAAGCTGCCGCTAAGTACATTGACAAATTTGTGCAGCTAGTTGCAAATGAGAAGTTATCCCCAGAGCAGGGATACAGTGCTGATGAAACTGCTCTCTTGGCGTTGTATGCCTAAGAAAGTGTTAGCTACTGATGCAGAGGGGACACCATCTGGTATGAAGGAGTTGAAGGATAGGGTAACTGTCCTTGGTTGTAGCAATGCAGCAGGCATGCACAAATGCAAGCTCATGGTTACTTGGAAGAGTGTGAACTCAAGGGCACTCAAAAGGGTGAAAATATTCCCAGTGATATACCATGGCAACAAAAAGGGATGGATAGCGACTAATCTATGTCTCAAATGGTCTGAGAAATATTTTGTACAGAGGCAAGAGCCCATTGCACCTCAGCCTGGATCCGAAGTGCTAAATTGTGCTGATTCTCAACAGTTGCTCTGCCCACCCTAAAGCAGAGCTGCTTGTTAGAGATAATGTGGTGGGACTGTATTTACCTAAAACTGTACCTCACTGATTCAGCCTTGTGATTAGGGTATTTTACAATCCCCTGCAGTGTATGTATAGGTAGTTTGTGCACCAATTGCTAGTATCTTAATGACGGAAAGAGTTGGACAACATTTAGGAAAGAATTTAATCTCAAGCATTTGATTGGACACTAACTAGAGCCAGGGACAGAATAATTCCATCTACTCTGAAGAGTGGATGGCACAGATGCCAGCCGTAATGATTGAGGACAGTCCTGATGTCAATCACGAGTCCAAGTTAACTGGCTTTCAAGTGTCTGAAAACCAAAAAATTGTTAGTGAGTTAATGAGTATGCCAGAGGTATGTCCCACCCTGTAGTGCTTGAGCCAACCAAGGATTTGGGAGGGAAAAATTTACTAGACTGGATAGAAGTTGACAAAGATGCACCAATTGCTAGTCAAATGACGGATGAAGAAATAGTGTAAATGGTACAGCAGGGAAAAACAAAAGATAACAAAGAAGCCCGTGATGGTGATGAAGATGATGAGGATGTCACAGAAAAAATTTCTATAGATAAATGCATCCAGTTGACAACAAATATAATAGAAGGACTGGAGCAAAGACATTTCATTTCTGAACAAGAGATCATGTCTCTCTACATGATACGAGAAAAACCAAAATACATGAGACAAGCCCAGCTGGAAGATTGGTTAAAGGTAGCGAAGGGGAACAGTGAGCAACACTCTACGGTCGAAAATCCTGTTTCCTCCACCTGATCTACCCCAGATATAGCTACCTCAGAGACCGCAGATGTAACTCACGTAATTTGAGTTAACAGTTCTTGTCACATCACTTCGGAAGTGGACTTCCGGCTTAGGTGAGTAAATTATAGATATATCTGTATTATCTATTTTTTTTCTTATTTTATGTTTTTATGCTTTATCTACTTATTTCCTTGTGCCAATACAGTAAAATTGGGTGACAAAACTAACACTTTGTTATGAAGAGAGCTGGTAAGCTTTGGCTAGGCAGCATTACAAGCATTGTTATGTTTATTTGTTTTGACGAGATAAAAATAGAGACCCGCTTGCTACAATATTGACCTCCTGTGGTTTGGCAAATTCTCTGGTTCGCCTCTGGTTCGCCACTGGTCAGGTCCCGAGAGTGCCAGACTAGAGAGGTTCCACCGGCATGTTTTCCAGAATGCAACACAAATAAATCAAACATGTTCAATTGGTCCTGCATATCCCTTGCTAGATACAGTATACAAATGGACAAAAGTAAAGATGTGTGAAATTTATAAACTAATCACACTCTGCCTATCTGTCACTTAGAATGGACTCTGAAAACATAACAATTTAACAACTGGTTTGGCTGGACCTGTGTATTCTTTGCACATCGTTTTAAATGCATCACTAAAGACAGATATGTAACTTGCTGGCAAATAGATTTAATAGAGAAGTTATGTATGTTGATTTTCATGAACCTACAAATTACTCTTGCAATGGGTAATTTAGAAGTTAATACATTTGATTCTTGACACTTTGCATGTATTTTAACTGAGGAACATAAAGTAGTAGTTATTCTCACCATCATTAATGAAACCAACTCTTTTAATTCATGCCCACTGTCAGTAATATTTTCTTGTTGTTGTTTATATTTTACATTGTTATTCTTCGCATTTTCTGTTCTTTGTTTTGGTTTAACTAGCTTAACAACATGGTAAGATCTAATGTTGAGTGTTGTGTATTCAGAAGTGATTCTACTCACATAGATACATTTTCTATATTTCTCTTCTTACACAATTACAATTACATTTTATTTTTAGGGGCACATATATGAAAGCAGAACCTTCATCTGTTCCTGCAGAAAGCTTGCATACATGTGACAATGTGGTTTATTTGTATAAGAGACTTCTAATGATACCGAGAGAAAGAGAGAGAGACGCGCGCAACAGACTAGGAGAATTTTTTGCTTGCTTTTTGTGGTGTTTAGGGAGTCCCGGAAATGTGTGCAAATGTCAGACAGGTGTTGTATAAAAGCTCTTAATTCTCCCTTACTCTGCATTGTTGTTCTGGTCTGTTTTCCCAGTTACTCCCCATGATAGCTGAAGGGAAAATTTTTCCCTGGTATTTCCCTGTTTGTGGGGTTAATTGAGTACTACGTGTGATTGTAACTCAGTAGAAGTCGAGTGGAAAAATGGGAATTTCGCAATGAAAGATAAAAGCTTTAATGTAATTTAAACTTTCTTCCCTGTTAAGTTACATGTTCAAACCTGACTGGGGAAAAGTAGCAGTTATTATACAGCTTAATTCAGAGAGACCAAATCTATCTACTGTTTCCTGACAACTGGTTGTCATTAGGCCTCTGCCAGTCGACCTGTGGCTAATTAAATTTGTCACAGGTGTAATAATAATCAGTTGGTAGGAACTGAGAAAGTATGGGCAAATTAATAGTAGGAAATCCCTACAGCAGAAGTCAGGGGTTTCAATTCAAGTAGGAGGTCAAGAAGGGAGCACAATGGAGATATAAGGCTGTACTAAAATCCCCCATGACCTGAAGTCACAGGGTTAGTTTCTGATCTCATTTATACTTGTAAATCCACAGCATTTTCACTGAAGTCAGTTATTGAGCCTATTCAGACTCAAGGGGCCAGAGTCAGTGATTTATTTGGCCATAGAGTGGTACAACTGATCTGAGTCTGGCCCCTTGACTTTGGATGGCTCTTAAACGTTGAGAAGCTCTACCTTATTTTTCTTATTTCTATCGTTAACTCTGTTGGTGACTTTTATCTTCTCTTACTCTGAAAATTCACTTGGCAAGTTTTTTGTAGCCACTAGCCAGCGATTTTATAAAATAAAAAAATACCCAAGCCATTCATTTGGTTCTTTAGAAGTAAAGTGAATTATGAAGTTTCACATTTTTTTTACAAATATTGAATTTAGGAAGTCATTTAGTTTGAAATAGCTTGAAGTTTAATGACAAAAATCATCTGTCAAACTAAACTGAGAGCCATAGTCCCATTAACTTTTACTAGTTCTGAAGACTTTGGCTTTTTGATTGCACTATGGGAATTTATGAACAGCTGTTCCATTACCTTCTGCTGGTAGTTTCAGGTTCTGTTCCTTCAGTCCTGATGTAAGTCCTCTTAGGTGAAGTCCTTTTGACTTCTGTTTTCTTTGGGAGACAAGAATAGGGCCCTAGATGTTTTTTTTTTTAAAAAAAAAAAAAAAAAAAAAAAAGCAAACTATTAGAAATATTTTTTGTTTTATTGTTGTTCATGGGAAATGTTGACAATTATAAACAGTGCTGGATATAGTCATTCCACTCTGATGAGATTTCTCCATGTGAGTGCCATCAATTTCTACAGAACTTAAGCTTTTTTTCTTTTTTCTTTTTTCTTTTTTTTAAAGGTCTCTAACCCTTATGGTTGTGATGAATGTAAACTGACTGGATCTGAGGAACTGCTGTGTTCATAAACCTGCAGAAAAACATTGATCAGTTCCTTCTTTGAGAAATTATCAGCTTCACATAAAATCTGCAAAGCAAATAAAACAACCACCAACAGCTTCTCCTCACCCCAAGATTTTCAGTCTGAAAAAACATCAAATTCCTATTGCATTAATTCACACAATTGTGAAAACCAAAAATACCTACAAAATAAACTCCCTCTCCAATCAGCTGAGCTAATTATATGCTGTTTTTCACAGGCCTCCTTTAAGAAACAGTTTGCATTTTTTTCAAAAAAAAATCTTTAAAAAAAAAAAAAAAAAAAAGAGAAAAGGAAAAGCCAAGTGACACATTCATAGAATTATTTCTAAATGGAATGTTTGTTAAAGTTTCCCATGAAATGTCAGCTGCTCTTTAAACATTGCATGAAACAATGGAACTACGGAGTAAAGAATCGAAAGCAGTATAGATTAGAAGTATCAGTAATGCTTATGAATAAAAAAACAGTGGGCAAGATTTTCAAACATGTGCCTGCCTATTTGTGGACATATAGTTCTGTATATTTATACAAAGCTGATGTGGATGAGCACAGTGGTTGTTTTGTGCATATGCAGAGTCAATTTGCCAGGCAGCTGGCATGCACATGTATAAATAACCAGATATGTGTGGATTGAATATTTGTACATGTAAATGCAGGTAAACTGTGTGCGTGCAAATGCACAAAAATCTTTGAAAATTGAACCAAATATAACCAGTACTGTCTTACTGTTCCCAGCATGCACCAGATACCATGAATTACTGCTGAGAAAAAGGGACTGGATGAACCATTCAATTGTGAGCCCACATTTAAAGTTCAGTGGTATCTTAATGAAACCGTTTGCCAAGCTCCATTTCAAACCATAAATAAAACAACCCAGCAAATGGTTACTGAAAACTGAGAAGCATTGTGAAAATCTGTATATTTCCAAATGTTCTGAATTATGGCCTTGTATTCTTTGTTATTTATGGAAATATGTTACTTATGTTTGCCAGATTATGAGAGTGGTTGCCTATTTGTGTATACATTATTTTGGAGTTTGCTTATTTGTTAGCAGATGTATTTTTATCTTAAAGCTTAGTAAAAATAGGAAAGATGGAAAAGACAACATCCTTACGAGATGTGAGATTCTTAAAATGTTTTAAACATTTAAAACAAGTGAGAGAAATAATAAATGGCTGGGAAAGCTTTCACAAATAAGTGACTCTTCAAAGCTTCTTTCCATATAAGGCTCACATTTAAGATACAAGCATAGCTGAAAGGAGCTGAAATATGTGATCATTATATACTAATAAATATCTGCCTTCTGACTGTGCAGTAACTT
This sequence comes from Sternotherus odoratus, assembly GCA_032164245.1. NCBI lineage: Eukaryota > Metazoa > Chordata > Testudines > Kinosternidae > Sternotherus > Sternotherus odoratus. The sequence continues at coordinate 86,120,228 of JAVMKO010000002.1, read as the reverse complement.
TACATTCAAGCCTAAGCTTCCTTTTAAGTGCAGTTAGCATTTGTATCTTCTGTTTTATGGCATGCAGATTACTTTTACATCTGGCATCTTGCTCAAACATAAGGCAACACTAATCTGTATAATTAATATACCAACATGTTGCCATATTTCTTTGCTGACCAAGACTAAATACTCTGTTTGTCTCTCTCTAACTAGCAGTGGAATTGTAGAGACACTACTCTCTCCAGGGTGAGGTTTGTGAGGCTTTCTGGCATAAAACGGAGTCTCTCTCTCTCTCTGCATTTTCTCCCTACCCCAATATTGCCAGTTCACTGTAGTTTCTCATGTGAGAGTTTTCCCATTTTTCTTCAACTATCCTGTCCCGAAAATGGTTGAAATCCCAAATCTATCTCTTCAGTTTGTCTTGATGTCTCTATCCCTGCCTCAGGCTCAGGAATGGGGTATATGAGAATTGGGCCCACAAAGTGTAACTAAGGGCCGGGTGGGGCTCATAACTACTGAGGGAGCCTGACCACTGTGTACAAATGGTTGTAAATTTTCTAATACTTACTGTGAGGAATGTATTTGGGAAGTAGAGATGGGTTATGGGCTTTTATATAAGAGGTGATACGTTGCTGTTTTGTTACAAGAGAAAGTGAATTAGTTTCTGGTAAAGTAAAGTCATACTTCTGAGGTAATGGGTTGGTGCTTGTGAAAAGTCATGGTTTTGAAATCCAAATGACTGGTATAACCAGGCTTCAGAGTCAAAACAAAGGTGAACTTCTTAGAGAGAGAGAGAGATTTTAAACTAATAGTTCAAAAGCTTCCTTCAGTCTGATTTCTTTGCGAATGTAATCAGAGAGGATTCCTCCCCCATGACTTCTGTCAAGCAGATGCTTCAGAACAGCACATCCTATGAAAGAGTTACCTAATATGCTACAATTGAGTCCAACCATACGTCCCTCACAAGTCTGACACTTCCAATGTTTCTTGTACTTAGGGAAAGAGCCTTAGAGCCAGCCCCACCTGGTCGGGATCTCTATAACATTGCATTCCAGTGGGGGAGGTTAATATAAAGCTCTGACCCATGTCATGCAGGGATTTGCAGAAGACTCATGCTTTCTACTGCCTGCTTCCCATATTGCACAACAGAAATGCTGTATTTCTGCAGTGTTTGGGCCTTATATGAGGCCACAGCAGGCTTCTCAGGAATTGGTCCTACAAGAGTATGTATACAGTATGGCTTGCCTAAACACCACAGGTGAAGATTAGTTGCTGTTGGAAGAAAAAGGCAATAGATCTTCTGTTTTCAGACATCCCATTCTACTGAGTACACTCTTCAGACTGTTATTTCACCAAGGGATTATTCTGACATCATAAACCACACAAGGAAAGCTTGGGGGAGGAGGGAGTTTGGCCTTAGTAAATCCAAGATGAAATTACACCCCTTTGTAATACCTCTGCAATATGTGCTTTTACTTAGCGCTCAAGATGCTGTCTCCTTTAGTTCAGTGACTGCGAACTGTAAATATATTGCCCTATATTAGAAGGTGATAGTTTGGAGGATTGTTAGTGGTTAGAAAATTGCTGTTTGGTGCATTACCCTTGATGCCATTTTCAAAGCTGTGCTGCCAGTTAAAAGACCATCAGTCAAGTAAGTTGGCCAAGTAGTTGATCCATAAATAATGAATGTCATGTAGGTCATTTTGCAAATTTCAATTCCTCAAGAGTCTCATATAGCTTATAAATACAGCTCTGCATTTATTACCTTTTTTTTTTAAAAAAAAAAGATTTCTTAAAGTGTAATATTCTAACGGACTATTTTTAGCATGGCTCTTCATTTCTCATTTGCAGGCTAAAGACGTTTTATCTAAGAAGTGGCATACTAGATGCTGCATGCAAAATATGTAGCAGGGACAAGAGACAAATGCACTTTTCAGCCCTGAAACTCATGAACAACCAAGCTTTTAAGAGACTTGAGACTGAAACATCAAGTTTAGATTTAGCTGGTATATTTTATTCTTGCAGGTAAATTGTGCAAAATAAGCACAATTGGTGAGATGAAATTCCCTTTAGACAGTTTCACTGCTTCACGGGGGTGGTCTTTGGGGTTTTCAGTAGAAGTTCAGCTTTTATTTTGGGATAATGTTCTTCCCCATCTCACCTCATACAGCACTGAAGAAGTCCTAGAGGGAAATATTTCTCTCTTTCGTCCAGGAGTGCTCTTCACGGTTACTACTTCACTGTTGACTAAAAGCAGGTTGAAAGATTTGAATAATAGGCTGTAACTCAAATGGATAACCTCTATCATTTATTCATGATGGATCTCAGAGTCGCCAATATCTATCAATAGCAATGTGTATATCCTTCTACCACAGTATGACACATAAGAGGTACAGTGTTTGAGAGGCTATAGATGACCTTATGGTCATTTTATTAATTTCTCTGAGTTTTATAAGCTGTTCATTGTTTATTCCATGGAGCCATAGTGTCTTCAGGAACCTCTTCTTTCTATAGCTGGTAGAATGCCCTTTTAGTTCTTTTCATATGATCTATTCATACTCTTTGGGTCAATCCTCTTTCCTTTGAAATCAGTAGCAGTTTTGCCAGTGACTTCAGCAGGAACACAAACTGTGCATATTATATAATGCTCAGTAGCTAATGTAGATTGTGACAGGAGACAGGTGTCCCATCACCTGACCAGACAAAGAGAAGGGGGGGGGGGGACTCTGAGGCAGCATGCATCATTTAGGCCAGGGAAAGGAAGAGAAGGTCTCTTGTTCCTCCCCTTACTTTAAGCCTTGTTCATATTTGCATAGTTTATAAATGCAGATACTAGGCTAATACAATGTTAAAGTTGAGCTACTAATCACAAAATCATATACATAAGGGATTTTCATTGTGTAATAACACATCATATATGCTCTGCTATGAAATGCTTCAGATGTGCATCTAAGGTAATACAAACAATTAATAATTCAAACATATGAACCAGTTGTACACCATTTAACCAGTCTACACACAATCTTACTAGAGTAGCATTACTAAAATTAAAGTTTTTAATTACTGAAATTATTTTTCACTCATCATGCTTTTTGATCATACTGATTTTGATAATGTATTCATAAGTGTAGTGAATGCAGATCTATGGAGACTGAGATCAGAATGTGCAGTTAGCCAGAGAGTCACATGTGGTGCATGTTCATAAAGTACAATGAAACTAAAGAACCAAATGCAGTCAGATTTAGAAAATAAAGAACGTGCTTGACCCCCTCTCTTTCTGGTAGGATTTAGAAATGAGAAATCCTTCACTATTCATCCCTGCAACCCAAAGAGAATTGATTCCTGTAAAAGTAACCCAGATGTTAATGTGCTATCAGCAAAGTATGTGAACAAGCAAGATAGGCTCTCAAATGAGACCGAGGAATCTTACTTTGTAGTTCCCAGTGTGGAGACTTGTTTACACCAAGTCTTTATCCATCACACTGTATGCCAGTGTTTCTCCATGTATATTGTTCATTTATTTATATGTTTCCATAGCACCTAGAATCCCTGTCATGGGCCAGGACCCTGGTGCTAGGCACTGTACAAAGACTAAGAATATGGACCCTGCCCCAGATGTATTCAAGGTCATTTCAACCGAACACTAATCAGGAAATTTGTTTCCTCAGTTTCTGTCTCAATCCCGGGGAAAAGATGGGGCAAGTCAATGACACATCTCAGAAGTACATAGAGCATAGATCATTCCTAATATTGGTAGAACCTCAGGATAACTACAAAACGACACCTACCCTCCCAACAAGACACTTTAATGATAGTTAGAGGCCCTAGAGAAAACAACTATGGATCCAGTTGACAATACGGTCCTGCATAGCCTTCATATTCATGCTTCTATTGCCATGCTTTTTGACAAAACTATCATCAAAGCAATGGTCTTTTTTCCCCCATACTCTTACCACCCCACACATACCTCCAAAAGTCTTGTTGCTTTTTATTTTTATCTAGTTCTGGTGAGGGCCTTCCCAGTTTCTTTGGGATATGTCAGGGGTGCTGGAACAATTTGTATCGTGGGGGTGCTGAGAGCCATTGAACCAAACTGTAAACCCTGTATATGATGGAAACCACTTCAGCCAGGAGTGCGGGAATGCCCCCAGCACTCCTAGATTCAGCATCTATGAGTTGTAGCATGGGATAATGGTTCACTCTGGTTACAGTTATTTACTGTCTTCAGCTTTCTGTTTTATTGTTGCCAGTTGCTACTCAGATCTGATCAGCATATACTGGTGATGAGCAAGATCAAAAAATTCCATTTTGGAAAATCTTTCCTGTGACCTGGCTAGATCAGTGCAGACCTGCCTACCCTTCAACAGTTTTCTGCAAAGAAGTGATATGTTAGTATTTTAAATTTAATGTTTACACTGAGTTAAATTGCAGCTCTGGAAGCTTTCATCTGCCTCTGAAGAGAAGGGTGAGGAAGTATATTGGCTAGAGGGAAGGAAAATCTTTGGTTTCTGTTTGTTGCTTCCTGACATGAAAAGGACAGACTACCCATCTCCTACCCATTGTAACCAAATAACAAAGAGTTACCAGGTAACAGTCTCTTTTTGTTGTTGAGCGGTGCTCATTGTGGGTAAAAGATCCCAGCTCTATGAAGAATATGTATGAACCAGACAGAGACTTGCACTTCTCCTGATTATAAAGACAAGTAGAATTATTAATAGCTATGAGAATGATGTCACGGATCTATGAGTAGTCAAAACATTGTGCTTTGACGCATGCTTAAATCAGTAAGGATGGCAGCTCATGTTTGTGCATACTCAGAACACAATTTAAAAATATGGCAAAGTAGATATTCCTCATTTTAGACTATGTACTTGGTTAAAGACTTAAAACCAAGTTGCTATTGCGTTATCTGAGAAAATAAAGGGCCAGATCGTGCTACAGTTGAAGTCCAAGGCAAAACTTCTAGTTACATAAGTGGCCTCTAGAGCACCTGAAAATATTCCGTTTCTCTGAATTTTTTTTTGTTTGTTTGTGTGTTTAAATAAGCCTTAAATGGATTTTTTCATTTTTCAAAATGTCGTCTTTAGTGTTGAAATGAAGTATAAGACATTGGTAAGAATCTTATAATAACCAAGAAATAAGGATTTAGAATCCAATCTGTCTTGCCACTGACATGCTCTGACATACAGCAACCCTCTGCTCATTTACATAAATGACTCAGACCTGCTGCAAAGCACTGTACTTTGTGAATTAATGAATAAGCACAATGAAGATGTTGCGTCAAACAGTTTTGTGTTGGTTTTTGAATATTGCATTTTTTTCCCTGTTATTTCATAGTATATTAGTAACTGATGTTTAGTGTACTTTATAATGGTACCTTAATAACCTGAAACCTCATTACAGTCTCCTACTCCTTAAAACATTTGTTGACAAGTGCAGTTCAGTCAGCAGTTTTTCGTGTGTGTGTGTGTGAGAGAGAGAGAGAGAGAGAGAGAGAGAAACTTATTAGGTGTCTGAATCAGCAAATTGTAGATTAGCAAAGTTCTAGTATAATAGCAATATGGCAGACACTTAAGCCTTTAGCTAGGTAGTCTTCCTGCTGTGGGTTTGCCATAATAGCACCCCCTATAATAAAGCATCTGTTAACATTTTCATTATATAAACCCCTATGTTCAAGAATTTAGATTTTATGTATAAAAGCAAAATGTATTTTAACCAATTTTATAGGAGGCAAAAATATGAAATTATAGGCCTCTTTCTTCTTTCACACTGATATAGATCAGGAGTAAACTTCAGTGAAGTCTTTGTTGTCAGAGGGGTGTAAAACTGGTGCGAGAGCAGAGTCCGGTTCCAAACATGCCGTATGAGTGGACTGGTGCGTCTTGGTGTTTCTTAATTTGAAGTTTCAGACATTGAGATTTAAGATTTTCTTCTATGGGCTTTAAATAAAGGTTTTTAGTTCTTTAATTCTGTTTACTGTTCTAACACTTGTACAGGTTGCTGGGTTTTTTTTTTTTTTTTTTTAATTTTTAGAAATTATTCCGAAGACTTTGATTGGAGCCATTGTTGTTTGTGTGGGGGTAACATTCCTTCTGATTAAACCTCTCTGAATAGTTATTAATATCATATACTGAGAACAGGTCTGTTTTCTCCATACTAGGGTGATAATGGGAGATTTCTATACTATAACTTTTAATTCAAATTCCAGTTGTACAGGGATGTTTCATTGCTTTGTACAATTTGATGCACCTCAAAGTATCTTTGGAGGACTTGGGGCAGTCTCATATACATTTCCATTCCTGACTAGTTATGCTCAGTGGGGAAGCACTATAACAGTTTCAGTTATTTCATATCAGGTCCAAAATATCATCAGCTATTTTAAGATGGAAACAGGCCAAGTAACCCATCAAGATACAGCTCCCATGAGTTAGCAGTACCAATATTTTTCCTTTCAAATATTTGTCTAACATTTGTACATCCATTTATATTATTAGCTGGTCCTTTATAATTCATATGTCTGCAAGAATAAATGCTTAATGCTAGAAATTTCACACCTAAAAATGGGAATGTGTGAAGAAGAGTGTGCAGTTGTGCAGATGTATGATGATTAGATGATAAGCTCATTGGGGCAGAGACCATCTTTGTGTTCTTAGTTTGTACAGCACCGAGTACAGTCCTGGTTCATGACTGGAGTTCCTAGGCACTAGAGTGATATAAAGAATAAATTATAATGAAATGGATAGGCCACCTACAAAGTCTTACATGTTGGGGAGTTAAAACTCTTACTCAGACTCTACAGTGTCACTGCGATGACTGGCTATCAGGAGCCGCTTTTCAGAAATTTGGCCCTAAATGTCAATACCGTGTAGACTTTTGGTGCCTTTTTTGCCTATTCCCCCCCCCCCCCCCAAAGTCCTGAAGATATGTGAAATTTCCACATAATAATTCCCCTTGAAGAAAGACCTCATGAAGTATGTAGCGCACCATGCATTCTGTCAACGGATTTCAAATGCCCCACGTGTCCTGGAATAAGGGGAATAATGGTTAGCTAGGAATAATGGTTAGCTGTTTGGCAGAAAGTATATTTCTTAACATACTCCCTTAATGTACTGTGAACTCAATCCAAGAGGAAGTTCAATCCTTTTTGTTTCTGTTTCAAGCCCTAGTTCATAGAAACATTCATTTTGTGCTCAGGATTGAACAAGTCCTTGCAGATTCCTTTGCCTCTACAGTGTCACTGCGATGACTGGCTATCAGGAGCCGCTTTTCAGAAATTTGGCCCTAAATGTCAATACCGTGTAGACTTTTGGTGCCTTTTTTGCCTATTCCCCCCCCCCCCCAAAGTCCTGAAGATATGTGAAATTTCCACATAATAATTCCCCTTGAAGAAAGACCTCATGAAGTATGTAGCGCACCATGCATTCTGTCAACGGATTTCAAATGCCCCACGTGTCCTGGAATAAGGACCGGGCTCTTTGTTGGCAGACACTTGGTAGAAACATCTGTTAAGAATTTTAAATGGCTGAAAGTCTGAAGAAGGCTCTTCCTACATGATGATTCCATTTTGGAGCTCTTATGGGAACTGAGAAGATCTAGGTAGTCCAAGGATTACTCCTGCTACCTCTGAAAAATGAAGATCAGGAGATTTGGGGGAGAAGGAGCTTGCTTCTAACAGACCAGTGGTTTTAAGAGTGATCTCCTTCTGTTAGCTCTGTGATTAAGGGGCCAAAAGGTGATTCCTGCTCTTCCATCTCCAACCCACAGTCCCCTGGTAAATTGTAATGTTAGTTGTTGACCGTATAGAGGCCATAAACTGTATGGTGAGATTAATCCAGTACTAAGGCTGTAAATAACTCCTGTGGGTTCTGAGGCTCACATTGGAAGGTCTGGACCAAGGATAGGGTATATTAGAGTACAGGAGGACAGCAGTTCATTTGTTGTTCCCCTCAGCCAGCTCCACAACTCCCTGAAACACAGCTGCTGCTTTATTTTAGCCTGTGCAGCAGGCTGACCTATCTTTAGACTAGGTTATCTCACCACATAGTCTGCCTCATCCACAACTTTCCACTGAGTTCATGTCTTGGAAGTTTATAGATGGACTCTACTGAATATGGGGATTTCTTTTGAGGGGTAGAGGTTGCTACATAAACCCAGGTGGGAGGTAGGGTTGTAGATGCTCCTGGGTTTGGGGGATGGAAGACAGCTAGAGAGGCCACTCCGAGGGGAGGTGAAGGATTGTATGGTGTTTTTTTCAGTTTTGAGGGCAATTCCAGCTCCTCCAAACAGACTTCATAGGATCTAGTTTGTGGCACGGCCACACATCTTGCAGGGTTCACCCAGTCCTGTGGGATTCCCCTCTTCTTAACTCCAAATTCAATGTGTCCAATCATAAATTTCTGGGCAATCCTAGCTTAGGATTGGGATAGGAGAGAAGCAACCTTGTGTGTGGCTTCACAGGCGATGTCAGTTGTGTGATGAGTTGAAATTACAGAAACCCACTTGGGACTGCCAACTGATGTGCCTAGACTACCTCTGAGCCCGGTTTCTCTGGCAGCTTGGGACTTCAGAACTTTGCCTTGTTTGAGCCAGACATGCTAGCCTGCTACAAACACAGACCCAGGTCTGAACTACATCCCACAAACTGCAGGCTTAACTGAAAACAGCTTAGGAAGTGTTCCTGACTCCAACACTCAGATGCCTAGCTCCCTGGGGGGGGGGACCCCAAATAAATCCATTTGACTCTGTATGAAGCTTATACAGGGTAAACTCATAAATTGTTCACCCTCCAGAACACTAATAGAGAGAGATGTACAACTGTTTCACCCCCTTATATATATATTTTGCACGGAGGGAATTCTTTGTCCCTCTCTGAGATCCCATCCCTCCTTTTAAAGGGAAAAGCATCAGGTTAAAGATGGATTCCAGGTCAGGTGACATGATCAAATGTCACTGTGAGATTTCATTACCCACTTGCCAGCACACAGTTGTACAGGAAGATTTACAAGTAAGTAAACAGAGCCATCTACAGTCAATTGTCCTGGTTAATGGGAGCCATCAAGATTCCAAACCACCATTAATGGCCTATACTTTGTATAATTACAGTAGGCCCTCAGAGTTATATTTCATAGTTCTAGTTTCAGATACAAGAATGATACATACATACATGCAAATAGGATGACCACATTCAGTAATTATAAGCTTTGTAATGATACCTTACAAGAGACCTTTTGCATGAAGCATATTCCAGTTACACTATATTCACACTCATTAGCATGTTTTCATAAAATCATAGAGTGCAACATTACATTACAAGTTCCTTTTAATTTAAATGGTAAAAACTAGCATTTGGAAGCAGCGAAAATTCCATTTCTGTGCTTGCAGTAATATTTGAAATTTCTTTTTCTAAATATAAAATGAAAATTATTAAGAAGGATTCCAAGAGATAAATATATTAAAAAAAAAAAAAAAACTTTTCGGGCAGAGCCATGTTTTCTTTTATATATCACCATTCTTTCACTGAAAATCATTGAGATTTTTTGTGATTCAGTAATGGTGTACACAAAGTATTGCTTTGTTTCTGGTGGTTTTTGAGCCTAGTAACAAGGTGAGTCAGATAATAACCTAGATAATTGGGTTATATAAGAACAATCTGTCTTTTAAAAATGCAGTTTATGACTCTTAACTTTATAGTTAGAAGTTTGCCACCATTAACAGTGGATCAATTTCAGACTTGTACTGCATATAAAAGAAATCTGACTACATTTTAAGGAAGCTGTAGATTGTAAATATAAAACAGTATCCCAGTAACCTAATAAAGGTATTTTTGGATAGACCGGGAAAGTAGACTTGTTTTGTAGAGGAGCCAAACCAATACATGTGCTGTAGACTTTATAACATGTTTGAAAACACAGTGATTTGTATTTTATCATAATGTTAAAAGTACACCAGAGTCCTTAAATATTTAGCTATTGTCTAATGAAAAGTTATTCAGCATAAAATTTTATTTCACACTCAGATCTAACACTGAATGGGTTGTTAGCTTTTTAGCACAATGCAAATTGTGACAGTAAAATTTTGACCCATGAATTACTGATGGAGTTGAACTGAAGTCTGAACTTCTTTGAAGAATTATTGCCTCAGGCATGTTTTCCCACTTTTCATGAACACACACATGCTCAAAACATGGAAAACTTCGCAGAATTTCAAGGGATTTTTAAAATAAAATGATGAGCAACTGAAAAGGGAGAATGTAAATTATTTATGTTGCAGTGCTACCGATTTGAAAACCAATTTGAGGTTCCGTTGTGCTAACTGCCAAATAAACAAATCTACTGAAAGAAAGTGCCTGAGAACATACAATCTAAAACAGACAAGACAGGCAAAGAATGGGAAAAAGTATTATCCCCATTTTACAGATGGGAAACTGAGCTACAGTAAGATTAAGTGACTTAATCAAGGTCAGACTGAAGTTTGGAGGAGAACCAAGAATTGAACTCAGATTTCTTTAACCATAAAAACATCCTTCCTTCTATAGTTTTACTTGATACGTGGAGGGTAGAGCAAGGAAAGATTATTGGTGAGGAGGAGAAGGAAGAGGAAGTATATTTGGAAGAAGTGGATCTGGATATATTCGAAGAAAAAGTGGGAAGTAGTTAGATAGAAAGTGGCAACAAATAACTTAGAGGTGGCCTTTATAGCTGTACGATGGCCTTGTGACTAAAGCACAGGATTAGGACTTGGGTCACCTGTATGTAGTCAGCTACTAGCTCTGTTGTAGACATTCCGTACAAATTTGAGCGTGCAGCAGGTACCTTAGGAAGGAACACAGAAAACAAAGATTCAAGCTGAAGAGGTGGAGGAGGAAAGCATCGATGCAAGACTCTTAGGAAATCAAAGGAGGCCATAAACGACTGATTCAACAAATCACGCTCTGCTGACGCCTCTTGCTGAAGCCGGATTAAACTTTTTGACAGAAACCCTTTTCAGCACAAAAATGCAGATTTGGGCAACCAGAACTTTTTTGAAAATTAGTGTCAGTTTTGCCACGTAGCTTCAGTTGAAAAAACTTCCAAAAAAATATATCAAAGGTTTTGTTTTTCCATTTTCAGATGGAAACATTTTAACTTTTTAATTTGAAGTGACTTTTTGGTTAGAAATTTCCTTCAAGCTTATTTTAAAAATATTAAATGTTTAAAAAACTAAAAAAAATATTTCATTTAACCCCAAAATATTTTTATTTTTATTTTTGGGTTTTATTTTTACGTTTGCCAAAAATTTTGAAAAATGTTCCTTTTACGTTGACCCAAAACTGTTTTTTTCCAGAACTGCCAGCAAACTAAAAAATCAGTTATTCATATAGCTGTATGTCTTAGTAATCTAATGTACCACAAGAGCCTCAGCTCCTGAATTCTGAACTGGGTCTTTGGAGAGTGTGGTTAGTAGCTGCATTTGAAAATGAATCTCAAAAGAGAATAGAAGATTCACTGGCAAAACGATGTTGTTCCTTAGATATTAGAACTTTGTGTGTTTAGAAGACTTCACTGGCAAACAAAGGCAAGATGAAAACTCTTGGTCTTATTCTTGTGAAAGTCCTTCATTTTAGGGAAAAAAAAGAGAGCTTTCTAAAGGCTACTTGGAGATGAAAAAGGAATTAGAGATGATGAGTTTGGAAGTTTCAGGATTTCAATAACAGAGTAACAAAAATAAGATACCGCTGTAGGGAGTCCCTGGAAAGCTGTGGTTCCACTATGCTGTAATTTCCCCTGGCAAATTGCATATGTTTTGGAATAATTTTCTGTTTCCATGATTAAGCTGTTGATTTTATTAAGCCTGAAGGCCCTTCGCCTATGCCAAGTCTCCAGGAAACTTTAGAGAACAACTGTCCAACAAAGTGAGGTATCCTCTCATTTACCATAATGCCAACACATTCTACTGCTGTCAGAGATGATATAACATCCTTAAATGGCGTATTCAGTGTTTGCTATTTTTGTTTAACAACAATTAATTAGGCATAGCAATGTTATGAATTTTTTACTTGATTATGTTTTTATTTGTGACCCTTTGAACTGAGGTGGATGGATCAAAATAGGTGAATGTGCCAAGGGATTTTGGGTGCCCATCTGGAAGCGTTTTTAAGGATACCTGTTTTTTCCAGAAAGTACTGTATACCTGCCTTCTGAAAATCAGGCCTCCTTTAATATGTCTCAGGTTGGGCACCTAAAAATGGAGACACATCAAATCACTAGTAACTTTTGAAAATGTAGGCCAGTGGTGGCTAACCTGTGTGGGCCGCACAGTGCCCGTTAGAGTAATCGGCTGGTGGACTGCAAAACAGTGTTTACACTGACCATCCGCGGGCATAGCCGCCCACAGTTCCCAGTGGCTGCGGTTCGGCGTTTCCAATCTAAGGGAGGTGTGGGAAGCAGCAGTCAGCCACTTCCTGTAGCTCCCATTGGCTGGGAACAGCGAACAGCAGCCACTGGGAACTGCGGGCAGTTGGGCTTGTGGACGATCAATGTAAACATTCTCTCATGGCCTGCCAGCAGATTACCCTGATGGGTCACATGAGGCCTGCAGGCCGCAGGTTGTCCACCACTGATGAAGGTCCTTGAATACAAAACTCCTCTTGCTATCCCTTTGATTTTTTGCTGCAGAGGAGTGGTGCTAGATTGAAATCCCCAGAATCAAATCCAAAAAACCACTTTTATTTCCCCATGTTTCAGTTTGGATGAAGCCAAAATCTTGAGATCAGTGGATTTTTCAAGACTTCTGCATTTGAGGCCAATGTCTCCTTTCAGAATATTTAGCATCTCGGAACACTCACTCTGATTTGGCATCTCTAGTTCCAGCCTAACCATCATCTGGATGCAAAAATCAGATACTCTCTCCTTGTGGTTGTCTGTTCTCTTATTTTATTAATTTGTTTGCTTTTCTATTTTAGTTACATATAAGTAAAGGTTTGTCCCCTAAAATATATTTATCCTATTACCCCTTAATAATTTTCTCTCAGTTTGAGCTGTGGAGGCATTACTCATTTTTTAAATTTGTGAGCACCGTATATTTTCTCCCACCTCTCTCATCTCCTCTTCCCTTATTGTATTTTCCTGTATTTAGCTCTAGTATCTAAACTACTAGAGTTTAAATTGTACTTTTCTGCACTTAAGTGTGTGAGAGTTGATTATGTTACATCAGTAAGGAATGGCTGTTAAAGGAAAGATAGAGATTGGCATTATCTCATTCTCCTACTAGCTGCACAAATTAAATCACTATTTTATTTATATTGTTCTTAACCGGTGCAGCCATGAGTTGAAATTGAAATCATCTTAGCATCTCAATTTTCCTTAAAATTAGATATTTTTCATTCCAGGTGAAGATGCTCCTTCCTATAAAATAGACAACGCTTTTACCCATTATCTTCGTATTAGACCATTGATTTCAATTAAAAATCAATGATACAATATTACATATTATGTAGAAGAGAATATCTAAAATTCTCTAGTTTGTATCTGCATCTCTAATTACATCCAGGAATCATCTCTGTTCCCCAGACCAAATACAACATCAGTTATAAGTATGGCTTGATTTTTCCCTTAACTTCAAGAGTTACGTTTGTACCTGGGGTGTATTTGGTCCTCTTTGTTAAATACACTAGATTAAAGTAATCTGAGTAATGTAAAGTAAAGTAACACGGAAAGAGACTATCCTGTCATATTTATGAGACTGAAGTGCTCCCCCTCTGATCAGAATACCAAATATAATGTTGATAAATGACTTCCATCCCAATAATTCAGGTTTATGCCTTTAATTATTCGGAGCATAGAGAATTTGCTCAACCCCTTCTCTGAGCTCAAGAATTATTTAGCAAAATCTACAATAAAGGTGTAACATGAAGTTCTGTGAGATATTTTTTGTTCCCTTTTTCTCTTCCGTTGGTAATTCACATATTTCATCATGGCAAAAGTACTTTACTTCACAATGAGAGAAATTATAATGGAATAATATTCAAAAATATGTCACAATATTGCTATCATTAATATTTCAAATTCTTATCCAATAACTTGTTATAGATCAAAAAGGCTATGAAATCTGGACACTCCATTATGAATTTGTCCTCGAGAGGGTGCAAAGTTGTTAGAAAGCTTAATCATGTTTGGTGACGTTATACTACCATTTAACTCTTCTGAATACAAGTTTTCTTATATTGTGTTAATATATTCAATAAGAATGAAACTCTCCCCAGAGGTCCTGCACCAGTCACATGCACCAGTAACACCACTCCCAGTTTAAGTGGTGCATAAGGCCTTGAGAGAGCTCTCTGCATGGGGAAGAATTGTACCCCAAAAGGATACAGCTACCTCTTGGGTTTGTTGTACTCTGAATTGATAATTACCTGAGTTGGAGCCCCTTCAACATTGTCAGTGCATCTTCTTGTTTCCTAGATCATTAGCAGAGTAGAGTAGAGGCTCTGAAATTCCCTAACCTTAGATGAGTGGCTTTCAAAAACATGAACAATTATTTGTTCTAGAAAAAATCACTTAGGGCCTATCCCTCAGGTATAGATAGATAATTACCCTTTACAAACTATGCAAAAAATATAATCAGCATGGATCGTAACTCTCTGCAATGTTCCTCCCTTACTGTGACCATTAATTAGATTTGCATCACCTGTGTATATCTGGTGTAATCTCTAATGCATTTCTGAGCCTGGGACATCTTTACCTTTTTAACTTCTCATGATGCTTTCCAACCATGTAATCTGAAACAATAAAAGATTAATTAAAAAAAAAAGGAAAAAAGTAGTACTGTAAAAGTTAAGTTGCCTGTTGAGCTTTTAAAAATTACTTATAACATCCTTGTTTGTAGACACTTCTTTCCTTCACACACGTAACAAAAGTACCTGTGGTCAGATTTTCAAAGGTATGTAGGTGCCTAAAGATTCAGATAGGTGCCTAATGAAATTTTCAAAGGCAATCAAGCATACCTTTGAAAAGTGCCACCCATCTGTAGCATGTGGGGGAACTTGATGGGGCCAGTGGTGAAGGGCGCAACCCGAGCATGACACTTGCTGAGGGACACCACATAGCTCCTCTGCCCCTCCCCCTGGGACAGTGGCACCCATTGGCCAATTGGGGACGAGGGATACTGATTGTCCTGCCTCTTTCCAGCTCCAGGATGTAGGCCATGTCTCAATGACATTTATCATACACATTATCTGCCTATATATAACACCTAGATACTGTGTAGATGGGAGTTTTAGCAACACATAAATAGACAGAGGGGTCAAGCTTTAATGTTCAGTTACTACATTTTTGTGCAAAAGAGTTTTGGCTCCCCCTTGATAAGAAACCAGAGTGGAGAGTAAAAGTCCATGAAGTATCATCTGAAATCCATGTGGATCTCAAGCTATTCATGGGAGTTGGGGTTGAACATCCCTGCCTGTGCCTTGGTCATCTGGTCGAAAAATGCAGAAAAAAATATTTTCAAAAATATTCCGCCATATGGAAAAAGAAGCAACCTTTTTTTTGCCCCCCCCCCCCAAAGCGATGAAAATGTTAATGAAAACTTACCAAAAACTAGAATTTTCTCTACCAACTTTACACACAGGAGACAGGATTGCCACCTCCCCTTCAACACTCAACACCCTTATTGGGAGAATCAGGGAAAATCAGAGAAGTTTCCTTTATGAGACGTCTTTTTTCCCTCTAACGCTCACTGTGTGCTTTCCCCAGGAGAGGGGGAGGTTGCTCTTATCTTCTTATCTAATTGTGATAGTAAATTTACCCAATTGTTTGTTTGTCTGAAGCAAATTATTAATTCCTACCAATCTCCTCGCCCCTCATTTAGTGGTGTTTTGGAATTTAAAAAATCAACTGTGTCCGCCTGATTAGAATGCTAATAAAAATGCAATTCAGAATACCAGTGCAGAAAAGACAAGGTTTTGATACATTTTTACTGTGTTTCTCTAAGAAAGACCATGGCCCTTGATTGCTCAGAGGATTGGTTTTTTTTAAACCAAAGGGTTAAAATAAGAGAGGGAAAAAAGGATTGTTTGAAAATCTCTTTTCTGTATACTTTTGAAGTGAGACGATATTGGCTAACTGTTCTGAAATTGAGATAAAGTGAAAATAAAACATTGGATCTGAAAAAAAATATTAAATGAAAATATCAGCTTTTAAGAAATGTAGATACATCTTGAGTTGAATTCTGCCCTTCGAGATGGGTGTGCAACTTCCATTGACTTGCATTCGTGTATCTTAGGGTGGAATATATTAAGATGAATCTCAAAGATATTGTATATTCCTTCTAATTTCCACTTGTTGGCCAAAGTTTGATAGTCTGTCAGTTACAGTTTCCAAAAGAAGTTGGACCACACACAATGCAAATTGAAAGACTGTGGTTTGGTTTATAAATTGTGAACAGGTGCCATCTAGTGATATTTTGGGTAAATGCAATGTATAGTGGGTATGCTGGAGACAGCTGTTCTCTGAATGAATGCCAGCATCTTATTGTATTACATTCTGAACAAAGACCATTTATATTATCAAATGTTCCTTGTCCGGAACATTATAAACATTTTTCAGTTCTAAAAAGTTTCAAAACAGTTGAAGAAATGGCTTTGCCTTTAAAAACTGGGTCCAGTTGTTGTCATTGTATGTGAAAGTTTTTAAACAAAATCATACTGTTTCAATAGAGAGTTATAATTTATTAGGTTGGCATAAAGCTCTTAAAAGGTCACTTCTCACTACTGTCTTTCAAAGATTTCATTATACCCCACAGCTGTATGTAGAACTGTCAAACCTATCCTTTTCTTACACGCATCCAGTTTAAAGGATGACACATGGTATTGTAATGAGTTTGTACATTGTTAACCGAATGCATCGACCCTGTGTTGATTAACTACAGCCAGTGCAATGTTTAGAAACAACAGAGATTCTGTGTTCATACTGAGAGGCATCGATAGTAGTGGAAACCCAAATGGGAAATACACTGGCATATGATACCCAATTCTGCAGTTCTTACTTGAAGACTCTCATTGACTTTCAGGAAGTGATGTCAGTGGTTGTTTTGCCTGAGTACGGATAACAGGAGCTGGCCCATGAGCTAAACTTGCTCTAACTCCTTTTTTGATTTATTTTTAAAGTAGTTGAAAGGGTCAGCTTCAGCACAAGAAGCCAATAAAAGCCCATGTGCAAGGCCCTCAAGGAGGAAAGCCTGCAAGGTGGATGATTCTCACAAGAGTACATAAGTTAGCTTTGTTAAAAAAACTGTATAGTTCTGAATGGGTAAGGGGCATAGTCAAGACAGCTGGTTGATTGAGTCATCACACTTCCCAGTTGATTGAACACACACCCAACAGTAGCATTTAGCTACAGAGCTTCTGTAGAACCTAAAGCTGTTTCTCCCCACCACCTGTCTGTCCTTCAGAACGATCAGTTGACTCAGTGAGGTGTAATTTAAATGCTGGCAAATCAGATCCACAGGTTTCCTTCGCAGTGTTAATCATGTGTTTCGTTTTTTATGCTTTTTTGTTTTTATATAACAGAAGCTATGTTAATGCTTCTTCAGTGCTGGAATGTTGCCTGTGTGAGGAAAATGTATGTATTTGTTATGAGCATGTCTGCAGAAGTTGTAGGAAGGATGAATTTACAAAACTCAGGTGATCTAGTTGAGGAATCTAGTACTAAATCATCATGGCTGTCAACTTCGGAATCTTAAGCCTCTATTTCTTTCCCATCAAAGAGCACACACTAAAACATTCTAGGTTGCTATTATGATTTAAAAAACCAACCAAACTATACAAACATGTATAATGACAGTGGAAATAAGTGATTTTATTTGTATGCACTGCAGTTTTGTGGTACATATACATGACAAATTATATTATTGTGCTCTCTGGGAAACAATCAGTGACTTAGTGGTTTCTGGAATGTGTTTGTGACAGGACAGAGTGCAGTTGTGTTACAGATGGACTGAGAGATTTGGACTGTAAAACTTGAAGTCATTTAATTACATGTTAGACCCTGACTTCATGTGGAAGTAGTACACTAGATTTGATTACAATGCTGTGAGATACATAACTTAATTTGTGAAGATATGTAACCTCATTAACCTACATATAGTCAGGCCTGCTTACTCTGAGTCACTTTAGAAGTCACATTTTTATGTTGATTAAAGAAGAAAATCCGATTACGAAGTCAGTTTTGTATAGAGTTCATGTTATAAAGATTAGGTACCACCTAAACCTTGCATAGACAGACATGCAGATAAACGAAACACAGATTAAACAGGTCTGAAGGAATATATTTAATGTGGATCTGTGTGAGCCTATGTATGAAAGGATTTAAAAAATATTTTATTGATACTGACATTGCCTCATCTGCATCACTGCAATAGTACTTATGCCTCCACTTCCTTCTCCTATCATACCCTGACTGATGGGAGCAAAGTGGTAACTACATACCTTTTCAGTTTTGGAAGATCTGTTCCATGTATAGCAACTGTTTTCCTCACTGATGATAATATTTAGAAATCTAGATTATATGGGCCTATTTCTTAGGCTTGCTCTTTTTTAGGCCTTTCCCTGGTCTTCTTGACAGCAGTGGGGTTTTGCCAGTGGGAGCAGTCTGAGGCCTCAAATGTGATTTTTTTTCTTTTTTGTATGTTGATAACTGGAGACTATGCCTTAAGACTGATGCAAACAACCAAAAGGGATCTGCTTTCTATAGTATGACATTTTCTTTTTTGGTAGAATTAATTATGGTCACTCCCCATTTTTCCTTTAGTTTTTGCATGTTTAAAATAATTGAAAGCAGTATCTGCAAGTGTTACTCCTCTTGTGGTGAGAGGTCAAAACGTAGATGATGTTTGCCACAATGCCCCTCCTCCTGTGCCCCTTCTTAAATAATAATAATTAATAATAATAAACGTGAGAAAAAATCCAAGCCACTTTCCAGCTCCTCTGGATATGTTTTCCTC
This sequence comes from Sternotherus odoratus, assembly GCA_032164245.1. Lineage (NCBI taxonomy): Eukaryota > Metazoa > Chordata > Testudines > Kinosternidae > Sternotherus > Sternotherus odoratus. Next base: position 86,101,271 of record JAVMKO010000002.1, on the reverse strand, counting down.
TCGTGTTTTTTTTTAAGGAGAACTTCCAAACTAAACCAGCCCGTGGCAGTGTTTTTCAGCATTTCCTTTGCTTCTCCCACACTTAAAGCTTAAGCCTTCTTACTGTTTAGAATACTTGGGAAAATTCCTGAATTCACTGTGCAGTAGTCAGTTCAAATACTGAAAGTTTTACAATATTAACAACAATCCTTTATCTCTTCGTACAGTGGTGACTTGTAGAACTAATTATGACTCACTGCTGAGCTGCAGAATTAATATTTCATTGAATATGAATCTTATTTTAAACATGATATATTGCTACCAACCTTTTAAAAATGAGTTTGATTTCCCCCCCCCTCCCTTTCTTACCTCATGAGTGTTACTGTTATTCCAAAGATTCAGAAAAACACCTTTACAGCTGGCTCTCCTTTTTCTTTCAATGCATCTTCAAGCCACCCCATTGTCTTCTGACCTTTTTGATCTACATTATGCACCATGGGAGGATTCTCATTTGGTTTCCCTCTCAAACAGAAGAGTTTCTTTTCTTTAAAATTGGGTGGAAGACCAAACTAGCAAAGACGAAGAAGAATTGTTTTTGACATTTGCAAAGTTTTTTTAGCAACATCTTAAAAATAAATTATTAGTGTGTGTGTGCGCGCGTGTGCTTTCCAGATTGCTAAGAACTTGGGGGCTTGAGTAAGCTAATAAATTAAGTTTCTCACAAGCTTTAACATTTTACCCTTCGATTTAAAAGAAAAATTACCTCAAAATAAAACTTTAGAAGTGCAGTTCACCCCCAAAATAATCCCCTCTGCTTTCTTGTTCATGGAGGATTCTTGTAGATTCTAGGATTCTTTGTCCATTAGCTCTTAAAGGGGATTATTGAAGTGGCCAGCAAATGGCTCATGTCTTTGGTGATCTCAGTCAGGCTGTCACAGAGTTGTTTCATGCTTGGGCTGAAAGGCCCATTGACTTTTTTAGAAACGCCACACATAGTTATTGTTGTAGTTTCCTCTGTTCATATACAAAGGAGCAAGGGAGGACACAGGAAAGAAAGGAAAAGGAATTGCAGTTTTACCTAGTGTTTATTCAGCTGATGGAATTTACTGGCATACAAGCTCATCAAGATGAATACTGTGGCTGGAGACAGAGCCTTTTACCGCTAGGCTATTGGTTCAAAGGCCTAAGTCATTGGTGGCTTAAAGTTACCCAGTGAAGGTTTCCTATGGCCTATGTGCAATTAGTTTGGTTTGAATTCAGTTCCTAGTGTATGTCTGTTGTCATTACCACAATGGGTACTTAATGACACCCTTTTGGCAGCCTCAGCAGAGAGGCCAAAGTCTTGTGTTTGTAGTCACCTCCTCTCAGATCTCCTCATTTCCCACATTGTTCAGTCTATGCAAAAAAGAGTGGCTAAAATAAATTTTTCATCCATCCACCACCTCATCTGTCAGATTGCCTGTGAATCCTTCCCCTGGCTCCCTGTTGCCTGCTGTATCTGGTTTAAACTTCCCAGCCTCACCTTCAGAGTTCAGCTGAGCTTTGCCCAGGCAGCATGTTGGATCCTGTTTCTTATCTTGTCCCTCTGATTCCTTTGTTTCTCCAGTGCTGACATCCTAACTAGCCCATTGTTTCTTCTGATGTGTCTTTGCTCATTCATTCTGGGCTGCGTAGAATTACCTCCCAATCCCAGTGCGCATGTGTCAGGGTTCCCTCCCCACTCTGAACTCTAGGGTACCCGTTTAGGTCAAAACTTCCCCAAGACACAATTTTCTCCTTTGGCTGGTTGATAGGCTACCACCACCAAGTGTAAACAAAGAATTATGGAAAAGGCCACTTAGAGCCCCTTACTCCCCACAAATCCCCCAAGCCTATACCCCTCTTCCTGGGAAAGGCTTGAGAATAAACTCCTTGCCAATCCTTAAAGGTGAGCCTGATCCAAAAATCCTGGATCTACACAATGGAAAAAATCAGTCAGATTCTTAAAAGAAGAATTTTAATTAAAGAAAAAAGAAAAACCAATTTACCCCTATAAAAATCAGTGTGGAAGCACTTTACAGAGTCACTAAAGATTAAAAGAAAAATCCAGAGAGAAATCCCCTCTGCTTAGTTTCAAATTTACAGAGAAAACACAGGGATATCTCCCTAAAGCATGAGAAATTCACGAGTGAGAAACATATAATCTAAAATGCCTTGTCTGGCTATTACTTACTATTTGTGATGTTCAGAGACTAATATAGAACTAGATGGAGAGAAGAAAAGGCTGTCTGGCTCCTTTGAAATCCCCAAAGCAAAGACCCACACACAAAGGCACACAGAACAAAAGCCTTCCCTCCCCCAGCTTTGAAAGCATCTTCGGTCCCCATTGGTCCTTTTGGTCAGGTGCCAACCAGGTTCTCTTAGCTTCTTAAACCCTTAAGGTAAGAGGAATTCTAGGCTACTTTATGGTTATGACAGCATGTCACCGCCTGCTTTCTCATTCAAATTCTCCTAAAGACGAACTTCTTCTGTGAGGCCTGCAAATGTTGAGCCACATCAAACAACTGCCTTGTCCATATCAATGTTACATAAATGTGGAACAGCTGTCAGCAATAAGACTTTTGGAAAACATAACATTCCATGTGAATACTTTGCTCTGGTGTTAACTTATAGTCTAAGGAAGACATAGTATGTCCACACTGCAGTCAGATGTGAGACTGCAGTATGTGTAGTCATACCTGAACAGTCTTTGATTAGCTAGCGTACAGAGCGGTCACATGGATTAGTTGCTAAGGACATACCCAAGACCTGGGCCTGTGCTGTCACAGCTTCACTGCTATTGTTATTCAACTAGATCAAAGCTACTAGATCTAGCTATTATTGCCCTATAGGCATACCCAGTGCGTGCCTCAAGGGCAGGATCTGTATTAGTTTACTTACTGCTGGACAAGACACAGACAACTTTTAACAAACAGTAACACGAATTTAGTCAGAATGCTGCCTGAAATACAACTTTAACACCTATTGGTTCTTCTGGTTCAAAGTTGAGATACATTTGGTGGGGCCATGCGGAATGTCTGTGTTGTCCTGTGGAAAAAGGACTTGTTTTTCCAGGTTTCTCAGCCTGGCATCTTTCACCAGCACCAACCTCACTTACATCCTATTTTGTATAAGTTTGGGCTGTATTGTGCTCTATGCAGGAAAAATGTGTGCATGACCATGACCCAGGAAGCTTGACACTGTCTTCATTAGGGATAGCTCAGCCCCATAGGGTTCTAAAAGGAAGAATGTAGAAAATTGTAGGTTGAATTCTCTCCTACTTCTTGCCTCTGTCTCTGGGCTTCAGGGTTTCCTTTCTTCTCCTCTTTTGCCACTTGGGGATTTGGCTGCTTTTTGGTGTGGTTACTGATTTCTCATTCTTCCAGTTGCTACCACGCTTTGGCTCTTTGGAGACTCATTGTTCTTAGACCTACTTGAAGGACTCTTAGAGATGCTTTTTAACATGAATTGTCATTTCATCTTATTGCTTTGATCCTCTTCAGTCATGTCACTCCATCATGGTGCTGCATTGACTATGGATATGAAATGGCTAGATAAAATGGCTGCCATGTCTTTTACACAGTGGAGCCTACAACCAATATTGCTGTTGCTTGTTATATTTGTCTCCAAAAGTCTGCCATCCTTGCTAATCACCAGCTGCGCTGTCATGGTTCTGACTGCATTGGTTCCTTTCCTGTCAAAGCCCCTTATTTCCAGCCAGGAAAGAAGCAGAAATAATGGTCTCGAGATTTTTTGGCAGCATGCCTACTACTTCCTTCTAGAAGTGGTTTGGTTTTGTCAGTTGTGTAATGCCCCTGGCTTCTGGTAGCAAGAATTAAGCCTTTTATCAGGCTTTCCACACTCCTTCATTAATTTAATAATACATTATAAAAAAGGTGAGCAGGTGATGGTGAAGTAGCTGAGATTCTGGCATGTCTGAGTGTTGGCACCAAGATGATTTACCAGTGTTTGATTATCCATTTGGAGTGCCTACCCAAGCAGGCTGCCACTTGTTAAAAAAACAAAAAAAACACAACAACTGAGTCATCGTTTTCCATCTCCACTGGAAACATTTTGTATGCATCTACACAAACTGGATTTTTCTTTCCATGCCTGAATTATAAAACCAAACCAAACCCCACCTCTAATTTAGTTGTGCATCCTGCTGTTATTTATCCTGTGCCCTTTCTTTCTCTTTCTTCTCCACACCAAAGCTAACAAGCAGGGCCAAACACAAAGGCATGCCTAGCTCCTTCACAACGGAGAAGTATTGTGCTTAGGTTTGGAACCAGCTTCATAATTTTATACGGTATTTCTGGTAGCTGTGGAATTGCCTCTAAACTAAATTAGGGTCAGATTGCTGTGTTGCCTAATCACTTTTATTTTTAGAGGGAATTAACTTATTTGCCTGACCATGTGGTATATTTGATATCCTGTTAATGTTCTTACAGTGTCTGTGATCAGGAAAATTTAAGGCAATGTTAGATCATACAGTTGTATTTTGTCTAGCAAAATATCTAAGAATATATTTGTCTTTGTGGTGTATATATGTATTCCTGTATCTCTATTTTGCCCACTGTTATGTTTATTGTTTACTTGTTAAGCACCTTCACTGGGCTTAGCACTGTGCAAGAGATAGAAGGAGAAATAGTTTGTGCCGTGGGGAACTTACAATTTATATTGACAATAGAGGAACACATCTAAGGGGTGAGATGTAGTTAAGATTCCATACTCTTCGAGTCCTTGGGCTCTCTCCTGAGACTGTCAACAAGGTGCCGATTTGTATCAGCTGTAGTGGGGTTTCTGTATGTGGACATTTGTGCCCTGAGTTTACTCGAGGGATCAAGGAAGGCTGGTCTGAAGTTAAAGTTGGGAATCTTGGTCGACAAGTCACTTAATCTCTCTGTGCCTCATTCTTCACCATGTGTCACTTAGTGCAACTGAGAGGGCACTCGGGATATCACTGTTGATGAGGTGCTCCCATACTATAATACTAGGGGGTAGCCATGTTACTCTGTATCTACAAAAACAACAAGGAGTGTTTAAGGTGCCACCAGACTCCTTGTTGTTTTCATACTATAGTATTAAGCCATAGATATGTCTATAAATAAATACATAGGTCACGTGATGTTTCTAATTCATCACCTACCCTAGAGTAGTGACAGAGATGAAAGGGCTGGTATCTCATTACCAGTTCTCGGAGTCATCCATTTCCCCAACTACATGGATTTTCTAGCATCGTGTTTTAAAACATAATTAAAGGCATGGACACAGATACTCCATAAAAATAAAAACATAGAGATTCCTGAAATCTATGGGGGCAGTGTAGCCAGCTGTGGCTACTTTGCCATTCATCCTGAGTAACTGATGAATATAAAACTCTACCCTGCCTCTCTGCAGAATACACTGCCAGAAATTTCTAGGACATAGACCCCCAGAACACACTACCTTGAAAATGGGAGGCTCCAGGGCAGTGGTTCTCAACCTATTTGCCATTTTGGTATGCATCCAATACCACCTTTATGGCCCTAAGGATGTCACATAAGCCACAGCTGTGTGCTGACTGGGTCGTAGGTTGAGAACCACTGCTCTGGGGCTTCAGCACAAATGTTGCCAGACCGGATGAGGCTCTTTGAATGGGTGTTTGAAGATGAGGGTAATAAGGAATTTATTATATGGGGCAGGGCTGGGCAAACTACAGCCCGCGGGCCACATCTGGACCATGGGCTCGTCCTGCCTGGCCCCCTGCTGACGGCCCTGACCCCACCTTCCCTTCTCCCCTGGAGCCTCTGTGTGCCACACAGGCAGCGCTCTGGGGGGAGGGGCAGCATGTCTGGCTCCACGCGGCTGCCAGACGTGCTGCTGAGCAATGTGGTAAGGGGGCTAGGGCTGGGGGTTGCATGGGGGCAGGGAATTGCGGGGGAATTCTGGGAGCAGGCGGGGTTGGATGGGTTGTGGGGTCCTGGGAGTGGTAGTTAGGGGCAGAGGGTCTTTAGAGGGGGCAGTCAGGGAAGCCTGGAGGTCAGTCCCCTAGATAGCTAAAATATTCCATACGTAGATGTAGACACAAAAATTCATCAACACGCACAGCCAACACCATATCTATTTATTTATTCCTCCTGGTACCTTGGTATCATCCTCTCTTCAGCCTGCTGAATTTTGCACCCACAATTCATTGCGAAGTGCAAACAATCTTCTTATGCCTGAAAAGCCGATCAACCTGGTACCATTTATGTGAACAGTTAATTGTGCCACAAAATTGGATGCCAGTTTCAGGACCCTCTTACAAAGGTTACCTGTTAAGTGTATCATAGCTAAAGCCTTCTGTCTATGCCAGGGGTGGGGAACCTTTTTTTCTGTCAAGGGCCATTTGGACATTTATAATGTCATTCGTGGGCCGCTGCCCCCCCCCCCCCCCCCCCCGAGGAAGCCCAGGCTGGCAATGGGAGCTGAGACCCCAGCTGGCAAGGGGCCAGTGGGGGAAACCCCAAAGCAGTGGCAGGCGGAGTGCTTAGCCCTGCACTGCTTTGGGGTTTCCCCCACTGGCCCCTTGCCAGCCTGGGTCCCGCCGCCTGCCCCAGTCAGCTCCCGCTGTCAGCCTGGGTGTAGGGGGTGATCTTCCTTTACCCCCACCCAGCCTCCCCCCATCTAACCGCCTTTCCTCCCCCACCCCTGCCTCTCCCGGCCCATCCCACCGAACCTAACCTCCTCCCTCCTCCCACTCCCAACCCAGCCTCCTGCCCCCCATGCCTGACCCGCCCAGCCCAGCCTCCCCCCCCCACCAAAGCCTCGCCCACCCCATCCAGCCTAGTCTCCTGCCCCCCTCACCGCCCGCCCAGCCTGGCCTCGTCCCCCCACCCCCTTGCCCAGCCTCCCCCCCACACTCCCTTGACCATCAGCTCCCCGCGACTCCTCCTTTCGCCGCCCGGCTAATGGTGGCCGCGCAGCGCTGGCGGCTCCCCCAGGTGCTTCCTGGCCCCTACCTTCAGCGCGGAGCCGCCCCTGCCTGGCGGCCCGCGTGCGTCCCCGGCTGGAGGCTCCCCCAGGCACTTCCCGGCCCCTACCTTCAGCGCCGGAGCCGCCAGGCGGGGGCGGCCCCCCCGCGTCCCCGGCCGGCGGCCCCCCCAGGCACTTCCTGGCCCCTACCTTCAGCGTGGAGCCGCACGGAATGATTTGGCGGGCTGTATAAGGCCCGCGGGCTGGAGGTTCCCACCCCTGGTCTATGCAAAGTAATCTGTGGTCTTACTGGGCTAGGGATTATCTTGTGAAAGAGGTTTTTTTGTATGGAATAATATAACCTTTTACCTTAGAATGGCAAGTTTGAATTAAATATTTGTTACCAATGTTTTCTAATCAGTTCTGAGGCCTTTCTAATTTTTACCAAGATACAAGCCTTATAACCTAGCATCTCTGAAAAAAAATCTCCATGTGCAGCCTAGAATTGAACAAATTTTATTGAATTAGTCTGCTGGCTTCCTATTCATGTTTTCTGCTGCCTAGATTGTCAGAGCTCAGTAGGTTTTCTTTTCACATGCAGCAGGTGTCCCCCCAGACAGTGCTGGAGAGATTAGTCAGATTCAGAATCAAGAACGTTATGAGTTGTGAATTCCATTGGCATTTTCTCATTCATCTTGTAGAATGTTTCAGAGTTCTGTTGAGAAAATGAAGTGAACAATATAGTGGGTCATTTAGCCATTCATGTACTGAGGCTATGGTTACAACAGAACTTGGGTAATGCAATATTTAAAGTGTTTGACAGCAAGAATAAAAAGTGCAGTTTGTGGGTGAAGTTGGAAGTTGCAGAGAATAAAATTATAAAATAAAACAAATGGCCCTTTGGAATAAATTTTGCAGTATCCTTCAGAGAATGGGGGGAAATTATGAAAAAAAATGTTCAAGAAACAGCTACTGAAAATAATGTGGTCCTAATAAATGAGGAATTCAGAGCTCCAAGCATTATTCTTTTAATACTTGTGGCAAGTGTGATAGTACTACCTACTTTGAGATGGAAAGAGTGGAAATAAGGAAGCTAAATTGTGTCACAGAAAAATTCCAGAAGACTTCATCGTATGTTGCAGATAACTATTCCTCCCTTCCCCCAAGAAATGTTGATATAAAAAATGTATTGCTTTTTCTCTGTATCTGTAAAATCATTGGTTTTCTTTGTCCAGGCCATTTACAAGAAGTGTTCAGGTTAAAGTGGCTAGTAATTTTTTCATGTCTTCTTGCACAGAAGTTGTCCATTATGAGATTAAAGAGTAAATGAGAAGTCAGTTTAGGAAATCTAATGAGTAAACAATCTAGGTACCACTGGAAACCATAAACAATCAGTAAAACAAGAATTAAAAGGCAGCAAATTTGCAGGAATATACTCAAAAATAATATTCTAACTTGTTTATACTAAGAAATATAAAAGAAATTTACCCATTACCCATGTCTCCACATTTGCTACAAATAAAAACATACTTATATTTTAACTAATCTTTGGCTGTAACAAAAAACAAACAAAAAAGACACTCTTCAAATTCTCAGCTATTGTAGTAAAACACAGGGGCAACATCCCCAGCTAGAGATATATCAATGAAATGTAATAAGGAAAAGCCAGTGTGGTGTAAAATAAAAAAGTCCTACTTCACAAGTAGATAATCAGAGAATACATGGCTGAGTGGAAGAGTTGGAACTTCTTGTTCTTAGATTCCTGAGCTCTGATGCCTCAGGGTGTTATTCCAGCTATGTTGCCATCACTCTGTTAAAATGATTGAATTAGAGAGTCAAGTCAGCTTAATCAAACTGACCAAACTCTGTATCAGTAAAGGCCTGAATCTCAATAACTATGGTCAATTTATGCAGTATAAATACTTAACAGCCAAAAAAATTAGCCATTAAGTGTCACTTCCAAAATTAGTACAAGAAGGAAGTGGGGGTGGGTGGGTGGTGGGTTAATCCTGTCCCCGGTACAGCTCAATATTACCCTATTAACTGCTAGAGTCGTGTGTGAGGACTCCAGTTTAGTCCTTTTAAGTCTGTGTCCTTATACAAGGACAAGTCCAAACTTTTTGCCCCTTTGTAAAGGGTCAACTGCCTCTTGCATGGCTAGGAGTGGCACTGTGGTACCCTACCTCAGTTTCCCCACTTTAAGGCTCTGTAAATAAACTTCACCAGTCCAGAGTCCTTTAAGCATTTCTCTTATGGTCTAATTTATATTTTCATTTATATATTATTCATAACAATGTTTAGTCATGGGACTTCTCCCCTTTTACCTAGAAAAGAGTCTTTTTCTCTCCTGGGCCCCTCCCCAGCCTTCTCACCTGGAGTCTTTTCCCCCTGGTGTCTGTCAGTCCTGGGGCTTCATGCTTTTTTCCAGGAGAGGATCTAAGCCTTCCAGCCTCACTCTGGTTCTACCCTGCTTTAGTGAGGCCGCTCCCAGCCTGACCTGGCTGGAGTCTTTTGGTCCCTCAAGTCTCAGTGTCTCCTGAAAGTCCTCTGTTCTCCTCAGCCTAAAGGAGACATTTAGCTCTCTGCCACAGCTTCCTTTTCAGGTTTGGTTCTAGTCTTCTCCTCAGCAGCAGCTGGTCGCACTAATCCGGGAGCATGCAAAACACTAAGACTGGTGCTTGCCCCAGTGGGCAGGGCTGGGGGCAGAATAGCTACATTGAAGGAGCTGCCCTCATGGGATGCTGGCTGTTGTGAGTGGTGGCCAGATGTGCAGCTGCTTTTGCTGTTGCAGTAGTTGGGAGAGCCCCACAGCTCCTCGGATATCCACATTCGTGGATATACATTTAGTATCCGTGCAGGGCTCCACTGGTAATCGATGTCTGTCTGACTACACTTTGGCCCCCACTAGATAAGATATTTGGGTACAAACTCTTACTTTGAAATCACACGTCAGTAATCTACGCCTTTTACTGTTGGCAGCAATGGTGTAGTCCAAGTTCAACAGTTGGCGGAGCAGTTGATTATTAAAGAGAATCTGAAAAAGTGACGAGCAGTTCTGGAGGCACATTTAAAAGAGTTTATAAATAATTTTGAAGTTTTAGCAGCATCTCAACAAGGATTAGCAGTTATATTTATGCAAGTTAAACTCACATGCACGCACACTGCTGTCCAGTACTGTGTACAATATTCCATGTACAGTAACTGGAGCAGGGGTGGGCAAACGTTTTGGCCCGAGGGCCACATTGGGGTTCAAAATTGTATGGAGGGCCGGGTAGAGATGGCTGTGCCTCCCCACACAGCCTGGCCCCACCCCCTATCCGACTCTCTCCCACTTCCCGTCTGCTGACTGCCCCCCTCATAATCCCTGACCCATCCAACCCCCCCTCCTTGTCCCCTGACTACCCCCTTCTGAGACCCCCCAACCACCCTCCCAAGTCCCCATCCCTATCTAAGCCCCCTGCTCCTTGTTCCCTGACTACCCCCCCATAGACCCCCACCCACCCCAATCACCCCCCCAGTGCCCCACCCCCATCCAACCCCCCGCTCCCTGACTGCCCCGACCCCTAGCCACACCCATGGCCCCTGACCGTCCCCCTGGGGCTCCCCTGACCGGCACTGTCCCCTGATCGCCCCCCCAACCCTCTGCCCCTTATCCAACCCTCTGCCCCCGTGCTCGTGTGGCACACTGAGGTGGGGGGCGGAGGGCGGAGGAAGGGCCAGGAACAGCCTCAGTCGGGAGGTCAGGAGCCGGACAGGAAGAGGGCCAGATGTGGCCTGCGGGCGGTAGTTTGCCAACCCATGAACTAGAGTGATGTAGAAAAGGATAATTGTGACATCCTGTCCACATGCTTCTGTGTCTCCAGCCCAAAATTGTAATCACTTTTTTGCAGCCATATTCCATTCTATTATAGCCCATTTAGGGGATTATAATGTACCCATCACCGTGATGGGGTGATGCGTTAAGCAACATTACTAATGTGTCTCATGCAGCACCTTCTCACTAAGAGAAAAAATATTTTTGTGGTTGTTATAAGATGCTGTTATTTGTAAAGGTTAGGCTGAAGAAATGTGTATTGTAAGCTCAGGTCTAATTTGGGGTCCACTATTACATCTGCCTTTTTCAGCATCACTGCTTTCACCAGATTTGTCCCTTCAATTGGCCATCTGGTTTTTGGATAATTTTTCCTCACATGTCTTAGATTGTGTTTTTTCTGAGATGAATCTCATTAATTTCAGCCCATGTTTTTATTCTTTCTCAGTCCATTTCATTATTTCCCTGTTTTCATTTTTTTTTGGCAATTCCTCCAGATTTTAAAACAATTTACTGAGGTTTGTGGTGGATTCTCCATCACAGAGTGTTTTTAAACCCAATATTGGATGTTTTTCTAAAAGATCTGCTCTAGAAATTAATATGGGGAAGTTCTATAGCCTGTCAGACTAGGTGATCACAGTGGTCTCTTCTTCTGGCCTTGGAATCTTAAGAATCTATGAAAAAAATTGATATAACCTGAAAATTTAATTTAACGTGTTGTTTAGTGTCACTTCTGGATCATTAATGAAAATATTGAATGAAATAGCACCTCTACAGTATCGCGTCTACCTACCTTCTCAAAACTAGATACTTGACCTTTTATCATTATCATTTGTCTTCAGCCAAATTTCAAATTGTGATAGTGTTCATATCCAAGTGAGACTCTCTATCAGATGCTTTACTAAAGTCTAAATACATTTCATTTACTTCTTTTCCTTCCCCAAATTTTGAAATGCTGTCTGAAAAAACAGTCAAATATATCTAATTAGTTCAGTTCTTTATAAACACATGTTTCATATTGGTTGTGGTTCCATTATCTTTAGGTTTTTATCCTGGTTTTGGAGGCTCTTCCTCATTTTATCAGAAGCCCTGTGAGTTAAATCAGATGTACAACCCGTTCTGAATTTTGGTTTGGTGGGGAGCAGAGCTGGGGAGGGAGTAAGTTGTGTGTGTTTGTGAGTGTGTTTTCCATCTGCTTGTGTAGGATGCATAATAGAGCACAGGCAATGGCAATTATAAATGATATATTCCTGGAGAACCAGTCTAATCCCAGAGTGTTCTTATACTGCTAGACCTTGGATTCTCATAAAGTTAAGTGTTTCATGCATTCCTGCTTGACTCTCCAGTGGTCTGTGATGTCATCAATATTTAAAATTGTGCCTAAGCCGAGGGCGTGAGATAATATCAGCAGCCACCTACCAGCTGCTCCATGCAGAATTCTTCTATTTCGCTTGCTGGCCAGCTAACAATGGCAGACAAAATTGTAGCACTGGTGTGATGCTTTGTAGTGCAGAAAGTCCTTTTAGGTACAGCAGATGAGATAGTTTAAGTTTGACTAAGAAAGAATGACTAAAGATAAAAATGAGAAAGAGGTGGGGGGAGGGAGAAAAGAAAATGAAGGTCTGCTATTCCAAGAAATGTTTCTATGGCAAATGTGAATTATAGTCCCTCAGGATCATCAAAAAGGCATCCCATTCATGGCGTTTTGCTTTGACCAGCCTGTAATAAAATCTCAAAAAATTCTTGTGACAGTTATGCCTGCATTGCACTGAGTACAGCCATATTTTATACAGTGATTTAAGGAGATAGTTAGTACCCTGTTTCAGTTGGGGAGGGCTGGGGAGCAGGCAAAAATATTAAATTTTTGTTTTACAGCTGTTACGAGATCAAATACTGTCTTCTATATACCTGTGTAAAGAGGAACAATAGGCCATGACTCACTTCTTATTGGTTACGTGTGTTACAGGTTTGTAGTTTAATCTGAATATTAGTAGCCGAAGAGCTGGTGAGAAGTAGTCTGGTGCTTAGGACAGTGTCACAACTGTGTTTTGATTTGCACTGACCTTAAGTATCATTTGGACATATATGTGAATAGTGGTAAAACATTGTCTATATATGGCATAGATTTTGGCTTATGGAAATGCTCCTGAGCCAACCTGTTAAAATTGCTGCTGGTATTTTACCTAAAGTATCCATCCTTCCTGCATATTGAGGACATCTTATACCTTATGTGTATGGAATCCCAGTTAAATTGTATCCAAAAAGAAACTACAAAGGCCAGCTAAATACTATGTTTTGTAATCATCTTACAAAGGATCACGCATCATAAAACAGTGTGGACTGGCATTCCTTGTTTTACCTCTGCATAATAAACCTCTGGAACTCATTGCTACAACTTATTATTGAGACCAAGAGCTTAGTAGCATTTTAAAAAGATTTAGACAGCTATATTCATAATAACATTCACAATTATGTTAAAATGGATGAGTGATATGAACCCTCCCACTTCCAGGCACAGACCAAACACTAGCTGTCTGGGATCAGGAAGAAATTTCATCAATAGGTAGAGTATTCTGTAATCGTTCATTATGGGGTTTTTGTGCATCTTCTTCTTAAGCTGCTTTTACGAGTCAATGCCAGAGAAAGGGTTCTGGATCAGATGATCCACAGCTATGGTGTGAGATGCCAGTTACTAGGGTCCTAAAAAAAACCCTTTGTCCTGGATTTTTCATAGTTGTACTTTATTTTTAGGCTTAAAAAATAATCAGAGTCCTCCTTTCTGGTTCTCTCTCTTATGAACAACCCCCTCCCTTCCCCCCCCCCTTCTCTGTATCTCCTTTCGTGGCCTATTTCTTGCTTCGCCTGTGCACTTTCCTGATCACCTCTCCCATGACAATGCCGAATAAGCAGGCCTGCTCTGATTGCCATTGATTGATGGCAAGAGTGGCTTCCTGGAGTACTGAAATTTTCATGTCAAGCAAAGTGCCTCCTTCTGAATGGTCTGTATTCAAAGGCTGGTGAGCACTGAACTGTGGGGTCCAGCCGAGCTGACCTAGTTTGCAGGATTTTAGATACATCTTGTGAGTTAGTGGGATTCTTTTAGTGAAAATATGAATAATTAGAATGTTTAGGAGACGCTCTTCAGTGGTGTAAATGGGAGCAACTGACTGGTGGAGCTATGACCCTTTATAGAAGCTGAGGATCTGCCACTTGGAGTCTTCTCTTTACCTCCTGGTATACCATACTATATGCCAAAGAACGCTTCCCACCTGAGATGCTGACTTAACAACTGTGTATTAGTTAGTGTGTAAGTGATTTAATGTATTTCTTCATTCTGTGCTACATTTCTCACCCACACAATCCTCTTTCCCTGGTAGCTAAGCTGGACTAGTGTGGAAAGAAGGATCAACAAGCTGCTCCAGGGCTCTGTGTCTGTACTGTCTGATGTTAGGTCGTTTGGAAGAGCTACCTTTTCCCCTGGTTCTCGGGCTCCTTGTGCTTCCCCAAATCCAGTCCTAAATTGAGCACATCACTACTGCAATGCTAGTTCAACTCAATAACCTTTGCTGGCATGACCAGGTGTACAAGCTGTGCCAAAGTGCGATCAGGTACAAGTAGTATCAAACTAGCACAGAGCTTCACAGTAGTAATGGGCTTCTATCCCATGTGTCCATTTAGCATCCTAATCCATTTCCGATTCAGTGGCAGCCAGTGTTTCCCAACTCCATAGTCCCATTGAGTAACAGTTCCTTGAACCCCTTACTTACTGTATGTTGCACTCAGCCAGTCTCTATTGATTATCACAACAATAGAATGTTTTATTATTTACTATAATTTATTATTTAGCATGTTGGTCAAAGGACGTCACCATTTGGAAGCCCAAGATCTAGTTCACAAATATTTGACAGATGTGCTTTGAAAATAACACAGATGTGAAGTGTCAAATTACATTCCTGCAGCAGTCTCTTTGTTTCAAAGTATACATTCAGCAGGTTGTGGTGTTCATGTGCTTTCAGAAGGCCTTCCTCCTCTGTAACACAGGAAAAACAAGTTTTTTTTCAGACTTTATCCCTTTGAGAATTTGAAAGAAAAATGATCTTAACAGAGTGAGCATTCAACCTTTATAAGACTGCAAATCTATGGGTTATTTTTAACCTAATTACACTGAATTAACAAAAGCTTAAGACTTTTTGCCTGAATTAAAGCTGAAGCTAAATAGACTTTATTTGCAGTGAAACTTCAGCCTAAAACATACTTGTTACATTGTGCAGGTTTAGAATGCCTATGGCGCCAATGTTATATTAAACAACAGTGCTTTATTTTCTAAAACATTGGCTTTTATGAGTTGATGTGAGAGGATATGCAACTATAGAACAGCTCACTCATTCCCCATCTTCACTACTCCCCCAGTTATGGTGATCACTTTGGATTGTTGACATTTTAGATGGAACATGGTCCCCTTACACTTGCCTAACAGTGGCTCATTAACTCCATCTTAATTGAAACTGAAAGTTTGTCAGATGACTCAATTCTGTTACATGTTAAATGGATTCAGTGAAGTAAGCATTACCGCTGTGATGAAAACCTCTGTGGAATTGATTGTGAACTGATTTGGAGGGATTCAAAGACTTTATCAGTAGCTCTTAAAGATAAGCATTTTGAGAATTCTTGGAGTTTAGGAACATTCTAAGTAATCTAAATCATGCTGTTTTCCCCATGAACTTCTATAAAATCTACCAACTATGTTCCATTTCTGAACTATATCTTAGATGAAATATTTCATTTCATGTCTGAGAATGGAGGAAGGATAGAAAACAGGAAAGGGAAAATTGAAAATTGAAAATCCTGTTTTAGGCATCCATACTGATCAGCAAATTCAGCAATCACAAGCATACCTAAAATTCAACACAGACATAAAATTATGTTAAAATAAAGTTGCATTTGCTTTTAAACTAACAAAAGCCAGGAAATTCAGAATTTAGACTGTCTTTTCCTCATCCTATTATACCTGGGTATTGCAAAGGTCTCTGTTAAGAGAAGGATTTATTGTATATGCCATATGTGCTGCAGTACTTATATAAGACCTTTTATATGCTAGGTTTCAGTGTGGAGCCAGTTTTTATGGTTGAGTTATAAACCCTTTGAAAGTAGAGGCTTGTAATGGAAACAGTGACAGACCTTTAACTAGTTCAGTCTTATCTGGCTCCATTATCTTTATTTTTGTTAAAGCAAGAAATGGCTGCATATTTGTTTATCTTTCTCTCACTCTCTGAATTTTAACAAGTTTGGATTACCAAATTGTTCTTCCTTTAAAATGTCATGAACATGCATCATTAGATAGTTTATCCAAACTTTAGAGTGATGCTTTCAAAGTAAATTGTGCTATTGTGTCTTATTACAATAATTTTCTTGATTTGCTTGGTTTTATAATACATTTAGTTTATAGGACACTAATAAGAGAATAATTTCCTAAAGTTTGCTCTTCTTCCTCCCCCTCACCCCCCAACTATGTATCTTATTTTAATCTTGAATTTGATTTGTTGTTTTTGACATAAGTTGGTAATTTTGTTTTTTTGATTGTCCTGTTCAGGTAAAAAGCCATACCACTGCAGTTTTTCTGAAGAGGGGGCACCAATGGTAACATCTCAGGTAGAAGAGCTTCCTAAATTTGGAAGTGACAAAGCCAGAGAAAAAGATGCCAATGAATCTAAACCAGAGCTATCAACTTTGGTATCTACCCTGGAAAACAATATCAAACGGCCTTTTCCAAAGTATGAAGCTCAGAGAAATTCTTCAGACTTAAAGATGTCAGCTTTTCAACCTACCCAAGAACTTCCTTGCTCCAGTAGCACTGCTGACTTTGCTTCAGGAGTGGGCCAGACATCTTTGGAAAAGCATGCTAGTCACCCTAAAGAAAATTTCTCAGACTTACACAAGGAGCACCCTGTTCTTGAAAAAGGTAGAGAGTCACAGGAAATGATTCCACTAGACTTAAGTGAAAAATCAACGAGGGCTGACTCCTGCAATAAGGGTTTTACCTCATCTTTGCAGGCTGATTTGATTGTCCACCCATGTCCTTACTGCAATCATAAGACCTATTACCCTGAAGTCCTGTGGATGCATAAAAGAATTTGGCACAAAGTCAGCTGTAACTCAATGGCTCCACCATGGATTCAACAAAATGGATTCAAGAGTATAAAAAACAACTTGGTTTTTCTGGCAAGAAGTGGACGCACTGGTCCTCCTCCGTCCCTTGGTGGTAAAGAATGCCCACCTTTGCCCGTTGCCAGGTTTACACGCACTCAAGTACCAAGTGCGTTGCCAGGATCCAAAAGCAATTCTTCCCCTGTTGGGATGACTGCAAAGCCTGGTAGTATGCATCAGTCTAAGGACAGCCATTCGTTTGGCCACCATGGTCCACAGTCATCAGGTCTTGATGGGTACAGGCAGCCCAAATCAAACCATACCCAGGAGCAGCACAGCATAGCAGCACAACAGCCTCAGCTTAAAGCTAAATATGAAGTAAACTCCAAAGTGATGCAAGCGGGAAGCTTTAGCAGAAGCCTAACACCCACCCAGACAGTCGTATCGAGGCCCACCTCACAGCCTGCCAACAGTAAACAGGTGGAGAAGTATATGATTCCCCAAGGAAGTGCTGGTTTCCCCCCTTCAAGTAAGCATTGTGCATCTAACCCTATAAAAGCCAAGTTCAACCCACCGCCTCAGTATCACCCTCTGTGTAAAACTGAGCAGTACACTAAACATGACGATCCGTCGGTGCCTCAACAGGAATCTCACACCAAGACTGGGAATGAGATGAGGACATTGGCAAACTGCACAACAGGAGCAAGAGCGAGTCCACTCATGCAGCCTCAGCCTAGCGCAGCGGGAGCTTCTCCAGCTTTACACTCCATCAAACAAGAACCCGCATCAGAGAGGCACGAGAAACGTTTGGACATTTTTTTTAAGACCTACATTCCAAAGGACCTTGCTTCATTGTACCAAACCTGGGGTGCCAATAGCCCTGTGCTGGATCATGCAGGTAAGGCTTCTAAATGGTTTTTTTTGTTTTGGTTAATTATATTGTTTTCCCATTTTGTCCTTCTACTTGTCCTTTAGGCTACGTCTACACTATGAGCTTAGGGTTGTGATGCTGCCTCTCACCTGAGCAAACATGCTAAAAACAGTAGTGTAGCACAGGCACTGGCAGTGGTGGCACGTGTTAGCGGGCCTGATGACATGCCCCGGGGTTCAGACAGGTTTGTACTGGAGTAGCCAGCATGGTGCTGCCACTGCCTGTGTAAGAGCAGCTGCACTATTCTTTATACTTGTGCAAGCTCAGTGAGAGCTCTCACGAGAATGTGCACACAAGTTGGCAATCACACCCCTCGCTCGTACTGTACATGTGGACATAATTGCTCATATTCTAAGTGACAGTGGTTTTATCAGTGTTGAGAGGGTTTGAGTAGATTTCCTCATGTACAGTAGTATGGTAGATTCCCCTCCCACACGCTGTGTGACATTTCTATCACAGGTCAAATGTATTTGTTTCCTCGTAGAGTGTTACTAGTCCTTTGTCCCACCGCTTCAAGTAGGCTAGAGTTACACAGATGTTCTGTCATGCTAGGATCCTGGTCCTGGCACAGATCATAACTTTCTCACTTCGGGCAAAATAAACATCCTCTAAGGCTTAAGTCCTGATGCTATTTTGACTATCTTGTTCAGTTTCCTCTACACACAGTTTTTCCAGGAACAGACAGGCATACTTGCACATCTTTCTAAACAAAGAATCCTAAGATCTTCACTGTCCACATCTTTCAAAAGAAGACAGTAATATTTTCCAAGTGACTATCTTGGGTTGTTTGTATGTGCCTAATTTTACAAAAATGCGTCTGTCAATTTACTTTGACAGGAAAAGCGTATGTATAAATAGCCAATTTAAAGTTGAGAGGCATATTTGTTTTAATGTAGTTTTACAAGCAGCATTCAAAAAGTACCGTGAATTTCCTTCCATCTGTCTCTACCCTTCCCCACCCCTCCAAAAAACCCCCACCTTTTTGGTTTTGAAACTAACCACCACCATCTCTTTCTGACTTCCTGCCAGATTTTGTTTGTGTCTGTGGAAACTGCAGATTTACTCTGTGGGTCGGGGGGAACCCTGGGAGCATACCTTTTTAATAAATTTTAAGATTTTTTTTCACTTTTCTTTCAGTGGGATCTGTGCAACATGAATCTTTCTAAAATGCATGTAATTCAAACTCAACCCCTTTTGCCAGATCTTTAGTATAGGAGCTCAAGATTTTCATTCACGGAGCTGAAAGGAACTGGGGACATCATCTGTTAGGGGAAAGTAATGCTTTCTATTTTGTCAAGGTAGAGTTGCTAGATTTAAAAAATGAAAACCCAGGACAGTTGTAGCTAGGGAAGAGGACAGCATAGAGACAGTTTTGGTGGAATGCCTGGAAGTTGTGTACATGATGATTTAAGCAATCATGATGAGGGTAGGGAAAGAAGACCCATACTCTGTGTTATGGGCTTGCTGGGAGTTTTTTTGAAGGCAGGATGGCAACATGAATCTGCTCAAGAAATGGTCCTGGACATGCACATCTTGACCAGCCTGTTGTCTGTTTTGCTTAATCAATTGATGATTAATAGTGTTATCTCTCTTCATAAAACACTTTGAGATCTATGTCTGAAAAGTGCTAGATAAGAGCTTGGTGGTAGTGGTGGTGGTCTTGACTAGTTGATGTTCCCTTTAGTTGGCCCCAGAGTATCAAAAAGGTTTACAAAAGCTGGCACAAAGCACCTGTTCTTGTAAAGTGGGAGGGGAACAGGGACATTCCCCGTTTCCAGGAACACATTGTCACGGTAGCTTGTTCTTGTGTCATCTGTGCTCACTATGTTGGTTAACTACAGGCTATTTTTCATTTGGCCCTCTCTGCTCATAGGGACATTTTCTAAAAAATTTCCACCATTACTAATGCCATTTCAGCTCTGCCAATGTTAGCAACTTTGGGTACCTGGCCTCCTCGTGACCTTATTTAACATCAAGTCACGTAAGCCTCCCTGGTATACATCTGATTGACACAATGGGTCCCCTCCTAACTATGCTAGCCAGCATGGAGAGGAATAGGAGGAACACCATGAACCTGACATCAATGGCTGCAGAAACCAGAAGGTGCACAAAAAATATTGGGGCACAGGAGGCATTCTATCGGAAGAATTTACTTGCTGATTTACTACTTTTGAAGTAGGAATTTATTGTGAACATTGCTTTAGGGGGAGATTTTCAAAGATACACATGGAAGTTAGGTGCACTTCGACTTTCAATGAGAGTTGATTGCCTAGCTCCCATATGTACCTTTGAAATCTCTTCGTTAACCTAGAACTGTTTGTAATGGCCAAGTTTTAGAATTTTGTGGCCTGGTTTTCTTGTAGGTGGCCTTTGAATAGCTTTCTTGAGCTCATTCCATATAGGATTTGCAGGTCACTGGTGCCATTACCAATGAATTGGCATGGCGTTGTATATTTTTCAGAGGACTAAAGGTAAATCTGCTGCACATGAAAGGGACAGGATCCGCCCTGTTAGAATAACATATCACGCCCAACTCAGCTCTTCCCTCAGTTACATGCAGTCAATCCCAACCAAGAACAGAGTTATCACCGTGAGTCTTTATTATGCATTACACAAACAAGGCTTCAATTTGCTGAGAGATTGTGTTGCCATTATGAAGATGTTCTGACAATTACATAGGTTGTTCCTAAGTGTCTTAATTCTAGATATTTAGTACAGTACCTTATGCAATAGGTCAGGTTTGATCACAATAGAATATTCCATTTCAAGCATTTTGGTGTGTGCTGGAGCGTGTTTTCAGCTAGAGTATGTTTGTAGCCTTTGCTTTTATTTTTTAAATTGGCTGTATCTGCTCACATGAGACTGGTGCCCAGTTATGTTTTCTGCTAGTAGTCTGGTGTTTCTTTGATTCTTTGGAGAAAAGAGTTGAAAGTACTCCTGTGGCACTAGTATTACACATCGGGGCTTTTACATCAAGGACTAGATAGTATGATTATTGCTTAAGGAGAACAGGGTTTTTTTAAAATTTGTTTGGTAGAGGTGAGTTGTCTTTTTTTTATTCATAGAGGGTTATTTACAATTATCATGGTACTAGGGAGGACATATTATAGCAGCAGGTGCACCCTTTCCCCTGGGATTCCTGTGAGACCAGCTTTGAGTGCCGGTTTCACAGGAGCTCCCATGAAAATAGTCACTTTCATTTGCATCATTTAATTTCCAGACACCTTTGGTCATCTGCCCCCCTCTTCTTCAAGTATAGTTTCTCCTGAGAGACAAACTCACAGAGGCAGTATGTTGTGACAATGGTGTCCATCAAGACAAAGCCTTAAAATACCAAGAGCGTATGATGTCTTTCTTAAAGAAACCAAACCGTGACAAAGAGATGCGGAAGGGATCCGGTTCTTCGATCTTTTTAAATAATAGCCAGAAAGCAAACCGGAAGAGGGAGAGGGAGATCCAAAATGAATTCTTAGTTTACATATTCATGTACAGTAAGCTAGCTGGCAGAATTTACACTGGGTAAGAAATAAATACAGTAACTCCCCATTTAACGTCCTCTTGCTTAACGTTGTTTCAATCTTACATCCCTGCTCAGTTACAGAACATGCTCCATTTAAAGTTGTGCAATGCTTCACTATAACGTCGTTTGGCTGCCTGCATTGTTCACAGCTGCCAGGCTTTCTACGCCCCCCCCCCACCCCCCCAGTGCCTCCCACCCACTGGCAGACCCCTCCTCCCCCCGTCTCCTGCCCATGGTAATCAGCTTGCTTGTGGTGTTCAGGAGGTAGGGGGGAGGAGCAAGGACGTGGCATGCCTTCCTCTCTGCCTCCTGCCCGGCAATCAGCTGGCTTGCCCTGGGCAGGAGGCAGGGGAGGGAGGGGGAGCCAACGCGCAGTGTCCTCGCTATTCCCCCCTCCCTCCTGAACACAGCAAACCAGCTCATTGTCTGCTGTGCCTTGGTGATGTAAGGCGGGGGAACCTCCCAACTATAGTACTGTACCGTATGGCAAAAATAAATAAATTCCCTGGAACCTAATCCCCCTATTTACATTCATTCTTATGGGGAAATTGGATTCGCTTAACATAATTTCACTTAAAGTTGCATTTTTCAGGAACATAACTACAATGTTAAGTGAGGAGTTCCTGTACGGCAATGGACCCTCTCTTCAAGAAGTGTCATGTTCAATAGGCAAATCACAATTTGTGCGTAAAGCATTTTAAGCTCTAGACTCTTAGCACCCAGCAGTTAACAATCATTTAAAATGTTTTTATATATGATGCTCATTATGAGGTGAACTGATAAATTTTCCATCCTTACTAAAATGTAAAATTTTCTGGGCTGGTTTCCACCGCTGGTTAGCTAAATATTATTTGTATGCAGCTAGCCATGTTTAAAAAACAAAAAACCTAGTTGTTCTGGTGCCGAGGTAGGCTAAAACTTTAAGGCAGAGGTATGGAGCAAAGATGTGGCTAGAAATATAATGTAGAAATATAAACCCAAAATAAATATTGCCACTAGCTATGGTGAGTGCACAATATAGAAGATCTGACCCTGCAGTTCTTACTCCAGCAAAATTCCTGATTCCCTCAATAGTTTGATTGAAATGGAGCTTTTTACTCAGTCATGACTCCTAAGATTGGACCCAGAACGGTTAGCCAAAAAGAATTTCAGGCCTTGATTTAAAGCCCATTGACATCAGCATGAGTCTTTCCATTGTTTTTAGAAGGCTTTGGATCAGGTCTTAGTTTCTGAAGGGGCCAGGATAATAGACTGTAAGGCTGGATGGGACCATTAGGATCATCTGTATCGTACCATGATGAGTGACTCCCATTGACTTTAACATGAGTGGCATCTGTGGATTGATGATAAAATAAACGTACATTGTTTTTTCTTGCTGTGACTGTAGTTGTTGGTTATTCTACAATAACACTTCGAGACCCCAACCAAGATCGGGGCCTATTCTCCTAGGCATCATAAGAGCCAATTCCTGCCCCACAGAACTTACAGTCTAACTAGAGAGAGACACGTATCATTATCTCCTTTTTACTGGTGGAGAATTGGGACACTGAGAAATTAAACATCTCCATCGAAGCCATATAAAAAGTCAGTGGCCAAACTGGGAATTGAATCAAGTCTTCTGAGTTCCAGGCCAGTCCCAGGCCATGAGATTGTCCTTCCTCTATATGAGATGTATTTTGACTTAATCCCAAAATGAATGGGTTAGAGATAATAGCACTGATTTCATGAGAAAACATATCAGGGTCCCTTAAAGCACTGCATTTAGCTTTGGTCTCCGGATTGCAGCCATAGTTCTGCCTTGTTGGGGACAGATGCTAATAAGGTTTTTATAGCCTGTTAGCTAGAAACTAGAAAATCTGTTAGACCACTGCTAGAAAATCTGCTTTCATCTTTCATGGGGAAAGTCCTGTTCATTTTAATGAAATGAAACTCCCAGGGAATCAATGGGAGATTTACCTAATCCTAATAGTAAAATTTAATGCTGCTCATCTTTACTCAGACAGAACTTTACTCAAACTGATTCTCTGGGAGTTTCATGTGAGTAGTGGTCAGCAGGATTAGGCTTTGCTAAACCAGTGTGGATCTGTATTCTCTCTCTAAAAGCAATGTGTTGGAAAGGAACATATTCGGGGCTGCTGTAATAAAAAGAGAGGAAATACTTGTACAGCAAGTCTTTTGAATTAATTTTATAATGAGCCAATTATTATTATTTATCATTTACATGGTAGAAGTGTGAATAATAGCCTGGTCCCTAATCCTCTTTGCCCTTTGTTTTGTGGGCATCACATCAACCATATACGTTTTGGTTATATCACAGTTTCTTGCTACAATTGTATAAAAAGTGTAATTTAGCTTTTAAAAACAATTGTCACTTTTTAGTTAGATTTTTTACTTTTTTTTCCCTGTGCATTGGTCAACTAAAAAAAAGAGAGAGATGAACCTTCACTGACAAACCCCTGAGAATTTGCTTTAAAAGCCAAGGCATTCCAATGGTAAATTAAAACATCAATTCTTTCTTTTTGAGGAGGGCTTCTTACCAAAATAGAAAAGATGTTCAAACATTTTAAAGAAATGCCCAATAAAAGTCAAATGTGTCTTTTTTGATCAGCAGCAAAAAGACAAAGACCAGCCCTTTAAGTCAGATACTGTAAACTGACCTTTGGAAAAAAAGGAGAGGTTTGAGTAGTTTTCCACAAATGCTAATGGCCTAGAAAACATGTTTACCAAGGGCTGGTAGAATGCTGCTGTGTTGCTACTAGCTCAAAATGTCCGGAATGACACTTTCATTCACAGATGTCTTTCGTCTGTGCCTCAGAGGTCTGAGGTCAAAGCAGCACCGGCAGGCAGGTAAGCAGGGGCTAAAGGTTTGATCAGTTTGTGATGGCTCCACTCACTCTGTATTTGTCTCTAAGGTATTGCAGCCCGGGGGGGACATTCGGGCTCTGGTTCTGCTCACTTCCTATTATCCATGTGACTTGTCTCCGCCACGCTGGAGTCACTTTGATTTGCCTGATGTACTGCTTGACAAAGCTGGGTGATGGCTGAAAAGTGGATCCAGCTGCTCTGAAAAGCGCACACCTGACATGCCAGTCCTGGTGCGGGCACATCATGGGGAGCATTTTTTAATTCAATGTAATTTATGCATTCTTGCAGTCCTGTGTGTGCCTGGCCTGTCAGCCAGTGCCTAGATGAAGGCTGACAGTTGTCATCCAGGGCCTGAAGGTAGCCTCACATAATGACACATTAGACATACTAATGATGTTTTCTTCTGGCATAATGTTTTCTTCTCAACTTTCCGCTCCCCCTCCCTTTCTTCTCCCTCCTATCTACCACAGGGATGCTTAGGACACAAACACGCCAAGGAGACTACGTCTGCATAGAATGTGGCAAATGCTTTAACCAGCACAGTCACTTCCGAACTCATATGAGGTCCCACACAGGTATCTTTTCTCACCAGCTTTGGGTTTTGTTTTATTTTTTAACCCAACTAACAGAACGTTGATTTTAGTTTTACCTCCCCTATTAACCTAAATAATTTAAATGCTTTCCAATATGCAGTATGCTAGGCTTTGATTTTGATTGGTATTGCTCTTGTTTTCTGCATGTTCCGTACCTGACTCCCCCACCCCCCAACTCCATAAAATTGGAATGCATTTGAGATAAGCCTGTTTGCAAATGCTTTATTTTAATTAGAGAGTAGGATACTCAGAAATGAATATGCTAATGAATTCTGTTGCCACCAGCACAAATTGAAATCAGAGTAGCCCCTTTCAGCAGAACATAAGGCTGTTTTCTTTCTTCATTGCTATTGACTGGAACAGTTTTGTATGAAAACAGATCCTCCTCAGACTGGTCAGTGTTAAACTCTAAAATCCCTGTCAGCCATTTTTACCCTAGAATGATCTACTGCTGAGAACGTAGCCAGCTAAAGCTACCAGTGTCAAGATACCTCATAAGCATTACATGAGATAGTGAGACTAGCGGGTTCTCTTTGAGAAGTGTGAATGATGCATACATAAGCCAGTCTGATGCAAAATGACAGAGGCCAAATGGTAAGTAATGCAAGAAGAGGGTCCCTCTACACATACACTGATAATTAATGTTGTCAGTGATTGCTTTCTTCAGCACCGAAGTCTGAATTAAAAAGGGCAGTGCCCCTAGGCTGCCATTAGCACACTCTCTTACAGTAAGTGTTACGGTAAATTGGTATTTTCCGGCCACAGGCTAGTAGCTGGTGTCTTTTTTTGAATGTGGTTAATCTGTAATGGTCTCAAATAATGTACACACACTAACGAAGCTTGAATGTTCATCGGTTAACAAGACCCCTTGTTCCCACAGTGGTATTTGAGTCTAATGGACTCCGAGGTACTGAAGTTCACACCACCTCCGCAGATGCCCCAAAACAAGTATGTTTTACAATTAATTGGGTGTTTGGTTTTTAATGTGGTAGCTGGGAAAAAGTTGCACGGTGATACTCATCAGTAAAGCACTGACTGTTTTAAAACAAATGTGTAAATAATAACAGCATTGCTTTGATTTTTAGATCCTAAACTTTTTAAACATTTTACTGAAGACTGTTACATAGAGAAGAAAGTTAATTGTGGGTCAGATAGTTAATGCACAAGCAAAGATGTGAACGGTGTACTGGGGGTGGGTGGAATGGGTAATTGTATAATGCACAAAATGGTATATAAATGTAAGTTCATAATTAAGAATCACTAGAGAGAGATTTGCTTTTACACCTAAAAGGTTATCCACTGCAACAACACAAATAACACATGGTCTGTGTTTTTCTGAAGAGTATTCCTATTGTTATATCCTGTAGCTAATATCTTTGAAAGGCTCTTACCTTTCAGCTTCTGTGGACTCTGTGTGGTGGTGTGCTTTCCTGTTTCTAATGTACAGTGTTTCCTGTCTTGACAAACACTTTTCAGTTCCCTGAACTGGGCTTTTTATGTATTAAAATAAAACAAAACCACTTCATCTATCTACTCCCTTCTTCAACCTTAGCAGCTGGGCTGTGGGCTTCATCTTCTCATAAGCAGTTTTCATCCAAATTTCTATCTTGAATGATGGGGGTTTTACCCTTTTTCTCCCTATTTTCAGGTTTTTCTTTTTTATTGCCACAGTATTCTAGTCCTTCCCTTCCCAGCAAGCCCCTGAAAATAGTGTGGGCCAAATTTAGCTTTGGGGTTATAATAG
This sequence comes from Sternotherus odoratus, assembly GCA_032164245.1. NCBI lineage: Eukaryota > Metazoa > Chordata > Testudines > Kinosternidae > Sternotherus > Sternotherus odoratus. Next base: position 86,074,730 of record JAVMKO010000002.1, on the reverse strand, counting down.
GTGCAATTCCATACCAGGTCTGATTGTACATCTTTATTAAATGTAAGGACCTATTCCAAAGTGTCATTAGAGTCAGTGATTCAAAACAATCCTCACAAAAAGTCATATTGGAAACTACAGCTTCATGCAGTTCATATAGTACTCTCTTCATGAGGAATCTTAATAGTCTTCTCCATTTTGTTGTCCAGTGGGGGTAAAAAGGCTGAGGATTAGTGTGGAAGCCCACTCACCGTCAAAGCAGTCTGTTGTGCCACATCAGTCCATTGGGATGGCCAAGGCCATCTCTATAAAAAAACCTTTCTTTTAGTGCTAAACCAACCCCAAGTCATTTGCGACTAAAAGCTGCTATTGTCTGATGAGCACTCACTGCCCTGTGTGAAATGGGTTTGGTGTTCTCAGCCCATTTTTCAGTAGGAAGATGTTCATATCACCTCAACAATCATCACAGTTGACCCTAATTGGTACCTTTGTTGGTCATCTCAGTAGAGACACCAAGGATCGAGTGGGTCATTGAGACTGAACTACCCTGTTCCCTTTAGAAAAGGTCTCCCCAGATTATTGTGAGGTGGGCTGAATTGCTGCTACCCTTGCAGTTCCTGTTCTGTGGATAAATGCAGGACTTCCCTCTCCAAGGCTGTCAATATGCCACCTTTTATCAAAAATCAATTCATATGTGAAACTTCAGAAAAATAAGAAGCATTTTTGTTTAAGATCTCTATGAAAGGGTTTTATCAAATGTAGCAAGATCCATCATTAGAAACACAAGCACAAATGTATGCCCTTGAATGTATTTTTATCCTCATAACTGCAACCTATCTTCCCCTCACAAATTCTATTTTAGCAATTTAATGAATGCATGCCTTAGAGATTAAAAAAAAATCTCAGTGATTGTAATAAGATTCATACATGGTAGGGCTTTGAATTGAATCAGGAATCATTGACCTTTTAAAACTGAAATGCAACTCCTGTTCCACAAAGATGATGCTCATTTTTGGTAAAGGGGGGAAGGAACATAGTAACAGCAAGGGTATGCCATAATTAGAGTATTATATATTGAGATTGCAGATTAATTCAGTCCAGAAGTGTTCTGCTTACATCGATGATCCATTACATTGTTAGAAAGGCATGACTCCTTGATAAAAGTGTTTGACAGACAGTGAAACACTGTGTGGCTCAATGGGGGTCTTTGGTGAGCGCTCATAAAATTTATTAACATAAATTTAGCAAACCTAAGCATCTTTCAAATGTGTGCTGTTGGATCTCTTTTGTCTCTTTACCTTTTCTGACTTGTCCCAGGCATAGCTGAGATCAAAGTGTTTGAAGGCAATGCTTTCTGAAAGAAAAAATAAGATTGCAATTGGAAGCCTATTTTAAAACACAGACAAATTGTAAAAAGTTCATTTCTAGGAGTAACACCTGTGGTAACTTGTCTTTGCAAACTCGTGCTGCGCTGCAATTTATTGATTAACTTCTTCCGTAGCAAACTTAGTTCGCTATTGTAGTCTTAGTCAGTGTTGGTCTGCCTTGGTTGTAGCAGATTAGAGAAATGTTGTAGTTCATTCAACAGCTTCCACAGGATTGGGCAGAGGTGAGCTGCACCAATTTCTCTATTGCCATCCAGTCTTCTCTTCCACAGAGGTTCCAGTATGTTCACCATCCATCACATATAGTTCTCTTCCTCTTCGTCATAATTAATTTCAGCCTTCATTTCCGTTTGTCAGTGTCTTTGTCAATTAATATGAAAACTTTCAGTCGTCTATTGTCCTTGTCCTCAGAATAAACAATGCCTTTATTTCCCCATTCTCCCAAATTTCACCAGTAAATCGCCTAGGTTTTAGAGAGTATAATTTAATTTCAACCTGCAACTCTTGGAGCTTTTAGAAGCATAGAATGTATTGAGAACAATGCCTCCAGCACTCTGGCAACACAATTATTTCCCAATTAAAATATTGTCACTCCACTGGTTTTTTTTTAATTAGAGACGGAGCTATTCTTAGAGAGTTTGCAGTATAGAGTCAATTCAACTTTCAGCAGTGCCATACACTTGCTCCCAGCAAAAACTAGTAGCCATCACTTGCAATAGCTTTTGGACAAAGGTTTTTCACATTAAGAGAATTTATTTCATATAATGTTGCCTCCTTACAGGTAAGAAGTCATCCCTTGAGCACGTATTTAAAGTGAACAATATTAACATTGGTGTAAGACTGTATACCACAGCTCCCCTGACCCTTCTGTATTCAAACAATGAAACCTTTGAATAACTTCCCCTTATAAGAGAGAGAGAGCAGATTTTGCAGTCCCAAATGTATCAGTTTACAATAGTGTCACTATTATTTGGGGACTTTCTGGTAGAATAATTTAAAGCCAGCACTATCACAATGAGTCTAAAATTGGTTGTCTAAAATTAGGCACCCAAATCCATATTTGGACATCTAATTTAAGATGTCAAGAATCAGAGAGGTAGCCGTGTTAGTCTGGAATAGCAGAGGTAACAAAGTCCTGTGGCACCTTAAAGACTAACTATAAAGTTTTGAATTATAAGCTTTCGTGGGCTAATACCCACTTCGTTGGATGCGGTGCCACAGGACTTTGTTACCTAATTTAAGATGGTGAGCAACCAGTTTATTGGGAGCTTCAGCTGCTGACCACCTCTGAAAATTAAACTGCTTACTTAGGTTCCTTTATAAAAATTATAGACACCCAAGTTTGACAATTTTGGCCCTAGCTTATAACTTTATAAGGGTTCCTTGTATCACCATTAATGAAGAAATATAACCAAATGAAATATAGGAAATAATTAGGTGGGTGTCTGAGTCATAATATTCTTTCCTGCTTTCTCTCTGCTTTTGCTTAACCCCGTCTAAAAACAAATTGACATTTTCACCAAATAAATTTCCTGAGTACTGTAGTATAGTTTCTAATCTTTTACGTAGGACAAAGAATACACACTACATAACCTGAGTCAATATAGGCAGTGCAGACTCGTGCAGATTTGCTTGAATTGCTGCCATATTAAATGTTGAATATTCTGAATATTTTTATAAATGCTAAAGATTTGAATATATCCATAATTAAGATTGCATATTCCACAATGAATATGTATCACATTTGGAATACACTAAATAGCATTCCAAAGACATGATTCAATAAGCATGAATTCTGGGAGCATACTCCGATCACATGACAGGTGCAAAATGAAGCTAGTTCCCTCTTGCAGCAATCTCTGTGATTGTCTGAATAGACAGACTTCTGTACCACCGTGACTTTAAAGGCAATGTGTTTCCTAAAGTGTTGAGTGTTGGATTTCACAGGTAAAACTGGATCCTGTGGCATTGTACTCAAAGGCCAAAGTCTCAATAAATTCTATGGCACTGTAGCAAACTGGCGACTCACCCTGTGGCGTCTCCCACAGGTCATCTAGGGAATTAGCTCGTCCAGCCTCTGGAGCGCGGACTCCGCAGGCCGATGTCCCGCTTGCCACTGGCCCTGTGTCCCTCCCTGGACCCCAGTGCCCTCTTACCTAGGGTGCTGCACCCCTGCAGTACCCCCACAGTCTCCTCTCCCTGGGGAACCCATACCCCCTATCCCCACCTTGCCTCAGTCTAGGCAACTGCCAGTCACCACTTGCCCCCATTCTCTGGGGCAGACTGCAGTATCATTGCCATTCATCACTGGCAAGGGGGGTTCGGCCTGCTGCTTCTGTCTCTGTAGCTATGGGCTGCCCCCTGCAACCCCAGTACCCTTTGTTGGGCCGTCTCCTAGGCCCTGCAGCCTGGGGGTTTCTAGGCCGGAGCTCCCCCAGCTCCTCTTGCCTTACCCCAGCCCGGCTTCCCTCTAGGTACTCTGTAAAGCTCCCCCAGCAGCCAGGCCAGTCTGCCTCCTCAGCTAGAAAAGGAGACTGTCTCTCTGTGTTCTAAACCAGCAGCCCTTTTATAAGGGCCAGCTGCCTCCTAATTGGGTCTGGCCCCAGCTGTGGCTGCCTTCCCAATCAGCCTGGGAGCTTGCTTGCTCCCAGCCACAACCCTTTCCTGGGCTGTTTTAAGCCCTTTTTACCTGGAGTGGGGCAGCTGCCCCACTACAGACACAGCAACATCCATGGATTGCCTTAAAAATGGCATCAGTATTGATAGCCATTTCTAGCACAGACACTGTTCATTTAACCCTTCCTGTTTCATTTTGAAAAACAACATATGATTGTATACCCTGTAGGGTTCACAGCCCATCCTCTATGCTCAAATATTTTGTTTAAACAAAATACTCTAGAAAATTGTAAAGGACGAGTAGTTGCTCTCCGGAGGTGTGATTTGCAAGATGGATGACAAGATCATGACTCCTCATCTAATTGGGACAATATGTCTAATTTAAAGCATCTTTACAGTACTTTAAGCATAGGTATTAAGTCCTCTGCTCAAGGATGCTGAAATGTGCAACTGAAACAAATAAGTAAAAATCAGTTTTTAAAAGCTGCTGACCGGAAACATTGTTGTCACTGGAACTCTCTCCATCCTGCTACTCCTGTTGGGTTAGAACCCACTGGCTATCACACTTTGCAAATGACAGCAGTTTCTATAGCTAGCACAGCTCTTGAAATCCCTTTCATTTAAAATACGTTTTTAAAATTGGTCTTACAATGGAAGGCCATGCAACCTCAGTAAGAAGACATAACCATGGACCCTCATTATCTTCAGCATAGCTGTTTAAAATGTTTCCTGTAATGTTCAGCATCTATCCTCCATAAATGCAAATCATCAAACTTATGGGGGGATGAATGGATTGTTAGGACCCAGCGGGAAATGCAGCGTTATGTTGTTAGAGTTGAGGTGCTATTTTGCAGGGGAGGGAGGTTGCTATTTTCTTTAGTGTGTTTTTATCTTTCTTGCTATACTACCTTACCTATCCTAGAGCACTCAGGACAAAAATTGTTCATATAAAAATATTATTAATACTATTGACTCCTTTATTTTATACGTTTCAGATTTTAATAGTGGCAACTGAAAGTCTTGCTTATAACATTTTGCTCACATATGAAATGTCATGTCCCAGTTCCTTACTGAGTTTTTTTAAGATAGTGATTAATAGTTCATTTCACATTATTGCAAATGTTATTTTTAAATAGTTATATTGGGAACAAGAATTCCATTAATCAAAATAATAGATAATGAACAAATAATTGGCAACCTAATTTGTCTCATTCATGGATGTGGCTTATAATGCAAACAATCCAGGAATTGTAGGTTGCTGCACTTGAATATGAGTATTATGCATATACTGTATGTCCTTTAGTACACAAACATCACAGATGACTTCTGTAAATGCAGCTCTTATCCCAACTTTTTCCCACTTATCTGCAAACTGAAAGAGGCAACTTTTTCCAAATCGATCGATGTCACTGTATTGCAGTATTTTTCAGTAATTTAACACTGACTTATCCAGAAATAAGTACAAAAGCCTGCAAGGTGCCATCATCTTATAGCGGAACATGTGAAAGTCCTCACAAGGGAGATTAGGTGTGCAAATCAGTTTTGGTTTGGAAGCTTTGTTTTGTCTATCTAAGACAGCCTTCTCTGTTTCTTGAAAAGAGTTATTTTTCCACTCAGGAGAGAAGAACCCACCATATTAAATGGCAAAGTTCCTCCTTTGGAAGAAATAGTCCCATCCCCATATGTTAAAAAATGCCAAGTGTACCACACACCAGCTGGGGCAGTGCACACTTTAAGGGCCAAATTTTAGCAGCAGCTTTTAAATTTCTGCTTGCGAAAACATATTTGCATAATTGTATAGTTCCCAGTTTTTAGCCGATAAATCAATTAATGGACCACCATCTACTGAATTTGCATGTGCCAATGCAGGTGAGCAGGCATTTGTGTTTTGAATATTTTTGCGGGCACAAAGTCAGCTGGTTCTCTGAAGTTGATTGAAAAGCACCGAGGTGCCATAAACACTGTAGTGCTAACGGGGTGTGACAATGCCTCCCTTTCCCCAATCTAGAGTGACTGCTTTTACCTACAAAAGTTTGAAGTCTCCTTCCTCATCGTGAAGAAATAACATTTCTTTTGATCTCCGCTCATGTATTTTTTGTTACTTCTCTTAAGATGGAAATTGTACACTCCCATTTTACATTCACATTTGCTGAGGGCTTAGATTTCCTCTCAGTGTAGGAAAATTTGGCCCTTAGGAGTGGTCTTCTTTAAAGCTGTAATTAGGAGAATTCTGCTAACTCGGCCTGTTTTGAAGGGAATTGTCAGCCTCTTCCACCCACCACCACAGCCCTTGGTCCCCTCTGTACTTTGATATCTTGTGGGAAGATGATAACCCCTTTCAAGTTACTGTGCTACTGGTGGCACTCTTATCTGTGGGTGGATTATAGCTGAACCTTTAGGGCAAGCCTTCCTTCCCAAGTACTGATTGGTTTAGCCGTGCTACAGAATTACCCCTAATTGCATCCTCAGGCCAGGGTCCTTTTTACAATTCTTACCCAGAGAAACTGGGGCACAAAGAATCCTCTCCCATGTTCCCCAGTGTATCTCTAACTGGTTCAGTGCGAGGTGTTTTAATGATCGTGCTTTCTCTCTTGGAATTGTGGCTCTGTCTCTTAGGCATGATGTAGCCGTGCAAAAATGTAAAACATCTTTCTTAGTTTACTGCAGGAAATTCAGCATCCAACTAAGGAAGTTTTATCACATCTCTCATTCAGTTACTGTTTCCTACATTTCAAATATACGGCAGCCTGTACAGCAGCTTTTTTTCCCTTTAATTTTGTTGCAAATCTTTCTGACTTACCCCAAACTTTGACTGGTAAATGTCATGAATCTCGGGCCAGCTTTAATTAGGAATTTTCTAAATCTATTAACAAAAGAGAGACACTTAATACATTATGTCAACCAGAGCTGGGCTTTCTTTAGCTATTTCCAAGGCTGCCATAGGCACAGCTTGAAACTTGCTGGGATTTTCCATGGGTGTCGTCTTTTATGTCGTGCTAATATAAAATGGTCTGTTTCACTTCATCAGGACTTTAGCTTAAGGTTAATGAATTTATGTAAGATTAATCTTGTCGTGTTGTTTTAGTCATCAGGATTGTAAACTGCATTGTTCATACAGTGATTTCTGAATGTCATTTTAAAGCTTACCCTGGGAGCTGCAGGCTCCCATTTATTCCCCATTTTATCTTGCAGGTCACTTGATTTTTTAGAATATCCCTTTCTGCCTTTCCAACATGGTAATTATTTATGAAAATTGGTTAAAAAAAAATCCCTTCCAGGTTTGGAAAGAGCTATGTTAAAGTTTTGCCTGTCTTTTCTCTCTCCTTCCGTAGCCCTCACATTCCCCTTTAAAAAAAAATCCTGTTGTTCAGTTATAAATCTCTTTTTGTTACTGCAGAATTCTGCTTTTTGGAGTCCTTCCTCTCCCAGCCATTCTTAACCTTTTCTTAAGTGCTCCTTCACTCACTATTATTTGCTATTCTAGTATGTCAAACAGTTTATAGGAGCCTGACATGCTTTGCTCTCACTGTAGATTATTAAAAAATAACTCTTTGTGATGTATTAGGTCAAAATTAATGTGCATCATGCTAAAAAAATGTAGCTCAAATATGCATGATGGTTCTGAATAGAAGCAGAGATGATTTGTTAATAGGAAGATTATACTTAGAAAACAAGAGGAAAGAATGAGCCTTTCTCTTTCTTTTTTTCTTGTAGGTGAGAGACCATTCCAATGCAGATATTGTCCATACAGTGCCTCTCAGAAAGGGAACCTAAAAACACATGTACAGTGTGTGCACCGGGTACCCTTTGACAACAGCTAGTACCCTGACCGACGATTCCAACAACCTCAAAATGATGATCCCAACAACCCTATAGAAGAACAGCTGGAAAACTTCCCTACAAGCCATCAAATCTCTGGAGTCACTGTGCTAGAGTGAAAACAGTGCTCTGCTAGAATGGAGGTGCCTCTGCACTGTTAATCATTTGAAAATAAATGAAGATGCTACACAAGATATATATAAATTGACGTACTAATCAGTCCCATGGTTCCTTATTTCCTTTATAATAAACAGTGGAGTTGGCAAGCACTGTGGCAGTGCAAGGCATCTATATTAATCAAGATAAGTTTGAGACACTGGAATAATTAAACTATATGTGATTTGGACAGCGTGAAGAATTTAAGTACTGTAACAAAAACCTCCCTGATGCTCAGAACGACTATTTGGTACATTTGAAAAACAGCAGTGGATTTGGGGGCCGAACAAGTATTAATTGATGAAACTGCCACTGCTAGTCATGCGGAAAAGGAAACTTTTTAAAAAAATGAGGAGAGGGAGGGAGAAAGAGGTGGCAGTTGGTGCTTTGGAGAGCAGCTCTTGATGAAGGACTAAAGAGAAGACCATCATCCTACAATGGTTTGTTTCATTACAGTTTGGGGACCACTTGCATTTCTAAGTCTCTTGTTCTTGACTGTGCACCATTAATAGTATGTGAATATGGAAATTGAAACACTTCCACAGAAATGCTTATATTCTGCTTTGGAAACGAAAAAGCTGGTTGAACACTACGAAAAATAGGCTTTGGTGTTTTACTCTCAGGACCTTTTTGTAACAGGGCTACTTTCTTTGACCTGATCACAAAGGAAGTCTGCACGTTTTAAAAAATTACTCAGCTGTTTAAAGCCGCTGATCTGAACGTTTTTAATAGAAAAGGAGTCACTGAACAAGTTCAGGCTGACCTAGGCCCTTAGGGTACTGTACGCTCCTGTATTTTTGTTCAGCAAGCCAGTTACCCTTCCTTTCTGGGGTTGATGACATTTTGAAAAGATGAGTAACTTCTTTTGTGGTGGCAGGTTAATGTTCATATAATGTGTCATGTCTTGTACTTGGTGATCACTGGTGGTGTTGGGGGGGGGAAAGAGCTTTATATACCTCTTCTACAGTAACTCTTTTAAATGCAAGTTTTCAAGGTGGAGGTTGTGGCACATAGGTTGGTAAACCATGCAGTGTAAGCAATTAAAAAAAAATGTATTCCACAGATATAAATATTTTCCTTTCTCATTGCTGTGACACTATGTGTGATGGTAATATTTCTGAGAGTTTCAGATTTTGCACATATAATTTTATGCATTATCAAAAGTTACTGCTGCCTTGAAAGAAAATGTTCTGTGAAATTTTTTGCAAAAGCTTTACTAGTTTTTTTTTATTGTAACATTTTGTAAAGGCAGGAAATGGATTTAAAAAGCTCGCATGCTAATTATATTTTTCAAAAAAAAAAAGCAATAATTTTACATGTACAGAAATTATGCTAATCTTTAATACCGGCGAGGAGCAACAGTTTACTTCATACGATAATGGAATAGTGCTGTTTTTGTAGTAAATGGGCTTCTGACACAGATTTGTTTAAAAAAAACAAAAAACATAAAGCGTGATTTTTCTGTTCTAACAATATTTTTTTGTTTGCTTGGGGTTTTTTTTAGGTATTTTTTGTTTGTTTTTAAACCTAGTCAATAATTGGCTCTGGCTACTACTTGTTACTTGTTGTGAATTACTTGACAGTTCTTGTTACTTTGCAACACTTGCAAAAATGCAAATATAACTTTTGTATGTAATTTTTTTTACTAATTTACTTTTACACCAGATGTATAGCAGGTTTCTCTGTATTCCTGGTGTAGTTGGGAATGTCTGTGCAAATACCTATAGGTGACTGTCATTGACTATTTTGTAAAGTTATTTTGAGGGAAGTTGCAGACACATTCCACTGTGTACACCCACACAGACACAGACACACACAATTGCTGTGTGGATTAATGATTGATCATCATTTTGGGATTTGCACTAGCTTTTTTTTCCCTTTTTTTTGGTTGCTTTCTGAGTCATATTTTTCTTGGAAGAAAGTAATGATGACAGTTCAGGAATGCACGCAAGCTAGTTGCTTATCCTATTTGTTTGTGTTTTAGTTATTAAAATATCTTCTGTACCCAAAATGGCACAAAAGTGTAGTGTACATTTGTAATTTTTTTTATTTTTTCCTGTGTTGCAAGCTGATTTGGAAAATCATAGTTAATATTTAGAGCAAATGTTGCTTTCTGGAACCTTTTTTCCAGAATACCTGACAGAGGAGAGGATAGTGCTGTCACTGCCATTACTGGGGTACTAATCAGCAAAGTTACAATCATAATTTAGCTACATGAAGAACAGCAGTGAGGGAAATCAGTTTAAATAATTATATGCTGTGTATAGCACAGAAAGGAGATTTTCACATAATTAAACAAGAAATGTGAGGAGTGGGTGGGGGGAAAGCCAACCTCAAAGACCAGCCATTCTCAGATGTAAATCCTAGGCTTTCTTGTTCATTCTTTATCATTTGTATTGTATTGATTTTTTAATTCAGTTAGACCATAGTATTTAAAATGATTTGTGTTCCTTATTTATTTAGTTAATTGGGTTTGATCAGCTTTTTTAAACAGCATGATGATTTTTTAGCATGACACACTCCTGTAAGCCATCTTCTGACTGTTACAGACTTTCTACTACCTCTACCAATCTACTGTTTCCTCTACTTACCAGGTTTTTACAGTGTTGCAGTCTAATGTAACTTAGCCAATAAAGGGTATGATTATCTATACTGCAGATTCTCAGTGTATCTGCCATCCCTCTTTTTTTCTCTCTCTCTTTTTGCTTTTACTTTTCGTCATACGTAAAAAGCAGGTGACAGAGTCTCTGCCACAATATTTTTTCTATAGCAAATGTTTTAGATTGACCAAAATTTTGTCAGACTCAAAGTAACCTCTTCTTGAAGATAATCAACTAGTGTATTGTTGTGTTTCTGTTTGCATCCTGGAATTCTAACTGTCAAAAATGTATGAATAAATTCTTGCATGGTAAAAAAAACAAAAACAAAAGGAAAGCAAATCATAAAGCCGAAACAGGTTTTAGTTTTGTGTTTCAAAACCACTTAGTGAAAAGCTCAGCAGAAATTGCCATCCCCGCCCCAAGAAAGACACTGCTTACATGAAAACAGCTAATTAAAGGAAATTATCCTTTAGAAAGTATTAGCTTGTATTTGTCAGTCAGGTAAAATCTCTCTCTTGAGTGATCTCCAGACGTTGACAGTGTACATTTTGTGGTAATCGGTGTAAGCATGATCCCTTCTAACTGCCTTACGCTGCATACAACACTTTTATATTTTGGAATGCACATACACATTTGTCTCATTCAGTATTCCAGAATATTCTATACTTTTTGGACTAGTTTGTGAACCTCTCATTTACATTGGTATGTACATACTCTCTAATGCTCACTTTTGGGAATAAGGCATTCACAACCTAGCCTGTACGTTTTTCACTCTACTCATGTATTTAATTATAGAAATTTTTGTGCAGCCCTATGAAATGATAAAAATACATTGACACATTAGGAATTTCTCTTTTGCAATTCCCAAAATGTGTGATTTAACTAGCCTCTGGGGGGGGGGGGGGAGAGAGACTGGAATGAAGAGTATGAACCACGATACCAGTTCACGGTTGGTTCTCTGCTGTTTTTAAATTTGTTGGATTGAAAGTCAAGAACATTGTTCTTAATGTAAAAAACATAAGTCCAGTTTTGTAATTCATTGGTTTCATACAAAGCAATTCATGGTCCTCCAAGTCACTTATTGTGTTTTTGTTTTCATCATACAGTTGCATACTGGGTCAAATTCTGTCCTTTTAGGTAAAATTCCTACTGATTTCAGTGGGAGCTTTTGACTAAATGCTTCTTATAGGCTTGTCAGACTGCCTGCACTCTGCTGAGAGCACACACTGCCTCTTGCTACTGCCTTCTAGGGCAGTACCCATTGAAGAAGGGACAGGGAGCACTGGAACTACAATCCTATATCGTCTCCACTCGTGACGGGCTCACTACATAAGGGTGTATATGTTAGCATTCCCTGAAGACAATTAGCGGGCTGCATGCTGGGATCTCAGCTCTGTTACAGTAATTATTGCAATTCGATTGATCTGGGGAGATTTTCTTTCTGTCACTGTAGGAACCCCAAACTAACAAAATTGGCTGACCTCTTTAACCATCTTAAGGTAAAATGTTATCTTTGTTTATTTCCAATAGAACCTGTCATGTGCTAGGCATTTTCCTAACAAACAAAAAGGTACAATACCTTTCCCCAATGATCTCGCAACCTAAACACAGACAAAAAGATTGGGGGGGGGGGGAGAGAATGACAGGAAGTAACAGCAAAACATATAGGCAGTTAAGAATTACATAGGTATTAAATAGGGATAAGTATTTCCAAAATGCTTCTTATAGGCTTGTTGTCAGTGTGAATGAGAGGTTTTGCTGTGAGGATAGATACAATAGGTCAGTTCTTCAGGGTGTTGAGTAAGAAGCAGCAGCAGGACTTAGCAACAGCTTGGATGTCTGAGGCAAGGAGAAGGATGAGTCAAAGATGACTCCCAGATGTTGGGCTTGAGTAAGAAGGAGAATGTTCTTTACAGTATCAGAGAAGGGGTTAATGGTGAGGATTTGGGAGAGATAAGGAGTTTAGTTTTGGCCACATTAAGTTGAAATTGATGGTCAGATATCCAGGAGGAATTAGCCAAGATACAGAACTATATAGGGGCAAGCTAGGAATGGTGGAAAGATAGATTTTGGAGATGAATCAATAGAGGTTAGCATGAGAACTCAGAGTGGTGAAGATACCATGAAAAGTATAGTCAACAATGTGAAAAAGCAGCAGTGATGTCTAAAAGGATGGAGATGAAGTAGAGATCATGAAATTTAGCTAGGAGAAGGTCTATCTGCCCCACCCTACTTTATAAGAGCTCCCGTTCTAATTAAGGGAATAAAATAGATAAACTGGAAGCATCAGGAATCTTCCAACAGTTCCATCAGTTAAAGCTGATGTGTCATTTTATCCTGCAAGACAAGTGCTCATTGCCTGAACCAGAATTATTTTGTGACAAAAAATGAGAAATACCTTTGGGACCCTCAGTCCCCTAGATTGGCAGACTATCAAAAAATATGACTATGTATGGCCAGGGAAAGGCTGATATCGTTATGGTAGCTAAGGCTGGACTGAAAGACTTCTCCAGTCCCCAGAGACTTCAAAAAAAATGCATCTTGTACAGAAACAAGCAGACTCTGACTAGCCCCAAAGCAGAGAACATGATTGATCATCACTTTAGAAGACATAATATTTTTTAAGCAGATGCTGCCTTGCATAACATTTTTTAAGCAGATCCTTTGAGGCTGCTGGAGGATATATATAGATTGCACTCTCCAGATACTGTATTTGTAGGTCACATCATAGAGTTTTGCATGAAAGAGCTGGGGAAGCCTCATACCTTTAAGAAAATACATCTAATATTAAAATGGCTTCCCACCTTTGTGATTGTGCCCTTGAGATTCTTACAACCACAGACTAACATTATGGTAAGCAACAGAGTGGCATCAATGGCTTTATGTTTGTGCTCCTGGAGAGAGAGAGACTATTACTGGTGTCATCAGTATTTCCTTCAAAGGTGAGTTACACTTGAGGAGGTTAGAAAATGGAACCCATCTTCCTTTCCTGTGAAATGAGATTACTGCATATAGCTCATTGTCAGCACAGCCACTGCCATAGAAGATCCTCTAGGGAAGGAAGATTCTCGAGGTAGAGGAAAAGGCTTCATTGGTCTTATAAGTGACCCATTTTCAGTTACGACACAAGGCAAAAGAATGTGGGCCAACCCTTTCTTAATCCACAGCTCAGCAGCAACCCTAGGAAGCAGATTCCTCCACTTTATGTGGAAGTGGCTTTGACTAACAAGAAGATAGCATGGTTACTGTCATTAGGGTATTCCATAGAATTCCACTGTGGTGTTCTGAAAAACAAATGGATGTGTACAGCGAGAATGTAAGAGAATCTCCAAAACAACATGGGACAGGTATACAGGAGAAGTAAACCCCTGTTTATAGAGTGGGGAAAGACCCTTAGTGGGGAAAGACTGGGGGGTTAGTTTTTATGATTTGTAAGGATCATTAGAGGAAGTATTGTTAGGCCCTGGGTAACAGGAAAGATCAATCTGCACTGTGCTCCAGAAGAGAGGGTTGACCTTCAGAATCTGGGACTGAAGCAGTGAAGAATCCTCCATATTCTATTCCCCATAATGCCCATGGACTTGGGTCTGGGAGGCAAAAAGCAGGGAAGTACATTACCATATAAAGGCATACCGTACCCTCCCCCATCAGTTCTAAATAAGGCCTTCTGTGAGGGAAGAGCTGAATTCTTCTTGTATTTGATTTGCTATCTTCTTGTTTCATGAGCTCTCAGTCCTTTCAGTTGGGCCACTGACAGGCAACAGGGAAATCCTCCAAGTGCTATGGTGTCTGAGCAATTTTTAGAGACATACTTTTGGAACGTTTCCTCAGGATTGCTCAACTTCTGCCAAGCATCTTACCTACTATCATCGAACGGGAAATGAGGGTAATAATACCAGGCTCAGCTGGTAGTTGTGCGTACTTCAGCAGGGTAGTATGGCTGTATTGGCTAAACACGTATTGACACTTTCGTGAATTCTGCTGAGCAGGAGACTAACCTTTTTCTACTTTAAAAAAAACAACTCAGGGGAGGTAGTAACTACATGTTTGATAGAATCTTCTCAGCATTGTTCCCTCCTGATATCACAAACCTTTGTGGGAGCAGTGCTATAGGTGCTGGCACAGTAGTCTGCCCCTCTATACATACAATCATAGAATATCAGAGTTGGAAGGGACCTCAGGAGATCATCTAGTCCAACCCCCTGCTCAAAGCAGGACCAATCCCCCAGGACTAAATTGACATGAGTCAATGATGGGGTGTCAGCTTAACACGGGGGTTCTCAAACCAGGGGTTGTGACCCCTCGGGGGGGTCACCGGCTGCCTCCTGAGGGGTTACAAGCTCCTGGCACCGCTGAAGAGCCGCCAAATTAATTCCTTCCACATTCGGTGGCTTTTCAGCGGACATACTGAGTTATTTCAGGAGCGCTCGGCATGTCCGCTGAAAATAGCCTCCACATGCGGAAGTAATTAATTCGGCGGCTTTTCACGGGACATATAAGGGTCCACAGAGCAGGGAAGGAAAGTAAAAATGGGTCACGGCAGGTGAAAGTTTGAGAACCGCCGGCTTAACAGCTAAAAGGGTAGTTCTTAAGATTCCATTGGTATGTTACAAGCTGAAGTTTGAGGAGGGAGACCTGAAGAAAGCCTGGCAAGACTGCAGCATGGAACAAACTTTAAGAACACTGGAATCCTGTGCTCCTGGCTGGCTCTCGCATTGACCTGGGTTGAAGTCCCTGAATGCTCCTTGACATAGTTTGCCCCTGATTGCTCCTTGTCCTGAAGTGGGTGGAGGGATGTGGCTGAGTTGCTGCCCCTGGTAGTGGCTGCTGCTTGCTCTGAGCTGTCAATCTGTCTGATTCCTGCTATCAGCTGTGGATGTTCTGTCTGGGCTTGCTGTCTCCTGCCTGGGTGCTGAGCTCTTCCGGCCCCTTGCTCACTGGCCTCCAGCCCTGGTTCTGCCTGCCCCCTGGCTCATTCTCTTGTGGCCCGGGAGAGGTGGCTAGAACTCTGCCCCAATGAGTGTCGCTCTAGCCTTAGCTCCAACTCAGTGCCCATGAGATGGGGTTTGGAGGATTGTGTTCTTTATGGGTATTGTCATCCCAACCAGGTCTCTTCATAGTGAGACTGAGGACTTCAAGCAAAGAGTCTGTAGAGCAGTCCTAACTATAGAGTGCCTCACCAGCTCTCCACATCAGGAAATTTCAACCAGTAGTCTGGAGTGATGCAGATTGTGCCTGAAGCCACAAACCTCTCAGCCAGTTGGGAAGATTTATCAGGCTTGTCTGGTGCATGCTGCCCCCTGCAGGGCCACACTAAGTTACATTAACTCAGGCCGGTGATCCTGGGATGGCTTGTCTGAGTAAGTGCCAGCCACTGTGCAAGTACCAACTACTGCAGAATTTGGCCCAAGTATAGGCAGGGGCAGCAGTATCCTTCAAGAAGCCCGCTTTTACCTTTTTTTGAGACATGTTGATCTGAGCACTAACGATAAATCCAAACAGACTCTAGGGAAATTCAGGTGAATTCTCCATTTGTCGCTGCTAAAGATAATGTGATGGATGATTTTATAGATCCGTCCTTTTGCTCAGTGTTGTAGGTGATGTTGGACAAAGCAATTTACCAGTTCAGGGCAGCAGGAAGGACAGGCGGTGAGCAAGTGTCAAAAAATGACACAGGCTTTTCACTCGCTGCCAGTAAGGCGGATGATTTACTTCATCGTGCACTGTTTATGGGCTACTCCATTTTTTACACTGTCTCCAAAACTTTTAGTGCCTTCACAGAAAGAGACACCAAAGGCATTCCCCATGTAAGGGATGCAGGTGGCTTTTGTATGCCCCAACAATACAAAATGATGTGAGGAATTACATGTGGAGGAAGTGTAAAGGAAGCAGTTTGAGAAGCAACAATAAGGTCATTGCTAGTGCTAACTTTCCTAAGCATGAAATGAAATTCTTTGTCAAGTGAAATTATTCTCTGCAGGGATAAAATTAGCTACCATTGTTAAATCAACAGCAACTTTAAAAGAGACACAAAGGTAGCTGGAGTCATCACTAAACCAGATTAATTTAGTTCTTGGATTTGTACTCTGAGAGTATTTTAAAGAAAAAATAGTCTTTTGCATAACTTACTAGATTTTTTGAAAAGTAAAAGTAAACTCAAATGATTAGAAAAACATTCCTTGACTGCTGTAACCAGAAATTTGCTGCATTGGTCAGAATGACTCCAGTAATTTGAACTTGCAAGAAACAGTTGAATACTTCAGTTGACATCCTGGGAACAGGCATCATTATAATAGTAATTGCTGGTAGACTTTAAATTGACTTGACCAATGTTCTTACTGGAGCTTGTTTGGAAAAGTCAAATCAAACACTTAAAAAAAAATTCTTAAATTCCTTGGCAGCTCTACCAACTGTATTTGGTAATTAACAGAAGAAGCTTGTGAGTGACTCATTGGAAAATATGTATTTTTAGTTATTCTCTAGACCATTTCTAATGCTTCTTTAGGGACAATATTTTTTTGCAAGGTTATAGGGCTTCTATTATATTTTAAAGGTCCATATTTGGATGACAGAGCTGCTTAGCAGCCTCAAGCAAGATAAGGGTCCCCTTTGAGAAAGGCACTAAAAAATCAGAGGCAGTCCCTCAAAGAAGGAGACGGAGAATGAGGATGAGATGAGAGGGGCCATCAGACTCCTTGTTCAATGTCCTTTCCTCGGCACCTGGGCGAGGCCTTGTACCTACACGAAGGGGTAGCCAACATCTCAACCGCCCTTTGGCAAACCCTAGCCTCCCTGGGGCTTGTCTCCAGAAAAGTGGAGAGAAAATATTTTGTGCCAGCCAAAGAGCATGAATACCACTCAGCACCCAACTCCTTGGTGGTAGAGTCTGTAAATCACCAGAAGTGACAAGGGCAGCCCGCACCCACCTCTAAAAACAAGGAGTCAAAGGGGCTGGATTCCTCTGGCAGAAAGCTTTTTTCCTCAGCCAGTTTCCAGCTTCGAGTGGCCAACCATCAGGCCCTATTGAGCCACTATGATTTTAATCTGTGCGGGACCCCACCCAAATTTGAATCCCTCCTCCCTGAATGCAACCACAAGGACTTCAAAGCACTTATTGAAGAGGGCGCTGCAGCAGCAAAAGCGGCCTTGCAGGCGACGTCAGATGCGGAGGACCTAGCGGCTTGCTTGATAGCCTCCGCCGTTTCGATGTGTTGTGCCTCATGGCTCCTCCTGTCCGGGTTATCGGCCGAGGTCCACACCTTGATGCAGGACCTGCCCTTTGACGGCAAGGCCCTATTCGTTGAGCAGATGAATTTCAAGCTGCATGGGATGAAGGACTCCCGTACTACCCTGCAGACCCTGGGCCTCTACGTCCCCCCCGTGAAGGATAAGGCCAAGGCACAGATGTCCTCTTCTGCTGCTCCGCCAAGATATGAGCCTCCTTATAAGAGAGGCCGTGATCAGAAGTGCAGGCCTCAGCAGCAGTCGTGCTCAGCCCCCTCAGCCTGGCCCCTTGAAGGGCAAGAGGCAGGGGAAGAGGCGTTTTTGACTCCTTGCGGGAGGGTGCCCTGACACCTTTCGTGGGCCCCTCTCCCCCAATACATTTTCTGTTTCTCAACTGCTTGTCTGCCTTCCTGCTGGAATGGTCCTGAATAATGTCTGACCGTTGGGTCCTCAATACTATTTCCGGGGACTATATACTGCAGTTCCTGTCAACCCCTCCCAACCCCCCCCCCCTCCTGGTTAGGGTTGGGGGAACCCGTCCCTTATTCCCCTCCTCCGTCAGGAGGTGGAGCAGCTTCTGAGCCTGGGGGGCAGCGGCAGAAGTGCCAAGGGAGCACCAGGGCAGAGGGTTCTATTCCCGGTATTTTCTCATCCTGAAGACTAAAGGCGGACTCAGACCTATCCTAGACCTGCAAGGTCTCAACCAGTTCCTGTCTCAAATCAAATTCTCTATGGTTTCCCTGGCCTCTATAATTCCCTCCCTGGACCCTGGGGATTGGTGCGCGGCCCTGGACCTTCAGGATGTGTATTTCCATATTCACATATTCGAGGGGCACAGACGCTTCCTCCATTTCCAGGTGGGCCACAGCAACTGCCAGTTCACGGTCCTCCCCTTCGGCCTATCCACGGCACCCAGAGTGTTCACAAAGTGCACGGCGGTGGTGGCGGCCTACCTCAGATGAAAAGGGGTCCAGATCTTTTCCTGTCTGGATGACTGGGTTGCTGAAAGGCAGCTCACGGTCTCAGGTACAGGACCATGTGGAACTGCTTCTGTCTACGTGTGCGAGTCTGGGCCTGTTGATAAACGAAGCCAAGTCGACACTGGTCCTGGTACAATGCATAGAGTTTATAGGTGAGCTCCTGGATGCCTCAGGGGCCACAGCCTCCCTCCCAGAGGGCAGGTTTGAAACTCTCAAAGGTCTCATCTCCTCGGTCATGAACTTTCCCATGACGATGGCCAGAGCATGCCTCC
Source organism: Sternotherus odoratus (assembly GCA_032164245.1). Lineage (NCBI taxonomy): Eukaryota > Metazoa > Chordata > Testudines > Kinosternidae > Sternotherus > Sternotherus odoratus. The sequence goes on along the minus strand of JAVMKO010000002.1, from coordinate 86,055,699 downwards.
AAATTTTAGGGCACATGGCGGCTTGTACATATGTGGTCCGCCATGCCAGGCACCGCATGAGGCCTCTCCATCTATGGTTGGTCTCTCAATTCTCCCCAACCCCGGGGAGGTTCACTTCCCTACAATGATGGTCCTCACTGAGCAACATGCTTCAAGGGTTCCATTCCAAGACGCAGACCCGTCTCTGGACCTGGTATCAGATACCTCTGACTTGGGTTGGGGGGTCCATGTGGGGGATGCAAACGCCCAAGGGATGTGGTCGACCTTGGAGTTGTCATTCCGTATAAATGTCAGGGAATGTACGTCAGAGCGGTATGTCTGGCATGCATGGCTTTCAGCTCACATCTAAGCAGCAAGGTGGTCAGAGTCCTCACGGAGAACACCACCGCAATGTTTTATATCAACAGGCGGGGGGTACTTGGTCCTCAGCCCTCTGCCAGGAAGCCCTGTGCCTGTGGGAGTTCTATATAGCCCATGACATCTCCCTGAGGGCCGATTGCCTGAGCAGGGTTTTCTCCTCACAGCATGAGTGGTCCCTCCACCCAAAGGTTACTTCCTTGTGTGAGGGACTCCCCAGGTAGACTTATTTGTGACCCGACAAAACCGACGTTGCCCCCAGTTCTGTTCCATGGGGGGCCTGGTTCAGGGTGCAATCCTGGACGCATTCCTCCTGCTGTGGTCAGGCCAGTTCTTCTACGCCTTCCCTCCATCCCCCCTCATTGGCAAAGTCCTAGACAAAGTGAAAACAGAGCATGCATCCTCCTGATCACCCCGGCCTGGGCCCATCAGCATTAATACGGGACCCTCCTAGACCTGTTAGTGCTCCCCCCCACCCCCCCGAGGAGGTTGCCGCTCCATCTGAACCTCCTCTCCCAGGACAAGGGCTGCCTCCCCCATCCCAATCTGGCCATTCTCCATCTGACAGCGTGGCTGCTCAGTGGCTAGACAAGGAGGAGAGGTGTTCAGAGGGAGTCAAACGGGTTCTCCTAAAAAGCAGAAAGCTGTTCACATGCCGGACCTACCTGGTGAAATGGTTCAGGTTTTCCAGGTGGGCTGGTAAGCAGGGTGTCCCCCCAGTGTCTGCCCCACTCCATCTCATTCTCGAGTACCTCCTCCGCTTCAGGACCCAAGGCTTGGCACCCACCTCAGTCAGAGTGCACCTAGCAGTCATATCAACCTTTCACCCTCCAGTACAAGGGCACTCGGTCTTCTCACACATTATGACAGGCCGCTTCCTGAAAGGTCTAGATCATTCATTCCCCTATGCTAGGGCTCCCATCCCCCAACGGGACCTGAACCGGGTGTTTCCTGCCTCACGGGCCCTCCCTTTGAACTCTTGGCCACGTGCTCATGATCTCACCTCTTGATGGGGGGAGTGTGCTATAGAGGCACCACTCCAGAGGTCACAGCAGTGCTCTCTCTTCCCCCCTCCCCTCCCCGGGTACTGCTAAGAGAAAAACTTCCAGCACAAGTGCACGTGGCGAGCACGCACATCTACTGTGGAATAGACGTGAGCAACACCTCTCAAAGAACACCAGTTTCAGAACAGGTAACTGTCCTTTCAAAGGTGACAATCAGGCAATCAGGGAACAGAAGCAGACCCTTTGACCTATGTGTCCCATGAAAACAACTAAAATTTTGCGTATTGATTCATAATAAACAGCTCAGAATTATTCAGAGAAATGGTGTCAACTTCTTTTAAATAATGAATAACTTGAGACTATTGCGACCTGTTCACTGACTTCACAAACAGAAAATGAGACAAAAATAATCAATTTGTTATGAATTATTTGTTCAGCTCTAGTATTTTAGAAGCGGTCATGCTCATTTTGAAAACATGTCCTACGATCAAGCTCAGCCAATGGGCCCACTAGATTCCCCCAGGACCTGCTTCAACCCATCCTGTGGTCAATGGAGGCCCTTACAGGGGAACTACCTTTCTCTGGCTTCACATGATGGCAATGTGCAGCTATGAGCAGGGCATTCATACATTATCCTCTGGCACAGAGGAAAATATCACTGAGGCCATCTCCCAGCCTATTCCCAAGAATCAGTGTAGGCTGCTATGCAGGAAGCTTCTGTTGAGTGATGCTGAGCACTGTAGTGAGGTGTGTTCCCTATACACATACACACCATGTTCTCCCAACCCTCCTCCCTTGCCTGGTTGAACTGTAGAAGTTTAACTCCCAAAGGGCCTTCTGTATCTCTGCAAGTCTATTTGCCCACCTGTCTAAATACTACAGTGATGGGGGAGGGCTATATAAGTATGTGAGCAGCTTGCAATCATTGATGGATTTCTTTTCAAGCACCCCTATGAGATAAGGAAGTGCTATTATACCCATTTTATAGGTGGGAGACTGGGGAGACTTAGGCCATAATGTTGAAACTTGGGTGTGCCTAATGCTAGGCACCTACATTTATAATGGTTAATCACCTAAGCAAGTGCCCAAAGTTTCAGAGGTCTTGAAGGGGTCACACTGACTTCAGCTAGAAGCTATGGGTGCTCAGCAGGGCTGGCCACAGACCAATTGGTGCTCCAGGCGAGGAAGGTCTTTGGCACCTCCCCTCCATTTGTTAAACTTTTGGATACTTTATTTTTTATGGCATTTGAAGCCCATTTCATGACTTTGATGCATGATTTACATGCATGAGTTATCCCTGTCATATGAGACAATAAATTTGCATGCTAAGATCTGTAAATTTGTTTATTCATGCCATATAAGCAAATAAAAAAATGCTTCCTTTAAACATATAGAAGCTTTTAAATGTTAAGAATAACTGAAATGTACTAACATCAAGAAATTGAACTCTGCACCCACATTGGGTGGACCAATATTAAATAGTGTTACAGCAGATGACAGCCTTAGAATGTCAACCCCAGTCTTAATTCAAAAGGTCACTTTTCTCCCCTTTGTCCTTGCAAATTGAAGCACAGTGTTAGAGAGATCCAAAGCCCTCCAAGCCCAGCGCCGCACACGGTTGCCTGGATCGCTTGCCCCTAAATCCAGCTCTGGGGCTCAGCATACCTGATAATCAGGCCATATACTTCAGTTTGTAAAAATTACTTACTATTACTGTTTATATTGTGGTGGTGCCTAGGCATGATGGTAATAAAAATCAGCAATGATAATTATAGTTAATAACAAATATGTATGGAACTAAGTGTTTTGACCAAGGCCATATAGGAATAGAATTAATGCCAGATCTTCTGAGACCAAAGTCAAGTGTCTTAAACAGAATAGTGTCCCCTCTCTCGTGGGTGGAACTTTTCCTTATGGTAAGTGTGAATACTGAAGTTGGGTGAAAATGGCTGTACATTTTTTTCAAGAGATTTTTTTTGTGTGTGTGAGAGAAATTTTCCAGCCAGTTTTGGTGGCTATGCCAACTAAAATTTTGAACTGAGCATGTGCTGTGACCAATGTATTATTATTATAATTATATTTATTAATGTATTATTTGTATTGCAGTTGAATTTACAGACCTCCAGTCATAAACCGGGACCCCATTTTGGACTGTAAAAATACCTAATGAAAAGGCAGTCCCTTCAGTGAGGAGCTTACAACTGAAGGTCCATTTTTTCATAACTGCATTATCCAACCCATTTGCTGCAAACATGTGGACACTTTATGGACACTTCAGGGCCATAATCTTCAACTGAGATGATTCACACACTACATTCCACAGGTCAAAGTTCAGCCATTTTTGAGATTTACATGAAAAAGTGTGATGGTTTAAAAAAAAAATTGGAAACAAATTTTTCATTCCTAGAATTAAAACATGGCTGATTTTTTATTCAGACTTTTGGGAAAGAGGTAATCTTTGGGCCAAGAGCAAGCACAAAAGATGAATATTTCACAAGGATATGATGTTGTGAAAACAGGATCTCATTGAAACTGTTTACAAAACTGATGGCAGGAGTCTAAAATTGCAGTTTTGTGAGCCGTTCATTGAACACGTGGAGGTTAACCAATTCCCAGGCCACTGTCACGTGTTTTTAGTTGCAGTGGAGGAGTCATTTCAGAAAACTCTTGGGATGAGCAAATGATTTCTTGAAGAACAGAATAGCGAGTGCAAGGTGCCAGGAATCTCTAGACTTATTTAGTGATTCATTATTTGCTGAATAAACCAATTGGCATTGCTTAGACAAACATCAGGATCATTCCTGTCCAAGGCAGCTCTCATTGTATAGCAGCACGTGGCTATTATTCTCTTCCACACCAATTTCTTTCTGAGGGCAGAAGACAATAGTGAATATTTAACGGCTTCCATGGAGTTTGATTCTGTTTTAGTTTTAAATACACTGTTCTTTAAAATTAATAATTGGGAGGTAGGTGAACTGTTTCTACTTGCAATTTATCTTATCTGCATTGCTCTATCTAGATTTTTATGCCAGGGTATCTGAGTGCCATATGGTATCCTATAAATCCGAAAGGAAATCTAAATACCCACTTGCCTTAGCACAGGTAGCATTAATGTCCTTTATAAGTATAGTTGCGATGGGGAAAATATGTTGAAGAGATGAACATCTTTGTGTCCTGTGTGCAGTTAATATAATAGACATATTGAATGCTTACAGGTGAGGGTTCCGCAACCATGAAGCCACCAGGTAACCTCTCTTCTCCTTCTCCTGGTCATACTATTGGAAACGATTCCATTCTTCCCGAGGAGCACAGTCAATGTGGCAAGCCTTGGTTGTGAAGAGAGTGGTAATTTCTGATGTCCAATAGTTCCCCCTCAATCCCCACATCAAAGACTTTGAAAACCCTGTCAGAGCTTTAGCTTTAACTTGGTATTCATTGGGGTCCCGGCAATTGTGATTGCACTGTTGTTAGTAAGTGGACTGCTGCATGTTGAACCAGTTGCACCTTTTTAAGTGTCAATGGTTTCATTTTGAAGCATGTAGTGTACAGCGATAATCAAGCCCAGCGGTCATGTATGAATGAATCATTTTGAGCAAGGCATTTCTGTCAGGAAGAGACTCATTCTCTGGTAGATAGAGGAAGATGGTTTTGCATCTGTCGCTATTAATATATCCAGGACAAGGAAAGAGTTCAGAAGGACCCCATGGTTATATATCTATTTCTTGATTACTCCCTACTGAGTATGGTGGGGTGGTGCTGGCTAGTTTGGAATATTTTCATTTTCCAGACAACATCACCGGTGTCTTATCCAGATTTCAACCAGTTACTCTTTAGCCAATTGCTGATTTCATGCAGGCTCTGAAATAGGTGGGAAATGCGGGACTGTGATGTAGAGTTGGGTATCGTCTGTGTATTGCTAGCATCAGAGTCTGTGCTGTCTTAATAGTCTTCCCTGGGGGGAGTGCCAGTGGTCATATGTTAAATCCCAGTCATTTCAGTTGAATGGTAGAAGATGATCTAACACAAATTCTGTCAGCATTTTAATGGAATGTCTTAATTATCACCATCTTTGGAGAAATAAATAACAAAGTTAAAGGGATTGTTTGGTCCAAAAGAACACGTAGGCGTTGTATGGATGGAAAATAGCCCTTTGCTATGGTAGCTTGAGACCTGTTTCTGCTCTTACTGAAGTCAAAGAAAAGCGGCCACAGACTTCAGTAAAAGCACCCATATGCCCTTGTTCTGTATTTCCAGTGCTTGTAGCCTTTACTACATTCGTGTTCTTATATTTGGCTTTCAAAAGTCACAGGGCAGTATGAGCCCCCGTTTGCCCATATCACCATAATTATCAGGAGTTAATTGCCATTATAATCTTGTCATTGGGTAAATCAGTTACTTTACATGTGGTCCTTTTTGCCAACTAATCAATTCATCTCCATTTTAAAAACGGGCTATTTCATGATTCTGTACATTCCAGTTGCTACAGAATGTCCAACCTAGTTCTGCCTTCATGTATCCCCTATACTTCCCTTTTGGACAAGGCAGGCTCTCTCTCTCGCTCTTAGTCTTTGCATTCCTTCCAAGTTGATGCACATAGTCATTTGCAATCAAGGCTGTAAATTGTATTTAAAGCTGTCCAACACTACCCACGAGTAGTTGAATCATAAATGAGAGTATTGTCCTGCCTGGACTCTTACTTATCCTTCCATCCGTAATAGATCCTTTCATTTGTGCTCAATTAGCGTTTCCACTCTTGCATTCAGTCCCTGAAAGTTTCCACTCTTTTCTTCAGGTCTTGAATGCCGATGGTGTGGTAGACAGTTGCCTCCAGCCCATAATTTGTTTAGCTCTTTTGTGCAATAGATTTCACTTGGAAAAAAAAGAAGTAGTAGTTTATTTGTTTTGACAAACCCAAACACGATGGCTGTATTGTGCCTCTAATATGTCATAATGTAAAATAGTCCCTGCAATTAGCTCTGTGGTATTACTTCTCTGGAAAAGACTGCTTAATATTTTTTTGACAATTGGAAGCTCAAACCGTTATGCTCCTGTAAAACAAGCTCCTCTATTAGAGGGATGATCATTTTGCTTTTGATACAGAAGAGCGCCAAGGTGCACCAATCATGTATTGGAAGCAGTCATGTTTAGAACAGAACCGCACAGTGTTTAAGTAAACAGAACACTTTTCCTTTCACTTAAATGCTGTTCTACTTCGTGGACAATGTGGATTTCAACAGTATGCCATCCCGAGCCATTTCCAGTGGCCCCCGACTATAGTGCTGTCCTGTTTCACAGGTCAGTAAAATAACTCCACTAGGACTGTCTGACGTCAGTGCAGTAGTAAACCTTCACAGTGCTGCTAGCTGCTCCTTGTTAGGTATTATAACTCTGCTGGGACTTGAACCTGATGCAAAACATGTGGCACCTAATATTTGTAATCATTTGTTCCATTGCTACTGCCTCTTTTTACATTTGCCAATATCTTGGGGGCAGAGTGGAGGGATGGTTCGGGGGAGGGGAGGTTAAAAAGCAGTGTTCCAGCTCAGATAAATGTTTCCTTTTTTCTTCAGCTTCCTCTTTCCCAACCCCATTTCCTTCATTTTAGAAGAAGGAAAAAAGTAAAATGTAAAGCAGATTACCCATTCCTTGCTTTGGATTCAAAACGGCAAATACAGTAAATTTACACTCCTTTTTTTTTTTTTGGTATGATAGGATAAAATTTATTTCTCTCCTGCTGTAAAAGTTGCTGGTTCTTCAGAATCACTGTTCAATTACATTATGAATGTGTTCCTAAAAGAGGATTTTCTTTCACTGTTAACAAAACTGGCATCTGTTTTTATCCCATGAGTCCTTGGATATTGTTCACCATTTTCATTGTAGGCAGAACAATATCAGTCTACTTAAAGCAGCATCTCATTTTGGCGTCTCAAGTAGGCAGAGTGTATTTTTATGGTGAAGCTTGGAAGGTACTTCCTACCTTCCCCTAGCACGCATTCAGTCTCAGATGGCAAATTAGTTTTGATTTCTCAGGGCCTTTCTGAATATCAGAGGTGCTTAATCTTTGCCATTGTTGATAACAGGTTTAAATCACGTATGAAGATCAAATGTCAAATTAATCCTTGTTTAACTTGATTGCCATCAACATATTTCAACCAGGGAAGAATTTAGCTTTGAGCTTCCATCTTTGGGGCTCGGCATCTGAGTGGGGCTTGTGCTATATGAGACTTCTACTGCACTTTCAAGTTCTCCTGTAGAACTTGAAGAATGCACTTTCCTGGTATTGTATTGTTGAAGGCCCAATACTTCCAAAATGTAGTACTGTATGAGGCTGGAAGGCTCATTAGAAGGATCTGTGGTGGTTCTCACTCTGGTTGAGAGTTTGGTGCTGGATATTGCACCCCAATTGTGTTTCCTCTGATTTGTTGAGGCAGTGGTAGAAGAAGAAAGGATAAATTGGAACATCGAGGTGTAGAAATTTTAGCCAGTTATGCTGTTTATAACTCCAAGGAAGAGTAATTAAGGGACTGATCTTGCAGATCCCTGCTTACAGAGCACCCACTGAAGCAAACAGAAGTTCAATGCACAAAAGGCTTGAAAGATTGGGCCTTAACTAGAGAAAGCATAAATCTAACATGACCATCCTCTGACCTATTACTGTAACATCACAAAGGGATTCAACAGAAAACTAGAAAGCTTTGACAATCATTCGGAACAAAATAGGGGCCATTTTTGGCTTCCTAATTCATTTAAAATTTTTCCTTTTAAACTAAAACCAGATTCTCTCATTACAACAGGCCCTGGGTTCTTCAGGAAGTGACTGGGAAAGGGATAGACTCAATTCTTTATAATTTTGTTTTTGTTTTGAGAGGTACAGGATTGGTTAATCTGGGGGAGGAATATAGGGGTGATTATATTGGCTACATTGCTGAAAGAAGGAGAAAAATACACCAGCTGATGCTCCCTTAGACCTCTCTGAAAATGGGAATTGTTATGCTACTGGATTGTGTACAAGATCCTCACCGTGGCAACCCAGGCATTAATGGTACATTTACATTGCAAAAACAAACCCCTTTGCAACAAGTCTCAGAGCCTTGGGCCAACTGACTCAGCCTTGCAAGTCTCATGCTATGGAGTTAAAAATAGAGGTGTAGACATTGCTTCTCCAGCTGGAGCTTGGGCTGTGAGACTCCTGCTTCTTTGCTAGATTTCAGAGCCTGGGCTCCAGCCCAAGTAGGGATGTCTACATTGCTATTTTTAGCCCCATAGCAGGCACTCCAGAAAACGGAGTCAGCTGACCTGGGCTCTGAGACTTTGCTGCCCTGGGTATTTTGTTTTTGTTTTTGCAATGCAGACATACCCACAATGACTGAGGCTTTGGTTACACTTACAGGATTATAGCACTTTTGGTTATAGCTTTTGGTTATAGCTATACCTATACAGCAATAGGTGTAGCGCTATAGCATGGATGGCATAGCCACATTTGCGGCACTTGCAGCGGCACAGGGAGTGGTGCATTACGGGCAGCTATCCCAGCATTCAGCTGGGTGCAACGTGTTTTTCAAACGAGGGGGGTGAAGGGAAACGTGTAGTGTGTATGCAGACGGAGAGAGGGAGGGGATTTTCTAGGGCTGAAAGTCTTGTCAGTGGTTTCCTTTGAAATTAGAGCCTGACAGCTCCCTTTGTAAACATTTGCAGTGCTTATCTGCGGAGCTAAGAGAGAAACTCTGAAAAGGTACTTCCGCATTCCTCCTGCCATTTTCAAAACAAAGCGAAGAGTTGTCAATTGCCTTAAATGGCTCGGAGGCGTGCCAAAGATCACTTATAGCGTAATGACTGTTTACACTTGCCATAACACGCTACAGGGAATATGCAATAGCTGTTATTCCTCAAGGAAGGGAGGGTTACCAGGAGCATTATAACTGTGGGTTTATAGCGCAATACATGCCTTGCCAGTGTGGACGGGTAGAGAGTTATAGCGCTCCTGGAGGTTTTATAGCGCTATAAAGTGCCAGTGTAACCAAGGCCTGAGTCTGTCCCCTTCCCTTGCCTTCTACCGCTACTCAGCTATCACAATCTCTGACCAGTTGTAGAAATTGGCCTTATAGGTGGTTACTATCCACAGATCTTGAGTGCTTAGACTTTTAGTTAGTCATTTTCATTTACTGTATTAGGAAAAATCCTAATGAAGAGTCAGCACTTGAAGAGGTGAGTTGTATAAATCCAAACTTTGCTTAGTCTTAACTAAACTTCATTTGGGAGAGAGAATTTTCATAGAACTCTGCCCCTAAATCTCATCAGCAGGATATCAACTGACTTCACAGTTAGCCAGTAAAATCTCCTGTTACAAGCATTACATCATCAGAACAACTGCTCATTGGCTGAGCATTACTTGGAACTATAATACTGTTTCTATCAGCTTCTTAAAACTGCCTATTTCAAAATTAACCCTTTAATGAGTGCCAAATGCAGCCACATTATCTTTTATATATAGTAATTTACACCTAGAGGATTCCTAATCTTAACTCTTCCCTGTAATGAATGTACATGTGAAAAATGCTCCAAATCTCATGTTCTTGCTGATTCTGTTCTTTTAAATTTGGGGGTCTTTACAGTTCTGATAGCAAATTTCCCAAAGAGGCCTATGTAAATACTACATTTGTGGTGCTTCATTAAAAAGCATTTACTGTTTGTATATTTGTTTTGTGTTATTCTCTTTTACAAGCACCTTTCTTGTCATGGGGCCCTATTTGTCTAACTGGTAAATCATAGTCCAAATCCTAACATTTTGTCCTGAAAGGAGGGTCAATGTGTGCTGCTGATATGGATTTTTCCACATAAATTGACCTTGTGCAGCAATTCTACTTAGTGAATTATAATCAGTAGAGAGAGAGCCAGACATGTACAAATCTCAGTGGCCTCATTTTATTACATGCACTTTAAGGATGGTCTGTTAAGGTGGAATGTTGCTTGGATGGGAGTTAACAAGGACACCGGCAGATCAAGTCCAACAGAACTGCACAATTTGTACAAAAATTTGAAAATTTCCATTGCTGCAAACCAATGTGAAACCAGCGTCACTCCCATGCACCCCTTCTACACATGGGCATCTGACATATATGTTAGACATGTAATTATACTGTCACACATGGAGCAGTTTGTGGCATGTTTATTCAGCATGCAGGTGTCATACCCTTTGGTCTTGCTATACTGGAGTGTTGGACATTAGTTAGGAATTGGTAATTCTCCCATACAAATTAATTCCGAGTAGAAAGTGAAATTCTCAGCCCAGAAGGGAAAAAATGCCATAATCCTTTAAAAAAATAAATACATACCTGTTTTTATAAATATGTATGCCTGTATAGATATCAGCATGGGTATGGAACGCGTAGCTGGATTGGTTCAAAAGTCTATTTCATTTTCATTTATGTATGTAGTGCCCCAAGAAGCTCGTAGGCAAAGCGTGTATGGACAAAGAGGTTTAGATGGAGGTTAGGGAAAGGGAACCAGAAAAGGAAATTTTTATACAAATCAATGAAGCTGCCTTTCAGAAGTGTGCTTTTAAGAGGGACTTAAAAGCAGAGAGGATATGAGCTTTGCTGATGTCATCAGGGAGGTCAAACCATGTATGGAAAAAGGAAGCGAAAGTCTCCATTTAAAGAAGTTATCCACAACCAGAAAATGCATGAGAAAAGTGATCCCTATCATGCTGCTTCCAGGCTATTTTAAGGCAGCCTGGCATTTATCCCACTTTGATATACATCCTTTGGGCACCTTATGGCATACATTGAACTGGAGTTGCCTGCTAGCAAAGCACAAGCTGCGGGGATATAAAAAAGGCTCCCATTTTGTCATCCTCAAAATAAAACTGCCAGTGTCGTTGTAAATTCCCACTGTCTTGACCCCCATACGTCTAGGTAATGCAGAAAATACTGTACATTAGAACTACTCTGACTGAACACCTCTGGGATATCTTAAGTCAAAGGTGAGATTTAAGGATGGATTATTATGATTTTCTCAGTAGAAATCATATTACCACCATTATTGGATTGTGGATTTTTTGTATTGAATATACAAGCATTTGATAAAGCACTACACTATAATAGTCTAATAATACACATTTTGAACCATAAAATTATTATATCCAGTCTTAAAAAGTTAAATATGTCACTATTAGGGTAGAGTAACATAAAATTCAGTTTATGAAATTAAAATTCAAAAAGTGACACAATGTTATCAATCACGTTCCCTGGCAATATTAAACTTTCCTCATTTTTCTTTAATTTTTGCATTTTTAGTATAATAAATTGAAGTTAAAGCAAAATCCTCATGTTCAAAGTCTCTTGGCGGTGAGTGGCAGTAAAGTTGCACGTAAAGTGATAAGAAAACAAATCATACAAAAATCTAATATTTAATAACATTTCAGACAGATTACGGAGATTTAAGACTCGGAACTGTAATCAGCATTGGAGCAGTGCATTCTAGTAATTACAGAGGGAACACTTTAGTCTCTTTTGAAATAAATGCAGATCATCACTACAAGGCTTGAAATAAATTGAATAGCTATTGAAAAATTGAGATTTTCTTTTTGGAAGGATTCTTATTTTGCTCCCAATGGCCTTTTGTGAACTCTCAAAATATTTTTATTTTAGCTGAGAGGAGACTGACAACCATAGGGGTTCTTTGTATGTGTGCACGTTAATATTATTATGCATTTAAATGTGAGCGCTGGCATTTCTTCAACCGAAAAAAAGGAAACTTCCAAAAATATTTCCCTATTAAGGGCTTTAAAATACATTGATATGTGTTCAGCCATTTTTCTGTTGTTCTTTTATTAGAAGTACCCACACTATAAAAGTTGCATTTTTAATCACCTAATATATGGGGAAATTCTTTTAAAATGTTGTTCAATTGACAATGAACTGATGGCCAAATTACACAATAATGCTCAAAAAAATAAAATAAAATAAATGTCTTTGCATATACTGTACATATCAATTACTTAGTGATGCATTATATGGAATAATCTAATTCAGCACGTCAAACTTTTCAACTCAATTTAAAAATTCACCTGCATCAGCCTTTGCATCATTTAGAGCACATAATTGTTAGCTTCTCTAGAAACCAGTGCCTCTGAAGAACAGGATAGATTTATTGTATGTGTTATACTCTGGGACCTACTTTACTGTGTGAACAAAATGAACACAATGAGTTCCACACAATAGAACTAAATTTTGCATATTGTATTTTGTAGACTGAGCTTTTTCTTTCTTTCTTGTTTTAATATTGTTTTTATTTTGTGCCAGTAGAGCTATCTGGTCTTGAATATGTCAGTGTGCCTTGACTGTGCAGTCACATTCTGAGGTATGTCTTTGAACTCTTCAATTGTGCTTTGCATTTCTTTGAGACCTTTTATGGGGAGGAGATAGAGAAATATGGACAAAAATGCTGTGAGGTTGTCTCATTATTTCTCTTCCATTTAAAAAAACAGTTCTTGTTAGACAGGAGGACCTCCGTTATATAGTATATTCAGCATCTCCTCATGGCTTCATACTGATATTTTCAGACAGCATGGGGTAAGGCTTACTAATTTAAAATGGCCAAGACAATACTTCTGTATCTGTTCTGAACAAGAAATTATCATCACCAGCTAACCATTATGTTGACAAAAGGATAATTTGGTTTCTGATGTGTATTTCATCCTTGGCCTTTTATTGTTGAAACATAACACAGAGAAAGGGAGGATAATCATCTGTGATCAACAAAATTAGGACCCTATCCTGAAGTCCTTATTAAACCAGTAGGAGTTTTGTCTGTGTAAGGACTGCAGGCAGGGACTGCATCCATGCACCCATGGAGGGCCTGCCTATTCTTATGGGGAATACTATTATTTTACTTCTAGAGTAGTCCCACTGACAAGTACTGTTCCATGTGAGGAACTACTAAGGGAATAAAATACTACTCCATATAAGATGGCAGAATCCGGCCTGTAGTACATTTAATACAAGAAAAGCTTTGTTCAGTTCTGTCAGAGTAACAGCACTTACATCACACAGTCAGCCACTTCAGTAACATCGGGAAAGAATGCTAGGTGTGTGTACATCATAAGTCAACTGGACATAATTTAAAGATATTTATGGGGAGATTTTACAAAAAGCCATTTGGGTTACAAAAAATAAAAATCCGACACAAGTTTGAAACAGAAGGGTATTCACAGAGATGTAATAGTATATTTTTATAAAGGTTTCCTTTCATTGAACTTAGTTTAGCAGTTTTCATTTTTGTCTGGGTTGAAGATAGTCGGGAGGAAGAGAAAGGAAGGGACACATTTTGATCTAGTTCCTCTATAATTGTTGTATAATTATTTGCCATAGTTGTGGTTTCATCCCTTTGCTTAGCAACTGTCTGTGTTCATCTTTAAATGTGATGAGGGATCTGAGTTTACTACCCTGGTTCATTCCTTGTAATAACACACATAAAATGTAATGCATTAAACAAGTTTAATTTTTAAAATCTATCTTGCACATGTCCTTTTGACAGGAACATTCCATGAGCAAATATCTTTTCGTACTACTTGGGGCACAGTCTCTGACAGAGATTACTTTATAACCTGAAGTAAAAGTATCAGTATAAAATGTAAGATTGTATACATGGGATTTCATCCAGAGCAGTCAGCCAAAAGAAATATCAAACCACTGCTAAATCATCCTAATGAGTTAAGTATTGTGTATGGTTTTGTTATTTTAAGCAAATGCATTCATATTTGTTTTTAAAACTATCAAGGATTGATCTAGGAATTTTTTCAGTGAAAGGAGTGTGTGTGTGTGTGTGTGTGTGTGTGTATGTGTATGTATATGTGTATGTATATATATATGTGTATGTGTATTGTGTGAAATATATATACACATAATTATACAGGCTTATTTTTCTCTGTGGCAAAAGAGTTTAGCATAATTGTTCAATGAAAGAATAAAAATTTTCATGAATAAAAAGTGTTCTTCAAGCATTAGTGATACGGGTTTCCCATTTAGTGTACAAAATAATAAATAAACTTAATTCTTTTTTTCTTTCTTTTTCACTTTAATGCCTTGCTTCCTTTATCAATTCATATGTTGCATAGAATCATTTGAACGCAGGGCTATAAGGAATTATACTTACAGCGTTAAGGAAAATATTTGAATGGGTTCCAGTTTAAATGGGGGTGGAGAAGGAAAAAAGGGAAATGGTACACATTAACTGGGGCTGACAGCTTGGGTGCCAAAACAGGAGATTTCCATAGGCTCAACTAGAACTGCTTTAGTCTTTATATTCCACTTCTGATTTTGTTGGTGTAGGGAATAAATAACTACTGCAGTCCATCCATAAATGTTCTCCCTCCAACAGGTCAAACACCTTCCAAACATCATGCTCAGACCATGCTTTCTTGTTTTTAGAAACGCTTTCAACTGTCTCATATGCCAGCTCTATGCCAACCAAAGGTTCTCCTGCCCCGGGGGAATCCTCAGCTGGAGTAGCATAAGGGACACATTTGGAGGGCTAGGACCCAGCCCTTGATCTTGAACTAGCAAGCAAGGTTCCACAGTGGTTCTAGTCACGGCGTGTTTGCCTATAAAAATGCTAATAGTCTGTATTGACTGACTGAATTTGTGTTTTTGTGTGTGAAAGCTTCAGGGGAGTGTCCATGAAACCATGCCCACAGGTAATAGATCTAGGAGAATGAAGGAATTTTCACTGTATACTGCAGAAAGTTTTTATTTAAGTTAAAGATCAGTGTCATTGTAGAATGTATTTCTGTCAAATGTTCAGTTTTCCCTTCTCCTTTAACACAAATACTGCCTTAATAATTAGAAATGAGTTATGGGATTTAAATATATATAAAATATTATTCCTGCTTCTCCTCTTAGACATAACTAAATGTCAGTTACATTATTCTAGCTCTATGCAAAAAAGGCCTGCCATGGCAGAGGTTTTGTCTGAAAAATAGATATCTGTAAACTTTGAAATGGTGGCATTCTTTTTATTATTATAGGACAAGGCACAATATAGGTGTTTTCAGCAACTGGGATATCAGACAATAACTAAGAATGTCATTGTTTTCTCTAATGCAATGTTTTACTGTGAAAGTTCGGGGAGAGACACTAGTGATAGAAATAACCCAGCAGATATTTTCACTACTTTTGAAACTTAGAATACCTTTTAAAATTAGTATTAAGATATCTTAGGGGTGAACCACAAAGTCTGAGTAAAATGAAAAAAAGAGAGAGAGAGAACTTAGTGATGGAATACAGGTACATGCCTACACATTACAAATGCACCTATGTGTTACAAACAACATATTTGGCATCGCTTTCTGCTTCATTTCTCTCGTAGGGAGCTGTCGTGTGGTGAAGTCAAAGGGGGTCTGCACAGCTATGGTCACCCCCATTGCAGAACCTCTTCTTATCTATACCTGTGTCATTTCAAATCTTATCTCACCTTGACTGTAAACTTCATATGGCAGGGATCTGTTGTTTTATTTGTCTATAAAGTGCCTGCATGTCTGCACTATAACACTGTGTACATAATATTAAAATTATATGTGTTATGGTAGTGTCTGCAGGCCTCAACAAAGATCAGGGCCTAATTGTGCTAGGTCTTGTGTAAACACATAATAAGAGGTAGTCCTTGTCTCCAAGAGCTGACAGTCTAAATAATCCAGACAGACAAAGGGTGGCTGGTGAAGCACAGGCACAAAGAGGTGAAGTGATTTGCCCAAGGTCAAACAGCAGGTCAGTGACAGAACCAGGAATAGAGCCCAGGTCCCCCTTGTACCATATTATCTCCAGTAAAACTGTTGTGTTCAGAATGATGTTTTCAATGCAATAATCAATATCCATTCACAACCCCTTAAAATACCATAGAAAGTAAAATGTTAAGTTCTATCCAGCAGAAAACATTTAAGATCTTCTACAGCCCAACAGACTGTGGTAGGTCTCAGACTGTGGTAGGTAGGACTGTGCAACAAACTGATTAAATCAGGAACAGGCTGATCTGCTAAGTGGTATTGCTAAATAAAAAACCCCTTCATGTCTCACCAGGAATTGTGGAGCCACTCTAAGCAGAGTAGTACTCATATGAAGATGCTCCCTGCTTCTTGCACTTGGCAGCTTTGAATGTAAGGCCAGGTTCTTACAGCCCTAAATCTGGATGCATCCCAGACTGCAGTTACAAAAGGAGGAGATGAACTGGTCTTGGAGAGTTATAGTTTTCATGGTTTTTTTTTAAAAAATACCTACTATGAGGAGGTCATTTGTTCCCCCTGTTGTTGCGTGAATCACCTCAGGAGGAAATCTGTAACCCAACCCACTCACTATTGTCCCTCAACATGTAGGTATGGTATGACTGTGCTCTGAGGTAACAAGTATGATGACTATATCAGTCCAAGCAGAAGCTTCTTCAAAACAAAAATCTCCCCCTACTGAGCTGTGAGGGGATGATTCAGAACTGTACCCAGGCCCAGACTGAATCTTAATATCAGTCCTGCTTCAGAACCTCAGATCTTAAAAATTCCAGAGATTTTGGGAAGGGTTGAGAGACAGCAGTGGAGCCTAATTTTATAGCGCTGTCTCTACTACTAAAGACAGGGATTTTTGGTTTGCAGCAGAAAGTTGGCCAAAATTGCATTTTATTTAGTTGATACTATTTGATTTACATTCTGGTACCGATAGCAGCAATTAAATCAGACTGGAAATGCTATAAAAACACCTACAATGACTGTTCTGTGCATCCCAGATCCAACACATGAGGGACCCTACTCACTGCTCTTTTCAGGACTGACCTCACCAATGGCTCATCACATTAACAAACAAAGACAGACACTCTTCTATATCACTTAGCAGCTTAAATAAATTGATGCTGACAAACTTTTTATTAAAAGTCCTTTTAAGTTTAATAGTTACGTAAACTAAGTAATGAGTAAAATGATCAAAGTGACTTCAATGGGACCAAAGCACCATGCTTTAAGACAGGGGTCGGGAACCTTTTTGACTCAGAGAGCGATGAAAACAAAATATTTGGAAATTTATTTTAGTAAGAGCCATATAATAGCCCCCCCCCGGCCGCGCTCCCCCCCCCCCCCCGGCCGCGCTCCCCCCCCCCCCGCTCCGGCCGTGCTCCCCTCCCCCCCCGCTCCGGCCGTGCTCCCCTCCCCCGGCTCCGGCCGTGCTCTCACTCCCCCCCTCCCCCGGCTTGCCTTGCCTCGCCTCCTGCCCCGGCCCCGGCCCCGGCTCCGCTCTCCTCCCCCGAAGCCCAGGCTGGCAACGGGAGCTGAGACCCCAGCTGGCAAGGGGCCAGCAGGGGAAATCCCAAAGCAGTGGCAGGTGGAGTCCTTAGCCTTGCACTGCTTTGGGGTTTCCCCAACTGGCCCCTTGCCAGCCAGGGTCCTGCTGCCTGCCTGACCCGCCCAGCCCACTCTCTCCCCCCCAGTCTCTCCCCCCCGCCCAAACCTCCTTCCCTCCCACCCCCCCAACTGACCCACTCAGCCCGGTCTCTCCCCCCAAAACCTCCTTCCCTCCCACCCACCCCCCAAATGACCCACCCAGCCTGGTCTCTCCCCCCCCAAACCTCCTTTCCTCCCCCTCACCCCCCAAATGACCCACCCAGCCCGGTCTCTTCCCCCCCCCAACTGACCCACCCAGCCTGGTCTCCCCCCCCCACCGCTTACCCCCTCTCCCAGCCCAGCCTCCCCCCAACACCCCCTTGCACACCGCTTACCCCCGCTCCCAGCCCAGCCTCCCCCCAACGCCCCCTTGCACACCGCTTCCCCCCCCCCGCGCGCTTACTTGTTCGCTGGGTCACGCTGCTGTGACCCGACTCCAGCGAGGGAAGGAGAAGAGCGACACGCCCCCCAGCCTCGTGGTCAGAGCAGCGCCACCCCGCCTCCCCCGCCCCCCAGCCTCACGGACAGAGCAGCGCCGTGCCACACCGCCTCCCCCGTCCCCCAGCCTCGCGGTCAGAACAGCGCCGCGCGAGCCAGATGACAGTCTCAAAAGAGCCACATCTGGCTCGCGAGCCATAGGTTCCCGACCCCTGCTTTAAGAGTAAGCATGTGCTTAAGTTCTTTGCTGCATAAGGATAAAATGTTGAAGTGAAGGAAATGCTTTTCCATTATAAATGTTTACAGCTGTTGTAAGGTGCCCCATGCAAAATGGGTTTGGTGATGTCATTCCAATTCTTTTGTGCTTATATCACAAAAAAATACCACTTACATTGGCACTGTTGGCATTCTCAGCAGAGTAGCCGAGGGCTGAATAGTCTTGGAGATGGGCAAAGGTTGAGAAACAATGGGGAAATGTGCCTTGCCATTGCATGTACCGTGACTACTCTGTAGAAGAATAATTGCTCATATTGATTCCATAGTAAGTGGGCATGCGCCCAAGTGTGTGCTTGTTGGAGATTTTTGCCTTAGCAGTATCTGTAGGGCTGGCAGTGGTGCCTCCTTGAGGACTGTGCTCATGTGTCAGCATATTAGGCACCACCGGCCCTAAAACCTCCTGGTTTCTTCTTACCACCCGTGGTAGTTAGTTGGAGCACCTTTCCTTGCATTGCAAGGGCTAGAGGTTTCATCTCTACTGACTTTGAGCCTTAGAGGCTTGAAAATAGTTTTTTTTATAGTAGTTAAGTGTAGTTAGTAGTTAGAAGCTAGAGTCCCGGCGGGGACTTTGCCCCAGATGGGGCATGCCCTGCTCTCCTAAATTTAAGCCCTGTGTGGACTATAACAGGCCTATGCCTGTAAGTGACTCATACAGCAGCTGCCTCAAGTGCTTAAGGGGAATCACATGTGAAGGACAAGTGCCATATTTCTAATAACTTTTGCCCTAGGACTCAGAGGGAGTGGGCTATTCATTTGCAGGCCATCCTCATGGAGTGTGCCCTTTATCCAGTTTTCCGAGTCGCCCCGCCAAGACTCACCGAGTACCTCAGCCTCAGTGTGCAGTGTGCCCCTGCCACCAGGGTCCACCCAGAACCTCTCCCCATTGCTGGTGCGCAAGAAGAAAGCAAAGAAGCATGGCTTACTGGCATCGGGCAAGAAGGGACATAGAAGGGATCCAGTTTGGGCTGCCCTGTCGCTCCGGAGCCATGCATCCATGCCTCCCTGGTCAGGGCGCATCCATGCCTCCCTGGTCAGGGCCCTTAGCCCTCAAAAGGTCCATCACTGACTTCTGGGAGCGGTATTGGACCCAAACCCCTGACGGCACCAAAGCCTTCCCAATTTCCCCTGGCACTGAAAGAGCAGAGGCCTCCGCCTGTGATGCCGACAGCATAAGCTGCAGGAAATGGTAAAGGCTCCCTATGAGGGCAAGCCAGCCGTTGAGATCTTTCAGGGGGCAGTAGAGCGCCGCTGATTTCCTGAGACAAGACAGTACATAAAATAAGGCACTTTCATTTGAAAGCAAGAAGAGGCATCCCAGTGGCCAGAAGTGCTCACTCTGAAGGTGAGCTGGAGAGCAACACCACAGTCAATTTTCATCCACCTTGTTCTTTCCTCAAGCGTCTTTGTTCCTATCATTCAGCCTGGTCATGGGTCATGTCAGACCGCTGGGTACTGGACATAGTTTCTCAGGGCTATACCTTGCAATTTTCAGCTGCCCCTCCATACCATCCCTCCTCTTCCCGATCCTTCTTCAGGACAGCCTTTTCATGAGCAACTCCTCATCCAATAGGTCAAGAACCTCCTGCTCCTGAAGGCAGTGGAGAAGGTCCTTCTGGACATGAAAGGAGAAGGGTTCTATTCTTGCTACTTCCTAATCCTGAAAGAAAAGGGGGTTGGGGAGGCTCAGACCCATTCCAGACTTGTATTGCCTCAACAAATCTCTCAGAAAGTTGAAGTTTTTCATGGTCTCTTTGGCCTCCATCATCCCCTCCCTAGATCCAGGAGACTGGTACGCCACCCTCAACTTAAAGGACTCCTTATTTTCATATTTCCATATTCCACAGTCACAGACGTTTCCTCCATTTCATAGTGGGTAGATACTATTTTCAATTCATGGTTTTCATCAGCCCCAAGGGTGTTCACAAAATGTGTGGCACCAGTGGTCGCTTACCTGAGATGTCAAGAGGTCCAGGTCTTTCTGTAACTCAATGACTGGCTCATCAAGGGCAGGTCTCAGGAACAAGTGCAAAGGAGCCTCAATTTGGTGCATTCCACCTACTGTAACCTGGGCTTATTAATAAATGAGAAAAAAAAATCCACTTTAATGGCAGTCCAGTGAATAGAGTTTGATGGGGCGGTTCTTGACTCAATGTGAGCCAGAGCCTTCCTTCCTGATCAACAAATCAGTCACATTAAGGCTCAATAATGCAGTTTCTGACAGAGGAAAAATGTAATTTGGCTTCATTTCCAAATGGCAACAAAAATATGTATTGATTCTGCACTGCAAATGAATGATATTTCTGTTTCTATCAGAGACCTTCTTAGCATGTACTGATGCAATAATTCAATAATTTTCTTACAACTTCCAATACATTTTTCCCATTTGGATCTCTGCCTAGCCCAGTAAATGAAACCTAGTAGAGGCATGACTATTTCCCTGATAGCAAAAACTATAAAAGCGATATGGTGCTAAGGGTAGTTCATGTAATCTATGCCTATTAATTGTATCAGAGACCACCTTTTGTTCGTGCTCCCGTTATAAGTCCATTTTGAAAGGGCAGTTTGTCTTTAATGGGTTAACTGATGCCACATTAATAGAGAAGCTATAACATGACAAGCAAATATAGTTTAATGCACACTACTTTGAATTCAGAGTTCATATGTATTCCAGACAAAAGGCCAAACAAATTTACAACACTTCATGCATTTCCATAGAGGAACATTTTTACTGAAGGATATGTAAATATTGCACTAATCAGAGGTTCTGGAATTCCAAATGCCACAAAAGGTTATGACCTGAAGCCCTGCTAATAGATGACTGAGGGCGTAGACTAAGTAGTTCTGAATGACAGCAACCACAGGGTGTTTTGCATGAAAAGTAACCTCTAATAAATGACCTCTGCTTTTTTCTTTTCAAACCTATGACAGTAATGAATATGAAAGGGGGAGCGGTGTACACATCAAGTGTTATTTACACCTAAACAGAGCAAAAATGGAGTCTAGTGTACAGTACGTACTGGCTTCAATTCAAATATAAAACAGTGGTTTCTTTTAAATATTTCAGCAAATACTTATATTGACTTCACTATTCATCCATAGGAAAAAACAGGATAAAATAGTAAATACCCCAATACACAGGTAAAGCTATTACAATGAACACTTGTTTTTCAGAACTTGTTGGGTTAGGTTACAGGGTTTGGATGAAACCTCTTGGAATGCTAAAAGAAGCTTTCCAGGCTGTGATCTTTAACTAGGTAGAGGGTTGTGTCTTCTGTGGGGGCTGAACAAAATGAGAATGTCCTTTGTAAAGTGCTTTGAGATCAACTGATGAAAGTGGTATATAAGTGCTAGGTTTTATTATTATTGTTTCAATACATAGACCCCCTGCTAGTAGATGGTATTTCCACTTGGGCATTTGTAGAAAAGGATTTTCCCCAAATCCAACCAGAGACAGAGCTGGGCTCTTGAATGAATATTGTAATTTTAACAGTTCTGTCCTAGTGAGCTGCAAATCTTTATTTCAGACCTTGTCAGAGAAATTAGAGATGGAAAAGAGCAATTTATTAGTGGTCATCTTGTCCATCTTCCTGCCAGCTCAGCTGCAGTTATATTCCCCAGTGCTTTGTTTAGCCTAGATTTGCTTGAAATGATTTGCAGTATGTCTGCCACTACGTCTATTGGGCCAAAGGCTTCTCCTTTCCTCCTGTGCTTCCATTTCACCTAGGTAGGGCAGAAGATTGAGAGGCCAAGCAGGTGGTGCTGTATGTCCTGTGCAGGGCAGAACTCTGCTGTGCAGTGCATTTTATTGTAGCTGCTGGAAGGGGGGAAGGGTGGTCTAAGGACACTGTGGGAGATGAGATTTTACCACTGTGGGCCAAATTTTAAAAGCTAGTTGGGAGCCTACAGGTGCAGATAGATTTTGAAAAAGAGCCTATGTGCCTGACTTCAACTGATTTAAAATAGGCTCTACAGGCCTAGGCAAAGCCACCACTGTACACAGAATGCCCCCAAAGCCCTTGGACAGTTGTGGCAGCAGATTATGCTGCTTGCCTCCAAAACCATCTTAAATCTCTTGTGTGAAGCTTGCTTGCTTAGGATTTGGTAATGTGAGGGTATATTGATGCAGCACTTGGTCCACTGGGAGACTTCACAGTTCAGGAATTTTTCCTGCTATTCAGCCTAATTCTTTCTTTGCTTAATTCCATCCCATTACTATTTAGTTAATTTTATACAACTGTTTTACTTGTAAAAGGCACTTATGTTTACTCAGGCATTACTACCATTGTCTTCAGTGGCAATTTTACCTGAGTAAGGAGCCTTAAAATGTATTCCTCATAAAGTTTATAGAACTATTCTGTATTTACATGTTTATATAATGCTTAATATGTCAGGTAAAATTTTTGTTGCCTTAAACCAACCTGCAAGGGTGTGCTCTGCATGGGGGAACAGATGGTCCAAAGAGATGGGTAGAGAGACATCTTTTTATCATATGTATCATTTTTTAACACCACACTCATTACCATGGCATCTGAGCTCCTATTACATATATGGAGCCTTTCATCTTTAGCTATTGGTGCAAACCCAGACCAGAGACTGGAAACCTCTCATTATTTTCTGAAGAGTTTGCCTTAATGGAATGACTGGGTGATCTCATTGCAATTTTTAATAAGTACTTAGGTGTTAGGGAGGTTGGAGAGAAGGCAAAGCCCTTTTATTAACTACTCAGGACTTCTAGTTAGGTTTCCAGTAAATATCTAGTTCCAGTGGAGTATGCTCAGAGAGTGTAAACAGGTATTATTATAGTCACTCCCATACTAACTTTGCATGATCTCATGAGTGAAGTCACTTTCTTCCTCATAACTGCATGCTGCTGTTTGCATCCCAGTTTTTTAGCGCCTTTGGTAGCTAATTCATGTCAGGTTGATATGTTAGCTTTCAAGTAAAATCAAAAGTACCAAAGTCATTGAAATAGTCACTGATTTCAGCCTCACATATCTGGCTGCTTTTTCAGGACTTGTGTCACAGCCTCATAGTTGGCCCACGGTTGTCTTGTGCTCCACCTGTCTCTTTGTTGTTTTCTTTTGTTGTCTTTTGACCTATACTTAAATTGTAAACTCTTCTGGGTTTAAAAAAACTCTTTTTGTTTTTGTTTGTTTTTTAATATGTATGTACAAGGGGGTCCTGATCGCTGAGCGGGGCTTCTAGACACTACTGCTTTGAACCAAATTTTCTCAACTCCAACCATTTATTTTTGCTTTCCTTTTCTTTCTCTTCTCCCTGTGTGATCATTGTAGGAATGCAATTAAAATTAACTTCCAAATTATGTGGCATACAAATACCTGCACTTCTGAAAGAATATAGGTCTTAATTTCCACCCCTTTCCACCAGTGTGACTCTAATGACTTACTTTTGTTTTACACTAGTTTGACAGGAGAATCAGGTCATTTAATTTGTGTAAAATAAATAAATAAATAGAGATATACCAATCTCCTAGAACTGGAAAGACCTTGAAGGTCATCAAGTCCAGTCCCCTGCCTACACTAGCAGGATTGAGTACTGTCCCCTGATGGATTTTTTTTGCCCAAGATCCCTAAATGGCCCCCTCAAGGATTGAACTCACAACCCTGGGTTTAGCAGGCCAATGCTCAAACCACTGAGCTATCCCTCCCCCCCTTCATCCTCTTTCTGAAACATTCCTTCTGTTGCCAAAAGTTGTGGGTGCAGAATGAAACTCTTAACAATCAGCTCTGCCTGACCGTGGCTTTACTGCAGGACCCTGAGGGAGAGCTTCTTTTATGGTGTAGCAAAAGAAGCAATTAACTGTTTTACTATCCATTTCATTCTCTCAGTTTTTACAATAAAGAGAGTTTTAGGATTATTTTACTTGTATCCATTTTGTTCCACTCTCTTTAAAAGCTCATTTCCCATTTAGTACTACTTGGTTTCTGCCCTTTTCAACCCCTCCAGTATCATGGAGAAAATGAATGCAGTGACCAGCAAAAAGAGAGAGAAAATGACAGACTCATCTTTATTAAAGCTCAACAACTGTGTTATAATGTCAGCCTCTTCTTGCACTTAGGGAAAGTGGAAACACCACAGCCAAGTCTGCTGTTTCCTGTTTATAATGATCTTTACTTTGGGCAGATCCAATGGCCCTAAGTTTCCTCCTGGTTTCACTGGCTCATCTCCACAGATAACCATGGAGTTAAATCAGTGTAAGGATGTGATCCAAATCCCTTTGAAGTCAATGGAAGAAATCCCATTGAATTCAGTGGGTTTTCAATGAAGGTAATTTGGCACATTATATTAGCACTTGGCTACTACAGAAGTTATATTTTCAGCGATTCTTTACCATTGTCATATTACATTAACTCCTTAATCCTTCAAAAAACTTCAGTGAGGTAGGTAACTAAGTTGTAGTACCTATGTTACAGGACATTAAATGAAGTAGAGAGCTTGTGACGTGTGCAAGGTTTTAGAGGAAGTTAATAACACAGCCTGGATTAGAATGCAGATGTTTTTGGTTCCCAGTCTTGTGATCAGATCACTAAGCAGCACCCCTCTAATATTTTGTATATATTTAAATTTCCTTGGAAATCCAGTGCAGGAAATGGTCAGTAGTCAGCACCTGAAAGAGAAAGATCTGGGAGAGCAGGAGAGAGGGGTTGTGGAATTTGGAGTGTGGGAAAGAATGAGAAGATGGAGGTTATGGGAAGAAACACAGAAAACACAAAATAGGTCCATGGTCCTTTTCATTGCTATTGTATGTTTCTTTGACTTTACACTTACAATGAGGACATTTAAAACAGGAATCTTTTGGCAGGAAAGGTTCTGGCATCATAATTGGGTATCCATGTGTGAGGCCGACTGGTGTTCTTTTGCACATATACTAGTTACAATTAAAAGCCTGGGGCCAAGATTTTCAGCAGTGACTAGTGATTCTGAGGGCTTCAGTTTTTGGGTGTGCAACCTGAGATTCTAAAAATCAGGCCCCTTTGAGGAAAGTGCTGAGCACCTGCCCTCACATAACAAAGCCCCTTGAAGCTGTGGCCAGCTGGACACCCCAAAACAGATGCACCCACAATCACTAGATTGCCTTTGAAAACTGGCTATACAGAGAGGGGGCACTAATGGTGTGACGTGCATGGAAGGGGGAATGGGAGTTCTGAACTCTGCATGCTTACCCACTAAACCAACAGATTGCCAAAAAGGAATCTGACAGGGTATTAACATTGCTCCAAGCAGCATCAATGCCTCTCCATGCTTCCTACCATCTCCTCCTTGGGGGACATAAAGTACAGGATAAGCAGGTGGGAGTAAACTAAAATGGCAGCACAGCTCATGAGAGAATGGGGCAGGGGAAGAACAAGGAACTGTATGAAGTGATTGCCTGGGAATGCCACCCCTATGGAAAAGTCCTGAAGAATTTTTTAGATAACAACATTTTCTACATGTTTTGGATTATCCTGTGGAATTCAGTAGAAAAGTCGTATCCCTGTGATATAACTCTATAGGATGGTTAGAAAACAGGAAGGATACTAATTGCTAGTACATGTTAAAGGTTTTTAGAGTCCATTTTAGAGAAGCCTATTGGTTTAATCGCTCTTAAATTTTATATGATCTTGATATAAGGCAAGGTTCCAAGCTAATGCTGGTGATTTCACCCCATTCTCAACAAGTCAGAAACTTTGACAGGAAAATGAGAAGGAATCTCAAGTTTCTGTGTGGGTGGTATGTGGGTGGGCTGGGGGGTCGGTGTGTAATGAACATTTGTGATCAAGGTGATAATAAAGTAAATGGCTAATTGATAAATAATATATTGACTGTATTGCTAACCTCAAGCAGGGAAAAATCATGATTTAGGTCCCCACAAAAATCTTGAGATTGGCTTAAAATCATTAGTTTTTTTTTAAGAATAGCAAAATTTGGGTTCTTTTTATTCACATTCTGTTTTTGTTATCCTTCAACATTCGCATCCTGTACTCTGCAACTATGAGGGCTAGAAATGTACCTTTTAAAAAAAGAGTCGAGATTCTCATATAATAATTTGACTCTAAGAGCTGGGCTTTAAGAAAAATAAAAATGGTGAGAGTCAGGATAAATTATGAAAATTAGCAACAGTGGATGGAAAATGATTAATTAGGAGGAGTTAATAGAACACAGTCTTCTTTCATTAGAAAATATCTTTGGAGAAAGTTTTCTGGTGATTATTTTACAAAAGCGCATTCACCTTCACAAAAGGTGTTCACATTGCAGATGCAAACTTCCTGTGGCTCTTCTGCAGTCAACATATAAATTCAGTCTCCCCTCATACATAGCCTACATCACGTTAGGACTGAGCTGCCTATAGTCAAGCCTTTCTGTAACATCCATCACATGTAGCTACCACAGTATCACTTACAAAATGGTCCCTATTTATTTCTGTCATTTACTCAGCTATGGCTAGTTGTTTTCATCATTAATCTTTGAGCTGGAACTGTGTGTGTACAGGCTAGCATAGCAGAAACCACCTATTGTATTGAATTGTGTGGTGACTTTGTTATGCTGGTAGAATTCCATTACAGAGTAGATGGAGTTCACCTATCCAAGAGGAAGGCCATCGCCTAAGCTATGGACTCACCTATCCTAATGTAATCCTATTGGGGAAACTGTTCTTAGGGAGTGATGGTTTACCACAGAAGTCCTTTTCTGATATGAAGTAAATGAATAGATGAGAATAGTGTCCCCTCATCTCTAAAGTTCAAAACAAAAAGGAAAAGTAGCATTTTGTTATCTTTTCCCTGACTCCTATATAGTTCAAACGTGCCTTTTGATTTATGAAAAAAAAATTCGCATTATTACTACTATGTATTTAAGGCAACAGAGCTATTACGATTTGAAAAATGGCTAATGCTCAGTTAACTTTCAAATGTGTGTATATTTTCTCTAGCACTGTAGAATAGATCCATTGATACAAATACGAACTATTATGAATTTACATTTGTACATTGTGCGCTAGCCTGCCTTAAGTTAAAAATATTGACAACTTTTTTAAGTTCCTACATGCATGTCGACTAATTAGATCACAACACGTCTGAAAGGATCATAATATGCATATTAAAAAGTTCTTTAGTTTCAAGGGAGCTGTTATAGTTTACTGGTAAATATGCACCAGTGCCTAGGGAAGAAATTAAACCGTGGAAAGTTAAGTAACCTTCAGGGACTGAGTAAAATTCAAAATATCAAGACTGTAAGGGTGAAAATCCAGTCTGACACTTTGTTACCCCCACTCTCATCTGCCAAGGTTTCCAAAAGCATGTGTGATCTCACTTAATGCATTATATGTGCTACCTGCAATTCTGTGGTACCACGGCATGTGTTACAGACAGTGTCAGTCAAATTGGATTTTCAGCTATGAATTCCTTTGAGTCTATGGATTTAAGTCAGAATTTAAATGTTACTTAAACAAGGGAATTTTGTGTGTGTGTGTGTGGTGTGTTACTCACAAGATGCCGAAAACGCCAGTACCAAACTCAGGCAAAATTCTCATTGAGGTCAATAGGCTGGATAAGAGCCAAGTAAGGAATTCAGTGTTTTGTTCACTATGATTAGAGATGGGCCTAAATCAGGACTTTGAATTTCAATCCTTTAAATTTCAGGAGTGTTCAGATTTTAATCCCTACACCTAAACCTGCTCCTGTAGTTTTGATTGTAGCTCAGATCCTTAATCAGAATCCACTTATTTTCTGGTGCTGATTTACCAAAATGTCACTAAAACCTCTCACGAGAGTTCAGTGACATAGATTCCAAGTCCAAAACCTAGTGTAGCCCTAATTTAGGTCAGGATATTCTGAAGCATGTTTTCCTAGTTCTATGTCTCATCCAGCCAGAGCAGTGGAATGAATTACCCAGTGAGTAGGTAAACTTGGAGCTTGGATGAGACTCAGTCCAGACTGAGATAATGTTGGGAGAAATAACCAGAAGACTTAGTGGAACTAATCTTGGCAACCCTCATAGAGGAAATGTGAATTGTAAAACCATTTGTAAAACATGTGCATAATTTGGAACTATTAGATCCGGGGCTGTTCCTAGACATCCTTGTAGCAGCTGTGACCAATGGTACTTTTTTCCCTCTTGACAGGTTTCAGAGTAGCAGTCATGTTAGTTTGTATCCGCAAAAAGAACAGGAGTACTTGTGGCACCTTAGAGACTAACACGTTAATTTAAGCATAAGCTTTAGTAGGCTACAGTCCACTTCATTGGATGAAGTTGCATCCGATGAGGTGGGCTGTAGCCTACGAAAGCTTAGGCTTAAATAAATGTGTTAGTCTCTAAGGTGCCACAAGTACTCCTGTTCTTTTTTCCATCTGCACCGGACAAGACAAGTGCAACTTATTCTTTCCAATGTAGACCCTGGCACAATTATCCATGCCTTTGTCACCTTGAGATTAGATTTCTGTAATGCACTCTGCAGGGGCCAATACCTTGGAACCATTAGAAAGCCTAAGGCAGCGCAGAATGCTCTTTGTCCCTTATTAAGTGGAGTTGCATGTTGGGAGGTCTGTACTGATTTTCAGTAAGCTTCCAAGGTGTTGGTTTTCACCTATACAGCCCTCAATGGTTTGGGTCCTGGTTATGAAAGCAATAAATTGTTCCTGTGATAAATTGCCACAGTTGAGATCAGCAGAGGTGCTCAAGCTGGCGTGCCCTCAGTATAAGTGAAAAGCAGTGGCTAGCATGTCATTTTTTGTGAAGGGTACCTAGTTTTGTAACTTGCTCCTCACTAAGAGCCACCACCGCCTGAATTTGTTAATTTTCCAAGCACATTGGCAAGCCTATCTTTTTCCTTCTCTGTGTTAAGGCTGCTACGGAAGGTGTGGGTTGAGGGGGATATATTTATGGAAGGTCATTTGTCTATGTTTATACTGCAATTTTAAATTTATGATGTAGGCACTCAGAGCATTGGAGGGGCAGCTATAAATATATTTTAAAATTTTTGAATGAAATAAATAAATCTGTGAATGGGGCAGTAGCATCAGTATAGTTCAGGTTGAGACTTTTTACTAATCCATTTTTATAAGTGTTCTAAAATCAACCTAGAGCTTTGATCCTCTCCAAACTTCTGGCCCCCCTAGTCAGGGTTGACCTCCGTGTCTGCCGCTGCCCCGGGGGAAGCAATATTTTAAAAGCTATTCAGGGTGAAGATTGGACCTACACCGTGGCTCAACTTAAGCTGATGAACAAGAAAAAGTCATTTGCACGTACGTCGCAACATGGGTGCCCTTTTGAAAGCCAGAGTGTCTGCAGGCAGACTGATGCTAGAGTAACTGGGTGGCTCAGACTGTAGTCATTAAACCTACGCAGCCCTCCTGCCCTGTGTGTTCACTTCCTGCCTCTAGCAGATTTCTGAAAGTCTGTGTTAGGTGGATGAGTTGTGTTCTGCAGCAGCTCCTGCTGGTCATTTAGCCCGGTGAGCTCGCCTTCTGATTTTAGTGCTGAGCTACAAAAATGCTGGAACAGCCAGATACAGACTTAAAAAGAAGGGTCAAGGAATGCACCATTAATTAAATGAAGGGAAGATGAAAGACTCCAGGAAGCATCATCATGAAGGTAACATAACCATGTCCCAGCATAGTGGGAATATTCGGTCCAGGGTTCCTCAGATACAACCCCCACCCATAAGGAGCTGTTTTTTACATTCAGATAGCTCTAACACCCATATACATAGTGAGATTTTCTTGCAAACTGATATTCTACAATAAGAGCTGGGGTAAACATTGGGAGAATACCCCTTAAGGCCATTCACATCTCTCTGGGCTATTATGTCATGCTGTACTCAGCTGCATGGAGTGTTCTGATTCATTTGAGGACATCCCATTGAGATGAATAAGCCTCCTTATACCTCTGCTATTCTCCCATGCTGCGGAGCGTTGTGCAGAGCTCCTTTTACATTACCCCTGCAATGGAGTGTAGCCTGGGCTCCCCTTCACTCTTCCTTGCTGCCTCCAGCTGCTAGATATGCTCCTTATAGCCCCAAGGTTACCACCTTCCTTCCTTCCCAGGGCCCTTCAGCCCTGCTGGGACCCCGGAGGTGCCAGGAGGAGGCCATAGTTCATAGCTGAAGGGTACTGAGGTGTTCTCATGAAGTTCTTATGACCTCTTGCATGTGCCCCCCCCCACAATCATGCTCCACTCCCTACTACCACTTCCTAAAACCCCCCAAAAAACCACCCCCCCCCAAGGGAAATTCACCGTCATTAAATTTTACTCATTTACACAGAGTTAAAGTTGACTGTCAGTATCTCATATCCTTCTAGAAAACCAAATGTACCTATGTACTGCTGAAAAACAGGAAATACAAAGCTAATGTATACACTATCCCTGCCCTGCAAACGTAACTCTGCCCTCTTTGAGCAGTGCTTTATCCAACCCACTGACAGACAACATAGTGTTCTGTCTTTCTAGATCAGGGTTCCCAACCTTTGGTATGTGTATCCCTGGGGGTATGCGAGACATCTCTGGGGGCTATGCAGGAGAAATTGTATAATGGTGGATTTCATTTATTATTTTATTTATTGCTTTTTTCCTAAGAGGGAGGAGGGGCTTCATGAAGGAGATGGGTGGAGGACAGGAAGCACCTGGGGAGTGGGGGGTTGTGCGGGGGAGGCTCACAGGGGTGGGAGATGGAGGAAAGGAGAGACGTGGCAAGTGATGTGGACTTCCAGGGTGTGGGATGGAGGAGAGGAAGAACTCAGCCATGCAGCGGTGGGCGATGGGGGCCTTGGAGAAGGGGTGGGACAGGGACGGGAAGAGGTGGAGTTCAGGCGGAGCCATCATGGTCCAGGTGTCTGTTGGTGAGTTGGCAGCAGTTGTGCCAGGGGAGGCCTCTCCTGGCCTATTATACCTGCTGCCTATGAGCACAGGTTCAGTTGCCCAGCAACTGTCCAATCTAACTCAGCTCAGAATTTAGGGTTTTTTTTTGCATACGTCATACCTTAACTACATCTGCATGTAACGGTGAAATATAGAACAGATGGCTAAAGCCAGGTAGTGTTCAGAAGAAGAGTAAGGATATGTAGGAAGCTGGTAGATCTGGACGGGGATATGCAATAAGAAAAGTTTGGAAACCTCTGTTCCAGATGATGTGGGACACTGTGGGGGTGCAGCACTCTGGCACAGTAGCAGAAATTATCAGATCGTGTCCTCGGCAAGGAAAAAGTTCCATTTAGGGCAAGATTAATGAACACAAGCTGGCTACATCTGGCCTGTATTGAACCACTTCACCTAATCAGTACAAACCACCCCAGAGTTGCCAGATGTTAGCACCTCTTGGCCCCTTTTGTAAGGATTCCCTCTGGAACATCGCCTGCATGCCCTTCTACCCTAGAGTGCACTGTCATGTGTGCTATCACACTACTACAAATCCCCTCTGCAAGAATAAGCTACTGTGCTCCTCTACTCATAACTCAACACAGAAACTCGGGATCTATTATCTCTTTAGCTGAAGCTACACCTCTCCTTATTCCACACTGAGGGCTGTGGCAAACTAATCCCTGCGCTAGTCAATACTGCTTCTCTTAGCACAGTGAAGGGCAGTTAGCGTGCATGCAGATGAATGAGCGCATGCCATTTTGTGTGTCCCAACACATCACATAAAATGGCACATTTACTTAGTCATTCCTTGTGGCTGCTTATTATAGGGCAGCCTTGGCTGAAGCGTACATACAGTACATCACTAGTGGCCGTTGCCAACTCCAGAGGGCAGAGTTAAGATGCAGGGTGGCACTGGTAGATACCTTAACTCTGCGTTTCCTGGTTTTCAGACGTTTAAGTGTAGATGCATTCAGTGTTCTGGAAGGGTATGTAGCACTGCTGGTCAAACTTAATTCTGTGTCAACAAAGCTTTTGGGCAGCATATATTCCAATACATGTAGGTCACAATTCTCCACTGCGTTACAGCTTCTCATTTTCACCTGTGCGAAGGGGGGATTAAAATGCTACCATTGGTGTGAATGGAGAATTCTGATTTAACACCCACTTTGAGGAACTGATTGAAAGCTATCAAGCTGCAATACGATGGCTAATCAGGTCCCCAGTGGTTACTAAGATAAATATTATGCTGAGACTGCTTTTAAAAGAAGCATCAGTGCATAAATGCATATACATGTTTATAAAGTTGTGCTTAACTCACCCTGGTGTGGGTGAAGGGGAGTTGAGTAACCTCCCCTGGCTGTGCTGCAGAGATTTTATCTCTGGAGAGAGCAGGTGGCAATATTGTAATGCCACTAAAAAAGGGCAGTTATAATTAATAGCTAAGTCTCCATAGGTGTCCCATTATATTAGGAGAGGCACTCACCCTGGCCACCCCCTCCATATCTGGGCTGTGTTTGTTGGCAGAGCAGAGGTTGTGAGTTGGTCCCCACTATTTTGGGCACTGAGGGCCTGCGGCCTGCATTCTGACAGAGGTTTCAGCATCTTCACCCCATTCTGGCATACAGGCTTTCTGTCAGAGGAAGCCTTCACATACTGGATTCCCCAGGCTATGAATCAAACACTGAATATGAAAAATTGGGTTAGCATCAAAATAATTAAAAAACATTGAGGACAGACCCTGTGTAGGCCAAACCCACATGCACCGTAATTATTCCGGCCCAGTATAAGATATCTCATCATTTTTGTCTAAATAAACCCATCTTCCCCTGAGCCTGTGTGACCCAGAAACGACATAGACAAAGGACAGAGTATTATTCTCCTCCAGCTATTTTCACCAGTTTTCATCAAAAGTAGGTTTCCATAAGAAATTAGGAAGGAAAGTTCCTTCTGTCAATCCTCTAGCCCCACTGCCACTCTGATGGAGGGAAAATGTGTGTTGCTGCAAATCCTTTTCTTCATGCTTCTCTTGCAGAGAAGTTCCTAATATGGAAGATAACATTTCCCTCAGCTAAACTGAAATTTGTTTGAAAGAATAGTCTTTTTCCAATGTTAACTTAGCAGGTATCGCTCTTGAATCAAAGAAAACAAGTGGTTTCCATTTCAAGGGCTTTTGGAGAGAGGGAGAAGCTGGCAATGCAGTGAATGGTGTGTTACAGCCAAGAAGGCGGTGTGGTGATGTTGGGTTGGGGGGGGTGGTAGTTAGAGCTGTTTGCATTAGTAGAATCTGGCAACAGTTATCAAAATCCCAGATGTCTCTTTGCTGATGTATGAGTAATGACACAGCTTGATGTTTATGGACAGCTTGTGCTCTCACAGAGAAGGTGTTAAAGCAGGGCTGTCACTCTCTTCTACCACAAGATGTCAGTAGCACTGCTTGAGTGCTGAATGTGTATTGACAACATGTCGCTGTTCATATTATTAGCAGGGTGCCTTTAATTTTTTTTCTTTTTGTAGATGGCTGTGCAGCTTCTGTATTGATAGTGATGATGCAAGAAAAAAAGAGAGGCTCTCTCTCTCTCTTTCCCTCTGTCTCTCTCTCTCTCTCTTTTGGTCCAAACATGTTTAAATCATGACTGGTGCTTTGAAGACTGGCTGTATGACCTAAAGGGGGTAGAAAAGGGGGAAAGGTGTGTGTGTGTGGGTAACAAACGGGCATTGGTATGTGTGTCTAGATGATCACAAGGATAACAGACTCTACTCTCGCAGTCTTCTATCATGGTTAATAAACTTTATTCATGACCTTAATCCCAGTTTATTAACTTTAGAAATAACGAGTTGTGCAGTAATTGCAGGTGTTAAGGGAGCAGTGGGCATTTTTTTTCCTAGAGGGTATCAAATTCTGTGTTGTTATTATATATGCACTAAATCTCCATTAAAGGGCTCTCTCTAAATGTTTCAAGGCTATGCCAGATAGGAGAGCACTTCATCTTGGTTCCTGAGCATGATATCATCTATTTTAAACACCATGCAATAACACCTGCCTTATTTATCTCTCTCAGAAAATATGGTGGCTCAACAACAGTCTTTTTTTTAAAGGAAAGCATAATGTACAATTTTGCGGCAGAGCGGGTGTATCATTCATTAGTGGATTTGAGTTAAAACAAATAGTCTGTACATGGGATTAGGCACCATCATTCAGACGGTGGCAAAATAAGGAAACCAGCTACAGGATGGAACCTCACTAAAGTAATCTGTTCTACTTCTCATTACTTCCCTTTCTTTATTATAAATCACACTCTTCGGAACCTGCAGGGTTTTTGTTCACATTCATACATTCACCTTCACACCAAACTCAGATTTTAAAGTCCATCTTTAAACTGATTGCTCTGACAGAACAGACAACTTTTAAAAGATGGCTACCTGCTTACCTGCATATTATGTCTTTCTGTGAAAGTACTCAGGAGGATATATACGTTTATTCAATAGGTGTGAATGTTTTGAGAGAGAAATGTGTCATAGTAGCCTCAGTCAGTAATGACATAATGTACAAAAAATAAATCCATGGTTGCTGAGGATTTTCAACCCATTGAAGGAGATCCTCAGCCCATTGCCAGGTTTGTCCATTAGGCTCTGATCCAAAGCCCAATGAAGTCTTTCCATTGACTTCAATGAGTTTTGGATTGGGCCTTAAGGGGCCAGATGTAAGAGTTCAAAATAGCAACAGATGCAGCACAGGAAAATAGAATGGAGGGCTGTCGGACAGATATAAGCTGGGACCAGTGATGTGTGAACCTCAAAAGGCATTGTTGATGTTTGGGATCCGTAATATTAATTTTCAATTTTATATTTTTATATTTTTATATTACCTTTTTAATAAATACTTTTTTCCAGGAAGGAGCAAACTGTTTTGGAGAGAATAAGGAAAAATCAGAACAACTGACCCAAACCTTTGTCAGTAATTGGAATGGCAGTGAACCTCAACTCTTTAGGGAGGGTCTGGAATATTAAAAAATATTACTTTGGGCAGGATTCTGTATGCCTTGATTTTTACAAATTGAAAAATACCTAAAATGAGACTTTTCTCACAATATTCCTGACCCACCTGAAAGCAGGAAGTTCTTGAACTTGTGTGTGTATTTCAATCTAATTTTCAGACTGCAGAGGTTCAGGATCCTCTTCAGATGAGTATCCACATTTTCCCTTTTAATGTTCGCCTGTCATTAGATGTTTTAGAGTCTGATCCTGTGACCTTTACTGACACAAGTAGTCTTTACCCATGCATATAGCGCTGTTAAAGCCAATGAGATTACCCACCCAAGTATGAACTAGACACATGAATAAGTATAGCAGAATCTGGCCCAGGGTTTGTAAATGGAAAATATTAGCTCCAATAGACAGGCCATGTGTCTGGTTTAGCTCTCAACTTCATTCATATATCCTTACTTAAATGAGTGAGATAATAGACCTGCCTAGAGTAACAACCTCCCCACTATTCCATTATAGTAGGCCTCAAAAGCTTGCTTCCTTGCACAGCAGCCTGCAGGATGTGGGATTAGCTTGCCAGTGGCGCAGCTACAACTTATTTTTGAGGTGTAGGATTTTCTGTGTCCCCACTAGATAGCACAATAAACTTTCTTCTTTTCTTGTCGAAAAACTTTTTTCTCCCACCCAAAGAGCCATTAGCCTTTCTGTCTCAGAGTAATGGGTCTTCAGGAAAAGATCAAAGTTTCTCAGATAAGTGTTCTGTTACACAATGTTACTGACACTCCACTTTGTAAACTTTTTTTTTTAAAAAGGACATATAAACATGCCAAGTGAGATGGATAGACTGTCACTTTTGTGTGTGTGTGTGTGTGTGTGTGTTAACTGCCCAATGAGTATCATGGTTGGGTTGTACTGATACAACTGCTTGTCTTGTCTTGTCTAAACAGAAAGGAAAAAATGATGGGTGTAAGAAGTATTGCCAAGCACAAATTGTGTTACAGGAACAACTCTGTAAACTCTGACCTCACTTTCCCTTTGATGGGAAATTCCTGTCTTGTCCTTCTGAAATGAGATGGTGGTTTTTGCTCTGAAATCAGTGTGAACTCGAGGTAAGGCTTGGATTCAAATATATATCCTCTTTTGTTACAGCTCAAAAGTTTCTTAGATTTTCTCCTGAACAACATGAAAATAAAGAGGCCAGAAGATATTTTCACTGATAATGGAGTTCAATGCAGTTATTTCTAAATAAATGGACGAAGAGGGATAAAAATATGCCAGAGAATTTTAATGCTACATGAGTTAGTTGTTCACACAAAGGCTAAATCTACACTTGGAGCCAGGGGTGTGATTCCCAGTTCATATAGACATACATTTGCTAGCTCTCATCTGACCTAGCATTCTAAAAATAGCCATGTAACATGGTTAGTGGTAGCATGTGCTAGCTGCCCCAATATGTACTGTCTCAGGGTTTAAGTGGGTTTGTACTTGGGGTGGCTAGCCAATACCACTGCTGCTGAGACCCGTGGTACTGTGGCTACGCTAGTATTTTTATCATACTAGCACAAATGAGAGCTAGCATTTGTCTATGAAAGCTGGGAGTCATACCTCTAGCTCTTAGTGTAGCCATAGCCTCAGTGAAACCATGATCTAATGCTTGAAGCAGATGAACAGGGTTTAGGAGATGTAGGTTCTATTCCCAACACTGCAACAGTCTTCTGGTAGCAGACTTCCAATAAACTCTCTGTGCCTCAGTTGCCGTATCTATAAAATGGGTATTAAATTATAACGCTTACCATGTGAGACTTAATTAATTAATGGTTACAGAGTATTTTGAGATATTTGGGTGGGAAGCACTATAGAAAGGCACCATATTACTATTATTTTTCCCCAAGGGGTCACTGCCTTTCCAGTGCTTTTATCAAAGTGCTTTTCATTATTAATTGATCCTTATAACTGAACTAGAGACTGAACCGTCTAGTCCCTAAATTCTGTGATTAGTGTACAGGAAATATGAACCATTGCACCACTGTCTAGAGATGAGCTCCAGGGTCAAAGCCTCGGACATGAACACAAACTAAAATTGTGTGGTTTTTGTCAGATTCAGAACTTAGATCCAGATCTGATTTTTCACAGCTAGTACTGTTTGAAATGGAATGGGCCAAACATTAACACCCCTACACAGAGTGCTCACAGTACAGACCTGGATCCAAATTCTCCAACATAGGCCTAGATATAGTGTCTCAAAAGGGCCTCTGCTTCCATGTGATCTAGTACAAAGGCAACTACTAGAGAATCTGTCTTGGTAGGCTGGTTAGTCCTTTCAATCCTATTTTCTTTTGCAGTCTTCCCTCATTCTCCTTTCCATGCCTGTAGGATTCCCTCCCTATCCCAGTGTGCCAGACCCCCCATATTCTCTCCTTTCAGATCTTTCCACAAAACACATGCAGATTAGTTCATATCAGTGAAGAATACTGTCACCCGACCATTAACAAGACACCAAGAAAAGGATGTACTAAAATCAAACCCTCCTTTGAGTCTCCCAGTGAGTTGCCAGTTGTCTTTCTCTTTGGCTGGAAATGTCTCAGGGCAAGGACCTTGTTGTCTTCTGTATATTGTACAGTTAGTTCTGTAAAATAAAATAAACAAATGATTTCCCTCACAATATTTAGAATAAAGCAAAACACACCTGTTCTCAGGCTTTATCACGGAGTATGTTTACCAGTTAGCATGAGTGTGTTACTCTCTGAATTCACTGAGTTTACTAATGTGGCTATACAGGCCCAGCTATATTAAATGCAAATAGTTTGAGAGTATGCACATTTTATGTCCTTGCTTCTGGAATTTTCCTACTAGAACAATGCATTTTCTTCATTTACTTTTTTGAGGCTTACAAGGAACAGAATTGCACTGCACCTTTGAAATGGGAGAAACATAGATGCTTCTAGTCTATATTAAAAACTTCCTATAGACTAATTTTGTTTTTTCTATAACCATAGGCAAGATTAGTGTGACATCAGATCTGATCTGTTAAGTGCTACATCTGAGCTATTGAATAGCCCATTGCTCAGCTTCTCCTGAACATATTT
The DNA here is from genome assembly GCA_032164245.1 of Sternotherus odoratus. Classification (NCBI taxonomy): domain Eukaryota; kingdom Metazoa; phylum Chordata; order Testudines; family Kinosternidae; genus Sternotherus; species Sternotherus odoratus. The sequence goes on along the minus strand of JAVMKO010000002.1, from coordinate 86,017,288 downwards.
TCAATTCTGAGTTGCTGAGTGAGCAAAGCACGAACCGGCAGCTCACTGCTGGGACTTCCTCCAGAGGCACTTGAGGTCCTAAGAAAAATGAGTTGGACGGTCTCAGCTTGATCTCTAATGAGCAGCAGCAATAGATCACTTTGCAAAAAGGAGCCACGCATAATTTGGCACCGATGACAGAAGCCTCACCAGCAGAGACTCAAGCCTTTGCCGGACTGAGACTGTGTGCATTTAAAATTACCTCTTCATCCGAGCCCAGAAGGTTCCTCCAGATTGCAAGGATGGAAGCAGTTGTGGGCTAGAGGGAGCTATCCTGATAAATATCTGAGCCAATACAAGCCAGCCTAATAACTGTGTAACCTATGACTGACCAATGTGAGCCACTTTGTCCCAACCATTAGGATGTGTTCCTTGAGATTAAGGAGACTCCAGGCTACTAATCTTGGGCATCCTCCCTCTTTCTCTTCTCAATGCAGCAAGCCCACCCTAGTGAACCAACAATCCTGATCGAGTGCAGAGGCAGGCTTCATACATCTCTTCCTGATGGAGCTGGCAGAGAAAATCGGACACTGGGATAAACAAACATAAATCAGGACCGTCCTGATTAAATCAGCCATGGCTGGCAAGTAAGTTATTAGCCGCCTGTGAAACTAATTGTGATAGTGATACACTCAATTTTGCTGTGTCTTTCAAACACCAGTTGTGATGGGAAACAGCTGTTGGGGAGGGAGGGGAGGAAGAAGAAAGAAAGAAAAAGAGAGTGAGCTTCAGATTCAGAATCATAAGGTTTGTCTTCTCTAGTCCCTTTCACAAAAGCTCTTAGATTCTCCTATTCTCCTCTAGACAATTACTCACAGCAGGCGGGGTCAGTCAGGATGAGCTCACTGTTGCATTTAAAGTTCATCTGCTGAAGGGGGGGGGGGGGAAGAAGGTGGAAGGGAGGGGAAAGAATCCTCCCCATTAAGGGGTAGAAAAAACGGCAGGTTTAAAATAGGATAATAATTCAGGTTAAAGCAGTACATAAATAAAAGGCACATGACATTTGGTAGGAGAAAAGATATTGTATAGATGTATTATTTGGTGGTATGCTCCATTCATAATAACACGGGCGAAGGGATAGAAAAGCTTGTGTTGGTTTGATGGCCAGACCATGCAACTGTTATGGGCAGTTTATGTAGAAAAGGGGGGATGTTTTCTAATAAATTCACAAGAGCATGGGGCCCAATCCTGCTCCCATGGGACTCAGTGGCAAAACTTGCATTTTGTTTAATATTGACCAGGAATTCTCCCCTTACTTATGTCCAGGCAGCTCCAGTGAGATCAATGGAGTTACCCAATGCACACTGATGAACATGACAGCAAAATTTGGCTCAGTGGATCCTATCCTGCTAGGAGGGTTGATTCCTCAAATCAAGTCAAGTCTAAGGGTTAGTCCATATGAACAAATTAGTGCCTGGCAAGCTGAGATGTACATTTTCAGAGGACTAGCCTGCCATGTGCTAATTGTCTGTATAAACCCTACTGCCATGCACTAAAAGTTCCCTAATGTGCTTTGATCTACCCTGCTTTGAAAAGGGAGTAGACTGAAGTGCACTAGGGAACTTCTAGTGCACAGTAGCAGTCCATACAGAGGGTTAGTGTTTGGTATGCTAGCATGATAGATTTACACCCTGTTTCCCACACACAACTGTTCATATAGACAAATGCTGCATACAAATTTAAAAGGGATGTAGCCTATCAGGGGTCAGGGCCACAGCCAACTATTAACGACTTGCCCCTATGGGAAGTTTATTTCAAGTTGGTTTTATGCCTGGCTTTGAAACATTTGTGATTTGTCACATTTTGAGATAGGATACTGTAACTTACTGACCTCTGGACTGATCCAATGTGGCAATTCCTGAGTTCCTAAGTTCATTTCCATTATTCCTTCTGGTCTTGTATTTCTCTGCCTCTCTTTCTGTTGGTTTTCTTTTTAAAAGTTATAAATGTGTAGAGAAAAGAACATGCATTAGCTAATAGCAAGGCAATGGTAAGCAGTTTAACTAGTTTGAAAGAGAATGAGAAGAAAAAACAGATCTCTCAGGTTATAATATTTCTGGCTTCCTGTTTGTAAACCAGAAATGTTTAATTTCAATGTCTCACATGACAATTTTTTTTCAATACATAATGCTCATGTCATTACATAATGGATCATAAATGATATTGGTCATCACAGAAAAACAGAAAGTAATTGAACATTTCCTTGTTTTTAGTTTGCATTTTGTGGAGTCAGTTGTAGTTGGAAGCTCAAATCATCAACCTTTCAGTACTCTTAGGGCTGGCCTACACTCGGGGGCGGAGTCAACCTAAGATACACAACTTCAGCTATGAGAATAGCGTAGCTGAAGTCGACGTATCTTAGGTCGACTTACTTTGCGTCCTCGCAGTGCAGGGTGACTCCCCCATCAACTTTGCTTCTGCCTCTCGTGTTGGTGGATTACAAAAGTTGAAGGCAGAGCGATCGGGGATCGATTTATTGTGTCTACGCTAGATGTGATAAATCAATCCCTGATAGATCGATCACTATCCAGCGGGTAGTGAAGACGTACCCTTAGTTTCAGTTTGTCCAGAGTCTAACAGGACTTTATAAATGAGTGTATCCTGATGTTAAACTTTGTTCTTGCTGATTTTTTTTAACAATGGCAAATGCTGCTGCTTTATTCAGCACACCAGCCATTTATTACAAGAGATTCAGACATTGCTTTTTTCTGAACAGAAAGGTGACAGTGCAATATAAAATATATGATCTTAGAACATGAACATCTATTGTTTACCATCAGTGGTCAAATCTAGCAATAATTTATTTTGATTTTTTTGTTTTAAATTTCACATTCACATGAAGTTAAACTTCCTCTGGGATAAGATGACCTGAAGCAGATGGGTATTAAACCCTGTGAGTTTCAACTGTAACCCTGCTAAGCTGACTGGGTCCAAGGTTAATATAGTGCTTCAGTTGGTTTTCTGATCTGAACTGCAGCAAGTGTGGGGGCGTACAAGTGTAGGAGTGCAATTTTCCACAGTTTTGAGATGCATGGTTGCCCATTTCAGCTCTCCCCCCTCCTGTAGCTAAAACTGAAACCAACAAAGTGTGAATAATGTGTATAGAAGGTGCAATGCTTATTCTTTGACCTGAAATAAGCTCTGACGAGCATAGAGAATGGGAAGGCTTTGAGCTTTGCTGTGCTCCCCTGCCCTCTGTTATCAAGGGGCTCATTTGGCATCAGTATAAATTGCCCCCTGTTCTGAAATCAGGGAGGAGATGGAAAACAGCTATTAAGCCAAAATACTGGGTGAAATTCTGCTCCTGCTCTCGCCAGTGTAAATCAGGAGTAACTCCACTGAAGTTGTTGGTAGAGCTGCTATTCTTGAAGCAGATCAAATCAATTTGCTAACTCTAAAAATAGGGGAAGAGGTAAATCTACCATTTATATAAAAAACCTTATCAATGTTTATAAAAGAACATCATGAATGTCAGGCTTTCCGTTTTTTTCTTACTTGATCATCTTCAGATAATAGGAAGATTTTATGTGATTTCATTTGGACGGCACCTGTCTTACGCAGAATAATGAAAATTAAAGAAGTGCAAAATAAATGCCCTCCATCCCAAATCTATGCAGAGACCATTCAACTTCCTGATCGAGGTTCCATCTGGAGGCAACTACTGCACTGCCCCAAGCACATTCCAGTAGGGGAGCTTCAAAGCAGCAGGAGGACAGTGCATGACATTTAGGGTAGGTCACCGGAGTAATCCCACTGATGTCAGTAAAGTTGCATCACTTATATGGCCCAGTGAGCACATGAGTATCTAAACAGGAGCTATTGGACCTCATGTCAAATTTTAGTGCTGCCACAGCTCATTTGCTATGATAAATTTGCATGAACAGGCAGAAAGATGTCAAACATCACCTGATATAATTTTCAGATAAACACAAGGCAATACTCTACCAGTAAAGCATCCTTTTAGTGAAAACTGCATACCCCAAAGCATTTACTTTCTTCTGCTAAGAAATATGCAACCATCACCAATAATATTGCTGACCAAAGCTTCAGGTAGTATGCATGGTCAGATCCCCCACATCTTTCATACTGTAGGTGAATGATGAAAAGGTGCTGAGTTTTCAGGCCCTGAGTCAGCAAGGTATTTAAGCAAGATCCTAACTTCAATGGGACTGCTTCTCTGTTTAAAGCTAGCCATGTGCCTAAGTATGTTGCTGAATCAGGGACTAAGTTGTAAATATATTCCTTGCATGATGCATGAAAGATTAATGCTCCTATTTGGCAGGTAAGTTACAGGCATCTTTTAGATTCACATCTCTGCAGACAGAAATCACAAGCAAGCTTAATTTGAAAAAGAGGATTGCTTTTGTGCAATAGTAGGAATATATAAAACTTTTTGTAGATGTATTATTGCTCCTATAGTTACTATAGTTTTAAAAATTCTATTTATTGATTTTTTTTATTTCCCATGAGCTTAGACAAAATATACTGATAATTATACTGCATATTCTGTATGAGTATTCATACTATAGCATGGCTATAGAAGCCTTTAGAAATGTACATTAGATAAATCCACTGCTACTTCTCTATACTGCACCTGTAACTGTCAACTTTAACTACCTGTGTTAGAAAGACCCCAATACTACAGTGAGACACAGTTCTCATTGCTGGATCCAGGCTTATGCTTATAAAAATACACAAAAACCTTCTTTGTGGGTTAGAAAATCAATTTACTTGTGTGGTGACTAAATAAAACACATTAGAATTTAATGTTATGATTAACAAAAATGAAATAAATTGTGTTTTTGCTCATGGTATTTGGATACATAACTATGAATGTGTAAGTAAAGGAACCAGTGTTGATAATGAAAGCAGACGTGATCTTCATCATGCCAAGGATAGGTATAGAGCAGTCAATCAAGCTGCTACAGGGTGAATTTAGCCATGTTGGCCCCACAGTTGACTTCAGCTATGTGTTGGAAAGACACTAATCTTTGGGCAGCACATATTGTTTGATGTAGGACTCAGTTGGATATAGTTTGTGAATTATATTATTCTCAGCTGTACACAGTGTATTTCTGACAGCAAACTATATCTGTCTCTACACATATACCGTATTTTTCGTCTTATAGGACGCTCCGTCCTATAAGACGCCCCCTCATTTTTAAATAAAAAATCCGGAAAAAAAAAAAAAAGCGCCTCGCTCTCCCGTCCCCGCCGCGCGGGCGGGCTGCCGAGGCTCCCCCCTCCCCGCCGCGGGCGGGCTGCCGGGGTTCCCCCCTCCCCGCCGGACGGGGAAAAAAAAAAAAAAAAAAAAAGAGCGCCTCGCTCTTCCGTCCCCGCCGCGTGGGCGGGCTGCCGGGAGCGTCCCGGTTCCCCCCTCCCCGCCGCGGGCGGGCTGCCGGGAGCGTGCCCGCGGCGGGGAGGGGGGAACCTCGGCAGCCCGCCCGCGCGGCGGGGACGGGAGAGCGAGGCGCTTTTTTTTTTTTTTTTTTTTTTTTTTTTGCATTCGCCCTATAAGACGCACCAACTTTTTCCCCCCCGTTTTGGGGAAGAAAAAGTGCGTCTTATAGGGCGAAAAATACGGTATGTATTCCTGGTATATATGCAAAATTAAAACCCAGGGCAATAGGCATGGAGGACGTGGCTTTGATGAGGGTTGGGTTTAAATATCTGAGAGGGCTTTGGCAGTTGGGGGGAGACAAAAGAATATGCACGCCTGGCCCTCTACAGCTAAGCAGTGCTTCTCTCAGTTCTTCATTACTACTGAATATATTTCTCTCCATATGTACGGGAGTGCTGGCACGAGGATCTGTGCCATTCACTGCAGGAAAGGATGCTGACACATATCAAACCCAGGAGTGGGGTGGACTTTGAAGCATGCATGTCAGTCAGCCAACAACTCCTCCAGGTGACCAGCTTGCATGGTTTTACCAAAAAAACAAACAAACAAAAAAAAAAACGACAAACCACTGGTTAAGTTCTCATGTCTTTAGTAGAGATGGGTCAGCCAGAAAAGTTGCAGACTTTTGGCTCACGTATTTAGGCTAAGCATATCCAGGCATACCTTTTCAGTCTGAAAATAGAGATGAGAGAACTTTATAGGGATAGGCTTGCTCCTGAGATGTACCATACTTTCTTGTTGCAAGAGGGACAAATACAGCATAAGAGCAGACTGCTTCATATTATGATTCTGCTTCTAGCTGAAATCAGGAAGCACAGTAGTACGTGCGCACACTGCAACCTCATACCAGCGTTGTGTGTTGGTGTACTCTTATTTCATCTGAACTAAAGCAGCCCATCGCAGCCCTCATTTTGGTCCAAAAGGACACATCCTACCTCGCTTTCTATGGCTGTGGATGGAGTGGAGTTGATCTATTTGTGCTGTACTGGGAAGAACGGGTGGGTGAAACCCATGAGAAGGATTGTGATGGGATGTAGAAAACCTCCACTAGACGCTAAGAGATTACGATTGACAGGTGTCTGGTTTTCGACCGGAACGCCTGGACAAAGAGGAACCCTAGCGACTCCCTTGGGCCATTAAAAGTCTGGTCGGCTGCACAGCAGGGCTAAGGCAGGCTCCCTGCCTGCTGTGGCTCTGCACACTCCCAAAAGCAGAGGCATGTCCCCCATTCTGAATCCTAGGCAGAAGGGCAGCCAGGAGGTTCCGCACACTTCCCCCCGCCCCAAACAACGCTCCACGGGTCCCATTGTCCAGAACCACCTGCAGACAGGGCAGAGCACAGGGCTGCCTAGTTGCACCTCTGTGTAGGAGCCAGAGGGGGGACATGCCACTGCTTCTGGGAGCCGCTGGCAGCCTGCACTCTGACCTCCTCCTGCACCCCAACCTCCTGCCCTCTGAACCCCTCGGTCCCAGCCTGGAGCACCCTCCTACACCTCAAAATCCTCACCCCCAGCCCCATCCCAGAGTCCACACCCCCAGACGAAGCCCTCAGCCCCTCTCCCCCACATCCTAAGCCCCTGCCCCAGCCCTGATCCCCCTCCTGCTCTCTGAACCTCTCAGTCCCAGCCTGGAGCACCATCCAGCACCCCCAACCCCTCATCACTGGTCCTACCCTGGAGCCTGCACCTCCAGCCAGAACTATTCCCCCCCCACCAACTCCCTGTCTCAGCCTGGTGAAAATGAGCAAGTGAGGGAGTTTTGGGAGAGCGAGCAAGAGAGGGAGGGTGGGAATGGAGTGAGCAGGGGGAGGGAGGGCTTGGCGAATGAGTGGGGTAGGGGCGAGGCCTCTGAGGAGGAGTGGAGCAGGGCGGGGGTATTAGGTTTTGTGTGAGTAGAAAGTTGGCAACTCTAGAAGATGTTAATGAGACTCAGTGGGCTCCATTAGTCCCACCCCTGGCTCCCGTAAGAGGTGTCAAGCCTGGAGGGAGAGGTTAAAAGGGGGAAAGCCCAGCTCAGTAGGGGCTGATCGGGAGGAGGAGAGGGCCTCTTGTGCTAGCCCACTGAAAAAAAGCATGGCTGTGACCAGGGCCCATCCTGGAACTGCTTAAAGGAAGACCTGGCTGGGGCTGGAAGGTGACCAGACACTGCTAGACACCGGAGCCTCCCTAGGGGCAGAGAGACCTGGCATGAGACTCATACGTGTACTTTGTTCCCTGGGACTATGGGGTTTTCCCTTTTGAGACCTGTGACGGAGTGTGCCCAAGAAGAGACTGGTGGAAGTGCTTAGAGACAGGCCGTGATAGGAATCTGCTAAGGGAGGAAGCAGCAGATCTGAATAGGTGTGCCTTAGCTGTTTATTACAGGGCCTCTGGGCCAGAACCCAGAAGAGAGGGAAGGCCTGGATTCCCCTAGTGGCCTTCTGACAAAGATGGCAGGGAGGCCATGGAGTTAAGGACTGGAAAAGACTTAAGCCTGCAGTTGGGCTGAAGACCCGGCCTGAAGACTCTGGGCGGCTCAGACATACAGAGCTCAATTTACCCTAATTTGGGTGGGATCACATGGGACCCTCCTGGAGTGCTGAGTCACAAGAAGAAGTAGATCAGCTCAGTCCTGGAGCGACAGAGAAAAGATGAGACACTGCTTGCCACACCCAATCACAAGTGGGCGTGCCAGTGATGAGTTCACTTTGACAAGAATACATGTTCCCTTTACTTTGAAGAGCTCAGTTTTACAGAAACGTTGTACATGACAAGGAAAATGGGGGTGGGATAGGTTGTAGAGAATGAATGTTTGGGCCAATGAATCAGCGTCTATGGGGTTATACTAGCCACTGCCCTTTGGCTTTATGAACTACTCCAGTTGCATGGCTGTAGCAGAACACTTTGAAGGAAACTGTACCTTTTCTGTTCCCCCAAATGGTCATGAAATACTCCAGTGGCAGTCCATCAGTGTAGGCTGGGTCAAATGGAAAAAATACCAGCCTCTTACTGACTAACTGGAGAGCGGTTTTGTAGTCATATTTTCTAAAGAGTGGCTTTATCATTTAAAATAATAATACAGAATGTGAAGTAGGACAATGGGTATTTTGAAGACAGTAAATAAATAAATGGCTCACTACTATTGCTTAAGATGTGGTTTCTTAGGATGTGAACGTCAATAGTGCAACTGGAGTTTCATAAGGATCTTAGGCACACAGATGTAGTACACATGCATGTAAGCTGAATTGACAAGACAGACCATGATGGCTCCAAAGGGTCAATAAAACATGCACCATGAAGGATTTACACAATAGACAGTAATGACTTCTTTGGAGCTGTTACGGTCTATTGGGTCAATAATAATCCACTTTTTAAAGAGTGCCAAAATATGAATTTACACAACAGGCCATAATGGCTCCTGATCTATCAGATAAATGATATGAATGATCAACATTAGCACCCATTCGGCACAATGCACATTTAACTATTATATTGTATAGGGGTAAAGAATGCATGCTTCAAAATATATATTCATTTTCAAAAGACTGATTTATAAAAAGACCTTAAGAGACTGCGATTTTGTCTTCAACACAAGTTATTGTAGGTTTATTTTTCAATATTATTAGATAAGCAGTTATCAAGCTGAACTATTTATTTCTTAGCTTTTTGTTTGTTATTTTACCAACTTAGATCTCAGGCCTGCAAACTTTTTCTCAAAGTTGTGGCCCTTCTTGCCTAATTATGCTGGCTGACTTCAGTAGGATTGTTCAGATGAGTAAAGACTACTCATATGAGTAGTGGTTTTCAGAATATGATATTTAACCAGTCTTGATGTGAGAATAAATATCAAGACTAAAAATATTTTAAAATAACATGTTCTATGTAGATTTAGCTATCAAACTATCTACATAGTGCATGAAAGTATTTTTTTTCTCTTTCTCATCTATACAAAAAAACTCTGAAAATGCTTAATTTATACCAGCAGGTGGCGACATGCAGCAACAAGCGACAAATGGTCACAAAACTTTCCAGGAAACAATGAGAAAACACAAAGTACATTAAAATGAAATATGCATTAAAAGGGAAGGAGGAAATAATGAAAAGTGTCCATCAACATTACAAATGTTATGCTTTTGTCTAATCCCAAGGCAAAAAGAGTAAATGCAAACCATTACAGGTAAAAGTTTTCCTTGCTTCACTGCTGAGTTTATTTTAGTGAAGATTGAACATTTGGCTTAGTTGTAGAATATACTTTTAAATTAAAAATAACATGCATGGAAATCTGCGAGAAAACCCTCTGTACAAGAATTGTAATAAATGTAACAAAAAGGACAGTTGTGTACAAGCCTATGATGCTGTGCTAAAAAGCCACATAAATTTACGTATCCAAATCTTTTCAAATATAGGGATGAATACTTGTCATTTTGCAGCATTCTGTAACTTCCATATTCTCTTTAGAAACAGGAGCTCACAATGCAGTATACTCACCCGAAGGCCCCTTTCCTTAAAAAAGCATATTTGCTCACTCAAGAGAAGAAACCACTGCTCTTATGTCTTAAAAGAACAAAACAATGTAGTATTCTATTGAGGTGGTGAGCAAATAAGTCTTTATTTTTTTCCTGTTTTTTTTTTAAATATTATTTAAAAAGGGGAACTCTCCTTCAAGGATCCATTTTCATCCATGTCTATTCTGATATAGTTAATAGATATTTTGTCTTATTCTGACTCTCTGTGTGTGTTTTGTGTATACGTTTGTGTGTGTTTTGTATATATAGAACTCCTTACTTTAGACTAAATGCCCTTTGGAAGAATTTGGGTGTTTGCAGCAGCTGAAGTATGAAAACTTAACATAACAAAAAATAGGTCTCCGCTTGAAAAATAGGGAGCAGAGAATGAAATGACAATATAGAAATGCTGAAGGGTTCCCCTCCCCCCCCAGTTGCAGTGTCTGTTTCCTGCAACTATCTACAATCTACAATATTGACTGGTTTATCAGACAGCAGGTATCTCTATCAGTCTATCTTGACTTGTCATCCAACAGAAGATTAAACGCTGCCTGCCTCCTTCTTGTGATTTTCAGTCTTCACATCACAAAGTTTTCAATCAAATTTCAGCAGTGTACATTTAGCTTAGAGAACTCAGAGTACTTATCTTCCTAAAGCAGGTGACTTAGACTATGTTCACCTTGTACAGTTCCAAGATATCTCGCAGCAAACCTGTCTGCATTTAGGCCCTGAAATGGTTCCCAAGTTCTGTTTTCCATTCTCTGTTTCCCTCCCACTCTCTCTCCACAACCAGGCTACTGGCCAAACAACAACAAAGATTCTGAATTACAGACAAGTGCCAGTTTTCAGAAGAGTTATATCAGTGCAGCAACCTTGTGTTGTTACTTTTTAAAATGAAAGCAACATCACCACACACGGTATTGTTCTGTATAGCTTCCTCATTAATAATCTTTTGAATGCACTTATCACCACAGTGGTTTCAGCTCATGAATCAGCTCATGCCTGAGGAGGATGTCAGCTGTGCTCATTTCTTGGTTTACATTGGATACCTGAGGAAGCTGTGGTCTGTTAGGTATCTCACCAAATAAACTACAGCTCCATTTGTAAGGAATTCAGCACAAGCAAGCTGACAATGAAAAAAGGACTTTTCCTGCTAATTAGCATATTTTCTGCATGGTGTTCTTATAAATAGACTAACTAAAACATAAGCTTGAGACTAGAGAATTCTGGAAAGAAATTATCAAGATAGCTTAGAATTTTGTGATGTTCTCTGTTTAAAATAATTAAAATATAATATAAATAAAATGACTTTGCAAAGGTTTCACAATAAATGGGTGACAAGAGTCAGGAATTCCAGCCAGAGTCCTAATTGCCAGTCTCTAACCACTAGATATGTTGGGCCAATTTATCTAAGCTGTAATCAATGGCGGACCAAAGATGAGATCTCTATCCCCACGCTGACCCCTTTATGCCCCATAAAAGGCTGAAGTTGTATAAAAAGAACTTAAAAGCCATGGTTCTGGCCAGGGAAAAATTCCTCTGGTGAAAGAATTGTGAAAGATAGCTACAAGATGTCTTCTAATTACCCCCTGTATTGAGGCAGAGTAAGCCAGAGGGTGAGGGACCTGCCTCTTCTATCAGAAGTCAGGAGGCAGGAGGCAGGACAGAAAGTATAAAGGGCATGTTCTGAGGCTCAACTGGGCTGCAGTCACCAGAAGAGACAGGCACCTTCCGCCCACTCCCAAGCTGTGAGACCACAGAGGAGCCCCACCATGTTGAGAACTGGTCAGAGCTGCTGGAGCTGCCAGATGATGGAGGAGTCTCTGGGACTGCTGCTGGCCATCTCCCCTGAGGAGATGGCAGACCCCCACAGATCCAGGTACATCCTGAGGGGAGGAAGTGGCCCAAGGACAGTCAACCCCTGTCTGGCTGCGTTCCTGCTGGAAACCTGGTCAGCGTATTGTGGCTGGATTCCCTGCTGACCCAGTGGCAGAACACTCTGCCATTGTTAGGAACCTGTGCTGAGACTTGGTGGAATTGGATGGGCCCAGGTTCCCATATCCTCTGCAACCCTATTCCTGGTGTGGCAACCTCCTCACAATAGGCCAAAAGGCCTGTGTTTGTTTGCCATCTGCCTGAGCCAAGATACCAGGCAAACTGCTTACTGCTCTGCCCTGCCTCAGGGGTCAGAGAGATCCCCTCATGAGCCCTTGGGCCCCTAGCCTGTTTGGTGCCCTGATCCCGCCTGAGGGCTGGAAGCTTTTAGACTGTTTGATGACTCTGCCCTGACTAAGGTCTAGAGCCTAAGACTATGTACTCCTCTGCTAATTCCCTGGCCCACACGGGTAGGACCCACCACTAACCAGCTTAAACCCCTCCAAATGCTAGAGAAGGAGGCATGCTGGGTCAGCAGATTGCTGAAGCGATTTTAAGCAGCATTTTAGCCTATATGATAGCCTAGTGAGGCTGTCCCAATGTAGACAAAGACCCAGTACTGTCTAAATCAGGGATGGGCAAACTATGGCCTGCGGGCCTGTCCTGCCCAGCATCTGAGCTCCTGGCTGAGGAGACTAGCACCTCCCCTGCAGCCATGCCGCCGCATGGGCAGTGCTCTGAGGGGTGGGACTGTGCTTTCCTGCGGGGCAGCATGTCTAGCTGGGCCATGTGGCTGCCAGACATGCTGCTCTGTGAGGCATGGTAAAGGGGGCAGGGCTGGGAGATTGGATAAGGGGCAGGGAGTCCCGGGGGGGCAAGTCAGGGGTTGGGAATGAGGGGTTGGATATGCGTGGGAGTCCTGGGGGGCCTGTAAGGGGGAGGGGTTGTGGATAGGGCTTGGGGTAATCATGGGACAGGAAGCAGGGGGGATTGCATTAGGGAGTCCTGGGGGGGCTGTTAGGATGGGAGGTCTCAGGAGGGGGCAGTCAGGGGATGAGGAGCAGGGGGGATTGGATGGGTCAGTGGTTCTGAGGGGGGCAGTCGGGGTGGGAAGTGGGTAGAGTAAAGACACACTTGAAGGATGTATATATGATTACATACCCTATAAAGCTCTTTTTAGCAGTGTCATGTCCATTTGGCTCCTCACTGCTGAAGCCTTCTCCCCTTTTCAGGAAATGCCTCCCCAGTGTCTGGCAGTGGGGAGTCAGCAGGGAAAGGCTTCAGCACTGCAGACCTTTCCCCTGCCATATGGAAAGATTCTGGCAAGGGGGAAAAGCTCTACCAGCTCCTGCTTGATACAGCTTTTCCCCATCTGTCAGAGCCTTTCACTGACATGTAGCTACACACCAATGTGGACGCAGCAGGCTTTTCACTGTAGCATGTAGCTATGCCTTATGCTCTACCAGGAGCGAAGAGGATAGGAAGAAGAATGTAGCTATGCGTGCTCTACATGCTTCTGCCAGTGGTGTGTAGTATAGACATAGCCTTAGCAGCCCACCACATAATTTTCCCCCAGAAGTGTGAGCACAGGTGGAAGGTGACTCTTGCTGGGTTAATAAAAATAAAATAAATGGAGATATACCAATCTCCTAGAACTGGAAAGACCTTGAAGGTCATCGAGTCCAGTCCCCTGCCTACACTAGCAGGATCGAGTACTGTCCCCTGACAGATTTTTTTTGCCCCAGATCCCTAAATGGCCCCCTCAAGGATTGAACTCACAACCCTGGGTTTAGCAGGCCAATGCTCAAACCACTGAGCTATCCCTCCCCCCTTAATGTCCAGGTGCTGGGTGGTGTTGGTGTTCTGTGATACATAGGAGCTCAGAGTAGGTGATTGTGGTGGTCCCTTCTGGCCTTAAAATCTCTGAGTCTATGAATTTGTGCTCCCAGGTTGTCTGGGAGATAGTCTAGTCCCAAATTCCAATGTATGCCTGGCTGTCCAAAGACCCAATCAGATGCTCCAGTAGCTTGAGGTGAGGTAGGTGCAGTATTGCCTTGACCACACTGCCTTTGATCCAGTCTGGTGGTGTAGGAGTTCTACAACAGCCCTTTGACACTGAAGGACCCGTATCAGGAAGTGGGAATCCTCAAGATGCAGAATCCACTGTGTTTAGTCTGCTTTGCACTGCCAGTGTAACACTAAGGAGTGGCAAGCAACATGAGAACTGGCCTAGCTGTTTGTTCAGGAATGCCTGTGACTCTTACGTAATGTTAATGAAAATTATATGAACGCACTAAAGGGGGAAAAACACTAAAAATGAAAAAAACAGTGACTGACCATTGTTAAACTTGTGAATTGACCCTGTAAATCTAATTTACTTCCTGCGCATGCAAACTGAAAAGTAGATAGAAGTGCTAGGTGTGAAACATAATCCATCTGATGTTAAAATAGAAAATAGTTATAACTTTGTGTCAGTTGCCTCTTTGACTCTCAGTGGCAGATCCTTTCTTCCTATTCCACAAGCAGACAGGGCCGGCGACAGGAATTTTGGGGCCCTCTATACAGATCGTGCGGGCCCCCCCCCCCGGTCTCCCGCCGCCCGCTGCCCCCCCCCCCCCCCCGGCCGGTCTCCCGCCGCCCGCGGGGCCCAACCCCCGCATGCACTCTGGCCGCGTGGCCCGGCCAGGAGAAGCAAAGGGGGGCAGGGGGAGGCTGCTGGGTGCCGGGGAAGGGGGCTGATGAGCGCTGCAGCGGCTGCCCGGAGCCGCGCCTTGCTCAAAGGCCCGTCGTCAAGGGGGTACAGCTGCGTACCGGGCCCGCCCCGGATTTAAGGGGGGCCTCCCTTAAGTCCGGGGCCCGGTACAGCTGTACCCGTTGTACCCCCCTGTCACCGGCCCTGCAAGCAGATGAGTTAAAAAGTATCTGGAGCCCAACTGTAGGGGTAGGGTACACACACCCTCTTTCACATCAACCTACAGAAACTCCCCCTTGGACATTCTGTGCTGATAAAGATTCATGGGTGAGGAGGAGGAGGGCCAAATAACAGGCTGAAGGCTCAACCATTTTCCATGACATCATTTCAGATGTGAGTTAATGTGGATCCCATGAGCATTAACTGTCACTGGTTCCCTCACCATACAACAAACTTTCCTTCCTTCCATTAGGGTTTTGAAGGCACCCATTGGAGCTAAGAAGACTGAGAAGCAGCGGCGACATTCAGAACTGTAACAAAGGTGTGTGATGCATATGGTTCTGATGATGACTCCAGTGTCTACTGCTGTACATGGCCTCTTCATAGATTTTATTGGCCTCCATGGCTCTCAAGAGATCTGTGAGTTTTGGGGATTGAACCCCTTGCCTGTGCCACTGGGGGGCAAATCCCTAGGGATATGAGCAGGTAAAGATCTGGCAAATCCATGCTCATAGTTTCAAGTCCTGTACACTGGAAATAACTCCTCTATGGGGATGATTTAGGCCAGGCTTTCTCAAGCTACGAGGCCTGGCCCCATTGGTGGAATCTGGACAATGCCTGCAAGGGGCTGAAACGTTTCTCTCCCTCTCTTTTTTTTCTCTTTTTTTTAATTTACAATTTTGAAATTAAGAAAATGTGAATGGGTATCTGGGAATTTTGTTTTGTTTTATCCCCTCCGTGCATTTTCCGATGTGCGGGAGGGTTGCAGTCACTTCTCCTGGCTGTTAGGAGCCACTCTGGTGCCAACTTTGAAGACTGGGAGTCTGTCTCCCCATCTTCTCTCAGTGCTTGCTCTGCAGTGCAGGTGCCCAGTCATCGGAGCCTTGCTAGTGGGGGAGGAGGAATCAGGCCAGCTTCAGGGCTTTGCTGTCAAGGAGGTGGGAGAGGCAGAATTAGGTCTGGTGGAGGGATAGGCTAGTGTGGATGGTGGCTGAAAAAGGAAAAGACTGGGGGAAGAGAAAGAGAAACAGGCTGGTGCACTAGAGTCAATGGAAAAGACTCCAGGGTGAGCAGTCTGGGAAATGGGGTTATAAGGAGGGGTGGGAGGGACGAGAGCAGGCTGAGGGGACTGATTGATGTATTAGTCTGGGGGACTGTCATGAAGTGTGAACAGAAAGAGGGATTGGCATCAATGAGTAGGCTGGGAAGATGGCTTTTAGCCAGGATGGGTAAGGAATGATGTCCCTAGCCTCTGTTTGTCCGAGGGTGAAGATAGATGTCAGGAGAGAGATCACTTGATCACTACATGTTGAGTCGGGGTGGGCAAACGTTTTGGACCGAGGGCCACATCGGTGTTCAAAATTGTATGGAGGGCCAGGTAGGGAAGCCGGTGCCTCCCTAACATCCTGGTCCTGCCACCCTTTCTGACCCACTCCCACTTCCTGCCCCCTGACAGGCCCCCCCCAGAATTCCTGACCCATCCACCCCCACTCCTTGTCCCCTGACTACTCCCTTCACAGACCCCTGTCCCTAATCACCCCCCAGGACTCCACCCCATCCAACCACCTGCTCCCTGTACCCTGACTGCCCCGACCCCTAGCCACATCCCCACCCCCGATAGGACCCCTGGGACTCTCATGCCCTATACAACCCCTCCCCATCCCCTGACAGCCCCCCAGACCCTCTGGCCCTGGCCCCCTTACCATGCCGCTCAGAACAGCATGTACGGCCCAGAGCCAGATATGCTATCGTACAGCCACACACCCCAGAGCACTGCTCGCGTGGCGCGCTGAGGCTGCAGGAAGGGGACAGTGGGCGGGGTGAGGAGCTAGTCTACCCAGTTGTGAGCTTGGGAGGCCAGACAGAATTAACTCACAGGCTGGATGTGGGCCATGGGCTGTAGATTGCCCACCCCTGTGTTACCTTCACTCTCTCTGGGGCACCTGGCATGGGTCACTGTTGACAGACAGGATATTGGGCTGGATGGACCTTTGATCTGACTCAGTATGGCCATTCTTATGTTCTTATGATGGTGGATCTCCTGCAGCCCTCGTTATCCTCTGACTTCCTGTACTTCCATTTTGTCCCCCTTGAGATCCTTGTGGGGCTTGTAGATCACTCTCCAATTTCAATTTGGGTCAATTTCCCCACCTCTGAATTAGCTATGCACACATAAACATGCTCCCCCATCTCTTTAAAACATTTCATGGCAAATTTATTATAACCTTAGGTGGAACTGGCAGCACCACCTATAGTTAATGTTACTTAACTCTTCCCACTATAAGACCTTATTTTCAGTTGCTTATAACTTTACCAAACTTCAACAGGTGTGTGTGTGTGTGAGGGAAATTTTCCATGCCTGGTGTCTGCCTCAGGCTTTTCTTCTTTTTTTGAACATTTTGTCACCAAAAATGGTTCAGCCAGGGGTTGCCTTTTGTCACCCCCTCTGAATATCTGCCAAGTTTGGCCAAGAGATTGAGTAATACTTCCCCTGCCATTGCTCCTCCTCACTCAAAGGGGCCACTGTGGCACTAGACACAGGAACTGAGAGTAAGGAGAATGTCCATCCTGTGTTCTCAGTGCTTACTCTGTGGGTGCCCACGAGTAGGAACAGTGTCGCATTGGAATCCTGGAGGGTGGGGAGGGGTTAGAGATTAGCTGTGGAGGAATGGGGATAGAGGCAGAAAGAAGCTGCTTGGGGGCAGGTGGTAGGAAAAGTCAGATATCAGGCAGGGCTTTTGTGGAGAAAAAAAAAAGTATGTGATCATTGTAAGTGTGTGGGGAATTCTTGATGAAAATGACCCCATTTATCAAATCCAGATTTTTCATGGGAAAGGGTCAATTTTGATTAATTTCCCATCTCAAAAAACATTTTTGGAAATAAGAACAGTTTCAATATTATTGAAATGTCACACTGCAATACTTTCAAAATGAAATTTTTTGTGTATTTTTTCTTTTGAAATAACTTTTGTTTTAAATTTTAAGCTAGTTCTAATAACACCATTTTAAAAAATAAAAATGGTCAAAATTGAAATATGTTTCAAAATTATAAACACAAAACATTTCAATTGACCCAAACTGATTTGTATGTGTGTGTGTTTGGTTCATGAAAATTTTTGAGATTTTTATTTTTTATCCCAATTTCGGATAGGAAACTTTTTCAAAATTTCCAAAATTTTCATGAGATGAGAAACAATTTCCCACCCAGCTCTAGTGATCATGTAATTAAAGATTGTGCCATAGTGCATATGTACCTGGGAACTTAACACTGGCACTTCCTAAGTTTTCAGTGATTGATCTCGCAACCTTAATATTCTTTAAATATATTTTGTATACAGTTTCATATGCTTCAGTATTACAATATTTAATTAATAGTTGATGTATATGAATATTTTCTCTATCAAATTGAGGGATGTGAGCTAATTATCTATCAGGGGGATCTGAAAGCAAAAAATCTGAGAACAAGTGGTCTGGACCAGCTATTGTTTGTGGTATTATCAGTGTGACAAAGTTGGTGTTTCTGTAGTAAAGTTGTTTTGTAGTTTAATATTTTGCTCTCATATTAGCACCTCTCCATTTTGATTATCAAACAAAACAAACAAGCAAAAACCCCCAAGTCCCAAAAACGGAGTATGATATTTTTCATCCTAGCTTCACAAATGATTTTTTTCTCTCCCAATATTCCTCTAAGTAAATGCATTGAACAGATGGGAAAAGTGAGGTACAGAAAGAAAAAGTGAATGGAGTGAATCAAATTATCAGTTTAGATGCATTTATCAATCAGGAGCACTGAAAGATAATGTGACATAACCCAGGAATATATACCAGTTTTTAGAAGCTTTTCATCTTTAATGAAAGTGACTTACTTTAAAGTGTAAGTTTTGTGAGGTGGTGTTCCCCATATTCACTTCAGTACTTCAGAAAATGTGTTGGAACATGGTTGAAGTATTTCAATTTGATAAATAAACTAAATGGTGGTTACTTTTTGAGAATGTTTTTTGTCATGGTGCTAATTCCCTATTCATTTGGTTGGGATGCAATGATTTCACGACAGTGTCAGTGCAGGTCTATGGAAAAGACATTATGGTGTCAAAATGAAATGAAACAATGTTAATTTGCCTATGGAAACTGTTACACTGCCAAATTGAAACATAACCCTTAACTCAGCCACCTTGAGACTTGGCACAGCAGCCTTGTCAGAGAACCCCACAACACTGGGTGATTTTTACAACAGTACACTGGGAAACTACAAATCTGGGTTAAATATTACATGAGGTTAGGCTATTTCTTTTGTTCAACAGAATCACAACTATCTTAGCCTTTCCTAGTATGCTGCAATGCCTCAAAAATGGGAAGAGGCTGAGAGTCTCATAAAGAGCACTCTGGCAGCTTACCTCAGACTCCTTTTGGCTTTCATTCGTTTGTAGCCCCTCTCATTCTTAACATTATATTGCTGCATGCTTTGTGGGTGTGAAACATTATTAAGTTTTACAATGTCCACGGCACCTAATTGACATCTGAGCTCAAATTAAGCAATGTTCTAAATCCAATTTGGATTCTAATTTCACCAGAACAAAACATTTCTAGTAAAACTAGAATCTGAATATGAACCACAGTCCAAGGAGCAAGGGAATACAGTAGAAAAAAAGAATGATAAATACTCTATCAAAACACCTATTCTGAGGGAAGGAATTATTATAATTATTCCCTTTACTGCCAGCATCTGTTGAGTTATAGAATCAACTTCTTAGCTGTAGTTTTCTCTTTCATTTTGTATTATGTTCCTGGATAGGGTAACCACCTTTGAAAAATGGCAGTCCTTGATCTCTTGCCCCAGGGCTAGGATTAGCAGATGTCCTTTTGTTTCTTTTTTCTCTGTCTTCCATCTTCAGTGTCCTTCACCTTCTGGCAGAAGTGTTCACACTGAACCTGTGACAGATATTTCTCCATTTGATCATGTAGTGATGGGAAGGCTGAGACCTGAAACCATCAAAACAAGCTCCCCCTCCCCAAACCTACTTAGTAGGTGGTGGGAGAAGATGGCAACTGTATTACCTGTACTTCTGGGAATATTGGAAAATCACATGTGGCTATCACAAAGATGAAGAATGATCCAATAGTTAGAGCACTGACCTGGGACTCAGGAGAACGGTCTTTTAATTCCCTGCTCTTCCACAGACATGCGGGGTGACCTTGTTTATCTCTGCCTCAGCTCCCTATCTGAGATAACAGAACTTCCCTAGTGCTTCCCAGAAGTCTTGTGAGGATAAATACATTAAGATTATGAAGGGCTCAGGTGTGATGGTAATGGGGACCAGAAAAGTACCTAAGATAGACTAATATTTTGGGAAGGTGGTAGGCAAATCACATGCATGCTATGCTTTAAAAAAATAGTGTGGGCTTTTCAGAGTGTATGGCCCAGATGGCTGGTCTGGCATTAATCAGACATGACATAGATAAGAGTGATATCAGTCAAGTCCTGCTATTGGCAGTGTTAATGGCTTGGTCCAGAAGATCTCTGTTTGCCTACTGTGGTGTTTGTTATTTCATACCTGTAATGATGTTTTCTGTGGTATGCACTGTGCCTTTTAAGTGTACAGTAACCCCACAAACTGTCTGCAAGAGAACTCCCTGAGAGCTTACGTTGGCTCCTGTTCCATCCTGAATGGTATACACTGTGCTTTCTCAGAGAAACTTTATTTTTGTTTGCTCTTTGGTCCTTCCTTCAATCTCCTGGCTGAAAGTACATGTCTGAATATTATGGGTCTAAGTACGCTGAGCATTTCTTGAGGGAGGCTGAATGTCCTATTCCCATTGACTTCAAGGAGAAGGGAGATGCAAGCACGTGGTACTTCTCTAGAGGAACTCATCATATATAAAGTTACAAACTTAATGAGTTTATGTAATAAATTATTCTTCACTCACCCAACCAATTGTGCCAATAATTATTCTCTTCTAACCCACCTATGTCCAGCTCAACCAAACACAACCCTTAAAAGTCTGGTAGAATAGACAAGCCATGAGGTGTGCCCTGATAGTCAACAGACTTGGTTGAAGGCAGAAGTGATTCCTTAAAGTGTGGGTCACTCATGGAAAATGCCCTGTTGCCAGCCCCTTCTCACTTAACATGGGAGTCTTCAGTGGCTGAAATATTATATGACAATGTGTTTTGTCATAGAAGTTGTGTATAAGGTGCTCAGGACCTAAACTATTTAGGGCTTTATAATGTAAGGTCAAAACCAGCATTTAGAACTGCTCATGAAAATGAAACGGAAGCCAGAGACCAGGTGTAATGTGTACCCCGAGAGAAGAACTATTAAGCAAGCTGGCAGCTGTGTCCAGTTGAAGTTCCCTAGGAGCCTTTAGATGTAAATCACATTGCAGTATTACATCTGAAATCTCCATTTGGTACAAAATGCGGCCAATCCTGTATTAAGGTCATCTAGCTCTTCATATTCTAACACGGTTTCTCATGGTTTTTTGAAGAGCCCACAATTTGCAACAGGGACTTGAAATTTGACAGAGGGATAGTTGTGGGGCGTAGAAGTGCCTTTTGCTTGTCCTGTGAAAATCCATTCAGATTTAACCAAAGATATGGGGGATGTACAGTGCATGTATAAATTCATTGTGCAATACCTTTATACAAAGGTGTGTATGTATGTGTATGTATATATATATAATATGTATTTGTTTCAAATTGTTATTCATAACAAATTATATAAATGCGGTTTGCAGTTTATTGAGGGCAATGTGTTGAGTAGGCAAATGGAATAGCTAAATTTAAGGAATGTTTTGATTAATGTGATACTTTTAACAAAGAAGATATCAGCTGCTCTGTTTTTTAGAACATCCTTTTTAGGATATTCACTGAGCTAAAGAAATGAAAGAACAATGTGTCTGCCCAAACAAAATATTTTCTGTATCTCTGTATGTCTTTACAGCGAAGTGCAAATGAAAACTTGGTCCCACTGAAGTCAATGGCAAAACTTCCATTGACTTCAATAGGATTTCAGCCAGAATCGCCACATCTAAGTCTGTAAGGCATAAACATAGCACACATCTGATCTTTTACAAATACTGTTCTTTTTCCAGAAATTATCAATACTTTCTTCTATAATGCTTACGTCATGACTACACATGATTTTATACAACCCATTTTTTCAGTTTGGCACATACTGTCTTCATGTCCCAGAAGTTTAAAGAGTCATGGCATACAGTTAAAATACAGTAATACAAGAAATATAAAGATCACGTTTCATAAACTTTGTTTACTGCTTAATCAAGTCCATGGGCGAAATCCTGGCTGTGTTGACTTAAGTGGAAGATTTGCCATTGACTTGAGCGGGGCCAAGATTTCACTCTACATCTTTAAAAAAATATTTAGCATATAAGCATTTTAAAAAATATATACATATGTAAAAGAAAGAACAAAAGACAGTGCAAAAAGCAGTAGTTTCAATTCTCCATAAAAGTCTTTCAAACATTTCTCAGTATCCTAAATCATAATCTAAATTTCTGGCCGCATAACAAATAACAGTCCTTGGAAATGAACTGAACAACTATAAAGACATTAAGAAAATGTTCCATTAAAGAAAGAATTGAAATTTCCTGGTGGGGGTGGGGGTGGGGGAGGAATCACAATATATGTACTTTCAGACGTTCAGAGAAATGATAAAATATTTATAGCACTTCTAATTGATCTCTTTCAATTTTAAAATATACTTTTTAAAATCCAGATACATTTCTCTGCCTCCTTTTGTGGTACCATTAACGAGGCCTGTTTTTTTTTTTTCAGTAGCAGAGGGTACAAAACGATGTATTAAGAAAATGTAAGATTGATACATGCTAGATAGATGGCAATCTGAACACGCAAACTGGAGGATCCATCAGATGGGACCAAGTCCTGCAGGGCACTGAACACCCTCAATTCTGGCCCATCATTCAGAAGTAAATAACTCTCATAGTAGGTGGGATTATTCTTCCTGCCAAGTCATATCTCTGCATGTTGATATCCAGGCCATTACAGAGTGTTTTTGTTCTATATGTCCACCTCTTTAGATCTCTGTTAATAGTTATGCATGGTTCACTGTAATGGCAAGAAAATAAAATTCTATCATTGTATACCAAAGGGAGAGAATAGAATGAGGGAATCAATGGGAAACTCCCTTTCCAAGCCACCACTTGGCTTTTCTAGGGGAGTTCATATCCAGACAAGCTGTATGATGTAAACAAGCTATCTCCAATAATAAATCCACTTGACCTGTTATCTTGTTAGTGTGTTGCCAACAGACTAGTCTTCAAAACCAAAGTCACTTTTGACATCTACAGATCATGACCTTTTGATTGGTGTGTGGCACAAATAAGTCAGTACCGAAAGTCCCACCAAAGTCCCAGTCAAATGTGATTTTTCATATAAGAATATATGTATATCTTTTTCTGTAGCAACTGTCAATCAGGTCACATGTTTAATTTTTTCCATTCTATTATTATCTTTTCTACTCTTAAACTAAGCTTTAGGTTTTGTTCTAACTGTAAAAGCACATATCAAATGTTTCCTTATTTCTTTTCATAATACCATGGGAGAGGGTGTTTTACCTTTTCTTTTGTAAGTTAACATAAGTAGAAATTGTCAATCTGAAATTGACAGGTATTTGTTACAGTCAACAATGCATTGTTCACATTTTAGTTCATCCACCAACACAGGCATTGCCTGTCAGATGTCACAACAGTGTGGAAACTTATTAAACTATAAAGAGTAATACTATAATATAAGGAATTGTGGGTAAAAAAAATCGAAAAATGTGTCTTCTGGCTTGAGCTAGCAAAGTTTGTCATTAGCTAAGCTAATATAACATGTATCTGCATATTCCAGGAACCTCATGCCAGAGCTGCCCTTGTGATTTATGGGGGCTCAGCTACCAAATAACATTAATATGGAGGTAGAAGTTTGGCAATGAGCTTCCTCCCCTTCAGTTTTATTGCTGGAGGGAAGAGGATAGGAGATCAAGTGGTAGCAGTGACTTTTCCTACTCCACTGGAAGGGCTGGTCCCCACTACGACTTAACGTCGACTTTAGCAACGTTAAGTCGACATAAACCTGTACCCGTCCTCACACGGACGCCATTTGCGTCTATTTAAAGGGCCCTCAAAATCTACTTCTGTACTCCTCCCTAACGAGAGGAGTAGCGCTGAAATTGACCTCTCTAGGTCGATTGTGGACTAGTGAGGATGCATGGGATGTTATTGGCCTCCAGAGGCTGTCCCACAATGCTCCATTCTGACCGCTCTGGACTGCCTCACTGCTCCACTGTGACCGCTCTGGACAGCACTCTCAACTTGCTGCTCTGGCCAGGTAGACAGGAAAAGACCCGGGAACATTTGAATAGCATTTCCTGTTTGGTCAGCGTAGCCAGCTCACCTGCACAGCTCAGTCGCCATTCAGAGAAATCAGCAGCACAAGCCGCCATGCGGAGCTCAGCATCACAAGACGCCATGCAGAGCTCAGCAGCACAGGAGACCAGCCAGAGGAAAAGAGCTCTAGCATGGTCCACTCGTGAGGTGCTGGATCTCATCGCTATCTGGGGAGAGGAATCCGTGATGTTGGAACTCCGCAACAACAAACGGAATGCCAACACGTTTGCCAGGGTCTCCAAGGCCATGCTGGAAAAGAGCCACAACAGGGACGCCCAACAGTGCCACGTGAAAATGAAGGAGCTGAGGCAAGCATTCCAGAAAGCCAAGGAAGCAAACGGACGCTCAGGGGGTGCTCCGTGGACATGCCGGTTCTACAATGAACTAAATCAGATAATGGGGGGCGCCCCCACCACCATCGCACTGGTCTGTTTGGACTCCACCGATGGGATAATTGTCAGGTCTGAAGAGGATTCGGATGAGGACGACGATGATGATGAGGGAAATATCACGGAGCAGCAGGAGGCCAGCGGAGAAACCCTGTTAGCAGACAGCCAGGAGCTGTTTATCACCCTGGAGCCAGCACCCTCCCAAGCCTCCCAAGGGGGTAAGTGTTTTTTTTTAAGGGATTACATGACTCATGATTTTTAAAGGAAGCCTTTATTAATGATTAACTTGCCCTAAGGACTTAGCGTGCTTTCATTGCTGGTCAGTTTCTACTCAGAGAGTTTGTCAATATACTCCGGGATTGACCAGAAGTCCTCTACGGACATCTCAATGAAGCTATCCAGGAGGTAGCGATGAATCTTCCGCACCAGATTTCTGGGGAGAGCTGCCTTATGTGGCCCCCCGTGATAGGAGACCATCCCACTCCACGAAAGTAGTAAATAGTCTGGTATCATTGAGCAGGCTAGCATTGCGGCGAATGGACCAGGACTTTGCAGTGACTCAAGCAGCATGCGTTCTCTATCTCTCTGAGAAACTCTAAGCAAAGTGATGTCATTCATGGTTGCCTGTTTGAAATACGGACTGCAATTAGTAGGGAGATAAAGGTTCCCAGCTGCAAAGTAATCTTTTCCGCTGAAGACCGACCGCGCGCGGGTCCCCCCCCCCCGAACGGGCACCTGCCCCCCCCCCCCCCGCCAGCCCATAGCGGTAGCTAGCAGGGATTTTGAAGAGTCTGCAAGTGGTTGCTTCTGCTTAAGACCGAACACGCTCCCCAACCCCCCCCCCCGCCAACCCGTAGCGGTAGCTAGCAGGGATTTTGAAGAGTCTGCAAGTGGTTGCTTCCGCTTAAGACCCCCAGCCAGCCCTTAGCAAGAGATTTTTGGTTTTGTTTTGCAGTTTTCGGTTCACTGGGAGCCACGCGGTGGGGGGAGGAGGAATCCACGTGGTGGGGGGAAGAGGGTGGGGTTACTCTAGAATATCCAAGTGCTTCTTTTAAATATGGATTTCAGCTTCCCATGGCTGGCTGCATGGATGATTTCAGAAGCCGTGTTGTGCTGAGGCTCGCATATGTGTGTGAGATGCTGTGACTTTTCTGTGAGCCATTCAGTCACTTTTAGGTGTGGAATATGACCTTGTACAGAAATCATATCAGGCCTCTGAATACTGAGGTTGCCAGTTGCATAGTACTCCCATTGTGATCCGTCCGAGAATGCATCTGTCTCATAACCTTGTAGCTTTCTTTGCCCACATTTGAATGTATCTGTCTCATAACCTGAATGTATCTGTCTCATAACTTTGAACCTTTCTTTGCCCACAGCTGCACAATTATCTCAGAATCCCCTGTCCTGCTCCTCACGCCGTGCATCGCAGATACGAAAGCGTAAAAAGAAAACGCGCGACGATAAGTTCAATGAACTACTGGAAAACTCGTGTGCTGAGGCAACCCGCCAGATGGAATGGAGGGAAAGATTGCTCCAGTTGTCACGTTACAGGAATTATTTGGGATCATATAGATCATTGGAGCAACCAGAGTCCTATAGTGACACCGAATCTTATGTACGGGGGGTCATAATGGGTGTCTATGACCAGGTTATGGATGGCTAATTGTAAATATGGCATTGGTATGTGTGTATCAATTTGGCAGTTGAAGTTATGAATATTGGCTCTGGACTGTCTGTCTTTCCAAATATTGTGCTCTGCTGGGGAAGAAGATTCCTGAATACTGGGCATCAGCTTGGCTTGGGCTGCCTGATGGCCCATTAAGGGACATCAACCACACAATGGACTTTGTATATGCCTGTCCACACCCGAGCTGCTCTAGGAATGTCAACTGCCTGGTCAGAAACTGAATCCTGGAGAGTCTGGTGATTGGACCTTGTGACTGTAAACCTCCATTTTGCAACCGGACTCTGCAAAAGAAGGAGGAGGGTCTTGGCCCAGAAGACGGAGTCTATAAAAGCTGGAAGAACATTCTCCATTTTGTCTGTACCTTCAGCATGCATCCTGTCTTGCTTCCAGCTCTGAATGGACTTTGCTACACAGGTGAACTCTGAACTAAGGTGCTGACCCATCCCCCAAATGGGATGCATTCTAAGACTTTGATTTGAACCTGCAGTTTATTCTACCTTTGCTGCAAGCCTAAACCAAGAGATGTGGAATTACTGCATGTAATTGATTTCTTTTAACCATTCTTAACCCTCACCTATACCTTTTTCCTTGTATAATAAACCTTTAGATTTTAGATTCTAAAGGATTGGCAACAGCGTGATTTGTGGTAAGATCTGATTTGTATATTGACCTGGGTCTGGGGCCTGATTCCTTGGAATTGGGGAGAACCGTTTTCTTTATTTGGGGGATTGGTTTTCATAACCATTGGTCCCCAGGACAGGTGGCTGCTGGTGGTGATACTGGGAATCTGGAGTGTCTTAAGGGGATTGCTTGTGTGACTTGTGGTTAGCCAGTGGGGTGAAAGTCTTTTCTGTTTAGCTGGTTTGGTGTGCCTTAGTGTGGAAAAACCCCAGCTTTGGGCTGTAGTTGCCCCTTTGGAAGCAATCTGTCCTGATCTGACACCCACAGTTGGATCCCACCAGGAACAGCACCGTCACACCAGTCAAGGCAGGAATCAAGAGCTGCAGCAGAAAAGAGGGAAGAAATGTGGCTGGAGTGCGAACAAAGACGATTGGAGCACGAAGAAAGACGACAGGAATGCGAAGAAAGGTGGATGGATGCTTTGCTCCGGATAATGGAGGACCAAAGAGACATACTGAGGTGTCTGGTGGAGCAGAAGCAGGACCAAAGATCGCCTCTGCAGTCTCTATCTAATCACCTCCCCCCCTCCCCAAGTCCCATAGCTTCCCCACCCAAACGCGGGGTGAGAACCCAGGGGGGGGAAAGCTCCGGGGACCGACCCATTCTACCCCACAAGCCAGCACAAGCAGCAGCAGGATGAATTTATCGAAAGACTTTTTTAAAAGCTGCTGTGTCCTCTCCTCCCTTCCCCCCCCCCACTCCTCTCGCCACTCCTCCACCACTGCGACTGCTGGTTTCCCTCCTCCCCCACCCTGTTCTGGGCTACCTTGCCAGTGATCCCCTGTATTTGTGTTTGTGATGAAGCAATAAAGAAAGCATGATTTTTAAAACAGTGAATTTATTTCCTCTGCAAGCATTGGAGGGAAAGAGGGTGCAAGGACAGCAGCCTTAGGGCCGAGCAGAGCAAGGGAGTGGGTTGTCAAACGCCATCTTGGGCACTCATAAAACTGGTTTTCAAGGCATCCCTGAAGCGCAGCGCGTCATGGTGCACTCTTCTATTTTCCCTGCTGTTTGGCTGCTGGTTAGCAGCGGACAGGAAATTTTCCTCTGCCTCCCAGCCTGCCATAAACGTTCCCCCCCCTTGCTCTCACAGAGATT
Source organism: Sternotherus odoratus (assembly GCA_032164245.1). NCBI lineage: Eukaryota > Metazoa > Chordata > Testudines > Kinosternidae > Sternotherus > Sternotherus odoratus. The sequence goes on along the minus strand of JAVMKO010000002.1, from coordinate 85,989,313 downwards.
GTGGAGCACAGAGCAAGCAGCAATAACAATGGGGATATTTTTCTCGCTGATGTCTGAGCGAATAAGTAATGAACGCCATCGCCCCTTCAGACGGCCAAATGCACACTCTACTGCCATCCTGCACTTGCTCAGCCTGTAGTTGAGCAGATCCTGACCCCTGTCCAGGGCTCTTGTGTAGGGCTTCATAAGCCAGGGCATTAGGGGGTAGGCTGGATCCCCAATGATAACGATCGGCATTTCCACCCCCTCCCCCCACGGAAATTTTCTGGTCAGGGAAGAAAATCCCTTGCTGCAGCTGTCTAAAAATCCTAGAGTTCCTGAAAACACGAGCGTCATGAAGCTTTCTCGGCCATCCCACGTACAGGTCGGTGAAACGTCCCTTGTGGTCAACCACTGCTTGCATGACCATAGAATAATATCCCTTCCGGTTTCTGTACTCGGCGGCCTCATTGTCCGGTGCCAGGATAGGGATATGAGTCCCATCTATAGCCCCACCACAGTTAGGGAATCCCATGGCGGCAAAGCCATCTATTGTAGCTTGCCGGTTTCCAAGGTTTATAACCCTGGGTAGCAGCAGCTCGACGATTGCTCTGCTTATTTGCATCACAGCAGACCCCACTGTAGATTTACCCACCCCAAACTGATTCGCGACTGATCAGTAGCTGTCTGGCGTTGAAAGCTTCCAGAGGGCTATCGCCACTCACTTCTCAACTGTAAGGGCCGCTCTCATTCTGGTATTCTTGCGCTGGAGGGCCGGGGAAAGCAAGTCACAAAGTTCCATGAATGTGCCCTTATGCATGCGAAAGTTTCTGAGCCACTGGGAGTCATCCTAGACCCACAGCACTATGCGATCCCACCAGTCAGTGCTCGTTTCCCTGGCCCAGAATCGGCGTTCCATGGCATGAGCCTGCCCCATTGCCACCAAATTTGCCAGATTGTCGGTCGCCCTACTTCCAAAAATGTCAGTGTCCCTGTACCTGCTGTGCACTTCCAGGTCCATCTCCTCATCACTGTCGTCAGGTTCCGGAAAGTGCAGTTGTCTCTGTCTAGTGTTTCTGAGACACTACTTTATCTACCTCTCCTAAAACCTCATATCTCAAAAGCACAGTGGGATAGCACAGCTCAGGAACACTTAAAGGAGAATACAAAATGGACAATTGCTACTAAAACCACTTGTTAAGCACACAGTCACATACTATCCTGTCGTACAGGTTCAGTCCATTTGGGTCTTCCAAGCCCAAGAGCTATATTCCTTTCCTAAAGTCTTACAGTAACTGCCATTTTGATATTTAGAGCTGACTACTGTACAATTCCATTTCACTACAACTTTCAGGCTTTCTAACTTTGTTTTCATTCTGCATTGGAACAAAGGCTTTTGAATATTTTTGTGGAATGGGATTTGTGCTGGAATACCCATTTTTTGCTCAAATAGGTCAGCTTTTCAGTTCTGCTTTCTCTCTCACTCTCTCTCATGAGAAGTGGCAACAAAGAACCTCAGAAACCCTTTGGATGAAAATTTCATTGAAATTGATACAAAAAGCTTTAGCTTCAATGAGCCAGCACACTCTAGTTCCATTGATAATACTTTTTAAAAGAGAAAAGACTTCCAGAAAAGAATGTCCCCAAAATAGGCATCAAAGGGCTTGACTACACTTGCAAGTTAGAGTGCACTAAAGCCACACAGTGTGCTCTAACTTACTCCCTGTTCACACTGGCAAGGCATAGAGAGCGCTCTGAATCCATGTCTAGAGTGCTCCTGGTACTCCACCTCAGCGAGAGGAATAATGTCTGATGTGTCTTGGCTGAGATGCAAGGTGTTGGATTATTGCACTCTGATTGAACTCCAGAAATGTCCCATAATCCCCTTCCATCAAGTGGCCACTCTTGTCATTGTTTTGAAATCGGCTGTAGGAATGCGGATATGTCCTTTCAAAGCTCCGTTTCTGACATCCGGCATGCTTATCTGCTCCAAGACAAAGCAAATATTACTTAGGAATGTTGCTTGCTTTCAGTGAGAGAGAGGAGGGGTGGGGGGGAAAGGGAGTCTGAACTTATGTGCCAGTGTGCTGACACTCTGATCACCCCAAAAACTCACTCACTCTCCCTCCCCACATGCACACAACTTCCTGTCACACTCCACCCCACCTCCCACATTTGAAAAGCACATTGCAGCCAACAGAATGCGGGGATAGCTGCCCATAATGCACCACTCCCAATGCTGCTGCAAGTGCCGCAAGTGTGGCCACGCCAGTGCGCTTGCAGCTGTAAGTGTGGACAGACTGCAGAGCTTTCCCTACGGCACTCTCCAAAGTCTGGTTTAACTCAAAGCGCTCGACATCTGTAAGTGTAGCCGAGCCCTCAGAGTGAGAGAGACTATACATTGTGTTTGAATGCATGTGTGACCACACCCTTTCATTTTATTTACATACTTGTTCCAGTGCTCACCACTTACCAGACATAGGTCAAAGGAACTTGCCCACGCCTATGTAATGAAAGACTCTGGCCCAACTGCACTTGCTTAGATGTTACAGCTAATGTTATGTTATACATATTTTGAAGTGATAATATATCTAGACTCAGTTTGACATAGATATAATGGAAGATTATAATTTCATCTCACACAACACCTTTTCCAGGTGACAGTGAACTATACAGCTTTGGTTTATTGGCAAAAGAGTGTGGAAGATGCCTAGGTTAAAATCTGAACATGTGTCTTTGCTCTCTCTCATTTATCTATAATTTTTACTCCCAATCTTTATCTGACTTCTTAGCAGCCTTACCACTAGTATCTTCAAAGCCTCCACTTCCTTCTGTTTAAATAGGCTACATATAAATGAAGAGACAGAGGTAGATATTAGTGTCCTCTGAGAACCCTTTGAAGTCTGCATACAGAGGCTGTCAGGGAGTGCAATATGGAATAGTTTTTGTTGTAAATCAGGACAATGAGTTTCAAGATTCACCTGCAACATTTTCTCTGATTTCAGGATATTCCAGACAAACCTAGTGATCTAGATGGCTGATATACTATATCATAGGTGCTTCATGTCAGAGAATGAAATGATCTTGTGGTTTTCAGTGGACTGGAAATTAGGAATACCATATTCAATTTTTGGCTTTGTCACAAATTCCCTTGATAAACTTGTGAAAGTTATTCACCAGGGAAGTTTTCCAAGTCACAAATGGGAGTTAAGTAACTGAATAAGGTAAGCACCATGGAAAGATAGTCACCAAATAGCCACAGATAAACTGTGTTCATGTAGGTACAACAGATCTGTGTAGCATACAAAATTTCCATTGGTATAAATAGGAGTTTCACACAAGAACCACGTGTGGAATGCCCTTTAGTGTTTGCATTAGTGAAAAATACCTTTAATATCTCTGTGCTTAAAATTGTCAAACTTGGATTTAATATATAAGGACCAGATCCAACAGCCATTACTTGCTTGAGTAATCTTTAGGCACATGACTTCAATGGGGCTACTTGCATGCATGAGGATTACTCAAACAAGAAAGACTTGTACAGTTAGCCTGCAAGGTTGTAAAAAAGAAGTCTCATTTTCTCAATCTAAGACATTTATATGTTTGTTTTAACAACTTGTCCTTAATTTGAACAATGTAAACTACTTATTATTAACAATTTATTAATTACCTCACTTTAACTGAAAGTTCAAACACCCTTCCTTAATCTAAGTGCATCAAGTAGGCAAGAATATCCATAGAAGCATTTGTCAATTTAAGGCCTTATTAAACAACAAAAATATTCAAAAAAGGGTTTGAGTCAAGATTCAGGTTTTCTTGTTTGGTTCCAGTAGTGGCTTACAATGAAATCTATCACTGGTTGAACTTGAATGAATGCTGTGCCTAGGTTTTCATATTCCAGTATTAACTATGAGAGCTTGATGGATTAAGTATTTTATTAGAAATATTTCATAACATTTTAAAAATAAATTAATGGATTAATACAACCCCACATAACTAATATTATTCACTAAATTGTAGCGTTCTTGCTAATAATTCAACCAATATACTCTGGAATATTTTTACATTAGCTTTAACTATTCATTGATTAAATCATTGACAAATATTTTTTCAAAATTATTAATGCAAATTTAGTGACCACTATTCATTGACCCCTTCCCACCCCGCCCACCCTTACTGCATCCATTTTTGGTCATGGCATGATTGCAAGTATGAGATATTTCCTATTTCACAAACATTTTCTCTGAACAAGTTAGAACAGCGAGATACTGGAGTGTGAGGTGATATTTCAGTGGGATTCAAAAACATATTTTGTACCATGATTTACTATGTATTCTCAGTAAATTCATGCCACTTCCCATTTTTTGTCAGTTTTCTTTCCTGGTGCATGTACAGTGGGGCAGATTTCTGAATGAGGTTGATGAGATTTGTAATATACTCTGAGTTAATTTAGACAGCAGATTCTTCCCCTCAACAAAACCGCGTCCCATATACAAGTCAAATCTGCTTTTTTCCTTGGGCAATGATTTATTTCCCTCTTAAATTGGCTGGACCAGTTAGTTTTTTATTTTTATTAAGTCACACTATTCTTAAATGAAACTATTGATTTAAAGTCAGCTTAGTGAGGATTTAATTTGTTTTCAGGGGATTAGAGCAGGTAACATGGGATAATTTTACAATAAAGTAGAATAGAAGCATTCCTTCACATTACCCTCACCTTTTTTCTTGCCAGACTGCACAGACATTACAAATTTTCAAGTAAATTGTGGAAATACATTCATAAATCAGGCCTAATTCCTCTGCCTGCTTAAGGGCTATTCTAAAGAATATTTTCCTTTTGACCTTGTCCCTGTTTGTCCTTCCACTGACAGTCTATGCATTTGATGTTTTTTACACACACACACGCATACACACAAAATTCTGTCAGACCTGCCAACACTGGGAAGCTGTAAATAGGGGCATTTGTGGGGAAAAAAAATTACAAGCATGTCTCTTATCTCTGTTGAGAGATACACCGGCTACAGAGAGCTTTCCAAAGGGTTAAAAATTGGCAACTGTATTGCAAGCAAAAAGAGGGACAGTCTGCTATACATAACTATCATATGAGCTCTCCTTTCTCTATATAATTATGAATTAGTCTCTTTTTTTTGACCAAATCTGTACAAAACAGCTTTTTATCCAACAGTTTCAGGGGATTACCTTGCTCATTTGAGATCTTCTCCCATTGCAACCTCCCATTGACTTGAATGGGGTTGTATGCACTGTTTGGATTGCTTGTTCTTTGTTGCTGCTGCTGTTCTGTTGATGGGACATCCTTGCAGGGAGCCACGTTTGGCAAGATTTAAGTACGCATAGTTCTGCCATTCATTGTACTTGGTGAAGTTCCTCCTCATCTTGTTTTTCAGTTATCTTTAGTTCACATTCACTCTGCCTTGTAGGAAAACAGGCAATAGTCAGTCTTCAACCTTTAAGTTCTCCTTACTCATGCTGAGCAGTATCCTACTCTGAAAATAGTCCCACTGAAGCCAAAGGGATCGGTATGGTGCAATGTACTACTCAGTGTGAATAAAGCAGACAGTATTGGATCGTTACTGATCAAACTATCAAAACATGGCTCTTTGGAATAATTAACAAAGAAAACCTGATTGCATAGTGCTGGAGTTTAGTTGTTTAGGTTAGTTTTGAATCCACTCAATGACTGTGGGTTGGAAAATCAAATAGTATGTATTCTATTTAGGAAAGGCTTAAGAAAATGTAATAGGGGAAAAAAAATAAGGTCTATGGATTGCACATAGGGTAGCCACTTTTGGAAAGCTGGCTTTTGTGAGTATTCTTCTATGCTGAATACATAGCATTAGAATTGATTTCAAATGGACAGCTCTATGGTATTGCTGAAATCATTTCACCAACTCACCAGTGTGTTCAGCTGCACAGATAATTGGGACCCGATGCTACTCCATGCCTGTTTTTACCTTGTGACACAAGGTAGCGTGGGAACCTGGATATTAGAGAAGAGGAAGGAGATGTTCTTGGAAGAAGGAAGATAAACCAGGCAGATACTCTCCCTTTCACTACATAAGAACTAAGTATCATTTATTTATTTATTTAAAGAGAGAAAACATATTTTCTCCCTCCCCCCACTCCAAAGCTTTTTGAGATCCATATCTGGAATTCAGAGCATCTAAGAATCAATCTATTAGGCTCTAGTCAATTGTAATAGTGCACCTGGGATGAAATTTGGGTTCTATTAAAGCCATTGGGATTTTTGAAATTTGTTTCAATGGGGCCAGGATTTCACTGGTGTCTCTATATTCATTTCCATCCCTATCTAATGTATAGGCTGATATCTGATGTGGAGTAATGGTGACTAAAAATGTTGCAATCTACAGGGAACCTATATTCATAGCTATAGTGATATGACCTAGAACTCTCCAGTGTCAGTAGTTTTGGCTAAAAATGAAATAACTTTATAGTTCTAGAAATAACCCCTCCAAAAGGCAATATGCAAAATTTTTGGCCATCTTTGTTAATTATTTTCTAAGTATTTATTAACTTTATTTTTTGTAGGTTCTTTTAGGGTTAAACAGAAATGCTGTTTGGTATACCATAGGCACTCTTTCTCACTGTGTAAAATAAACAAACAAAATAAAAATCCCTTTTGCAAATACTCATTCCACTATACTACTGTACTTGACTGTTCAAAGACCTGTGTTGAAAATGTATTTCCCATTGTAAATAGTGCATCCATGTTACTTCCTTATCAGTCAAATCAATCCCTTCATGGGATTCAATTAAAAGTTTCACATTGCTATAAATCCAAAAGGATAGTTTATTACTATTTTGTAAATTGTAAAAAACTAAATCACAGTGGAACTTCTGCAGTTCATCTACTTAAGGCCACTTTGCATAGGCTGAAAGGGTGAATGGTGTGCCCCATTCGGGGTAGTGCTATTGTTGCTTGGTTGTTTTTTGTGCTACAAAGACTTGTCTAACTTTTTTTTATGAACATTTATGTAAGTTTCACCTATTGCTATCCCTGTTACTTTATTTCATATATTAACTACTTTCTGTGCATAGAAGACATGCTTAAAGGTCTTGACCCTTCCTTAGTCTAAGTTCATAGCCTCTCTAACTTGTGTGTGTGTGTTTGAACATCAATTGAATTGTCTTGGTGTCATGAAATGAATGTAAAGGTCATAGATATTTCATCAGATCTGAACTTAGCTAAAAATGCAACAGATTTTATGTGTGTGAGGAGTAAGGGGTAGGAGCAACTGGAGGCTGAAACTAAATTTCCCATACTCTGACTACTGATGAAAATTGAAAATAATAAGCATGCTAAAAGGGATTTTTCATGAGCCAAAGTGCTTAGTACCAAATAAATAAAACTGTTGCTGGCTTGAGCAAAAGATAAAGTAATCTATGCCACATTTTTTTTTCAGACATAACAAAGAGTTTTACAAGGCAAATGTTGATCACTCAGTCATGCTATGGAAATTTGGGATTGCCAAGCTCATTTTTTCTATTTTCAAACCCACTCAAGCACCTAAGCTTTGGAAGTTTAATGTGAAACTCAAAGGTTGCTGGGTTCTACTTAAAAAAGACTGTAGAAAGAAAGAAACAGAAAAAGATCTGCTGAAAAATCAGGATAAAAAAAAGCATTCAATCTGCAGAGTGAAAAACACAGATGCTGGAGAAATTGTATATAAAAAGTGATGAGAATGGAGTGAAAAAAATCTAACAAAAATACATTCTATATAAATTCACAGTGTGTATATATATATATATAAAAGGAAATGTCTTCTGTCAGTCCCCAGTTAAGAAATGTTATTCATAGTAGGGTACGTGACCTAGGATTCTCTTTGGGTAGAACATACGCACATACATATGTGTTGCATCACTCTACAACAAAACTCAGGCTCTAAATTATATCAGGAAAAAAGATTCACAAGTTCGAACCTGCTTTGTAAAACCTGTGCAGATTCATACAATACTACATTTTGTGACATTTGACCACTCCTAACTGCCATGTCCCCCCTAAAGTAAATCCTTAGAGGTGCAATATTACCTAGAGAAGACCTGCCTGCTCCCATGCTCCATATGCCAACCAAACTGCCATTGCCTTTAATGGAAGTTTTGCCTTAGTAAAGGATACAACATTAAGTCTGTAATGTGTATGTGGACTGTTGAAACGTGGGTAACTTAATACTCAGCATTTCATCTTATAACTGAAGTCTGCATTTCCTCTCCCCTCAAAAACCACCCCTCCATTTTTATTCTCTGAAGATTAAACACAATAAAAGATGTTTTCTGTAAACCAAGGTATGCAGCACATTTCGCCTTCTCTCTGGCTGATGTACTAATGTGTAACTGTAGGGTTTAATTTTGCTTTACATTAATCAAACAACAATAAAGGCCATAAAAAACCCCAGTAAGAAGCATTTTAAGTTAAGATCCAAAGCGAAACACCCTGGGATTTTGCCTATTGTCTTGTCCAGTCCCCCTGTAAAAAGACCTAGATAGCATGAGAAAGAAAGAAAAATTGAGCCCACGTTTTTTGCATAGAGATAGAGAAAACACATAATAAATTAGGGGGAGAAGGGAGTGAAATAAAGGCCAGAGGTAAACTACATTTAATTGTGTGAGCTGCTCTTCCTCTTGTGGTTCCTGCCAGCTGCTGCTGCTATTTCTACCTTCCTGTTTTAAGATGAAAGCAATGATGGTAGACACGTGCAGACACACAAAAGAACCTATTTGGACTGGCGTGTCAGCTCATCTTTATCAAATGTTGCACAGGTATATTTTGTTGCCATGCTTCATTACCTCAGAATGGCGTGCCTGAAATGTTTGTCTCTTCTATAAACCCAATAGCTTTCCCAGCGAGTCACATTTGACAAAGCAGTAGACGGGTACTCAGTTGTTAGCATCCGTTTATAAAACCCAGGCAATTACATATATGGAAATATTATCACCATATATATATAGATATATATATATATATCTACTTTATATATGTAGAATATGTATGTATATATCCATACATTCACACTCTGCACAGGAGCTACCTAATATAATAGTGTGTATATATGTATATACAGGAATAGAGTGCAAAAATGAAATGAAGGAAAACCAAACTATTATTATTGAACTATTATAAAGAGGTTAAAACAATCTTTCTGTAAAAATCCTATTCAATTGAAGTTGAAAAATATGTGTTTATAAAAAGGAAAGAACTAGTGATTATTTTACTGTGACTATTTTATTTACTGGCGTCATCTCAGCCATCGTTGGGGGGGATGGAAGGGGAGGAAGAAAAAACCCCCAAGGATCACTTCAGCCAGGAACTAATTTTAACAGTAGTCTAGGTTAAGGTAGGAGATAATGTGACTTGGAGGAGGAGCCTCACAACAGCTATGTGAGATAGGATCATTTTCTTAGTATTTTACAGATGGGCAAACTAAGGCTTTGAGTTTTCATATGATGTGTGCAAGGTTACATATGGACTATGTGGCAGAGCCAGGAACAAAAGTGGCATATCCTGATTTATAGCTGTGTTTTAACCTTTCGACCTTTGAGTGCGTACAGCAAATTTAAGCTTCATAAATGGTGTAAACGAGCCAGAGAATTCCATACTATATTTATCTGGATATTGTTGTGTCACTGTTGCTTTCTATTGGCTGGAACAAAAACTATGCAATTGGGAATTGTTAGCCTGCTTCTGCTAATTAGCAGTTAATTCAAATTTGCTTTTCACTCAGGCAATAGGGACTATGCTACTGAAACAGAAGGATGTATCCAGGGTGTCGCATCATAGTACCAATATGAAAGTTATTTGACTGCGGTTTTTACAACATATTGTCCTTACTATAACACACTGTCATAGAAATTTTATTTTTTTTTGTTAAAAACAGAACACAATAAAAACAAGACAGCCAGGGAAGTACACCATCAACGGAGATCAAAGTTCAGATGTCTCTCCCCTCCCCTACTTCTCCTCATATTACAAAAACTCTAGCATTTAGCGGCACCTTTTTCACTTACAGGGAACTTTTACTACAGGGAGATCATAATGAGTAAGTAGCAGGTTTTCAATTTCCTGTGTTCATATTCTTAAAAAAACCCCAAACATTGTGAAGTTTAGACTGCAAACTTTGGATCTATCTGAACTTTCCCAAATTTGTCAAGTGTTTGGATCCAAGTGGTTTGTTTGTTTTGTCTTTGTTATTTTACCCATCTCTAGAGCTAACAAACAGATACACTGGGCTAGAATTTGCCCTCCTTTGTTGTCAGTGGTGTTTCGTGGGGTGCAAAAGGAATTTGCACCTCTGCAGTCCTGGTTCAATTCTAATCTGAGGAACTGTTAGTAGGGGTAGATATGTATGGCTTGGATAAAGTAGGAGCATGTCCAAAATTTGAAGTAAATCTTTTTAGAGGTTTGAAAAAGAGTAGCTAACTTAAGTAATGTCTGAGTCTAGTTATGAGTGAAAGTGCCATGGTACAATGAGAGGCTGTTTCTGCAATATTCGTGAATGGATTTGAAGTGGGAACTATAATATTTTTCATGATAAGGATGTTCTTGTGATATTCACAGCCCAATTGAACAGACTAAAATGTTTCAGTTACTTTTGATAAGATTTGGAGCAACAGTTCAAGCAATGGAAATGCCAATTTTGAGGTTTGCTGATCCCTAGTAACTATGTTCTGCCTTCCTAAATTTGTCCTGTAGCTTAATTGAGGTAAAATGATTACTCTCTGTATTAAAACTGTGGTGTGTTGATTTAAACAAATGTTGCATTTCACTTCAAGGGCAGCAATGAATAAATTATATGAATAAATTTGCTCACATATGTATAAATGTTTGCAAGTTTGGAGCCTAAGGCCCTAATCCTGAACTGAGTCCTAAAGCTGTGATAGAATGTACCTGCCCCGCCCTGACCCCACAGGGTTAACTTTGCATTACAGGCTACAGAAGCCAAGCCCCTTTGCCTCTACAGGGCATGCTCAGCCTAGAGGCAAGATATAAAAGGAAGCAGCCCAGCTCAGTCAGGGCAGACTGCCAAAGGGAGAGGATGCAGGCTCTCTCCAGGGAGGTGCTATGGGCCCCGCTCCCAGAGTCAAGGCACACAGAGCCCCAGACAGATTCTAGGCTGCCTGATGAATCCAGAGAGGAGGCTGTGCCATCAGGAGCTACACCGCCTGAGGACCCCAGAGACTGTGGGAAGTGTGGGCCATCGCCGGCAAAGACAGCATAGGAAGCAGCCCAGGGGACTTAAACTTGGCTTTGATGGGTGAATCGGGGAATCAGTCAGCGTGTGTTGGGAGGATCCTCCACGGCGAGTAATCCTGCCACCGCCAGGGCCCTGGACTGGGGCTTGGAGGAGCAGGGTGGGCACATTCCCTTGAGTGCTGCCCTGCTTCCCCAAAGGTCCAATAGGCCACCCAATCCCACAGAGGACTGCAACTTTATTGACTCCGGCCCGTAGGCCATACTACCATGTTTTATATGAAGGATCATCAGCATAGGACCTAAGTGACTACAATGCAGCCTCTTCCCTTTTTTTTTGACCACACATGACCTGATACCCCATGACGGGGTTTACTTTCCCCATAACACCATCCCAAAAGAATATATCATGAAACGAATGTGACATTTGCCACAGTCACACTGGTTGTTTTGCTTGTACGTGGTAAACCCTTTCCCCACCCTTTTGCTCTCTTGTCTAGTTATGCTGTAAACTCTTCAGGGTAGAGGGTACTACTGCACGTTTATAAGCAGCCTCACACACTAGGGCCCCAGTCTTGATTTGTCCTTTGGCACTATTGTAAGAAACATAGTTGATAATAACAGGGGTGGCTCCTGAACCACTTGAAACCCCAGTGCTCTGCTTGGGTGCCCATGTGGTTCTCAGTGCAGGATTGGGGCCTCAGTTTGTAAAGTACTTGGAGAGGCTTTGAAGGTTTAGCAGCAATTAAAATAATGGAATAAAAATCAAGTGGGGGTGGGGAAGAGGAGGAAATCAGTTGGCGCCTAATTGCGAACATACAATAAGCAATGAACACATCCATGGTGAACAAAACTTGTCAAATACATTTGATTGCTTTTAAGAAAAACAAGTGACTGAATTAGGCCCCTTCTGCAATCAGCTGTCTTATGGGCTGAGCCCCGCATTGGGACTAGCTGCCCTGACTAGTGGCTGCTTGCACATAGATCGCTGCCGAATAATAATAATAATAATAATCGCTGCCAACTGATTTGTTAAATTCAGCAACACACAATGAATTTGTGTGGGTGTGTTTGTATGACAAAATATATGAAACATTAGAAAAATGCATTCAGATGGGCTTACAAATGAACAATGTGGGTTGACAACTGGCAGCATGAAACAAAAGGTAATTCTAAGAGTCAAGCTAAGGTGGGGGGGTGCGCAGTGTGAGAGTCTTGGCCAGACACGATTGCCTCACAAGGGCATAAGAATCAAGGACCGATCATCCTGCTTAGGAGAAAAGGAATGATTTATAATACAACTGGGTTGATGATGGGGATGAGGCGGAGGTGTGCAATCCATTTGGCATATATATTTTTTTGAATTTGTATAAATTCGTGGCTTTAGAGGCTTAAAAAATACCCCTTCTTCTGGTCTATTTCTTGCTTTCATTTGTCTTGTTATAAATCTGTATAAGGCAACTTAGGTTGAGTGTGAGCTCCAGGAGAAGGAAGTAGAGGGGGGAATGTGGAAAATGGAGTGGCTGTTATTTCATGTAGCAGAAGAAAGAAGCAATACCTTGGAGGTGAATGATAGATATTATTATAAGACAGTTGTAGCTCAGGGCAGGTGAGAGGTGTGTTAATGAGCCGCCACCTCCTGCTTTCTGACAGATGACCGTCATTGTTCGAATGCTGCCATCAGACTGATTAATAACTGGGTTGTCCTGCCCCGCAGTTGCAGTATACCATCTTCATTCTTCTGCTGATTTCTGTAATCTGCTGACCTGAAGACGACCCAGTAGAGGTGAGGTGGAGCTGAAATTAGCATTTCACTTCCTATACAACAACAGAGTCGGATTCAAAAGCAGAAAAACTAGATTGTTTGAGAATAAAAATCCCAGTCCCATTAAAAGAACCCACTTAAGAGTTTAAGATAGATATTTTAATAAAGATTTAAATCAATTGTTCATACTGCCATATGCCAGGTCAATTTTTCCTACATGGAATGACATATAGGGTCTTCTTGGAATACATAAAGGCATGTAGCATACATACCTGATCATAGTGGTTTGGATCTGATGAGGAACATGAGTTGATATCTTATGAAATTGCTTGCTTTACTTTTAGAACATCTCCTATATTCATTAAACAACATCTTACAAGATCAAATAGTAAACAGTGTATTTGGGCAATTAAAATACAAGGATGTTGCTCTGGATTTTTGTAGAAAACTATTAATGTGTGGAGTATCTTTACCTTAGTCATTCTTCTTCAAGATTTTCTCTGCTTTCTTCATTTAAGCTATTCTGAAGGCAATGGCATGGCAAGTTTACCTTTTTCCCTTGTGTATTGTGACAGTATTAATACCACTGGAAGCATGAAGCAATGAAAGCTTTGTGCAATAGCCAGTTTTTGCTCCCGTGGTAAACTCAAGCTTGTGGTACACATGCAGCTAATTAGTATTATTTTATTTGCAGGTGTTTTGGAGCATCAATTAGCTCAATGACTGTATGGAATCATTTCTGCAATACCTGGTGACAGTAACTCATTTCCTGTATTGTGTAATTACTGAGATTGGCAATGGCAAGATTTAACACACTCTTGACTGCTTCCTACACCTGTCTTATCATGTAAGCATCACATTGGGTTTATAAGTTCACTGATAACCAGAGTGATGTGGCAATGGCAGAAAAATGATAATATTCTACACTGGTATCTTTAAATAACTTAAGAAAACTGTGTTTTAAAATGTTTCATCCTGCAGTGCAGGACTTCTTTTGTTGAAGTTTAACAAACAGGGGGAGCTTTCTGTCTTTTACAATATCCACCACTAAGATGTCACTTTATCATTATTATTTATTTTATCATCTGTCCTTTTATCATCTGATCTTCTCCGTTGGTTTTCATTATTGCCAACCCCAAGTGTTCAAAAAGCATTAGTCAGGCCTCAGGAAATAATGATATTTTAAAAAATATACTTCAGTGATTCTTTATTTTCTGGTTCGAATCTTTATGGCTAATATTTTGAAGATTTTCTCCACAATCGTAAACTCCAGAGTTAAAAGACTTTGGCTGGGATGGGGTGGATTGGAAATCTCTGCTCCAGTTTTGGCCAGATTAATTTACATGAATTATAGTGGAACTGCACAAGTTATGCCCAACAGTGACTGGGTCACCCTGAATGTTCAGATAGCGGATTCTGGTTTGGCAACGGGACTCAGGTTCATGAGAAATGTATAGGGGGTTCTGCTCTAGAGGCCAGGAGCTCTACGCCAGGAGAAGAGACTCTCTCCAAGAGTCCTGTCTTGTTCTAGACTCCCCATCTGGAGATTCCAAACTAAATGTAAAGTGGCTGGGGGGTTGGACCAGGCTGAGCTGATGGTGATGGTGCAGAGCTAACTTGGCAGCAATGTCTGACTGGACCTGCAGTAGTGGTGCAGAGGTGACTTTACAGAAATAGATGAGGCAGCTACAAACTGGAGTGGGCCATGGTATCTTGGACTCCTCTTCCCCTGAGTACCATAGAGTCTATGGACCTGTGCATGGGGATTGCTTTGTGAATAGGAATTCTGGAGCTCAATAAGATGGACAATTAATACATTAGAACTATGATGTTGACTGTATTCACTGATTTGTGCTTTGCTCATTTTGTTGTATGTAAATACAAATATATATGGTTATTGTGTTGCTCTTGCTTGGTTTTTCTCCCTCCTTCACCCTGCACCCCAAATAAAATGGATTTATGGTTTCATATTCCCAGAGACTCTTGCATGCTTGTAAGTAGGAATGAACCACCAGCAAAGGTGACCAGGGAGGTTTTATTTTAATTTTCCAGAGCCCAAAGTAAGGGTGGGACAGTGGGTGGGGGGCTTGAGACACAGTTTTATTCTTTTTTCTACAACAATTTCCTGGGGGCCTGACTCATGTTTTTTGAACACTTGGGATTGGCAACACTGAAAACAAATGGAGAAGGTTAGATTATAATTAAAACTCAAAAGACAAGAAGAGAGTGAAGGGTCCCCCTCATTCTGACTCAATACAAACAGACTAGGCCCAACCATTTTTGCTGCCATTGACGCCTGACAGAAGACTGTACAGCCATGAAGGCTAGAAACTTAGTTTAAAAACAACACCCACCCTGATACTGTCTATAGTCCCATGACTCCAGGATTTGGGGTTTTAGGTAAAACATGAAACATCCATAGAAACTTGTTATAATATAGCATTATCACAAGAGTTGGCAACATTACTTTTCATTATTCTCTCCCTACAAGGTAAATGTAAGGTTCCCCAACCCTCAATTAGGCATGGCAGCACTTTCTTCTCTTATTCTTCCAACCCTGCAGTGGAAACCGTATATCTGGGAAACTTAATACTTGAGTTCCTCAGTGATCCACATATGGACTGAGAAACAGTACCAGTTGGTCATCTGGACTACCATGCTGTGCTGAATTCAATTGCTTCATGGATCACTTTGGAGCTGGTTACTGTAGAAGTATAGCAGACAGTTTCTCCCTATATATGGAGGCTATGTATTCAGATATAAAAGATGAGAATTCAAAACTAGAATTCAGCAGGCTCAAGACTTCAGGTTCAAATCTCTAGAATTGTGAATCATGATTGAGACTTTGAAAACAGTATATAAGCATGAAACAATTCTTTTTTTAAAGGTCCCAAAATGCTTATTTAGGCATTAAGGTAAAACCAAACCAGTGAAAAAGGAAGTAAGAGATTGATTATAACAAGCAAGTTGCCAATTAAATACTTCAGGTACCTATGTAGTACCTTATTGCAAGCAGTCATTTAAAAATGTTATCTCTCTGCCCACAATGCTAGTAAGCACTCGAAAAGAAACTCTGGTGTGCAGATAGTCTACAGTAGGTAACGTTTTGAGCATTCAAGAACAAGTAGAAATAGTGATCTCATCTTTCCCAAAACTGCATGTCCATAACAAATTTCTCCAATCCCTATAGGACCGAGGCAAAATAATATTTTTTAGGAACAACTATTTAGTGCTGTGTGATCCACATAGAATACTTAGTAGACTGGTACATAACTCTGACTTAGAGACACCAGGGCTGTCCATAGCACATAGTGTAGAGTTCTATGAATGAAAAATGTTGTATAAATGTTATCATAGTCATTGGCACAACAGTAAGCCACAAATGTATTTTTTCTTAGATTACTGTATTGCCAAAATATAGCTTTTAATTATAAAAATATTTAATACATCTGATATGAGAGAAACCTTCCCTGGAGCCCAGGAATTAACACATTATCAGTGGGCCCATTTAAAAGGGTGGGTTGGAGTTCTGTGAGAAAGAGCTACTTTTAAGCTCCTTGAAGTAACTGCTGTAGAGATTTTCCCTTTACCTAAAGCATGCTGTTAAATCAATTCAACTATGTAGCACTATGTTTGAGTAACATTAAAGGTTGGCTTTAAACCCATAAAAGTCAGGAAATTCAGGGTTAAGACCGAAAATCCTGACTGCAGGTCTGATCTTAGCTTGTGGCCTTGTGCCAAAATAATAACAATAATGCAAAAAAAGTGGCAACCTCGATTTTCAGACTCAACTATGATTTTTCCTTGAGCTACAGCAAACACTACTGAGAACTCATCCTTTACTGTCTGAGAATTCTGCAGTAACTGGTGTCTCTCTATACATGGAATAGGTGAGACCACAATAATTTAATCACTGTAAAGTGGCAAATGTTTTCAGTGATGGTGATGTCCAATAAAAGATGTTTAAGGTACCTACCTTAAGACTTGTATTGATAAACTGGTGTACTAAATCTACCAGTAACTGCTGTTCCAAAACACGAAACACACTACATTGTTTAGTGTAACTTCTACATAACCCAAAACAGAGGAAGAGAAACTAAATTTTCTTCTGAAAATGTCTCTTTTTCTCCATTGTCTTCTGGAACTCTGAGTAGAGAATTGCAGTACAGGAAGGCAGTTCCAGATGGCGGGAAATGCCGAGGAGAGACTATGTAAACAGAGACTGAAAGAGAGAAATTTAGTACTAGGTGAGCAGTATGAGCATGGAGAAATGAGCAGGGGAAACTTCATGGAGGGAATCAAAAATAAGGGGTGAAATCCTGGGCCCCACTTAAGTTAATGGCAAAACTCCCATTAATTTAAATAGAGTCAGGATTTCAAAACCTCAGCCCTTGAAGGTCCATTATTAAGACGGTCACCACGGTCTTCATGGGTGCATCATGTCATAGTTCCACTTAGGGTATTTTTTAGCTCCCCTTGATGTAAAAGTTTATAAAAAGTTCCACCTTCCATCTTACTTGTTATACAATTTACTGGGGCATGTCCTCCAAGGCATCTTATTTTACAGAATGGTTTTATAAAGGGCATCTCAAATTCTAGCTAAAATGTTGGGAAGTGGGTCTGTGTATCACAGCTTTAAACTGAGAGAACATGTCAGGGTCTTGCTACTAATCAGCTATTTGTTGCTAGTTTCATAAGGAAATTGATTTGGCATATTTAATGTTATTTCTTTATTTTATAGGAAATGGACTATTCCCATAGCACTGTTATAAAATAGCACACACACATATATATGTACTCTATTTTATCTCACAGATTTACAACTGTGCTATTTCACTAGGAATACATTTAATGTAGCATGTCTGTGTGTATGACAATTACATTCGCATGACTCGCAGGCCATCTCACAACTCAAAATTGCTCTTTACATGTTACCAGAGAATGCTGATTATCCTCTAATCACTTATTAAAGCTTCTTCGTTTCAGGGGGTTAAAAATGGAAACACAAGCCACTGCTCATAAAAATAAATGGCAACGTAGCCTCTATTCACTATTGTTTAGAAGGCCAGCATCACATGTTTCTCCTCCATCCTCTCACTTGCTTATTAAAACAAAAGAACCTTTTTCAGGGACTAATTTGAATTTATAACTGTATAAGTGCTTTTAAAAGTGAATTACTGGATGTAATGAATAATATTGCATTGATGTAGCTGTCCTTACATTGTTTCGCTGTCCTGCACTGGATAGAATCTGAACCATGTAGTTATGTTGCACAGGCCCTATACTGTTAACAATGATTCTCCTTTTGTTGAAATGCTGTGTTATGATTTTTTTAGAACAGGAGATTCTGAGTTCTCAATGTGTTGCCACTTTGAAGTTCTAGAGATCCACTGTGTGCAACATGAAGAACTGTGAGGAATCTGAAACCCTACATTGCCACAGATTTGCTATGGTACACTTCCAACTTATATTAATAATGGAAGATCATAGCAATTGTGGTATTTGCATTAGATTTGAAATTCTTGGAGTCCATAGAACTGCAGGTTTGAGGCTTGGCTAAATCAACTCAACATTTAGTCTTTCTGAATTAGACATTCCATTAAATTTACTTCCACTTAATTTACTGCGTGAAAGCCTTTAAAAGTCTGATCCCATGGCATATTTGGTGGTGGTAGATTTCTGACCTGGGTTTTTGGCCTATGTTACATGGTGCTGGCTGTCCCCGGGTCTGTCATTCTTTATCCCACAGGTTACTGAATTTCAGTGATGGGGGAAGTGATTTTTCTGCTTCACCTTAAGTGTCTTTTGATGAAAAGAACAACGTCAGATGTAGTGCCGAATTTTGTAACCTGGTAAAAACATTCTTGTTTTCAACCTAACTTATAATGAAAGTACAACTAAACTGTAACTTTTTTGTAACTAACTTTTTAACTTGGGGACTTAATTTTTGAAACTCAAGTGAACTTCCCATGTCCCAGCAGCTCTTTAAATGAGTAGAAAGATCTCTTCATCTACTCACAGGACAACAAAATTTGTCCTTACCATCTCTGCACTGACTGTAATAGACTTCCATTGCCAAGAACTTGCAATTTGTCACTAATTGGAGTGCATCACCTATGCTCCAAATGCCAGTCTGATATTTACAAACAAGGTTTTCAGGTTAGATCATTATATCCATATCCCCATGAGCACACACACACGTCATGTTGATATTTGAGTCAGTGATTGGATTGCTTTTTCCTCAGCACTTGCAAATGGCAATGGGAAACTGTACTAAAAGTTGGTATTAAATAACAAAGGTAGAAAAGACTAACACCTAAGTAGCAACACTACACTTTCTTTAATTTTGTGGTGAGCCAAAGCTGCAAAATTGGAATATGGAGTCTGAACCCACTCTCTGCCCCTGTGACTAATGAGGAAGGATGGTTCAGTGATGCGGGTGCCAGCTTTGGACTCAGGAGACCTGGGTGCAGTTTCCTGCCCTGTCACAGACTTCATGTGTGACTTTGCATAAAACACCTAAGGCTCCTAGTGCCTCAGTTCCCCATCTGTAAAATGGGGATAATAGCACTTCCCTGTCTTATAGTGGGGTTTTGAGATATCTAGATACTCTGGATATGGGAACCATAAAAGTACCTAAGATAAAAGTTGGTTGGAGATAGAATCTGTAAGTGGCCGCAAACATTGCAGCTAAGTCCCAGTAAAATTGGGCATGTTAGGGTCTGATAGCTTTGGTTTGAATCCTCAGCCCTAGTTTATTTTTCCATTAAGTTTACTAGAATACCTCAGAGTCTGCCAGAATTAATGGCAGACTATTAATTAATTAATAGTCTGCCAGTTCTCCATTGCATTCCTCCAATGTTATATCAATGGCATTTTAAGTAAATGGAGTTATACCAGTGTAAAACTGGAGTAAACAAATAGAATCTGAATGGAAGTGATGATTCTTTAACCAGGGCATATTAACTCCTAGACTGCTGCATTCCTCAGACACCAGGACTCAAAGGGCAATTGTAATTTTAAACGGTTGTAGACACAAATAGCATGCACCAATACCCTTATTATTATTAGTGTACATTATTTATTTGTCTTGCGGTAGCTCCAGTGTTGGCTGAGGAGCCCATTGTGCAAGGAGCTGTTCAAACACAGAACAAAAAAGACAGACCCCCCCCCCAAGCTTACAACATAAATATGTTTGGTTTGCCCTTAAAAAAACACTTCTTCACTCTCTTATGGTATTAATTTATAGGCTTTCCCATGGCCCCCATCACTGTGCTGTCAGAGTACCGTGCAAATATTACCAAATTTAGCCACCCAACAGCGTGAGTTAAGAACATATTATCATCCCCATTTTACATAGAGAAAATGAAGTCAGGAGAGATTAGGTGACTTGCTCAAGTTAACACTGAAAGCTTGTCACAATCCAGCACTTTGATCTCCAGACCATCCCTTCTCCACTGAACATAGGCTGTATGTTTATGCAAGAGGATTGTCGCCTTTTGGCCCTGATCCTGCCATTGAAGTCAATGGGGCCTTGTGTGTGTCATGGAGTCATAGAGAGTTTAAGGCCAGAAGGGATCACCTAGTCTGACCTCCTGTATATCACAGGCCACCAACACCACCCGCACACTAAGCCCAACAGCCAACATTAAACCAAAGTATTACAGCCCACTGGAGACTAGACTATTATGTGCCATAGGTAGAGAATAGGAGGGACCAAGGTGCACCAATGTCTGTGGCTCCTACAATGGCAGGAAATGACTAAAAGAGATATATCCAGATAAGCCTAGTAAGTGACCCATACTCACCTGCTGCATAAGAAGGTAACCCCCCCCCAAGGTCACTGCCAATCTGATTTTGGGGGGAAATTTCTTTTCAACCCATATATGATGAGTGCAGCAGTTGATCTACATGCTATTAGTTGCAGGATTGGATCTTTATTTGCACCTTAATATGGCACAGGTTCTTTGCAAAATTTAAATAGGAGTGTTTTGCTATTGATGCCAATTGCTGACAAGCTTGCTGTAAAGTGATCCTCCTCCCCCCCCCACCTGCATATTATACAGTGGTAGTAAATGGAGACCATCATATCTCTGCATTAAACAAATAAGGAAGCTGCATTCTGAAACTCATAAGTCAGCACCAGCCTTTACCAAATAATAACAGCCACATTGCTGATGATCTTAGCTCTCGCTACTAGGGTATGTCAACACTACCCGCTGGATAGGTGGGTAGCAATCAATCCAACAGGGGTTGATTTATCATGTCTAGATGTGATAAATCGATCCCCGAGCGCTCTTCCGTTGACTCCGGTACTCCACTGCCATGAGAGGCGCAGGCAGAGCTGATGGGGGAGCAGCAGCAGTCGACTCACCGCTGTGAAGACGCCGCAGTAAGTAAATCTAAGTACATCAACTTCAGTTACTTATTCTTGTAGCTGAAGTTGCATATCTTAGGGTATGTCTTCACTACCCGCCGGACTGGCGGGTAGTGATCAATCTTTTGGTGATCGATTTATCGCGTCTCGTCAAGACGTAATAAATCGATTGCCAAAGGCACTTGCAGAGAGGCGCAAGCTGGGGTCTACGGGGGAACCCGCTGCTGCTGTGAGGATGACAGGTAAGTCAGCTTAAAATGCGCTGACTTCAGCTATGTTATTCACGTAGCTGAAGTTGTGTATCTTAGGTCAACAACCCCCCCCACACACACTGTAGACCAGCCCTAAGATCGATCCTCCCCCTAGGATAGACCAAGCCCTAGTAGAGGTTACATTTTTCATTATTTGCTCCAAGAGCGACAAACATTCCTGGAAATCCATGGAAATCCGTGGAGGCTCTTGATAATCTTTTGCAGGTGGTCAGATTTTAAATATTAGAAACAAGTTAAATAACATTTTAAACAGGAAGATATACATTTCCTCTGTTTTTGTTCATTTACTCATGTAATGTATCTTATTTGTGTCACTTACTGGGATTTTTTAAAAAATCCCAGTGGATTAATAAACCTTTTTTAAAAAAATAAATAAAATAAAACTGATTTGCAACTCTATAAAACCCTATCCACTGCATAGAGTATACCATGTACCATAAAATATCAGGCAGTGTTACTGAGACTCCTGTCTGCATATTCAACAATGTCTGATGGCTTCTAGAAATAGAAATATTGAGATATAATGTAAATAAATGGTATGATTTTAAAATATGGAATAAAGAGATGTCATTTTTCCTAATTGGCAGAGACAGAGAAACAATGCCACAGTATTACTATTAAAACCTGTCTGTGAAGATTGCAGTCCAATAAATGTGCCCTGTAGAATGCCAGCTGTGTCTAGTTCTCAAAGGAAAAACACCTAAAGAGTTCATGGTTCTTATTAGAGATGGGCCTAGGAGGCAGGCTTCAGATCTAAGCTTGGATCCCAATTAAAAAGCTCAGGGTCGGGTTCTTCTCCCGCCTTCCTCTGAAGAGCATAGTACAACAAACACTGGTCAGGGTGTATGTCCAAAGTGATACTTTATAGATAACGTGCAAGAAATGTACTGATGAAAATACTCCAATTGTTTAAAAATAGTTATTCCCCTTTCTTCCAAAACCTAACCCCCAATTATTTTTTTCCGAAAAGGATTTTCTGACTCTCTTCAAGCAGTTCCATGTTATGTATTCTGCAGTATTTGCTCACAAGTCTGCCTTTCCAAGTATAGAATGAAAGGCAACACAATCATACACAAGTTGATTACTTGAGAGCATGGTTTTCTCCATGACTAGCACTTCTGAAATGTTAAACCAGTCACATATGTTTGGTATATCCACCTCTCATGTTTGTCATCTCTCTCCTTTTGGATCATGAAAATGGTGGTGATGAAGGTGATATCCTCTGAATTCTCTAGACTTGATACCTTTCGGCAGGTTATCCTTGTGCAAAATATCTTTGCCTCAAAGGTGTGAGAATCCCAGAGGAAGGGCTAATTCCTGAATTTTGTTTTATTGTATTCTAATGTCCTTTGTTTGCTGATTGAGGGATTCATGGAAGACATAAATTCCTTTGTTAGAAACAAAACTGGAGGAAGTCCATTGAACAGTATAAAATACCTTTGCAGGAGATAGTTGCAAATTTAGACTTACTGAATTAAATGTACAAGACCACTTAATTGAAGAGTACTGAGAGAAAATTACTTATGGAGCCTGATATTACAACACTTGCACTGCTTTTGGAAGCAGGCAGGCCAATCCTAGTACAGACCAATAACAAGCCACTGAACCAGCACTGGAATCCGAGGTGACAACATAACTAATTAAGAGGATACGAACTAACCGTCCCCCATCAATGAACCCACACTAGTTGAATTGTAGGTATAAGACATTGTGTGTATCGAATAGATTGTACAGTAGATGGGGTAAAGAGAAAATTCAGACCCCACCACCACAAGAGATGCAAGGGCGGTGGTCAAAGGTGTAAAGGAAACAATTGGGCCAAATGAGAACAATCAACTAGAAGACAAAAGAATAGTGCATAGTAGAAAGGCAGGATGGGCTCATGGTTAAGGCACTGGGCAGGACCTCAGGGGGGCTGAGGTAAATTTTTGGCTTTCCCTTGTTACACCAGGCAAGCCACTTCATCGTTCTGCATGTTGGTGTGGATTTAGACTGTAAGCTCTTTGGGGCAGTCACTGACTCATGCTGTATTTGTGCAGCGCCTAGCATGATGAGGGTCCATTCTTGGTTGGGGCCAGATATTGTAATACAAATCTTAAATTAATAAATGTCTATTAAGTCTTACTCCATGCACTGGACTTTCTGGCTTTGTTCAATGGAATGGGGCATGCTCCCGTCTTTGTTCATGATGCAAGAGCTGATCTAATGGCTGTCACTTAAAATTTCCTGCTCTAACACAGGCTGCTAGCTCTGTGACCTGACATGGGATAGGTTCTCTCTGCACAGTTCACTAAGCAGGCAACATCAAACCCATTAACACTTCTGGGGTATTTGAGTTGGGGGAGGGGGGAGTTTAATTTCATGAATAGGATGCTCTGTACGATCTCAGCAAAAGGTGTAGTGAGAATGTTGGGGTCAGGAAGGATTAGGTCACCAGGTATTCCCTTTATTTTTCTAGAATCACTTAGTCTTCAACAGCAGATTGTTATAAAAGGAAGAGTGGCAATCTTAATGCAATTCTGTTGCCATACTCTGTCTAACAGCGTACTCTCTTGTAAATAGGTTTACTGATTCTTCTGCATCAAGGATATTATTTATTTAATAAAAACGGGTGTTTGACTATTTAAAGTATTACTGTTATCAAGGCTGCTTTTCTAAAATGAGCTTTAGCAGACTTCTTTTCATGCTATCTCACAATTAAACTTCAGCAAAGTAGCAAAGTGGTAACGAGTTCTGCTCGGTTTTATGAGGCAATAATCTAGTTCCTGAGTGGATGAACTGGAGAACTTCCTCCCTTACATGGGAGTTGGGTAATTGCTGGGAAATCCAGAGTTATGTGCCTGTTACTAGTGTGCTGTAAGCCTTTTAAAATAAAGTATGTGGCCCTCCCTCTAAAATGGATCAGATGGAAAAGCGGATAGCAAGATTATGAACCTTGGGGCAATTGGGATCCTAACCTGAATCCTGATCCAACTTTCACAGCTGGACTATATCCCTGTGACTGGCTGAACCAAACCTCCTGATCTGAACAGCTCTGAAGTTAGATAGATGAGGGTGTTTTTGTAGCTCTGGCTCACTTCTAATTAAAAGTGAAATACTAAAAAATAGGTCTCAGGGAAGAAATGGAAGCCCAAAAGCAAAATGAAAATTAAAGGTCAAATTGCAACTTAGCAACTTGATGCAGAGCTGGATTTAATAACAAAATAAATCCATTCTGAGAAGGAAAGAAATAATCAAAATTACTGAATAGATAAAAGACAGAATGGCATTATATGTAACAGCACCCTCTGTCATATTAGTCAGGGAGAGAGGGTTCAATAAAATAACAAAAATAGAGCCAATAGTTTACAGGCAACAGATGAGAAAGTGGATACACTTGGAGGCATGTATGGTTTGCTAAAGTTGCAATGCAAAATTATATTTAATTTAGAATGGAATCTTTGACAATACAGTTGAAAGAAAAAAATCCTGTGCCACAGGATTTAATTTGAATTATTCTTGCTTCCTTATAACATTTAAGTCAAGCCCAATATAATTCTACATCCTCACCCCCAACTAATCAGAAGATGATTTATTAATTTTTAAATATGTTTAGGTTGCCTTGACATTTGGATAATATTGTTTTCTATACCTATATACTTGTTTGACTGGAGAGCGAGAAGATATTGTATCTTTAATCAGCTGTTGTATTAAGTCTGTAACCAAAAAGATAGTAGTATTACTTGTACTTTCCTTTAAGGACAACTGAATCTTCCTTTCATAGTTAGTGCAGCATCATCATTAAGTCTGAGTTCTCTGCATTCTAAGAAAAGCTATCATTTTTATCAGTATTTTGTATATCTTAGCTATAGGAATTTCCCAACAGTCATGCTAAACCACAAGCTGCCATGTCATGTACATTTTGCGTGTGTGTGTGTGTGTGGCCTATTTAGCTTTCCTAGCTGTTCCTAGGTGAGGCAAACAGCCAAAGAAAAGTGATGACTGTATTTCATGGTAAGAACAACATGTTAAAAATGGCTAAATTAATTTAACATTTGCAAGGAATGTTGGGGGCTTCATCAATTAAAATATGCTGGCAAGCAGGAAAAGATTTTTTCATGTGTGTGATGTCTTCTCTCTCCCCCGCTACGCTCAGACAAAATTTGAATTTTAGTTAAATCACATCTTAACTTCTTTGTGTAGAGGGGTCATATTAAAGTCAGTTACACATGTGTATAGACAATCACAAGGTGTCTCCCTAATGCTCAAATATGCACATTTCTATTCCACTGCACTCAATTAACCGCCTGCTAAAGGAGCTCCCTCCAGGCCAGGATTGAGACACGTTGGTGAAGATAGTTCTGGGAAGCTTCCATTACCACTGCCCGTACTGTACTTCCTCTGTGGAAAGAAAACTTCAGGCTTCAGAGCTGTCTGTTCAGAATCCTTCGTGAGGTCTTACATTCACTACATAATTCTTTTTTTTTTTTTTTTTTTTTTTTTTTTAGAAAGCTCTAAAGGAGGGTAATCCTAGAAGGATAACTGAGGCTTTGTTAATTAATGCAAACCTCTGTCTGTTTGTCCAAAACATCATGTGTTGTCACAGTTTGTGCGTTCCCAGCTTCTTCATGTTATCCCAGTCACATGTTCCAAAACCACTGAAAAGGCACCATGAACCTTATGACAGAGACTGGATTTTGTCAAACGAAAAGCATTAACGAGCGAGTTTTCCATGAAAATTTTGCCCACTCCTTGACAGGTAGTCATCTAGGGATTACACACCAACATAAACCATCAGAGATTCTCCTTGTCTTCATTAATGATTTTAAAAATAGTGCTAATAAATGTGTCGAGGTTAACTGAGAATTACTGAATAATGTGTTTGGCAGCCGGTGGAACCTAAGGTTTTTCTTTCCCTTCCCCCCCCCCCCCCTTCCACTTTCATGTAAGGAGACTAGTATTATAATTGTATCCAGAGCATGCTACCAGGAGGAATACTTCCAGTCAAACTTTTCACTCTCGCTTTTATCTTGTTTTATTTTTGTTTGATTGCTTTCCTAGGAGTGTGGGGGTGCCCGGTATGAGATCATATGTATAGCCATTAAGGTCAGTGGAACTTGACAGTACTCAGAACTCTGCACAATCAAGCCTTAAGAGAGACAAAAAAGAGGATTAAGTTTTCTGTGGGAAGGCCTTTAGAACTCCCACTGAAATCAGTGGGAATTTTTCCTGAGCAAGAACAGTGGGACAAAGTTAAGTGCCTATAATTTTTTTTTTACTAATTTTCACTAATTTTTACAAATTTCCAAACTACTATTAAAGGGCCAAATCCTCAGCTGCTGTAAATTGGCTTAGTCATATTTTTTTTGAGATTGAGTGGTGATAGCAGAAAAATGTTATGATGTTTTTATGGCAACAGGAAATGTTGCTTAATGCAACTGAATAGGCAATCTGGTTCTGGTGTTTTAAAGTTTACTGTCAAAATTCCCCTTTGAGTTGAAATCTCTCATGTTTATTGCCAGCCCCATGAGGAATTGTTTTAAAAAGTTCAGTAAAATTGCATGTTATTTTTCTTGCAACAAGTAAGTGTGGAATTGGTACATTTCCCCAACTATTAAAGAGTTTCCCATCTGCTTTACATTTTTGCTCAGGTAACCCTAACAAGATTTTTGGTTGGTTGCTTTTAAAAAAAACTTGCACTGTGGATGAGGCATGCTGATACCACGGCAATGGGCATGATAAAAGCAAGGGTAGGTCAGATAGAATGAATATGATATGATTTGAAGAAAGGTGGTTTAGAAATGATTGGGTATTACATGATTTCTCACTAGTATTTTGACATACAGAGGTGCAAAGCTCCAGAGAGCTGTATGTATCCAGCTCCAGTAGATCAGTGGGTATCACATAACTATTCACAAGGAATCCATTGCCAGCAATCCCATTTTCCTCCTTAATCAGCCACCTCTATTTTTTTTAATGCATGGTCATTGCAGTGCACATTCAAATAATTATTGCATACCCTAGGGTTTTGCACTCAGTTTACTGTGTCCAACAGCAATTGCAAAATCTTAAGAAGGCAGCAGGGGCATTTTAAATGTAGGGGGAGAAGACATAGAGAGCATGAGACTTGATTAAAATGTGCAATCTGGTATTAGTGTTGGTACAGCTAATTGAATGTAGTAATCATTCAACTAACCTCTTTACTTAAATGTTTGGGAACTGTGTGTTTTTTTGTTCTTTTTCTATTTCAAGTAATTGTATCCTTCCCCTGCCCCCCAAAAAAGTTCAGTGCCGAGATCTAGTAAAAATTGCACATATCTAAAAGTCAAAAATGTTTAAGTTGCTTCCCACTGCAATCATAAGTCAGTGACATTGAATGTATAGGACCTGATCCTGAGGTTAGTGCTGATTTACAACTGAAGCAATTGGCCCAGAAAGTATATCAAGCTTGCTTTGTCCACAAGAGCTTTTTGGAAGACACAGTGGCCTGTCTTCCGAAGCAGGTATGTGGGACAGAGCTGGACTGATAGACTGAGCTTTAATTCCCAGTGGGTTTGCAGCGAGGGAGGTTGGGTTGGGTCTGGAGGATGTTTTAAATTTTGTTGCTAGGCCATAGTACATGTATTGTTAACTGGACTGTAAATTTAACTAATTTTAAAAGCACTCAGAGCATGGAATCAGTGCTTTAAAAGTCTAAATGACCGCATATATAGTCATAAAATCAACTACACGTGTACAAGGGGCAGAGTTACGCTTGCAGTGGATGTCATAACTTAAATTTCCTGATTCTTTCTGCATGTGAAACCTCCGTCTTGACTTTGCTTTAACAGGGTGCCTTTTTCATTTAGCCTATTGTATAAGTGGAAGAAGAAGATGAAGTTGGTAGTTTAGAATGTCAAACAGTGGTTTCAGTTTGACAATAAGGTTCAAAGAGATTAATTTTAACTCGGCTGCTTACGTTACTGATCTCCTACCCGCTGGATTTGTGGCATTAAGATGTCAATAGTACAACAAAATCTAACTAACAGTTTCATCACTGACATCTTTGAAAAGTACAGATGATTGCCTTCTTACACACCAGGACATATTTCTTTAGGACAGAACTCTTTGGTAAGTCTCCACAATGGAGGGAGAAGAAGAGAGGTGGAGGGGCAGTGAGTCTGGGCATGAAGGTAATTAGAAACATTTCCAATGGTTTATACATTTTATTTTATTTAAACGAGGTCATTCACGTGGCGCAAAAATCCTGATTTTCCCAGGGCACCCACCTTGCTCTGAACTGTCACTAGAAAAATGTCTTGGATAATAATAAACTGTCCTGTGTCCTTTTTAATTTTTTTTTAAAAATGCTTCAACCTTGAATGTGGCAGTGCTGACTCTTGCAAGGGCAGCCAAAGAGTTGGTAACAAAGTTTCTTCAAAGAACACCCACCCTGCAATACAATGTGTATTAATCAAAAGTACCCAGACCTTCTTTTGATCTGACTGTTTAGGTAAATCTCTTGGCCCAGCAGCTGTTAGATGGGGTGTCAGTTAAGTTGCTGCAGATCTGGCTAGTTAGTCATTAGTATTTTTTTAAATAATGGGGGGAGGGAGAAAGATGGAAAGAAATCAAGCAAGTAAAAAAACTGCATCTGGCTTAAGTATTTTATAGCTTGTTTCAACTGTTGGGCTTGTTTTATTAATAAGTAGCATTTTAATTTGTTCTGCTTTCATAGTCTCTCTTCTATCAAACTAGTTGTGCTCATGTGAAGGTTCCCTCAATGCTGGAGCCTGGGCGGGAGGCGTAGGAAGCTTTCAGGGGTAAATAATATGAAGCCTGGATGCAAATAGTTTTGCTTTGGGGGAAAAAAACCCTCATTTTCACTTAAGTAGTCTTTAAAAGCCTTTCTCCTGTGTTCTGCCTCTGTAGCGACCCCATGAAGTCCCCCGTCTTTGAATCACAATTTAATCCTTTGGTTCGGCACGTATTGTCCCTTGATGACAGGCATTACATTTCCACAGTACCATCAATCAAAGCTAGAGGCTGGTTTAAATAGGCTGCAGATGCGTGTGGACATTGGCTTTCTAAGTGGCACTTTGCTAGAGAGACAAAGGGAGGGAGGGCTTGGAAATCTCCAGGTAGGATAGAACCAGCAAAGGGGTTCCCATTTTCACCATATTTCCATTTCACCCATGTGTGGGCTGTACATGGAGACATGTTTAGCAGGAGGGAATGCTTTTTGACTACAACCTTTAAATGGTGTAATTGGAATTTAACTGCTCCTATATTTTTTTCATCCCATGTGGGAGTCTGGAGCTCTGTTTACAAGGTGTGTCATATCCTCTCTACCCTTGACTTCTTCTCCCTCCTACCCCCACGTTCCCTCCCTGCTTTTTTTTTTTTTTAATGTCCTGGCCAAATAAGCAGAAAGAGACTTTTGAAGGGAATGCACATAGAAAGACCTGCAATTACTGTCCCTGACTTCACTGTGAAAACTTTACAAAGGCCCTACTGAAAAATCTTCCCCTACCCCTCCCACTCCTTCTAAGAGAACGAAAAAAAATCCATCAAATTAACACATCAATGAGTTGATTGTAATCTCCAGGGTTCAGTGTAGCACTTTCTAGCCTCTCAGACAGGAGGCCAGCATGATTTATCAATGCAAACCTAATAGCATCAATATGAATCTAACTAAAAATCAATATTTCATTACCAAATTGTTAGTGAGAATGAAGAAAAATTGCAAGAGTCAGAGCATTCTCTAGGGTAGGAGCATCTGGAGTTCAATGTGACAAGATGAGTGATGCATGACTCGGGGCCTGGGGAAGGACACTGGGAGGACAGGCCACTACGTAAGGCCGAAGACTCAAGAAGAAAAGCACTCCTCACTTTTTTTTTTAAAGCTTTCTCTAAAAAGAGAGAAAATGTCTGAGAAGGAAAAATGGAAGGCAGTCTGCTATTTACTGATGCAAAGTAGCACAAATGACTCAATTCAAACAAACTAGTCTGTTTCTTGCCCATATAATTTATCTTCAGGGTGTGGCAAATACTGAAGGAAAAATAAATCCAGTGGGCCAGATTCTGACCCCATCTACACAGAGTATAAATCCAGAGTGACTCATTCAATACCATCACTTTGGATTTATACCCTGTATAGATGAGATTAGCAATGGAGGATTATTCTGGATTTACACCCTGCTGTAGCTGAGGCCAGAATCTGGTGCAGGAAACTCACTTAAAGCCTGCAGCTCATTGTTAACTCACTCTGTCCTACCTAGGCACTTCAGTTTGCTTGGTTATGTCAGTCTGACGGCACCTTCAGAACCAGGGCTGAAAATGTAGGGTTATCGTGTATTTGTGTAAATTGCGACTGAGATCAGACTGTAGACAGACTGAAATCTGTTAACAAGAAGGCAGCAGAAATCAAAACAGCATGTTTGCTAAAAGCAACCTAGCATCCCAGTAATTAATGCATTTACTATTTAAGGAAACAGTAAGAACTGCAAGGAACAGTGCCAGAAGTAGGCTCAAAGCATAACTTAATATTGATTGTGTCTCTGGTCTGTCCTGGCATTATAGTCACAAGTTCGGCATCCAGTTTAATAAGTTGACTGGAGCCACAAAAAGTACTGAAACTGAGCTTCAATCTGAGTGCAACTTCTCAGACAGCATTGGCTTGCTCAGATTTTGTTTGGGGACAGTATGTAAAAGTGATTGTACCATTCTGTTTAGAACCTTTTGTCTCAATCTGGATATATGACATTTATCTGCTTTATCATTTCATGTTGTATTTAGAATCTGAATCTGCTTTGTTGATGAGAGAGGCCACATGGTAGGTGTTGCCAATTCTTCTGATTTTAATCACACAACTTGTGATCTCTGGTGTTTTTCTTAAAGCTCCAGCTCCTGGAATTGGGTGATTATGTGAGAGAATCAGCCTGAAAAAAAGTTCATGGGTTGTGGAAGAATGCTTGAAAAATTGTGCACTCTAATGGCTCAAAATCCAAACGGCAAATATAAAGAACCTCAAATCTACCAACTACTTTTTTGCATTTCCCTAGTTAATTCACCTTCAACACTTGCTAGCTTGTGCAGACACAGAAATCCATTTCAAAAGGTATTTTTTTCTCCTGCTGATAATGGCCCATCCAGATTTAACAGGCTCTTGGAATTGGTATGCTAATGTACAACTTTTTTTTCCTTTCTGTGTGGATAAATGCATCTTACTTCTTTTCCATTCTATGCATCCGATGAAGTGGGCTATAGCCCACGAAAGCTTATGCTGAAATAAACTGGTTAGTCTCTAAGGTGCTACAAGTATTCCTTGCTTTCTTTACGGATACAGACTAACACGGCTGCTATTCTTAAACCATCTACTTTAAAAAAGTCTCATGGTTTTTAAGGCAGTTCCATGAATAGGGGGAAGGTAGCATTGACGCATAATTGTGAATACTTGGGTTAGCAGCAATACTGGAGTCACTGTATTTCTTCTTTGTCCCAGATTGGCTAAGTCTATCCTATGGCCTAGGGCAGCGGTTCTCAAACTTACCTTTAGCGTGACCCCTTTTTTCTGAGCGGCACGGCGCCGCGACCCCTTGAGTGTCTGCCGAAAAGCCGCCGAATGAATTACTTCCGCATTCGGTGGCTATTTTCGGTGGACATGCCGAGCGTTCCCAAAATAGCTCGGCATGTCCACCGAAAAGCCGCCGAAAGCGGAAGCGATCGTGATCACGGCGGCGGCTTTTCGGCGGAAAAAAAAGCTCGCGACCCCTCAGGTTGAGAACCCCTGGCCTAGGGGGTGAGCACAAATAAGCAGAAAACATGTTTCCATTTGGCTTCTTGGAGAGAGTCGCCATGTTAGCTAACTTTAATGCTCAAAATAAAATTTCTCTTAGCCCCAGTGTTTCTAATTCTTGCAGGAAGTAATACATCATTATTCTGTATTTCCCGTAGGTACTAGGAACTGTCTCATTATTGTATGTTTTAGCTCAGACAGTTGTCTCTGTTCTTGCATCAGGAGAGAAGCAGTGACTGTATATTACTGACAAAGGCCTAAACACTCCACTAATAACTTTGCAAGTTACTGGGAACTGTCTAACTATTAGAAGAATTTGATGATGCCTCCATTTTAGAAGGCATTAACTGTAACCTGGCTTCAATGAACTCGGAGGCCAAATAAAACTTGGGAGAGCCATAAAAGATATCTGGAAGATGAGAGCTAATGAGATGAATAAATGGAAACTAGTTTTGTGAGATAGGGAGGGTCTTACTCATTGGAGAAAGAGTCCTAAAAATTGTTACTTGTCATTTTTATAAAGATTTTATATGTGCCAAGAGCACTGGAGTACTCTGGATCAGTATACTCTCAAATAAAATGCATTACAGTCAATATTTTTCAAGACCAAAAGTCAATGTCGCATTTAGCTCAGAATATGGTCATTGACAAATAGGAACCTCCTTAAGATGAAGAGCAGGAAGCCTCCTTAAGCTGTATTAAGTTTTCCAATTTTAAATAAAAATGAAGAGTGTAACACACTCCACCAAACAGGCCTTCAAGCTTCTGACTGTAAACTTTTCCCTCATTCTTTCCCACCTCATCTCTCATATCTCTCTTTGTCTCTTCTCATTCCCTTCGTAGAGGTCAACAGGTTCTTGTCATCAGAATAACCATAACTTACTTTAGTTTATAGTGCGTTTCAGAAGTTGAGAGAGAGAGAGAGAAAGAGAGACTGGGAGCCTTTCAGTGTAAACACAAATTAATTATTGTGGAGGCAGTAGCTTTCCTGACTTGTGGAGGGTGTAGGAGTAGAAGAGCAGAGAGATAAGTCAAAAGTTTTATTTGATCTTTTAACAATATTCCCCATTATCCATTTAAAAACCCCATTTCCTGTGCTTTCTGTGGTATCTTTCTTCCATGTAAACGCTGAAGTTTTCCTTCTTTAACTGAAGGGAATGAGAAGCTGAGGTGACATTTTTGTTGCTGGAAAACAATTTAAAAATGGAGTACAGGATCCAATTGGAGAAGACTGATTAGATACCCAAACAGAGGAGAGATCTGGATATTCACAGCACGCTTATTGTACCTATGCAAATCCTTGCACTCAGACTGATTGACAAAGGCCTCCAACCATTTCAATGAAATACCTTATTTTCTGGCTTGCATGAGATTCTATTACAGTTTTGTAATCTGAAACTTCTTTCCAAGATCAGAGTTCTGCTTTCACATTTAAATTGAGTTCCATTTTGATGAACAAGTAGAATAGATAGGAGAGTAGGCAGGGCTCATTCAAAACTGAATCTTTCCAGGTTCAACTGAACAGGAACCAAAATCAATCACTGCTGATTTGCTTGTCCCTTCCTAACAGATGTACTGATTCCAAGAGACTACAAGAGGTGGTAGAAACTTGGTGGTTGTCATAACCTGTAATAGTCACATGTTGGATATTTGGAGCAATAATGCCTTGTTGCTGGCTCTTTTCAGCCCTCCTTATGTATTCATATTGTCTGTGAAGATAAAGTAGCACAAATGACTAAATTAAAACAGACTAGTCTGTGTCTTTCATCACTTCTAGGAGAGAACACTGGCATCAAAGAAATGTGTGGTGAAAGTTTAACTCAAGGATCGGCAACCTCGGCACGCGGGACTGCAGGGTAAGCACCCTTAGTGGGCCCCACTGGTTTGTTTACTTGCTGGTTCGCCGACTGCGGCTCCCACTGACCCCGGTTCGCCGCTCCAGTCCAATGGGGGCTGCAGGAAGTGGCGGCCAGTTTGGATCGTTCCATGGAAAATGAAACATTCATCTGGATTCCTATCCTCTGGTCTTTCCTGTCTTTAAGTTTTCAGCTCCTTATTATTATCTTTAGTCTTTCACTTTTTTATAGAATATTTTTAAAAAGTCTCTTCTCCTCTTTTCTTCTCCCATTCAGTTATTTCCCATCCTCCTTTCCAGCTGGATTCCATTATCCCTGCTGTATGCTAATCTTTGTCCCCCTAGTGGCCTAAAATGATCTCTCCTTTGTACCTTCCAATTCATTAATTGGCTTTGAAGCCTCTGATGCCATTTTTCTATAGTTTGCCTTAATTCTGACCATTCTACCAGTAATGTCTGTTTTCATTCACTAATTTTTTCCTGAGCCTCACTTTTTAGACTTCCTTCCTTTCCCCTCGGTAGATAATATTCTGTTCTATCAGTTTCTTTGTAACCAAGAATATGGGTTTAGTGCTTTTATGAGTGATGCTGAGAGTGGGACTTTCCTTTACAGCATACCAACCTAGAGAACTAGACAAAACATTATTTCTACAGGAATATTTTGTTCTGAAGATGTTTATTTAGCACCTATTTTCTTTCCATTAAACAGATGTCAGAAAGGACGCAGTACAGGCTTAATAAAATGACCTTGAATTCTGATACTCTTTGGCATTTTATGTATTTATTTGCAGATCTGTAAGGCTTGTGGATAAAATAGATGCTTGTTAAATGTATAGTGTGGCTGATGGTAAAAATGGATTCTTTTCACAGGTTTCTTCTTTACAACCAAGCAGTCTTAAGAATTTTGCCATTTACATATCACAGTATCAATTTTTTTCACAGTAAATCTGCTTAACAACTTTATTTATGGAAAATGACAGGTGCATTTTTATGACACCTAGTACTTTAGGTCTTAATTTTGACAAAATTGTTGTTTTATCCTCCAGTTATATATAATTAAGTTTCCAATAGCCACTGCATATAAAGAGTTTAGGATTGTGGATAAAGTCTAGCATTTGTATTTGAAGGATTAATGTGTCAGTATTTGTGTATGTTTTTCTGTGGGCTTTTCAATGCAACATAACATGAGATTTGACCTTCCTGAAGTATTTAATTTCCGAGATGGTGACTCAACCATGAAAAAAACAGACCTTGTATTATTTTGGCCCCAGATACTACCTTTTAGGCACTAACAAGCAAATAAAAAATATAAACACTTGAATACAAAGAGTTATTTATCTCTTGGTTTTGGTTTACAAGAATCTAAATGCATAGTCCAATTCCAGGCCCTCTCTCAGCTCACTTTATTATTTGTCTTGTGACAACACCTAGAGTCCTCAGACAAGGATCAGTGTCCCATTATGCTAGACATTCTATAGACATAATGAAAAGATAGTCCCCACCCCAAAGAGTTTTCTGTGATATTACTAAACTTCCTGTACCTCTTTGACTGACAGATCAGTCTCTGAGCAAGGGCACATTTGACTTCTTATGCTCTTACTGAACTCTTCATGTATCACCTTAGCATGGTTGGGTGATGTACTGCACTTCTCGCCTGGAAATGCAAAAAACCCATGCAGCACCTTCTTCTAGCCTCCACTGCTTCCTCTCTCCGTGTCCTGTTGCTGCCTAAGTTACTGGTTACTTGCCACTCCGAGCCCAAAAGCACCTGAAGAACTCTTGTTTCCCACACTCTGAATATTGGAATTTCATTTTCTTTCTCTCACTGCCTGTATCTCATACTTTCTCTTATGTTTGGGGATGGGAATTGATTGAATCAGGTGTGGAATACTTAAGAGTGGCATATGCACAGCAAGCGATAAGGGCAGGTGCCAGCGTGGTTTAATCATCCTCTGCCAGTGTAGTGATGCTTCTCATGCATCTAAGTCAGGAGCACCTAAGGAGGCCTCCAAATACTTTTGAAAATCCCCAAATGCATAGCCAGCTCTTTAGTCATTATTCTGACATCTGTCCTTTGGGACTGCTCATGCTCTAGAGCAGCCATTCTCAACGGGGGCTATATGGTCTCCAAGGGGGCCCTGACACATTTGAAGGGGTCACAGACTGAAAACTGTGAGAAGGGGAGCCCCAAGGGTTTATCGGGGCCCTTATAACTGAACAGATGAAATTCCCAAGCAGGAACCTTAATTGGAGTCAATTCCTCCCTCCCTGGAACCTGAGAAGAGCTCCTAAGGGGGCCGTGGCTAAAAAATGGTTGAGAATGGCTGCTCTAGAGCACTCAGGGGAATTAGGGACAACTAACAGACTTTTCTGAAAAATCTCCTGAGCCCAGACATGTGCTGAGCTCGAGAGTTCATGGCGGACCAGTTGCACCTGCACAAGCCTTTGAACGTTCTTCCGCTAATTGAAATTTCTCTTCTTCCTACCCCATCTCAGTCCGACTTTCTTAGTTATTTAGAACAGTCAACCACAGCATCGGGTGTACATCTTAAGCACCATGCCCAGGACACTGCGAACTATAATAGCCCTAAATTTGAAAAACACACAGCTCAGATCAACTGCACTGTTCATCCATGCTCAGTAAAGAAGACTTGAAAGTCTGTAGTCCCTGAATTGCTATGAACTAGGTGAGCGTGGGACCCATTTCTAAACGCTGCAGGACCCTGTAAAAGGACTGCTGTATCACCTAAGGTGCCATCTCAGCCTAAGGGAATGTGCATCAGCTGAGGGGCTATATGGGATCTGAGTTCTGTTCTCCTTCTTCCACTGACCATTCTCAAGTCTATGCACTTCCCCCTAGTCCTTATTTAGAAAAGCTTCATATCATTCCCATCCATAAGGAGTAAGTGACTTACCAAAGGTTACAGGCCACAGTTGCGAACAGAACCAGGATTTTTGCTGTAACAAACCCATAATTCACTAGAGCATGAGACCTGTCAGAAATAATCTTTGTAGTTTACATGCTTTAGTTATATACATAAAAAATAGGGCTACTTGTGCTTACGTACCTTTTGTCAAGTCTCTTCAGATCTACAGATGAGAGCTATGTGAAGTCAAAAATTTCTTGTCCATTGTAGTAAGAGCTAGGAGGGTAGAATGACTAATTTTATCCTGTGGGTGAGGCCTTGGTCCAAGTGCTAAAAGACCTAGGTTCAACGTATGGGTCTTGCACTTATTTACTGTGTAAACTTGGGTTTGTCACCTAACTTTCCTGTTAATATCAGTAGACGAGGGTTATTAAACCGTATTTCTCCACCTGATAGTTGTGTGATGTAGAGATGAATGTTTGGTTAGTTCTTTCAAAAAGTACAGCTCTAAAATAATAATTTATGACTACAGTACTTGTCTCCCACAGCTGGAAGGAACACAGTATTGCATAGGGAAGACAGATAATTTTCACTCTCTCCTATTTTCCTGCCTTCTACAGATCCCAGAAGGGGCAATCTCAGAAGACACAAGTAGAGAATGGGAAGGGATGCAGAATGCTGGGGGCACAAATATCTTCTGTGGAGAGAGATGATTTAAAAACAAAGTGAGGAAGACAGCATTCACCATATTAGTGGAGTTTTCAGCTTTTACTGCAAGAGGTGAATCAGTGGTCTAACTAGTACCATTTCAAATCTAAACAAGATTGGCTCAAACCTCATCTTTAAAGTAAACTGCAGGGAATATATTTTATTGTATTTTTATTGTCAGGTTAGATCTTAAAACATGAAGCTCTGTTGGCTGTGTGAGGGTGCACACATTAAAGATCCTATAACAAATTTTGTAAGAGCAGAGGTTTGCTGAAGGGTCAGATGTCCCCCTCTTTCCTCTGCTATGCAGTGGTTCCTTAGTAGTTTATGTATCAAATGTGTAAAGTGCTTTGGGATGAAAAGTGCCTATTTAAAGGCAATTCTTGGAGATATTAGTTAATTGAAGAACACTCGTTCAAAAAAGAAGAATCCCATACTCTGCTCTGTCATCTATCCACTTAGTTCAAAAGTGGAAATGAGAGAGATTTCTCCCCCCCCCCTCCTGGCCCTTTTTGTTGTCTTAAAAAGATGACAGTGAGTCAGCACGACTCTATTTTTATTTGTCTACTGGAATACTAAGATAGGAGTCAAACTGTTGGCAAAGGGACATCCACTTTTCTTGGTCTTGTTCCACTCAACTTCTAATATTAGCTCCAAGGACTCTATACAGGATTAATCTAAAGGGAGACAAAAACATTAACTAAAGCAATAAAGATAATTAATCTGTGTTTGAAGGGGATATTCCCCCCCATTTCATCAGCCATTCTTTAGGCACAAATGCCCAAACCTTTTCTCTACAGTGGAGTCTGAGAGTTTTACCAACCCCCTCTGTTTGTCCCCATTTAAAGTGCTGTCATCAGGGACTGCCTTATGTTACTGCAGCGCACTGTTGTTCCAAGCTAATATCAGATCAGCTAAAGCCATCAAATCAGCCCTGTGAAGTGAGCCTGGAAGGGCCCCATTCCATACTAAGTTCTTCACTCATCTTAATTTTTATATTATCTGTCTTTAATTTTGTTGTTCATTATTTATTTATGGCTAGCAGGGCTGTATCAGAAAAGGTCTCTATGTACATAGGCATGCAAAAACCATTGCCACGCTTATTTTAGAATCTTTTTTTCTCTCTCCCAAAGAGCTCTCTGTATCTAGTGAGAGCTCTGCTTAATTAGTTATTTAAATGATTGGAGCAATGCTGTTTCTTTAACTTCTAACTGCGACAAACACATATGAAACATACTGTTGGCGGCACTTAATCAACAGCAGTCAATTTATCATTTTCACAGTTTTAGTGAGTGGTTATGAATCACTAAAATCACAGGTATTGTAGACGCAGTGTTGTGGCACTATCATTAACAAATATACAGTGCACAGAGGGATGACTTGGTAATTGAGTGGGACTAATAAGAATACATCATTTAGCTGTGTGTGACAAACTGTGCCTCAAAACACAAGCATGGAAAATTCACGTTTTGCTTAATAAATAAATTACACAGCCGATGTATTATACATAATTTGTGTCCTCATGGATTTGAGTGATATATAATGCATGGTCCAAGTCATTTATTTATTAGGACTAACTATATATATTGTAGGTGGGGAATTTTAAACTCTAGAGTAAGACCTGCCTAGGTAACTGTTACAACTACTGAGTTTGATTGGGCTGCAAATGAGGCTGTGCATTTGGGGAGTTGCAAACACTGGCAAATGTTTCAAATGTTACAAGCTCCAGCACGTCTATAAACTTTAATTTCATCCACTTATTTGAGGCATAGGAGGAGAAAAATCTCAAGGCTGCATAGAAAGGTTGTTTGTGTGTACTTTACTCAGTGAAGAAAGACAAAGCAATGTCTCAATTAATTTTTGTTTTAATTGAGGCAAGGAATATAGATGCAGTGGAAGGATAATTGGTATCTCTTATGTACTGGAAGGGGCAATTTTACACTGGGGGCCCATCCAGTCCTTGAACAGGTCAAGAATTCCTGCAACCATTGTTAGAACACCACTAGCCTCCATGAAGTAAAGAGCAAATTAACCCACTTTATCCAATAAGCATTTTTAAGAAACAAGTTTGAGATATTTGGCTTATAAACTCTTTCCAAATAGCTTTCCTATGGTCACTTCAGAGGTTTTCAGCCATGTTGCCATGGAGCTGGCCTTTCCTGTTTTCCTCGAAACCTATGATTTTCCCCGATTTGCTATTGCCCCCTCAGGATTGCTCTGATCTAATTTGCTCTCTTATTTCCTGGGCATAGATTCCAAGGCCAGAAGGGACCATTGTGATCATCTACTTAGACCTCCTGTCTAACATAGGCCAGACAACTCCAAAATAACTCCTATAGCATTTATTTTAGGAAAAACATCCAATCTTAAATTTTCAGTGATGGAGAATCTACCAGAACCCTTGGTAAATTGTTCCAATGGTTAATTACTTTTACTATCAAAAATGTATACCTTATGTGTAGTCTGAATTTGTTTAGCTTCTGTGACAATGCACCTCTTTTGTCAAATCAGGGCTCAGACTTTCTTCTTCAGGTGTTGTGGGGAAGTTGGGGTAAATCAGTCTTACTCTAGAGGTTTACTTCTTCACACTGGTTTATTTACAGTGTAGACCCTAGGGTTGGCTCGAGAGGCTTTTTTAAACTAAAAGATACATTTCCTATCTGCCACTGAAATACTGCCTCTTTTGTGCTAATCTAATCGCTAGATACCCTCTCTAACCCACTGTGGGCCCAGCTGCACTGGGAACCAAGGCCATCTCCCTAAAGAGAAATAAATATAAGATTTCCCTCATAGAGAAAATCAGCTCTTTACCTAGGAGAAATCTTTTCCCCTGCTGCAGTTTGCTTCTCATCCCTCTTTTTCCTTTCACTGGAAGAGGGTTTTAAAGGTCACAGGCTGCCCTTAATTAGACACAGGTGTCCTTAATTAACCTGAGGTAATCTCTTTCAGTTCATAGGACATAAGGCTTTAACTATTTTAAAACTGATAAGCTTGCCTTCACCCATCCTTCTGGAACTGTCAGGTATGACTTCATCACACTTCAACTCTCAGCTGCTGGATGGTATTATGCCTTTTTTTGCTAGATTGAAGAACCCATTATTAAATATTTGTTCCCCATGTACATAGGCACAGACCGTTATCAAGTCACCCCTTTACTGTCCTTTTCCTGATGTAAATAGACTCAAATATCTCATTCTATCTCTATAAGGTATGTTTTCTAGTCCTTTAATCATTCTTGGGGAGCTTATCTGAATCATCTCTAAATTTACAACATCCTTCTTGAATGGTGAGGACCAGAACTGGAAACACTCTTCCAGCAGCAGTTGCACCAGTGCCAAATACAGAGGAAAAATAACCTCTCTACTCCTACTCCAAGATTCCCCTTTTAATGCATTTCAGGATCGCCTTCACTCTTTTGGCCACAGCATCACACTGGGAGCTCATTTTCAGGTGATTATCCACAGTGACACTCAACTCTATTTCACTCACTGATTCCCAGGATTGAGTCCCCTATCCCATGCAAGTCTGGTTTGACTCATTTCAGGAAAACCTAGTTTCTTCTTCCTGGCTAATTGACATCTGGTCTCATGTTGCTTACTTTATGATTACTCAAATATGGTTGAGCTCTGCAGCAACTGGTCTGGTAGAATTCTAGGTATCAGGAGACAACATTCACCTTCCAGCAAAGTCACCTTTTAAAAATTGAACCTTAACGTTAACTTTAAAATAACTGCACTGCAATTAATAAACATCAAACATTTCAATGATGTCCATATACAAAATGGTAAACATTCTGTTCAGTTCCCCCTCTGCCTCTTGATGTAGCAAGCAATTTCCTTCTTGACTGCGCTCAACAGTGGTTCCTGCAATGTCTTTAACTCTGCATAGAACAGCTCTACAGCTGAGAGAATGAACCCGACTTCTTTGAAGGTGAGGAAAAGGAAACCGAAACTTTCAGAAAGAGGTCTGTGGGAAATGTTGAGGCACTAGCTTATGTTTAAGTACAACCATGTCTAGAAGTAGGAAAGAGATGAGGCTGGAGAACACTGCCAGACTTGATTCTTTTACTAGTTTACAAAAAAGATTCAAAAAGAGAACAAAAATTCCCCAACCACAATAAAATAAACTATCCCAGCACTGAAAACTTGCAGTAGTCTTCAAAGGCCTATTAGAGTGTCGGATGTCCTGTTACTCATATGTGTCAGATTTTTTGGAATGAATCCGGAAACCTAGAGAGGCCCAATTTCTAAAGTTTGGATTTGGCATCAAAACTTCTCTAGGGGTGTCTTGTATCTGAGATTTTGATTTAATTTAATCTCTTGCTGGAAACTTGGTCTTTGCTTTCTCTTGGTTTTAGGTTTTATCATAAACTGGAAATGTAAGCCAGACTCATGGAGAGGATTGCTGAGTTTTATAAACCTTTCAGTGAAATTGAGCTACTTTGAGGGCAAATTGGGGCTAAGCTTCAAGTGACCAAAGGAACCTGAACTAACTAATGTTTTCAGGGAGTAATTAGAGGGGGGAATATCAATGGTTTCAGCTGAATTTTCCTTGAAGTTTGGGATTTATTCCTATTCAGAATTCAAAGTAAAACTGGGTGGTGTGCTCGCTCTCAAAATGAAATCAGCATGTTTACGAATCAACATGGCCTCATTGTGTACAATGTCTTTATTAGTCCTTCAATCCAGCATTTTACCAAATTTGTTTTTATTCTTGGTGGCTTTTCTAAAAAGTAATGCATTTGGCAATGATGTTGAATGGCCTGGTTTGTAAGGTATTGTTTTTTGTTTTGTTTTTTGGTGCTGTGAGATGATTTTTTTTCATAGAATGCTTCAAATTAGTGAGGCATGCTGGCCTTTAAGTCCCCATATCTTTTCAAACCAAGTGTCTCTTTCTTTAGAAAGATTATGTTTGGTCAATAAATATATTCTGCCAATGGTATATGATTGCTTCTGCTGAAACTTCTTACAACTGGAGGCATTACAGCACTATGATGTGATCCTACCACCCAGTTCTTCCATGAACATTAGGTGAAAATATCAGTATAAAGCTAACTTCATATCCAAAAGTGAAGCAATTTGAAGCTCAAAAGTATTGAGCCAATGCAGAGTTTAATCCAATGGAGTCAATGAATTCTAGTTAAATCAGTATACAGGGGCATCAGAAATCTCACAGCTTGGGTGGATATTTAACCACCTCAGGCTGGGTTTGAACTGGTTTCTTGAATAGTGTCGTATCTTGTCTTTAAGCAGATGGGATAAATTCTTCAAAATGTCTTGTACCTGGGATCAACTTATATTTAGCTGCCACAGTGGCTCAATTTGAATGAGACAGTGAGGCAAAACTATAATTATAAATAGTTTAATATAAATAGGTTTTGAGGGATTAGACTGTTATTGGTAAATACTGATAAACATTGATTTCACCAAATACATACTCCCCAACAGAAAACATTTCCATTGATGATAGAAATGCAAAGATAAGCAAAGTAAAAAAAGAAAGAAAGAATGCTGCTAGAGAACTCATTAGAGGTTGATTTAAGGCTATTTATTTTGAAACATGATGTTGACAATTTGTATTTGAAAGGTTATAAATCTGTAACTTTTAGAATCTGTGTCTGCGACCATTAAATAATTGTCTGACCTGCCCCATATTTATGTGCAATTGTGAACATTTAAATTGATAACTTGAAAAAATCCTTAAAATTAAACATTGATATTATCCATTTTAGTTGAAATGCTCCTCCCAAGGCTTTCTCGCCTCCCCTTTGACTACCTGTCCATCCCCTAGCATGTTCTCTCCCCATAGAGGCACTTAGGCCCAAATGTCAAGAAAATAACAACTAGCTTTTGGTGTCTTGATTTAAATATATATTTT
This sequence comes from Sternotherus odoratus, assembly GCA_032164245.1. NCBI lineage: Eukaryota > Metazoa > Chordata > Testudines > Kinosternidae > Sternotherus > Sternotherus odoratus. Next base: position 85,945,633 of record JAVMKO010000002.1, on the reverse strand, counting down.
AGCACCTGACTAGAGACACTCAGGACTTGATTCTTTAAAGTGCTGACCATTAAACTGGTCACAAACAATTGTTTGTAAAAGGACTGAATGAAAACCTGTCATTCTACCAGGTTTGATTCATGTTCCATTATGACTTTTGCAGATAATTCTAGGCAGTTGGGTGGGCTGTGTATACCTCTTCCACCCCAGCTTTACTCCAAAAGAAATAGTGAGACACAGGACAAGACATCGCATTAATTACAATGCAGTATCCCTTCTTTTAAAGCTTATAACAAGCCAATGAGCACTGAAAGAACCCTTGGTACACTACTGAAGTGTGTGTGTGTGTGTGTAGACTGATTAAAGCTCCTCGGTAAGAAAATGTCCTTGATATAATTTGAGTCAGTTCGCTCTGCTATTCCATTATTAACCCTACCAAAGCCAGCACCTGGATTGCTGTACACGTCTTTGCTAGAATTTAGTCTCCCTGATCCCTCAACATTAAACCTATGCTAACGGGATGAAAGATAGAAATCAGGAAGGGCTGTTTAGGCCCCTGCGGTCACTGAGCTAAATTAAATAATTTAAATTGACCTAGGGCCTGTGTGTAGAATAATCCTCCACTTAGATGACCCAGTGATTCTTAACTCATTTCCAAGTCTATCTCCAGTCAGTGTGAAAGTGTTAATGTTCCTGTATCACAGTACACTGATTACACTTATCTTTTTCATACCCAATAACCAGAGACAATGATTATATTATTCATAAGATATTTTTACCTGAAGTAATAAAGCATGCAGCTTTAGTTATTATTTCCTTATCTTTTTTTAAACTATACCTCTGTCTCTAGCCCAAGGATAACCCTACACTTTATATTAAAAAACATTCCTCCCTTGCACTTTTCCCCACCCACCCACATTTATCCTAAGGTCGAATAGTATCATCATCAGCCAGTTTATTGTGAGCATCTTTGTATTCTTGGGGAATGTCATTCCTGTACGGTTGGCCAAAACACCATTTAAAAAAAAACATGAAAAATAAAGTTGGGGATGGTTAATGCTGGTGAAAGAACTTAGATCAGCACCTCCTCACTAGTCAGGTAGTATACAAGATCAAAATAGTCTGTGCTACCTCACCATTTGCTGATCTAGTGCTCCAGATGGGCCAAAAATCTGTGAAAGTTATGTTTCATGAGCATTTCTTTCAGAATCCCAACAACCTTAGTATGCAGCTGGAGAGATACACATTCTAAGCAGTAGGGGAGACAGACCACTTAAATACTTCCTGATACAACTACATGGGAATACCTACGTGCTACCTTATTATCCAGGGCAATAAAAAGTCCAGGTGGGATACTTGTACTGACTCCTCCTACCCCCAAATTCTCAGAGCTGTTTAAAATCATTCTAATTGTCTTTTTTTCATCTGGAGGATGATTCCATGCAATATGTTGCAACATGGTGAAAATATGGTGGCAATTGGTGCATGAGTTTGGAAACATTGAAATAAAATCTGTTAGTAGAGGAGCTGTGTCCTTCTATTCCTCCCCTCTTTTTCTTTGCTTACTGTAAAATGTTTTTCCTTGGCATTTTCATGCAGTGAAGTCATTTTAACTCAAAACCCATGGGGAACAAAAGCTCCATAGAGGAGTTCAGTTCCAAAAGCCCGCCAGTTTCATAGTTTATATTTATATAACGAAAGCATGTAGAGGCTTTTCTACACTTGAATTTTAGTTATGCTCGAGCACATTAATTAGTCCACATTAGCAAACACAAATCCTGGTGTGGACACTACCCAAATCTTTGTCCTGGGACATACATATGTGTGCCTCATTGTGTTAAGATGACTAGCAACAAAAGTTTGTCCTGTCTGAATGAGAATGTACCACTGAGTTACTTAACACTAGTAAAAATAAAACTAAAATTTCAAGTGTTAATGTGCCTGTGCATGTGTCTAGACCTCTGTCTGTGTCCCTTTCCCCAGTATGGGGTGCCATTTCTGAAGACACTGCACTCTGTGTTCATTCTCCCCAGTGAAGGAGGTCTGGTTCACCACCTACCAGTGCAGCTGATCCAAACCCGAGATAGCAAAGGCAACATTTAGCATAAGCTCTTTGCCTAATGTACATAATAACAAAGGGTTTGGGCAACAGATATAACCTAATCAGTTGACTGTCACAAGTTTTCAGTACAAAACCAATCCGAAACCACAAAACTCAGCCTCAGTTTCAGTAAAATAAAAAAAATATTGTTCTTATCAAAGCACAAAGAGCTTATGTTCAATAATTAATTCATTTTATTCCCATTTCACAGAAGCCAGAGCCTAGTTTTAGCTGCAACCTGCAGCTCTCTTCCGTACCTATCCAGTCACAGATCCCTGCATTCCTATATGGAGGGTGACATTTTGATCTCTGCAGCCACCTCCTTAGATCTGTCTGCAACAATAATGCCTACTGTGTATAGAGAGCAAAAAGTGTTATGTTGCCATTAAGGTAAAAGTTCCTGGGTCCAAAAATTCTGCATGGAACTGGGCTGTTTCACTATGCTCAGATTGCAAAGTAGCTGATTTTTTTTGCCTTGGCTATAAAAGTAACTGATAAGAATCTTTCATAGCTCTATCTCTCCTTCCTCCATCACCAGGAGACTGGGAGGAGAGACTGAAACTCTTGGGACCTAGGGGGTTTCTCAAGACTCCAGCAGGGAGAAATTATAGGAAGAGGAAACCAGTTTGAAAGCTGTTGGGAAGTGCAGTTTGGCACTTTGAGACAGTAGAAGAAAAGGATCAGTAATGCACTAGGGTAGAGCATGATGACAGAGCACTATCTATTTAGTTCTGTCCTGGCACAAAAAGATCAGCTGAATTAATTCATTTTTAACCATGTACAAGACACACACAACTAGCCAACGAAGGAGCAGAAAGGTAATATCCTGGCCATTTGTTTCTGTAATTTGATCATATAACATAGGGATTATTATTTTATCACTTAAAAAAAAATCAATGCAATTTTCCACTGATGCTGATCAGAGAGAAAAAGACCTCGGCCTCATCCATAGCAATCTTTGCCCCCTGTGAGGCATCATAGCCTTTGCCTTCTTCCCTTTCTTCCAGGGATATAAATTAATATCTCATCATTGACCATAATATGCCCTGTAACTGTGTTTATTATTGCTGCATATTTTAGACAGGTGGTAAGTATTGGCACTTTTTATTATACTGATAAACAATGTTGGACTGCCAGGTAAAATGTGTTGTCAGGGGTGATTTCTTGCCTCCCTGTAGCCTCCTGTGGATTTTTATCTAGGCTCATGAAAACCTTGAGTACTGAGGCTTTTTTGCAGAGCTTTTTCACAATAATACCATAGCGACAGTTCTTTCCCTTTTTCACTGGAGTTTGTGCTAAAAGGGTGAGGAACAGAGGGTTAGGGGATTAAATGTACAATCCCCCACCCCTCCCACACGTACACCATGCAGGTAAAGCAAAGAAAAATAAAAAATGAACTCATAGAATACTAAATACAAGATTATTCAGGCTTTTTACCCTTTAGTCTTCACGTCAATTCTTCTTCCCTCCCAGATACTTTTTCTTTTACTTGCTCAACAAGAAAACATAGCTAATTTTTTTAATATATTTTTTAAATCCCTGTTTTTGTTAAAGATTTTGTTTAAAGGTGGTGGTGGTGGGGGGGAAGTCCCTTTAAGTTTTTTCCTAATTGAGTGATGTTCACATATTCTGATATACTCTGGCCCAGAGTATACTTTTGGGATTTACATGGAGAGGATTTCCTCTTTCTCTGGATTCCCCCTTTCCCAAATGGAAGGAGAAATTGGCTGCCTCCATGGTGATGTTGCCTCAGCTCCCCCAGACTCTGAAAAGGGGACTCTGTGAGTCTGGAGATATATTAATAGGAAAGGAGTGAGCGTAAACAGGCAGTGAGGAGCGGGGGGAAGACTTAGAAGGCTGGGGAAGAGGGACATGCATATAGAGATAAGCCTCACATCTTCATACTATTCAATGTCACCTCTCTGCCACCTTCACACCCCAACCTCTTTTCTTTCACCTCTTTGGCCTCTCTTCTGCTCCTCATATTCCTGTCTTCTCTTGTCTGTCCCTAAATATAGTGGCAGCCATTTTTCCTTAGTGCAGCACGGCTTTGGTCCTGGTAAGAGCTCCATGAAAAAAAACTGCTCACAATGAGATATTTGCTGTGCACAGCAACAAATTTTATTACTACTACAAAACCCAGAAACAATGGTACATATTCCTGAGTGCTGTCCACTGGCACCTTATCTATTAGCTCACAGAAATGCCTTGTAATAAGTCTTATTGAAAACAAGGGATGTTTGTGGCCATCTTTACTAGGAGCAGGCTCACATGCACATGCAGTGACTGAAGAGAAATGGTGGCCATTTTGCATATCTTCAACTTCACTGAAAGTAATGGGAAATATCAGCCATTTTGAATAAGAGTTCACAAAATTGAAGGAAGGAATAAGAATTAAAAAAAAAACACTTCAGGTATTATTAGTCTCATGATTGATGGCATCACAGCTTTCTCCTAGTTGAAATTATTTTTTCATATGAGCTCTTCTAAGGAAGAAGGTTTAGATCCTGATGTTGGCTAGTTCTGTACTGCCCAAGTATTAGTTTAATATATATATTGAGTCCTTCATTCATAAAATGTTATGGATGAATAAAATGTTTCTATTATTTGTATGCCAAAATCCTAAGTGTTTTTATATTTTGATAATTTACACTTTTGAAAAAAGGTGTTAATTTCTCTTATTGTGATCTTAGGGATTTTTTCCCTTAAATATGGAGTTTCACTTTTTCCTTTTCTGTAATCCTTGCTCCTTGTCTCTGAATGATTGCATGAATGTAATTATTTTGATATGATCAAATAACCTTTACTCAAAGTATTTTATATTGTAGATGAAATCTGTTTAATTGTAAATCTTTCACATATTTTTACTGAATTTAGAACTCTTACTAATTTAGCTGCACTGCTGCCTATTGTCATGCATGGCTGAAGGTGGGAGTGGGGAAAGTTAGCAGCAGTAGGAATGAGTAAGACCTTGGTTACACTGGCACTTTATAGCGCTATAAAGCCTCCAGGAGCGCTATAACTCTGTACCCGACCACACTGGCAAGGCACATATTGCGCTATAAGTCCGAGTTTATAGCGCTCATGGTAAACCACCTCCGCACGGAGAATAAGGGCTGTTGCGCTACCACTGTAGCGTGTTATGGCAAGTGAAAACAGTCATTACGCTGTAAGTGATCTCTGGCACGCCTCCGAGCCATTTAAGGCAATTGACGTCTCTGTGTTGTTTTCAACTCGGCAGGAGGAATGCGGAAGTACCTTTTCAGAGTTTCTCTCTTAACTCAGCAGATAAGCACTGCAAATGTTTTACAAAGGGAGCTGTGTGGTAAGGCAGGCTCTAATTTCAAAGGACACCCACTGACCAGACTGTCAACTGTAGAAATCCCCTCGGTCTCTCTCTCTGCATACATACTACACGTTCCCCCTCACCCCCCTCATTTGAAAAGCACGTTGCACCCAGCTGAATGCTGGGATAGCTGCCCATAATGCACCACTCCCTGTGCTGCTGCAAGTGCCGCAAATGTGGCCACACCAGGATATGTTATAGCGCTATACCTATTGCTGTATAGGTATAGCTATAACCAAAAGCTATAACCAAAAGCGCTATAATCCTGTAAGTGTAACCAAAGCCTGAGCTAAAATCAAGCATTCCTTTCACTTCCTTGCAGGATATTGTGAAGCTTTCTAGATGTTACAGGACTAGTTTTTCAACAGAATTGTATGGAAGATTTAGTTCATAAGTGTTTTTTTGTTTTTATTTACTTTAGCATTTTTAAACTGTCTCACGTGAAAACTGGTTTGAAATGGGACTCCTGGAGACTTTCTTTAGTACTCATCCCTACAAACCTGCAGGACAGAAACAACATTCTTATTAAATGGATATGTGAAACAGATGTAATTGCTTTTGTTTCAGCTTCTATGATTGTTGTATCTTTAAAGTTGAAAGGAAACATACTACTTTTGGGAATAAATATTTTTGGCTTGTGAAAACATATGGGAAGCACAATACCTATCGAGGTAAAATTCAACATACTACTTCATGCATGTTCCATGTGGGTTCACAAGTGAGTTGTTTAATTCTGGCATTATGCTGTAGTGCAAATATTGCTCTGAATGGAGAGAAAAAAGGAAAGAGGTACGTATATAGCATTAGCTTTAGAATCGGATAGACTGTGTTTGTGTATTAGTGGAGATTTGCTGGGAACCCTCAGTGGACACACAGGGAATAGTCCTGGAACAACAGTGTGTGGTAATAACCTCTTTAAACTGCCCATTAATTCTCTGATGTCCCTTGTTAAACAATGACAATCTGAAACCTCCATGTGGGATCCAATCCAAAATCTGAGATCTCTTAATAATAAGAGAGTTCTGCCTCCCATTTTCTATGGCTTTGATGCCCACATTGGCAAGAAGAATAAATCTTCCCTGGCTGTCTCTGTGTCATCTGATAATATGTGCCCATCTATGTTATGCAGACACTGTGATGAGCTAGGGCTGTGATGACACTAGGACTCATCTATTGATCCTATCTCTTTAATGAGCAAAAAACAAAACCCCGAATGTGAATATCTCTAGCACTTGGGGTATTTAAAATTCACATCTGAATTCTAATGTCCAGGAGCAATGTTTTCTAATGTTTTATTTTTCTAACATTATATGAATTCTGCAGATGGTACTATTATAAATAAGTTCTGATTATTTGGATATATAAGCAGTTAGGTCTAGGAAAAATGCTTATTTTCAGCTGTGGTGCAGAATTTTTTTTTAATGCTAAACTTATTTCATCCACCAGAGTTAATACAGCTCCCTCTCCCCCTCCCCATCCCCCATGAAGTGTGATTATCCTTGAAAATAGAATCTGTTTTTATGCTTTGTTGATATTCTCAACCCTGTTTATTCGCTCACTCATGAACATTCAAGTGAGTGACTCTTTTACTAAAGTTCATAGAAAGAAAAAAGTTAGTTAATAACGGTGCAAATAATATTCACAGAGCTTTTTGGGGTAAGTGCTTCCCTGACTGCACTCCAAGCTTTTTTTGTGGACTGGAGGAAGCAGAGGAAAGAGTGAGGTTGTTAGAAAGGTGCAGAAGGAATAAGAAGTATTTTTAAAGATGAGGAGCAGCAGCTAATAGATGGGAGAAGCGGTTCGCGTGAAGGCAGAGTAAATAAAAAAAAACCCTAAGAAAATCGTTTTAGGTACTTCTCTTAAAGAAAATTAAAGACCAATGGCAGTTCATTAATGTTTAGAGGCACACATTTATGCACAATCCAAAGGCTATAGCTTGCCCATATAAAGTACTCATTGAACAATTAAACACAGTTGAAACAATCACAACTTAGCAGGTAACGTATGCAGAGAAAAAGTGACTAAAATCACTGAATAACTTATTCACTGCAAATGCTATGCCTAGCTCTATGGATAATGTTGCACTTGGCCTCCATGCTCTGTTGCACTAATTGATGAGCCTCCTCTCAGTACCAAAAGTTCCTAGCTATTAATTTTGAACAAATAGCCCTTTTTGATTTCTAGTTTCTATGATTTTATTACCTATTAAGATACCAAGTTCCGGTGAGTAGTTGATATTTCCTTCTAGTATTTTGCTGAGACTCATCTCAAATAACACAAGTTGATGATGGACCTTCTATGTTGCTGAAAATAAAGAAAACGATGAGATCGAAATATATACATTTTTGCTGTTTTGCGACTCTAATTAAACCCAGTCAACTCCATCTGAGATAAGCAAATGTGGGACTGGATGTATCAAAATGAGCTCCAAAAACGGAGACACCAAAATTAAAGACAGGTTTGGGTACCTTTGCCACTACACTACTGAACTGCTTCTAGTGCAATTTGTTATATGAAACCACTTAAAATACTAAATATCTGCATCCATGCAGAATCATATTAAGAATCCCTTTTGGTTTTCCCTCTATCCACACTAGCATTACCTACACTGTTTCAGACATAATGCTCCATTAGTACTTATCCAACAGTTTCCAGATCAGTCTTCAAGAACAGAGGTATTTTGGGAAACTTTCAGAGCCTCTGGGGCACTCTGGAATAGCAGTGGGAGGACTAGTTTAACCATTTCAGCTAGTCTGTGTCCACAGTGGAGCTAAAACTATTGAGGCTAGACCGACTTAGGTTCAAACAGTATTTAGCAGTGCTGAAGCATACTCTACTTGGAATGCTTCTTAAAATGCTGGGAAGCTAATTAAACTGACCATAAACAATATATAATAAGGTAAATTTGTCAGGTAACAACAAGGCCTAACTGACTTATCAAAAGTCAGATCAGTTGCGAAGCTGGAAATAGAAACAAAGAGTTACAGCTCTATAGAGTTTTATACTTGCATCAGTGCCAGAGTATCTGAGTGTCTTCCACATAGAAGCAATAGGAATGGCCCCACCAGTGCCTCTGTATCTGAAAAGTTATTTCATAGTGCAGTAGATTTTACTACCAAGAAAACTTCCTAGGAATCAGCCTGCTGATTTCTTTTCTTTTTTTTTTTTTAAAAAGTATTAATACATTGTACATACACAGAGCTCTGTCTTCATTCCATTTTCATTTTTAAAATTCCTTCTACCACCTTAAAGAACTCCTTCCTCCTTAGTGTTGATACACTTCAATCCACCAGATGTCAGCTGTTAAAAACTTCTGTGAAAGTGAGACCATGCTATTCCAGTCCTGTTGAGAGAGCTCAGCTGCAAAGAGTCCACTCTGTTTGCAAGTAAAAGTACACGATTTTTATTTTAGAAGAGGAGTTCTTTTACAAAATTAAGAGTTGGAGCAAAAAATTTGATTTTACAAAAATGTGAAGGTTTTCTTTTCACAAAATACAGAGAATAAATGAAGGAGAGGTGCCTAAAATTCTTCATATGCAACATATTGATAATGAGTCAACTGCAAAATGAATGGTTTAAATAAAAATGGCATAAAACATGAAATATTTTTGATTAAATGTCTTTTCAATTACTTTAAAACTGTAGAAATTGAGGAAAGAAGCTGGGCCATTAATTCCTTATTTAAGGGGGTTGGGGCTTTGTCAGCATTCACATACACTGGAACTATTTGATGAATTTCAATTGAAAGAATGGTACTGGTACAGATGCTTTACTAGATCAGCATCCGAAAAACAACTTCAAAGACAATTTCCACAATCTACCCAGTATCCCAATCTGACTCCATTACCTCTTCAGGCAAAGCCAAGAAAGCTTATGTTTAAATAAATTTGTTAGTCTCTAAGGTGCCCCACGTACTCCTGTTCTTTTTCCAAGAAAAACAGTTAGGCTTTGCGGCATGACCAGATCAATACACTTTATCTCTTGTGAACCAAGGAGAGAAATGAAATTCCAGAATTGAGGACCCCTTATTGGAAATATTCCGAGGACAAGCCTCCACCTATTTTATTTTAGGGGACTATGAGTATAGATCTGTCCTCACGAGAAAAAGTTTTTTAAGGTTTCCAGGATTCAAATGATTTAGGGCTTTAAAGGTCAAAATAGATACTCCAAGTGCTTTGGAAGCCAGTGGCTCATAAGCACAAGTGTAGGGACTGCTTATGAGAAACATTACTGAGCATGGAGTGGTTGTGTTCTGTACCAGCAGGAGGTTCTGAATGGTCTTTGTGCATAGTCCCAGATAGAGCTCAATGAGGCGGTCACCTCGCTCCGCTCTGGAAGGGATTAAAACAGAGAAGAGAAGGCTGTGACTGGAGAAGGCTGTGGCTGGGGGAAAGCAGCAAAGAGCTAGGCTGATTGGGGGAAGCAGCCCCAGCTGGGCCACACCCCAATCAGGCCACACCTGGCCCTGTTATAAGGGCTCAGGGAGGCCCTAGGTGGAACAGTCTCCCTCTAGCTCTGGAGGGAGATGGACCTAGCTGATTGAAAGAGCAAAGGGTACTGAGGGTGGAGCAGTGCTGGGGAAGGGGCAGGCTGAACTGGGAAGCTCAGGCCTGGCGTCTTCCCAGGCTGTGTCCTGATAGAAAGGCCTGAAAGGGTACTGGGCTGCAGGGAAAGGCAGTATAACCAAACCCCTCTTGCCCCCAGAGAACGGGCTCGTTGCTGACTGGCGGTAGCCCTAGACTGAGGCAAAGTGGGAATAGAGGGTTGGGGGTTCCCTGGAGAGAGGAGACCCATAGAGAGTCTGGGGGTATTGCCAGGGGGCAGCACCCCAGCTAAAGGGGTAGCAGGGTCCGGGAGGGACACGGGGGCCAGCGAATGGTGAGACACCGGCCTGCAGAGCTAATACCCAGAAGGCCAGCAGAAGGTGCTGCAGGGGTGAGTCATCACACCGCTACATAGCCTCAGGGTTACTAAGAGGTTGGTTAGTATGGAAAGTTCGGCATTGAAAAAATGGTAGGTGCAGTTGTGGATATCAGATTGCTTCTGAATAATAAGGTAGCAGCAGCTGGCAATAAAACCCTCTAATTACAAAGTTAAGGCATGCTACTATAGTACCCAGGTCAAGATCTAGAGCTGTGTGTCATCTGCATACTGTTGCCAGGTATCTTTCTCCTATAGGATTTTCATCTACACACTGGATAGAAGGGGTGACAGAATAGAACCTCATGGAACCCATGAATATGAGACCCCTCTGAGCAAATGAGCAATTGTCCAGTGCTTCTATGGGATCCCTCAAAATAGAGGGGACAGAGCAGAAGGTGCTTGATCAACTCCATCTCCCATTCAAGGATTGTCATCTTAAATGTTGCTTTCACGTACAATACTTAGGCTGTTGCTCTGACCTGCACTGCAGTATTAAAACGAGTCCTTTTTGGCATGCATAATATTTTCTCCTAGACCAGTAACAGGAAAGAAAGAGAAGACAGGATCGACCAGTATATTAACTCATATGATCAATTTCCTCTGAACTATTAGGGGAGACCGAGTGTGTGTGTTTAGAGCATCTGCAAATGACCTAAATGTTAGCTGGAAATGGCCAGGCAACAATCCAAGCCAGCATTAGGACTACAGAGAGGGTGAAATGCTTGTTTTTGCTGAACCAGTAGTTTTATCCAGGTTACATTCCAGGTGTTACTTCTTTCATTGTTGTGCATCACATAATTAATTTCCTCTACTTTTGGAGACTCTATTTGGATAGCAAGTTTCCCACTGAGACTTCACCCAGGTTTTAGTTTAATTCAGCTAGGGCTGAGCTCCCATGCTTGTGGGTTTATTTCCCCCCTTCTAGATGTAACTCCTAATATTCAAAACCAGGAAGTATTGCGGTTAAAAGCCTAATGGAGAAGCTGGCTCTGATATACAGTATTCACCCCCCACGAGAAATCTTGGAAATGGTGCATGTCTACCGTAACTAATGCAGCCTGTGCGCAATGATATATATGCATTCGTGAGCAAAATTGATGCACATTGCTGGGTCTTGATGACCTCTGCTTTTTATTGTTGGTTTCTAGTGTTGTTTGAGTAACATTATGTAAGTCTGGAAAGAACTTGTGGCTGCTTCAATCCTCAGTCTTAAAAAGTCATGTCTCAAGCATTTTCCTGTGGCTGGAGTATTATTTGAAGCAAACATACAAAAAAAATCTATTATACACTTCTCTTTATGGGAATGATTTGAGCAAGTCAGCAGTCTTGCCTCACACTGTTTCCTTAAAAAGGTAAGTAACTAGTGCTTCACTGAGACTCCTATTTCCAGAATAAAGGACGGATTACAAAGCCAAGGCACAGGAAATAAGGCAGGTAAATAGGGATACTGTATTAAGCTGGAAAAACTTTCTGTTAGCTATCATATCCCATGCTGGTGTGTATAATTATTAACTGCAAAATAGCACAGCTTGAACATTATTATTGCACATTAAAGAACATTTCACTTATAATTACAGAATGAGAAGAAGTGCCTATAACTCACCTAACCAAACATTCATTTTACACTTGGAAGAATTTGTGGGTTTTTTTTTTTAGAAAACCCTCTTCATTAAAAATCTGCAGATACATGACTTTCTTTACCAACTCCCAGATTACTTATTTCAGTGTGCCAGTAAAATGTGACACTTAAAGTTAGCTTGTTTAATGAAAAAGCAACACACACATTTTTCTGAGTAAGAAAATGGACAGTGAAAAGGACCATGGAGGAAACTACTCAATAAGAATACATAGGGATTTTCATCAATAGGTCTCAAAGCATCAATATCCCCATTTTACAGGTGCTAAGGCACAGAGAGGGGAAATGCCTGCTGGGTGACCTTAGGAAGGACCTAAGGTATTTGGAATAGAACCCAGCTATTCTTGTCCAGTGCTTTATCCAATAAGCCGCACTGGCTTCCCCCTCAAAGCCGTATGCATTTGTACATTCCCTATAAAGAGAAGAATTAATGGTGCAATTGTATTAACAATAGGGGCTAGGAATCAAAGGGATTCATATGCCTATATCCTTAGGCTCCTTTGAAAATCCCACCCCAAAGCAATGATAGGGTGCTATGTACTGTTATTGGAATCCTTATTGTGTTTTGTGTGTGAATATTTTGTAGATAATGACACATTTTAACACCTTCTATCCCCACTTTTTATTAAATTAATGTACAAGAAGATGCCCTGCCTTTGTCTGCTTGTGAGTTTATTTACTTTATGCTAAATTATTATTAGAGATTTGCTATTACAGTAGAGAATACACATTTAGTTAGTCATGTTACAATACTGCCCAGAGGCCTTCACTGAGACTCATGGGGCTAGGTGTTGTACAAACACCAGAGAGAGTCCCTACCCCAAATTGCTTACACTGTAACTACACAAGACAAAGGGTGGGTGTCACGGAGTGCCTGGGGCGATGGTCTGGAACTTGCTCCCTATGGAGCCAGTTAGGACTCCGGGGGAAAGCGTCCTCTCTCCGTACACAGCCCGTCTCCAAGGCTAGGAGCTTTAGAGGTTCCCGCTTCCACCTTCCTGGGTCTGACCTCGGAGCATTCAGCACCTTCTGCCTCTCCGTGTGCTTCCCCCAGTGAGCCCGCCCTGGTGGAGTTCTGGGGAAGCCCGTGGGTCCTGCACCCCCAATTCCACAGTCAGACGTGACTCTCAGACAGCCAGTAAAACAGAGGTTTATTCGATGACAGGAACATAATCTAGGTAGAGTGAACACGACCCCTCTGCTGGGTTCATTTTGGGGGCCAAAGAGCCAGGGAGAGCTTGCCTGCAGCTCCTTGCCAGCCCCCAGCCAGATCCGGACTCCCAACAGCCACACCCCTGCTTCCCTTTGTCTCTCCTTCCCCAGGCAGGTCAGGTGACCTCCCTTCCCTCCCTGGGGTCAACTTACAGCTTCAGGTATGGCCACCTTCACACAAGAGTCAAAGGAACAATTAAAAGCATTCCTACTCCGTCACAGTGGGAGAATGGAAGTATATTATCACCATTTTACAGATGAAGATTTGAGGCATAGAGGTATCAAGTGGAGTGCCCCAAGGATTGGTCCTGGGCAGGTTTTATTCAATATCTTTATCAATGATCTGGAGGATGGTGTGGACTGCACCCTCAGCAAGTTTGCAGATGACACTAAACTAGGAGGAGTGGTAGATACACTGGAGGGTAGGGATAGGATACAGAGGGACCTAGACAAATTAGAGGACTGGGCCAAAAGAAATTTGATGAGGTTCAACAAGGAGAAGTGCAGAGTCCTGCACTTAGGACGGAAGAATCCCATGCACTGCTACAGACTAGGGACCAAATGGCTAGGCAGCAGTTCTGCAGAAAAGGACCTAGGGTTACAGTGAGAAGCTGGATATGAGTCAACAGTGTGCCCTTGTTGCCAAGAAGGCTAATGGCATTTTGGGCTGTATAAGTAGGGGCATTGCCAGCAGATCGAGGGACGTGATTGTTCCCCTCTATTCGACATTGGTGAGGCCTCATCTGGAGTACTGTGTCCAGTTTTGGGGCCCACACTACAAGAAGGATGTGGAAAAATTGGAAAGAGTCCAGAGAAGGGCAACAAAAATGATTAGGGGCTTGGAGTGCATGACTTATGAGGAGAGGCTGAGAGAACTGGGATTGTTTAGTCTACAGAAGAGAAGACTGAGAGGAGATTTGATAGCTGCTTTCAACTACCTGAAAGGGGGTTCTAAAGAAGATGGATCTAGACTGTTCGCAGTGGTACCAGATGACAGAACAAGGGGTAATGGTCTCAAGTTGCAGTTGGGAAGGTTTAGATTGGATATTAGTAAAAACTTTTTCACTAGGAGGGTGGTGAAGCATTGGAATGGGTTACCTAGAGAGGTGGTGGAATCTCCTTCCTTAGAGGTTTTTAAGGTCAGGCTTGACAAAGCCCTGGCTGGGATGATTTAGTTGTGGATTGGTCCTGCTTTAAGCAGGGGGTTGGACTAGATGACCTTCAGAGGTTCCGTCCAACCCTAATATTCTATGATTCTAATTAAATTACTTGTCCAAGGTCTCACAAAAGTCTGTGGTGGAGCTATAAATATAAGCCAAATCTACTCAATTTCAGTCTAGCGTTTTAACTTCAATCCTTCCTCGCTAGGTTTCTTTTTACACTTACAACTTTAAAAGCAGTTAAGGCCACATATTGAAAATGTGTTCTCTGCTGTTAAACCCACAATTTAATGGTGAAAATAATAATGGGCTCAAGTTTGCACACACAATTCTTTGTGTGGGGAGTTCAAGTCATTTAGAGCTCAAAGTACTTGGCTAAAACCACAAATGAGGTACTTGCATATCAAAATTATTACTGTAAATAATTTCAAGAGTAATTTTGCAGCCACAAATCAAAAGACCGTTTAAAGCCAGGCTGGGTGTTTGTTCATTATTTAACAGCTTCTTGTTGGATGGCGAGGTCCCCCAAATAAAACGAGTCAGTCATTCAGCATACAATTAAATTAATGTATTTCAGCAACTGCAAGCCTGTTTAAAATTGTAGAAAATAGGAAGGGCTGAAGGAGTAATCTCATTGGTTAACTAAAGCCAAACCCATATTATTAAGTATAAGAGCCCTCCGAGCTCAAAACTATTTGGCCATGCATAATTATCTATGCAAAAATCCATGTTTTCAATAGAACAGCAGATTGCAGGATGAACTAAAAACATCCCAGACAGTCTATTAAATGGCCTGCATTTCAGTCTAGCATTTGCCTCATCAGGTTAAAAAACAACCGTTCACTTGCTACACAGATGAAGGTGAAAAGACCAGTCTGACCATGGATAGACTAAATAGTTTTGGATGAAAGTGGCAAAAAGCCATGGCCTTTGTGATCCGTGGTTATATCTGAGTAACATTTCCTGTAATCTAGTCAATTTGCCCCTGGAGTTGTGCCTCCCCATGCATCAGACGTATTCAGTTTTCTAACAACTGTAAAGTTTGTCATGTGTTACAGTAATATCACACCCATAGATTTAGGGATGGATGAAGCACTTAAGACAGATGGTCAGATACTATAGTGATCAGTACAGTGTAAAAACAGATATACAATATGATATCCCCTCAACTCCAAACCCATTGAATCTTCATTTATTTTTAGAAGTATACTGGAATCAAAATGTGGTTTGAAACATTTTGATTAAGTAGGTTTTGTTTTGTTTTGTTTTGTTTCATTTCCAGCCAAGAGTAGCATTGGTAATGCTAAAACACCAAAGGGCTATTGGCATAATACTTCTGTCTGGGACTGAAAATAAAAAAATTGTCAGTTATATCCTGGAAGCAAATGTTCTCATGGAATTTCCAGACCAGTGTTACGCTCTTGGAAAATTCATATAATTCGGAGAGGATTCAGATAGGAATTTAAACTTTTGAAATCTGCTTGAAGTCTAAATTGGATCTTGATCTGAATGTTGCCAAAATATCTTATGGTCAGCATCCAAATGCTCATCCTGAATGCCTTCTAATTTTGGTGTGTTTTGAAACCTTGAATCTGGACCCACATTTTTTATCTAGTACTCATTTTAAATGTTGAAGTGTTCGGGTACTTTAGTTATAATTTATGCTACTAAATAAAAGACGGAGACAAACCAGCTGCCAGATTACTGAATTCTGAATTTTACTGTACTGTTGGATGCATAGCATTCAGCTGATAGTAAGGTATTGGTATGGCTGAGCAAATAATTTGTAATGAATTATTAATTTGATGAATAAGGCATCTTTTTCAGATCACAGAACATCCGTGAGCAGACTGTAATATGCTCAAATCTAATAATTTTAATTTATTTGAGTATCTTACACATTTTTTTGCTGTATGAATTGATCATTGTAATTCAAGCTATTGCTTAGTCGTGGTTGGTCAGATGAGTCAGGTGGCATTGTTTGTTTCCTGACCCCATCAATGTGCGGTCATTACTGATGTGGATACTTATGCCTGCTAATTTAAAATTCAGTTTCCATGAATATATGTACAAGGTATTTTGAAATTTGTTGTCCATTAACATTTTTGCCAGCAATATTCATTCAGTTTGCATGTAAAGCTAACAGTAAAGGACTGCTAACATGGCTGAAGCCAAATCTTTTTAAAAATGTGAACAGTCAGTCATTATTCACCCAACTATAGATATTGTCAATCTGTTCATCAATAATGTAGTGAGTGAGGAAACTGCTATAATGAATATGCAATATCTAATATTAAAAATAAATTTTGGGTTATCTGCGTGACAATGAATAACTCCTAATGTCATTTTCTAAGAAATATGTGAAAGGAGAATTTATGGGAGAAAGTCCACTCTGTTTTGTAGCAAAAACAGATGTTCATTAATAAAAAGGCTGACCTTGGAGCATTGGAACTGCCATCTGGATGGGATGTTGCACAGGATTTCCCCCTGACCCCTAGCAATTTGTCCTGTGCCATTCTGGTGGTAATCCGATGATGATTATTTTTATGGCTTAGATGGGAATATGTTAATTTTTTTCCCTCTTTCCTTTCCTTCAAATAATTTATCTTCTCCTTCTGTTTTTAAACAACTTAATAAAAACTGCCAGCCATAAAGCATTCCAAAAAGTTTCAGGAATGTCAATTATAATGATAGCAGCCATTTTCCTTGGTAAAGCTGGCAGTGTGGTCTATTGGTTAGAGTAGTTTGTTTCTTTACATTTTTCTGTCTGGCATATTGCCATATTATCCAAACTGTGGACTGGGAATAAGGGCTAATTTTTTTTTTTTGCTTATTATACTAGTACCTTGAGGCCTCCCATCAAGATCAAATCCCCATTGTGCTAAGTGCTCTACATATGCGTAGTAAAAGAGAGTCCCTATCCCTGAAGAGCTTACAGTCAAAGACCCCAATCCTGAAGACACTTAAACAGGTAATTAACTTTAAGCATGTGAGTGGTGACACATAAAAATAATACCTTACAGTTATTTATTGAACTTGTGTTAAAGTTAAGCACATGTATTAGCTGTTTCAGTGTTGAGGCCTAAATAGACAAGACAAAAAGGTAAGTAAAGGGAATTATTATTATTCTCATTTACAGGGTGAGCTAGGGAGGTTGGGATGAACAGAGTCCCAGAGAAATGAAGTTATTTGCCCCAAATCACAAAGGGAGTATGTGGGTAGGCCAGGGTTTGAATCAAGATGTTCTGAGTTTTAGCCCATCCTTCCTACCATCTCTGTCTACAGTTTTTTGACCCTTAACCATTCTACTTCAGTTTACCCATCTAGAAAACAGGAACGAAGATGCTTACTTACCTCCCAAGGGTATTGTGGGGCTTCATTCCTATTGTAATGTTCTTTGAGAGTCTGGGATAAAAGATGTTGTATTGAATGAGGTATTAATATTTGTGATTAAACTGTGTAAATGTTTCTACAGGCTAGTATTAGGGAGATTACAACCAAGGAATGACTTATCTTCTATAGATGTTGGACAATTATAGATATTTACTATGTAATTAATATGCTTGGACTTCACTTATTGTTTTTACATCTTCCTCACTCTGTTTCACTACATGCTAACAACCCCACTCTACCCTTACTTAGCAACTGAAACAAGAAATGACTTGATGTTAAGGGTTGCCCTATTCAGTAGTCACTACTGGCTGCCAACAATTCATCAGTATACTGCTTATTAATTTTCTGCAATACACTGTTTATTGATATTGCTTTTATTGTGGTACCGCACCTCAGCCATGAAGAGGACATGCACCTTTATCTAGAGCTAATGGCAGTGCTGCCAATGCTGCAGGGAGACTGAAGAGCAATGTGACTAATAAAACACAACCAATAAAAATATGAAGGAAAAAAATGTCCCTACTAGTAAGAAATGCATATTCTAAGTGCTTGCACAGCGCCTGGAGCTGTTAATCATCACTCCATGGGCACCCCTAAACAACTCTAAACAACGGTTAGAAAAGGATCAGATGGCTGTTTAGGGGACTCAGTAGAGTGGTATTTGTTTGACTGGCAGGTAGCCATGCTTGCAAGGTGCATTATGAATAACAGCAGTTGCTGCTGAAATGTGAGGATGAAGGTTTTACTCCATATTGTGTCATAACATTCTTTTCCACCTTACGGGAGTGAATAAAAATGGGATGCAGGCTGAATATAAACATAGGCCTGGGCATGTGGAAAGGACCCATGTAAAGAGCAAGCTGCGGTTGACAAAAATAATTCCTCTGGCTGCTTTACTGAGGGGTTTCTTCAGAAAGAGATCATTTATTTGTATAACAGATTAACAGTTTCCTTCTATGTTTCTCTCCTGCATTTTTAGTGGAAAAAGCTTTAGAAACACCATTTTTACTCCACTATTGTGTGTTAACTTTCCTTCTCATCGTTGAACCATTAATCACCATAATTTTTGTAACCCGCGTCTCCCCGCCCATGACCCACCCCCTTAAAATTAGTTAGCAGCTGACATTCTTTTCCTTTCACTGCTCCTCTCATGGGACTTTTTGCCAACTGAGATGGTGCCAGGAGGTGTCTAATATAAAGTGCTATTGTGAGTGACTGGGGCAGCTAACCTTCTGTATCTGGATGCTATGCCTGTCCACTGGCCGAGAGATTGTAAGCCATAGGTCTGCTGTCAAGCCTGTTTTCCAGCATGGCATTACAAAGCTTTGTCAGTGTGATGCTGACTTGGCTCATATCTATCATTTTGCAGGAAATAAAAAAATCCATGTAATCATCATCAGTCATTCATTATCAGCCACTTTCAGCCTGCTGCTGGGCAAAGCCTCTTATGCTGCTCTACTGCCGCATGCTGAAGGGATTTTTGCTAGAAGAACTTTGCCATGCTTGGCAAGCAGGGCCAGTTGGTGAGACTGCAACACTGTGTGCGCCAAGTCACTATCCCCACTGACTGGAATGAAAAAGGAGAATTTACCAAGAGTTGTTATCACTTACGAAATTGGTCAGCCTTTACCGAAACTCAGATCGAGCACCGAGCATAGAAACTTTTGAAAGCTCACGAACAGTGGGTGAACTTGAAAAAGATCAGCATTTCCAATTCACACAAACATTCAGAAGTTTGTATGAGATTGTAGCCAAATCTTGATGGGCTGGAAACACTGAGAGATTACTGTTGTCTGCTGCATCTGGCTTCAATCAATCTTTTCTTTCTCTCTCTGCCCACTGTCCCCCTATCCCTGCAAAAAATAAAATAAAATAAAGTCCACTGTTGATAACACTAGTTCAGCTCCACTGATATAAAAAACACAGGGAGCCCTAGTTTAGACAGACATCACTGTTATTTTAAATATTATGCTAATGAGGCCTGCTCTGAGTGAGTGTAGATGATACTGTGTCTAAACAGTGGTTCTCAAACTGGGGGTCACAAGCTGTCAGCATCCACCCTAACTCCAGTTTTGCCTCCCGCGTTTATGTTGTGTTTTTCTTAGCGTTATTCCCGCACTATGGCAGGGTCTGCTTAGACTGGACACAGTCAGTGGTACGACTGGGGTATACTCCAACTGATGCGTCGTTCCATCTGTCGTTGGAGACATTTTATACCTACTGCCAGGTGTTAAGCCTACAGCACCTGGTATTCCCAGGAGGTCTCCCATCCAAGTACTAGCCAGGCCCGCGTTTATAATGGTGATAAATATATTAAAAAGTGTTTTTAATGTATAAGGTGGTGGTGGGGAGTCGCACTCAGAGGCTTGCTATGTGAAAAGGGGGCACCAGTACAAAAATTTGAGAACCACTGGTCTAAAATATTAGGAACAGCCAGTGACCAATATACAATAGGGTTCCCAATGTTGCTAACACTAGAGGAGCCCTCGTATTGACAGGGCCTTAACGTGAGGGGGAAGAATGGTGTTTTTATTCTCCTAGTTATTATGAGTGTGTGATGCTTGTTTTTGTTTAATGGGCCAGATTTCTAACATTGTTTAGTTGCCTAAAGGTGCAGTTAGACCCCTAGTGGGAGTTTCAAAAGCAGCTAGGTGCCTATCTACTATTGATGTCAATGGGATTAGGTATCTAGGCAGTTTTGAAAATCCCACTAGGTACCTATCTGCACCTTTAGGTGATTAATTATTTTTGAAAAAATGGCCCATGTAAATGAAGTTGTTTTTGAAATTTTGTTTCTGTTTAGCTACTGCTCACATCACTTCTTTAAAGGTACAAAGAGTTGCAGTTGGCCTGATAGATCTGCCTCTGAGGCAGCAACGTATTATTGCCTAGGCCGACAAGGCCTAGGCCTACAGTGGCAAATTTGCTGGGGCGGCAAACTTATAATAGCCATAGGGCCCACAGGTGCTTGCACCCCTCCGCCCCTGTCCCTGCCCCAAACCCCGGCCCCACCTCCTCCCCCGAGCGCACTGCCGATCCACTTCTCCCCCCTCCCTCCCAGGCTTACTGAGGGAAACAGCTGTTTTGGGCAAGCCTGGGAGGGATGCGGGAGAAACAGAGCGTTGGCGGCACACTCAGGGGAGGAGGTGGATGCGGAGCAGAGGTTAGCTGGAGGGGTGGCAAGGGCGGCAATTATTTCAGGGCCCAGGGGTGGCAAAATCATTAATCCGCCACTGCTTTGAGGCACATTACTTAGCTTTTTGGGGCAGGAACTGTCACTTAATTTGTCTTTGCCCAACACCTAGCACAGTGGGGTCTCAACCTGGTTGGCCTCTAGGTGCTACTCCAATATAAATATTGATGATGAGGATAATAAGAGCAGTGGTACATGAATGTATCAGAAATGTGTGTGTAGCTGTAAGTAATTAAACCAAATTAGCATAGGTGGCAGAGAACATGAAGACAAGCTATTCTGGTGAACCCTATGTAGCTGTCATGGGTGATGTCAGCAACACCTTTTGAGTTTTGGTGGTAAAACATGAGGAAAAAATCTTTTAAAAATTCTTATTTTTCTCTTAAGAAATCCTTTCCCCTCCTTCAAAAGAGACCCTCTGTGGCCAAAAAATTACTTTCAAGTCAAAATGAGTTGACCTCTTTTTACAGTGCAGGTTGCATTGCAGTGAAATCATCATGGAAAATATGAAAAAATGACCACCCCACAGCTTTATCATACTTGTAGCATTTACCCCCACCCCCATAAGTCCCATATGAGCATCCAAAGTAGGATTTGGATATCCTATATAGATGCTCACATATGAACAAGGGGCTTCTGATCTTAACTGTTTGATTCCTTGTTTTACATGACAGAGGTTTCATCTGATTAACATTCCCTATCACTATGGAAAATAAAGGTGAAAAATTCAAAGAACATAATGAAGAGGTAAAAATGCTCTGCCAATAAATAGGCTCTTAATTGTTTCCTGGTTATGAGCTTCCTTTTCTCTGGTTCACTGTTCAGAGCAAATAAAACTGCTCTGTGTATTTGTACATGTGCACTGTGGCTGGATGGTGAAAATAGTTAAAACCTGCTTGTAGGTTGTTGTACAAATAGGAAATTCAGCCTATTTTTCCTAAGGCTGCAAATCTTGATCAGTTTATAATTTTTGTAATTTTGTACTTCCTAATGTCAGACCAGCTGAAATGCAGCACTTAACAGAGTTTTATATTTTATTCATCCCCTAACCTCAAAGCAAAATTCAGGGCCTGTGAACTCAGGTGAATGAAACTGAAGAAAATGCCCTCATAAAACTGGGATTTGCAAGCAGCTATTTAATATTCTCCTTACCTCATTTCTATAGGAATTTAGTTGGATAGCTTTCTGTGTAGCCTTCTCTGTTAGTCTAATTTTACATGGTTACTTGTATGTGTAATTTGCTAAGATTTCCAGGTTATTCTTTTAAGAAAGCGATACTCTATCCTGCCTTTTATTAAACCCTATTCTTCAGTTTGTCACAAAGCCATCAGCATGACTGAAAATGAAACCTGAGTGCATAGTGGATGGCAGGAAACGCTGGGGCTTTGAGAACAATGCTTATTCTCTCTCTTTTTCCTGAATGCCTCACCTTCATAGATTATAAAGCCAGAAGGGACCATTGTGATCATCTAATCTGACCTCCTGCATAACACAAGCCATAGGACTTCCCTGAATTAATTCCAGTGTGAACTAACATATATCTTTTAGGAGTCAACTTCTCCCTTCCCAGTATATGAAAGGGTCTCCCATGACACCTATAGACCTTTCATAATGGACAGATTCTTCCAATGATATAGACAAAATGAGTTTTCCTGGGTGGTGCTACCCCACTCAGAGCTGATAACAGAAGACCCCAGAACTGTGTGATTACTTTTGCACTTTGATGTTTCAGAAACTTGTGCATCTTCTGCTTTATGAGATATACTTGGCCTAGGGGAGCTAAGTGGAAGGATGAGGGAGAAGAGGAGGTGCATAATGGTATGGCCTCCAGCACTATTATTTATGACAGTATCCTTCCAGCAATCTATGCCTGCATAGGGTGAAAACATGGTTTCAATTCTGCCCTTGAAACATGGATTAAGCAATGTTGCTAATACATATTTGTCCCTGCGGCTGTCAAACATTTCACTGATACCAGACTCTGTAGACAGCTTAATAGCTAGGTCTTCTGTCAATGTTACTGCAGCAGTGTCTCCTTTGCTTTAAGATGCTGTTCAGATTTATTCAAGCAATAGGTGTAGCCTGATACTTAGTAAATAGAAGCACCTGGTTGTATACTGGTATCATCACCATTAACTGACATCCCAAGTGGCCAGATGAAATAGACTCTGGAAACCAAGTGCTGAGAAGAATCCAGTGAGTGGAAGTTGGAAAGATCATGCATCCCATTCCTATTTTATGCCTTCAGAGTTATATGTACAACACGTTATTGTTCTAGAGGTCTCTGAACAGTAAGTATCATCCCTAGAAGTTGGAAACCTGTGTATCCAACAGTGTTTGGACAAATGGTTTTATTATTGCAGTTGGCACTGGGTTTTACTACCATCAATTTAATAGTGAAAGTGTCCTTGGATTTTACATACCACCGCTAACAGTATTTCATTTCTCCGGTTGTTATGTTAAATATTTTGTGCAAAGGTAAGCAGTGGAAAGTGTAGTGGTATGTGTCTGTACATGACCATGATCCTTTGACACCTACTAAATTTCTGGGTACTATTGACTGATGAAATTATTCCAGGCCGCATTTCAGTTCATATACATGTGGGAAGGGTGGAGAATATTTGGATCTGCAATGCTGTCATAATTTCCATAATTGCCGCATGTTGCTAAGGGATATAAAGACCTAGCTGATTGACTGCTGTACTTCCTCTTTATTAGCTTCAGCTTCCTAACCAGCTAGCTCATTTATGACTACTTCCACTGGAGCTGATGTTTTATTTCTTAAAAGGTTTTTAACTAGTGATGGGAGAACCATCCTGAACCTAGCCCAAATCCCCCCAAAACAAAAGCCCAGATAATACAGAGAGGTCACTTTGTTCAGCTAACTCAAAATCCATCGTGGAATCTTAGCATATCTAGTTGTCATGAGGAGCTGAGATGGACACCATCTCTAAAACATATGCACTTTGTGGTTTCTCTGGACTCATGGTACTTTCTTGGAGGCCTCCCACCTGAAGAAGCTCAGTGTTATTGTCATATTCGAACCGGCATCCAACCTCACCAAGTGGAGAAGCCTTGAATAAATTTAAGAAGAGAATCCACACTTTTGGGAGATTATTTAAACCGAGAAACAAGCATCCTGATCTTTTCAGAGTTCCTTTTCCCCAGGTTATGGATTTCTGTGTCCCATTGATAATGGCAGCAGGGCTTAATACAGTGGGTCTCAAACTTTTTTTTATTGGTGACCCTGTTCATTTCACAAGCCTCTGAGTGCGACCCCCCCCCCAATAAATTAAACACACTTCTAAATATATTTAACACCATTATAAATGCTGGCGGCAAGCGGGGTTTGGGGTGGAGCCTGACGGCTCGCGATCCTCCATGTAATGCCCTGGTGACCCCCTGGGGGTCTCAACCCCCAGTTTGAGAACCGCTGTCTTAATGATTTAATTTATTCACCATAAAAATATTTGGATCATTCTTTAATAGAATTCATACCATATACTGTTTTTCTTCTGTATATTGAATTCTCCAGAGCCTTTTGGGATGCATTTGTTCTTATACATTCTGATGGGGCATCTGTCCTACAATAGCCTGGGAGGGATTAATAGAGCCTTGGGGAGAGTGTGCAGGAGGCATCCAATTAAAGAGGGGCTGCGAGGAGCAGCCAATCAGGGCTGGGCTGGTCTATATAGGAAGGGCAGCAGAGCAGCTTCAGTCACTCCCTGGAGCTTGAGGAGGGAGAAGGACTAGCTACCTTGTGTGCTGAAGGCAGCAAGCGCACTGGAAGAACAGTGTTGCAGGTAGAGACCTAGGGAACTAAAGGCAACTCCTGTCAGTCTGCAGGGATCTGCAGACTGAGGCCCTGAGTCAAGGGCAAAGAGGGTGCTGGGACTGAGGGGAAGTGACTTGCGAAAATCTACTGAGGAGTCTACTGAGGGGATTCAGAAAGTGGCGGTCATATACAGGGTTCCCGGGCCAGGACCCATATACAGGTCCACCCCGCACTCACCACTGAGGAAGTGGACAGCCACTGGGCTTCAATTGCCACTGAGGGAAGTGGCTGAGCAGCAGACTGCAGTTTTCCCGGAAGCGGGGAGCACAGAGCGTGGCACAGACCAGGGTAGTGTTTAGAAGAGGATGTTGTAGTCCTTGGAGCACCACTGGTCCTGGAACAGAAGTGGTGGTGGGCAAGATAGCATTGGTAGTCGGTGTACCAACCTGTGGAGCTGATCTGCAAGATGACCAGCAGGAGGTGCTAGCATGGTAAGTCATACCTTGTCACATACATATTACACAAATTACATTTTTATTGTATTGTAATGTTTTTGAGATTCCCTCATCAGTAATAGTCACATGAGCAATGATGCCTTGATAAACATTCAGGTGGTAGATCCGGTAAATTGCTCAGTGCCTTTTTTTGGGGGGGGGGGGGTGGAGGCTGTAGTTTTAGACTTGTTCTTGTCTCCGAGGACTTGAAAAACTTAGCCCTGACCTACATTTCAGATTGTATCTCTATTGTGTTCCACTTTGACCACTTCCCCTTGCAAACCATGCTAGCTATAATGCCATCTTAGAGTCTATCTTTGTCTATGCTTTATCGCATCTAAACGAGATGCAATAAATCGATCCCCGATAGATCAATCGCTACCCGCTGATGCGGCGGGTAGTGAAGACATACCCATAGAGTACTAATCCCTTCTACCATTGAAACTGGTTAGGTCTTTTTGAGAGGGAGAAAGGAGTGTTTATGCACAGGGTAGTGGCAGATGCTGTCATTGTCCACATTGTTATTGGACTTGTTTAGATTTTCTGCATGTGAACTAAAGCCGTAAAAATGTTCGTCTACCCCTTTTCTATGTTTTAAAGTTCTGCTGCATTGAAAACTAGCAGCACTTCATGTATGCACATAACACTAACTGCATTTTCTCCATCCCTCCCATGTATCCTTAGGACTTTGGATATTTTTGAACCTGGTGAGCGGGGAACAGACATAAAAGTGTTTGCAGAGTCAAGGCATCAGACAGTAGTATACCATTCCATTTCATGTGCTGTGAATGGTGGGGCCCAACCCCAAATTTTGAAAACCTCATCAGTGCATCATATTTAGGAAGGAGGGGGTCAGCCACAAGCCAAGGCAATGATAACATTTATTCCGAGTGTGACATGGAATGTGTAATCGAAATATTTTTTTAAACGAAAAGGTCAACCAAAAATCTATAAAACATTAAGGAAATGCCACTGTGAACACTGGCTCAATATTAATGTCTCTACACTAATCTCCTTGTCCCCTCTTGACATGGGGGGACTGACAGGGGAAAATCATTCTTGGGGGAAAACTGGGGATGTCACCTACGTGGGTCTTGGGGATCAGGCACTTGGTGAGGTTCCAGGACTTCCACAGGCTCAATGGTCCCCTCCTCGGTGGTTGGAGGGGGGTCCTCCCTGTGAGGTGTTTTGGACACTGGTGGAGGGTGAAGTCCTGGGAGTCCTGCAGTCTCCATTTTCTCCTCTCAGCCTCTCAGGGAGAGAAGGGGGGGGGGAGGGGAGAGGGGAGAG
Source organism: Sternotherus odoratus (assembly GCA_032164245.1). Taxonomy (NCBI): domain Eukaryota; kingdom Metazoa; phylum Chordata; order Testudines; family Kinosternidae; genus Sternotherus; species Sternotherus odoratus. The sequence goes on along the minus strand of JAVMKO010000002.1, from coordinate 85,919,131 downwards.
AGAGAGAGAGAGAGAGAGAGTGTGTGTGTGTGTGTGTGTGTGAAAGAAGATTCTCCAGCTCAGCAGCACCTTGGGTGACAGCCAGAGGAGGAGATGGCAGTTCATGAATGAATGCAGTAGACATGGCAGCAGATGGACCATGAACTCATTCAGCTACCACTTCAATGAGGCTCTCTATTAGATAAGGCTCCCATTCCCTTTGGCATGCTGGTTCATCAGTGTTTCCTGCTGATGAAGAGTCTGCTCCTCCTGTGTCCTGAGGAATTCAAACTACTCCTGATTTCTCTTGTCCATCCATCTCTTCCACCGTCCTTCTACAACTGCCTCTGCTGTCTCTGGGATACTGCACCTACACCCTTGGTGAATTTGTTTCCTTCTCTGGCGCCGAAGGTTCTGCCAATTCAAAGACAAATATAGCATTGTCTGTCTATCTATCTATCTATGTCTATGTCTATATAAATATAAAATATGTTTCTGTTTGAAAGAAGCCAAGAAATCCACCTTGGACTTGTACATCTACAGTAGCAATTGTACCCTTAGTGTCCTTTCCCACTCCTGCATTCTTGCCTTGCTTCATATTTCCCTCTCCTCCTGCAATGATCTATCTATACCAGGCACATCCTTCCAAAAATCCCCTTTTTCCTTGAGGATCTCACATGGTGGAGGGGAATGAAAAATCCATTGTGACTGAATAGATGTGTAATATGTGGAAATATAATATTTTTATTTTCGTTCTCTCTCAAATATAAGGGAACTTCTTCCTCAGGATAATTGTGTTTACCTTGACTTTTCCTGTCATCTAGAATGTAAGCTCTCTAAGGCAGGGGATGCTCTTGATATTGAAAGCATAAGAATGCGGATGGCACTGACCAGTTTTTTAATATTAAGAAGTGTAGTATAATTGGCAGACCATTTCTTGAGCCTTTAAGTTCTTTCACAAACCTAGTTACTTTTGTAAAAAGATTATGTTGAACTGAGGTGTCTGCAAGAAAATCTAGGCTGGGCACAGGTTTATTGTTTGGTGAATTATGAAAGAATGCATTATTTAAAAGGAAATTAAACAAAATAGCATATTTATTGTGGATGGCCACCCTGGGCAGGTGAAGGATCAACCCTGTGCTGCCTGAACTTCCTCTAATGCAAGCTATTGTGCAAACTGAAGAACAGATACCTAGGCCTCATAGACTCATAGACTTTAAGGTCAGAAGGGACCATTATGATCATCTAGTCTGACCTCCTGCACAACGCAGGCCACAGAATTTTACCCACCCATTCCTACAATATACCTCACCTATATCTGAGCTATTGAAGTCCTCAAATCTTGGTTTAATGACTTCAAAGTACAGAGAATCCTCCAGCAAGTGGCCCATGCCCCCTGTTGCAGAGGAAGGCAAAAAACCTCCAGGGCCTCTGCCAATTTGGCCTGGAGGAAAATTCCTTCCCGACCCCAAATATGGCGACCAGCTGAACCCTGAGCAAGACTCACCAGCCAGACACCAAGGAAAGAATTCTCTGTAGTATCTTAGATCTCATCCCCTCCAGCTTTCCATTATATACCACCAGGCCCCTCTATTACCATAGTCAAAGATCAATTGCCACTTACCTCAAAACGTCTCATCAGTAATTTCTGAGCATCTCATATTTCCATGTACCCTTAGTGTTCCATTTGGCATTTCCCACATTATCCCTCCCAAGTCAGTCCTTTTTGATCTTTGCATCCTTACCATTCAACCTAAACTGAAACCCGCCAAGTCCCAAATTATCAGCCACCCAGTAGCCCAAATCTTCCTCCTCTTGGAATGTAGAAACATTAGCTTACCAGTCGGAGAACAAAACCAAGCCACATGGTTTACTTGACCAGTCAGAAAGACTATCTAATTGTGAATATCAAACATTGGACCAATACCGACAGAGAACAATTTACACACAATTCGTAGGTTAAAATTGATTTACATGAAATATTTGTTGGACAACTTCAAATAGCAAACAAATCTGTAAAAATGCAGTTTATTCATAGGCTACGTTGATTAGAATGTTAAATTACACAGTGCAAATTATTTTCCCAGTGTCAACTGCTGTTACAAGGGAGACTCTGAAGATGCCACTGATGCCAGTGGAAGGAACCCACAGCCCCCACAACCCTACTGTACATGAATATTGTTTAAATGAAATAAATCATGTGGAACAATGCATACCATGGAACAAACATGATGAAGTTGAAGGTGCATGCCAGCATATCTGAGATAAAAATTAATTTTAATGTTCTGAGATACTAGGAGAAATAACCAACTAGTATCTAAAGCTCTCACAACATACTAATTCTAAGAATAAGATTTTAGTCTGTTGAAAACTGAATTTGAAATTGCATTATTTCACACAACATTTGTAACCTGGGTTTCTGAAGAAAGACCTTTCTCCCTCTCCACCAAAAAAAAAAAAAAGAAAAAAGTCCCTTTGACATGACATCAGTCGTGGTCTCTAGCTCTTTCTTTTATGCCAATCCAGATCTGCAAGGTGGGTATTCTGAAGTGTCAGCTGTATATAATGTGGGCTTTTCTGAAGATCAAATAGCTTTTGTATTCTGCTTGATAATTATCCTGCACTTTTTATTGCCCATGAAGCTGTAGGACCAAATTCAGTTTTCTCAGGCTTTTCTGGGGAAAGAGGGATTTTTGAGCTGTGTGGGGATTTTTGAGCTGAAGGCTTTGGTGGCATTGAGTCTATTTGTAAATGTTTTTAATAGAATTGTTATTTTAAAATTTTGGATATGTACAAAGACTTTTGATTTGCACATTAAAAATATAATTCTGTTTTCAGACATGAAGATACATTTGCTGAGGTCAAAAGGAGTTATTTTGCGTTTATCTGAGAGCAACATTTTGTTCACAGATTGTAACGTAAACATATTTTTTATCTGAAGTACAATGTTGCAAGGGCTGGTATGAGATTTATTGTGATGTATTAAACCATCTGTTCCCAAGGTCTGTGCTTCAGAGTCCAGTACTAGCCAATGGGTGTGCTGCTGAGTTTCTGAATCTCAGAACTCTTTTGCCATTCTAACTCAGAAGGAATAGAAATATCCCTAAGGTTTCGTTCACTTGGAAAGCAGATATACCAGTGAAGTCATGAATCGGCTGGAGTGGAGTTTAGCAGCAGGGAAGCTTATGGTTGATGTGTATATTATTTTTAATTCCTGGCCAGAGTCCTGATAGCCAACGACTAGAATTACATAGTTAGGACTACAATACCTTGCTGTAGCATTTCTAAGACTCAGCAGCTGAGGGGGTGTAGCGGGGTGACCACCCGCTCCCTGGCTGAAGGGGCTTGAAACAGCCCAGGGAGGGGTTGTGGCTGGGAGCCAGGAAATGCCCAGCTTGATTGGGAAGTAGGCTCAGCTGGGTGGCCACTCCCCAAACACTCGCAGGCCATATAAAAATGCTGTGAGGCAGGGAGATAGAAAGAGTGTCCTTCTCTAGGGGGAAAGCAGATAGGCCTAGCTGCTGGGAGCCTGAGTAGTGTCCAGGGTGGTGCAGGGCTGGGGCTAGGCATGAGGGGCTGGGGCTAGGCACGAGGAGCTGGGGATGCTCTGGCCTGGGAGCCCCAGGCTGTAGGGCCTGGAAGAAGGCCCCACCCAGGGGTACTGGGGTTGCAGGGGGCAGCCCGTGGCTAGAAATAGAAGCAGCAGGCCAACCCCCTTGCCAGTGATGGGTGGCAATGATACTTAAGTCTGCCTCAGTGAGCAGGGGCAAGTGGTGACTGGCAGTTGCCTAGTCTGAGGCAAGGTGGGGATAGAGGATGGAGGGTTCCCCAAGGAGGGGAGACCCTTAGACTTGAGGGGGTTCTGCAGGGCTGCAGCACCCTCAGTAAGAGGGCACCGGGGTCCAGGAGGGACACGGGGCCTGAGCAGAAGCGGGACATTGGCCTGCAGAGGGCGCTCCGGATGCTGGAGAGCTAATTCCCAGACAAGCCAGCAGGAGGCACCGCAGGGGTGAGTTGCTGACCTGTTACAGGGGGCAAAGAATGTGCCTATAGCAGGGCGGAACTGCAACAAACCTTCTTCTACTGCAGTCATTTCTTTAGCTTAAATACTGACCTCATAACATCCAGTTGCATTTTGTCAACTCCCTTCCCCTCTCAATTTACAATCTTCTATACATGTTGATAATAGCAAAATAGAATGTGCCAGATGCTTAGGTGTTTTGTGACAGGGTGTGAAGCACAAAATGGAGTTGGAGGAAAGCTTATCCCTAGAGGAAAAGGGCAAATGTCAAGAAGCACATCCATGTGTTGCTCCATTGGGGTCCTGGGAGAAAACGGTTGGAAGTCAGCCCTGCCTGACTCCTTTGGTTCTGAATATGCAAATCTGAAGGTCCCATAATAATGGAGGAAGAATATGTGTGTTATGCTTTCAGACAGACTCCTGTATCTGTTGAATTCTCTCCTGCCACACTGCTGTCCTATGCATCTGGCACATAGGAATAAATCCTATGCATTGAACCATTATTCATAATCAGAAATGTAGGGTTGAGACCTTCAAGAGGTCATCTAGTCCATCTTCTTCCCTCAATCTCTCATTTACTTTTCTCTCAGTTTTTCCTCTCCTTTGATGTAAATTGACTCTTAAAAAAAATAGAAAGAAAGGACGAGTCCCAGTGGTAAGCCCTCCAATTCCATGGCCATCTTTGCCTTGCACATCCCTATGGTGGTGTGCTCCAAGCTTAAATGCTGCAGGCAAAGGATACATTCTGGGGTGTTTGTTTAAGAAGAACTGATCTGTCTTCTGTGGTACACAGGGCCTTTCTAGTATTTGGCACCAGGCATACACATCTGCCAAAGCAGCCTGTGGTAGAAGGCCGATTTATACCAGCTGAGTATCTGGGCCTTTGACTTTGAGACCCTTCCTGATATATTTTCTTTAAAGTAGCAGAGTCATCCCTTACTGATGCAGGGAGTCACACAGCGTCTTGCTCTCCATAGGGAGCTACACTCTGAGGAAGGGATGCCAGACTTTCCACTTCTCCAAACGGGGGATGTGTTCCTTTGGAGGACAACTTTAAATTATTTTGGGGCAGCCCATGAAAGCTCTGCCACCAATAGCTGATGAGAAGATGTGCTCAAGCAGCACAGAGTGGACAAATTAACCAGAAAAAGCCAGTGAAGAATTTCCATGGTACTGGGGGAAAGCTTGACAGACACAAAACCAGCATAGAAGGGTGTTTGAGAAGGACAGGACTAGTAGCCAGGGGTGAGGAAGAGGCAGGGTGGAGAAGAGCTTTTCTATACCAGTGCTCCAGTGGTGTAATATTACTGAGATAGCTAAGGAGCAGCTGTAACTTAGCTTTCACTGGGGTCAGGAAGTGCAGGATCAGGGAGTTGTAACTGATTTACTTTAACCCTGAACCTGTGCTCTGCTTGGGTGAGTCAACAAACCAGCCCTACAGTGCTGGAAACTTTTGCTCCAAAAGTACAGTACAGAAGAATAACAAGTTAATATAAAAATAGATTGACAAGAAAGCTCAAATGCATATATTAAGTGTTAGCTGTAATTTAATCATGCTTATAGCTGACACACTGACATTCTGTAGATAAAAAACCCTGTTCATAATTAATCACAGCATTTGAGGGTCTATGAGGATTTAGAAAAATTCATGGGTGTCGGGAGGTGGGGAGAGGCATGGGATTGAGCCGAGCACATTTCACTGTTTGGTGGGAGATCAAGAACAGGCCTGTAAGATATGCAAAGAGTGAAACTCCTCCCAGTGCTAAGGGTTGCAGAGGATTCTATTCTGCACAAGTCCCACTGGAGGCCCATATTAAGGACATAGTGGTACATGGTGCCTTGGGTGGGTCCTCTGTATTGGATGAAGTTTACCCAGACTGACTTCAGACAGGTTTGCACAGCTTTTACAGTTGTTTATGAGCCTCACAATTCTGAGTGGCCTGGAGAAGTGAAGAGAATTCTACTCCATGTGCTGGAAACTGAAAAGCAAGTTACAGCAGTTTCACCATCCCTAGCCTGCAGTCAAATTGTAACAGAAGAAAACACTGGAGAGGTACTGTATTCAAACTCCACACACAACCCCAAATTTGTTTATGCTAATTAGTTATGAAATAGTTTACAGAATTGACACAACTTAAAAATACAGTGTTGGAAGTTTAACACAACACTAAGATGAACCGGAGCGGAATACACACCTCCTAGGGCAAAAAGGAGTTTCTCTTTCCTCTTGAACTATCTCTTTGATTGTGTCAAGCAGGACAGTCTTAGAAATGAGTGAGAGATCCTGAGAGCATCTCCAAGATTTCCCAGGGTATCTCCCTGACAAGTATATTGTCTGCATAACTGAATTGGGTCTGCTTGTGCTGCTTAAGGAATAATGTCCTCTGATATAGTCTTGATCCTCAAACTCTTAGAAGTAGGAATAGTACAACAAGAATATGAACTGTTTTAAATATTACCATGACTATTAGCCATAAAATTCTAGAGAAAATAATTATTTACTTATATCTCCCTCTTTGCATGCAAAACAAATGTTTCTGGAAAGTGGACTTCAAACATAGTCACAGCAAAACTGGTGCAATTCATACGCAGATGTTCAATGTAAGTTGAGCTTTATTCAGAGGGATTCCCCCCCCCCTACATTTTGTATTGGTGCTACTTTGTTAGTTTGGCTAGCAGCCTGGAATTATTCTTCAGGTGCCTGTGCAAATGCATAGTAAAATCGGGATTGATATTTTTCATAAGCACAAATTAAGGCTTCCATCTCCAGTAGCGCTGGAAACTGCAGTGAATCAAGGTAACATTACATCAGTGCTAACATTGGCTTTGCCCTGTAAAATATTTCATTTGCATTCTCTAGTTTAAAAGGTAGCAATTCTGAGTGATGGAAATGTGTACGGTACAGGCTTGGTATAATATCCAGTATATTGTGCTTTTGGGAATGAACCAGGAGCCAGGACTGCTGACAAAATGCTTGAACACATGATCCTATATTTACAGTACAGTATCTCATTTTGAATAGAACTTATCAAGGAAAAGATTCCAAACAAGGTACTCATGCCTGGCCTGATTCTTGCAGTTGTGGGAATTAGTATTCTGAGCAGATCTGTAATTTTAGATTTCTATCTTAGCTGGTTTCCCACCATGTAATTTTGTTAACTTTACTGCCTAAAATCCCTCTCCTACCCCCATTTTATTTTTTTATATATTATTTCTGGCCTCTTGAATGATTATTGAGTATATATGATATTGTAATTTTGAGGTGTGATCACTTAATTGCTGCCTTGGTAATCCTGTTTTACCATTTTGATTATGAATTCACAACAGGGGTGTGTGTGTGCATATGCATGTGTGCACACACAATTTCAAACTACTCTACTGTCTGCATATTTTTTAAACATTGGTTTTGTAATGGTTCCTAATCACCCCTCCTTTTCCCACTGCCTAATAGAAAGCCCAAGAAATTCTCATGGCTATGGGAATTTCCAGTTTACAGCTGGAAAATCTCTTTGGATGGTTGAAAGGTGCGGTGGGGAAAATGTCAGTGTTTACATGTTGGAAATACATAAAAATAAAGATAAACACGGAATGGAAGACAAAACTACACTGCCTATCAGGGTGAAGTACTGAGAACTCCCTGATAAAATGAAGCAATTCACAAAACATTTACTAGTGCTTTTAAGAACTGAGAATTTGTCAAGTGTTATGAAGCAATGAGCAGCCTGCAATAGAGAAAAAATGTCTTTAAAGAAAAGTACCCTGATGCTAGCCAAAAATCTGTGCAGAAATTATTCCTATTATATTTTTTCCTAGCGATTTGAATGTAGATTTGCTCAGATATCTATGTATCGAGGGGAAATGGTGCTTTTACATTTTTACTGAAAATACTCAGACACTGAAATATCCAAAGGTTTCTCTGACTTGTGAATGCAAAAAATGATTCTGATATCACTCCTGTGACATTGGCAGTGTCATTGTGTGAGACTCTGCTGTGTCTTTATCTTGTGGATATGATTTATTACCAACCTTGTTCAATAGTCTCCCCAGAACACATCATTGCCTGCTAGTGTATTGGTGACACCCTAACTATTTACCTTCTTCAACGGTATTATTAGAGTAAACTAGCTACATACATATTCAGACAGATTCTCTGGCACTGTGTCGTGTCTTTTGCTGAACTGCCAATAGATTCTGGCTGAAAACCCAGCATATCTGGCAAATGGAGAGCACGGAGATCCTTCAAGAGGTTTTTGATAGCACTACCTTCCTTGCAGTTAGCATCGGACGGTGTGACTAGGGGAAAGGAGATATGGGACACAGCTGATCCTCAGGCTGTTCTATCCTATACCAGCAGATTGGCCCTGAATGCAGCAACTCCAGGAGTGGAGGAGTGCAAGGGTGAACTGTGCTGTTTGAAGTCTGGCTGTCTCCCACCTTTTAGCATTTAATCCCACTAATTGCAGGAGTTTAAATGGCAACCTGCTTACCCATTTACCTGGACACCTGATTCACAGTATTGTGTGAGGTGATAATCTGCCATGTTAATAACACCAAGAAGTGCTACTGGACAAACATTAACCTTTTCAGCACTCCGGTGAGTTACACGTCTTATCCCCATCTTGCAGATGGGGTAACTAAGGAAGCGAGTTCAAGTGACTCTCCTAACACCACCCATCAAGTGACTCTGCTGAAGCCAGGTGTGAGAATCAGGATTAGCACTCATGAGTTCCTTAGCCTCATGCCAAATGTATTCCTTTAAATCTGCCTGAAGGAGCCGTTGTCATATGTTTTACAACGGAAAACTATCAAAGTCTTTTTTGACAACTGCGATATGAAATAGTGGAGAAAATGCATAAAGATACGGTCTCACACCTAATGACCTTGTACCGAGGTGGGAATCAAAACAGCTCATTAGAGTGATTTAATGTGTCACGTTCAAAATAATCTATGGAATGTGGTTTAGACTGACCCAAAACAGAGACGCAGAAGACCGGTGGTTTGATTTTTTTTTTTTAGAGAAAAACTAAATGGAATTGTAAATTTGAAATATATTGAGGACTAACTGTATTTAAAAAAACATGGGCTTTTAGATTTTATAGCTCTTTAGGAAATATTTTAAAGCTCTATTGTCAGCAATTTGAAATAAACAGTACTTGGATTGGCTTGTAGGCTGAAGAATGAAAAAGGTACTTTTAAAAATATGTGTAAGAAGTAGATGATAAAATTTCAGGATATTTGTCAGCCAGAAGGTCTAGACAAGGTACTCTTCTATTCTTCTACCTGTCTAGTTCAGGCCTCAATCAGTTGCCTATATTTTTTTCTAGATTTGTCTTTTTTTAATATCTTCCCTTCCCCCACAAGTATTCTTAAAGCAGAGAGAAAAAACCCACAAGCTGTATATTCAAGTTGACAGTGATGAAACCTTTGTTCTTTATCCTTCACGACTTTATATAAAGACACGTAAACGATGGATTCTGTGCTTTAATTTGTTCTAAAAAATGAAACAATATAAAAAGTATGTCGCTGTCTTTTCCATTTGGAGTAGTTCTGAGATCCCCTTGGAGGTTTTCTCCAAAGTCTCTGGAGATATGAGAACCTTTCCATATGATGTGATGCTGAATTCCTTTTGTCTTTCCTATAAATGTTTATATCTACCTAATTATTGTAGCCATCAGACTGGGTATCTAAAGATTATGGCTAGGGATTGTCAAACTTTCCAGGTAAACTCTTTTTCATTAAAAAACAAACAAACAAAAAAACCCCTGGGTTTTTGACTAAATTGTTTTTGTGAAAACATGAACAGCCAGAAAATTGTAATATTTTTGCCAAAAGCCGAAATATATGAATTTAGAAATGCTGATGAAGTGTCTTATGGGAGTGGTAGTTTGGTTGCCTCGTGTCTCCAGTCTCTTCTATCTGCCAGACTCTATGACCTCACTACATCTCCAGTGTTCCAATATTCTTACCTAGGATGCTCTGCCTTCTCTCTCCAAGAGGACAGACCATGGTGCATCATGGGAGATGTAGACTGACCGGGAACCTGGCCTATAGAGGAGAATGGGAGCATGAAGCACCCAAACTGTAAATTGAGGCAAAATGGCAGCATTTCTAAAGGGGAATATTTCAGATTTTTAGCTGAAATTTTTCTGCTTGAGCTGTGTACAACTAAAATCTCTTTATGACCTAAGATTTTAATTTAATGATATTACTATAACATATTCCTCATTAATTAGTTAACCTGATGATGGTTCAACTCATTTTAATCAAGAGCACAAGTACTCGGAAAGAGAAGCTTTTAGCATAAATTCCATCTCAGTGCTGACACTCCTTCCCACAGCTATAGATTTCATTTAATCCAGAAGAAGTTGGAATATTAGGGGGGGAAATGTGAAAAGTTTGGTCTTTCCTTTACACCTTTGTCCTGAAGAACACTGAAGTCAGCTAACCAATAATAAATAATATTTTTTTCCCATGGGTCAGATCTGCTCGATAGACAAATAGCATATCCAAAATTTAATGTTTTTATGTCATGGGTGGGGGGTTGGTAACTAATGTTGGTTTTTTTTTTAAAGTTTAAATCATGAGCAATGACTTGTGATAGTAGATTTAAAGGTGAAATTGAGGCCACCATTGTTGGTGGCAATTTCTTTTATTTATATCTCACTGGGCACTTTAAGAAGGAAGAGGCAGGAAATATTAATTGCAGAAGGAACAGAAGAAATCAACTCTCGAAGACTTCATTTTGAATAGGCTAGTTTAGGGGTCTCCAAACTTTGAGACAAAGACCATATTAGATTTTTGAAGGGGCTTCGCAGGCCAAAGCAACTGTGAAAAAATTCAATATATGCAAATATATTCAACCCCCCCTTTTCTCCTCCAGCTGCTGCTATGCCCCCCCCTTTATTCCTCCAGCCGCTGCCACAGGGGGACCTCACCCCTCTACATATGGGGCTGCTGGCAGCAGCTCACAGGGGAGGAGGGAGCGGCGGCTTCTCCACATGCCTGATAGGTGTGCCTGCTCAGTTGGAGGGCCAGACAAATTGAAACCGTGGGCCAGATCCGGCACCCAGGCCGTAGTTTGGAGACCCCTGGCCTAGTTCACTGACTCAAATTACAGGTCAGCCTATAACAGATCTAGATGCACTGGGTGATCATGGCTATTATTGATTGAATCATCCTCCGAAGAGATGTTTACATTGGTATGGATGGTTTTTATTTAAAAAAAACCAAGTTCTTCTCATGACTTTTGAAAGTTATGAATCAGATCTGATTAACATCCTTGAATAAACTGCCAGCTGGGATCAATCCAAGAATTTCAAGTTTGGGGATTTTAATCCAAACTAGTTTGTGTAACATCATACAATACAAATGAAAGAATTGCTCATGAGAAGGAACATGTCCTCAAGAATGATTTGTGTCATTATTCATTCAGCTTTTCCTTAATAATGAGATTTAGTCAGTCATTAAATTGATATTGTGTGACATCAGCAGTTTTGTCTGCTATAGTCATCACGATTTATCCCCTTAATCCCAATTAAATTGAATGAGTTAGCTGCACATTTTTCGGCAATATGGGATTTTTTGCAATTTAGAAAAAAAGACTACCGGTATTTACCTTTTTAAAAAAATAAGGTCATGGAACTATTTCTAATTTTCCTAATGTATACTTTAAAGTCATTCTTAAATTTGCTACATGCTCTTTTTGGAAGCTTCCTTCTTGACATAGACAATATTTGTTTCTTGAGCTCTTTCTGATTCTCTTGTTTTGTTCTTTGGTCATGGTTCCTAGTTGTCTTCTCATCCAAGTCCTATGGATGGTATATTTCAGGGATCAACAACCTTGCCATGTGGGACCACAGGGTAAGCACCCTTAGAGGGCCCCACCAGTTTGTTCACCTGGCGGTTCACCAATCGTGGCTCCCACTAGCCGCGGTTCACCGTCCCGGTCCCATGGGGGCTGCGGGAATCGGCGGTCAGCACCGCGCTGCTTCCCGCAGCCCCCATTGGACCGGTGGGAGTCTCAATCGGCGAACCGCCAGGTAAAGAAACTAGTGGGGGCAGCTAAGAGTGTTTATGCTGTGGTCATGTGTGCCAACGTTGCTGATCCCTGGTATATTTATTCATAACAGCCAAACATTAAAAAGTGATGTCAATTTGGATGCCTCCATTTTTATGTGCCCAAATCTGGTTTTATTGGTCCTGAATTTCGGAGCTGCCGAGCTGCCTTGGACTTCAATTTCAGTTATGGGTGTTCTAGGCCTTTGAGAATAAGACCCAAGATATTGCAAATTGGATACCCCAAATTAATGATCATTTGACAGTTTTTGCCTTAGATTTTTGTAGTATCAATATTTCATGCTTGGGGCTTCCCAGAATTTAAAATAATACATTATAATTAATATTTTTATTAGTTACATACTGAACTGCTTTACAATTGCCTTATATCACACCCCTTCCGCCACATGTGGCTTATCAGCTAATTAACTTATAATCTTTCCCTCTCTAAGTGTTTTCAGGAAATGGGACATCAATGTATCAAAATGTGTTTTCAGGGAGCACATTGGAATGCCATATTGGCAACAAATCTTCCAAATGCTGCATCCTCTTCTCTGCTGCCAATTACGTATTGCTTTATTGGTGTGACGGTATAACTTTCAAGGAAAGATGTGGTTCAGGTGATGAAATATTTCACTGTAAGAATTGAAATAAAGGACTCATTTATGAAGGCAGGTCAGGTTTGTTCAATTATTTGAGCTAATGTTCTATATGTGTTTGTATAAAGACCTCAGACAATGGGGTCCCAAATCCTTTTGATAGCTCAGGGCACTACTCTAATACAAATACTGCATCATGATTATGCTCTCCCATTCCATTTTCTGTGTTCATTTAAATCTGTAAATTAGGTAAAACTCACGTGAACCAGAAACACTGTGAACAAAAACCATGTAGTTCCATGGGCTCTGTATAAACCATCTCACTGGCTGGAGACTGTGCCTTGTTTAGTATGTAGTGGAGGTTTAATGCTGGGATCTTCTTGCTTTTGTGAGGTTGTGTCAAAATATTTGGATATAGTTCATGTTGGGAGAAATAACAGGGTGTTCTCTTCCTATCTGTAGTTTGTTGTTGCTGCTGCAGAAATGGACAGATTATACCCACGGAAAAGCTATCTACTGAACATGACTATGCAGCCTCTCCTTGCCAGGTTGTTTGGAAACTGCATGGCAGGTCAAGATCAGAGTCCCTGGAGTTGCACTTCTTATGTAGCATGTTTTCATGGCTATGCCCTCTTTATAGGGAGGATGCTAGAAGTTTTCTGTGCATACCCATCAATGGTGTACTCTATCCATGAGGGAAAAGCCTTGTGTTCTCTGCAAACTCTTTTTCAATCTCCCCTCTGACTCCTCTTCACCAACGGTATGTAAAATCAGCTGGAATCAAAACAAAGAAACATGGCAAATAAAGCAGTGTAGATTTGGACCCTGATATTATTTACATAGGCACTGATAATACATTAGAAGACCATTAAAAAGAGCGTGTTGACATATTTGTGTTTAAAGTTTCCTGTGCAGGAAAGTTTCTGAATGAGAATTTCATTCCCATTGATGTAGTTTTCTAAATGATATTTTCAGTTATTTTGAAACAATACATTAAAGGCTTTGTAAGTCAGAAAATACTACTGTGCCTGTTTTTCACATTTGATTATTGACCACTGTTGAGAAGCCAAGATTCCTGCATTTGCCATAGGTAGATGAGAGCACCAACACTATGGGGCTTTGGCTCTTTAGCCCAACAAATAACTCACTTAGACTTTGTTTCATGATAAAATGTTCCCTTCAGTCCTCAACTAATTACTAAATAGATTTTCAGTAGTCTAAAATCTTCAATCAAATCATAATCTTAAACCTTCAGCTAATTTTTTCCCTTCCCAAACGGAGCTATTGATGAGGGTGATATCCCTGGTTTAATCAGTGATATTAATGCTAATAAAAGTAAGATTCAGCTACTGCTCTATTCTAACATACCGGTACTTCTAGTGCCTCCTCATACATTTGTGCTTACAGCATGGCTGTCAGTTAATATCTTTGTATAGCATTTTAGTACTTTGGTTATGACTACATCCATAGTTATATGCAGTATTGTGGTATGGCAGAGCTTAATTAGACTTTCTCTCTGACTTTCTGTCTGTATGCTGATTTCATAGTTCAATTTGGGACATAAGTACATGATAACCAATTTAAAGATTCCAGAGTCTTACCAGCCTATCATCATATGCTACCTTATCGGAAGCTTTTCTCAGATTTGTGAATTTACTTGCCCATTTCTTAATGTGTAGTTGTAGAGCATTTGGGTAGTTAACACACGAGATCTTCTGAGATTTATTACAACATCCACGAGATCTTAGGATAATTCCCATGCTAACAGTGTAATTACTACTGTGTGTGTCACCACTCTAGCAAAAAATGCATCATCATTTCTCTTTCCTCATAATAACTATTATACATAGCAAAACTGCTGTCCTACTTTCCATTCTTTTGCATCCTCTTGGAAAATATTTTCAGTGTAAGCCCACCAGGCAGGCACTCTGTTTCTTTTCATTGTGTCTTGTACAGGACCAAGAACATACTCAGTGCTTAACAAAGAACTAAAGAAAGTGAGAAATGTCCACCAAACAAGATCTTCTTTTAGTTTGACCACCCATAGAAAAATAAAGCCATTTTTCAAAGATTTAGGTTCTGAGTTTGAAACCCTAACAGAAGACTTAAAGTTTGAAATAATCAAGTTTGTTACAGCTAAACCAGGAAATGATTGAAAGCTATAGCTCACAAAACTTTTCAGACCTCTTCTGTCATCTGTCAATAGGTTTGTAGAACATGAATGTTTAAAATATCCATACTCCTATTCCTCAGAAAAATTACTGGGCTACTAGTATCTAGGGTAACTCTAGCTCTCTGCCAGCATCCTACACTTTTCATAATCAGGTTTTGGACTCTGAATATAGTATGGAGACAAGTCTAATGATATTGGTAGATGAACTCTTTATAACAATTGACAGAGGGAAAACCTGTGGGTTAGTGCTATTAAATCTCTCAGCAGCCTTCGACAACCCACCAACCCCAAGGTACTGCTGGTTGACTTACAAGACTGAGGAAGACTGGATGAGCAGCACTAAGCTGGCTTTGCTCATTCCTCTTGGACAGATAACAGAGAGACCTCTCCTGTGAGATATGCAAGTTTTAATCCTAGTTTCTATTTTTTTTCATCATATTTGGGAGATCCATGACCGGTGATACAAGTACACAGCTGTATGTCCGTTTTTGTAGATGCAGTCAGTGTAATCACCCAAATGTCCCAATGCCTGAGAGAAATAAGCCCATGGATGAAAAGAAGCTGGATCCAGCTCATTCTGGATAAGACAAAGTGATTCTGGCAGGGAAAGGGAATATTTCAAGGACCTCACCTTTTATAGATGGTGTTGCAAATCAATTATCAATTTGATGCACAGACTTAAGGTTCTGCTGGACTCTTTTTTACTCATAGACAGGCATACGGGAACAGTGGTGGGAAAAGCTATCCTCCATCCTTGGGTAGTTAGGTGAATATACTCATTCCTCTTGAAAGATGACCCAATAGCAGTGACCATAAATTATTTGGCTTTGTGTTACATTACCTCGGGCCTTGGTTACACTGGGACTTTATAGCGCTATAAAGTCGCCGGGGCACTATAACTTACTACCCATCCAGACTGGTGAGGCACATAGAGCACTATAAATCCGTGGTTGTAGCAGTCCTAGTAATCCTCCCTTCCCAGAGGATTAACAGCTGTTGCGTATTGGGTGATACACTTTAGTGCCAGTGTAAACGGGTAGTAACAATACAGTGCTTTGAGTGATCTTAGGCAACGCCCCAAGCTATTTAAGTCAATTGACCACTCTTCCCTTTGTTTTGAACTCATCTGGAGGAATGCGGAAGTACGTTTTCAGAGCTTATCTGTAACTCGGCAAATCAACAATTCAAATGTTTACCGAGTGAGTGAGAAGCAGAAGATTAGTAGGCTCTGCATTTTAAAGATAGTGTGCTGACACACTCTCAGCACTCCAAAAATCCACTCGCTCTCTCCCTCCGCATACACACAACCCACCCGCTTGTTTGAAAAGCATGTTGCAGCCAGCTGAATGCTGGGATAGCTGCCCATAATGCACCACAACCCATGCCGCTGCAAATGCTGCAAATGTGGCCACGCCAGTGTGGTTGCAGTTGTCAGTGTGGACATACTGGAGCGCTTTCCCTGAAGCTGTATCCGAAGGCGGGTATAACCAAAAGCGCTATAAAGCTGTAACTGTAACCATGCCCTCAGTGTCCTCTGCCTGGACTCCATTGTGAACAGCATGTGAGAACTGGTAAATATGCAGCAACCTCTCATTTAGTCACGGATGACCAAACTGAGCACCGCACACCAGGGCTCCACATGTCAGCTATAACAACTAACACTCAAATTTTGACATATGATCCAGAAATCATAAATAACAGTTTCAGAGTTGTCAGACACACCAATTTTCCAAGATGCCTTCAAATCCAGAGATCGAGTTCATAAATGAAAGCATTTTATTTAAACTTTCACCAGATTGAGCCACTTACCAAGACATACCAAAAGCTCTTAAAAGGCTAGGATCAGGCAAAGTACCGTATTTTTCGCCCTATAAGACGCACTTTTTCTTCCCCAAAACGGGGGGGAAAAAGTTGGTGCGTCTTATAGGGCGAATGTCTTAAAGGGAAAAAAAAAAAAAAAAAAAAAAGCGCCTCGCTCCCCCGTCCCCGCCGCGCGGGCGGGCTGCCGAGGTTCCCCCCTCCCCGCCGCGGGCGGGCTGCCGAGGTTCCCCCCTCCCCGCCGCGGGCGGGCTGCCGGGAACACTCCCGGCAGCCCGCCCGTGGCGGGGAGGGGGGAACCTCGGCAGCCCGCCCGCGCGGCGGGGACGGGAGAGCGAGGCGCTTTTTTTTTTTTTTTTTTTTTTTTGGTCCGGATTTTTTATTAAAAAACGAGGGGGCGTCTTATACGCCGGAGCGTCCTATAAGACGAAAAATACGGTAATATGCTCAGATAGTGTACCAGTAAACACTCATGGAGAAACCATAAATTTTGTTGCAGAACTGTTACTGCATTTGAACCACCAAAACTGCTCAGTTCATTCTGTGAAAGTGCTATTGTACAACTGGGCAATCCTAGTAAACTGTTCCTCCTATAGACCCAAAGCTCTGTCCATTGATCTTAAACCTTTGTCTTTTTTTACTCACTGAAGTGAAAGGTGTTTGTGGGCAGAAGACCTCAACTTAGGTTCTCTTTAAGCCTTAAGTGTAGATTTTCTGGGGGACTAAAGCGGTGCATAGGCCTTGTGAGATACCTCTGCATTTTAGCTCAAAAGATTCCTATTAGTAATAGGCTACATTGTCCACATAGATCAATCAAGATTTATTTTCCATGCTGCTCCACTGCTGATAATTTAAGAAGACCTTTCTGTGTTTATTCACCACAAGAATTTGATAACTTTAGATTTGTCCATTCGATTGACTTGGGAAAACCTTTAGATTCATTAGAATGGAAATACTTGTTGACTGATCTCAAAAAAACCCTCAACTTTGGAAAGACCTTCATAAAAATTGGATTAAAATCTTGTATAATGTACTGTCCTGGTTTGTACATACTGGCAATTTAAACTCGCCCTTTTTGAAATGACACTGGGGAACTAGGCATTGCTGTCCATTATTTCCTTTTCTTTTTGCAATTGTAATTGAGCCTCCAGATTAATTTTTCAGCAACCAAGAGTTGCTTCAAGGAATAAAAATCAGAAATGCCACAAATTTCATTTTATTCTATGCAGATGAAATATTGATTTGCTCCTATAATCCCAATCATCTGCCCATAATCCTACAAACAATAAATCAGTTTTACATTACTCTCAGTTAATGGGGATAGAAGTGAATGACTTAACATTGAGTATACAATTGCTGATCCTACTTCAACAAGGAAATGATATTAAAATAAGTTTCTATTAGGTACTTAAAGATAACTATACATAAAACTAAAAAACAAATACTATTTAAAATGTCACTTCTCTGACTAGAGACATTATGATTTATTGGATGCTCCATCTTTCCTTTGACGTTGATTGGAAGAATATTTCAATCAAGATGATATACAGCCCACATTTTGTTTATGGGGTTCAAGATCCTTCTTTGTTTCCGCCACAACTTTTTATTTTAATGTTTTCATTTTCTCCCTTGTCTGGGCAACTAAAAGATCCAGGAGTTGTTTCTCAGTCTTGCAGTTACCATTAGAAAAAGGTGTTTTGGCACTTCACAATGTTTATACTTTTAGCAGTATACCTTCAGTCTATTGTACCTTGGATCACTGAACACAAAGGTATAATACCTAAAATGATAGATGAAGAACTGACAAAGGGTATTCCTATACTTGCTGTGTGGTACCATAAGAAACAAAGATTAATCAAGAAAGCCTACATGCTAAAATTTACGATAAATACCTGGGACAAAAACCTCATTCCATTCGGTATGGGGATGACAATTTTTTCTGCGTCTCCACTGACTATTCTGTGAACTACTCAATGACCTCAGTCCAGCCATTTGACAGGAACTGAAAGATGGGAACAGATCCCTAACTCTGGGTGAAGCTTTTCAAGATCCAATCATAAATGTCCTGGGACTTCAGTAATTATGCCATCTGTGAGGATCAATCTTTTTTCATTTCTGTGAATACAGTAGTCATCCCACTAGCAAGGGACTCTTTGGTCTAAACATCAAATGAACGGATTCTATAGTAGAAAATGACTACTTCAAATATATTTGTAAAAGGAGTGTGGTATTCCTATCATACACATTTATTCTCAAATTAGACAGTTTTAGAAAAGACCAAGTTAAAAGTTGCTAAATTCAAAAGTTGAATTTTGGAATGGGATTATTCCATCTGGAATGAAATTTGGGCTCAAGATAATTATTCATACTAAATATACATTGATTCTTCTTTAATGTGCTACATGAGTTATGATTAAATCCTCAAAGAATTGCTTCATTTCAGACAAATTTGTCCTCTAATTGTGAGGGACTGTGTGTTGTATACACTATAATATGAAATAAAAATGGGTATGTTGTGGAAAGTCCTAAATCAGTCATCTTAAAAGTGGAATGGCAACATTTGTAATCCACATAAATGAAACACAAATATATTTTGCTCCTAAATTTGATTTAACCTCAGATGGTCCTTTACTAAAAGAAAAATGCCTGTACTAGTAGCAAAAAATAATATAGCTATCTTCTGGACATTTTCATAACCATCTCACACAGACACATGCAAACTATACTACTTCTGAAGTGAAAAGCATCATCAAAATAAAGTTAAAGAGCTTCCATATGGAAGCTCATTATTGATGTCACAAAGGCAGTAAGATTTTAAATGTTAGATAATTTTTTCTAAACCCCAAGCTATCACTGTTGAAAATTCCTGGACTGGATCATTGATGTATATTGTGTAAACTCTTTGTACATACAAATGCTATAACTGTTTGAAATGGATTGTTGATCTCAATCCAGTTGCTAGTAGACTAGTGTCAGGATCAAATGGGTATAGAGTTTGTCTGCCCCCCTCACAAGTCAGGGATGTAACACATAAGTAAGGTCAGGTAC
Source organism: Sternotherus odoratus (assembly GCA_032164245.1). Lineage (NCBI taxonomy): Eukaryota > Metazoa > Chordata > Testudines > Kinosternidae > Sternotherus > Sternotherus odoratus. The sequence goes on along the minus strand of JAVMKO010000002.1, from coordinate 85,899,438 downwards.
ATAGGTGCTGGAACTAGGGGTACTGCTGCACACCCTGGCTTGAAGTGGCTTCCATCATATATAGGGTTTACAGTTTGGTTCAGTGGCTTTCAGCACCCCCACTATATAAATTGTTCCAGCACCCCTGGTCAGATAATGTTCAAAATCCTGCCTATTCGTGGCCATATACTGTATATAAATGGAAGATTACAGTCACCGGGGCCATTAATCCACCATCATGAGCATCGTGTTCACTTTTTAAAAGTTTATAAAGGCAAAGAGAGAGGGTTTAGGTGGCACAGTGGGTTAGTGTCTTAGGCTTTCTCCTCCTAGAATTTGGTTCAAATCTTGTTTTAAGAATTTTGTTTGGATTAGTTTAAAAATTGATTCATTCTTCAGTGGAAAGCCACCTCAGACAGTGACAATTCAGAATGATATATCCCTGATAACTTCTTTAGCTAAGCTGGGGGTGCTGCCCCATGTTGAACTAGCTGGAGTTTCTTTCAGGGCCTGGGGCTTCATTGCTAGATCCAGAAAACCACAGTAGTTGAGCCTAGATGTTACAAATTCATGGATTACTATGGTCAGCTATAAGCCCAAGGGGAATGGGCACAACAGCAAATGGAAGTGGGTATTTTTTTTACTACATTGGGAAAAGAGGTCTCTCTGCAGTCCCTTATTCTTATTAGAAGCAAAGTCACTTGCCATTTAAAAAAAATCATATAACCTTTCATCAAATAGGACATCTATTCCATGTTGAAGTAGATGATGCAACAGTTAAACAGTCATCCATGATTTACTGTGTATATGAAATTTATGCAGGACTTTAAGCGCAATACTCATTGGTAAACCCTGCTACCGTGCTCTGCTTTGTTCATTATGTCAACTCCTGTAACCATTGGCTAAATTAACTTGCTATGTAATCATGACCATGCTGCACAGTTTGGAATTAATTTCAAGTTAGCTCTTTTGACAGTTGAAATAATTTTGCAAGCTACATTGTCAAAATTTTCCTCTGCAAGGGTAATATTTTATGTGTCTCTTGAGTGTCCTATAAACTCCCTGTGTTAGTGGTGATAGTGATGCATGATAGCACTGAAACAGCATGTGCTACTACAATGTTTTAGGGTTGTAAACCATTTTTAAGCAGCATGCATTGCAAGGCTAAGATAGTGTAATATAGCACTGCTAATCATATTGATCTAATTAAATTGCAGCTAGATATGTTGTTCATCTCATTTGTCTACATTAACATTATGTAAACCTATTCAGCTTGTCCATGTCTTTTATATATAGTACAATATTTTCTTAAATACCTCTTTAGAATTTGACCAGTGTTGTTATTGTGTACATTCAGTCCTTCTTACAGGAATAGTGGAGAGATGGTGGTTGGATGTCTTAAGGGATAGTGGTGGGGAAAGCCCCCTCCTTTAAAAAAAAAAGTCTATAGCAAAGAGCTTGAGGTGCCTCTAAGACTTTTGTTTTAATCAGGACTTAGAAAATGTTTGCTACACTGATACAAAAACACCAGGGCATCATTAATTATTACATTTAAATGCATCATTTTAGGGTCAGTTTCACTCCTATTGGTTCAGGAAGATCAAAACTACACCTTGTCACAGGATAGGCCTCCTTCACCTTGCTGCAAATGGTCCTAACATTCTCCCAAGGCAAGTTGAGCACCATGTGCTTTATCTACAGTGTGCTAAAGAAGTGCTTGTCTCCCAAAACACAAGACTTTTTCCTTATCCATACTCACAGGGTGAGGGGGGAAGAAATCTCATCTCCCTGAGATCCTGGGCTTCTCTGCCTGACCTTCCCTTTCCCCTCCTTCCTCTTCCTGTCTCTCTTTTAACTGTCACCAGCTGATGAACTGAATCACTTTGTTAACTGGGTAATCATCCAGTCCTTAATGAATGATCTCCCCAGTTTGTATGGGAATGCTTGTCACGTGCACGGAGTGGTGAGTCTGTCTTAGGCTACGCATACTCTGTCATGCACCGCTTACATCTTGGGCAAAGGGGTGGGTATGCTTGTGTACAGGATAGATTCCCCCCGGGAGAAAGAAGGAATCCTCCCCACTGATTATGTTGTGTTTGGATGCCAATGAACCCTTGACATTGAGTTGGAAAACTCTTAAAGGCAGGCTGATTAGTACAAAGCCACGGGATGGCACCACGTTAGGGATAATGGCTGGTAAGTGACTGGGATTCACAGAATTCGGCTGCTAGGTTGGATCATTAGCTTCCCAGGGATTAGCCAGGTACTGAGAGGAGGTGCGATGTGGATGGTGATCCAGTGCCCCCCTCCTTTCCACTGCTACTCTCCCACAGCTGTTCTGTGACTAGGTGTTAGCTTTAAATTCCACCAGGGGCTCCATAGAAAATTGTTCGGCAGAGAGGGCTAGGCATATACTGGGTCAATGCATCCCTGTTCTCCCTGACTGTGGCCCTTGTTGTGCAGCAGAGCCCACTTGTATTGCTGCTCTCATAACACTGAAGTTCCAGCAGCAGAGAGCGGTGCAAGCAGACGGTATTTCCAATTTTCACCTAACTTAAGACTCGCTCGTCTGAATGTTGTCCGAACATATCATCCTCTTGTTTTTTTCCCTTCATTGTTATTTTAAATTATAGCACATATAAACTTCAGCAGGAGCTGGCTAGTTTCTAGGGTTGGCAGCGACAGGAATTCCTTCTTCTTGTCTCTATTACTAAGACACTCTGATGGGTTTTATGGCTTGGTTTGAAGTTAGTAGGCTTCATCTGCTCCAGTTGCTAGGATGACTCAGCTGTATTGCTATGCAGGGTCATAGCAGCTGACACCATATCACAGGAAGAACATGACCACGTTCCTCCACAGCAACCTCTCCTAGAAAACTGTCCATCACCACCATCTTTCACAGATGTTTATGTGGCCCTGGTGTATTTTGCCCCATGAGTGCAGTTATATTACAGAAACTCACAAAATTGGTTAGAAATGAGGCAAGAGACTGAAATGTGGGTAGTCATTATACTTAAGCTACTTAAGATGTGGTCTATTATTTTATAAAATAAGTTTAAAAATTTAAAAATTAAAAATATCAAAATGTGTAGTTTGTCTTATGAAAATTAAACACACTTTAAATTCAAAACATGTTTGTGTTTTACTGCTGATGGTTTAAATCATAAGAACATAAGAACATAAGAACGGCCATACTGGGTCAGACCAAAGGTCCATCTAGCCCAGCATCCTGTCTACCGACAGTGGCCAATGCCAGGTGCCCCGGAGTGAGTGAACCTAACAGGTATGATCGAGCGATCTCTCTCCTGCCATCCATCACCCCCCTCTGACAGACAGAGGCTAGGGACACCATTCATTACCCATCCCGGCTAATAGCCATTTATGGACTTAGCCTCCATGAATTTATCCAGCTCTCTTTTAAACCCTGTTATAGTCCTAGCCTTCACAGCCTCCTCAGGTAAGGAGTTCCACAGGTTGACTGTGCGCTGTGTGAAGAAGAACTTCCTTTTATTTGTTTTAAACCTGCTGCACGCCAATTTCATTGAGTGGCCCCTAGTTCTTCTATTTTGGGAACAAGTAAATAACTTTTCCTTATTTACTTCTTCCACACCACTCATAATTTTATATACCTCTATCATATCCCCCCTTAGTCTCCTCTTTTCCAAGCTAAAAAGTCCTAGCCTCTTTAATCTCTCTTCATATGGGACCCGTTCCAAACCCCTAATCATTTTAGTTGCCCTTCTCTGAACCTTTTCTAGTGCCAGTATATCCTTTTTGAGATGAGGAGACCACATTTGTACGCAGTATTCAAGATGTGGGAGCACCATGGATTTGTATAAGGGCAATAAGATATTCTCCGACTTATTCTCTATCCCTTTTTTAATGATTCCTAACATCCTGTTTGCTTTTTTGACTGCCGCTGCACACTGCGTGGATGCCTTCAGAGAACTATCCACAATGACTCCCAGGTCTTTTTCCTGATTGGTTGTAGCTAAATTAGCCCCCATCATATTGTATGTATAGTTGGGGTTATTTTTTCCAATGTGCATTACTTTACATTTATCCACATTAAATTTCATTTGCCATTTTGTTGCCCAATCACTTAGTTTAGTGAGATCTTTTTGAAGTTCTTCACAGTCTGCTTTGGTCCTTACTACTTTGAGCAGTTTAGTATCATCTGCAAACTTTGCCACATCACTGTTTACCTCTTCCTCCAAATCATTTATAAATAAGTTGAATAGGATCGGTCCCAGGACTGACCCTTGGGGAACACCACTAGTTACCCCTCTCCATTCTGAAAAAGTTCCATTTATTCCTACCCTTTGTTCCCTGTCTTTTAACCAGTTTTCAATCCATGAGAAGATCTTCCCTCTTATCCCATGGCAGCTTAATTTACGTAAGAGCCTTTGGTGAGGGACCTTGTCAAAGGCTTTCTGGAAATCTAAGTACACTATGTCCACCGGATCCCCCTTGTCCACATGTTTGCTGACCCCTTCAAAGAACTCTAATAGATTAGTAAGACACGATTTCCCTTTGCAGAAACCATGGTGACTTTTGCCCAACAATTTATGCTCTTCTATGTGTCTGACAATTTTATTCTTTACTATTGTTTCAACTAATTTTCCCGGTACGGACGTTAGACTGACTGGTCTGTAATTGCCAGGATCACCTCTAGAGCCCTTTTTAAATATTGGCGTTACATTAGCTATCTTCCAGTCACTGGGCACAGTAGCCGATTTAAAGGATAGGTTACAAACCCTCGTTAATAGTGCCGCAATTTCACATTTGAGTTCTTTCAGAACTCTTGGGTGAATGCCATCTGGTCCCGGTGACTTGTTACAGTTAAGTTTATCAATGAGTTCCAGAACCTCCTCTACTGATACTTCAATTTGTGACAATACCTCAGATTTGTCACCTACAAAAGACAGCTCAGGTTTAGGAATCTCCCTAACGTCCTCAGCCGTGAAGACTGAAGCAAAGAATTCATTTAGTTTCTCTGCAATGACTCTGTCATCTTTAAGTGCTCCTTTTGTATCTCTGTCATCCAGGGGCCCCACTGGTTGTCAATCGGTGCTTGAGCTGCTGACATGGAAAAGTGAGAGTTCTTGCTCTCTGCTCTGGGTTGCCTGCTGGGTGTTGGAGGTATTTATGAAACCAGAACTGCATAAGGAAAACAAAGTAATGGAAAATGGTATTTTTAAACTCTTATCTTATTTTTATTGGTGCAATATCTGTATCTATGTCAGTAGAAACAAGAACCAGAGACTTAAGTTGAAGAAACTAGTCAGTTCCAATTTCCAGTTCCCTGAAATAATTTTGGACTAATGAAGCATTTAATAAAGTAAAATAACACTTTTAAAACCAATTTCAATTAATTTAATTTTGTTTTTCTAAGAAACTGAGTCAGAAGAGCCACCTACATTCCCGGTGTTAGTCTAATAGCTTCTATGCCTTCGGGACTTTCATTGCTATATTTTGGTAACTGTTGATGTTGTTGGCAGAGGATTCCCTTTTTTTCTTCTTCTTGGCTGTTGTCCTATCTCACTTATCACTATCAACTTACAGCAAGCAGAATCCTGGCAGCATTGATAATGGAGGTCACTTGCAAAATACTCTTTTTATAGTTGTACGAAAAATAATGAGGATTTCCTTAACTCTAACCTAAGGCCCCTACAGGTCGATTTCAAATCATATGTATAGTATGACACCCATATCTCTACATTCTAGGAAAATGCTAGAGAGGATGATGTTTACTTTTCATGGCTGTGAGCCCCAACCTTTTTCCTCAGTACGATAGGTAGTAAAGAGATTGGCCCTGGTAATAGCAGCAGCAGATCTGTATTGCAGAAAGGACCTAATAAATCCCCTATTGAAGTCAATGGAAAAACTCCCACTGACATCAATGGGAGTTGTATCAGGCCCCAGAAGAGAGCAGGATGGAATCTGAACTACAGAGAAGGTAAGAGCCTCTGAGTCTGTCATGGAGAACAACAACAAAAAATGCCTGCATGGGGTCTGGAGCAGAGCCAGAGAGAAGCTGCTGTCATCTCTACGCTGGTGTCCTTTCTTGAACTTAGTACTATCAGCTGATCTGCACAAATGTGATGTGTTTATGGCACCAGTTATAAGTGGGAGAGATAGTGACCTGACAAAACCAGATGGCATATTGTACAAAAGCAGGTTGAAGGGAGTATGGCGATTTAGTAGAAAATCTAAAAGCTCATCTAATCTGAGCTTCTCTTGATAATCAGGATACTTTCTGAGAATCTTGGCAATTGTAGACTCTGACCACAAACCAGAGCATATGAAGGGGTCTCATTCATAAGTACTTTATCTTCTCAGAACCAAGTCGATAAGCGTTTATTGTTTAATTTTTCTTTCCAGGGAACGGAGCAGCTGACATTTTTTCAAAGTCCCTTAATTTGCAGGGGACTTTACAGGAGTCACAAAGCCCCATTAATAGTATTTTTCATCTGGCTTTAGGAGGAATATATTTTAAAATGGTAAAAGAAAGAGACTTTGAATGGCTTCTGAGAACTCTCAGTTTAAGCATGGCTATAAAAAAATAAATAAAAAGGCAATTAAAAATGGAATATTTCTCCCCCACCCAACCTAATTTGTCACTATTTCTTATAGCCAGGTGGAAAGATGAGTCTGCAGGAGCCTGTTTCCTACCACAAAACTGGCTGCCAAAAAGCATCAGAAATGGACATGGTAGTTGTAGACTAATTTTATTTAATTCCGGCCAGCCCTCAAATAACTCCTGAGCAAGTTTTCTAAATTGGATCAGAATATGTAATCCATAAGTAGTTTCACAACCACAGAACTACTGGGAGTCAGGGAGAGCAATAAGATTCCATTTTTTCCTTGGGATTCAACCCCCCCAGTTGTCAGTACCCGGGAAAGGTGTTCATTTTGAGTTAGAAACATGCATAGCCAATTATTCTAAAGGATCACTAAAAATGAGCACGAAACACTTGCAATATCCATATTTGCATGTGCAAACAGACATATACATGTATGCATGTATAACCCACTAGTGAGTGGATTACAGGTCTCCACGCAGGAACTGTCCATTACAGCACAAGAAGCTTATGCTTTTAGCTCTGGAGGTCCCTAGTCAATCTCTGGTGTGTCAGCCAAGATGGAGGGCATCATATAAGTGGGGTATCTTCTGAGATTCAAATTACTGTGGACCTCAGATGCTTGGGATTAACTTCCTATGATCAGAGGAAGGATGTACCTCATTGGTCAGTATTTATGGCAGGTCCCCCTTTGTGCCCAATCCAAAGAGGAGAGGAGTCCATGTAGCAGCTCATGCTTTTAGCTCTGGACATCCCAGTTTCAGATTTTGGTGTGCTGGCCAGGATGGCAGCTATTAAACATACAAAAAAATGTACAAGTAAAGAATGTGCAAGCTGATGATTGGCTATAAATTTCATACCATATATTTAGAGGACTTTTTAAACATTTGACCCATTAAGTGAATGCTGTAGTTACTTCGCACTCAAGTTATGGATTTCTGCCTACTTAAAAATAGTAATTTAGTTGTTGTATTCATCATATTCTCCTCCTATTGACAGAGGTGTAGTAATACTATGTAGAAGTGGCTTCATTTTTGGGGCGGTTGAATGATTCTAATAGTGTGTTTATTATGATTATTTTGAGATCAGATGGAAGCAATAGTGGTTAGAGCAAAGTCTGAACATCAAGTCTGCTAGGTTCTATTTCCTACCATTGTGCTGGCTTCTTGTGGGCTCTTGAGGGAAGTCATTGACTCTTCTTTGCCTCAATTCACCCATCTGCAACAGTAGGACTATAATACTTATTGACCTCAATGAGCCAGAGTTGGATAAACTCAGCAAGCCAGAGCTGGGTAGATCCATGCCTAGGGCCCCAGCTCCTGTAGTCATATAAGTGATATAATCTCAGCTTTCATTTTTTTAAAGTAAGTTACTAGCCTTTCAGGGCTGCAAAGATAAGCTTGAAAATGTGACCTGAGATTTATTAAAGCAGAGATGTCTGACTGAGCCTGTAGGCAGCCTGAAACAATAGCTATGAGCTGCGTGAACTATCCCTTGCCCCACAGTGCAATGTTAACCTAGAACCCATTATTCTAGGAGACCCTGCTAACACCACACTGAAATGGTCTCTTGAGTACAACAATAGAAGAGTGCAGTATGCCTGTCGCACTGACCCCTGTGCTACCGCCTAGCTGCTGGGGTAATTACCTGTCTTTCTAGGTGGGGAAAGGTGACCTCTGCTGCTCTCAAACTAAAGGGAACCCATGTTGCTGTCTCTGCCTTAATGTGTATATGTGTGGGGGATGAAGGGCTATAGTGGGGCTCCATATTGTGATGTGCTTATGGCCCCGATTCCCTTAACTGGCCCTACATAGTTGTACCATAAGGCTTTTTGAGATATTTGGATGAAACTGATATGGACATTTTACTATATGAGTGAAAATTATTATTATTTCAAAGGGCAAAGGAAGCGATTGGTGCCTTCTTTACTCTGTGTGTGTGTGTGTGTATGAAGCTTTATTTATTTATTACCCGTTTATACAGCAGCTAACATAATAGCATCTGAGCCGTAAGTTTAGTGAAAAGTTCACAAATCCATATTTCACGTAAGCCATATGCTGCTCTGAAGGCACATAATTTACAAACCTTTTAAGTGATTGTGTTACTAACGGTTCACATCTCTGCTCTCAAGATAAAGCCTCAGCTCATTCCATCTGATCAGCATCTTATTCTTCAGGCAGGTGTCATGATTTCTCAGTTTTGTCCAGATGGCAGCTGATGTGGAATGGGGAGACTGAGTGAATAGAAACAAATGCTGTGAGGAGAGCCTGTGAGCCCATGCTTCTAGTGTTACTGCTAGCGACAATAGATTGAACGCAGCCATTGTTCATGATTTGTGAGTTTATTAGACCTAAATGTTTAGGACTATCGCATCAAATTATAACCATCAGGGAATCTGATTGGAAATACCTCCTTCTCCCCCCTTAAATCTATTGCATTTGGTTCTAATTCATCAGCATTTTGCAGTTCAACTCTCTTAGTCGTATGCCTGTGTGTGTGTGTGTGTGTCTGTTCACGTCTAGAGATGGTTCAGCAGTCATTCTTCCTAATAAACCTTTGATCCGTTGAAAGGTAACTACAAAGCTTGTAGCCAATGTACCAGTGCAATGAGAGTTTCAATATGTGTGTTTAAGGAAGGACTGGTCCCAGGGGCTGTCTCGCTGAGCTTGTAGCAGCTAATTGGGCCAGTTAGGGTCAGCAATTAGCTCTGAGCTATTCAGAACTCTTGCCAGTGACACCTTTATCTGTAAACCAGCTCTTCACTGAACAACAATACCTAGACAATCAAGGAGCTCACCTAGCATAGTACAAAAGCAAGCTGTGCTGCTCAGTGTAGGCCGAGGCCATAACTAGCCATGGAATTGTATCATTCCATGATCAATCTGCAAGTTGAATAAAAATACTGCTGGGTTCTGATGTACAGCACAGAGCAGTGTGTCCATTACATAACTACTAAAACATACTTGATCCTGTTTTCCCTTCAGGCTCATTAACAACTGGAAGGGCTCAAGGAATTCTTGTTTTCAAACAACTTTAAAAAGGATTCAGCACTCTGTGCAGTAGCTGTTGCAATGAGTCTGAAACACGTATAGAATAGGGCAGATAGTTAACATGGTGCCACAGTTTATCGGGTAGATTTGGTGTATCCACTGTTATTTAGTACCTGGCTTTAATAAAGGGAGTCCAGATGGAAATTCTTCACAGGAAGCTGGATAGTAGCCACATCGATATGCGCTCAAACCGGGAAGTACCCTCTTCCCTTGTTTTCCATTTCCATTATTTGCACATTCCCTTCCAGAAAAATCCATATCTTTTAGTTGTCTCTTAAACAGGCTCTTATTATGACACTCGTGGGCAGAGCAGTTCACAATTTGTAAAATAACCTGCTGCCATGTCAGATTAGATTATGTGCCATCAAATTATTTAAATCTTCACAGTTACATTTGTTCCACAATCTGCGCTCTCTGTCTCGAGACCAGTGTTCTTGCACTTTTACAAATTCTTCCCCTTTGGGTCACTCATTTTTTTTCTGGTGGCATAATTGACTCAGAGAACCTTTTATAAGACCGCACAAAAAAGAGAAAGGAGGTGCTCCATGTACATTTTATGGCTTTCCTGTCCAATGACTCTAATGTCAAAATTGCTACAACCTTCCAAGAGAAATGCTAAATCATAACGTGGTAAGAAAGGCACCCTCGACAGGTCTGCGAATGACAGCTCTATAATTTCAGCATTATTTGAATACAATGTAGAAGTGCCTTATATGTTTAAGCAGCTTCATTTTACATCTGCTTTTTAGAATAATTGATTCATACTTGTCTGCACAGGCTTTCAATAGTTTTTCTTTTCTTTCTTACTGTCTTTGTCTACCTCTGTTATTTTTTTCCTCTTTGACTCCCTTGAATATTTTTGTTTTGTTTTTCCTATAGTAGTTATTTTCCCCATAAAGATCAGAGAGGGTCAAATTGAGGCCAAGCTAGTGGAACTGGTCCTTTTACCTTAATACTTATTAAAGACCCTGTTGAGTGACTTATTTATGTGTATTCTGCTTAGTTCAGCTACAGATCAGAGTTTGCTGAAGTTTACTGTTTTCTTTATAGCTCAAGAAATTATCATTATCAAGTAAGTGCATGGATACATGTGATCTATTTCAATGTTGTCTACAAAATTCTTACAAATATTGTGAAAATCTGTGTGTGTTGGTTGGTTGGTATCCTTCAAAAAACAAATATTAAAAAAAAAACCCAAACCAAAACAGCAAAACAAAACAAACTTCCAAAGGTCCCTGCTGACAACATTGCATCAGGAAAATAGTGACTTCAAACTCTATTAAAACAAAAAGTTTATGTTCCTGTATTTTTGGCTATGGTGTTTATGCATCATTGAGCTGAGAGCTGAAATCCTGCCCCACTTCCTCTGTGTCTAATGTTAGATGCTGGCCAGCTTGGCAGCCAGTGGAAGAGTAAGAGAAGCAATACAGATTGGGGAAAATGAAACATCTTGCAATGTGACCAGGCCTGCTAAAACTGTGTGCCATGTAAAAAATCTGAGGCCTGGCAGATCTCTATGGATGTAGCTTTGCTTCTCATGACATATCCAAAACCTGTGTCTTGCTGGTTTGATGCCAAACTGCAACTGTAACTTTCATGGGTCACACACCACTTATTAAAATGGAATAAGGGCTGTGGTTCGTATGAAGGCATTGTAAAATGGAATTTATCCTCAAATCTTTGGGTGTAAATACCAGGGTCCAATCATATTCCTGACTGAATACAAGTCAGAATATGAAACCAGATTCAAAATGACAAAATCACTTAAACCATCCTGTGATTCTGCCTGTGATTTTCCAAAGCAAACTGGCGGGAGAGCATGTAAGAGACATCTGGGTCTGGATTCTGACTTCATACTGTTGTAAATGAGGAGTCGTTCCATTAAGTTAATGGAGTTATAATGATGCAAATCCCATGCAAAGTGAGGTCAGATTCAGGCTCTTTACTGTGTTTCTCACTATTAAGTGTTTCTCACTTTACTGTGTTTCTCATTTCGTGGACAGGGAACTGTATAGGAAGGAATGTGACCAGGAGGGAAAATGGATTAGAATGAAAGAAGGGAGAAAAAACATCTTTGGAAAAATATTTGTGTAAGGTCTGAGTGTGCATTGTACAATCCTTCAGGAAGTGCTGTATTGTTTTTCTGACATGGGTTCTTCTCTTTGGGGGAGCTCTTGTGAGCAGCAAGTGTGTTTGCTCTTTGCCTTAACCTCTCTGAGTAGAGTCAGTTCTTGGGCCGCAGTTCCTTCCCAGCAACCTGGCTTTCGTGTTTAGATTGCGATTCCTGAAATAGGAGCTTGCTGCATGCCACGTGTGACCTTGTCTGTACCAAGAGCGCTGTATACAGTGTAAAAAAACCCAAAATAGGTGGCAGGAAGAAAATATCCAGACTGTGTCACTGATTTTTCTACAGTGGGCAACTGACCTGCAAAGAAGCGACCGCTGTTATTTTAAAGTGGGAGGTTTTGAAAGTGCTCCGCAATGGCCTCCATCTATTCCTAGGGAAATTAGTGGTAAAGCTCACATTGATTTCTATGGTAACAAAGTCCTGTGGCACCTTAAAGACTAACTATAAAGTTTTGAAGCATAAGCTTTCGTGGGCTAATACCCACTTTGTCGCGGCTACTTCTCTGGTTCATTGATTTCTATGGGAGCCAGACCTGCTGAGCACTTTTCAGAATTCCACCCTTTTGTATGTTGACCACTGGCAGCGTGGTCAGCATCACACAGAACATGCAGTGTAGATCAGAGATACATTTTCAAATGACTTAGGCACTCAAGAGCTTAGTTCTTCTTGACAGTAACTTAGAAACTTTTGGAAATATTATCCCAGAACTTTAAATTGGTTTGAGATCAGTATAGGAAAGGGCTGACATCGAGCTGGGATGTATTGCCATTCTATCCTAGCTGACACATTAAAATATTGCACATGGATTTCCAGTATTGCCAAATGATTGCATATTTTGATTGTATTTTATTGAATTTTATCTCCTAAAAAGGCATCCAAGGCTAGGGGTGGAAACTTACTCAGTGTTTGTAAATCAATATAAATAACTGCAGATCAATAAAATAAGGAAGATTTGATTTCCTAAGTCGAAAAAAAAAGTCTGAACTGAGCTTCATCCTTTTTCTCCTCTGCTCATTTTTCCTTGGTGATTAGTGATTCATCTACAATTTGTTACAGCGTATCCTGTTACTATTCTGTGTCTCCCAGTAATCACTCTTTGTCATAAATAGTTATTGCCAGCAGAGCTGTGCCCTCCACCTTTGGAGCTTGGGTTTCTACTTCAAAATCCCACACGAGAAGTCAGGCATTGGCACTCAGAAATACACCTACATCCATATGGCTGAGGTCTCCACACTTCCCATTAATGAGCCCTATGTGAGCACTTTTTAAAATAGAAAGTATTCAGGGAATTTAAAGGGGAATCCAAATAAAAATGTTCAATAACATTTAACTTTAAACATTTGTGATTTCTAATCTCCTGACACCTACTATATTTGTTTCATTATAAGTTTATTCTACAAGCTATTCTGTTCTACAGTAGATGTGAGAATACACTGTTTTAGTGTTCTCTGCATAAGTGAATGCAGACAGATGTGGAATGACAATGCTGGTCATTTCTTTGTATAACCCTTCCTGCCTCAGTGCCTGATAACATTTGGTATCCTGAAGATTGTGAATGTCGTGAAAATATTGGGAAATTTCCTACTTGAACAATGCATGGTATCCAAAGGAAAATTCCAGAGTGAATTACCCCTAACAAAATAGATGAGAAAATGAAGTCAATAAACAAGATGGCAAGATGCTTTTAGAAAAAATTATGTGCAGACTGGTGGAGCTGGGTGAAACAAAGATCTCTGTAGATACAGTCCTAGCATATGAGACATATGTTAGATAAAGCTGAAGAAGGAAATAAATAATAATTTGAAACAATATTGTAAAATTATGGACAAAAATGAATGGTAATCCATTAGTCTCTATTAAACACTGTAAAATATTTAGATGCTGATAAATTATTCAAGGAGGGGGGGGGGGCGTGTGGTGTGTGCATGTGTATGTGTGATAGTCCTTGCCCTGAAGAGCTCTATCTTTTCACATATGTTGCACAAAAGAGCCCCAATCTTGATTAAAGCAGAATATTTATTTGTCCCTTCCCCTTATTTTCTAAAACTTAGTATATAATAATGTTATATATGTTAATATGATTAATGTTGCTATTCCATATAGTATACGGCATCTGATTGGTCAGAGAGGCTGCTCTGTGAATTCTGCAAGTGTCAGTTCCGTCGTCTGGAGTCTCTGCTGCTCTTCTCCCTTCCCAATGAGAAAGAGGCTAGGGACCATATTTCCAGCTGGCATAAGCAAGTGCCGCTTCAAGATTCTTTCATTAGTCAATTTTTTTTTCTGAGTAGCTTGATGATAGTGAAGAGTGCATAGAAGTGAAGAGGAGGTAGTTGTGGCAAACTTCTAGTGTGTTCTAGTTGTACTTGAAACATCTTTAGGTTGAAATTCTCTTAGATATGTCCATATGTCTCTCCTTGCTGTGTTGTTGGAGAATGGTCTTGACAGACTTACACTACAGTCAACAACCACACAGTAATAGGTCAAATTTCCATGGCAGTCATAGGCATGGAATAACTATCAGCCAGTTAAGAATCTTAAGACCTGTGTGTCGGGTGAAAACCCCTGGTAGCTCTATGGTAAAGTGTTTGGTGCCCTTACCACCTGCTATTTTCTAGTTCTGCTGCTGTTGCTGCCCAAGTTGGCTCCAAACTATCCTGGTCCTAACGGTAATTTGAATGGATTGGGAGCCACAGAAAGTCACAGGGACTGAGGGAGGGACCAGTGTTTCTAGTACTTGGGAAAATTAACTCCATAACAGAGGGTAACACTCAGACATTGAATGAACCCATCTGGGTCATACACAATAATGTGCACCTTCTCTATATGTGTAATAAAGTCAATGAGAGTTCCACACATGCACTGGAATTTGGAATTTGGCCCCTATAATTAAAATTTATGGAGCTTCTTTAGTGCAAAATCATCAGTTTTACCAGGAAGCTCAGCCTAGTGAAGGAGAAACAAAAGGATGATAACTGTAAATACTGCTGGTTAAGAGGTCCAGAACAGAGATTCAAGCTGGCAGTACTGATGTAACTCATAGTCCACTATGTAGCGTGAGCCAACCTGTACAAAGGGCTGGTATTCTTAGATTGGGATGGCTGACCTAGCCACTAATATGATGTCACCATTTAATGATGTTACTGCATGATGCTTTCAAGAGAATGGGTGTACAATGGGTGTCACCTAGCATCCAAGAACAACTTCAGTATATAATGCAGGTCACACAGTGGTCTCAAGTTTCAATGAACCAATCAGGACACAAATTGTGTGCTGTTCAGTGATCACAAAGTGCTTAAGGTGCTTGCAAGAGCTCTGATTTATTCTGAGGCCAGACCTCTAATTCCACACTCAGAACTCTTAGTTCAGCATTGTATGGGAAAGACATTAAAGGACAAAAGACGAAAAGGCAATAGTCCTATAAACCAAAAATTAACCTGTTTACCCATCAATGGTTTTCAGCAATTTTCTTACACAAGTTAAAAATGTATTTCTCTCCTTATAGCTCAGTTTAGAAATCTGGGTATGCAGTAGTATATGAAGGATTTGTTTCCTTCATAAGAGTACTCACTGGAGGCTTTGTTTCAGGGTGCTTATTTTGCCTGGGAAGTGTACCTGCTTTACCATTACTCCTCCCCAGGCCTGCTGGTTAGATCTCAATGGAAAGTATTGTTCAGTGCAATCATTCTATCATGAAAAACATGCAGTAGCAATAGAGAGTGCTTCCATCCTCCCTTATCACCCCATCTTATCAGTTGCCCATAATTTTCTCAAAAAAATTCCTTTGTTGGTTAATATTTTCCATGCTTGGTCTCAGTGTCAAAATGACTCTTAAAAAGTAAGTCTGAGCACAATTAGTTTGGTCATTATTGAGGTGGAATTATACAAGCAGGAAAAAACCACAACACTATCTGTCCTATACATTCTGATGGAAAAATTTTCACTAGCATAGTAACTCAAAAAATGGCAGAGTCCAGAAACTGCAGTTTTGGCTTGTTTGTATTATCATCAGTAATTAAGAAAAACAATTCAGATTTGAAGAAGATAATTTCAGCATATTAAAATTCAGAATTACAATGTTAGTGTATTATTATCTTGCCAATTCTTACCTTACTCAAATGAGCAGTCTCAACATGTTTTCGGGATCACAGCTGTTGTGGCTTAAACTTGAAACAGCCAGGATGTGCAATATGGCTAAACTAACACTGCTCTAGACATTTTTCAAAAGTTTTCAATTTTTGAGTGCTTGATATTTTAACTTTACTGTTGCCTGATGAATCAGATTCATTGCTACTGAAGTCAAACAAAAGACTTTCATTGACTTAAATGGGTGCTAGCGTGGGCCTTAACATAAGATGATTTTTTATTAAAGATATTATGCTGCAACATTGAACTCATTGAGTTTTTCCCCCATTGACTTCAGGAGGCGCAGGATTGGTTTCTTAATGCATATGTCTCTATAATGCAGTTCATCTTCTGTGATGGTAATAAAAATAGGCTAAAGAATCATCACATCCTTGTACTTGCTGTACCTTCTTTGTATGATATGTTGCCTCTGATATTTTTCTATTTTGAATCATAAAGTCTCTATTCACACTGGGCTCCTGTCCCATATTAATCTGATATTCATACATTAGACAGAAAAGATACTCCCGTGTAACGTATTCAAAACTAGCTTTCTGCTATTGGCAAACTTGCCTCCACTTCTCACCTGCCTGTTACCGTAACCAGATGTTTTGTAGTTCATGTCCCTCTGCACACCATTGCAGATACCTCTTTCTCCAGCTATCATGTCAAAGAGCCATCACTCTGAAATACATGAGGAATATGTCAAAACTGGGCATAAAACAAGTTAAATACAACATTTTAATATAGAGAATTTACTTTTTAAAAAGCATGAGGACCTGTATTATAGATTTTTATAGAACCGATTTTTATAGAACTGCCATGCAGACACTATAATGCATAAGAGTGGAAGGGAAGGGGCAAACAAAACTCAGAGAACCCCTAAAATAATTAGAGGTTAATTCAAACAAACCCCTAGATCAGAACACCTAAATATAAGGACATTTAAAATACAGATTTGAGGGTTTTTTAAAAAATTGTGCTATTTGTCCAAGATACTGATATGCCACCCCCACCCCTCCATCACTGTTGTATCTGAGCAGCTTACGCTCTTTATTATATTTATCCCCACTACACCCTGGTGAGGTGTGGAAGTATTATCCCCATTTTACAGCTGGGAAGCTTGGGCACAGAGAGACTAAGGCCCAGATCCACAAATCTACTTAAGCATCTACCGGTAGGTCTTATTTTTAGGCTTCACTGTAATCCACAAACAAATTGCTCAGCTCCCACTTAACCCTGTAGGTGCCTAGATGCACTCAGCACCGATATTTCTGCCTATAGGCAGGCATCTGGACACCTTCCTCCCACCACCTACACATTATAATCTATTATTTGTTTTTGAGAAATGGAACCTATCTGTCTATCTTAGGCAATAGAGAGCAAGTGGGACCTCTGACTGCCTCACAGGAGCTGAGTGCAGAAATGGCTTGAGACCCAGTCAAAGGCAATAGGTGTTTGTGAGGTCTGTTGTCACAGAGTTACAGAATGTGGCAGTTTTAAGCTGTTTGAACATGAGGAGCACCAAACTATAAGATGAATGCTAACCTAGCTACTAATTTGTTAGAGAGACTGATCTAAGCTGTGAAATTCAGATCCAGTTTGAAACATCCCCACAGTCTGAGAGGGTTTGGATGGGGGGTTCTGGTTTAGACTCACGTCTTCTTAAAATGAAGAACTCCAGCAACCCATCGGGCTCTGCACATCCTGTGAGCATGGAATAGCTTAATTAAAATGAGATGTCCCAAAACAATTCAAATGCAGAATAAAGCTAAAGTGGTGCATTTAAGGGGAACAAACACAATTATATAAACACAGGCATGATTGTCCCATTTGTTTGTGACACGATTATATATGATGTGACCTTCCAATCTCCCTGGGTGATGACAGACATAACAAAATGACACAGAAGATGGTTTCCTGAGCATCAAGAGAAAATTTTCAGGGAATGCTGGGTAAGCTTCCCTTCTTTGTGGGTTACTCTACTTACTCTCTGATGCTCTAACCCAGTTTGAATGGCCTGCATTAATCCTCATATTTAATGATAGAAAACTCAGTTTAACCTTGCTGTAAAGTAAGTATTTATACATATCTATGAGAGAAATAAAACAGCTTATTGATTTTATATCCACTTTCACTGCGGTAATTAAAATGTACCTTTGCAGGCTGCAGAATAGTAGACTGGATGTATTAGGCCAAAGAAATGCTCTTCCATAGCCCTTCTTATATATTCCTGTTGTCAAATGACATGTCATTGAACAATGCCAGAGGTTAAATACGCTTTTCACAACCCATCTTCTACTATAGCCAAAGAGGCTTGTAATCATCATAGTATATTGTAAAAATACTGGGTCAAATTCTACATTATATATCCTCACTGGGGTTTCACTGAAGTTCAACATTCAGTATCGTTAATAGGGTTGCATGGGTGTATTTGATTGCAGCATTTTGCCCCCACTATTTACAAATAGAGACCAAGATTTCCAGAAATAAGTACTTTAACCTTTTTGTTCTCTGTTTCTACAGTGCCTAGCAAAATGGGGTTCTGACCCTGGACTAGGGCTCCTGAGCACTACAGTGATACAAATAAGGATTTGAAATTATTTATATTTATTTAGCTATCCTAACCAATTAGACTGTTTAAAACAAAATCCTGAGCACCCAGGGGCTCCCAGTGCCTTCATGTGTAATTAATAGAAGACAAAACTGGGAGCTGCTGGGTCCTGAAGGCTTTTGAAAATCATGGTAATTACTTATAGTTCTTAACAGTTTGTTCATGTGTGGCAGCAATGTATGCAGTGGGGGTGGAGCTACAAAGTGCAGCAACCAGTTGCATATTAATTGGCCTGTGTACACCATGCTGGTTTACACTAAAAGTTCTCCAGTGAGCGGCAATGTAGTGTTCTTGCAATAAATAAGTGTGAGGATTGTTTCGATGGTATTAGGCTAACGTGCACTGGGGAACTTTTGGTGCAAGTCAGCAGGGACTACACCGGCTAGTTGGTGAGCAACTTGTTGCTGTGCATTACTGTACTGTGTAAAGAGGCCCAAAATAAGGATTTAGGACTTTAAGCACCCATTTCTGAAAATCTTGTCTTGAATATTTAGCCCACAAGAAGTTCTGGGATTCTTAATTTATCCACGGAAAGATGGGTAATTGGTATGATCTGAAAAAGGCACCTTTTGAAACTTTCTAATATGAAATTTTCCAACCTTAGCAGTAACACTAAAAGATGCCCACTTGTTCATTAGCTTGTCACTTTTGAGTTAAGATTGCCCAGCACTGTTAACTCAGTTCTCTTGTGCCCAAGCTCTGAAATATATGCAGGATTGCCTGTTATATGAGGTGTCCTTAGGAAAATGGGGGGGGGGGGGGGGGTTCAGAATATCACTATAAAAATGTTTATTCCACCAACATTTGGCTGACTATATGAAACTATATTGTAACAGAGTTACTGCTGGAAAGTAAAATGTCCGACGTGTTAACATAACTGGATAGTGCTGCAGAATAGCTTTGCTCTGCCTCAATAAATTGAATATTCAGGCTTTCCTCTAGAATTGTCAGGCTTGCTGGTGTATTGATTAACTAGGGAGATTATATCTGCCCAAGACCTGATGCATTCCAAGATGAAATATCAGGGAAACATGCTACCTTTGGTTATGTATTTGAAAAATAAAGCCAGCTGAATAAAGGTTAGTATAGTGTGTGAACAATTAATAAAACACAAAACCTGAAGCCTAAAGATTTTTTTCTAAACTTAAAAAACAAACAAAATAAGCTCCACAGCTCTAAATTAATTATTTAGAAAACTTTCATTTGAAATAATTATTTTGAAATCTTTCCTTTAATTTTTGTGGAGAAAAAATCCAACTCATTCACTTTTAAAATTGTCTGTTTTTCCCCGTTGGGAGGTTGGAGGAGTACAAAAATTGAGAAAAGGATGTTTGGTAGGGTTTCCCCCACAATTTGGAAACCAAAATTTGGTAGGGTTTCCAATTGCTGAAAACCTTAATGAAAATATTTCAGTGAAAGTTTTAATTTAATTTTTTTCTTGAAAACCAATACTTAAATGGAAATGAACCTTTCTGTGACAAAGTTTCTTGTAAAAAACCCCATTTATTGTTGAAAAAAATTAAAAGTGCGAAACTTGGCACAAAAGTTCCTGTAAAATGTATTTCTACCACATGTGGATGTCTTAGCCCCCACAGACACTACTGAGGGGGAGAGGGAGTCCGCTGCCTCTATAAGACCCTCCCTTTTATCCTATAGAACACACTATGCGAGTTTGGGATCCATGATGGATGGGTAGGGGTGGAAGCTGGTTGTGTTGAGGACCACAGTGAATGAGCTGAGGTAGACTTGCACATTCTCCTCCCTTTCACTTAGTGGAGAATCCCTGGAAATGAAAATACATATTGCTTTCAGATCCACCCTGGGATTCCGAGTGCCATCCACAGCATGTACTCCGATAGTGCACCTCCAATTAACCTGTGCTGATAAGGACAGGGAATGGAAATATCAGGTGCTTTCTCACACCTCCCCCAGCACTTAGACAGACCTCTCTGTGAGTATAGGACCTATATAGGGTAGGGAGAGGAGATTTGGTGGGTTCAGGGGAAGGAGTGGGCTAGTCAGGATGGGTCCAGGACAATTGCACGTCACCCTTCCCAAGTCCCATGGAACATTCAGAGAAAGCAATACAAAGGAGAACAGCCATGGTGAATCCCTTGTAGAATGGTTAAAATGGAAATGTGCAAACCCAAAAAATGGGCATGGGGAACACAAGGAGCTAAATCTCCTTGTCATGGGTTTTAATACGGAAGGGAATGAGTGCTAGTTACCTTGGAAAATTAAAGGAAGTTACTAGGGAAATAACTTAATGCTCCTCTGCACAGTACTAACTTGTTACAGTATTAGCAAAAATCTGTACCCCAGTGAATCAAAATATAAATGTTTCCATGAATGTAAGCATGGAGAGGTATGTCAAATTTGCCTGTGATTGCAAGAGGATTGACAAAATTTAAACACTTCATTCTTAATACCCCTTCCAACATGTTCTGAAGTAAGTGTAAAAGCACAGTATTCCCTAACTTAGTATCTGCAGTTGTTTAGTCTCTTTGTTTGTGGTTTTTAGTAGGGATGAGGTGGGAGGGGCAGATGGAATAGGGCAGGACACAGAATGCAAGGGACAGGCAGTATAACTTACCTGCTCACCACCCATAAGGTACCCTTATCCTTGGGTTCATCCTGGGGAGACCTGCTGGAAATCAAGCATCATTGTGGGCTCCCACCAGGCAGCCCTGACCAGGCCAGTTCCTGCAGTTGTATGGTCAATGGTTAGGCCTCTGCACATGTTACTGTGTGCAGGGCGCACACCTTCTGCACCCTGAATATGTGCATTAATAATTTGATAATGCACTTTGATCTGGTTCTCTTTAGTGCACATGGCCCATTAGTCTGCACTATGGCAGGCTAATACAGGATAGATCACACCACAACTTGCTGAAAATCTGCCACCCTAGGCAACTGCCTAACTTGCCTAAGCCTAGACTGGTCTATGTGCATAATACGCTTCAAAAAGACATCACTGATACACCTAATGGCATCTGCAGGGGCAGGGAGGAGGCAGTCCCCCATGCTCACCTATTAGTTCCACCACTACCCATGATGCACCATAGGGAAAAATGCACAGCACATGGGGAAGAATCTGGCATGAGACACCCAATGATGCCTTCATGAGGCACTACAACATGTCAGGTGAACACAGATTATTGTCAAAATGCCCATATATGAAATGTTTTGACATGCTTTGATTAATCAAAATGTTTCCGTTTGGGTTGACCTGACCCAAACCAAAATATTTTGTGTTGATTTTCCTCACAGAAAATCAATTTTTGGAGGGACAAAAATCAAAATTTTCCCAAGATTTAGAGAAACTACATTTTCTATTGGGAAATTTTTTTTACATAAGTTTCCAATAAGCTTTTTTAGTGTCTACACTATCCACAAAAAGCTAGTAGTGTTGTCTGCAGCTAATTCACTGTCTTTGTATCATTACTTCCATCTTACTCGTGAGTCATTTTTGACTCGGGAGTCTAAATTAAGCAAAATTTTTAGATCTAGAGTCCACTTTATGTCTTCCTCTTGCTCCTTTTTTAATCATGCAGTTACAATTACATTATGATTAGACTAAATAACTGCAATGTGAAAACACTACACAATAGTCTATATAAATTCAGTTGTAAATGTACATGTTTTACACAAAGGCATGGACAAAGATTCAAACTCATATATCAACATACATATTTGTATGAATGTAAATGTAAAAATCTTGCTGGTGCAATTTAGTGAGAGAAACATTTCAAAAGTGGAGCTAGAAAGGAAAAACAGGAACAAAATTGTGATTAATAATGCTGATTACCAAGTCAGACTTTTGACCTGTACAATTTTCAGGGTATTTTCCCCCGAGTAGAAATAAGAAAAATAAGAGTGAGGAAATAATCTCCCCCCCCCTCTTCTCCCAACCCCTCCCAAAAAACCCAAACAAAGAAAAGGTTGGTATATGACTAAAGCTGGCTAAGCCTTATTATTTAGGTAACTCTAGGTGGTTTCCATTGGCCTTCTAATACATGCCACTGAACAGACATACAGTAACTGAATTGTTTCAACTTATCCAAATAACATTGAAATAGACTTAATTGTTGAGCTGCAGGAAAGACCATGTGTCTCCAGAGACTATTAGTGTCATTTTAAAAGCTAAATGTATCATAAAACCTGTCTTTAACAGAATAAAATTGTACAGACCAACACAATTTTAGTTAATGTTTTCCACATTTCTTGTAAAAAAATGTGTTGGATGTAAAGATAAGTTCATAACGTTATTAGGAATATTTCAATGCTGCACTTTCTTACAAATTTGAATCTATTGCCTTTACTCCCCTGTAGTAGCACCTTACCCTGTGAGCAATCACATTGAAATCAATTGGGCCTACTCGCAGAGAAAATTTCTACTTAATGTGAGTAAAGGTTAGAGAATTTGTCACTACATTTATTTTTTAAAATTACAAGAATATTTGCATAAAAATAGGAAGAATAGGTTATTCTGATTCCACTTAATGAATATATCTCACTATGTTTGCTTTGTAATGTTGTTCTGCCTGAAAATAGAAACCTAACTCTGCATAAGGAAGAATGTTGTATATTTGGGAAGTATAGTGAACGGTATAGGAGGTTACAGTGATGTGGATTTCTGGTGGGATTTCATCAGCAGTTAGATTTTTGCTAGTGATGTTCTTTTGGGGTTCCTCTTTCTGATTCTTTTAAATATATATCTGAACATTACATAAGTTGCAATGCTGACTATGTAATAAGATTTATTTGAATAAAGGAAATAATAGCAGAGCTATTCCAAAATAGAAAAGGTAGAGAGAGTTTAAGCATTGTTTTTTTATACTATCAAAGAGACAAAGGGAAATTTATTTCTTACAAAAAAGTCCAAAGTATAATGGGGAAAAACCAAGAACAGAGATAAATAGTGGATCAACCCTGAATAGACAGAAAAAAGTCTTTCTATTTATCTGTCTGATTTTTTCCACTGGAGTTGTATATCAACTATCAAGGAAGCTATTTCAAATAACTTAGGCTAACATAATTGTTATTTTACAAGTTTAGTTGCTATGGAAATGCAGGATGTAATACACTCTTACCATCACAATCAGTTTATTTTTTTCATACCTAAACAGCATTTCTGCCCCCCTTTTCAATTAGTCCTCTCCAACACAGGAGACAACTATCTTGTTTAATTTTTCTGGAAAAACTCAGAATCCAGACATAATTATCCATGTGTAGAAATACTGGTGCTTTTTTTGAAAAGTCGGATTTTCTTGCAACTGCTGCCATTGTCCAGCTTTTCCCATTAGAACTATGTATGAATGGAAACAACTGTAATTTCTTCATTGCTGGCTATTAAAATGAACTTGAATCATGTAAAACTTCTGGAAGAGAGACATTATGGTGACTAGAAATATTGTTGAAGTCTAACTTTGGGATAATTTATTTGGTTCTGGTTTTATGATAGGAAAAGGGTATGTGCTAACACAGCAGTCGACATTTAGAGTGAAATTCATCCTGTGCAGAGGTCAAATACCAGGTCTGTATCACTCAATTCTTGCTTCATCCTCATTTGAGGATTTAAGTAATGCATAGCCCTGATTCTCAGCCTGGGTGTGAATTTCATCCATAAAGAATGAAGTCCACGGAAGCATGAAGCTAGAATATATCCTCCACCCTTAAAGAAGAAAGGAGACCCTAATTTTTCTGGGTTACTGATGGAACAGTATAGTGAGGATCAAGTTGCAGGTATCTTAGAGCTATAGTGCATAAGCTGAATTTTGTTAAACCACATTTTCTTAGTAAGAAGGCTGTGTGATACAGTCCGACAAGAGCCAAGAAATGTGAAGTTCACGCTGATACTTTATTGCGCATGCCAGTGACTAAGAAATTTGTTACCTGTCACATCACACACCCTTACCAGACACCCCGGTAAGACCTGGTCCCAGATGAATATGCTTAATGCACTAGCAGCTTTAACTCAGTTATTTCTTGATTACTCGGGTTGTGTCAAAAAGCATAATGCTACAGCTTTACCTAACAATTAAATGTACAGGACTGGAGGTAGGCTTTGTTTGTATGTTTTCAGACCTCTTTGAGACTTTGAAACAAAATTCTGAATTGGGACCAACATTTCCTATAAGTTATGACAGAATTTTCAGAAGATTTTCAAATATGGGAACATGTGCAATATGCATTTTTAGCTTCTTTCTAATTACACATCTGTAATCCTACACATTTTAAATCCTACAAACAATGACCACAGAATCTATGACCACAGAGCGAGAGACGTGGATTTTTCCATTCATCGCTGGACATATGATCAATAAAATCTATGGTCCCATAACCAGGATTGTAAGATTTGGTAAACTTGAAATTATTTTTCCTACCTGGAGCTGACTGTTTTGATAAGGTGAGTCATGCAAGTCCTTCTTGCTCTTGTGCAGGAAAAAAATTCACATGGCACAAGTTTTTGTTCATTTGTTTTCTCTTTATAGGTGAAATATTCCTCAGACTAGTGTGAAAGTTGATAAAACTACCAAAAGACCCATTTGTTCTAAAAGTACATCTTTCTAAAACAGTAGTTTCTAGATTCTGTAAAAATACTATGCAAATCTATGATCTCTTACTGGCTCTGCAATAAGTAGCTCAAAAGGTGCTGTTGACAAATAGTTTTACAATCTACGAATCCATTAACCCTTACTCATGTGGGAAGTCCCATTGACGTCAATGGGACCAAGCACATTAGTTAGGACAACTCACATGAGTAAAGGTTGCAAGACTGGACCCTATCATGGTAAGATATTTTTGAACTGTTCACACACTGTGCTAATAATGTGAAAATTTACTGCAAGCAAAGCAAATCATGGATGATTTCCACATTTTGGTCACATGGTTTGTGCTGATTAGTGCAGAAACTAATTTGCTCTAATCAGTCCAAGGTGGATAGAATGTGAAACAGATGACCTTAGATTTTCAGAACAGGTAAATCTGCCTATTTAAGGTGAATAATAACATTTTCTACTGATGGGTTTTCACTTTGTCCCTTAAAATTACATCAGGTAAGAGCTACGAGTTACTGGTGCTAAAAGTTCGAATTCTCCTGTACTATATAAAAGCTCACCTTCCTGTCACTGCCAATTTTGAACCAGACACATATACAAAAACAAGACTGAGGTGCCTATTAAATACAGCAAGTTTTAATATACCCACTTGGGGAGAAACATTCCACTAACATATTAGAAAGGAAAAGTACAAATCTGTAATATAGCTACAGAAAGAGAATTTAAGACAGAGAAGAGAATTTCTCTTCCATACATTAAAAAAATAGAGAAAAATGTGTAGGTGTTATTGTTTTGTTTGGGTGGGTTTTTTTAAACACATCTACAAAAATATTAATTAAACTAATTTAAAATTAAAAATTCAAGTCTCAATGCTAGTCCATGTGATTAGGCATTCTAGATTTTTTTCTTTTTTGAGAAGTTATACCTGTCTGTAGTCTTTGTAGATGTAATTTCTTTCAAGGGAAGAAAGAAAGTAGAAGTTTGTCTTCACTCCAACAAAGCTGATTCGGTATGTCTGGGAAAGTTATCTACTTTCCTACTAAGACATATTTGAGTGAGGAAAGATCAAGTGTCATTATTCCTTTCAAATAAACACAATTATCCATTCTCAGAATCAAAGGTGATCTGTTTTATATCCCAATGCCATGTTATTTTTCTATTAATGGGACTAACTACCTTCTGGTACCTGAGACTCAGAGATGATAACTTGTATCTGTCCTCCTCTGAGGATCTCCAGTAGTATTTTCTAAAATTTCTTTTCCCTAGACCAAGCTGAAATTAACATGGGCTTCAAATAGTTCTGTGGAGATGTCACTTCAGGCAGCACAGTGGGTTTCAAGCAGCAATGTGGAGATGTCACTTCTCCCTTACTAATTGCTTCAGGAAAAACTACCCCTTTTTGAGGGAACTGGCCCCATACTTTATTATAAAATTGTTGATGTCCCCTTCAGTGGGCTTGTCTTCACTAGAAAATTTACAAGATATTAAAGGAGTCCTGTTAACTAACACCAGGATGATCATACCTTTGAACTATGTATAGCACCGGACAAGGTCATGTTCAAGTGTATGTCAGCTAGTCACGGCTAAACCCTGGCCCCAGTAAGGTTGACTCACAGATAGCTAACCTGATGTCGATTATGACATATCTCTGTCTATGCTGACGACAAAATCATGGTCATTGTTGTGTTAGCTAATATGCCCCCTCAATGTCATGTGCTGACTTGATGTAATTTTTTAGTGAAGACAAGCCCTTGAGGCAGCAGGACTCATACATCTTCACTCCTGATTTACTCCTGTACCTCAAGCTTTTTTTGTGCTTGTATCTTTGGTCCAATTCACTCTTAATAATGGCTAGAATCGTTTTGGTCTCTGAACTAGTTAAAAAACAAGAAGTGTTGTAACGCTGAGAGAATGAGACAAGTTTCAGGTCAGACTGAATGTTTGTGGTTGTTACTTACTGTACAATCTTAAAATAAAATAAAGGTCTTATGATAACAATACATATAAATCCTTATGTCTTGCTATTATAATGTCAGTTATTGATTTTTCAGGCATTCCAGCATCATTTGCATAGATTTATATTTCTAACAAAAATCGTCCATTGTTTTTCCACTGTGTTACTCAGTGTGTGATCCCATGAGTATAAATGGTGTTTGGTAGTGCCCCCTTTTGTAATTGCTTTAAATTAAGCAGTAATTAGACACCCACTAATTTCAGTCTAGTCCCCCATGGGTCACCAGCAGAACAGTTAGAAAGCATGAATTACACATCTCCTGTTCCATGATGGCCAAGTTTGTATTGGAGGTAGGTCAATAATTGCTGCTGCTGTCAGTGGCAGCCTTTTAAGATAGCACAAGGATGCAGACAGTGTTCGTTCATTCTTAGGCAAGTGCTGGTACTGGGAACCACTAGTTTCCGCTGCACAAGGGCTCTTTGGCATGGAGATGGAAGCCTCTGTTGGCTTGCTCCCCACTTCTGAAGACTGATGAGGAGGCCACAAACTGCTCTGCTTTTCTTTTGTGCAGACTGCAGGATCCCTCCCCCAACAGACTTTCTATCCATCCCTCTTAATTGTGTTTCTTCCCTCCTGCTGCAAGAGATATACTTTTTTCTGTCCCTGATTACAAGGAGCTATTTAATCAAAGCAGGGGGACTTGATAGTGAGTTGATAACAATGAGCTTTATTGATTGTCTGCCCTGAGTATTCATGCAGCATTGACTAAAATCTAGTCCCAGCGTACAGTGTGCTCTGTATGAAGAATTTGATGGGTTCTCTGTGGGACATTCTCCTACATGGTTGTTCCAAAGTTCTGTCTGGAATCTGGAAGGAATCTCTACTTATAGCCCATGAGGCCAACTTCATTCTTAGAAAAGCTTTTTGGGCTTTGTCCAAGATCCATTTTTTCTTGGCAAGGCTTCTGAGTTTTTTCTTGGGTGCAGTGAAAACTTTTCCTAAAATGCCCTGCCTGCTCTGCCTTCTGGTTGAGGCATGAGACTGATGCCTCTTCTTTCCCAGTGAAGTCGTACATCTGTGGAACAGAGAGACTAGGTAACTGGCTGTCATGTCAGGTTTCCTAAACGTACTTTCCTGTCCTGTCTCACTTGTTGGTTTGTATCAAAGCAGAGTCTCTGCTACTGGCTCCATAGAACATCAGTGTTAGAAAATAATGTAATTAAGGGGGAGGGGGGGACTGTTTAGTTAACTCAAAACCAGTCTGTTCCTCCAACTCTTCTCTCCACTCCCCACCCCCAGACAGGCTCATGATAACATATATGCTTCTGTTCCCTTTTTAGTTTTTTTCCTACATCATAGATACTAATTACTATGCTCTTTAATTTAACAGCTTCTGCTACACTGGGGAGAATAACTTTATTTTCTGGATAGCAAATTCCTGTATGATGCAGTCACCACACAACCACAGTTTTGCTACTCTGAAACAATTCTATTTCAGTAAACATACAGCTCATTAATGACTCAGTAACTGAATTAGTGTGTAGGTATAGAGAGGTCTCTGGATTTAATTGGGAATGTTCAAGTCAGAAGAAACTTGAGGGATGCAATCCAGCCTCAGAGACTACAACTCCCATGATGTCCTGGGAAAGAGAGCCTTCTGCAGTCAGGGAATGCAGGTAGCACATGTGATGAGCTCCATCTGGTTGCTCAGATGGCCAAGGGAGTGAAGATTGCTTTGTGGAGTTCTGTCCAAGCTGGGAGCTGCTATTAAAAAGTTAGAAGTGGCTGCTGAGAAGATGCTGGGTCTTTGACCAAGCAGGGAGCCATGGAAGCTATGCTGAGCTATGTTGTTTGGAAAAGTGCTTGGAGGAGAAGGAGGATAGCAAAGAGACTTTAAGGGATTTCCCTCAACTTGAGAACAGACAGAGTGATTTTATTGTCTAGGATCCAAAGTTACTGACCTCTGGTTATAACAACCCCCATCTTCAAGGGTTGTGCAGCTTGTCAGGATCTCAAGTTAGAATTGCTCTGCCCCTTGTTGCCTTGGATGGGCTGTTCTACTGGACCAACAGTACCCAGCTTCAAGAGCTTCATGTGCACCATTCAGGGGTGGGGTAAATGATACCAGTTTAAATGTAAGTTGGTTAAATTTCACTTACTACTGTAAACCGCATTTAGTAATTGATTTATTGAAGTGCCCCCTGCTGATTTATAGTGTGGTTGTGACATTTGAATTAATCTCAATCTGTTGTATCATGTTTTTTCTAAATTGTTAAGTAAAGTAAATCCTAATCTAACAGGATATTGGTTGTATATTGTTTATCATTAGTACTTCTGACTCATTACAAATATTAGTTCAAGTTTATTCCTGGAGGTTCCCAAGTGAGTGTGAGTGTGTACAGGGCCCTGCCAGGTGAAGTCACCACCAAGATTATTTAAGTAAAAGGACTGTAGCAGTGAGTTGAATAGAGGATTCCCATTTATGCAACATTACTGCTGGGATACTTAGGATCACCTTTACCATCAACAACATTAAGTACCTGGGCACACAGGTGAGAGTTGCCTTCTCCTGAGTAACCCAAGAAGGCAAAGGTGGGCAGGATTACAGCTGTTACTAGATAGTTTAATAATATGGCTACTGACCCTTTAAGAGGGGAAAGGCCAGTGCACCTGTGATAGGCCAGTTGACTTCCAGTTGGACTGGCCCTTGGGAGAGGGGAGGAAAAAGGAGGGCTTGGAGACTCAGGTGAGTCAGGAAATGGGCAGAGAGAGCAGACATGGCACTCTGTGCTCGTTCCCTGGGGCTAGGGAGACAGGCCAAAACCCAGGAGGCCTGCTCAGGGAGCAGGAGCAGCAGGAAGTTCCCTTGGAGGGGTGGTAATGGGAATGTGCTGAGGTGGGGGAAAAGGGCCTCCAGAGAGAATATCCTGGTCTTGGAAGGTGGTGCTCAGTTAAAATTCTGCTGTAGACGCTGAAGCAGGAGGGATTGAAAGGCAAAGAGAGGGAAATCCCCTGGAAGCTGAAGCCTGGGGAGGTTCCAGGAGCAGTGTTATTGTTCTGCTTTATGTTTGGATCCTCAAACTGGCAGGAAAGAGATGCTGGGTGTGTCAGTGGGTCCTTTGTGAGCTGAGGAAGAAGGCCAGCTTGCGCCAATGTTCTGTTCTATTCTGAATCGATTCTTACACTGCCCTCATCACTGGGGTAGCTGAGAACCTTCCATCTGTGCAGTCAGCAATGTGACTAACATTAGTTCTTTCTCTCATCTTCCCTCAGGGGGGAGAATTAGGTGCAGTGGTTTGGTTTGGTTTGGTTTGGTAGTGTGACAGACCGCTCTCTTACCCCTCTCAGGAACACAGGCAGGAAACCCTTCTTTGCTTCAAACAGTGCTCTTTAATTCACAGTGCAAGACCCCACCACCAATATATACAGCTTTATACAGTCCTTCAGCATACAGCTCTTGATAGCTCAGCTCTACAGCTTACAGCTTTACAGACTCTATATAGTCCAGCTCTTAACATGCAACTCTAAACAGTTCTAAACATACAGCTCTGACTAGCTCCAAACACACAGCTCTGAATAGCTCCAAACCACCACCACACTCTATACCATCCCCACCACACTGGGTTTGCTTCCTGGCAGGCCTTTTATCCCCCTGAGGAGGCTGCCAGGTGCCACTCATCAAGCCTGAGCCCTCTGCAGCCCAGGTGGCTCATTAGCCTTCTCTGCAAGGGAGGTTTGCAGGCTTCTGCTCCCTCTTAAAGGGCCCACAGGGCTGGCTCAGGCACTCCTGGCCAGCACCCTGCCACAGTAGGTTTTCTATTTTATTTCTGTACACCCTGCTCTGTGTTTATGATAGAAAAGGCAGGTCGAAAGAGTGGACCTTGCTCTTGGAGGGGAAGGTGATGAAGTTTCTTAGGGTCCTTAGCTCTTGTGGGGGGTTGTTCCACAGTCTCAGCCCAATCCCCAAGTAAGCTCAATTCCTGTCACAATCAAGATGGTTCCATCCATCTGCACTATTGTGACTTTTGAGATATGTGAAGGGTTGTGAATTAATACTTAAATTTAAGACCAGTCCAAAAACCCATCTTTGAAGGGAGTCTCTGGCACCCAACTTTAGAATCCAAATACAAGACTAAAACCAGGGTGATCTTTGTTTTGTCTTGGAAAAACCAAAACCCAGAAAGTGACGTTTTAGCAAAATGAAATTTAGATGCGGTTGCCAAATTATCTCACCCCCCTTTTTAAAAAAAAAATTATTTACTTGTTTGTTTACATGCTCAATACAGTATAATGTTGATGAGGATGGGCAGATTATAATCTAACTTTCGTTCAAAACTTTAATTACTGGGAAACTTTTTTTTTTATTATGTGCTGATAGATTCAGTAAACATTTGATTTCCATTTTCTTTGTTTCCCCAAGACTGGAAATAAAAATACTGAAGTAGATTTCTATTGCATTGGTAGCTAGAGACCCCAATCCATTTTAAGCCCTGCATAGATAAATAACAGAGAGAATCTTTGCCTTAAAATCTAAGTATAAAACAAGAGGCAATTTGTGGCTACAGCAAATACATCAGGGGCTCATATGGGAGGCTCTGTGACCTAGTGGATAGAGCATGTTCAGATGGGTCTATACTAGTTTCTGCTGCTCGTGAACTTGGGTAAGTACTTCCCTCCTTGTGCCTCAGTTTCCCGAGGTGCAAATGATACTGACCTCCTTTGTAAAGTGCTTTGAGGTCTACTGATGAAAAGCATTAAATAATAGCTAGATATTATTATCATCAGGCGGTATTTATTATAGTCTGGCCTGGTCATGCCATTCTTATTCAGACACAATTACCAGTGAAATTAACATGTAGAGGAACTTTTGCCTGATTAAGAAGTGCAGGATCAGGTGATGTCCGATTTAAATAAAACAAGGAAGTACTGGCAATCTCATGTAAAAAAAAATATCTTATCAAAAACCATCTAGACTTTCTTCTCTAGTCTTTGAGTAGTTGAGTTAGGCACCAAGAATGAAAACCTGGCCCCATTGAAATCACTCTTGGTGCCTAACTCAACTTCTAGTTCAAACAGGAATTAAATCG
Organism: Sternotherus odoratus; assembly: GCA_032164245.1. Classification (NCBI taxonomy): domain Eukaryota; kingdom Metazoa; phylum Chordata; order Testudines; family Kinosternidae; genus Sternotherus; species Sternotherus odoratus. Next base: position 85,867,360 of record JAVMKO010000002.1, on the reverse strand, counting down.
GGGAAGTTCTATGGCATGTGTTATAAAGGAGGTCAGACTAGATGATCACTGGGTTCATTCTAACTTTATAATCTATGAATCTCTGGATCTATACTGCTCCACCACTCCTCCTTCCAAATTATGGGGAACTCCAGACACAGACTAGCACCTTTATGATGAAGACACCTCTGACAATTGCCAGTATGGACCAAAATTGCCTGTGTTGTATGTATGGATCATATTTTTTAGCCCAGATTCAAAGCAAGGAATTTTTTTATTTTATTTTTTGGCTTTTTGTTAAACCTGGATGTAACACAGTTTTGTCCTCTCATACACAGACAGCACTAAACTGTTGTAACCCAGTTGTCCCCTGCTGTGTTAAAAGGAAAGATGGCAGCTTGAAATCAACTTTATTTTAAGAAATGAGTTAAAAGTAGCTAGTGGTAATCAGTGTTACCAACTCTTGTGACTTTATCTCATGGCATGTGGTGTTTTTCTTCTGTTAGAATTAGATTATCCCCTGAGAATCTCAACTTTCATTTAAAAAGTAAGTTTCTGGCCTTTGGTTGGAAGGAGAAGCTTAAAAATAGGAACTCTAAAAGTTTCAACACCAGAAGGAAAATAAAAAGAATCAAACATTCATTATTTTTAAGATCTGATGATTTTTTTAAGACAGTCTCATGATTTTTTGGGTCATGACTTATGATTTTTGAATGCTAGTGGTTGTCAACACTGGGTACCAAACCTGCCACTGAGTGTGCCTCTGTCCATTTTTGTATGATCACTGTCACTTTAAAAAAAATAATGTCCCCCTCTGTTGCTGAATGAAAGACTCACCCAAACTATGGAAATGGGCTACACTGGCGAAACTATGAAGCCAAACACACACACGGTGCTGTCAATGCACAGGTTAAACTAAAATGTACATATTTCTCTAATCTCTTTCAATTATAGCAAAGAAAAGTGTTGTTTATAACAAACTTCACATAAAAGTATTATATATTTATTTCAAATTGGCCATGCTGCTAAATACAACTGTGCATATCACAGTGCATTTCCTACTGTAGGCGGGGAAACAAAATCATAGAAACTAGAGATGGAGGAATCTAGTGGGTCCTTCATTCCATTCCCTGGCAACAGAGAAATGTTCTCTACAGTGTATTTTATAATACTTAAGGCAGAATAGAATCCAGCTTGTGCTTACACTGGAAATCACGTGGTTTTTGTCAGTAAAGTACAGGTTTATAGGCTTAAGACATGTAAGGCATAGGAGCATTTTGGGCAAAAATCATACTTGAATTCAGTAAGGCCTCAAACTGTTCCTTTGTACTCATTGAACCTATTAACAGAAGATGAAAGTGTGATGGGTTGGACGCCTTAGGAAGCCCCCTGATGTGCTGAGATACCACTTTAACCTATCTTGCTGAGCCAGGCTCTTAAAACCTCCTCTAACACACACGCAGGCTGGGCCACACCCAGCTGCGGATCAGTTCTGGGAAGACTTAGTTCACCGGTTCTCAAACCTGTTGAGACTGTGACCCCTTTTTGTGCTCCAGCGGCCCATCGCGACCCCTCCGTGGAAAAGCCACAGAATTTTTTTTTAACAAAAAGCGCCGCCCCCCCCCCCCGCGCACCCCCTCCCTCCCCTGCCGGGCTGCTGGCTGCACCCCGGCCCTAGTCCCTGCCGCTGCTGGCGGGCTTCAGGGTCCGCCCGGCCCCCGGTCCCCGCCGCTGTGGGCAGGCTGCCGGGTGCACACCGCCCCCAGTCCCCGCCGCTGCGGGCGGGCTGCTGGGTGCGCGCCACCCCCCCGTCTCCGCCGCGGGTGGGCTGCCGGGTGTGTGCCAGTCCGCCCGCTGGGGGGACTGGGGGACGCCACACAGCCGGGAGCCCACCCGCGGCGGGGACTGGGGGCCAGCTGCGCCCCAGCCCTAGTTGCCGCGAGTTGCGGCGGCAGGAGGTCGGGACCCCCCGGGGAGCGCTCGGCGACCCCCAGTTTGAGAAACCCTGACTTAGTTTAAGGGTCTTGCTTCAGCACTCAGCTGTCCACCTCTCTTGGAGTGCAGGCCCAAAGATATATTATGAAGTGTGGAGATGGGTGTGTACATTTCTGCCCCCCCCTTATAAATTACAGAAATTGGGGTTACTGATAAACAAAACATTGTATTAACTATAAAGGGCAGATTTTAAGTGGTAAAAGGGGTTACAAACAGAACAAAGCAGATTACTAAGCAAAGAAATCAAACATGCAAACTAAGCTAGTTTCATCAAAGAAATTGGTTGTAAATAGTATTTCTCACCCTAGATATTGTTGCAGGCAGTTAGCAAAGTTTCTGTGGTTCAAAGTTGCAATTATATTCCTTTTCAGAGTCTGGACTCCCTCCTTGCTTTCCCTTTTGCAGTCTTTCTTTTTGGGCAGACAGGCCATGGAGAGGTGGAGTCCGGTTAGCCTTTCTCCCCACCCTTAAGTAGGATTTACATAAGCCTGGAATCCTTTGTTTCCCAAACTTGGACACACACACACCCTTCCCTTACAGTGGAAAGTTCCAAAAATTTCCGGGTAACATTTTAGTATCTGGTGATAAGACCATCTGTCTCTAGGATCACAGCATCCATGAGTCAGTGGCAGTATGGAGCCTCCGCAGGAAGCGCCAAGCTTTTCACAATCTATTGTCCCCGCTAATGGGTCATTTACCATCTCTGTCTTTGCTATTGTTTTACCTGAAGTGTTAGCAGTGGGGGGTCATCCAAAGTAGCATAGTTGAAATATATGGACAGTCAATATTCTTAACTTCAGATACAGAAATGATACAGGCATGCAAATTGGATAATGACATTCAGTAAATCATAACCTCTTCACATGAGCCATCTTGCATGAAGTATATCTGTTATGTCATATTCATATCATAATCATATTTTCATAAATAATATGGAATGACACGTTACAGAGAGTTACTCTAAAATAGCTAGAATAACTATTCTTGGGTTCATGGTTCACCTGCTGGGTGCCTGTCTCCTTGTCTTTCCAAATTGTTCTTGCCTGTTTTTCTTGCCAGTACCTACAGTAGGGTGACCAGACAGCAAGTGTGAAAAATCGGGATGGGGGTGCAGTGTAATAGGAGCCTATAAAGAAAAAAAACCCAAAATGGGACTGTTCCTATAAAATTGGGACATCTGGTCACCCTAACCTACCGTAGCTTCATGTCAATAAGCCCTTGCTCAGCAGTTTTCATTTTCAATTATTATTATTTTTTGACAGATGTGATTTTGGAGACACTCTTCAAAAGCTGATGGGCTAGCTGTGGAGGCAAATGTCTTTCCACTTATCTGCGGGACTTAATTCATTTTAACCACTGTAAACTTTTACCATTAAAGGGATACCATCAACTTGGCATCTGTAAATGTTGTAGCTACTTTTGCCTACAAATAATTCCTAAAGTTACTAGGTCAGAAAAGGACCAGAAGAAAAATATTTTTCTCTATTTCCCCCCCCCCCCCCAGTTTGTTTATTTTCTGCCGTTCACAGCACTTTGTTTATGGTTAGTTTAATTATTTTGGAGATGGCTGGGTGTTTACCACAGGGTGTTTACCAATAGCAGCAGCAGCAGAAAAACGGAATCTGAAGATGCAAAAGACTGAAGTGTACACAGAGAAAGAAAAGGCGGATGGACACGCAGGCCTGAGTATAGCTCTGATTTTGCAAACACTTAATCACACTCAACTTTATTTGCATGTGTAGTCCCATTGAAGATTGACTATGACAGGATCAGGGCCTGTGTTTGGGGAGGGTGCTCTCAGACCTGTAAAAAAAGATTTCACAGGGGAGCAGGCTAAAAATCCTTTCATTTATTTCAATGGTTCTTTTAAAATGTAGACAGTAGTACTTCAAGTTTCTATCAGATAAGCAAATTGTTTCCAAATGAGTATATTTAAAAAATATGAAGCTGATCATTTCTTTTCAATGCCGCTCTGGGAAAAACTCATGCTAACTTTTGAATCCACAGTAGCCAATGATAATATTTTATATAAAATGTCTTGCTATTGATGAAGAGAGAGAAAGCAACCAAGACTGAAATGAAAACGATTTTTGATAGAGCTTTGTGAATCACAAAGGTAACTAGGGCTGTCTTGTTTTGTTTAGAAATTTATTGTTGCTGTTAAAATTTGTGCAGAGTATTTTTTTATACCAGTGTATAAAAAAATTCCAACTCTGACATGAATTGTCTGATTGCTGCATTTTTCCTGTTACAATGTTGGGCCAAATTTATTGCCATATAGGCACATGAGACTTGATGCCATCAATCTGATCTCATTGTTTTTAAAGGTGTTGTGTGGCTTCTCAGCATCTGACTTGTTGCCTTTGAGCTTGGGAGAATTCTCCTCTGTAAGGACATCAGTGGACTTGAATATGAATTCAGCATGTTTGATATATGGCCATCAGATGGAAGCAGAATACACAGCCCATCTGTGTGCTTGTTGTGTCAGTGTGTGTTGGGGGGAGAAGGGAACGGGTAGGATCTCAAGGAAGCAGCAAAGAGGAAACCTTTTCCCTCCTTCCTTGAGCTGGGAGAAGATGAGATGTGTAGCACCTGGGAACTGTGAATTTCTTCTGAACGGGGTCTGGCAATAATGTTTTCATTTATTTATTTTAACAAGTGTGGAGGTGGGAGGGGAGGGAGGGATGCAGGCATATGCGGGTACGTCTCCCCCCCCCCTTTTTAGAGTGCAACTTTTATACTTCATTGCCTAAGTGTTACTTCAGCATCAGTTGAAAGTATATAAATAATATTCATGTATATGTTCATCTAAGACTTTGAAAAACAATAAATCAAAAACCTTTCTTGGGTGGACTTCGATTCTCAGGACAGGACTAGCACTTTTGAACCTCTGTAGATTATATAGACCTGTGGTTTTCAGTCCTTTTTAATTTGTGGACCCCTAACATTTTTTGAATGGAGGTGAATTTTGAATTGGAAATCTTAGACATGGTCTGCAGATCCCTGGTTGAAAATCACTCTTCTATGGTATAAAAACAACCTTACATGACCCCTTGGATCAGGGATCTCAAACACGTGGCCCATGGGACTGTTTCCTGTGGCCCGCCCAGTGGCCCGTGCCCCCGCCCCCCAGCCTACCTCCAGGCCAAGGGTAGGCAAACTACAGCCCACAGGCTGCATATGGCCTGTGGGATTCCCCCAGTGGCCCCGTGAGCCCTGCACCACTCCCTGAAGTGGCTGGAACCACATCCCTGCCGCCCGGGGGGTGGGGGCAGAGGGCTACATGCATTGCCCTGGCTTCCAGGCACTCCACCCCCCTCCCCAGCTACCATTGGCTGGGAATGGGGAACTGCGGCCAATGGGAGCTTCAGGGGAGGTACTTGGAAGAGTGGGGGAGGGCGTGGGGGAGGGGTTGGAATGGGGAAGGGGTGGGAAGAGGTTGGGCAGGGTTAGGGCCTCATGGAAGGGGGGGAGTGGGGACGGGGCTGGTGGCAACGAGGGGGGCAGTGTCAGTGATGCAGCCCTTGGGCCATGCGCTAGTCCTCATGTGGCCCTCGTGGTCATTTGAGTTTGAGACTCCTGCCGTAGATATAGTCTGGGGACCCCAAAGGGTCTGGAGACAAAAGGTTGAAAACCAGTGATTGATATAGGTGATGTTTGTCAAGATGGTGTATTTAAAACAGGTACCAGCTTTTTTACTGCAGTGCTGGGAGAGAGAAGACTTTTCATGGCCCTCTCCTCTTTCTTCCCCACTTGTTAGACTGGGAACGGTGCATCGGGCTAGCAATATGTTCTAGCCAGATGCACTGGATGGAGCAGAGTCTGTTTCCCTCTTGCAGAGGCAACTGGGCAGTACACACTGCTCCCTTAATAGCCACAGGCTTGCCCTCCACTGTTTAAAGGCTTTATTCTGCTGCTCTGTTCATGCTGAATAGTTGAGTACTGTTACGGTATATAAGGTGATGCCCAATGTGAAAGGTGACCATACAGCAAGTGTGAAAAATCGGGACAGGAGGTGTGTGTGTATGGGGGGGGGGGTGTTAATAGGAGCCTATATAAGAAAAAGACATAAAAATTGGGACTGTCCCTATAAAATCAGGACATCTGGTCCCCTAGAACCCCAAGGAGTTAAGGAGATGAGGTTCTGGTGCACACATTTCTTATTTTGTGGAGCCAGAGTAAAAGAGTTTATGTGGTTGTCTGTGCTTTGTAGTACATCACAACTCTCTTGACCTTCCTTGGCTCCAACTGAATTCCCACTTCCCAGAGTTAAGTGATACCTTTTGGCCCTTGAAAGTGCTTCATTCCTCTCTGAATGTTTTCTGGATAGTGGCCTTTTCAGGTCATTTGTTCTAATATAGCTTAAATCTTAGAAAATATGTCAATGAATTTCAATACTCAGACATGTAATTAATCTTCATGCATCTCTGGTAGTGCAAACACACCTGTGGGATGTTTTCCATTGAAAACATGAAGAGAGAACCTGTAATAAATCTCAGAGTGATAGCTTTATCATGACTGACAGAGCTGCTGGAGGCCTCTTCTTTATGAGTATAATTTGGGAGTATATAAAAGAGAGATTGATTTCCACAGAACCTTTTCTTTTCTCTAGTATTTATCCCTCATCTATATAATCCTCCATTCCTTATATGTTATATAGAAGAATAATACTTCTTTTTACAAGTCAACATAGGTCAATGTGAACACAATATAATTTAGTACCTTGTAGATGGGTAAGTTCCAAAACAGAATGGTGTGCACAATTTACCAATGAGTTACTGTTACAGCTCTTCCTTGTCAGGACTCGTTGTTATTCTGGATCCTTTGGAAACAGAAGTTTAACTCTTTGAACTGTACCAGCTCACGTTGGGAGGTGAGGAAAAAATGTTTTGAAAGTGAGGCTTTGGGGGCTGGTGACTGTGAGCTGAGCCCTGGCAATGTATTTAGTAAAGGAATTTGAATGAAAATCACTTTTTCATGCTGATAAATTGCAATCATTTTGCTCCACATCATTTAGCACTCAATATTTTCAGCAAGTAGTAGCCAGAACATTTTGCTCTTACATGTATGAGCAGTCTCTTTGATGTCAATGGGACTACTCATATGAGTAAAAGGGGATGAAATTGACCCATTCTAATGAATCATCACAGTATTCTTGTGAGATTGGATAATTATCTCCATTTTATACATAGGGAAATTTATATTGAAAATGTAAATAAGTTGCTCAAGACAAGCTCCCTTCCTGCCTGCCTTGCCCCTGGCTGTTCCAGGAAACAGCTGGAATCACGTCTTTGCAGCCCAGGGGGGCGGAGGGGAGGGAGAGCACAGGTCTCGCTTCCAGGCACCGCCCCTCTCAGGTCCCATTGGCTGGGAACTGGGAACCATGGCCAATGGGAGCTTTGGGGGAGGTATCTGGGGTATCCGTGCCTCCACTCCCACAGGTTCCAGCCGCTTCCTGGAGCTGCAGGGTCACAAGTTATGTGCAATCTCCCCTTTACTTAAGCATTTTTAGGCAAGCACTATCCTAAAAGTTGGTAGCACTTTCTGTGAAAGGGACATGGCTAGCAGCAGCCTCCAATGACAGACTGTTATGGAGCGCCAAGTGGAGATTAAATCTGCATTTCCTTGGCAAAACCCTGAGAGGAAGGCAGTGGTCAAAATACTGCCTGTTGTCATTAGGGATAAATTTATTCCTCTGTTGGACAGGTTTCATTGGCACAAGAAGTTCCATTTGCCCCTCCCTGCATTAGAGGGACGAATTAAAGACAAGTTTTACTTACCTGCACATCATCATCATCATTATTGAGGTAGGTGTTGTGAGGTACTTTGGATTTTGCGAGACAAGGCACACACACGTGGTTGTAGAAAGTAGATGAGTTTATTGGAAGGCTTCGGTCTTTCAAATAGGCGTTGAGGGGCTCAAGTCTGTCAACGCGACCGCAGAAGGGGTACTTAGCACCCCGGAGCTGTTGCTAGGAAGGGAAAAGCTCACAAGCAAATACAGGAGTGGGCTTAAATACACTTACACATTTGCATCTCATACATACTTATGTCTCATTTGCAAGCAACAAGCTGATTGGTTACACGCTGTCTTGCTTCAGTTTCTCTATTTGGTTTCTCACGCATTCGTTCTCACTCAGACAGGGTAAACACTCACACAGCTGGGAACGGTTCCGTTCCCAAACACACAGTTAGCAGCAAGGTCATTTTCATAGCTGATGATACCATCATTATGCACTCTCCTGGGGTTGACTCAGAAGCGTAACTACACTTCTTAGTGGTTGCCCGTCACAATGTCTTCCGGTCACTACAGTAGGTATGGACGAAACATGATCAGGAAATAGACGACTTTTTTTTTCTACCCAAAGAGCTATTTGGTCACTGCACATATGGAGAAATGCTCTGTAGAAAGGAAGAAAACTACATTGAAAGTAAAGCGTTATGCAGTTCAATAAAAGGTTGCCCTACCCAATCAAACAAATACACTTTGCCACTGTGTGTAAAGAGGGTCTCTTCCAATTTAGCTATTTCCATTAATGTATGAATCTACTAATCAATATTAAACATTTCTTAGCTTCTCAGATCATGAGAATCCTTTCTTTGGCAGCTGCTGCAGTTTGTGGGAACTAAATCCTGATAAGGTGTAAATATGGCCTGACCTCCCTCCAACCCTCCCCCTAAAAAGAAGCCAGTGGTGATAAAAGGTTGGATTTAAGACCGAATGAATTACCTTTCCTCATTGTGCCAACTGGGTGAAACCACAGGCTCATTCCAAAACCTATGACTTATTAGAAGATCATATTACCATCAATCTTGACTCCATCCTGTGAATTTTGGAAAGGATAGGAGTCCTGAAATTCAATGCAAGCCTCAGAACCACTACCATTTAATTTAAAAAAAAAATGTTTGCAAAAAAAGCTTTGTTCTCTTCAGGTCTGGGTTAAGGACCATAAGCCTATGGAAACCAATTCAGAAAATGGCCATGGCTGAATCTTCAGTTATGATTTTGTGATTATGTATTGTTTGGGTGATAACAGCAAGTAGAGGCCCCAACTAGGTTCAGGGTCCCCCATTGTGCTGGGCACTAAATACACCTAGACATGGTTTACGCTGTTACATGTAGCTACACGCCAGAGTGAAAAGCTGCGGAATGTACCTGCATGTGGCAGTAAGCCTCTGGTAGAGCGGAAATAGAGGGGAAAAGCTCTGGCAAATACTCACTGCAGAAGCCTTTCACTGCTGCGAGGAAATGCTGAGGCAGCGGGAAGGAAGTGTAGATAGGGGAGGCACTGCTTGGGCACATAGGCAACTATGTAAGGGGTAAAGGTTCTGGTGTGTCTTTCCTCTACTTGCCTAAGTAGTGTCTCACCATCCACAGTAGTACTTATAACTGTGCTAGAGGGATGTACAGTATCTGTCCTCTACACACTGCTGCCAGTGTAGATATAGCCATAGTGAAACACAGTCTCTGTCCCCAAGAACATATATTCTAAATAGACAAAACAAATGGAAGAAGAGAAGGACTATCATTATCCATATTTTACAGATGTAGGATTGAGACACAAGTCACAAAGGCAGTCTGTGACAGTCCTGGGAGCTATGAATGCCAATGCGCTGAATCCAAGACTAGAGCCTTAACAACAAGGCTATCCTTCCTCTTGAGTGTAATCTAACTGTATGTTTAAAGTTGTTTCAATAAGACACTTGCATATAGAATCATAGAAGTGTAGGACTGGAAGGGACCCCAAGAGGTCATCTAGTCCAGTCCTCTGTACTCATGGCAAGACTAAGTATTATCTAGACCAGAGATCTCAAACTCAAATGGCCAAGAGGGCAACATGAGGACTAATGCATTGACCCGAGGGCTGCACCACTGACACCCTCCTCCTCCTGTCCCCGGTCCTGCCCCTACACCACCCCTTCCATGAGGCTCCACTCCTTCCCCTATTCCAACCCCTTCCCCAAATCCCTGCTGCTTCTCCTCCTCCTCCTGTGTGCATGTGGCTTCCTGCTCCTCCCCTTTCTCCCCTGGAATTGCCTGGAGGTAGGTAGAGGAGTGGGGAGCAGTGCATGGGGGGAGGTGGGGAGCTTAGTGGTGACAGGAAGTAACTCGGAGGGGAGGAGGCGGGGGGAGGGGAGTTTGGTGGCCACAGGAAGTAACTCCCGGGTGGGGTGCATGGGGGGGGGGGTGTGGGGAACTTGTGTGTGGGCCGCATGTTTGAGACCCCTGATCTAGACTACCTGACAGGAGTTTGTGTAACCTGCTCTTAAAAAATATCCAGTGACAGAGATTTCACAAACTCTCTAGGCAATTTATTCCCATGCTTAACTACTCTAACAATTAGGAAGTTTTTTTTACTAATATCCAATCAAAACCACCCCTGCTGCCATTTTATCCCATTGCTTCTTGTCTTATCCTCAGAGGTTAAGGAGAACAATTCTTCTCCCTTCTCCTTGTAGCAACCTTTTATGTATTTGAAAACTGTTATCATGTCCCCTCTCAGTCTTCTCTTCTTCAAGCTAAACAATCTTCCCTCTTCAGTCATGTTTTCTAGACCTTGAATCATTTTTGTTGCTCTTCTCTGGACTTCTTCCAATTTGTTCACATCTTTCCTGAAATGTGGGGCCCAGAACTGGACACAAGGCTCCAGCTGAGGCTCAATTAGCACAGGGTAGAGTGGAAGAATTATTCTCCTGCTCATACATCCCAGAATGATGTTTACTTTTTTTGCAATAGTGTGATGCTGTTGACTCATATTTAGCTTGTGATTCACTATAACCCCACCCCATTGTTGTTTGTGTTCAAAAGTGACTTGACAATCACACTCTTTTTTGTAAATAGTCAAAATGTTGCTTGAGAGAGGTGTTCAGCTTTGGTAAACTGCATAAATATAATCTGAAGAATACATTGGTTTGGTCTTCTGATTTAGATTTCAAACTCTTTGGAGAAGGTACCATGTCTCTTCTAGTAAATATGAACAAATAATAAGAAATAACCCAAATTAAAAAGCTGAGTTACTAACACAGTATAATGCTTCCAGAAGAACCTTAGTCAACCGTGAGTTCCGGTAATTAAAGAAGATGAAGTAAATATAGCAGAGGCTCTGCCTTGTTTGAACTCCAGAGCTGCTCCTTGAGCTTAGTAAAAGAACAAATGCTTTGTGAATCTTTGACCCAGGTTATAAATTTTTGGCCCATTGTTAATTAGCTGATCTGTGCACTATAGTTTGCTAATAAAGAGTGCTATGATTTTACTGTAAAGCCCCTCCTGCATGTTAAACTTGCAGCATCCAATGTTACGTCAGCTCCATTTTAAGTGGGAAAGCGCGTCAGAACATCCGAGTTCCATGTAACAGACATGATGATATCTGGAGCTCTCCTAACTGGTGCTGTAGCTCATCAGCTTTTCACCGATGGATACCCAAATTCTCCCTGTAATTAATTGTATACTAAGGGTCTATTAGGGCGGCAAATGACAGTCCTAGGCCGCAGATTACTGGCCTCCCCATGGCCCCAGAAATATTAGACTACCAGTGAAATAATTTCATTTTACAAATGTGAGCGTGTTTTCTGGTTTTGAGGGAATAGGTATGTAGAAAGTCACCGAAGATAGCCCAGATGAAGGTTTTTCAAAGAGAATTATTTTTAATAAGTGAAAAAATAAACATTTGAAATGTTTTAAATCACTAATTTCTTATTTTATATGCTTGTCACAGCATCACTCAATAAGTGCGATCTACAGTTCCGTTGACCAGCTAATGGGGATTGCAAATTGGCACTAAAGTGTGTGTGTGTGACAAAAAATGAGAAATTGCTAGTTGTTTTTGCCTATAGCATTGCTATGGAAAACTTTACAAAACACTTGATTAAGCATGATTTTAAAATCCTCCTTTGGCAATAATAAAATCACCATTGAAAAGAGGTGATGGGAAACAACTTTCTGAAATGTCTCATGAAATGTAAATCTGAAGACCTTTGGCTTATGAAGTGTGGGGCTCTAAAGGGACGGTTATCAATGCCAGACAATTTTTTTTTTCTGTTCAAAGGGGTAACCAAATTCCTCCTCTCTCCCATTCTCCCCACTGTCTGGCTTCTATTTGCTTGTTTTACATAAGTTTCTTCCTCTGAGAAAGATAAACTGGACTGCTTGTCCTCCCGCAATAATGTTGCATATATAGATTAACTAGGTACTGGATTTTACCAAATCCTAGGGGACTGCTTGTCATAGAGGAACACCAGACTCATGGCTAATGCAATTGGGACTGCCAGCTCTACTCAACTCACTAAGCTGAGCTTCTTCTAAAACCCACAAATGGGTGTGAGGTACCCCCATGAGTGAGTAATGCTAGTGTAGTGTTCCTGTTACGTTAACTGCTTTGTACATCCAGCTATCATGCTGACTGGATACTAAGCACTTTACTGCCCATCTACCTCTAAGTCAATGCTATTTAAGGCTAATCACATACTAACTGCATATCCCAGTGACAAAGCTGCATCCCCACTCTGTCTGTATTGATCTCCCATCAGTCATTTGTAAGTGACCGTGCTAGACATGGCCCTTGGGCATTTTTCCAATACAAAAGCCACTTAACATTAAAATTGCAGGATTTCTTTTGGCTATTTTACAAGCCTTTATCAAAACCATTTAAAAACCTACCTTTAATCATAACTACTCTATGAATTTTTTTCACCTTTGACCCATGATCCCTTTAAAATAACAAGAACATTTGTGCACTATAGTGCCCCTGCTCTGGGTTTTCTTCATTGCCTGAGGGCAGGCAGACATGGTGAAAACCTATTGAAAAGAGAGCTTTTCATGGAAGCATACACATGTTTGCTTCATTCTTAACAACACCATTAAAAATGACAATCAGGTTGTTGCAAGAGCTTTCCTATATCCTTCATGCGTCAGGTACCAAACATTGCCTTCCTTCATTTCTTTCAAATAATAGAGAAGTCCTAACCTCCTCCATTTTTAATCCATTCTTTCAGTTGCTTTTCCCTGAAGCATACCCTTTTGTTTCTTGGTGTGGAGATTGTACTTGTTTTGCATGTACATGTGGAATGCCAAATTGATTCGTATTACTCTACTTTACCTCTTACACAATGTTAACAGAACATATCATTTACATACCGTTTAGATTGCTGCTGGATTTGGTTGAGGGGTTTCTGTAGGCATTGTCTCAGCCATGCAGGGAGAAAGACAAGATGCAAGAGCTATGGTTTAATTAGGCTAAAATTTTATTAACTTATCTGGGAAATACCTGTCGATAAATCATATAGTGAAGGTCCAGTCTTAATCATTTCCACCTATTGGGGGAGGACTGCCCTCTGGGGCCCAGCCTGTTCCTGGAATCTCACCTATGTCCCAGTGTATGCGGTTTAAGGTGCTAGGGAAAGGGGATCATCTCCTATATCTCCTTTCCTCTGCTTTCTTAAGGGTTGCTGTCCTCTAAGTCCACTTCCAGCTCTGGTTTATAAGGGAAGTAGCCCTCCTTTGAGATGATTACCTGCACTCGACACTGCCAGCAGCTAAGTTACGAGAGTTTGAAACTTGCCTTCAGACCTACCCAACTGGCTCCTGGAGCTGCTGTGGGCAAGGCAAAAAATCCCACCACATCACAGACAATCTGGCGGTGAGGGAAAATTCCTTCCCAGGTGTGAAAAAGGCACCTAGCACAATGCGCACATCAGACCACAAAAGCCCAGTCCTATTCTGATCCCATGAAGGGGGCAGGGGTGGCTGCAGCTGCTCTAAGCTAAAGGGGGATTGTATCTGGTGGGAACAAAATATAAATACCTTCCCTCACCCAGGTAACCATGGGCCAGTGGCCCATCTGAGCCATCTCTGGTTAACCCCCTGGCTCAGCCTATACCTCCTACCCTCCCCCCCCGCCCGCACCTGTTCTTAAGCCTAATGGAGAAGGGAACCCTTAAAGGAACTCTGACCTCCCTTGTTCAAGCAGTTACTTTTTAAACATTGCTCTAATCTAGTCCATGTTGGCCTGCCAAGCTGTTAGAAGACAGTTTAGTTGAGAACAGTTTAAGCATTTAAGCACAGCTCCATAAGGTCTCATCCACAGTGGAGCGCAAACCTTTACTTGTTGAACTAGTTTGAAACTTATAATGCATCTTAGATGGGCCTTCTTTTATTTCAGTGAGGGGAATTGTTGGTATATTTGAAGGGCCATATGTTGAGTTGACATTAAGAACTATAGGTAATATGCCAAAGAACTACTCAGAGAGACAAGGTGCGTGAATTTATATATTGTATTGGAACAACTTTTGTTGGTGAGAGAGGTAGGCTTCTGAGACTACACTGCACATAAATGAGGACTCAAGGAGGCATTTCTTCTTGAGTTTTACCTTATCTATTTTTTTTCTCACTGTTTTGATTTGTGTCTCATAAAATGCATCAGTTACATATATACAGAGACTTTCCTACAGGATGTTAATGGAGTGGTGTATAGCAAAAGTTCAAAACCACTGTGATTTATCCTTTCAGAACAACATCGAGGAAACACTTTCCATAAAAGACAAAGTAGTTATAGCATCAATAGGAAAATCCAAATGCAGCTTTGGGGTCCATTTGTCTAAAATAATGGTTCTGGAAGCTTTTAATCAAGCATATCTCTTCTTAGGACTGAGGCAAACTTGTAGAACACCTCTTATTCATACTCTAAATTACGTATTTTCTACAGGAAATAAAGTTTTTGGCTATCTGAAAAGATATTAGGATACTATACAATTGACAAGACTGAAATAAACTCACTTATGAAGGTGATGCATACAGATGTCCTGTTGCATCCCTTGTGTCTGGCAATATTGGTGTACTCCTGTTGGATTTTAACACATTTACAAATTTGGTCATGATTGAATTATACATGATTCATAATTTATTGAAAATATTTTTCTTTTCTAAGAAAAGACACGTAGAGAAGCAAAAGAATTGGCAAAGAAATATTGAAAGGAAAGAGGTGATGTTGGGATTTCTAATGTAGTTGTTCATGAATCATCTGGAAACCCTAAAAGAAAGCTAGCCTGAGACCCAACTCACAGCAATTGTCATTTCTTTATGTTTGACAGATATTTCTTTATATAACCAAAGCAGCAGTTCAGGGATCACAGTCTGAGAGCTGCTGGTCTAAATGCCTTCTGTTATCAGTATTGTCTTGTGGTAATCCTTAGAACTGGCAGATAAGAAGGCGCACACTAAGCTGTACCACTTGAACTAGCCCAACATTTATACAAATATAACTAATTCATCAGGGTTTAAATTAAGCATGTAAATAATAGTATTTAAACTCTGACTGAATAACAATCATTTCCCCATGTATTCCTGATGAATATCTTTCCAGGAGAAATCATTGTTGGTATCCGTGTAAATCTTTAACACTAACCTGGGTACCTGTCCTCATTTTTTTTTAAAACCAACAGCAAAGTTCATTACATTATATAAAACTTTATTAGTATCGAAAACATAAAAGGGAAGGGCAAATATAGAAAAGGGAAAACACCCTTACTAAATGGAATATATAAATACACAAAAAATGTGTGTGCATACACATAAAATACAGAGATGATGGTGCACTATGAATTGCATCTATGGCTGTTTTAAGATATAATAGTCTAGTGTACTTTTCTCCTTATAGTATATTTTTATTATTGAATTGACTTGTGAAATGAGTCAAATTAACAATGCTAAATACTGAATTCCTTCATTCATACAATAGATACAAGCAAAGATAGTGGCAGTTCATATTTTCCATGCTATCAGCCTCAGTTCTAATCTGGAAGACCTACTTCGGAGATAGTTCAGTCTCCATGCCCATTCAGTCCCTTAATCTCACTAGATGTCCATTAGCGCTAAATTTGCATGTCCCTTAGGACCTAGACTGAAACCACTAATTCATTTAACAGGGGCCATCAAACAACTGTCAGGTAGCAATAACTTTTGGATGCTACTGATGTGAGCTGGAATTGATTGCCAATTCCTTGAGTATATATTGGAGAAGTCAAGTGACCCAAGATGGTGGAGAGTCCCTCACAGTTTATCCTTGTTCCAAACAGAGAGAAGGCAGGTCTGTGTATGAAATGCTGAAGCCACAACCCAGAAACATTCTAAAAGCGATGTAGGAAGGTTTCAAGAATCAGGGTGGTAGCCGTGTTAGTCTGGAATAGCAGAGTTAACAAAGTCCTGTGGCACCTTAAAGACTAACTATAAAGTTTTGAAGCATGAGCTTTCGTGGGCTAATACCCACTTCGTCGGATGCAGGCAGTGGAAGTGTTCACAAACAGGCAGTTATAGAAAAGTAGGTAAGAGCCAGGTGGGAGGTGAAAAGGTTAGTCCAATTAAGCTGAGCCAGCTTGTTATCTCCGATCAGGGAGTCTGGATTATTCTTCTAGCATTTGAATGGGGTGTGTGAACATGGAGAGACGAGAAACAATGTCTGTAATGAGCCAACCATTGTAGATCTCGGTTCAATCCCAAAGTGTGTGTGCTGAATTTGCAAATGAATTGAAGCTCTGCAGTCTCCCTTTACAGTCTGGATCTGAAGTTCCCTTTCTGCAGTATGGTGACTTTTAAATCTGTAGTAGTGTGTCCAGGCAGGTTGAAGTGTTCCCCTACAGGTTTTTGTATATTGCCATTCCTAATATCTGATTTGTGTGCATTTATCCTTTTTCGTAGGGACTGTCCAGTTTGGCCGATGTACATAGCAGAGGGACACTGGTGGCATATAATGGCATATATGACATTGGTTGATGTACAGGTTTGTTTCCTCAATGAACAAATAGTTTCTGTGCATAAAACAATAAATTAGATTAAAGCGAGTATGTAGGACCTCTAAAAGAAAGCCTCAGAAAAGTGCAGGGAGATGCAAAATAGGGAGATATAAACATCAGGGCGATAAATGGAGGACGAGTCAGGACACAAAATAGGATGGGGAAAAATAAAATGTTTTCAGTACAAAGAAATGTAAAGGAAATTTCAGAAATTTCAGAAAAATAGAGACTCAGAAAAATAGAGCATGTGCATCGTGCTGCTCACAGGTGATGAGGGGGGAAAAAGAGAAGCTCTATGTTCCCTCAAGGGAATGAGAGAAACTTATATGTCATCCACACTCCAATTTCCTGGAAGTATTGAAGACACCAGACCAGAAGGAGTAAGTCTGCTATTCTCCCCTTAAAAATGCATGGATGAATTAAAAGGAACTGTCATCTTTCTTAAAGAAACCAGAGAAGGCCTCTCTCTCGAAGACAATGGCAGGTAGGGAGCATCTGCTCCCCCCCAAGAAATCTCCCCTTTTCCATATTTAAGCGTATCCATTTCTGAGGTTTATTTCTTGTCTTGTTCTTAATCTTTAACAAAAGAATTAATAAATTCTTATTACCCAGAATCAGTTGAGGCATGCCTAAATAAAGTGTGTGTGTGTGTGGTTGCATTATATTAACATTCCTGAATGCAAGCTTTTTAATGCGCTAATCTTAGGAAGGCAAAGTCAACATTCAGATGGTAATTATTTTGAAAGTAAATTGATCAATTTGTCCTAAGCTCCATGAAGATGAACTGAGGTCAATCCACTTTGCCTATTAAGATTTGGAAGATATCTGGTTGGATTACTTTCACAGTTCTCCACTGGGATTTAAGGCAAGAAACTGAGCTTTAATATTAGACTTTAGGAAAAACAAACTTTTAATACATCTGCAATCTGCCCAATCTCAGCAAGCTGTCCATGTAAATAACCTCTCTGTTATTAGCTTTTAGCACAGTAGCCCTCCCCCTGGAGAAGATAAAATGGTTGCTAACTAAACAGAGTTGAACATGCTTGACACTACAACCTTGGTGTGTGTGTGTGTGTGGGGGGAGAGGATGTTAATGTGAACTGTTTTTAGTACTTGTGAAAGGTTAGCGAGACAAATATAACGTGTAGAATTAGACTGTAAAAAAATTAGAAGTACTCTACTTAAGACACTCTGACATTTCAAAACTCCATCCATAATTTGAGAATAGTTGATATTTTTATGCTAAAATTATCATCAATAAAATATTTAGCATTTAAATAGTAATAGTTAGGCGTAGGGTTAACACCACGTTGAGATGAAGGGGAGGTTCATAGATCTCTTAGGGCTATTGTTTCTGTCTGTCTGTCGACTCTAAAGATAGCATAGCATTGGATCACATCAGTTCAGAAGTTTTCTTTGCCACCATAAAGCTTAGAAGCATTTTATTTTTTTTAGATGAATGATTAAATTCTGCAGAAAGTGAGAAGAGTTGGCATGGCATGCCATCGATTAGTGACTCAGTCTAATTTCTGAGCATGGGCATCCCGTCAGCAAAGCAAGACACAAACACCCCTCCTCCCCCACTGCCTCACATGTTCTCTGGATGGACAACTTCTGGGTGGATGGGGTGAGGAGGTCTGGATAATTCAGTCTCCCTAAATCTTTGGTGCTTCTTCTGACATTGTCAACAAAGGGTTCCATTTTTAGGCCTGTTTTTTCGATGTAAACTCCTGTCCAATAAGAATTAGACTGAGCCCTCCAACTCATAGGTTGCCTTCAAATGGTTATTTCTTTCACTCTTCACCAATCTTGGACAAGGTTTGAATCAGTGCTATAACGGTGAATGTCTGTGTAGCTCTTACCAGTTCCCTGAGCCATCCAGTCCCCTAATAAGATTGTATTCCTATCCTGAAGCCTGTGGCATCCAAAGGGGATATCACTGCTTGTAATTTTAAGACTTTATCAAGAAAGGGAGTAAGTTTTACCATTTTTATTATCAATGTGGTCATTGGTCACAGGAATGGAATAACACTGTACTATTATCTAGTCTCATAATCTTTGTAACAAAAAAGAGGAATCATAATTTTAAGGGCGCATACTTTTTGAATATCAGTGAACTCCTGTCATGGTCTTCTGTGTAATCAAGAAAATTGTCTTACATATTCATAGTGAGAGAAGCTGTGTACGTCTAAGGATTCAAGAAGCAACACTATTGATTATCCAGAGATCTTGATGCATCTCTACTTATATTTTATAAATCCATTCCATTATTGGAAAATAAGCCACCTGAGGATCGCAGTCGTTGATTGCTCAAGAGTCTTATATTTCTCTGTAATATTCATTGGGCCTTCCACAAATTCAAAAGTCTTTGGAGATATATAGAATGTGCCCACAAGGCCAGACATATACATCTGTATGGTTGTATATCAAACTAATAGATATCAGTGAAGGGATTAATACTTTTATTTAGGAAAGGCATATTTGTCAAATATTATGTTGTTTTTCTAAAGAGACAAACTTGGCAAAAATAAGGCAAGGGAAGGAAAGTGCCTGCCCTGCAGAAACAGCAGAGAAGGAGCCTAGCTTATATTGGAAGAAAGCTTTGCTTAGACTTACATACCCATTGTAGTGTATAGTAGTTTGTCTGGTTGCCACTCTTTTTTTCCCTATGAGCTGGTTTTGTGGGAAGATTTAAAGTGACTGGCTAGTCAAAGGAAATAATATTGAAAAAAAATACAGTGGCTTATTAATCCTCACTTAATTATGACGATGCATTAAGATGAGATGCCCTGTCCATTTAGGAGGCCTTCTTTGCAGGGGACGTCCTTATTCATCATGGTAAAATAACATCTCTACCCTTACTTGAGATTTCAACTGTTTATGCATCCCATGATCAAATTAGCCCTTTTGGCTAAAATTTCACACTGGGAATGCACATTCATCTGATTGTCTAGCATCTTCTAGGAACATCTTCTTCAGAGTCACTGCTTCCCATCGTATAAATATGTCCTACATTCTTTGTTCCTAGATGTATACACTTACATCGAGCTATATTAAAACACATATTTTTGGTTGTGTCCAAGTAATACAGATTGCTCTGTATCATTGACCTATGCACCACTCCCCCAATCTTTGTGTCATCTGAAAACTTTGTCAGTGAGGATTTTCTGTTTTCTTCCAAGCCATTGATGAAAATGTTAAATAGCATAGGGCCAAGAACTGATCCCTGTGGTACCCCCTATAAACACAGATGTTCAGTGAGGATTCCTCATTTACAGTTACATTTATCAGCTAGTTTTTAATCCATTTAGTGTGTGCCATGTTAGATAAAGTAGCTATAGTTTGAATGAAGTGTGGCTCTTTTCATAAACCCTCCCGGGTGACTGTAGTCTTCGAAAGTGTTTGGAGATGGGAACACATTCTGGAAGAAAAATCTCACTATTATGAAGGGCAGGGAATCCTGCAGGTTACAGAGATAACTTACCCACCTTGTAAATGTTTCTCTTCCAAGTGAATATGACATCTGAATATTCAGAGATTTTTGAAGACTACAACCTGAACTAAGTCCTTTCATGCATTTCTAATCTTTTCAGTCTATGAATACATCTGATGTATATTTTATTCCTATATTACCGTTCTAAAAATCAGCAATGGAAGCAAGTTTCTAACATTTTCAAATATATTTGTAAAAGATGTTTTCTGTTTTATGTGTGGGTCTTAATAATATGCCATAAAGTTGCACACCAGAAGGAAGGATTGGTGAGACCGAAGCTAGGTTTTAAAGACTACATGCACTGCAGTGACGTGGGTTATGTTTTGGGACTTCTAGGTTATGAATTTTTGTACTATGTTTTGTTGCACTTTGGCTATGGACTAGATGTTAAGCTAGTATGGAGTTACTGGGGACCCAAGAAGAAAACTGAGGTGAGAAACCACTTGCAGGGCTCCCCCTAAGGCACAAGGGGCACCCAGAAAGAGGCCACAGGTCTACAAGGGCCAATCTTAAGATATGCTCAGCACCTCATCTTCTCCTTTTTTTTTTACCTTACTTTCATGAATATTACATTCCTTCACAAAACTGTATATTTTTTAAAAATGTGAAATATGCAATACTGTTCTTGTATCTCTTATTACATCCATTACTATCTCCTGTGCTTATTGTCATTACATGACATCGTTAATAACACAGTTTGATTACAGTTTGCTTATTTTTTTTTATTTAGATGTTTAGATATTTAAGATTGCAACTGAAGCAAGGCTCCGCAGAGGTCTATAACAGATGTTTTTAAAAAAGCATAAAGTAATACGTGGCAATTCTGTCCTAAGAGTTTCCTCTTCTGCTTTGTGATGTATTAATTTATTTTTTTTAATAATGATTGTTGTTGTTGTTTGCATTGCATTAGGGACCTCAATGAGGCTATATCCATGCTGTACTAAACAAAGTAAAATCACATAGTGAAAGAGAGACAGTCTTCCTGCACAAAGCCCTAGAGACCTCACTGGGGCTCTGTGTATATGCATAGGACACATTGTAGGAGTAGGGCTATGGGGATGAAATCCAGTGGAGCATGTAAACATGCAAGTAGTCCTATTAACTCCAGTGAGCCTAAACATGGGCTTAAAATTAATATACTTGAGTGCTTTGCTGGGCTGGGGCTAGACTGCTCAGAACCCGGTACCCCAAACCAGCTTAATTTCCTTCTTTGAAAGGTTACTGGTGTAGTGAAAGGGGGAGCAGTATATGTGATATATCTTAATTTTAGTAAGGCTTCTGACACAGTCCCACATGACATTCTTATAAGCAAATTAGAGAAATGTAGTCTAGATGAAATTACCACAAAGCATGTGTACAACTGGTTGAAACACTGTACTAAAAAAGTAGTTAGCAATGGCTTACCACTAAACTGGGAGGATGTATCTAGTAGGGCCCTGCAGGGTACTATTCAGTATTTTCATTAATGATTTGGATAATGAAGTGGAGAGTATGCTTATAAAATTTGCAAGGTGGAGTGGTTGTAAGCACTTTGGAGGACAAGATTAGAATTCAGAATGACCTAGACAAACTGGAGAATTGGTTTGAATGCAACAACATGGAATTCAATAAAGACAAGTGCAAAGTACTAGAAAGGAAAGGTCAAATGGGGAATTACTGTCTAGGTGGGAGTACTGCTGAAAAAATCTGGGGGGGTTATGGTGGATCACAAACTGAATATGAGTGAACAATGTGATGCAGCTGCGAAAAAGTCTAATCTTGTTCTGGGGTGTATTAACAGGAGTGTCGTATGTAATACATGAGAGGTAATTGTCCTGCTCTACTTGGCACAGGTAATTGGAGTACAGTGTCCAATTCTGGATGCCACATTTTGAGAAAGATGTGAACAACTTGGAGAGCATCCAGAGCAGAGGCAGATTAAGGTTTTCTGGGGCCCTGGGCCAGAGAAAGTGGGATCCCACCTTCATTTTGCCCCTTCTGCCTGCAGCCCCACCCCTTTCTGCCTCTTCCCTGGGGCCTGCCCTTGTTCCACCAAGGGTCCCTCCATTCCACACAACCTACTGTGACCCCCAAACAATTTGCTTCTTTTTCCTGCCCCCTCCCCCCAATGTGACCTCAAGACCGGAGAAGCTCTGTCCCTGCACCATGGCCCTGGGGCACAGTGGAGAATGAGAGCTCCTCCAGTCCCAGGCCACAGCAGGGATCTGGGTTCTGGGGCTTCCCCCACCGTCCCTGTGCTTCTTCAGGGTACGAGGGTCGGGGCCCTGGAGCTTCTTCTGCCCTGCCCACCCAGCACTTCGGCCAGGGTGTGGGGTCATGTGCAGGGTCTTCCCCTGTTGTCCCGCAGCTTCTGCCAGGTATGGGGCTGGGGCTGGGGGTGCTGGGTCTTCCCCCATCCCATGGCTTCTGTCGAGTGGGGGAACTGGATTTTCCCTTGGCCCATGGCTTCTGCTGGGGAGAGGGTTGGTGGGGGATGCTGTGTCTTCCTCTGTCCTGCTACTTCTGCCGGGGATGAGGTAGGAAGGCGTTGCTGGCTGCCCTGCCTACCTAGTTCTTCTGGGAACCAGGGGCAGGCACTGCCACTGTGGTGTCTCCTACAGCCCAGGCTTCCCCTTTCACCCCTCGCTGAGGACAGGGTCGGGGTGGGAGGTGCTGGGAGCTGCCCCGCCTGCTTGGCACTTCTGGAAACTGGGGCAGTTGCTGCCACTGGGACTTCCCCTGCCACCCTGTGGCGAATTTCTGCTGGGGGACACCCATTTTTTTGGGGGCCCCCAATTGCAGACCCCGTGGTTAATCCACCACTCCAGACAAAAGCAATAAAAAAGATAAAAGGTTTAGAAAACTAACATATGTGGATAGGTTAATTTAGTTTTAAGGGCATAATTTAGTTTTAAGAAAAGTTTTGAGGCAGGACCTGACAACAGTCTTCAAATATATTAAGGGATGCTATAAAGAGGATGGGGATCAATTTTTCTCCATGTCCACTGAAGGTAGGACAAAAAGTAATGGGCTTAATCTGCAGCCAGGAAGATTTAGGTTAGATATTAGGAAACATGTTCTAACTGCAGGGCTAGCTGAGCTCTGGAATAGACTTCCAAGGGAAGTTGTGGAATCCACATCATTGGAGGTTTTTAAGGACAGATTTAAGGACAAACACCTGTCAGGGATTGTTTAGGTTTACTTGGTCCTGCTACAATGTAGGGGGCTGGACTTTATGACTTCTCAGGCTTCCTTCCAGCCCTACATTTCTGTTATTCTATGATTTGTATTTCTTTTCAAAGATGAAAAATATATACATGCTAATTATGAGTAGTTGCTCTTTGTTGATATTGCACTGCCGAAATTGTACAGGCAGGAAAAATAGAATATCTTGGCTAATTTTTATACCTCCCTGTTCAAAAATGTGTATATATACTTTCAAGAATCTTATAAATAGGAAACTTGTGGTGTGTTATTTCAGAAACTTCACACATGTTTTTGTGCTTAATTTCTGGTATTCTTGTATTACGGTGATTTTTTTCTGCAAAGACTCAAATATCTTACAAATTACGCTAAGATTAAACTACATATTGCTAATGTATTTTAAACAGTGGTTAAATTACCAAAGTTGGTTGATCCCTTCCTTGAAATTTGCTGATCCTGCCTTTAAATGCTAATCATGGCTTCTAGGTTATTATTTATATCTTTTAAATCTTTTATATGTATACATGGGTGCTTTTATGAAACCTGGCATAACTTATTCTAAGAACAAAAGCATATTTATATAAGTGACACTAGGAACTGATTTGGCAGGTGGCTGGCACTTAGTGTTAAACCCTGAACATTAGAAATAGGTATTAGGAACATCTGCAAATCTGCATCACATTGTGAAAAAGGATCTTTTTCTAATTGTAAGTTTGTCAGCCTCAAAAGTTCATTAAATTGGTAAGAGTCACAAGGTTCATGAGCAGTGCAAATAAAATGAAGTTCTATGGGTGACACCAAGCAACAGCTATCATGAACAGGAGTTAAAGAATGCACTTTCAGTGACGAAGATCTGCCAAGAGTTCACTGGGAGGTGGCACAAGGAGCTTCACGTGCCTGCTTAATATCCTGGCTGGGATGATTTAGTTGGGGATTGATCCTGCTTTGAGCAGGGGGTTGGACTAGATGACCCTCTGAGGTCCCTTCCAACCCTGATATTCTATGATTGACAGAGGCAGGATACTCACCTTCGGCGTAGCTGAAAAATCTTTCTGCTATCTGCAGAACTCAGATTGTGGTGGCTGCTGATTCCTGATTCATAGAAATGCATAGAAACAGATTTTATTTTCAAATATCAGGATGGTAGTAGAGTATATTAATTACCTTTGAAGAATTTTTAGTTTTGCTTTAGAAATAATTTTTTTCTAAATCACTTTTAACATCATTTTTACAAGCCCCAGAGTGAACTAAAACTTTTTTTCAACTTTAAATGTTTCCTTCATATGACGGAGATACGCTATAACATGTCTTTGCATATTATAAAAATATATAAATGGGTATATACATGTTTTATTTGTATTGACAAAAATGTCTTGTGGCAGTAAGAACGAAAGCGTTTGGTCTTCTGTTTTTGATAGTTTAAAATTTAAGTCAACCTTTATTTCTACTCCGTATGTTCACTGTACTTTATATGTATACTAGCGAAAATACCCGGTGTTGCTCGGGTCCGTCGGAGGTGGGGAGGGGGCAGAGAGCTGAGCGAGTGGGGGACCTGTTGGAGAGGGCAGAGAGCAAACCTGACACCCCCACCTCACCCCCCCGACCAAACCCGACACCCCCACCTCACCCCTCGACCAACCCCGACTCACATTTTCACCCCCCCCACCCAAACCCAACACCCCCTGACCAACACCCACACCGCACCCCCCGTAGACCAAACCTGACACACCCACCTCACTTCCCCCCCAACCAAACCTGACACCCCTACCTACCACCACAAACAAACCCGACACCCACACCTCACCTACCCCTCGACCAACCTCGACCCCCCACCTCACCCCCCCAACCAAACCCAACCCCCGCACCTTACCCCCCCACCAAACCCAACACCCCCTGACCAACCCCAACCCCCACACCTCACCCCTCACCCACCCAGACACCTTCCCACCCCCCCCAGACCAAACCCGACACCCCCAGCTCACTTACCTCCCCCGACCAAACCCGACACCCTCACCTCACCCCCCCGACCAAACCCGACACCCCCACCTCACTTACCCTCCGACCAAACCCAACTCGGGTCCGTCGGAGGTGGGGAGGGGGCAGAGAGCTGAGCGAGTGCGGGGTCCATTGGAGGGGGGAGGAGGCAGAGAGCTGAGGGATTCTGGGGTCCATTGGAGGGGGGAGGGGGCAGAGAGCTGAGCGAGTGCGGTGTCCGTTGGAGGGGGTATTATGACATCATAACTATGTCACAGAGAACAGCAGCTGCCCAGCTGATGTGATTGGCCTTTAAAGAATTTCACCCCTGGGGGGCGTCAGAGGTGAGATTTGAAAATTTTTCGACTCTTACCCTGATTAAGACCCCAAGACCTCTAACTGTACCAAATTTCAAGTCTCTAGCTCAAACTGTGTGGAAGGAGTAAGCGCACATACTTACATACATACACGCATACATACACGCACGCGTACATACACCATTTGACTTTTATATATATAGATTATACTCTTCATGGCACCCTGGTTGATTTTATTATGAATGGTACCCAAATGCATTTGCTCTGGTCAATTTTAAAACTGCAGCCTGGAGCTCACTTCTGCATCCTAAACCCCTCATTTCTAGCCCCACCCCAGAGCCCGCACCCCTAACCAGAGCCCTCACCCCCACCTATACCCCCAGGCTGGAGCCTCCTCCCACACTTGGATCCCCTCATTTCTGGCCCACTCCACACCCCAACCCCCTGCCTCAGCCCAATGAGAGTGAGTTAGGGTGGGGGAGAGCGAAGGATGGAGAGACAGGGGAAGGAGTGAGCAGGGGTGGGGCCTCGGAGAAGGGATGTGGCCTTGAGGAAGGGGTAGGGCAGGGGTGTTTGGGTTTGTGTGATTAGAAAGTTGGCAACCCAAGCTGCAATCTATTCTTTTAAATAGCAGTGTTTTGTTTTTTGTTTGATTTGGTTTCGAAAGCACCTTATTTACTTGACTCTCTAAAATTACTTATAAGCCTAGTGCTAGCCCTCTACACTGGGGAGAATTTTACTCTCTATGAAATAACAAAGAATTTGGATTCTCCCCCCCTTTCAGCAATCATTAATAGTAGTTTTTCTGAGCTCCTGAAGTTGTGCCTGTCTGAATGAGTCAGGAAGAGTAAAAATGCTCTTAGGGTACAGCTATACTACCCGCCAGATCGGCAGGTACCATTCAATATATTGGGGATCGATTTATCACATCTCCTCTAGTCACGATAAATCAATCCCCGAATCGACTCCTCTACTCCACCTCGGCAGGAGGAGTAAGTGGAGTTAGTGGGGGAGTGGCCGCAGTTGACGTGCCGCTGTGGGGACGGCCAGGTAAGTTGACCTAAGGTACTGTGACTTCAGCTATGCTATTCGCATAGCAGAAGTTGTGTATTGACGCCTCCCTCACTTCCCCCCTCCCCCCCACGTAGTGTAGCCCAGCCATAAGTTCTGGGAGTAGATCAGGTCATGAAGAAGAAATAGAAAAGACACAATATTTTCAGGACCAGGATCATTGAAAAATGTCCAAAAGAACTTGAGGAAGAGGGGGTTTGGATTACCACATTAATGGTTATATCTTCCAAGCCTACCTTCTTTACTCTTTTTTCCACAAAATCAACTCTCTCTAGGAACCCCAAAGTTATATCTGTTGTACCAGCTCAGCCCCAAACCTGCTCTTCCTCTTCTAGCTCCAAAGAGTCTCTAGTAAGTAACCTTTGTCCAACTGAGTAAGCTATTGAGAGCATTTCTGAATTATGTAACTCCTGAGGGATATAGAGAGAATGAAACAGAGAGACTGTTTGGTCCATGGAAAAAGCTCAGAAACATTGTATTTCTGTTTACTGCTTTATTCCTGATTTCTAAAACACTGGCTGGTGATTGTGAGAGCGCCAGATAGTGTTGGAAGTGATCCTGGGTAGTCAGTACTAGTTTAGTGAGACCAGTTAGGCCACAGAGCATTGCCAGATTTGCTCCTCCCTTAAAAAAATTTGAATCTATATTTAAACAGCCAGAGCTGACCATTAAAGACAGCAAAGAGAGAGGGGCAAGGAGGAAATTAGGGTTTCCAACAGAAGGAAGGGTGGGACAGTACCACTAAAAACAAAAATCTGGACTTTATGGCCATAATTGTCTGGCAATGCAAAGGTATTACTAAAACCCAGGATTGTTTCCAATGCTACATCATATCCACTACTGCTGCCTGCCAGTGTGCTAGTAGTAAATCTGAAGAGCCAGGAAAATAAGTAGAGCCTGCCTGCCTGCAATGAAGGTCTGGCCTCCACTGTGCAGCAGTGAATGCCTTTTGCAGAGAATTAAATTATCTGCTAAATATCTCAAACATTCCTGTGAGAGTAAAAGCGCTTCGCTTAATTTATGGGGGTGGAAGGTGGGAGAAAGCTGGGATTTGAAGAGAGGTATAGTCCAAGGCTATAAATGAATAGGAAAGAATTCCTGGAAGGAAAAGGATGACTGGCATTATTGCATCTGGTTCTCCCAGCAGCCAGTCCAAACCTGGCAAGAAAGCATGTTTTGTGCTTTTCTTTCTTCTTGGGAGGCATAAGGGCTCTTATGCCATGCCCATCACTCTGTTATTTGTATATGGTATCAAATAGTTGCCCCTGCTTACTGCTAAGAGGAAGAATGAAGAGAATGAAGCCAAGGAGAGGTTGAAGCAATACACAAATGTCATATTTGTTTTGTGAAAAGGAAAGAAGCAAAGATCTGACAGGTGGCAGATCCACAGGCTTGTGAATTCAAACGGAAGATGCCAGAGGCATTTAGAGCAGAAAGCTTGGATTCTACCTTATGTACAACCAAGTGCTTTTTGGTGTTGTGTTTTATGGTGATAGTTTTCTTCTTTTTGCCATCTGGTTATGAGTTCTGCCTTGTGTAATAAGATTAGGAATAGTCACATGGTTTGGATAACAGGAACTAACTTCACCTCCTCTCAACCCTCAGACTGAACCTTTTGGCTAGTGTGAATAAAGGTCTGCTAAGAGGGTGATGGAAAATCCTCTTACTTTTCAGTTTTTTAACATCTCTGCCCTTCAGCACACAATTTAAAATACCGTGTCCTCATTGCTTTTTGAAAATGTGGGTGTAACCTCTCCAACCGATTATTCTCCTAGGATTAATAAATGCTGATAATAAAATACCTATCTATTTTAACCATTAATATACATCTGGGTTCCAACTCATTTTGTAGAGCTAAAATTTCTGCTGGAATAACTCTGTCAAAGTCAATTTTAAAATTTGTAAAGCATCCACAATGAAGTTATGCCAGCAGAAAATGTGACCCATAATATTTGATGAAACTCATAGAAAATAAACTAGTAGATGAAAGCTCATGATGTCAAAAAGTTGTTTGTCTATAAAATAAAATAAAAAAGCCCAAATGTCTTTAAAAAAATCCCAATGGTATTTCAGTCTGATGAACTGTGGCCAAGTAAGCCATGTGCATTTTCCCTCAAACAACCAATGAAACTGTTGTATGCAGATTAGCTGTAAAGGAAGAGTGATGACTAGTTGAGTTACCTCTGATATCACAGTGGTCTAGGACTGTTGGCTTGGCATGGCATGGATACATGCCTTGATACTAGAGCAATGCATAGAACATTTAATTTGTGAATACCTGGAGGATGAAGGGGTAATCACTAGCAATCAGCGTGGATTAAGTAAGAACAAATCATGCCAAACCAGCTTGATTTCCTTCTTTGACAGGATAACTGGTTTGGTGGATAGGGGGAATGTGGAGGACATAATATACCTGGACTTCAGCAAGGCTTTTGACACAGTCCCACATGACATTCTGATAAGTTAGCTGGAGAAATGTGGGCTTGGCAGAACTACTATTAAATGGCTACAGAGTTGGTTAAACAACAATAAAGAGTAACTATTAATGGAATGATGGCAGATTGGAGGAAGATCTCAAGAGGGGTTTCACAGAGTTCTGTTATGGGTCTGATGTTGTTAGATTTGCAGATAAAATAAAGCTGGGGAAAGTTGCCAACACTTTGGAGGATAGAGGTAAAAATAAAAGGGATCTTGATAAATTGGAGAACTGGGCTATTGATAACAAAATGAAGTTTAACAAAGACAAATGGAAGGTGCTACACTTAGGGAAGAAAAACCAAATGCACAAATACAGAAGGGGGATAACTGCTTGGCATCAGCATTGCTGAGAGGATCTGGGAGTTGTGGTGAATGACAACCTCAACATGTCAACAATGCAATGCTGTTGCAAAAGAAGCCAATGCCATTTTAGGTTGCATTAACAGAGGCATAATATGTAAATCACAGGATGTGACAATACCGCTTACTCAGTTGGGGTACTGTGTCATGTCCAGTTTGGTCACCAATATATAGAAAGGATATAAAGAAACTGGAAAGGATCCAGAGGTGAGAGACTAAAATGAGCAGAGGGTTGGTATGCAAGCCATATGAGCAAAGGCTGAAAGAAGTGGGTATGTTTAGTTTGGAAAAGAGATTGAGAGGGAGCATGATAGCTTTCTTCAAATACATGAAAGGCTGGCATAAAAGAAGAGGAGGAAAGTTGTTCTTTCTTGCCACAGAGGGCAAGATAAGAGGCAATGAGTACAAACTCCCACATAACAGATTTAGATTAAATCCCAGGAAAAACTTCCTAACTATAAGAATAGTAAAATAATGAAACAGACTGTGTAGGGAGATTGTGCAGGCTTCTTCGTTGGAGGTTTTGAAAAGGAGACTGGATAGACATAGACATCTCTCTTGGATGGTTTAGACACAACAAATACTTCATGTATGCACAGGGTTAGACTAGATAACCCTTGCGGTCCCTTCTTATCTTATGGTTCTATGATTCTATACCTTACTGTGGTTGAAAGCCCATACTGTCACACAGGTGCAATCCATAAAGTCAAAATGACCGAGGACATAAAACTGACTGGTAAAAGACTGCAAAGCCAAGTAATAATGGAACCGAGTATTATTCTAAGCAAAGAGAGCTCTAAACCATTCTTGTAGAAGTTTCCATTGCTTCACACTGATGCAACAGACATTCTGGACTTCAGAGTGACACCCAGACAGAATGAAAATCCTGGAATCCTATGATATAGATGACACCTTTTTAACTCTACTGTTCAAAACTTAGGATGATTGATTTTTAAAAAAATATGAATACCATGTATGGGAAAAGGCACTGGCTGAGAACTGGAACTATTGAGAAAGGTGTTTAGTAGGTATTTTACTTAGTCAACATTCATTCCAATTATACTAATACTTATATTTCCTCTTAGAAAATTTTCTTTTGAATAAGTTTAAAGAGAACTTGCCATTGAGAATGCATTAATCACAGAACAGAGTAGGATTCTTTGAAATGTTGTAAATTATTAGAAAAGAGATTTCAAGGAAAGCTGCAGTTTTGACGACGCCCATGAAAATGAGCCAATTCCAGCCAATTTAGTCTAGCAGCGTCCCTATGAAGGTTCGGTGTGTACAGTTTTTGTGCATGTGGATATTAAGATGTATGTCACTTAGATAGAGGAACAGTATTCCCTTGAGGTGTCTGACTTACACACATCTTTATTTAAATTTTGATTCAAATCATCATTTTTCAACCAATTTAGGGGTTATAATATCTGCAGTTGACCTTACATTACAACCTGTGAACCATCCTGCTTAATGTGAAATTACATCATGTAAAAAATTCCCTTTTGTCCATTATCCTGGTCATGGCATTGACGGGGCTTTCAAAGAGTCATGGGACTGTAAATCAGAAAGGGAACTAGGAAGTGAGAAAGGTGGGAAAGATAGTTTTAAGGCTACGGCGGTGATTCCTTATATTCTTAATGCCACTGCAAGATCAAAGTGAAGAATGGGCATTAGGTGTTTCTTCCTGGCACCAAGTCAAAAGCAGAATATTTTATGCAAATTGAAATATCCTGTTCCGAGAAATAATAGATCTGTAGTGATTTCATTCTCATGTTAGAGCGGGAAGGTTTACATTGAAAAGATAGTTTGGCCACAACCACTGCCACTTGTTGAGCACAGAAGGAATACCGAGAAGAAATTAATTGTATGGCATTAGCTAATAGCAAGCAGCACATATACTAGAAGGAGGTCACAGACAAAAATTTGATAAGGCATAATTGATGGTTCTGATTTGCTTAACTAGACTTTGAAAATTATGGGAGAAAATGAATGTCAGAGCAGAGGGAGTGGAAGTCAGAGCTGAGGCATGTAACATATTGTTTAGTGTGTATGTGCACCAGCACCCTCTATTGGAAAGCATGTCAGGCCTGCTTTAGTGTTTCTGCCCAGTTTAAGGAATGCACAAAAAGCTAGGCACATAATTATGAGTGTGAAAAGGATACAAAGCTAGGCACATGACCATGAGTGTGAAGAGGAGCGCTACTAGTAAAGCTGAGTTTGCACAATGGAGAATAATGGGAGATGAGCTATCAGCCATATTGGAGTTACTGACAGTTGGAAAGATGGGATATTTTATGGAGAAAGATAATGAGTTCAGTCTTTGCCATGTGTCACGGTTACTGTTGCAATGCTATCTCATTTCTCATCTCACTGAGTGCACTCCCTCAGGTGTTTGGCCTCTTGGCCTTACCTGGCCTAAGGTGGAGTCTCACAATTCTTCCACTCTTAGAGTGGGACTCAGGAACATACTCTCTGTATATCAATTGCTTACCAACTTGAAGGCCTGACTGGGTTCAGGCACCTGCTTGATCCTCTCTTTAGGAGACTGTGACCAGTGATATTGACCAACAGCCTTTTTAAACAAAGTGTTTTATTTAGAGGTTGGAACAAAGCATCAGAGAAAAAAAGGATGTAAAATTTTAAAAGCATCCTACATACATATGTGGTGAGAGAGTCTATACCTTCCCACATCCCAAACTCTAGGGTAACAGAGTGTGGTTCTTTTCTTCTTTGCAGACCACTAACTTTAAGCTATTTTCCCAGCCTAAGTTAAGTCCTGTCTCCCCAAACCCTCCAAACTTGACCAGTTAGGACTTGGGGTCTGCTGCCACCATTCGTGTGAATTTCAAAGACCCTGGAGAGGGGCACACGATCACCCCCAAACCCCCTTTCCCTCTCCCTGAGAGATTGGGACACTCAGATGCTGTTCCACTCCCCCTCACCCCCCTTCTAGCCTTAAGGAAGAGAGAGTGAGATGCAGCCCACCGGCTCATGCTGTGAGCCTGCCACATCCAATGCTATGACAACTTTAAGGGAATAACCAAACACTTTTTATAACTAAAAAGGTTTAATAAAGAAAAGAGAACAACTTACAGCTAATACACTTTACAGATATAAAGCTTCCTAACTCCTTCCTCTGAAAGGGTTAGTGACACCTTAAATCAGGCACAAAAACTTATGAAATCAATCTGTACTCACAGTCAGAATACTCTTGGAAATAGAAAGGTGCCCATCCCTCCCAAAGCGGGGAGAGAGGAGAAAGGAGTTTTCATAGCTGAAAAACAGGTCGAGTCATCCCAAAAGCTCCGGGGAAAACTGAACTTGACTTCCTGGTTCTTCCTCGAGGTGGGCTTTCTACGTCATTCCCCCTCCTTCCCTCAGTTAACCCCTAACAGGTAAACCAACTCTCTAAGACACTTTACACTTATGACAACATAGCTTCATGTAACCTTATGATCCACTCCAAACAAAACTACCCCCACACTTTCCCCTTCAGTTACAGGAACAGAACTGAACTACCTCATGTTCTGTGAGAAAACAAAGATCCATCTATGGTCCTGTTTCACCCTGGTCCCAGCTGACAGCATGCCCTGCTGTACATCTGGCCTACCTTGAGTGAGACTGTGTATGACTCTTTAGTAGAAGAGAGGCCCTGTTATTCCAGTGGGAATCAGTTACCTTTTACTGAATGTCATTCTTTGTTTTGGAGCCCCGGTGTGAACTATCCGAGTGCCACAGACTGTCTTTTCCTCCCAGATAGGCCAGAGGGATCCAGTCAGATTATATCACGGAGATTGTCCCATTCTCAGCTACTTCATTGTTTGGATGGTTGAACCCATTCAGTCTTAACAGTTTGCAATCATTGGGTTGATGGCTGTGTCTCCTCTATGTGTAGGGGTGTTTGAAATTGACTGAACAGGTGGAGTGCCCTCAGTCCCTCATGTTTGTCTAACAAACAAACTTAGATTCGAAATCAAGCACATGAATCACATTTTGAATACAGATCAAAATATATAGTTAATATAGAGACATCTATGGCCATCTATTGTCACACTATGTTTAACAAGTAACATTTGGCTACATATTCTAGGCATCTGCTATGCAGTGATGTGCTGCTATCAACATTTTAACTAAGGCCCCTCCAAGAAAATTCCTGTCGTTTGTGATAAACCTGGATAGCATGTGTTTGCAGAGAGAAGAGGTGGCTGACTGGGGAATATAACCACTTGTTTTCCCACTTAAGCAAAAATGCTTTCTCACCTCACCAAAGAGGGAGGCAGAAGGACTTGTCAAACACTCTGAAATTAAGCTGTGATTTTCCGAGAATGTTTATACATTGCTCTAAGACAATATACCAAGTTTATTGATAGTACGGCACAGAGCTCAGCTCATGGAAATTGAAATGGGGGGGTGAATTAGAGATGTTATGCAGGAGTCCATGCCTAAGATTTTTTTTCAAAACATACCTATTTCTATTTGGTGTAACCTGGTCCATTCCAAAAGTCCCAAAATGGCTTTTCAGGAGTATTTTTATGAGATCCATGGAGTTTATCTAGCAGGGATGGTTTAGTAGTATTTAGAGAGAGGGCGACTCTTATCAGGCTTCCCTTCAGTTTGACAACAGAACTTTAATAAGAGGTGCTTCAGAGAAGCCTACAAGCATCCATTCAACCATGACTGCTCTCCAGGGTCACTCTTTTATTAAAATCTGTATATTTTATTGTCATACTGAATCAGACCCAAGTTCCATCTAATCTGGAATTCTGTCTCCAACAATGGCTGGCATCAAATACTTTGGAGTGAGATATTAGAAACCTCACAACGGGCAGATATGAGATAATCTTCCCCCCTCCACACCATTGGAGGTCTCATCAACTGGCTTGTTGGCTTTCCCACTGGTATTTAAACACAAGTGTTTGTCAGTACAAGATGCCTTATTCCTCAGGATGCAGTATGCATCAAAATATAGAGAAAGATTGTTCATGTTCTCTTTGGATACATTTTTATGGTTTTAATGCTTTTGGCCTAAGAGTTTTGTTAGGATTCTACAATCCCTCTGCTAGAGTTGGGTGGGAAACAATCTTCCCATCTTGTGAGAGTTTGAGATTTTTAAGTGTTTTTCCATCCCAACTAGGAACAAAAAGTCAAAATCTCAATTATTTTGTCAAACTAACAACAACAAAATTTAGGTTGAGTTAATCAGAACATTTTGTTTAGATAATTTGCAATTTTTTCATTTTGATTATGATCTTTTTAATTTGTTCACATTTTTAGTATAAATTAACTAAAATTTCTAATAAAAAGTAGCTTTAAACCAGAAAATAAAACTTTGTGTTTAGAAAATGTCATAAGGAGAGATTTCAACCATTTCAAAACTTTTTTTTTTTTAAATTCAGACTCCTGAGATTTATCAAACCCGACTCTTTCCCATGAACATTTTCTATTTTGGCAAAATGGCAATTTCTGATGAAAAAAAATATTGGAAAATTCCTTGCCAGCTTTACCCTTCACCTCTGAGCCATGTGTGTGCTACCAGGGGCCTGCAGTTGGCTGTCCTGGTATGTCAGTCTGTTCTGTTCATGTCACAGAAATCTGAGTAGCCAGATCTTTGGAATCCAGAGGTCTTTCTCTTCTGTGGAGCTTCCAAAATAGCAGGAAATACATAAATATGTGCAAAGTCAGTGTGAAGAGTTATCAAATCACACTACATGAGATACAAGGCCCTGGAGTATTCACCAAGATACAGTTTCTTTATGTTGCTCTATTACATCTTTTGGCCATAAAACCAGCAAAGCCATCCTTGAGAGGATAATTTCTAATAGCACAGAATCAGCATAAAGAACGAGGAATACTTGTGGCACCTTAGAGACTAACCAATTTATTTGGGCATAAGCTTTTGTGGGCTAGAACCCACTTCATCAGATGTGGAACATACAGTAGGAAGATATATATGTGTACAGAGAACATGAAAATGGTGAAGGTTGCCATACCAACTTTAAGTGGCTTAATCAATTAAGGTGGACTCTTATCATCAGGATGATGGCCCATTTCAAGCAGTTGGTGAGAGGGTGTGAGTAACAATAGGGGAATACTTAACATGGGTAAATAGATTCAGTTTGGGTAATGAACCAGCCACTCCCAGTCTTTATTCAAGCCTAATTTAATGGTATCCAGTTTGCAAATTAGTTCCAATTCAGCAGTTTCTCACTGGAGTCTGTTTTTGAAATTTTTTGTTGAAGAATTGCCACTTTTAAGTCTGTTCCTGAGTGACCAGAAAGATTGAAGTGTTCTCCTACTGGTTTTTGAATATTATGATTCCTGATATCAGATTTGCGTCCATTTATTCTTTTGTGTAGAGAATCAGCATAGCAGTTCCCATATCCTTTCTCTCCTCTTCACTGCTGGCATAGGGACAAGTCAGAGTCTCTATGTTCTGCTGACTCCTGACTGCCATATCTGCTCCTTCGGCACCTAATATTAGACTACTCTAAATTATTCCTGGGGACTGGCCCAGCTTCCCCTCCTTCCCTCCTCCCCCCCAAAAAACAAACAAAAAACCCCAACCTTCTTCTTTGAACTCCTTGATGAAAAACAAGGATTGGAGATAATGTTCCCAAAGGTAAATGACTGCAGAGCATGCAAGGCAGTGGAGAATCAGGCTGTAAGCATGCGGACACTTACACCGGTGGCGCCTCCTGCTGGTCGTCTGGGGAATCAGCTCTCCAGCCTCTGGAGCACCCTCTGCCGGCTGATGTCCCGCTCCTACTCTGGCCCCGTGTCCCTCCCGGACCCCAGTGCCCTCTAGCTGAGGGTGCTGCACCCCTGCAGAACCCCCTCAAGTCTTAGAGTCTCCCCTCCCCGGGGAACCCTCCACCCACTATCCCCACCTTGCCTCAGACTTGGCCACTGCCAGTCACCATTTGCCTCTGCTCACTGAGGCAGACTGCAGTATCCTGGCCTCTCATCACCGGCAAGGGGGGGTTGGCCTGCTGCTTCTAATGCTAGCCCTGGGCTGCCCCCTGTAACTCCAGTACCCCTGGGTCAGGCCTTCGGTCAGGCCTTGCAGCCTGGGGCTCTCAGGCTAGAGCTCCCTAGCTCCCAGTGCTTTGCCCCAGCCCTGCCCCAGTCCAGGTACCTTGCTTAAGGCTCCCCACAGCTAGGCCTGTCTTCCTCTGGATACAGAGGAGACTGACTCTCCTAGGCCCCTGCCTCTCAGCCTTTATACAGGCCTGAGAGTTTGGGACGTGGCCACCCAGATGAGCCTGCTTTCTAATCAGGCCTGGGAGTTGGCAGGGTCCCAGCCACAACCCCTTCCCTGGGCTGTTTTAAGGCACTTTCCATGGGAGTGGGGCAGCCGCCCCACTACACAGGCCTTATGCTTCAGAATAGGGAAACAAAATTAAAGTTTCGGTGTGGCTGAAGAGAAGCACCCCCACCTTCTATTGCCCTGCCAGAGCCTGAGAAACTTGGGCTGCCAGAGTCTAAAAGGCACCGGAAAGCAGACTTATGGCGAGAACAATGCATGAGCAGGAAGAAGAGAAATGCTGCATTGTTGAACAAAGATTCATGGAAAAAATAATTTCAAATTATCCGGAGAGCACAAATTTAATTTTACATGGCTAATGAGTTTTGTAGTATTTCTGCTTTAGGCAGCTGCTCCACAGCTCTCTCAGTTTAACAACAACAACAACAAAATCTTTATCCAGACGATAACGTTAGCTAGGATGTATAGGTGCTTGCAAAGTCCATTCTGTCCCTGAGGCTAAGGATGTGCCTAAATTAGTAAGCAAATTGGACACAGTTTGTACTGAAGGGCACATTGTGCTTTTTGCATTAGTGTACCTGCATAGGTATTTTCTATCTTCATACAGTACACCCTCAGCTAAAAGTCTAAATTTTATTGAAACACAGAACACATGATACTATTTCAAGGACAACACAAACGTATCATGTGAAAGTTTAAAAAATTCATTTCTTAGGGCTGGTCTCTACTACAGGGAGATTGTTGCTGCTGCAATTGATGCAGCAAGGATTGATTTAGTGGGCCTAGTGAAGACCCGCTAAATCAATGGCCAAGCGCTTGCCGGTACTCCACCTCTCTGAGAAGAGTAATGGAATTCCACCGGAGAGCGTCTCTTATCGGTGCAGTGCAGTAAAGATACTGGGATAAGTCGACCTAAACTATGTTGATTCCACTACATTATTCATGTAGCTGGAGTAGCGTAATACACTTTACCCTTGTAGTGAAGACAAGTCCTTAAAGTAGATGTACATGCTATATACCAGTTCTCAACTGACCAATGAAGAATGACTTCTAGTTCTTCATTCCTGGCCTATGGTTACAGCAAGTCAATGATCTTATTATGCATCAGGTTCTGCATTCTGTTCCCCCCTTCATTGGTGTAAATCCTATTTAACTCCAGTGAGGTCAGGGGAGTTATTCCAGATTTCCAGGGGTGTAGCTCAGAAAAGAAAGAATTTGGCTATTTGTTTTCAATCTCAATAGTCTGAGATCATTAATCTTGTCAGTAAAACAGGAGTTGGAGTTACGTGAGTAGGAGAGAATGTAGATTATGAAAAAATCCAGGGCCACTTCTCTTCTAGTTTATAGAATTTAGAAGGTGGATGGGGATGATTTACAGGGAGGATATTCCAGTGTTATTTGTATCCTGGGGCAACTATGAAGTTACACTTCATAGTCATGCTTTTAGGAATTTAACTCACAGGAGCATATTTGTCTGACGAAGTGATAGGGAACCACGGTATGTCAGACTCACTAATGTCAGCAATAATCTGGTAGTGAACAGACTGTGAGTGTATTGTAGTTAATGATGGCGCCAGTATGTCTTTGAGCTTGCTAGGATCTCTTTTATATGCAGTGAGATATAGTTACTGCTTAAATAAACATTTATATCACTAACTGCCAAACCTGGTGGTATATGATTGTTTTGACCTCTTAGGAAAAAAAGCTTAAATATAATTACCTTTGTTCTTAAATGATAAAAAAGTGGTAATATCTGTGCATGCTGCTGTGTATACAGCAATAACAGTCGAACGTTAACAATAACACAGTGACCCACTCGTGGATGTCATTGCCTTTACCTGAGTCTCTCCAGCAGCTAGCAAAATAATTCTTCTTCACCAAAGACTAAT
Organism: Sternotherus odoratus; assembly: GCA_032164245.1. NCBI lineage: Eukaryota > Metazoa > Chordata > Testudines > Kinosternidae > Sternotherus > Sternotherus odoratus. The sequence continues at coordinate 85,828,573 of JAVMKO010000002.1, read as the reverse complement.
TTTCACATTTAAAAATCTTTATTGTGGGTCTAGTGCAGTAGAATTGCCTTACACAGTAGGAAACCCATACTTAAACTGGTAGCATAAGTACGAAGAAACGCCTCAAGTCATGATCAAGCTGGGCGGTAATTCAGGCTTCTACAACTACCAGTTACAGTCAAAATCCAGCAGATGGCACAAGGCATCTCAGAATGAAAGTGAGCATGCTCCCATTTCGAACTCTTGTGAATTGGGTGGAGATGGAGAAATGAAGTCACATTAGGGGAATCAAGCTTTTTTATTTTTTTGCTTTTTTAAAAAAATTGAATCTTAACCCTCTTCACACACACACACACACACACACACACACACCCCTCCTGAAATACTGTGCTTATTGTTTTTTATTTTACTGTTAATTATTATTGTCTATTGTTTAGAGTAACAGATTGGTAGGTAGGACTACCGGATGCTGTTACAGACTCTGCCATTCACTCACTCTGTGACTTTGGAAGTAATACTGTAATACTTTTTGGTGACCCAGTATTGCCAACCTCAGCTGTTCAAAAATCATGGGTTTGGCACCCCAAAATCAAGAGACTTAGAAAAATAAGAACATTTGGATTCTTTTTGCTTGCCTTCTAGTTTCTTAGCTCTTAAGATACTTGTATTTTAGCTATTCACACCTGTTAGGGTTATAAACTTACTTTTTTTTCAAATAAGAACTGAGATTGTCACCTAATCACTTGCCTCCAGGAGTTGGGTCTTTAAGAAAAACACCAATTATTGCAGTACTCACATTAAAATTATGAGAGCTGGCAATACTGGTGACCTGGACTATCTATATGCAAAATATACAAATGGCCATTGTAAACTTCACAAAACTATGCACTTAAAATATGCTGCTGTAGTACGTATAACAATACATAGGGTTGGATTATATAAGGAGTGATTTGTGGGAGAGCAGATCTGACACTGCAGTTTGGTATATCACCAGTTCACTAACATATAATACCTTGCTTTTTACATCTATCACCAACATGTAAGAGACTCAAATCTGCACAAGAATGAAGACTGAAAATGAGATCTCATTTAGTTCAAAGTCATCATATCCACAAACTGCAGCTGTAGTATACTGTACTCATTAAGTGGTATACCCACTTTCATAGGTAAACAAAAATAATGGTTGTTATGCAGAGATTATCTTCCAGCTGCAGAAGTCCCAAAGAGTACATATTTATCATTAGTCTAGGGAGGAGGTGTTGGGCTTTTCATAATGTCCTGTTTTCTACATTCAAAATCATATTTGTTTTTTTGTTTGTTTTTATCCAAAATGGCCTTAATCTTATTTTTCTGTCAGTGTAGGTTAAGTCACAAGCTATACTTGGTTAAGATGACCGTCCTTCTCCTACAGTCTTTGCAAGGGAAAGTGAGGCTTCCCCTAGTAAAGATGCCACCTCTCCATTGTTTCCCATGAGGCTGAAAGCAGGCAAGCCTGAGGGAAGTGGGTGGCCATTTATTCACCATGTGTGGGCCAGACAGGGAACCTGACTACATGGAGGTGGAGGAAATGGCAGTGGGGGCAAGAAGGGTGCAGTGTGTTTGTGACAGCAGAGATTAGGGAGGGAGAACATGAAGAGGAAGGTAAGTGGGGCAGGCAGACAGAATGTGAAGTAAACAGAAGGACAGGCAATGTTCTGGGACAGGCAAAAAAATTGTTGGGTACAGGAATATAGAGCCATGTTGAGGCTATCAAGTTTTAACTACTGTTTTGAATTTTTGCTGAACACCGTTTGCCCTTGTCTGTGCTTTCAGTTAATTTATGTCTGCACTCTTTCTGTTACACGGATTCGCAGCAACAGGTAATTTTCATAGTGTAGTCAAGAACCGAGGAAAAAGAGAGGGAACATGTAAGGGACAAGAGGTTGGGTGGGGGAGAGACTGTGGAGGGGAGGGCCTGGGATAGGGTCACCAGATAGCAAGTGTAAAAAATCAGTATGGGGATGGGGGTGAGGGGTAATAGGAGCCTATATAAGAAAAAGTCTCCAAAATCGAGACTGTCCCTATAAAATTGGAACATCTGGTCACCCTAGTCTGACATGGGAATGGAAGCAGGATGGTGATGGGGAAGGGGTATGGAGAGGAATATAATGGCAGCCACTTCACTTCAGAAGTTAGAGAGTCAGAGAATCTCATCTCAGAGTATAAGAGGGAGGAACTGAGACGGTGGGGACAAGAGGTAACTCTACATGTACATTTAAGACTGGGGGGAGGGATAGCTCAGTGGTTTGAGCATTGGCCTGCTAAACCCAGGGTTGTGAGTTCAATCCTTGAGGGGGCCATTTAGGGATCTGGGGCAAAAAATCTGTCAGGGGACAGTACTCGATCCTGCTAGTGTAGGCAGGGGGCTGGACTCGATGACCTTCAAGGTCTTTCTAGTTCTAGGAGATTGATTTATAAATAAACCATTTATAAATAATTTATAAAAAAATTGAATTTGCAATATGAAATGATCACACATGAGAGATCCCGGAGGCCACATTTAGGCTGCTAGTCCAGGGCCAGGGCCTCCATGGTAGTATTCTCTGAAATGCTTTGAATTCTGTGTGTCTGGCCAGGAAGACGACAGACAGAACTGCACAGTCTCAGCATGTGGATGAGACAATGGTGTAGAGAGGAGGATTTTAGGTTTATTAGGAACTGAAGAAACTTTTGGAAAAGGAGCAGCCTATATACCTAAATCAAAATGGAACCAGACAGCTGGCAGTACATGTCACCTGAGGATGGGATTCAGAAATAACATTTCTAGACCCCATTAATGACGGCTTATTGAAGCAGCTAGTCCTGGAACCCACAGGAGGAGAGGCAATTTTTGATTCCCTCCTAAGTGGAGCACGGGCTCTAGCCCAAGAGGTGAATATAGCTGAACCAGTAGGTAATAGTGACCATGATATAATTAAATTTAACATTCTTTTAGGGGGGAAATACCAAAGAAATCCACTACAGTAGCATTAAACTTCAGAAAGGGGAACTTCACAAAAATGAGGAAGCTAGTTAAAAGGAACAATTGCAAGACTAAAATGCCTGAAAGCTGCATGGAAACTATTTAAAAACACCACGATAGAGGCTCAAACTAAATGTATATACCAAACAAAAAATAAAAACAATAAGAGGACAAATAAAAAAAGACCACCATGGCTAAGCAACAGAGTGAAAGAGGTAGTTAGAGGCAAAAAAAATCCTTTAAAAATTGGATGTCAAATCCCTGTTGGCAAAAAAAAAAAAAAAGGAGCATAATAAACTCTGGCAAGTAAATGTAAAAGAATTATTAGACAGGCACTGAAGAATTTGAAGAACATACAGCAAAAAACACACAAAAAAACCCAGCATTTTTTTTTAATGTACATCAGAAGTAGGCGCTAAGTCGGCGGCAGATACACAAACTTCAGCTATGTGATTCACGTAGCTGAAGTTGCGTATCTGCCGTCGATCCCCCTTCCCCCCCAGTGAGGACAAGCCCATAGATGAACACGATATGTTGGGGAGAGTCAATATGGCTTTTATAAAAGGAAACCATGCCACCCCAATCTACTAGAATTATTTGAGAGTATCAGCAAGTATGTGAATAAGGGTGATCCAGGGTATATTGTGTATAGACTGTCAGAAAGCCTTTGACAAGTTTCCTCTCCAAAGGCTCAAGTACGTATGTCCTCTCATGGACTAATAGCTGAGAAATCTGGTCATCTTTCACAATGGAAAGTGCTAAATAGTGGGGTCCACCAAGGATCTGTACTGAGACCACTGCTGTTCAACATTAATGATCTGGAAAAGGGAGTGAACAATGAGGAGACAAAATTTGCAGATGATACTAAATTACTCAAAATAATAAAGACCAAAGCGACTGCAAAGAGTTACTATAATGGGGTCTACAAACCCCATTCTGAGCATAGATAGTGGGTGGAGGAGAGTATTTCCTGTTTATAAGCAAGCAGACTGATCACACCCCCACACAGCTGCAAGACATGAGGAGGGTACAGAGAAGGAAGAGGAGATGGAAGGGACTGGAACAGCCCTGCATCAAGCTGTGTCCAAGAAAACACCCAGGAGACTGAAGGAAACTGCAAGCCCTAAAACTGAGGGTTGATAGATTGAATTAGAGGTGAGAGTATTGGCTATTAGCTAAGATGGTCAGAGATGCAACCTTATGCTCTGAGTGTCCCTAAACCTCTAGCTGACAGAAGCTGGGACTGAATGACAGGAGATGGATCACTCGATAATTGCTGTTTGGTTCATTTCCTCTGAAGTACCTGTCACTGGCCAGTGTTGGAAGACAGGATCCAGGGCTAGATGGACCTATTGTCTAATCCAATATGGCCATTCCTACATTCTTATGTTCACACAAGTTGATAAGTGTTGAAATATCAAGAGACAGACCAAAAAGCTAAGCAATGTATCACTTTTATATCAGTCTCATGACTTCTTGGGGAGGATGCAACCCATGATTCTGATCTCTAAGTAAGGTCTCATGATACTACAACTGAGATAAATTTGCCATAGCTTCTATTGGCTCACCCAACACAAGGTAACCCTTTGGCTCTTCAGTGGAGAGTCTTTTTCTTTGAATCACAGTGCTCCTGATTATTACCTCAGCTGAAGTAATGTGCAGGAAATGCACACACTGGCCCAAATTTATTCCCATCCAAGGAAGAATAATTCCATTTAGGTCAATAGAACTGTGTAAACTCAGGCCAGAGTTTGAATTGGATTAGTGAATCTTGTGAGAGGAGGGGGACACAACTGAAGGGACTGACAATGAGAGCAGAGATGATGAAGGCATCTGGAGATTCAGGAGGAAGCAAAATTTTAAAAAGAGACCCTTAAAATAAAAGGTAAGATACAATGAAAACACAGAGAAGACATCTGCAGTGAGCAGGGTTAGTGGTGAAGGAAGGGGAGACATTAAGCACTCTGAAAAGAAAGCCAGGAGCATGTTTTCTCTCTCGATCAGAATGACAGAAGCAAGACAGTCTGCTGTTTGTGTAGTTAAAGTGTTTGCAGTGGGAAGTGGGGTGCATACACATGGAAGTAACATCTGCTCTGAGAAGACTCTTACAAAAATAAAACTGTAATAATGCAAGATAAACATCTGCACAGCTTGCAGCATACTACCAATAGTTTAGTTTGGAGGGAAGGGGTAAGAAGAATGAGATGGGTGAGAGTAGGTCATGGGATGCACTTTTTCAGAATGGTATAACCTCTCCTGCTCCTCTTCTAGTCATACCCATGTTAAATGTTAAGGAAATGATTGGCAAATTGCCTGTTAGGTGATGCAACCTAGGCCCAAAGAAACATTGAAAGAACAAAAAGCGCACCATGATTTGTTCACTTATTAATTCATCTTAAATACAAAATCAGCCAATGTACTTGCATAAGCACAAACAGGAAGAGTGTAGGGTACAGTATTTGATACATTCCTTTTCATTTTTAGAAACAAAGAGGTCTTAAATAAGTGATGGAATAAACAATTCCAAAGTGGCAAGATTTTCCCCCCTAAAAGTCCCAAGGTTATACAAAACTTATCTAGCTGAGGGTCCAAAGGTATCAGTGCTGTTTTGATAGTGTGGAGAAAGTAAATCCCGAAGTGTTATTTACTCCTTCTCATAACACAAGAACTAGAGGTCACCACATTAAATTAATGGGCAGCAGGTTTAAAACAAGCAAAAGAAAGTATTTCTTTACACAACACACAGTCAATCTGTGGAAGTCTTTACCAGAGGATGTTGTGAAGACAAAGACTGTAACAGGGTTCAAAAAAGAACTAGAAAAATGGGATAGGAAGGCACTGGCCACTGTCAGAAGATTTGATACTGGGCGAGAGGAAATAAATGGATAAAGTCCCTAGTATAGACACAGTTATACCAGAAAAACTACACTTTTACCAGCATATTTTCTTTCACTTGGGTGCGGGGGGGACTTGAATAAACTATCCCAGTCCATACTAGGAGTGCTTTGCCGGTATGGTATACTGGTATAGCTATACCAGCAAAGCACTCAAAATGTAGACCTGGCCTATAATAAAATTAAAAGCTGTTAGGAGCACCTGATACTGTGTCCCATTGCACAGATGCAAAGAGATCTATTCACCTCCCTACAGAATATGCTTAGTTCCTATTGATTTAGGATGTTATGTATATCACTCACTGTGATAGGAGAATAGAATCACCCTAAACTGCCACATCATTTTCATAACAACAGTGTCCACCAAATGCATGCCGGTCTGGAACATCACCTACCATTTCTCATGGAAAATAATACCTGTAACATTTGTGAGAGTTTTTAAATAAGATATGAGAAGGGTAGTTTCACCACTGATGTTATGGTGTAGGTAGAGGAGAGTATTAAAATTGAAAAAATTCAGCCCTGAGGTTTGCAGAGGAATTTTCTCTTCTCTTTCTTCCCCTATACTTTTATATCACATTCATCTCAAACTGCAAAAAAGGCTGTTATTGCATAGCTCCTAGATTTTGGTTCAGTAGAGATGGCAAAACCAAAGAACGTGTCTGGGTGTTATGGGAAGAGGCGGGTAAGGTCAAGTATTTATGTCCTTATTTTGGCCTCAGTAAAATATGCAATATATGATTTGCCTGTTGCATAGAGAAATAAAGCACAGCTCAAATGGAGAATGACAATAGCAACAATGTATTAAAAACAATGAACACTGGCTATCATAGATGTCATTAATTTTTGGTAAAGAAACATTAACCCAGCTGATATATTATTGCCTACAGTGTCTTGGGTGGGAAAGAAGGGGGTGGGAATTGTTGCTATTGGGGAACTTGTGGCAAATATAAGGAGCTTCCACTGGCCAAATAATGCGCTCCTAGAAAAAGGCATGGTCCATTGTCCCTGCTGAAAACAGAGTGGAAAATTATTGTAAAAGTACTGTACTGCAACTGAAAGAGTCCAATAACGTCATGAATTTTACAGGTACAGTGAATCATAACAGTATGTTCTAGTACTACTCTGTGCATGTCTTATAGTATAGTTCTTTCTACAACATTTGTAATATAGCCAGCGTCCTTTGTCAGAAATGTACCTCAGATTAGGACATCTGGAGAGTGCATTTGCTAAGGCCTGGGAGACATGCTGTCCTACTTTCAAGAAGCTACACAACAATTTGTAAATAAGATATCAAGGCTTTGCTTCTGATCTCACCTATATTAGTTTTACATTAGTGTAACTCCTTTGACTAATATGAAATTACTTCTGATTTATACCATAATCAGGTCCCACTTGCCTCCTGTGAAGATTATCTCTTCAAGCCATTTCCTGTATCTCATCCATGCCCTGACCTGCTGATGCTGCTTCTCTTTGGTGGCATTAGACATTACATATGTCCATATGCATATCCCACAATATAATAATATCTTCCATGGGCATATCATGTTTCCCTCCATCCCTAGGAGGCTCCAAAACATAGGAATGACCTTACTTGCCATTAGAGAGACAAGATGCGTGAGATAATACCTTTTATTGGACCAACTTCTGTTGGTGAGAAAGACATGTTTTAAACTTACAGAACACGCTTCTTCAGCTTGTGTAAACTCAAAGACTTGTCTCTCTCTCACCAACAGATGTTGGCCCAATAAAACACATTATCTCTCACACCTTGTCTCTCTAGTATCCTTGGGCCAACACTGCTACAACAACACTGCATTGCACTGCACTGAAATACAACAATCCCTGGGAAGGCATGCAGAAATTGTTTAACCATGCATAACAGCATTGCTGAATAGCTTAGGAAAGAAAATGAAGGGAAATACCATATCCAGCTGAAACTTCAGGGTGAGCTTAGGGAGGCAGAATGTACAGCGGTTAACCCAATTCAAATCTGGATTGGATGCATCATTGCCCGATGATGGTCAAAGGACAGAAAAACTGCAGATAAGAGCTAGACTGATCAAGACTTCTACAGGTATCTTTGATTTCATTAGGATACATGATGTTCTATCAAGGGCTACTTGTAGGAGATGTTTAATTGGCATCTTACAACTGGTTATTATGTATTTCCCAGTCAATATGCTGAAGGAATAAGGATAAAGACCTTAACTACTATTCAAAACCCATTGAGCAAGGACCATTTTTTCCTTCCCTACCTACTTTTATGTATCACTACCCCTTTGAAAGAAATTAGCTTTGTTAGAGCTCATCCAGTGATTTATAGGTGAAAACCTTGTATAACTTGAAGGAAACTAATGAAACTGTATATTTGATTCAGTGATTCATTATTACATGAAAGATCTCTGTAGAATTATAACAGTTGTCTTTTCTACTGTATAGTGCCTTCCATCCAAGGATCTCAAAGTGTTTTACAAATACTGGAGTGATTCTCTTATAAACTAAGACTACTTTACACAGGTGGCCTCGCCCACGCTGCTTCCTACAGCTCCCATTGGCCGGGAATGGCGAACCGCAGCCAGTGGGAGCTGCGAGCGGCCAAAACTACGGCCACTCGGGTAAACAAAATATTTTGTGGTCAGCCAGGGGCTTCTGCTGGTCAAGCCACAGAACAATTTTGGGAACCCATGCCCTAAATAAAGTCCTTTTATACAAGGACCCATTGGCTCTTTTTGGATTTTGAAGCAGTACAGCCTGTTGCATACAGTTTCTTATTGGTACATTAGACTTCCTGAGTGGAGGATGGCATTTTCCATTGCTTTCACCCTCCCCCTGCCACCTCCCACCCCTCATGTTCTGATGTTCTGTGACACAGAACTGTCCTTTAGAATCATCGGTGTCATTTTGAAGATCATCAAAAATTAAGAATCATGTGCATGTCAGAAAATGATCCAGGATCCCCGTGCACACACTGCAGCACTTGTTGTGTCTAGGCAGTTGAAGAAATATGGCTCAGCCTTCTGTTTCCTAACGTAGTCACAGCAGGTACTTCAGTGAACTAGAATTAGATCCAATAAGGTTAGAAATTGGTAAAGTCCAGGAGGTTCCTTTAATTAGGGTGCTAAAGTTTTATTTCTTTAAACGTGAAGGTGGAGAAATCAGGAAAGGAGAAAGGCAGGTGTAGCACAGCAGCAGTCCTGCTGGCAGAGCAAGCCAAACTGTCTTGTATATATCACTTCCTAAGCAGTGCAAAACAGTGAACAAATTAATCCTTAACAATGCTTTCTTTAGTGTTTTTGCAGCAACCAATACACTAGATCTCTATTAACTAAAGACAAAAAAGTGAAATGATCAAAATAGACATACGTAACATTGCTTCCTCCTCCCTTGGTTCACCAATTGCATATTTTACCGTAGCTGGCCAGACCTATACAGGTACAGAGCAAGTGAGAACATCTTAAAGTGTGAACTTCTGGAAATTGGCTGTATAACAATCAGCTTAGTATCCTAAAAAACGGAGTTGTTAATGCACGTTTCAGTGCTTGTTCAAAGTGTGAGACAGACAATGAAGTGGACAAAGACTCTTCACAGATTAAACCAAATTCAGAATGGCAGCTAAAGTAGGCCAGGAATAAATACTCTTGCTGACTCTAAAGCAGACCAGAGTGATCTGTATCAAGTGACAGAACATTTACCCATTTGTCCCCAGGTCAAAAGATATGGTGATCTGAGAGTGAAATGGTCACCCTAGCAGTGATTCTAATGGGGGTAATTAATGACAGATTATTGGATTAAGATTGGATGTAAATTTGCAGTCCTTTCTTTTCTTTCCAGATTTATTTTATTTTTCTTGTCTTCTTTGTCTCTGGGTAACCATAATTGAAGGCATCTTTAAACTGTAAATTGTAATTTTGTTGTCAGAAATAGAACTTTAATTTCACATGATTATTAGAAAATTTCTCTGCTAGTCTGTGCGTTTTGTTAACAAGAGGGATTTGAATCAATTATGGGCCTCCCCCACAAAGCTGTGGTCTGCTTGAATCTGTTTCAGTGCTCATTGTGTTTCACTTGCTAGCAGAAGGAGATTTCAAGAATCAGGACCTGAAGGCACATCCTATCTGTGACATGTGGGGTTATGGCCAGGCCGACTTGTATATGTTGTCTTATTTGGAACTACAGTAAAAAAGGGTCAGACGGGTAGCGGTGTTAGTCTGGATCTGCAAAAGCGACAGAGTCCTGTGGCACCTTATAGACTAACAGACATGTTGGAGCATAAGCTTTCGTGGGCTAATACCCACTTCGTCAGATTCATTTGTCTATAAGGTGCCACAGGACTCTTTGTCGCTTTTGCAGTAAAAAAGGGAAGAGCTGTGTTTTTACACCTCTGTATGAATGGATATTTCCATAAAGTCTTGCTCTCATTGTTTGCTATTGAAAGACACAGGACAGTAAACTGAATGTAGAAAAAATGGAGGGAAAATGTTGCAGAGGAATGTCCTTTTGGGGGGAAGAAGAGGGGATTTAAAGCTGCCTTAAGGCATAGCTGAGGATTCCTCTACTGTGGGGGAATCCTCAGTTGGCATAGGTATAATCAGTTCCACACCAGCATGGGGGGCACACAGGGGCAGGCCTGTGCACAGTGCACTCAGCTGATATTGTTAAGCAGAGTGGCTCCTTGGGAAGGTGTCATAAGCATAAAGTAGCCTAGAATTCCTGGTTACCTGTAAGGGGTTAAGAAGCTAAAAGAAACCTGGTTGGCACTTGACCAAAAAAACCAATGGGGACCGAAGATGCTTTCAAACCTGGGGGGAGGAAAAGTGCTTTGTATGTTGTCTCTCATTTGCTCTGGGCTTTCCGAGGAATCAGACAGTTTTCTTCTCTCCATGTAATCTATATTCTTTTTCACCAGCAGCAATAAGTAATTTAGCCGGGCAAGGCCGTAGTTATATTTGTTTTTTCACTTGTGAATTTCTCAGGTTTTTGGGAGATATCCTGTGCTTTCTCTGTACAGTAGACTCTCGATTATCCAGGATTGGATTAACCAGAATGTGGATTAACCAGGATGTCAAAAAAAAAATACACGCAACTTGTAGGACTGGCTCTGTCTCTGCTGCCGCCCCAAGCACACACAAAAAACCCCCACCAGGGCACAGGGCAGCCAGTGAACCAATACCCCCTCCCCCCGGCACAGGGTGGGTGGTGAACCAAACCCCCTCTCCCCATATTTCCTATGGATGGTGATTATCCAGGATTTTATTAACCAGAATTAATTTTTTCCCTATCATCCTGGATAATCGAGAGTCTACTGTACTTGGAACTCAGCAGAGGGGGGAGGAATTCCTCTGTAGTGTGGGTTTTCCTTTGATTCTTTTTGTAATTGCAAATTCTTTTCTACTGATTCCTATAGAAATTTTGTTTCTCTCCTTTTCCTTTAATAAAAATTATTCTTTTAAGAATCTGTTTTGTTTTCCATTGTGTAAAATCCAGGCTTTTGGATCAGCTCACCTAGCAGAATTGGTGAGGGGTTTTTCTCAAGCCTTTCCCAGGGACGGAAATATAGGCTTGGGGGAGATTTTTTGGAAAGAGAGGGGGCTCCAAGTGGCCATGCCCGTAGTTCTTGGAGTAACGCTTGGTGGTGGCAGCATACTGTTCCAGACACAGGAGAGACTTGTGTCTTGTGGAAGTTTTAATGTAAGCTGGTAAAATAAGCTGAGGGGGTCTTTTCATGCGTGTCTCCAAATCTGTACTCTAGAGTTCAGAGTAGGGAGGCAATCCTGACAGAAGGAATCCTCTGGAAAATATAGTATGTGATCATGTCATTAAAGATGGTATCAAAATACTTGTACCCAAGGGGATAGAATTACCGTTGGACAGGCAACCATAATAATTTAACATAGTTTGTTTTGTATTTAATATGACAAGTGTTCAAAAAATGATGAACACATGCCTCAACTGAATGATCTCACTGCTGTAACCTTTTCTTTCCCTCCTTATCCTCACCCTACTGTTCTGTTACTTCATCTCATTGCCCTGTGTCTGAAATCTTATCATATGTTCTTCAGCCTCTGGACTTTTAATTTGTAATGCATAGTGTGTAACTCATTTTTGAGGGCTCAACACCAATATATAATAGAAATTCACAATGTGAAAAATCAATCTGTAGTAGGAATTGGAAGGGCAAGTGATGCGGTTGGACTTTTCTTCCTGACCTCATAAAATCATTCTATAAAAGCATAGGGATGATGTGATCCTGTGTATAGTTGGTTCAAGGAGGGTGATCAAAGGTGCTTTATTTTTCTACTCATATCTCACACCATACCACAGACATGGTGTGATTAATCAGCACCACCATATCCTCTGCCTTAAGTTGCTTAAGTAACAGTAGTTACTCTATAGTAGGGATGTGCTTCTGCAGTGAACAACTCTGCCTCTTTACCTCTTGTGCTACCCCAAAAGGAGAGCAGAATCAGGTAACCTTTCCCAGACTCATGTGAAAAACATCATCAAGCCAGGGCCTGGTTAAGCATTTATACTTGGTGTATTGTAGTATATTACTTGCTTTATTACATGATTTCAGTGCCAATCATTTCATGTGATATCCCAGTGTGGCATTATTTAATTTGCGTGCTCTCTCTCTCTCCCTCTCCCTCTCTGTAATCTCACCCTTTCTAGCTAAGATAAATTCTAAACAGTTGAATCCAGAATCAGTCCCTGGTGCAGTCCCAAAAGTTCAAGTTTGGAAGTTTATTTCATGCACTGTAAATCATTATCCCTCTGTAAGCATTGCATATGGGACCGAGAGTTCTTGGAAAAGCTTAGTATCGTCTAACTTAATTTATGAAGATAAGCTTGGTGGGAAAGAGTTTCTGTTTTGAATTGTGTGATTTTTATAGGGCATACCAGATTCTATAACATTCACACCTTCGCAACCTGCTAGTGGAGTTCCAGCACATAGAAACCACAGTTCATTACCAGAGAATGAGGTGTGAATCCCCAGGACTCATTTCTGGTCCCATTTATGACTCAGTTAATAATCACATCTGTAATGCATACCAACATTTCAAGACAGAGGAGGGTACGCATCCTGTTTTATTTGGCTTGGGATGTCACTCAGCAGTTGATATCATAGGTTAGCCCCGATCATTCAAGCAGGCAGCAGTCCTAGAGATCTTCAGGACATGAGCAAGATGTGAAAAATGAGCTTTTTCAAGTAGAATGTTTAAAAAAACCAGACAGAGTAGGAAAAACTGGAATCAGATTGGCTTTGTACAATAATGACTGAATAACCAAGACAAACACCAAGAATGCAAAGGCACAAAGATACTTCAGCCAGCTCAGCGATCCAAAGATCAGAAACTGACCCACGGCCACGCTTCAACAGAGGCTAGTAGAGAGATTGATGCAAAGCATTCACAAAGAAATGTATCAGGTGTAATTAAAAATCCCAAATTCAGGTTCATCAAGGTTCTCTCAGCAAGTGCAAGCCAAATTTTTGAGTGAGCTTAGGCTGATTTCTGCTTTCAGGTGAAAACCCTGCACTCCTTGCTGTTTTCACTTGGTTTTGAGCTGGTACCTAGCAAAGTATAGTGGGTTTGTCCATTTTGTTTTGAATTTGGCTGTTTGTTCAAATCCGAAACGCAGTGAATGCCAACAAAAACTAAGGTTTTAATTAACCTACTTCAGCCAAACCCACTGAGTTTTTCTCAGCTCTGTGAGCAGATGGCTACATTCAACCACGAAAATCACCACCCGATGGATCACCTGATGGAGAGTGGAAATAACATTTTTTCCTACCAACTCTTTCTGCTGGTTAATTTAAGATGTGGTTTAGGATGCCTTGAAGTTTTAGCTTCCCAATGCCGTACTGTAGCATTGTATTATATTGTATTGTAGCGTACTGTATTACAATAATAATATATGATAATAGACCTCTGAAATGCCATAACAGTTTAAGATAGGATTATCTGAGTATGCCTCTTAATAATAGTTGGTTGTTCTTGAACGTTACATTTTTGATGCTGTCTTGAGCATCCTGGTGTAATAACTATTGCCCTCACTAGCTACTCTTTGTGTTACTTGCATAAGGACCAGCCACAGCTACTATTTCTGCTCCAACAGAAGCACAAGGACCATTTTCTCCACATGCCCCAAAAAAGGACAGGAAGAGATGAGATCATGGCCCTACCCAGGATGCTTTCATCAGAAGAAGCAGTCTATTTCATCCTAAAGAGTAGTGAAGCTTATATGCACCTTATTGGCTCCAGGAAGCGTGGGAAGGTTCCACTCTGAGGAACAAACTGTCCCTATGAACCTCCCGCAACCCAGGATGTTGCCTAAAAAGATCTGATCGAACCCAAGCTGTTTTTGAGCAAGAGTAGAGTGAAAGAATGTATTTAAAAAAAAATTGGAACTGACCTACGGATGGAATTAGGATTGGCTCTCCTTCTAAACGATATGCCCTAGGAATTTTTTTTGGGAAGTTCTGTGGCATGTGTATACAAAAGGTCAGACTACGTGAGAACAACAGTCCCTTTTGGCTTTGGACTTTGTGGTCTGGTCTACACTGGCAGGGAGGATCGATCTAAGTTACACATCAGCTACTTTATTCACATAGCTGAAATCAACGTACTTGGATCCATTTACTGTGGCATCTTCACTGTGGTAAATTGACTGCTGCCACTCCCCCGTTTACTCCGCCTGAGCCTCTCGTGGCAGTGGAATACAGGAGTCCATGGGAGAGTGCTCGGGGGTTGATTTATCACGTCTAGTCTAGACATGATAAATTGATGCCCCACTGGATCGATCACTACCCACCAATCTGGCAGATAGTGTGGACATACCCTAAGACATTACTAGGGTGGAACAAATATTTTTCATGGAAATAATCCTTATTGAGGAACAGTGTATTTGTATTTGCTAATGCAAGCTGGCTTTGATTTGACCAAGTTGTGGCTCATTGAGAATCAAATACACTGTACATTTTGATGAACTGTTCTGTGATGAGCGCAATTCACCTCTATGCAGAAGGCCAGCACAAAGCCTATGCACTTGTTAAGTTCCTCTTAAGATCTCAAAATATCCTTCATGACTCTTATGTTAAAATTCTTTTTGAAGAAGATAAGGGGAAGATTCTTTTAAATATATCACTCAGGTTGGGATCTTTCTTCTATATGCTGATGCTTAAATTATGCATGTTTATCTGATTAGAGTGGCATTTTTATCTTGCTACATGGATTTCTGAAAACTATTTTTACTTCTCCTTTTGGATCCAGTTTTTAAAGGTGCTGGGCCTGTCATGAAGTGCAGAGCGCCTTATATCTTCTGCTGAAGTCACTGTGAGTTGAGGTTACTCAGCACATCCCATGATTAGACCCTTTGTGACTATGGTAAGACTTTCGTAGCCGAAAGAATAATTGTTTTAATGACATTTATAATGTGTTTCCTAGAGTTTCCTTTGCAGACTCTTTCTGCCATCTTTCTGAAATAGGAGGAAATTCCAGCTTGCTGTTATGATGACAAAGCCCTAACCTTGGCCATTGTAGCCTTCGATATTACAAGATATACCGGAGAAATCATAGTCTTCTATTATTTGGTTGATTTTCATTAAAACGTATATGCTGTAATGTAATCTCAAGTACGGTGTTCTTACTAGTGCTACTTAGGAAGAGCATAGAAGACAGCTTGCAAATTTGAAGTCACTAATGGCTTCCCGTCCTTGTTCTCCAAAGGAAAAAAACATTGAGGATTATCTAATTAAATAATTACATATATGATAATTACTGTATTTGTTAAATTATAATTGTTAACAGGGCCGGCGACAGAAATTTTGGGGCCCCCTACTCTGAGCGTTTTGGGGCCCCCTTCTCTGAGCATTTGTGGCGCCCCCCCCCCCACCAAGGGCTGGCCCGGCTCTTGCAGGTGGGTGGGGGAAGCGCTGCAGCCAGGGGTGCCTCGGGAGCGGCGCGCCCGGCCAGTCCTCTGAAGCCGCCGGCATCCTGTGATGCCGGGGGGCCTCCCCCCATCGTCCCCCCCCACCAAGGGCTGGCCTGGCTCTTGATGCGGGTGGGCGGGGGAACCGCTGCAGCTGGCGGTGCCTCAGGGCGGCTCCTGGGGCACGGGACGAGCAGCGGCTGAAGGGCTTGGGAGGCAGCCGGCCGTGGCGCCGGACATAGCCGGATAAATGCGGTACGGTGCCCAGGGGGGACGACTATGAGTAGAGCTGTGTACAGGTCCCCGGACTTCAGGGGGCCCGGTACAGCTCTACCCGTTGTACCCCCCTGTCGCCGGCCCTGATTGTTAACAATAAATGAACATTGTTGGTCAACGTTTAAGTCACAGTGAACAGAACAGGGCAATATTCTTTGAGGAGGCAGACATAAAAAAGGGTTAGGATTTCCTGTGATTTCCATTCTCTACCTCCTGCTTGAACTCCACGCCCTTCTGTTCTCTCCTCTTTATATGTTTTGCCCAACTTGATGTTGGAATAGTGTTTCTAGAGATCTGCAATGTCACTATACAGCCGGGTTGTTTGGGGCAAGCCCCTCATCTGGTATGAATTGGCATAGCTTCCCGGAAGCCATTTTTACATTAGCTGAGGATTTGGCCCTTTATTTTTTCTCTAACCTCCACTTCCAACATGACTGTCTGGCAAGAAAATTGGCTGGTTTAAGGTAATATGTGCTGCCTTTTTAACATTTCCTCAACAAAGGGAGTGTAATTACTAGGGTCCCTATGCTTGGGATTTTTAAGGTACATCAACAGGCTTACCTTGTTGATGCCTCTGTTTGATAGAAATATATGCTTGTGATTTACCAAAGATCTACAGTTTAGTGTCTTCATTGAATATCTAACTGTGAGAGATGCTACTGTGCTTCTCTGAGTAGAAGATTTGCCCACCTCATCCTGAAATGGGGGAGAGAGGCTGCTAGCTAGAGAATCCCCTTTATGGTTGACCAGGACCAGTTAACTCCATTTTAAACATGACTTGCCATGTGTACACCAGGTCAAAAGTTCAGTTTAAAACTGTGTTAGTTAAAGTGTATCAGCTAGCATGTTGTTTTTCCTATATGCCCAAAGAGACAGTTTTTTCTCAAGCATCACCAGCAGGATTTTTTACCGAGTTCCAATCAGTGACACCTGTGCAAGCCTATAGATGACATTGGGGTTGTACACGTGTCACTGAAGTCTTAATTTCTCCACCAAAACCTTTATTGCTGGTGATGAAGAAAGAAGGAAAGAACCCAGTTTGATTATTGGATCCCAGTAGGAGTTTGCAGTTCTTACTGTTGCAGGACTGAATGAAACCAACCATGTATACAACTTGCTTTTTAAAGATATTTGCCGTTGTGAGGCCTGGTAAAATGTAATAAAAAAATAATAATCACAGTGGCCCTGATTCTCAGATGCAGCCAAGAAACACACACTGCAACTGAATCAGCAGAATATACATGACCATTTTCATAAAATTCTGGGCACTGTATGTATCAGTCCAGTCCCACGATGTATGTTAGAGAAGTCTGAGGGCTGCTCTAAATATGCCTGCTACTAATGCCCCCAAGGAACCATTATGGTAGCTGGGGATTACCAGGGGACATGGAAACCCTGGACACATGCATCCTTATACGAGCCTCACTCCATCTGTGCCAGCTTCAGAGTTTGCGGTATAAGAACTGTTTCACCAGCTCTGTGCCACCAATCCTCAACATTGGGGTGATCCTCCTATTGCTAGATATGCTACTTTTAGGGACTTCTTTATGTCACTAGGGTGGCAGGCAAAGCAACCCTAGTATAACCAAGGATTGGGGTCAAAGTCAATAAATTAGATTTTAAATTTGACCTATTATTATCTATTTTCAGCATAACTGCTTTATGTATGAGTCCTTCATTATTTATCTAATCTTCCTTTCTCCATCCACTTCTACCAATCTGAAAATACCCACCAATTTAAAACTGTAATGGTTTTATATACAAATGAAAGGATAAGCGTTCTGCTCATTACATGTAAATCTTATTATCTGCCTTCTGCCAGAGTTTTGGTACATGCTGTATTTCACAATTATAGGCAATAGTGTGTGTTTGTGTGTGTGTTGGGGGCGGGGGCTATAAATAAATTGGCCAGTTATTTAAAATATGTTCACTATAGCATTGTATCTAGTGGAATCATACATATCGATCTGATTAATGGAAGTTTATGCTTCCTCAGGTCCCTTTGGTCTGAGCTTTTGTTGGGCTAGAGCATTGTATGCTGTGTAGTGTAGCTGTTGTCAGTTGCATAACTATTCATCTGCCAACATTAACAGTAATATAAGGCTCAGCCTGAGTGACAGCTATGTATTGAGAATCAGTCTGTTTAGCTGGCGGTGTGATGTAAGTAAGGATGACTAAACCATGCACATAAACAGACTTCACCATATGATATTGTTTCCTTTGCATTTTTCTAAATCTTTTGAAGTTGAGGAGGGAGAATGACAGAGTGTATGAAAGCTGCACAGCTCAGCAGTCAGTCGGAGTCTGGGCTTTGAATTACAATATCTCTGCCAGATGGACACAGATACCTATGAGGATGCTAGGACAAGATGCTTCCTAGAGAGGTCAAGTGACTCAGTACATCTGTAAATCGAAAATTAGAAACCTGAAAGCCTAATTGTTGTATTTTCGAACATTTAAAGAGATAGGAGTCATTTTTCCTGTTGCTTTTTCTCTTTTCACTGGAATATGGATTAGAACCATATTTAGAAGGCTCATTTTTTCTTGTCAATCAGTAAGGGCAGCCAGTCAGACCTCATCAGTGTAATAATGGATGTTCAGAGTGAATTAGTTACCCTCATCACATCAGAAGTGACACTAAAAAAGGGAGGGGAATACTTTACGGTCTGTGGTGTATTCACTTCTGTGGAGATTTGTCCACATCTGGAAAAGAGGAGAAGTGTTGTTGTTTTTCCTCCGTCATGCTCTGCCAGTTCCAGTAGGAACTAAGGTAGCAAGGTTGCCCCTGAACTGGTTGTAGTCTGGCCTATGCATGACAGTGAAAACTCCCCAGTGTCAGTGTTATTAAACAAGAAAAAACTTTTTATTTTCCACTCTCCTCAGTATCTCCCTCCTTGTCATTATCCCTTTATACTTGACATTGGAAGTAAATAAGAATCTGGGTGCAATAAGTCTGCTTCTGATAACATTCAGAGGATGATTTATTATTCATTATTATTTATTTATATTACAGTAGTGCCTGGGGGCCTCAATGAAAATCAGGACCCCATCAAGGTAGGCATTGTAAATATGCATAACAAGAGATGGTTCCTGTCCCAAAGAGCTTACAATCTAAACTGAGTAGGGCCCACATCAGTTCAGGTGTGGTAGAGCTAAAAGAAGCCTCTACAAATCTGCATGGGGGGGAGAGGGAGAAGGAGAGACTCCAAATTTTTAAATGCTCAAGTAGCAGCAGTTTCAACTACAAGTTGACATGGACTGAAAGGGGAATGAGGATAGATGAAATAGCAGCTGCTTGTGTTCGAATATAGATGTAATGGCAGTTGCTGGCGACTTGTGAGGACATGTGGCAGAACATAACAAGTGTATGCTCCCAGTTATGTGGACATACAGAGAATGAAGTCTAGTAACACTTTAAAGAACGTCAGCACAAAAACCAGAGTTAAAACTGACAAAAGAGATCCAGACAGAGAGATCAAGCATCAGCTTCAAGGAATCAATCTAATGATCAAAGTGTTTCAGGGGACGAGAACAAGCATAAGTGGAAAAAGAATGGAGGGCTGACATTTTATCTGGCCAAGGAAGATTCATAGAACTTTCTGATGGATACTTCAGAAGGAGGTGAGAATCCTGGCCCTGATTCCCAGCTTCACCCAATATCTACCAGGTATAATTGGGGAAGGTGAAAGGGCAGAAAGAACTGGCTGTGTATCCCTGCTCCTACACTTCTGCACCACCACCCCTTCTGCCACTGCCTCCTTCCAGACTGCTCTGAAATAGGCTGATTGGCTATTGCCCTCAAGCGCCGGAACACCAGCTGAGACTAATCAATGTTGTAGCTCTCCAGACATGCCCTGTACACCAGACCTGCCCCATAACTAGGGGCTGCCAAGGGGATTGTGACTTATGAGCCAAATACTCTGGGTTTGTGTCACTTAGGTTCTCCACACATTGGGGAAATCCCCAACTGGCAAGATCTGCAGGCTTTCTGGCCTCTTTGCAGCCCTGGAATAATGCAATGGGGCCAGAACAAAGAGGATGATTTGGCCCATTGTCCTTGGACCACCTAGCTTATAAGGGAGAGAACTGGCAATCTGTTTGGTAGCAACATGAGAGCTGACATACATCTAGGAATATGTTTTTGAACATTGTGCAGATCACAAGTAAAAGGAGTCTGATGAACTTACAGTGGTCCCCTGTGAGCTCTTGTCTACATCAGAAAAAAATGTGCATGGAATTTCTGCTCGGAAGAAGTTGAAGATACTTATGTTCCACACTGACGTACACTGACAGGGCCTTCTGGAAAAGTTTGCATTTCACCTGGCCATTGGGTACTTGTCTCTCACTTGTGAAAACCCTCCTGTATCAAATCCAATGAAAACAGAAACAAAATGTCATATTAATTCATCTCTGGGCAATTATCTACAAATAGGACAGACTAAATGATATTAAGCAGTCACCGAAAAACTCAGTGGCCAAGATTTCCATAAGCAACTAGTGTTTTTTGAGTGCCCCAGTTCCTGAATGCCTAAATTGAGACATCTTAAAAGGGTCTGGTTTTCAGAGGATGGGTAGTCAGCACTTTCTGAAATACTCAAAATCATTAATCACTTATGGAAATCTTGGACAACAGTTGAACAGTATAAAGGTGATTAAAAGTAATTCTTACGGTTCAAAAACAGTCCCACAATTACTATTTTTTATAAATCGATTTTTATGACAAGTTTCAGTTAAGTAGTTTTTATGCCTGAAATATAAACTCTTGGAACAAGGGTTTATAATGTAAACTCTAGAAGCCCTGTAACTATGCTAAAAGTGTTATGAATAATTTTATCAGTTAGAGTGGGGGGGGGGGGGGAAATACAGCACAAAAGAGATTTGAAATTATACTTTACAATAAAAGCGGTGACTATGTTCTCCAATATTTGTGACCCCTCTTACTCACTGTCTGCAAACATGCATGCGACTGAATTTTCATTCACAAGAATGTTGAGACAAGAATGTTAAGTATTGTAGTGGAAGCAACTGGAGGCTTCTGTGGCCTTTTTGAAATCCATTGATGAGTGGGAAGGGTCATTGGTTCAGGTCAGAGCCAATACTAGAGGGAGGATGGCTTGTCCCTAACGTAGCAGTCCAGGATTGAGATATGGGTTAAATTCCTGACTGTTACAAAGAATTCCTGTCACCTTGGATAAATCACTAATCTACACTGAAATTAGACACCTGCAGCTGGCCTGTGCCAGCTGACTTGGCTTTCAGGGCTCAGGCTAAGGGTCTGTTTAATTGAAGTGTAGATGTTTGGGCTTGGGCTGCAGCTGGGACTCTTCCACCTTGCAGTATCCTAAACCCTGGGCTCCAGTCCTAGCCCTAATATCCATACTGCAGTTAAACAGCCCCTTAGCCTGATCCCCACAGCCCGAAGCAGCTGGCATGGGCCAGCCCTGGGTTTTTAATTGCCATGTAGCTATACCCTCTGCCTCAATTCCCGATCTGTCAAATGGGGATAATAGTGCTACCTGTGTTTCACCTTTTGTCTGTCTTCTCTACTGAGATTGTCAGCTCTTTCTACTGTGGACTGGAGCACTGCCATAAAACTAACAACAATGCTATGTGACTTAGGGGACCAAAGACACAGTGCACATACTAGATCACAAATATCAAATACTTCTAGTAAACAATTCACAAGCACTCCATTGAGCCACTGTTGTGAATAGCAAAAGATTTAAAAAAAAACCAGTATGTACACTGACAGTTTTCAAAAAGGCCAAAATCACAGTCATTATGTGTTCTTCATCCAACTCTTGTGTCAGTATAATTAGATATTTTCTTTTCCCAACTGTGTTAACTTTTTATTAGATTTTTGTTTACTGGAGTCTTTTTATGACAAGAATATTTCTTTCACCAGAGTGAGTTACAAAGAGAAATTCTCTGCAGTGTTTTCTACCCCAAATAGTACTCTCTTCAGCCTTGGAAAGTAATACACCAGGTCTGGAAAACTTTTGGTGTACTTTAGTGGTTAGAAAACTGTTTCAAACTGAGTGCTTTTCTTCTCTGGTGTAGAATAGTAAATATTGCTTTGCAGAAACCTCTGAATAATTTGAACTGTAGGAATGTCCGCCTCAAAGGAGCCGTGTATTATGCACCCATCTTCTTGTTTCAGTTTTCTTGACTTCTTCTCAGAGGTAAGAAGGGATCATTATAGTGAAATCTTTTGGAGTGTGGTGTATGTCAATGAAACAGCAAATAGTGTGCAAGCTGAGAATATTGACAAAGTCAGTAAATATTCTGCTTTGCAGCTACCTCTCAGGAGCTCCACACATAAGTTGTGAACTTTCAATCAAAAGGTCGATAGGCTATTTTTTAATGAACTGTTATTTTTTAAAATAATTTTAAACAAATTTTGGTGGTCTATTTAAAGTTTTGTCTACCAGTAGGTGGGCAAATTCTCATCAGATGGGCTCACAGACGGCTCTTAACAGTTTTTTTCTTCTGACAATAGCAACTTGTTTTGCACACAAATTTGCCATTTTAAGTTCACACATAACATATGGCTGAGATTTTAAAAGCAATTTGGGCATTGCTGTGCTCAGCATTGCAATGCCTAACTGATTTAGGAATCTAAATCTCATTTTTCAAAAGGTGTTTAGGCACTTAGGAGCCAAAATCTCATTGGCAGTTGATGGGATTAAGTGTATAAATCATTTTCAGAAATTAGATTTAGATTCTAATCTACACTGAGTGCAGAAAACTTAAATACCTTTAAAAATCTGGGCCCACATGACTTCTCTTATCCCAGTGAAATATTGTACCTGCAATTAAGGCTAAAAATTCAGCCCAGTTCAGAGAGCTCACTTAAGGCTCATGCACTACTTAATTCCCATTTAAATCCTCATTGTGAACAGTGTAAACAGGGTGAAACTAGAAGCTAGAACCCAGGATATCTCTGCTATTTAGGATAGTGATTCTTTTGGAATACACCCACTGTATGTATAATGGGACAACAGGCTGGGAAGAGTACCATACATAGCAGTGGTTCAAATGAACAGCTGGAATGATCATCAAAAACTTTAGACTCTGGCAACTATGAGTTTCCTGGGTAACTTGCCAAGTGAATGGCAATAGGACATGAATTACAACTGGAATTATCATAAAAAGTCCTGGAAACAAAATTAAAAAGTCCACCCATTCCTGCCTCAGGCATTTGCCAGCTGAGTAGCAACTCAAAGGAATAACTGAAAATATTCAGAAAATCTATTAACAAAGCTGATAGGGGCAGCCCACATCCACCTTGAAGCAAGTTGGTTAGCTGAGCATTAACCAAACCACAGAATTATAGTTCTTTTGCTATCGGCATACCCATATACGGATGCATCCAGCCCTTGATTGTTTGAGGAAATGAAGGAGGATCCAGGAGAAAACCTTGCATGAATTTACTAAAGAGAAGAAAATATGTCTAATAATGCTATCATACAACTATGCTTCTGCCAATGTTCAGAACATTCTTGGGCAGAATTATTCATTAATAACACCATATCGGTGCTTGGTTGGGAAAATAAGCTCTGGCATGTCCACTTCTTCCTTAGTCAAGTCACCAGTGATCTGAAGATTTTGGGCTGCAACCTCAGCCGGTGTAAATTGGCAGGACTTCACTAAATCAGTACAAATATCATTGACATCAATAAAGTCACACTGATTTACAGTAGCTAAAGTTCTGACCCTCTACCTTCTCTTACACCTCTTCCCCATCCCCTATTCTTGAGTCAGGAGCTATACAATGGCTAGAACTGGGAATGTTAAATTAATATATGGCCAAGGATTAAAATGTAGCCTATATAGAGCATATGGTCTTTCTCTGCCCTTTAACGTTCATTTATCACATAGCTAATGCAATCTGCTGTCATTGTGATATGACGCATTATACGGTCTTAGAAAAATAATAAATGAAAGACTTTTTGTGTGACCTAGAAAAAACCATATACAATGTTAGTTTTTGATAATATTCATCATGTTATTGACCCTATATTGAGATGTGTTGAGCAATTCCAGTGTATTTAAGGCACAGTTTGCCTGCCTCAAAATGGCATCAGGTTACACAGAGTTAAACAGAATGCCACAAATCTAGCTGAATCCCAGCAGGCCTTTACTATCTCCACTAAAATATGAGATCACTACTCTATACATTGTGTAAGAGGAGATTACAGTCATTCGTACTATAAATTCACCATTGTTTCAGCCAGTATGGAATGGGCATTCTTTTTTTTTATTTATTCCATAGCACATAGTTAATCCTACAGTTAAGGAAAATTATCTCATTAAGATTCTGGAGTTCAACATACATGAGGTGAATAGCAAAAAAGGCCTTGGGTAGCCACATGGATAATATGCACCCATACATGATTCTTAGTTGCTCTAATACCCTTCTACCATGGCTGAGTGTAAGTGAATTGGCTGAACAGATTTTCCAGATCACCCTGAACATTCCTAAATTACTATACTCACCCAATTACAGTTCTCAGGGGTCAATTTCATTTTCTGAAAACTGGTAACAGGCCACCAAGACTGATGAAATTATGTGGGTATCCAGGCAACTGTTGTGCTGTTGGATTAATAGAGCAAACACTTGTGTGGCATGATCTCACATGCTTCCAAATAATCTGCCTCAAACTGAAGATCATTAAAGTTTACCTTATGTTTACTTATACTTTCAGTCTTGCATGACTCGTATTTTCCAGATGACCATCTTTATTAGTACTTCTTATTACTCCCCAGCCCCAATATAATTTATCCCTTGGTATATACATAAAGACATTTAGAGGTAAGGGGGTAGAATTCTGCTATTTCCCCTAGAGTCCTTTTCTTCACTAAAGCTCAATACTGTTCCACTAGGCCAATTAGATATGGAAGGGTTTTAGCTTGCTTTTGGGTATTTAAAATAAATAGTACATATAACATAGACTTTAATCAAGGATGTAGCCCCACTCTTGGTTTCCATGTGGTGAGGTGAAAAGGGATCAGAGGACATATACATATTTCTCTTGTTGTCTGAAAAATGACAGAGATCTCTGAAATCACATAGATCTTTATTTTAGTGAACGAGATCATAGTGATTCCGGTTCATCTGGTGCCACCAGAGAACATATTTAAAAATGTCAACCCAAGCAGTGGCACCAGCATCATAAACAAATATACAACCTAGTTTTCATTGAACGGTTACATTTTCTTTAGACAATCAATACATTCTGGTTAGCAAATGCTGGAGAGACAGCCAAAGGGAAAAAAAATGTGTATAGCTGTCACATTCCCTCAAGAAAATTCAGCAGCGAAGTGGCTGTGAAGAAAGCATTGCATCTCATTGGAAGCAGTACTGTGTGCCAGTTCTGTCCAACAGCTTAGAGTACTCAAGGAGTTAATGGAGTCCACAGTGGAGTGTTTGCTTTCTTCTGTTTGAAATCAAACATCTGATCTTTATCTGAGGTGACAGGTTTAATGCCTTTCTTCTCTGACAAATTTTTAGCCGAAGAGGAATGCAAACACACATATCGGTGTGGTTTTATAAGTGCTCATCTGAGCAAGCCAATATTGGCAGCTTGTCCTCTAATAAACAGCAGAGCCATGAGCTGGTGCCACTTGCTTAAAAAAAAAAATCTGTACATCATTTAGCTCTGTCAGGGGTCAGGTACTTTGACAGAGCTTTAGGGAGGGAAGAGTATCACCAGGCAGAAATGCTGGCATATTTCTTTTCTCCTTCTGCTTCTTTTTATTTTGTATTTTAAGTCAAGTTAGTGTTCACAAAAGATGCCCAAATGGAGACTAAAGTTCTCAGTTTATTCACAGATCAGGAAAAGCGGCAATGAAAGTTTCCCACCCCCACAATGCCCCACTAATGTATCTCATGGCAGAGGCTTCCTCTGGAGTACTTCATTCTCCATATGCATTCTATACTCTACTTTGTGAGGCTGTGAACAAGTCTGCAAATTAGTGCTGATTGTGACTGTGGGCTTTGTCATGTGGTTATGGATTCACTGTAAAAGAAGGATTGAGATCAACAGCCTATTTTGTATAGGCCACTGAAAATACATTAAATGGTAATAGGCTTCAGTGATTGCCATCCTGCATCCACATTCTGCTGAGCACAGGAGCCAGGTTGGGAGGCAAAGGTGACTTTATACCACCTGCACTTTCTTGGGGGAACTTTATACTAGGACCATGGGCAGCTGAGAACAGTAGGTATGCTAGATGCTCTTCCCACCTTCATGCCGGCCCAGACACGTCACCTATACTAGGGGCTGGCATAGAAGAACTCAAATCAATTGAGATGGCTCCTGGACTGGAAGGATTTCTGCAGAAGCTATTCCAACCTTATCTATCACTGCACTGGAGAAAAAAGGGCAGATCATGATGGAAAATCGAGTCCTTGGGTAGTTTTTGAATTGGGTAGTGACAAAAAGCTCTGAACCCTGTCAACCTCCTGGAGCCATTTAAAACCAGGTGTTTTCTAATCCATGAGGTACATAAAACAAATTCTCCTTTATATTTTAAACTATATATAAGAATGAGTGCATTCAGATATAGGAATGAATAAAATAGAAATGTATGGTTGGGTTATACCATCCTAAACAAGAATTAAGAATGAGTCTAATTCTCCTTACACCACCGTACACTTTGTGTGATCATTTACACATGTATCTATAGAGGGTATAAAATGCCATCCGTTCAGCATAATAAAATCTGACAAGCACTTTGCACGCACAATGCTCAGATATAAATGAGCAAAGTAAAAAAGCCGAAGAGAATCAAGATTTTTCAAAGTTTTGGTTTTGGCCCAGCTCTAGTTATTTCAGACTTGTTGCATTATCTAAATAATTAATCTTTTCCTTCATATTTTCTCTCTTTTTTGTAGTTGCTACCATTACACATTTGCTGTCTGTCACTCAAGTCACTTGGGCTTGGTCCAGGATATGACCAGTGAAGATGATTATAGACAGGTGGTCTGAGCACTTCTGTTTGAGGAACTGCATAACCCATAAGCATTTCTGGCAACTTTGAGATATTTGTAGTGTTTAGAGATCTCTCTCTGGGCTATGAAAGTAAGCCATAATTTTCAAATGTGATTGTTTTTATTTAAGTCCCTAAATATGGATTTAGGAACTTTCACTGTGGGAACACAAGCTAGAAAGTCTTGGCAATTGACTATAAGAATTAAAATGTTGCTTTCAGACAAATCATTGAAAAGGTTAAATTATATGACAATTCCCTAGTTCTACCAGGTGAGAAAATAACATCCTCGTCTGAACAGTCCTGTTAGACTTGGTTGCTCAGATACTCCTGTGATGAGTGCAACATAAATGCTTAGATGGTAGCTAGACAGAATCTAAACATAAACTTCATGAGTGTATTGTACCCGTTATACATTATTACACTCAAAGAACTCACACCAGA
This sequence comes from Sternotherus odoratus, assembly GCA_032164245.1. Lineage (NCBI taxonomy): Eukaryota > Metazoa > Chordata > Testudines > Kinosternidae > Sternotherus > Sternotherus odoratus. The sequence continues at coordinate 85,801,054 of JAVMKO010000002.1, read as the reverse complement.
GTATCAAAGTAGCACTGACAGTCACCTCATAACTTCACGGTCACCCAAAGCAGGACTGTTGTAGGAAGAATTAGGGGATGGTGCTGAGAGACAGGTGCTGCCTGGGGAGGAAGAAATCATTAGGGACCGGCTGGACTTGATTGTATTTGAGGGAGAGAAACATGTTTGGAAATTAGGTTCATAGGTTCTGTGGTGGGAAGAAAGAATAGTACAATGGGGGCAAAAGTGGAATTGTTTGGCTGGGCTAGGGAAAGAGGGTGAAGGTGAATACAAAAAGGAATGACAGAGAAAATTGTGAATGACTATAAGGGCCTGTGCAGCAGAGGAATCATAATTCAGTGCTCCGGGACTGCGTCTCTATCTCCTGCTCCAATCCATTAGAAGAAGCAAAAGGCGAGGCAAGTTAGGAGAATAACGGCTGAAGAATAACTAGCGTCTTGAGGTACCACTGAGTTTTCTGTAGGCTTTGTTGGAACTTTTCATTTAGTCATTTTTCATTCAGTCAGATGGTGTGTTTCTAACATACTTGTTATTCTCCCGTTCTAAAGTGAATTTCCTGAACCTGGCTCCTTGTGTCACCCATGGATAAATCCATGGCTAACATCTCAGAGAACCTGTCCTAGTATGTGGGAAAGTTTCCGCTTTTTTCCCAGGCATTTATCATCCACCCCAACTTTTTGGCCTACCATGGCTACAACGGAAAGAGAAGGCCATGTGGTTTAGTAGTCTGTGCACAGGAAACACTGAGTTTTTAATTCAGGCCCCGCTACTGACTTACTCTGTCCTCTTTAATAAGTTCTTTTGGCCAAAATTTCCAAAATAATCCACTAATTTTGAGTGCCTCAAATTATGGGTACTTTTAGCTCTGCATCTGAAATCAGTGGGAAATCTGGTCAAAGATGCTTCACACTAAGCACCCGGAAGCAGGATCACCATAATTAGTAGACAGTTCTGAAAATCTTGCCCATATCTTCTCTGCCTCAGTTTCCGTATAGCACAACAGGGATAATGAGACTACCCTGAATGGTTGCCTTAATACAGGGAGTGGAAAATGCTTGGCTATGGCTGACAACTCTGAGTAGTATTTCCTCTGCATTAATGTGGGGATTTGATATTAGCACCAGATATTCCATTGTTGCCTGCAGCTCCAATGGCTCTAATCTCCCCAGTTGGTTCAGTTAGAGTATGTGTTTTCTGACACTCAGATTTTACTGTCTTCCTTTAACAAAATAATCACAGTTGAATTTGCATTAAAGAAACTAGAAGCAGAGATCAGTTCCTTGCAGCATCCCAGGAAGATATACATTGGTGACTTGACTGGACTTCTTTGAGAAAAGTTGGTAGACTTCTTTGAGAAAAGTTGGGAGATAGAGAAGTTACTGATTGGAACTATGGCAGTTCACAGCAGTAGAGGATTTGGCCCAATGAATCTTAACTCATTTGTTGATTCAGGATCACGTCAGTTCTTTCCATTCAGACCTCTATCCACCTTCCTACAACTCTCATTTTAAACAGAATGTTAAGGACTGAAATGCCAGTCAGTTATTTTTTTTTCAGTCTTATTCCCACAGACTTGGAGCCAAGAGTGAGTATAAACTGTACCCTGACAGCACATTGAAAGGATGAAGTTACATTACTCTGTGAAATGTTGTCCCCAATTTCTTTTTAAAGGAAGTGGGTTTAAAAAATGGGAAAAGGCAAACAAAATATCCAATTTATTTTACTTGGTGCAATCTGAAAACTCCACACGAACCCACACAGTTCACACCACCTTCCACTTAACTTGTGTATAAACATTCACACTCCTGCTATTTTCCTCCAGACACCTGTGACATTAACCAAAAGAACACAGAGCTACACACACATGCACACAAACACAAAGAGGAAAGGAAAGAAAAATATAGGCTTGCTGACTGACATCTAAAAACTTTGTTTTCTACCTAGAAACATGGTAATTGACATGTCTATGACAGGACTGCCTGACCACATAGATTCCAAACAATTACTTTCCTCAGCTGTTAGATTTTCAAACGTGATCTATAGAGCCATGCTGACAGTAGATTTTCTGCCAGCAATAAAGGTGGCCTGATTCAGAGAATAATTACTGTATGCAAATGAATGTGATTTTCCTCTGCCCTTTTATGGATGACTCCGCTTTGCCATTCATCAGGGCCACAAATTTCATTTGGTAGGAGACGGATTTAAAGAGACAGGCGCCTCTGGAGCTTTGTCTTGGACTTACTAAATCCAGGCTTAAGTGTCTTCATAAATAGATGTGCATATGTTATAAAGGGGCTGGCAGATTCTGACCTCCTTATCTATGTATTATTGCTTCGAAAACTATTGCGAAAACATCAGACTCTGTGGCCTTAAGGTATATGATAGCTTTCGCTGCTTTGAATAACAGTCTCTTCCCAAAGCAGTTACATGTGGTTTAGTATGGCCTCTGATGTGTTTCTCTCTCAGACAGACCTCCATTATGTTTACATGTGTATATGTCTGCATGTGGGGTGAGGGAGAGACAGAGAGCTATATTTTTTCTGACTGTAATTAATTAATTGCTATCACATTCAGAGATGGCATCAGTGCAGGAATGGCAGAAGCTGCACTTATAGCAAGAGCACTTCTTCACATTGTACTGTCCAAATGCAAAACACCTCGTGCTGATGAGAAAGAGAATGTCCTGTGGTCTTGGTTCTTCTGTGTCAATCCTGGTCTGATGGAGTGCTGAGTATCTCTGTGACAGTACAGAACAAAAACATGGGTTTAGTGTCTAACCCTGTGCTCTCTTTCTCTATTTATGCATGCTTGTAGACATGGTAGGTAGGTAGGTAAGTAGAAGTCGGTGTCTTGTCATTCCTTGATGTTGGGCACAAGAACATGATGGCGTACTCACAGGCAATCTGTAATACATAATGTGTCATTGTTAAATATCAACTTCTGCATTTGCTCCCAGCATGCGGAGTGTATCCTCTTCCTTCGAGTGTGGAAGAAAGGAGAATGTGAGTGCTTTAAATGGAACAGGCCCATCTGTCAGTGGGCTGTCTTGTTACTCATATTGTAACAATATACTGATGTCAGTAGATCCAGAACACTTTTTTTCCCAGTGTCACTCAACAATAGAGAAGAAAGGCTGTGAAGTTTTTGTGTGTACATACAGCATGCACCACTAGAGGATATACACTTCCCTAAATAAAAGCCAATTAGAGCATTCCTTTTCGGGGAGAATGGGGAGATGGGACCTTGGTCTCTGGCGTTCCCTCATCTAGGTATTGATGCTTGAGTTCACTGATCCATCCCCGGGCTCAGATAGCTGTGTGCAAAATATTTTTTTCAGGAGGAAAGGCAAACCAAAACAAACCAAAAAACCCCAACAAAAATAAAAACTCTTTAGCCCCATTCATAGAAATTGTAAAAACTGCCTTTCACTTAGGGAGTGACAAGATCTGCATCAAAGCAGAGACTGGTCAGAAATGCATTTTGTTTGTATGTATCCTGGGTCAATCAAGAGGAGCTGTGTAAATAAAATACCTGCAGTGAAACCTGAACACTCCCCTTGCTTTCAATTTCTGTTACAAACTTGAAGCGTAGACCATGTTCCATTCACTCTTAGTTTCAATAAAGTTCATTAGCATTTCAGACAGAGGTGGTGGGCCTGAACCAGAATCCGAGATCCGAACGTCCCCAGCCTGTGGGCCAGATCCTGATACAAAGATTTGACTTCAGTGGAACAGCTCATGGAGGAGGGTGTTATTCAAGATGAGTAATGGCATCAGAACCAGGCCTTTTGTGGTTTGGGGTAATCTCTACTTGCAAGCAAATTTAGCCCAGTTTTGAGTGAACCTGCGGCCATTTAGGTTTATCATTTAAATCAAGTTACTGTTATGGTTTGGAGGCAAAACTGGTAAAATTCAGTCTGTTAAATGATCCAAAGTTAAGCTTTGAGGCTCAGGGCTAAACCTGGAAGGTGAAGACCGTATGAGCCAAAACTAAAGATAAAGAAAGTGAGGAATACTTGTAGCACCTTAGAGACTAACTAGTTTATTTCAGCATAAGCTTTCGTGGGCTATATAGCTTATGCTGAAATAAACTAGTTAGTCTCTAAGGTGCTACAAGTATTCCTCGCTTTCTTCACGGATACAGACTAAGACGGCTGCTATTCTTAAAACTAAAGATGTTCATCTAAAGCCCTATGATGTGACATCGATGAGTTTCACACAGTTCTGATTGTCAAGCTACACTTTACTCATGTAGCATGTGTACTTACAATGAGGGGAGCAATATTGCTATGGGCATTAGCAGCAGTGCTAGAGAGAGATACTTAGATAGCAAGTGGAAGTTAATTATTATTAGCTAAAAGGTAAAACTTTCTAAATTATTGGTTATTTTTCCCCTGTGTTTGGGAAAAGAAAAACAGTTTAAAAAATGTTTCTTTGCTCTGATGTGAAGGCAGGATTATAAGTAGCTTGTGGAAGACAATGAAGAAGGATAAAATTATAGGGGTTTTATTTCATTTAGATGAAAGAAAAACATGGACAAACATAATGAAGGAAGCGATCAAGAAACCAATTCAATTAAAGAAGAAAATAATTTTCTATCCAAGCCCATACATTCCAAGTATTGCTTGTTTAAAAAGCAGCTACTCGGAATTCAAGTATGTTCAGATCCAGAGCTGTGGTTGCAGAGACAGAAACCAGCAATGAAGTTGAGATCCAGATCTGAATATCCTGGAAGTCCAGTGAGCTCTGATCCAGTGTTATGGTTCCAGTCAAGCTTTGACAAGGATAATGATAATCTGACATTATGCTGTGTTAGTAATGAAAATGATTCAGTCAGGAGGATGAGTCACTTTCACAACTTGAGACCTCCATCGTCAGCTCATCCGGTTGTTCACTCTGTGCCAAAGATAGTCATGGGTTTAGACTCCTGCTGGGATTTTGTGTAGCTTTGTTGTGTTACTGTGGGTGGAAACTGGTTTGAAATTGATTCCCTGATTACGTGTTTTATAGCTGTTACAGTAAACAAATGAATACAGTTTAGTACTGTGCAGAAGAATCCCAAAACTCCAGTGGGAAAGCGAGTGCCCTCTTGGCATCTGTCCTTCCTTTCACTTTTATAAGGGGGGAAAAATAACAAGTAGACCTTGTAATTGGACAATTAAATCACATGGTATTTGGTTATTCCTTAACTGGCTGGCCTCCTCTTTATAAATGACAACCAACCAAAAGGAATTTGATCCCATCACAAATAGACAAGGATGTGAGCAGTGCCAAAGAGAAACAGAATTCAGATTTCACAAGAATGCTTGTGTGTATTTTCTCCCTCTACTTAGTCATCTCTAGTAATAAAATAAAGCATGAGATCTTCCTCTTCTTGAGTATGGGTTTGATCTAATGAAAGAGGTTTGATTGAGCTATGAGGGATATTACTGCCTGTTTACCTCAGTCCTGTTTTACCATTGAATATAGCACAGGCCATTAGGTGTGGAACACACTCAGTGTTTTTCTTTCATTAAATTGTATTCTGTCTTTGACATTTTTTAGATCCCTGACTTTTGGCAGGTGGGGTGGGGTGCCCTTCCAGCTGGTGGCCTCCCCACAGTGGAATTCCTATCAACCACAAGATGCTGCTCCTTCAATGAATTTTATTTTAATAAGTGGTTAACCGTAGCCCTGTTTAAACAAAATTTATTGAGGCTGAGCAAAACAGCAGCTGGAAAGGTATCATAGGGCATCCTAGCAGCCCACTGGAAAATATGGGTTGGAACCTACAAAATAACCAAGGTAGGATGTAGGGAATGGTGTGAGAACGCCAGAGAAATGTTTTGAAATATTTTTTTTCTTTCTGCACACGTCTACAAGATCTTTAGGGCTTTGTGAAGCTGAGTAGCCCAATGGTAAAGGGGAGGCTTTGCGAGAAGAAAAAGACATTAGTTTCAAATCTGCTTTTCATTGCTGCAAAAATTCTAGGCAAAAAGAGAAAGATGATCACAAGAAAGAACCGGTAAGAGTTCAGAATTGACTAGATTTGTTTGGCTGTGAGATTCTTTACTTGACTATAAACCCCTTCCACTTACTCACCCTGATCACCTCATGCACTCTCAAATATAACTGAAATGTGGAGATAGGCCCTAAAATCTAGATCTGGATTTTGCATTTTATTCAGTTAAGCCTATTGCAACTATTATTTATTGATGATAGTGTCCAATGTATGCCAGGCACCTACGAAACATTCAGTAAGGAAGGTATTTGCTGCAAGGAGCTCACATCTTCAGAACAGACAAGTAGACAGAGGATAGGAAAAGAGGAGCAATAGGCATTTACGTACAAGACAGTTCAACTTACTGTAAGCAGCATGGCAGAAGTGGGTGTTCAGGAAAGATTTAAATGGGAACAGGGGAGGGCTTTCCAGGTGAGCTCATGCATACAGAGTTGTGTGAAAGCAGTCAAGAGGTGATTGTGGGAGAAGTGTCTGTAGTGGGGCGGCTGCCCGACTCCAGCACAAAGTGGCTCAAAACAGCCCTGCAGAGGGCTGTGGCTGGGGGGCAAGCAGCTCCCAGGCTGTTTAGGGAAAGGCTGGGCTGATTGGGAGGCAGGCTCAGCTGGGGCCAGACCCAATTAGGAGCCAGCTGTCCCTGATAAAAGCGCTCAGAGTTTGGAGCATACCATAGTGTCTCCTCTGTCTGCAGAGGCAGACAGGCCTGGCTGCTGGGAGCTTGACAGAGTACCTAGAGGGAAGCAGGGCTGGGGCAAGACAGGAGGAGCTGGGGAAGCTCTGGCCTGGACACCCCCAGGCTGCAGGGCCTAGGTACGGCCCAACAAAGGGGTACTGAGGTTCCAGTGGACAGCCCATAGCTGCAGAGACAGTAGGCCAAACCCTCCTTGACAGCGATGAGTGGCAATGATACTGCAGTCTGCCCCAGGGAATGGGGGCAAGTGGTGACTGGCAGTTGCCTAGACTGAGGCAAGGTGGGGATAGGGAGTGGGGGTTTCCTGGGGGAGGGGAGACCCTGAGACTGTGGGGGTACTGAAGGGGTGCAGCACCCTAGGAAGAGGGCACTGGGGTCCAGGGAGGGACATGGGGCCAGTGGCAAGTGGGATATCGGCCTGCAGAGGGTGCTCTGGATGCTGGAAAGAGCTAATTCTCTGGATGACCAGCAGGAGGCGCTGCAGGGGTGAGTCGCCGCCCTGCTACACTGACAAATAGGCAGACAGGGCTGCAAACACCCTTGCTGTGAGCCTACTTTTGAAAGATGGAAAATTTATATGAGAGAAAGCAAAATTCACTTTGCAGCATGATTTTTAGTACAGAGATTTCTATGACATTTGAAACATTCTGTTTTTTGCTGAATTTTCCCTAATGGAGCCCAGCTCTTCTCCTTCTGTTACCCACAATTCTTAACACTTCCCCCTCCCTTCTCAGATGTCCCAAGCTCGCCTGCATTCCCAGGCAAGAGCTTTGCCAGTTGAGGAGCAGCTATGCTACCTCAAGCCGGAGACTTTTTTTTTTTTTCCTTTACCCATAATTCTTTAAAGCGGACAAAAGATTTCTGAAACACACACTGAGACACACCACAGGAGAACAGTTAAAAAGAAAATAGAGCATCTTTTCAGTCAAAACATCCTGCGGTATTTCCACATAATGCTTCATGGCATACGACAGGAAGATGATGACATCTCTCATCACTAGTCAAAAATAAAAGCCACGTCAAGTAAGAATTGCCTTTGAAAAAAAACAACCCTGCATGTGATTTCTATGGTCACACATCCTAGAAAATTTCCAAAAAGGAAATGGGGCAGGGGAAAAAAAATATTGATTTCCTCATTGGGAATGTTATATATTCATATTTTATTAAAAACTTTACTCCCACTTTGTGAAAGGCCCTTTAACATGTCATTTTGTAATATAATAGTTCTCCAGCTCTTTCTAGCCCCTTCTTCCCTCATGTGCTCTCTCGACTGTCGTTATTTTCTTTCCTTAAAAAAATACTTCTGATAAAATATTTGTAAGAGTTAAACAAAAGGATGCACTTCAGTGCAGCATAAGTTAGTACAGCCATCAGACAGTGCTCAGAACACACTGACATATTTCCAGCAAAACATGGGAACGCTTCAGTTAAGAATCTTATTTTTTCCTGAGACGACCGTTCAAGGTCTTTGTTTTAAGAACACAAAACATTTTTTCTCATAATAGTAGATTCCAGCTGTAGGGTTCCTCAACTTTTCCTTCCCCGGTCCTTCTCTTTTTCCCTCTCCCCCTGCCATTCTCTCCCCCTCCCATGTCTCCTCACGCACACACATTCTCTAACTTAGTTTTTTGTAGCGGCTGCCCCAGAAGAAATGCTATCCAACAGACCTGGTGCCTGTCACCGCTTCCCATCACATGCCTGGTAATTAAACTCTGGCTGATTTATTGACTGACAGCCAACAAATCCCAACCCAGTTTTTATGATATACATACTTCCCCAGGCTAAATTCACTCAAACAACAGCCCAGCAGAAAAAGGGGAGGGAGAAAAGAGTGAAAAAAGCAACACATATACAGAAAAAATCTGGTATTAGTAGATGAAGGGAGACATTTTGCATGAAAAAAACTCAGTACAACATCTCTTTCAAATCCAGACTTGGGTAGAGAGAGAGAGAGAGAGAAAAGAAAGAAGTAGTAAACATCATTACTTCAGCTTTAAGATTCATTTGAAATGTCTCACGTACAAAAGAGCTCTGAAGGGGAAAACAAGACGTGCTTGCAGCTAATATTACAGTCAAGTTCCAATTTTACCTAAGGGAAAGCAGCTTTATTAAAAGTCATGACTGAAATTGTGTGACAGGTGCCAATATTCTCCACCCTGACAGATGTGTCAGTTTGCGAATGCCATTTTCTTGTCAGCGGTCCCTAGATGGAGTTGCTCCCATCACCATTTGTCTCTCTTCCAGCTAGATCACACATGCCCGTCGCTTGCCTCCAAGCTGCGCTGCGTTGTTTGATATGTGGAATCTTCACAATGAGACTTATTAAAAGACAGTCCATTATTTTTATTTAGAGCATTTCCAAAACAAGCAGAGCGCACACAGAGATAATTTTAAAATCGTGTGGCGGGTCATCTCTAGGCCAGAACGGCTCAATTTGAAATGCATAAGAAAGCAGTTTCTCTCCCCCAACCCCTCCCCCTACCTCAGTTCATAATGAGGTTGATATGAGTGACATTTAACCCTTGAAAAATAGCCCTTAGAGCCTGCAATAACTGTGTTGCCGTATACTACAAAAGCAATTCAACATGAAGGATTAATTCTGCCCTGATTTTCCCTAAATCTTTTTTTCCCCTGCCTTGCCTTCTCCTATTTTGTTACAGGTGGGCTTTCACATTGCAGCAATAGATATAAAATACTCTTGATCTGCTGTATTTATGGATCCTTTTCCCCCTTCTGTTGTTTTCAAACACAAAGAAAAATGGTATCTCTCAATCGTGACTAGTATGAACAGCAGGTAAAGCTGCAGCAGACTCCTCTTCAGCCTCTGATGGAAAATTATTACAGATGAAATGATTCTGTAATGGAAATGGTAATAGGAAAGTTTCATTCTAAAGGATGTTTGTTCTAACACAAGAGGCTATAATATGTGATGGATTTGGATGCAGGGACAAGTGTGACCTCAAACTGAATTTTACTTCATCATTTCCAGATGGGATATGGCTAAACCACCCTGAACACGCCCGATCCCGTCTGATCTTGGAAGCTAAGTAGGGTTGGGCCTGGCTAGTACTTGGATGGGAGACCTCCTGGGAATACCAGGTGCTGTAGGCTTAACATGGGCATGGGGCTAGCAACTCCACCCCATAAGGGAACCAATTGCTACTGAAACACCAACACCAGTTGGTGGGCCATACCCCAGCTGGGGGGTGATGGACAAAGAGAGAGAGAGATTTCCAGTTGGAAGAGGGGGAAAAAAATGGACAGCACTTCCAAACATTGCCATATCAAAGGGCTTAGAATGCAAGGTCATTAATATGTCTGCTTGTCCAGCACTAGGTGGTACAGTGGATTGCTGCTCCTGCATTTCTTTTCTAGAGACATGGCTTTAAATCCTTCTTTGGCCACAAATGGAACTGAGTTGGGTGATCACTCCCTGTAAGCATTTGCCCATATAAGAAAAGAGGTGGGGGCTAGGTTGTGGCTAAGCCTTTGTGGCTGCAAAAGTTGGGAATAGTGTAAAACAGCTTTTACCTCCCACACAGAGGAAAACCACAGTCCTTGTTCTTGTGCTGTCTAAATGCAAAAGACTGGGAGAGTCTGGCTCTGTTAGCTGCAGCAGAAACGCTATAGGGCCAGGAGCTGAGCCAGATAAAGGCTTAATAGTGGCCACTGTGTAGTGTACTTCAACTCTCCTGGAGGCATTGCACTGCCTGATAAATGCCTGCAGGTGGAGTGCTTCTGTACACTCCTACTGTGGGTTCTGGCTTTAAAATTACAGCGTTCTTAGATAGGCTGAAGTGTCCCTAGAATCTGGAAAGAAAGGAAGAAAGGAAGAAAGAAGAAGGAAGAAGGAAAGAAAGAACCACACAAGACAGACGGTAGTCATGGTGTTTAATGCACTACTAGAAGGCACTCAGATACCACTGTGATGTGTGTAGTTATAAGGCCCTGAATAGAATAGAAAAGCTTGAATATTAGGGCCAAATAATGCAAGGCTTACTCACATGAGTTGTTCCATTGCACGATCAGGCCCTTTGGACTTTCAGGATGCCTAACTAGAATCAGTGACTAATCCTTCATTCACTTCCATGGGTACTGTCTGAAGTCAACCACAACACATGATAAAACAATAACAAAATGATATTTCCAGATTTGAGTCATGAACTGGAAACTGGAGATGGATTGCCACTGGAATATTTTCCCTCCACTCTCCCCAGATAAAGCTGAACCACATATTGACAGCAACTCCAGAAGGGATAACATCATGGCCCCAAACAATCAGTAATTCTGGGGTAACCAGGGGACATTCTGTACTGTTTCTGTGCTATGGTGTATATTTGCGTTTCTCTCCTAAGCATGACTACTGGGAGTAGTGATAGACAGGGTGGGGGCAGAGAGCGTGAGTGTGTAAGACAGAGAGAGAGATAAGCATGCAACTTGTTTGCCTGATTTATTTCATCCTATTGTTTAATTGTATAAAACATGTCCTTTCATATCGCTCTGGAAGGCACAAGTGTGTACAACTTAACCAAAACACAAACAAATTTGCCTTTTTAAGCCAGAAGAAGAAAAGGCAGGTCCCTCTCAAACAGCAGAGAATAGAGGTTGTTTTGCACTCTGCCCTAAAAGTCAGCAAACTTGTGCTCCATCACATCGCACATGGGAGACAAAACAAATTCCAAACCTGAAGAGCCTTTTCCCATCCACCAAGACCTTAACAATGCCCCTTACCACAGGTTAAAATCACATAAGCCCTTTTGAATTCACACACTTAACCTTCAACAATGCAACTGCAACTCTGATGAAGCTTGGAAAGCCGAATGGAGTTCACAAGAAGTCAACAAATAAACAAGTCGTGAAAGCCAAACTCAGAAGAAGAAGAAGACTATCAACCTGAATGGTAGCTTTGGCCTAACAGAAAGGCTAGAGGTCATACTGACTGCCATTCCACCCCGAACTACTGCATCGTGCTCTAGGTCAGTATTGCCTGTTAATTAATTAAGGATAGTCAGTCCTTTGCTATGACTATTGAGTTGGGTTATGAAGTGTAGACATAAACCATGCTAGAAGAGTGTGGGTCTTTGTCTCCCTCTAGTGGATAATCCTCTTAAAAGGCACATGGGGCTGCCACTACGAGTCCTTTAACTCGTATAATTAGGGCCCTGGCTGCTATCACTGAAGGTGGCTCATTTTACAAGCTGTTCACGCTGAACTACTGCTGTTGCTTTGAAGCCACCTCCTTGAATTTATGCCACACAATGTGACATCGTAGCTGATGTCCATAGATGACTGTGCTGTGTTCCTAACCCAATGGCATGCGGATGTGGGCTGCATTTATTTGACTTTGATTTAGTTTTCTCATTTTTCCAAGTAGGGCAGAGTGCCAGGAGAGTTGATTGACTAAGGGCCCATTTCTGTAAACATTTATGCACAAGTAACTTTATTCAAGTGAGTAGACTGATTAAAACCACCGCTCTTTCCATATGAGTAAAGTTATTTACATATGCATTTGCAGGATCTGGACCTAAATGTACACAGTGTAGGTAACAAATGCATGACGAAGATGTGGTGAAGGAGAACAGTGGCTACAGGAACAGCATTGACTTAGGTCATGCAAAAATCTACCTATGTAAGTAACTTTCCTAAAAACTTTCCTCTGAGGTATGTAAAGTTACAAATATGCTTAAAATTTTGCAGCTTTATGATGTTAGGCGAGGCATCCCATTACTTTCAAGGAGCCAGGGTATATTTTAATGGTTGATTTGACTGTAAGTGGAGGTGTATTTAATTGCCATGCCTTGTTGATATAAATTATGATAAACTGTTCACATTATTGACATCAAAATCATGTTAATCTCATGGAATTTTGTAACCATTATCATATAGAAGCTCACAAGAGTCATGCTTGACAGCAAAAAGTAGCTTTTCACACTAGTGAAAATGGAAATGCTGCCTTCACAAAAATGAAACGGCAGTTTTCACCTGCAAAATACTGGCTTTCAGCATGTGGGAAAATGGATATAATTTAGATGGAAATAATTCAAAGGAAAACATTTGCTTTCCGTAAATGGAGTCATCACCCGTAAAGATCTTTGCACAGTTCTGTTTACCTCCACAGCATATTGGCAGGGACTTTGAGGAGTGTGTCCCCTTCCTCTGGAGCACTGATCAGGGATCATCTGTTAGGACTGGGTGGGCATATCCTATATGATTTATATCCTGCAATTGCTGCTGGATGGGAGGGAGAGAGGAAGGGAGGGGGGAAGACAGTGGGCACATTGATGGAGCTTGGTCCTTCCTGTCTTCTGTTTCTGTGCCTATGACTTCTGATGCTGTAGTGTTCAAAGCGACTACATTAAACACACTGCTGACATCTCTGTTGGCAAAGGAACACCCCTGTTTGAGAGTACCTGATATTTTTTTCCTGTACCATCTTGACCCATCTCCTCTTTCAGCTGTGATGCAAGGGAAATGTAGATTGCTGTATGTGTTAACACTGTTGGCTTGTATGTCTCTTTTTTACAATCATTTCAAAGGATAACACCTCATGTGAGAAACAGCTGTTCAGATGTATTTCAAGTCAAGTAACGCTGTTCTGTATACTTTTTTTTTTGCTGAGATTGTATGTCTTCAGACCCCTCAGAAAATAGATATAATGCCCAAAAGGCATGACGTTTTTAGGTATCAAGGAGCAGTGGTAGTTGTTTTTTGTTGGTTTAGAACTCCTTGCTGATAATCTGCTGTGACATATTTAGAGGGTCCATTCAGATGGACTCCTTCTAACAAAGGTCCCAATCCTGTAATTGGATTCATGCAAACAACGCTGTTCCTCTCCTCCCCCATGGACTTCACTGCATGGATCCTCATTGAAGTCAGTGCGGGTCTACTCATATTAATATACTTTCAGGACTGGGGCCTAGTTAGGCCACTAACCAATATATTTTAAAATTAAATGAGCCAGAACTATATATCTGAACAACAAAAGATGAGATAAAGTCCACAAGATTCTATACTTGGAAAGTAACAGAAAGTTATACTAATTTCCAGAATGGTGTGCTCTAACAGCATGAGATATGGAACTTACTGAATGTTGCTTGTGCCTTTCTATAGTATCATATTCACAGCCGTGAAGACAATAAAAAAATTCACAGCAAGACAATAAAAAAATAAAAATCCAGACAAAAATCTTTAAGGCACTGAAGCTAGGGCTGGGACTCCACAACTCTGTAACGTAATGGTCAAAATGGACAAAAAATACTTTTTTAATGACCACGAAGATTAGTATTATGCGTAAACAGAAAGGGAATTCAAACATCTGAGACTATAGAAGTTCATGGTTAAGATGCCAAAACCACCTTAAAACTGTCCATGTACAGACAACTTGAGAAAATCTGAAAGTCAGACTATCTTACACATCCATTACAAACAGTGTCTTCTTATCAGTGACCACAAAAGCTCTGTTGACTTCAGTGGTTTTGAATGGAATGAATTTGGCCTAATAAATCTTACTAGCACCTATTCCTTAAAGTCAGGGCCTAACATCTGTCTCAGGTTCCTTTTAAGTTTAACCTTAACTCTGAATTTCCTGGCTTATAATGCCTGCTTTTTGATAACTACAACATGCTTGTAAGGATTTTAACATTTCAGTTACTGATCTGTCACTTCTCACAATATTTCTGTGACACTGAGAAGCTTCTTTTGATGATTTATAAAGGGATTTTCAAATTTATTCTCATATTTCTTCCCCCCAGTGGCTGTACATAGTAACTAAGGCAATTTGGCTATGAAGGTGGAGAGATACTAGAATAGCAGCAATAAAATGTTTTTAAAAATCTAAATAATTTTCTAAAAGCTTTTCTCTAAAATGTAGCAGAAAGAAATTATGTGATGGTGTGTTGTTCTGTAACTTGTTTGGGAAGACCTCGGTAACACACTTATAGTTTGTCACTCATGAGTAACATGGCCACCACCAACTCATGAATTTATATATATCCTAAAATGTACCATATATATTAGGGTATATAATGTGTGATAGTATAGACAAAATGTATGTGTTATATACACACAGAAGACTAGGTTAAAAGAACCTTCAAAGTCAAGCTCTCAAAAGCCTGGAAATGTTAGAATTGAGGTTGCCAGTGCAACCCTAATGAGGCCTGCTTGAGTGTATGCATTATGATACAGTCTTTAATTATATCATCACTTATTGGTTTTTGCATAGGATGCCTGGCTTACTCAGTGCATTGGATGGATGGTGCTCACTCAGTGAGCAGCTATTCAATATTTTGTTTTCTCCTTGTTGCTCAATGTGTGGCCTGTGCCTTATTTACTGCATGCTATTCAAACCTGTTCTGAAGATAAGAATTATTCATTTCCTTATGGGCATTTCTGTGATGCTCATCACTGTAATAGACTCATAGACTTTAAAGCCAGAAAGGACTATCGTGATCATCTAGTCTGACCTTCTGCGCATTGCAGGCTGCAGAACTCACCCACCCACTCCTGAAATAAACCCCTAACCTCTGGTAATATCTGAGTGCTTCACAAATTCGAATGAATTAATTTTCATAACATCTCCGTGAGGGGAGGGGTTGGCATTAAACCCATTTTACAGATGTAGAACTGAGGCACATAGGAATTAAAGTTAAAAATACTAACTTTGGGTGCCCAATTTGAGATGCCTTGAACCTGATTTTTGAGTACATAGCATTATATAGCACTTTATATGTTCAAAGCCACTTCCCATTGACTTCATTGCAGCTGTGACTGGTCACCACTTCTGTAACTCCAGGGTCCCAAGTCGGGCACCGGGGTCCCAAGTGACCACCTGTAAAAAGTGCCCAGCATCACATAGAAACTGCGGCAGACCCAGGAATACAATTCAGTTCTCCAGGGCAGCTTTCAGATGCTTTAACCATGAAACTGTCTTTTCACTTCCTGAAATCTCTTGACTCATTCCTAAGGCTCCGTGTTTGTCACGGAAGTCATGGATTGTGTGACTTTCAGTGACTTCTTCAGCAGCTGGTGTGGCTGGCCGTGGGGCTGCCTGAGCAGCTCAGGCAGCCCCTTGACCAGGACACTGGCTGCTGCTGGGGCAGTCACGCCTGTTTCCCGCCCTCCGCTCCCCCGCAGAAGGAGCTTGGGGGGAGGGACATGGGTAAAAATACCCGTGACTAAAAAGTAGCCTTACTCATTCCCTACACACCACCTAATTTCTACAACAAAAGAAGCAGAGGTCCTACAGCCGACAGCCTCCTGATTCATTCCCAGATCAGGTCCATCCTGTGCACTGAATGAGTCAGGAGCCCTGTGGAAAAACTAGCATGTGGTCAGCTAATTAAAGACTGTATCATAAAGCATGTGCACAAGGGGCCAAATTAAGGTTGCACACTCTCCCACCCATCTCTGGCTCTTGTCCCCTGGGCATTTGGGTCTTTGTAGCTGCCCCACTCCAGTGGAGAAGGGTTTAAAACAGCCCTGGGAAGGGCTATGGCTGGGGGCAAGCAGCTCCCAGGCTGAGTAGGGGAAAGCTGGGCTGATTGGGAAGCAGGCTCAGCTGGGTGGCCACGCCCCAAACAGACCAGGCCCTTATAAAAGGGCCCAGAGTTGGGTGCTCAACACAGAGAGTCTCCTTCTCTAGCTGAGGAGGCAGACAGGCCTGGCTGCTGGGGAAGCCCAGAGTACCTAGAGGGAAGCAGGGTTGGGGCAAGACAGAAGGAGCTTGGGGAAGCTCTGGCCTGGAAACCCCCAGGCTGCAGGGCCTAGGAGAAGGCCCCACAAAGGGTACTGGGGTTGCAGGGGGCAGCCCAGGGCTAGAGGTAGAAGCAGAAGGCTAACCCCCCTTGCCGGTGATGAGTGGCAATTATACTGCAGTCTGCCTCAGTGAACGGGGGCAAATGGTGACTGGCAGTTGCCTAGACTGAGGCAAGGTGGGGATAGAGGGTGTGGGTTCCCTGGTAGGGGAGACCCTAAGAACTGAGGGGGTACTGCAGGGGTGCAGCACCCTCGGTAAGAGGACACCGGGGTCCAGGGAGGGACTCTAGGCCAGAGCAGCAAGAGGGACATCGGCCTGCAGAGGGTGCTCCGGATGCTGGTGAGCTAATTCCCAGACAGACCAGCAGGAGGTGCCGCAGAGGTGAGTCACTGCCCTGCTACAGGCTTCCTATTGAGCATGTGCAAACTGAGAAATTTTTCAGTGGTTTATGATTTGGCCAAATTTTGGCAGGTTTGCACAAGAACAGCAAAAGACCAGAAAGTCCACCCCCCCCCCCCTTCCAAACTTCAAGTCTCTGCTCTAAAGCAGGAGAGTGCCAGAATGTCTCAAAGGAATGATTGCCAGAATGTTTTTAAGTGTAAATCAATGTATTTTTCCGTAGCCTCCCTCTTGGAAACAGCTGACCTGTTTTGGCTGAAATTTTCCAGAAACATTCAGCTTGAGTAGAGGTAACAAAGAGTCCTGTGGCACCTTAAAGACTAACTATAAAGTTTTGAAGCATAAGCTTTCGTGGGCTAATATCCACTTCGTTGGATGCAAGCAGTGGAAGTGTCCAGGAGAAGGTATACATAAGTAGGCAAGAGACAGACCTGGGCATAGTATATTTCAACTAGAACAGTTAAAGTTTGGCAACATTATAAGAAACTGAAAATATAATGGGAAGTGTTGAGCAACCTTAGTAATAGGCAGTTTTAGTAGCCATGCCTATAATGATCTTGGTCATTGCTTGTTTACTACTTGCTTGTGTAAGGCATGTGTATTGTGACAAGGTGGCTCCTCTGCTCCCCCTGGTTCAAGTCCTTTGGGGTGCTGGTGTGGCCCTGGCACCCTGACCAGACTGCACCAGACCCGGTTTTTCCTGCTGCTCCTTAGCAGCTCGCTCCCTTTCTTTCTCTCTCAGGGTCAGGCTCCTGCAAGCTAGGAAGGCTAGGTCCCCCCTGGGAGGGACCCTTAGTTCTCTTCTCCTGCTTGCCAGCAGCCTCTCTGCCCCTGCTTCTTCCAGCTCGCCCCTCACACCCCTCTACTTTCGCCAAACTCGCTCCTCTATCTCCTACTGCCTCCAAACTCACTCCTCAAACTCCCACTGCCTCCAAACTCACTCCTCAAACTCCCACAAGCCTCTCTGGGGAGGAGTCTCTTTTCAAGGGCTCTGACAGCCTCCTTAATTGGCCTCAGCTGGCCCTGCTTCTGGCTGTGGCAGCCCTGCTCAGCTGGACCTGGTTCCCTTGTGGTAAGCCTTCTAATGTCAGGCCTTCCTGGCAGCTGTCTGCCCTGGGTCTGCCACAGTATGTATTTACAATATGTACAATGCAAGCAGTTCCTTCCTTCTGCACATTCCTTGGGCTCCAATCCTGTAAAAATGTGCATATTTGCTTAATTTTACAATCAGTTCATTCTTAGGGCCAAATTCTGCCCAGTGATATTCACACTGCTCCTGCTGAAGTCATCTGAAGGAAGAATTTGTCCATTACAGTGTAAATGCCTTACGTTGTGTTTCCCAGTGTTATCATGTGGGTACAAGGAAATATGAGAATTTTTAACTGATAGATCAAGTCTTTGAGATAACTTCAAGAAAATGCAGCTGGAGAGAATTATAACTCTCAACTATCTGTATTTTGTGAGATCTCAGACAGACAAGTGTCCTGCTGCCCCCCTCCCCCCATGTTCACGTAGTTTCCTGCATTGTTGTTCGTCATTGAGCTCACTCTACAGTCCCTCTTCCGGTGACTTTATCATTACTGAATCTACAGCCCCTAATCTAGACGCCCTGTGCCCTGGGGAATCTACCTCCCTCAGAAAATGATTTCGCCTTCTGGGTCTGTCAGGTTCCTTCAGACACCTAGCTCAGGCTGCTAATGCCCATTTCTGCTACTTCTACTTAGATCCTTTGGCTGCCCTTTTGATCTGTGCCTCAGAAACCAGTTCTATTGCTCCCGCCCCTTCCAACTTCCTTTCTACTGTTCCCTGATCCTGCTGTTGCTGTGTTCTTCTGCCAGTGCAGTGGGACTGGACCTGATAGCCTGTCTACTGAAGAGCCAGATAAATAAGGGGTTGTTAAGAGACAAAGAAGTGACTAAGGGAAAGCAGTTGGAGGGCACTACAGTGACTTGAGGGAAAAGAGGATAGTCTAGGAAGAGTGGAGTGGCTGTTGCAGGGGAAAGGGGGATTCTGAGCTAAAGTGGAAAAATGGGGTTGAAGTGAGAAACCTGGGGCACTGTGGCATACCAAAAATAAAGTGTCTTTCTCTCCGCTAGTCTACTGAAAAGCATGTTGGGCAACAAGATGCCATAATCAGGCTTCAGGTCTTCACTCCCAATTTACTTCAGGCCTGTCGCTTTCCATCCCTGAGAATAGTTACTTAGCCTTATTGGGCTTCTTAGTCATGATAAATCTTATCATGCACCCCCATCTCTGAAGCAGCACATTTCTCTTGTCCTGCCCCAGGGAAGAGTAGTGTTCATACGGCAATTGGTTGTAATCCAGTCAATTTTCTTTTCTTGGACCAAGGCAAAAATGCAGTACAACCTCCAAA